>CM035847.1:73353305-74618805 GCA_020510985.1 Pholidichthys leucotaenia
CGGTCCAGTAAATCATCAATTATTTCTTGTACTGGGCCGTACGAGGCCAAAGGAATCTTGTACTGCCTGACGTAGGTTGGAGGGGCGTCAGGTGGTGTAGGAATGCGTACTGAGTGGATTGTGGTCAGTCCACAGTCCAAGGAGTCTTTGGAGAAGGATTGTTCATACTTAAGAAGAACTTGGTGAAGTTTTTCACGTTCTTCGTCAGAGGTTAGGGCATCAGCATCAGCTACCACCTGTGCAATCTCTTCAGCGATAGTGAGGACTGGTTTCGGCGGAGCATTGCTGGGATTGTCATTGGTTTGCTGATCGGACTCCGATGGAAGGAGTTCAATGGCTTGGACAAGCATTTGGTCATTGTTGGTCAAGTCGATTCGTCCCACTGACTCTTTGTCAGGGGTTGGTATTGGCACAAGAGCGATGGCCTTAGAAGGCTTAGTGTAAATGACTGTAGGTTCAAGAGAGTTGGCCCAAAGAGAATCGGGGAGGCCGCCTAGCACAGGAACAGTCAGTTCAAAATCGTGGAAATCTGTGGTGATGAGCCAGCCAAGAGGCGTGGCCTTGGGCAGGACGATGGTCTCTGCCGTGGGATTGTTAACCGGTAATGTGGTGGTTCTGTATTCTAGGCTTAGAAGGGGCATGGCCTCCAGAGTTAAGCCTAGATTGTCAAGCAAAGGAGCCGGTTGAAAAAATGCTTGTGGATGCATAAGTTTCTGTCCTGTTTGAATGCATAGTTGGACCGGATAGCACGTGACATTAGCAGGTATGAGACAATGTTGAGTGTTCAGTACCTGGCAGGCCTCAGGGATGGTCTGGCCTGACTTTAGAGTGTCAAGATCTGGTTTAGAGTGAGCGTCTCGAACTGAGGTGAGAGACCATAAGACATTGTTTATGGTATCAACCTGGGTTCCGAGTCTCACAAGAAGATCACTGCCGATGTAGACTGCATGTGGCAGGTCGGGAACGACCAAGAAGGGATGCGTTAGCAGTCTGTGGTTCCACTGAAGGTGGAGGGCGCAGATACTTCTGGCGACCAATGTTTTGTTTGATTTGGTCCCAGCAGGGAAATGAAAAGACTGGTTAGTGATCATAAGGTCAGGGTATTTCTCGTGTAGAGAGTCGAAAAGTGTCTGGCTGATCGCAGATTTATCAGCCCAGAGAGCCAGTACCACGTCTTCTACGTGGGAGCTTTGGATAGCTAGTCCTTTGACCACTTGGGGGCAGTACTCTTTATCGACTGCCCCTGGTTTTAGGGTGCAAAGAAATGAACTGTGTTCATTTAAGGTTGGGTTGTCAGATGTGGTTACCTGAAAAGGGGTGCCTGTTTCAGCCTGGTCCCCAGGGTCACTTTCCGTCAAACTTTGTTGGGTCAGCAGTGCGAGTGGGTTGACTCCTGGAACATCCAAGGTGTCAAGAGTGTAGCACTGTGATCTGGTTGCTTCAGGTAGAGTGGTTGGAAGAGGTTGTCGAACTTGAGCCCATAGCTTGAGATTCTTGAAGTCTATCAGAGGCTCAAAGCGATTAAGTAGATCCTTACCTATCAGCAATGGAATTGAGTTGAGATTGGACACATAGACCGGGTGGATCAAGGTCATGGGCCCAATGGAGATTTGTATCAATGACATGTGTGACACAGTCGTGTTTGAGGGTGCATAAGGTTGAATAGCTAAAGAGCAAGGTCTCAGTTTCAAGTCTTTGTGCGCATAATTGGCAGTGACACGTAGGTGTTCAAAAAGGTCACGCGACATGAGTGTGATGTCCGCGGCAGTATCTAGTAGGGCTTCGTGCGTCATCACATCTTCCAGGGTCAATGACAGGAAAAATTTCCGTGCAACCCCCCTTTCGGTTAAATCACACAGAAATTCTTGGACCGGTGGTTCAACGCAGATTAAAGAGTCGCCGGTTTTGGGCGAGTGAGGTTTTCCAGGTAGCTGGACTACCAAAATGGCACTGGGTGGCGTTGCATTTTGGAGCTCCTCCTGAGTTTCGGGCGGAGGATGCTCGGTTGTGTCTTTGGTATCCTTCCCTTTTGTAGTAGGAGAATCCTCAGGGTTGACTTGTGGCAAATCTAAAGGATCGTTTGGGGTGGTCACAATATTTATGGCTAGGACATCTGGTTTCTTGTCCTCTTTTGCCTCCTTTTTCCTCTTCAGTTCGTCAAGTATGCGTTGGAGAGTCTCCAGGTCTTCTTGGCTGAAAATGGGCTTTTCTTTCTTCTCCCAGGGTTTGGAGTTAAACTTTCCAGGGGGAGGTCTTGCTTCCCTGTTGAAATTTTTCCGGCGGTACGAAGGAGGTGACCACTTTCCGCGATTATGCAAGTCTCGAAATCGATATCTGTCATCCCGGGTATCCGTACCGTATTCTCGTGACTTACCTGGTGGACTCAGTCTCCGACGGTAGTCAGGTTTTGGTGATGTTGTCTTGGCACTTGGTGTCAAAAATTTTTCCGGGTCATGACTCGACTTATCTTGACTAGAGGACTGTCGTCGTTTTATTTGTGACCGAGATGCTGGAACAGGGGCTGGCCTTGGGGCGCCCTCTAGGTCCAGGGTGTCTGATGCGGTGTTGACTGCTAACACCGCGGTAGACTCGGTATGCTTCTGATTGCTTTGTCGCTGTTTCTGGAATGCATAATGTGCAAACTCTCTTAGTTGGTTTATCGAGTTTGTCTTTGGGTTAGCCATGACTCCAAGGTGGTGTCCAATCGTGGGATGGAGATTCTGAATGAACAGAGCCTTGAAATTGTGGTCTTCTTCCATCTCAGGCGTGTTTTGAGATCCAAAATATGCGCGCAGGAGTCGCTGGTAGTATGCCTGTGGAGGCTCTAAGCGACCCTGTTTCACAGCTAGGGCTGTCGCTAGCCCTGACTGTAAGCAGTCGTCGGAAAACTCTCTTTCGATGGCTTCATAGAGCTTTCGGCGGTTCATCTTGATGTCAAATGGTTGCCGATCTATAAATTTTGATACCGACCTGTTGGATGTCAACTTGATCAAATAAATGCGGTCGTCAACCGTAGCATCAGGGTATTTACGCAAGTAGTAGTCGATGTCTTGCAAATAAGCCCTGGTATCAGGTGACCCACTGGTTGAGGGGTCAAATTTCGTGACGTGGCGAGTGATCTTATTGAGATCTCCATCGGATGGAATTTGCACACGTCTTTCACGTTGCCGTTCGGGTCTGAACGGGTCAGGTGAGTGTGAGCCGGGGGAGTCCCCATCCCATGAGGGGATGCCCCCCTTTGTCGAGGGAACCGGCCTGTTCATGGATTCTGATCTCAGATCCCTTTGTTTGCGGTGGTCTTCCAGCTCTTCTTGGACGTCCTGAAGACCTTGTTGTGCTTCTTGTAGGAGCAGTTTGCATTTCCCATAATTGGAGCTTGTTTCGTCCAATTGACCTTCAACTTCCTTGAGTTGATTCTCTTTGTAAAGCAGGGCGGTTCTCAATTCCTCGTTTTCTTGCTGAAGTGAGGTATTGTTGTCTTCTAGTCGTTGCTTTTCTTCCTCTGCTTGTTCCAGATCTAGCAACGTCTGATCGAGCGTAGCTTGGGTGTCTTCTTTCTCTATGCGAGCTTGTTCCTGCTTTTTCACAAGGGATTTGTTCTCTTCCTGAAGAGAAAGGATGGTTGTTTGTCGTTTCACCAGTTCCTTTTCGGCGTAGAGTACTTGGGTTTCGGCTTGTTTTAGCCTTGCAACTAATGCTAGTGCAAACTTTCCTAACACACCGGGGATTTCCTTTGCTTTCGGTGGGTTAGCTTCGCATTCATCCGAAAGTTTTTCCGTGATTTGCTTCAAATCTTTTGGTAGAGTATCCCGAACTTGTTTGGAGAAACCGGGTATAAGGTCGGAAGCCAACTCTTCCAATATTGCTTGAAGGTCATTTAATTCGTCAAGTGGATTCGACATGTTTGACCGTTTGTGTAACGCTTAGCTTGAAATCAATTCGTTGATTATAGCTAAAGTTGTGTGTCAAGAGTTAACCTTGAGTGTCGTTTTACAGTGAGGGTAATTACAAGCTTCTTTTTGGAGTTTGTTTCAACTTCCAGGCTTGTAAGAAGGAAAGCAAATATTTTGGAATTCTTTAGAAATGTGGAATACGTGTTAGTTTATTTGTTGACACTGTATTTTGATTTGTATTTCACAAGACAAAAGCAAAAAAAAAATTTGGTGTTGATTGACTTCTTTCAGTTCAGTTATCAAAGTGTAGTTTTGGAATAGTCCTCAACTAGGTTGTGAATTTTTTGTTGAATCTCACTTGAAAGTAATGATTTTATTTACAAAAGAAAAAGAAAGCAACAAAAATAGAAAAGGTTAAATGCTTTAAGGCTTTAGGGTTACAGTATAAGTCTTCACTTTGTTTTAAAGTTAGAACTGGCTTTGTTCTATTTGTTAAAGCTTATCTTCATTTAAAGCCTTTCAATGTTTTAATATTTACAAGTTAGGAAACAAATGAATTGTCTTTGCGTATTGTCACTAAGGCTTCCTTAGGATTAAAGTTAATGATTATTTAAAAGAGGAGAAAAATATTAAAAATATTTTACAGACTAGTCAAAGTTTTCACTTTTGACTTCTTTCAAATCCTGGATAGAAATAGTGAGTTGGTTAAATGTTTTCCTTCTCCTGGGGAGGAAACATGAATCAAAAGCAACACTGACTGTAAATAAGCTAAAGCTTTCAAGTGTTAATTGCTGGATGTGGTTTCCTAATTTTGGAGAATTTTGGTTAAATATTTAGTAAATCACTAAATTCTTTACCAACATGCACAGGAGTAACATTAACTTGAGTTTAAATGAACATTGTCATTTATTTGAGTCCCTAAGTTGAATGGCTTCCTGTGAAAGAAATTGCACAAAGTGATCTTTAAAACAAAACACATATATATAGCTTCAAAAGTTTGCAGACTTTTAGCATAAGATGTGTGAATATATATGCTTTTAACTAAAAAGATTAAAATATGTGGTTAACATATGTGAGTAAATACAAAGTCTATGCTTCTATGTTCTTTCAGTGTGTATGTATGCAGTCAAAAGCTCTTCCACCAATGAGAACAAACTTCAAACACACAAGTTTCCTTTTCCTTTTGGTTCTTGGGATAAAACTTTGAATTGGGTTTAAATTTAGATTGTTCCGGATAATTCGGATTGATTTAAAGTCAATTTGGAAGCTCTGTTTGATTATAAATCAGCTTAATAGATTTGCTCTGCTTTAATCCGAGTGTGCATTCATGCAAGAAATGCAACTCCTATAGTTGACCACACGATGGAGGCAGTTGTCTCTGCCCTCCCAGGGGGAGGAGACGCTGGTGACGTCGCTCTGGGCGGGTCTACCGGTCTCACTCAAAATGGCGGCTAGGGTGACTCCCTCTTAGCGCCTTCAAGATGGCGTCTGCACGCTTACTCTGCTCATGCGCAGTTTTTCGTGCACGCCTTTCGGTCACGCGCGCGACTGTGCGCGTTCACGTGACACATGATGCGGCGCGACTCTCAGCGACAACGCCACGCCTTGCTTTGCCTGAAACATTGGTTTCCTGTGAAAAGGTACGTTATCAAATGCAGTGTTCATGTTGAGAGGTCTGGTCTCCTGAGTTTTATGTTCCTTTGAGCCTTTAAAAGCAAACTCTGATCCTTACAATCTCTGCAAGCGGCAATTGTTTACATTGGGGTCCTGGGAAAGCAAGCATCTTTGGTCAGGTCTGGAAGAAGCCTGCATGAGTCAGCAAAAAGCCAGTGATATTCCTGAGAAGGCAGAAAGGTGATATTCCTGTGTAATGAATAAATTGAAATTCCTGTAAACTGGAGAGAAGTGATCTTGTCTTGGTTTTGAGGAGGACGATGATGCTACAATTGTGTAGGTATTACATTGCCTTTTTTGTGTTATACATGTATGCATTTAATAAAAATTTGTCAGGTTGAATAAACTGGTCTTTATTACTACAAATTCTTAACTAGAACAAAAATACAATACACAATATAAACAATAAATCTTTGTTTAAAGTTTATACCATAGTGACCATGGATACATTTATTAACTTGCAGAAGTCTGACAAGACTATATTAACTAATAAAATAAAGAAAATTGATACTATGTTAACTTTGTATTGGATTTGATCAGTGATTAGTTTGGAACCTAAAATTAGACTAAATGCTAATATTTTATTGAATAATAACAGGTAATGCAATATAGATAAATATATTATTCAAACAGTGCTGTCACTGGCACTTGAAGTCCATCCTTCACGCCTGATTTTGCTCTCCCAAATTCGCAGAAGATCTGCGTTTTTTTGACCGCTGGGAAACCTATAGTATGATCTTCTTATGACCTGTTCCTTGTCTGTACCCTGGCGATTACTACAGAAAGGTACTACGCATCTGGAACCCTGATTTGTGGCTTTATTTCGACGTATCTTGAACTCTGTCTCCGTTGTGAGCCATTGTAAACAAACTACCGGATGTTGCCGGTTGCGCATTGCATTGTGGGGAATGTGAAAAGGGCGAATGGCATTTCTCCACACACAACATGACATTTGCATCACACTGCATTCAACCCCCTTCGTCCTTGACTCCTTCCGGCACTCTCCTCTTAAGTTTCATGGCATTTCTCCACACACAACATGACATTTGCATCACACTGCATTCAACCCCCTTAATCCTTGACTCCTTCCTGCTATCTCGCCAGGAACCTCCTGCCCATTGTTCTCCCATGTTTATCCACTGTCTCTTGTCTGAGATGCTAAATAATCTGGCTCTCTCAAGGTGCTAAACTCCCCCCCCCCAGCATCTTAGATAGAACAATAGAATAACAGTCCACATGCTGTGATAGAACAATAGAACATCAGTCCACATGCTGCTTGGGCTTCCGTCTCCTCCCGTATCTGCTGTAACTGGGGTTTACCGCCTCCGTGGCGCTGCTGTGCTGGTGGGGGGCTGCTGGGAGTGTGTCTGACTGTGGGTGGGCTGTGACTGGGGGGGGGCACTTCGGTCTGTCCGTGTGGCTGCTCTGATGAATCCTTTCCCTGGGGCGCTTTCCGTGGGGGTCTTCCACGCCGAGGGGCCCTAGCCAACAGCACTTGCTCGTCCGCCACAATGAAAGCGGGTTTGAGTCTGTCTATGCCAATTTTTTCCCGCTTACCCCCCAAGTCTAGCAAAAAATGCTTATCCCCTGTTTCCAACACTCTAAACGGTCCATCATAGGGTGGGCGTAATGGAGGGCGGTGGGCGTCGTGTCTGACAAACACGACTCCACGCTCTTCAAAGTTTTAGGCACGAAAACACGCGGAAAACTGTGGTGGGCAGGGCCCGGCAGCGTGCCTGTGTTTGCGCTACGCTGCAAAAGCTGAGATGGGCAGCTGCCCGGCGCGGGATTATCTGGCAGAAATTCCCCGGGCAGCCGTAGTGGCTGCGCAAAAACGAGCTCTGCTGGGGAAGCTTCCAGATCCTCTTTCGGGGTGGAGCGCAACCCCAATAAATCCCACGGCAGCCTGTCTACCCAATTTGCATCCATCAATGAAGCCCTGAGTGCTGCTTTCAGTGATCTATGAAAACGCTCGCATAAACCATTGGCCTGTGGGTTGTACGCGGTTGTGCGGTGAATTGTAACACCCAGGCTGCGGGCCATCGCAGACCAGCGTTCGGAAACAAATTGAGGGCCCCTGTCAGACGTAATGTCCGACGGGACTCCAAAACGCGCCACCCATGCTGTTAAAAAAGCACGCGCTACGTCTGCGGAAGTGGTTGCTGCCAGTGGGATCGCTTCTGGTGCGGTCCACCACTGTCAGGAGGTGCGTGCACCCCTGTGATGGCGGGAGGGGGCCCACGAGTTCCATGTGAACATGGTCGAACCTCTTAGCCGGAATACGAAACGGCTCCAAGGGAGCCTTCGTGTGTCTGTGTACCTTGGCTTGTTGGCACGCCACACAGGCTGCAGCCCACTCTTTCACTTGTTTGCGTAGGCTCGGCCACACAAACTTTTCTCCCACCATTTTGACCGACGCGCGCACTCCTGGGTGCGCCAGAGTGTGAACCGACTCAAACACGCGGCGGCGCCACGCGACCGGGACCACCGGACGCGGGCGACCCGTAGAGATGTCGCAGATTGGGGGGGGGGGCGCCATCTTGCAGCACCCTGCTCTCCAGCCTTAACCCTGTTGGTCCAGACTGGAGTGCGCGCACGTCTGCATCGCTAATCTGCTCCGCGGCCATGGCTGCGTAATCTATCCCCACGCAGACCGGGGCCACCACAGCGCACGAGAGGCAGTCCGCCACCACATTCAGTTTACCCGACACATGTTGAATATAAGATAAGATAAGATAAGCCTTTATTAGTCCCACAACGGGGAAATTCCAGGATTGCAACAGCACAGGGATAGCAACACTCAGAGCAACAATCAGAAGGCAAGAAAAAAAAAAAAAAAAAAAAAAAAAAAAAAAAAACAAGCAAGCAAGAGCAGCTAATAAACATATGTACGTATTACTATAAAATATATATATATACACACACACACAGACACACAGTGCAGAGCATTGTAGCTGGATGGAATAAATATATGAATATATGAACACACAGTGCAGAGCATTGTAGCTAGATGGAATAAATATGTAAATATATAAACACCCACAGTACGGAGCATTGCAGCTAGGTGGAATAAATATGCAAGTATATAAACACACACAGTGCGGAGCAATGTAGCTAGATGGAATAACATGTAGATATATAAATATATAAACACCCACAGTACGGAGCATTGCAGCTAGACGGAACAAATATGCAAATATATAAACACACACAGTGCAGAGCATTGCCGCTAGATGGAATGAAACAGCATAACCGTCTACCCAGCTATCCTGCATGGTATGATTATGTGCCCATACACACTCTCACCCTCCATAGCGACCGGCATGCTCCTAGTTGTATGCCGGAGAGGACCACTGTGTAAGTCTATTGCATCTTCTGCATTCAAAAAACTATTAGTTTGTTACGTCTTTTTTGCTATCTCTGCGAGCAGCCCTGCTTAGGTTGTACAGTCTGACAGCCGTTGGTAGGAAGGACCTACGAAACCTCTCGGTTGTGCACCTGGGATGATGTAGTCTGCTGCTAAATGAGCTCCTCAGTGCATTCAGTATGTCCTGCATAGGGTGGAACTCGGACTCCAGCAGAGATGACAGTTTAGCCACCGTCCTTCTCTCTCCTATCTCCTCCATCGGATCAAGGCGCTGCCCCAGGACAGAGCTAGCTTTCTTAATCAGTTTGTTCAGTCTCTTCCTATCGGCTGCAGTAATGCCACTGCCCCAGCAGACCACTCCAAAAGTGATGGCTGATGCCACCACCGTGTCATAGAATGACTTCAGCAGCGCCCCTTGTACACCAAAAGACCTGAGTCTCCTCAGCAGGAACAGCCTGCGCTGTCCCTTCTTGTAGAGTGCATCAGTATTGTGTGACCAGTCTAGTTTATTGTTCAGATGAATGCCCAGGTACTTATAGGATGTCACCATCTCGATGTCTGTTCCCTGTATATTTACTGGTACTGTGAGGGGCTGCCCATGCCTGCGGCAGTCCACCACCAGCTCCTTAGTTTTCCTCGCGTTGATCTGGAGGCAGTTCCGATGGCACCAGTCCACGAAGTCCTGGATAAGCCCTCTGTACTCAGCTTCATCTCCATTGGAGATGAGGCCAACGATCGCAGAGTCATCAGAGAACTTCTGTAGATGGCAGTGTGTTGTGTTGTGTGAGAAGTCCGCAGTATAAAGAGTGAACAGGAAGGGAGCCAGCACCGTTCCCTGGGGGGCCCCCGTGCTACTGATGATCGTGTCGGACACACAGTCCCGGGTTCTCACAAACTGATATTGGTAGTAAACTCTGAGGTTATGGCCAGCTGTCTCTGCTGCCGGCCCGACCATGGTTCTGAAACATTGGCCATCGTGAATGTTAGCGGCTTTTGGTCCACGAACGCGGTGAAGCTGCGCCCTTCCAGCCAGAACTGGAAGTGGCGTATGGCCAGGTGGAGAGCCAGCAACTCTCTGTTGAACACGCTGTATTTACGTTTGCTGTCGCGCAAAGTTCTGCTGAAAAAGGCGAGTGGCTGCCAAGCCCCGGTGATGCGCTGCTCCACGACAGCCCCTATGGCCACGTTCAAAGCGTCGGTGGAGAGCGCTATGCGGGCCGCTGGGTCCGGATGCGCCAGCAGTGCGGCGTTTCCCAGGGCTGCTTTAACTTCCGAGAATGCCCGCTCTCGCACCGGGGTCCATTCGACCCTATCCATGGGTTTCTGTTTCTTGAGCGTGCCGTACAATGGTTGCATGAGCTGCGCGGCGTGGGGAAGGAAACGGTTATAAAAGTTCACCATCCCCAAAAATTCCTGCAGCGCCCTGACCGTCTGAGGCCGGGGAAAATCTGCCATGGCGCGCACTTTGTTGGGCAGTGGAATCGCTCCTTCCGGAGACATGTGGTGCCCCAAAAAATCAGTCTCCGTCACGCCGAACTGACATTTCACCGGGTTGATTATTAACCCGTGCTCGGACCCGTGTGCTACAGATAAAAAACAGTCCAAGGCCTTCCCCTAAACTGGACATGAGAGAAGTGGCTAACCGGCTTAGCAATGTTAGCCTTGGCCTTGTATTTTGAAACCGTTACAACTGTATTTAATGACATGAAGATTTATCCAGATCCATGTAAAGGCACAGTAAATGCACGTCTGCTTCCTCAGACAGTGGACCACGAGCTGCAGCAGATCATCCGGGACAGCCTCTACCTTCGCACCATCCCCTCCTTCCACATCGGCCAGCGGATCGTCTGAGCTGCGGGACACCTTCACCGTGTGGCGGTAAGCGGCGGAGCTAACAGCGGAGAAGCTGACCGAGATTCCGGCCGGATCGGACCTCAACTGCGGCGGCGGAGCTCAGCGGAGGAGCTAGCTGAGGCTTCGGCCGGATCTGAGGTCGGCTGGACCAGATACTGGTAGCACCAGAAATTATCCTGCTACCATCAGCTGCAGGATCCACCGGGAGAGCTTGGCTTTACTGTCAGATACCTACTACCAGGCTACGACCCAAGCTAACGGTCTCCGTTAGCCACCGGGAGAGCTTCGGATTCACTGCCTGATAGAACAACGCTAGCTGGAGGCCTCCACTAGCAACCGAGGGAGCATTGGCCTCCTCGGCTTCACCAGCAGATCCATTTACCCAATTACTAGTCAACAGGTGAGCTTCTCCCTTGATTCTAATCAAACTAGTCATTATGCCTCCAAAAAAGAATCAGACACATGGAGAGGAGCTGGAGGAGATTAAACTCTCACTAAACTTTATGTCTGAAGAAATATCTAAAATAGCTAAATAACAAATGCTGCTTGTTAACCTTATGGAACAAGTGTGCAAGTTAAAGGCTGAAATTATGGACAAGGACAAGAAAATTAAATTCTTAGAAAAATGTGTGGATGAACTAGAACAACATACAAGAATGGATGACGTCATTGTGAGCGGTCTGAACACCAGACACTGCTCCTATGCACGTGTGACAGCTGGAGTTGGTAATCAGGATGGGCAGGATGAGACACTGGCTGAATCACACACTCTTGAGCAGCAGGTATTAACCTTTTTCAATTCTAAAAATATTGTTGTGGACAATGAGACTATTTCTGGCTTGCCACACGTTACCCAATAAAAACAGTAAACGAAAACCAGCGATCATCATCCGATTCGTCAGTAGGAAAGCAAAAAATGATCTTCTGCGACAAGCAAAAAAACTGAGAGGAATGGCTGTCTACATAAATGAACATTTAACAAAAAAGAACTCCAAAATAGCAAGACAAGCCCGGGCCCTCAGAAAACAAGGAAAAATACAGTCGACATGGACAAGAAACTGTAAGGTGTGGATAAAACTGCTTGGCACTCCAGAAGACGCTAAAGTAATAATGATTAGAGAAATGGAGGAATTGGACAGATTTAAACCTTAGCCCCGATTCAGGAATAACGGTGCAGTAATCATGAGTGGAAATTTTGTGTTCTTTTCCTTTTTTCTTCTTGGTGTACATGGTTGTCATAAATTATGTTTAGTACTTTAGTCAATCATCCCTCCTCATTTGATGATGAAAGTGTAGTGGGGCAAATTGAAGCTGGAAATTTTGTCAATACTGAGCAGCAACCACAAGACATTTTAGGAAATATTGACCCAGACAACAACTATTTTAATCATATTAATAATAAGTGTGTTTATTATGAAGAACAGCAATTAAATGTAATTATGAATTTGGATCAAACATTAACAATAATACATATTAATAGTAGGAGTCTCTATGCAAACTTTGATAGTATTAAGGAGTTTTTAAATCAATTTAATACACCATTTAGGATTATTGCAATAAGTGAAACATGGATTAATGAAGAAAAAGATGTAAATTTTGAACTATATGGATATGAGATGTACACACAAAATAGGAAATGTAAAAGTGGTGGTGGGGTAGCACTGTATGTTGATAGAAAATTAAAAAGTAAAAAAGTAGACAGTATGACATCAGCAGTGAATGAAAGTATGGAATGTTTAACAATTGAGATTACGATGGAAAAAAGAAAAAATACAAGTGTAAGTTGTATATATAGAGCACCGGGATCTGATATGGAAAAATTTAAAAATGGGATGGAAAAGATGTATGCAAAAATAAGACAAAAAGATATCTTTATTTGTGGTGACTTTAATATAGATTTAATGAAAACAAAACAACACAAACCAACTGAAGATTTCTTAGATACAATGTATAGCTTAACCTTATTTCCAAAGATTACAAAACCTACGAGAATAACGACACACTGTGCTACCCTGATAGACAACATTTTTACCAATGTTATTGAATATAATATGGTGAGTGGTATAATAATAAATGATATTAGTGACCACCTGCCTGTATTTGTTTCTTTAGATGTTAATTATGGGGCTAATGAGAGTAAGAATAATAATAAACTATGTAAAAAGATTATCTATAAAAGAATATGAACAGAAGACAGAATCAGTGATTTAAAAGAAGACTTAATGTTACAGAATTGGGATGTTGTCTATAGAGAGAAAAATGTGGACTTGGCATATGATAAATTTATTGATATATTTAAATTATTATATGATAAAAACTGTCCAATTAAAGAAATTAATAACAAACACATATATACAAAAATTGCCCATCGTTAACCAAAGGGTTACAAAATGCTTGTAAAAAGAAAAATTATCTCTATAAAAATTTTATTAAATTAAGAACTAAAGAATCTGAAAAAAGATATAAAACATATAAAAATAAATTAACTGAAATAATACGAACTAGTAAAAAATTATCCATCCATCCATCCATCCATCTTCTACCGCTTTTCCGGAGGTCCGGGTCGCGGAGGCAGCAGTTCAAGCAGAGAAGCCCAGACTTCCCTCTCCCCAGCCACCTGCTCCAGCTCTTCAGAGGGGACACCAAGGCACTCCCAGACCAGCTGGGAGACATAGTCTCTCCACCAAGTCCTTGGTCTGCCCCGGGGTTTCCTCCCAGTGGGACGTGCCTGAAACACCTCAAGTGGGAGGCGTCCAGGAGGCATCCTAATCAGATGCCCATACCACCTCAACTGACTCCTTTCAATGTGGAGGAGCAGCGGTTCTACTCTGAGCCTCTCCCGGATGACTGAGCTCCTCACCCTATCTCTCAGGGTGAGTCCAGCAATCCTACGGAGAAAGCTCATTTCAGCCGCTTGTATCCGCGATCTCGTTCTTTAGGTCATTACCCAAAGCTCGTGACCATAGGTGAGAGTAGGAACGTAGATTGACTGGTAAATCGACAGCTTTGCCTTAGAACTAAGCTCCCTCTTCACCACAACAGACCGGTACAACGTCCGCATCACTGCAGATGCTGCTCTGGTTGGGCAAACTCCCATGAACCCTCGAGAATTCTCGAGAGGGTAAAGAGCTGGTCCGATGTGCCACGACCAGGACGAAAACCACATTGCTCCTCCTGAATCCGAGGTTCGACCAACGGCCGGACTCTCCTCTCCAGTACCTTGGCATAGACCTTCCCAGGGAGGCTGAGGAGTGTGATCCCTCTAAAGCTGGAGCACACCCTCCGGTCCCCTTTTTTGAAGAGAGGAACCACCACCCCGGTTTGCCATGCCAAAGGCACTGCCCCCGACCTCCACGCAATGTTGCAGAGGCGTGTCAACCATGACAGCCCAACAACATCCAGGGCCTTGAGGTACTCAGGGCGAATCTCGTCCACCCCCGGGGCCCGGCCACCAAAGAGATTTTTAACCACCTTGGCGACCTCAGCCCCTGTGATAGGCGAGTCATCCCCTTCGTCCCCAAACCCTGCTTCCTCTGTGGAAGGCGTATCAGTGGGAAAAAAATATCAGTGGTAAAAAATTATACTATAGGAAAATGTTAAATGAAAATAAAAATAATATAAAAGGAGTCTGGGATATATTAAACAAATTAAGGAAAAATGGAACTAAGAAAATGATATATCCAGAGTATTTTACTGATAACTGCAGTGATATTTATGATAAGAATATGGTAGTAAATGAATAAATTTTTTGTAAGTGTTGGGCCAGAGTTGGCAGCAAAAATTCCAAATCAAGGAAGAGACACCGTGAGTGAGACTTTGATTGGAAGTAACCCTCGGTCAATTTTTCTTACAGCGGTGGATGAACTAGAGGTAAAATCTGTTGTTGAAAAGTGTAAAAATAAATTATCTACTGATTGTGATGGTATTGATATGGCACTAATAAAAAGAACTGTTGATGGTATATTAAAACCATTCACATATATTTGTAATTTATCATTTCAAACTGGTTCATTCCCGCAGAAAATGAAAATAGCAAAAGTAATACCATTATTCAAGCAAGGAAATAAACACCAATACACAAAGTACAGACCAGTATCACTTCTCCCACAATTTTCAAAGATTCTGGAAAAACTTTTCAACAATAGATTAGAAAACTTTTTAAATAAACAGGATATGCTGAATCAGAACCAATATGGGTTTAGAGCCAAGAGTACAACATTGTTGGTGATAATGGAAGCAACAGAGGAAATAATAAATGCATTAGATCAAGGAAAATATGCAATTCGTGTGTTTGTAGATTTTAGAAAAACATTTGATACAATAAATCATTCAATATTTCTTAATAAATTGCAAATGTATGGTATTAGGGGAATGGCTCTGGAATGGGTTACAAGTTATCTATCTGAGAGACAACAATTTGTGAAAATGGGAGAATATCTGTCTGGGTGTATGGGAATTGCCTGTTGGGTCCCCCAGGGGTCAGTATTGGGCCCCAAATTATTTAACATATATATAAATGATATATTCCAAGTTTCTAAATTATTAAAAATAATATTTGCTGATGATACTAATATATTTTATTCTGGAAATAATTATAATCAACTAATCCATACTCTAAATAATGAATTAAATAAGCTAAAAAAATGGATGGATTGTAATAAATTATCACTAAATATAGATAAAACTAAGGTAATGATATTTGGTAATTGTAAAAATAAAGAAGATATACACATTCATATAGATAATGTTATTGAAAAAGTTAAGGAGATCAAGTTTTTGGGTGTAACACTGGATGATAAAATTAGTTGGAAACCACATGTCAGATACATACAAAATAAAGTTGCAAAAAATATTGCAATTATAAATAAAATTAAGCAGGTCCTAGATTATAAATCACTTCATATTTTATATTGTTCATTAGTACTTCCATACTTGACTTATTGTATAGAGGTTTGGGGTAACAGTTATAAAAGTAAACTTAATTCATTGTTAATATTACAAAAAAGGGCAGTCCGTGTTATACACAAAGTCGGGTACCTCGAACATACTAATTTATTGTTTTTACATTCGAAGTTATTGAAATTATGGGATCTGGTTCATTATTACACAGCACAATTAATGTTTAAAGTTAGTAAAAACCTCTTGCCACACAATATACAAAATCTTTTCAGGGAGAGAGAAGGGAAATATAATTTACGGGGGAATACAAAATTTAAAATGCACTTAGTAAGATCTACACGGAAGAGTTTTTGTGTGCCTGTGTGTGGGGTAAAATTGTGGAATGGGTTGGGGGAGAAACACAGGCAATGTCCAAACATCCACATATTAAAATCAACATATAAAGAAATGATTTTTGAGCAGTATGAGAATGAAGGGCAGTGATGTTACATTGCGTCTTCAGTGAGGGAAGGTTGTTGTTGTGTTATGGTGATTGTGAAGGTGATGGTGTTGTCTGTGTTTGTATTGAACATGCCAGAAGTGTATGTTTATTGTTGTTGTAATATTGTTGGATGTTGGTATTGTTGTCAATATGGACTGTCATTGTTGTGTCATTTTTGTTGTATAATTTGACTATGGGTGTATTATGGTGAATGTGGTTGTGGGATAATGATGATTATGAGTAATACTGTAATTTGTTGGGTGTGGAGAAGGGGTGGGACTGTACAAGCGTTGGCTTCTTCCCACTCCTTTTGAACATTTTATTTTTGGTTTGTTTTTTTGTTGTGTTTTGAACTATCTTCTTTCTTTTTTTTTTAAGAATGTTCAAATAAAAATCATTGTCAATGTCAATGTCAAAACCCGTGCTCCTCCAACCTCCGGAAAACCGTTGTGAGGTGGGTTTCGTGTTCATTTTCGGACGCACTGGCTACCAGGATATCGTCCAGGTAGACGGACATGATCGGGAGATCGCGCAGCACTGCATCCATCATGCGCTGGAACGTCTGTGCCGCTCCTTTTAACCCGAATGGCATGCGCAGGAACTCGAATAGACCGAACAGAGTTATTACCGCTGTTTTGGGTATGTCCTCCGCGCGCACTGGGACTTGGTGGTAACCGCAGACCAGGTCTATTTTGGAAAAAATGCGTGCTCCGGCAAGGCGAATGGAAAAATCCTGTATGTGGGGAATTGGGTAGCGGTTGTGTGCTGTGGCGTTGTTCAACCTGCGGAAATCCCCGCACGGTCGCCACGATCCCTCAGCCTTAGGGACCAAGTGTAGCGGGGATGCCCATGGGCTGTTCGAGCGCCTGATGATGCCCAACCTTTCCAGGTTGGCAAATTCCTCGCGCGCTATGGCCAGTTTAGCTGCATCCAAGCGCTGAGGTCTTGCAAAAACGGGCGGCCCGGTGGTGGTGATAAAGTGCTCCACCCCGTGTTTAGCGATGGCCACGGAAAACGTCGGGACCGTGAGTGCTGGGAACTAAGTGAGCAGTGTGTGGAACTTACCGCATGTAGCTGTGACGTTGGCTTGTGTTATTGGCTGGGCCACTCGAGCTATACAGGGGACAGAGTCAAAGGACAGTGCATTAACAGGGCGCCTGTTAGCAACATCAACCAGTAAACCATGTGCACACAGAAAATCAGCCCCCCAGGATATGGTAATTCAGTGCTGCTATGACAAAAGTCCACTCATATGTACGGCCGTGTAGAGATAAGAGCAGAGTCCTCTCACCAAAGGTCTTAATATCCGAGCCGTTTGCTGCCAACATCTCGGGGCCGCTAGGTCCTGCCAGCCGGTCAGCATAGGTCGGCAGAATGAAGCTCTTCTGGGCTCCGGTGTCCACGAGGAAACGCCTCCCCGAGCGTGCATCCGTCAAGTAGAGCAGCTTATTCTCTTCACTGAGGGTCGCAGCTGCTACCGACCCTCAGCCTTGGCGTTTCCCGAGCGCTTGAATTGGCATGGTGGCACACATCTGCGTGCCTTCTCTCCGAAGCGGCGGTGGTAGAAACAGAGCGTGTCTCTCTGGCGCTCCTTGGCCCCCGCTGCTGCTACCGTCGGTGGCTCCTCGCCTCCTCTGGTCGTCTCGCTGGGCTCCGCCGCTGCCGCATTGACTGTGATCGCCCTGGTGGTGATGATGATCCGGTCTGCCTCCTGGGCTAGCACATGGTAGTCACGCGCGGCCAGCAATGGCGAATTGGCCAGAGCCGCTCTCGCTACTGTCGGAAAGTTCCGGAGGAAGAGGTGGGCAAACAGAAAGTGCCCGTCATTCGTGCCCATTAATGCCAGCATCTTCTCCATCAGGTCTACGGCCGAACCATCTCCTAACTCGGTCCGCGTCAGGAGTCTCTCCGCTCTCTCACAGTCCAAGAGCATGTAGCGCTGGATGAGCGCAGCCTTGAGCGCCTCATATTTGCTGCTGGCTGGTGGCTGATCGAGCAGGCTCGCTACCTGCTGAGCTGTGCGGGCGTCAAGCGCTGCGACCACATGGTAGAATCTGGTGTCGTCTGCCATTACTCCCCGGAGGGCGAACTGGGCCTCGGTGAGGTGGAACTAAGAGCGCGGGTTGTGCTGCCAGAAATCCGGTAGCTTGACTGAAACCACACACGCGTGCTGGAGGTTCCAGTCCGGGCTGTCTGTGGGATGGCTGCCGCCTCGCTGTAGCTTCCTGACCGGGCTGGCTCCGGGGATCTTGCCTCGTGTTCCATAATACGTCTTGGGTCACCAGTGTGAAGTGTGTAAATGAAGAGGCAGATTCATTTCAGACGATTTATTACACACACATCTCACAAGCAAAGAACAGACTGAACATTTAAGCAGGCACTCTCCTCTTAAGTTTCATGGCATTTCTCCACACACAACATGACATTTGCATCACACTGCATTCAACCCCCTTCGTCCTTGACTCCTTCCTGCTATCTCGCCAGGAACCTCCTGCCCATTGTTCTCCCATGTTTATCCACTGTCTCTTGTCTGAGATGCTAATTAATCTGGCTCTCTCAAGGTGCTAAAGATGGATGATTTCTGACATTAGAATCTTACCAGCTGACTGTGGCTAGTTATCAAGCTAAGCTGATGGACATCACTTGGAATTAACCACTCAAGTCCGTGCAGGTGTTTAACAGGTAAACAGCACGTAAAGTGAGAGTTGCAGATATAAAACAGAGTTCTTCTATCTGCGTTCGACTAGTTTTGACTGAGGCTAGGTCCCGGATGTGTGGCACAAAAACCTGAAATACAAAACCGAATCTGTATGAAAAGAAGTGAAACTGAACTCTGATAATAAATTAGGGAGACAAATTTTTCAAATAAATGAAATACAATTTCAGTATTATTGCAATACACATTCAAACCAATAGATTCAATTTCAAATTAGGTCATTCAGATTCAAATTTTAAAAGCAATTATTCAGACTAATTAATTCAAGTTCAAATATTCAAATTCATCCATCTTCTTCCGCTTAATCCTTTTCGGGTCGCGGGGGGGCTGGGGCCTATCCCAGCATCTTTGGGCGAGAGGCAGGGTACACCCTGGACAGATCGCCAGTCCATCGCAGGGCCAACACAGAGAGACAGACAACCATTCACTCTCACAGTCATACCAAAGGACAATTTAGAATTTCCAGTTTTGATGCCAATTAACCTAACTTGCATGTTTTTGGCATGTGGGAGGAAAGCGGAGAAATCCCGGAGTAAACCCACGCAGACACGGGGAGAACATGCAAACTCCACACAGATCACTGTTGGTTGGGGGCTGGGATCGAACCCAGGATCCCCTGGCCAAGGGTGAGTTGCTGTGCTGCCGCAGTGCTAACCGCTCCCCCACCGCGCTGCCTCAAAGAAAAAAAATCAAATTCAATTTCTGCTGGCAAAATCCTTATTCCATATGCCACTGGTAAGCAGGAGGGTGGAGTTGGATCTGGTCAGAGATTTTTTTTTAAAGTGAAAACATCAAAATGAAGCATTTTCAGAAAGACTGGGGGGGAAAAGCTGAATTGCTGCAATAATTAAAGAAAATTTCAACAAAATACTGTATGTTACAAATCAAAACGTGTGAGCTGTTAAAATGAGGAAAAAAGTGCAATCAACGACCCCTTTAACACTGTACAGCATAGCCACAGGACTGCTTTCACCAGGTTTTAAGCACAGTGGACATTGTGAAACCTGCCCCTTAGGGCAGGAGATATGACTCTGTTTCCCCACTTGTGTGTGTGTGTCAACAAGTCTTGTTTACAGTTGGTGTTTTCTGGTGGTTTGATGTGGCTAAGTTTAGGGGATGCTTTAGGGCAGGAAGACATTTCTGTGTTTTGGATCCTTAAGGTTAGGGGAAGATGCTGTTATTTAAACACTCCTTCAAAGTGACATGCAGTCAGGGGAGTTAGGGGAGGTAGAGCCACACCTGCTATAGTGAAAACTAAAAAAAGAAACAACGGTAGATAAATATTATTTGTCCTCTGATCTGTCTTTGAAGTTTTAAATGTAATTTCTGAATCATTCTAATTATTTTTTGTCTTTTGGCTGCTCCCTTTCGGGGTCGCCACAGCATGTCATCACCTTATATTGCGATCACTTTACATGGGTTGCCCTTCCTGATACAACTCTGCCCATTCCGGGCTTGGGGCCGGCACAAGGAGTACACTGGTTTGTGCACCCCTTGTGGCTGGGTAACCAACTTTCCTTCCTCCATTCTATTTTTGCTGAGCACCAAGCTCAAAGGAAGGAAGTACCATTTTTATATGGTAAATGGCATTCACTTATATAGCACTTTTTCTCATCTTTGGATGACCAAAGCACTTTACAGATCCTGCTATCCACCCATTCACACACATTCACACACTGATGGCAGCAGAGCCGCCATACACACACCGGCACTAGCCTGGCCACCAGCAGCAACTGGGGGTTCAGTGTCTTGCTCAAGGACACTTTGACATGCAGACTGCAGACAGAGCGGGAATCGAACCCATGACCCTCCGATCAGTAGTTGGTCACACTACACCTGCACCACAGCCACCCCATATGGTCTTTGGTATGACCCAGCCGGGACTTGAACCCACGACCTTCCGGTTGTGGGGCAGATGTTCTACCTCTAGGCCACCACTCTGGTTTAATTTCCGAATCTTTCTAATAATTTTATTAATATTTACATTTAAAATTGCTAAATCTGTGTATTTCCTGTTCATATTCAAGGCAGAGAGGCGAAGTGATGCAGCAGCAAACGGAGCTTCAAGATGGGTTGTGCAATCCTTCACAAACTGGATTGAGCATGTGAAATATTCATGTTCTACTTGCCATCTCTCTGTATGTCACCACTGTGAAGTTTGTAATCACTTTTATTGTGTGCCTTAAATGGTAAATGGTGTTCACTTATGTAATGCTTTTTCTCATCTTTAGATGACCAAAATGCTTTACAGATCCTGCCATCAACCCATTCACACACACATTCACACACAGATGGCAGCAGAGCCACCATGCGCTGGCCTGACCCACTAGGAGCAACTTACTTTTCATAGTCTAGATAATGTCCTTCACATGTGTTTATTTGGTCTTCCTAATCTTACATTAAATTCCAACGAAGAATCATAATGAGAGGCTGCACAGTAACATTGCCCCAATGACTAATGAGTAGTCCCCCCGTTCTTGCTGATCACTTCAAAAATTAATTTAGGCATGGTTGATGCGAGTATTTCCAGGAGGTTGGTGGTAACATTGCTCCATGTGGTGAAGATGGCTTCACAGAGAGCATCCATAGTATGAATCTTCCCTTGCTATCCATCCCCTTTAGCACCTTGGGGGAGCCAGATTATTTAGCATCTCAGACAAGAGACAGTGGATAAACACAGGAGAACAATACGCAGGAGGTTCCTGGCAAGATAGCAGGAAGGAGTCAGGGACGTAGGGGGTTGAATGCAGTGTGATGCAAATGTCATGTTGTGTGTGGAGAAATGCCATGAAACTTAAGAGGAGAGTGCCTGCTTAAATGTTCAGTCTGTTCTTTGCTTGTGAGATGTGAGCGTGTAATAAATCGTCTGAAATGAATCTGCCTCTTCATTTACACACTCCACACTGGTGACCCAAGACGTATTATGGAACACGAGGCAAGATCCCCGGAGCCGGCCCGGTCAGGAAGCTACAGCAAGGCGGCAGCCATCCCACAGACAGCCCGGACTGGAACCTCCAGCCACGCGTGTGCGGTTTCAGTCAAGCTACCGGATTACTGGCAGCACAACCCGTGCTCTTGGTTCCACCTCACCGAGGCCCAGTTCGCCCTCCGGGGAGTAACAGCAGACGATACCAGATTCTACCATGTGGTCGCAGCGCTCGATGCCCGCACAGCTCAGCAACTAGCGAGCCTGCTCGATCAGCCACCAGCCAGCAGCAAATATGAGGCGCTCAAGGCTGTGCTCATCCAGCGCTACACGCTCTCGGACTGTGAGAGAGCGGAGAGGCTCCTGACGCGGACCGAGTTAGGAGATGGTTCGGCCGTAGACCTGATGGAGAAGATGCTGGTGTTAATGGGCACGGACGACGGGCACTTTCTGTTTGCCTACCTCTTCCTCCGGAACCTTCCGACAGTAGCGAGAGCGGGCGTTCTCGGAAGTTAAAGCAGCCCTGGCAAACGCCGCACTGCTGGCGTATCCGGACCCGGCGGCCCACATAGCGCTCACCACCGACGCTTCAGACGTGGCCATAGGGGCTGTCGTGGAGCAGCGCGTCGCCGGGGCTTGGCAGCCGCTTGCCTTTTTCAGCAGAACTTTGCGCGACAGCAAACGTAAATGCGTAATGCGATGTCTCCACGGGTCGCCCGCGTCCTGTGGTCCCGGTCGCGTGGCGCCGCCGCGTGTTTGAGTCGGTTCACACTCTGGCGCACCCAGGAGTGTGCGCGTCGGTCAAAATGGTGGGAGAGAAGTTTGTGTGGCCGAGCCTACGCAAACAAGTGAAAGAGTGGGCTGCAGCCTGCGTGGCGTGCCAAGGAGCCAAGGTACACAGACACACGAAGGCTCCCTTGGAGCCGTTTCGTATTCCGGCTAAGAGGTTCGACCATGTTCACCTGGACCTCGTGGGCCCCCTCCCGCCATCACAGGGGTGCACGCACCTCCTGACAGTGGTGGACCGCACCACGCGCTGGCCAGAAGCGGTCCTGCTGGCGGCAACCACGTCCGCAGACGTAGTGCGTGCTTTTTTAACAGCATGGGTGGCACGTTTTGGAGTCCCGTCGGACATTACATCCGACAGGGGCCCTCAATTTGTTTCCAAACTCTGGTCCGCGATGGCCCGCAGCCTGGGTGTTACAATTCACCGCACAACCGCGTACAACCCACAGGCCAATGGGTTATGCGAGCGTTTTCATAGATCACTGAAAGCAGCACTCAGGGCTTCATTGACGGATGCAAATTGGGTAGACAGGCTGCCGTGGGATTTATTGGGGTTGCGCTCCGTGCCGAAAGAGGATCTGGAAGCTCCCCCGGCAGAGCTCGTTTTTGCGCAGCCACTACGGCTGCCTGGGGAATTTCTGCCAGATAATCCCGTGCCGGGCAGCTCCCCGTCTCAGCTTTTGCAGCGTAGCGCAAACACAGGCACGCTGCCGGGCCCTGCCCACCACAGTTTTCCGCGTGTTTTCCTGCCTAAAACTTTGAAGAGCGCAGAGTCCGTGTTTGTCAGACACGACACCCACCGCCCTCCATTGCGCCCACCCTATGATGGACCGTTCAGAGTGTTGGAAACAGGGGATAAGCATTTTTTGCTAGACTTGGGGGGTAGGAGGGAAAAAATTGGCATAGACAGACTCAAACCCACTTTCGTTGTGGCAGATGAGCAAGTGCTGTTGGCTAGGGCCCCTCGGCGTGGAAGACCCCCACGGAGAGCTTCCCAGGGAAAGGATTCATCAGAGCAGCCACACGGACAGACCGAAGTGCCCCCCCCCCCCAGTCACAGCCCACCCGCAGTCAGACACACTCCCAGCAGCCCCCCACCAGCACAGCAGCACCACGGAGGCGGTAAACCCCAGTTACAGCAGATACGGGAGGAGACGGAAGCCCAAGCAGCATGTGGACTGATATTCTATTGTTCTATCACAGCATGTGGACTGTTATTCTATTGTTCTATCTAAGATGCTGGGGGGGGGGGGGTTAGCACCTTTGGGGAGCCAGATTATTTAGCATCTCAGACAAGAGACAGTGGATAAACATGGGAGAACAATACGCAGGAGGTTCCTGGCAAGATAGCAGGAAGGAGTCAGGGACGTAGGAGGTTGAATGCAGTGTGATGCAAATGTCATGTTGTGTGTGGAGAAATGCCATGAAACTTAAGAGGAGAGTGCCTGCTGAAATGTTCAGTCTGTTCTTTGCTTGTGAGATGTGAGTGTGTAATAAATCGTCTGAAATGAATCTGCCTCTTCATTTACACACTCCACACCCCAAACATTCTCAATGGGATTTAGATCAGGGGGAGATGCAGGATGGTCCAAAAGAGCAACGTTATTGATAGAAAAGTTTCATATTTGTAATTTGCTTTGTTCCAGAGTCTGTGTGAAAATGCTGAAGATGCTGATGCAGCTGTATTGTGTTATCGCTTGTTTTAGTTCGCATATACTGTTCTGGTGTGACTGGTGCTGAGAAAGTCTGACTATTGCTGAGAAAGAGATAATCTGTACACCAAGTTTTGACCAGACATACTGAACCAATCACCATGGACATTTTCTCCTCCACCTCTCGGATAACAGAGAGCTAAAAGGACTGAGCGATGTGTGTTTGAGTCAGAATGATGTGCGAATAGGCTTGAGATTGTTATTGTATTGTTCTCCACTGGCCAGTGTAATTAAATTTGCTGAAACTTTGATCCTGCCTGATTCTTGACTGAAGGTTAAGAAAATTTTTTCCAACACTTATTCTCCTGGAAAAAGTCCTTCGTCAAGCGGGTGTTGGGAACTGCAGCATTGTCCTGTTGAATGACCCAGTCATTACCACACAGATGAGGGTCTTCAGTCAAGAGGGATCTGTAATGTCTGGAAATAGGAGAGCGGAGGCAGGAGTTGTAATGAACCGGAACTTTAATACAAAGTGCAAAACAAGTACACGTGTCACAGTGTAGGCTAACACTACTCTAACACAGGCTGTCGTCATACCAAGGTGGAGCGCCAAAGACCACAGCTCCCGCCAACAGTTTCTTAATGTAGGTACGGCGTGATGACATCATCCATGCATCTGTCGTCACATCTGCATGGTCTCTTGCAAGCGGCAACTTCACAACAGGATCCCAGCTGCAACATCTTTACATAGCCTGCCACCGTTTGATGCCCCTGTGCAACCTGCAGCACCATTGTTCCATTGAAGGAAAACGTTCCATGGAGCCTCCTCCACTGTGCCGCATAGAAAACATCTCCAGTCGGATCTCCTTGTCATGCCCACTGATGGGCAGTAACGCGTTACTGTAATCCGATTACTTTTTCAAGTAACGAGTAAAGTAAGGGATTATAATGGCAAAAACAGTAGTTAGATTACTGTTACTTTCCCGCAAGCAGACTGCGTTACTAAACCGTGATGTTGTTTTGTGAGACTGTCTCGTGACAGTGACGTATGAGTGGCACGACGTCAATGGTAAACAACAGACACGTGTAGTGATCAACAAGAGACAACATGGAGCGCGGGGGAGAGCGGGGCCATGCAGCGTTTAATGCTTGGAAGTACCGACATTACAGCCCTGTGCTCTCTATGGAAAAACAGTTTAAGCCTGCACATATAATGGAAGCACAGAATTACACGGGTGAGGACAAATTCTATTCTCTGAGTGCACTGTGCTGATTTGATTTGATTTGACCTTGTTTGCCCCGTGTTTACATTCCTCCTGATTGAGATAAGCGGAAGGACCGGCTCTTATGTCTACCCAACAATCAACAATTAGTTGTTTGTCGTCAGCGGATTGGACCCTCAAGGACAATGCCCATGTGCCTTCTGCAAGCAAGAGAGAGAGCAAGAGAGATAGACTCTGGACTCTGGACTTGTTTATAAGTCACATGATTATAACATCTATCCACTGCCAGGAGGCGCCCTCTGCTGCTCACTAACAACTGTTACATTTACACTACACAATGCATACAACACTACATGCATACAATACACTGCCTCTCAACTTTTGTGTGTGATCTCCTGCTAAATGTCTGCTAAATGTGCATTGAGGTTTTTTTTTGCCTGCAATCAAAATTTCGCTCACTTGCCGAGCGTCATTCTGATAAAACATGTGTTTTTTTCTCTCGCCTACTGTGTCATATCCATTTTCTTTTCTTTTTTTTCCTTTCTTCTTTATGACTGGCGCCTAGCGGCTGCCCCGGCCTTGGATGCGCTCTGCAGAGCGTGCCCAAATGCCAAGTCACGTTTCGTTACCTTGTATTCATACATGTGTAATGACAATAAAGTTGAATCTCAATCTCAATCTCAATCTCAATTACTTTGAGTTTGACTTGGTAAAAGGTGACAAAAACATTAGCGTCCGCTGTACACTCTGTGTGGGAAGAAAACTTTTATTTACAGTGAAAAATTCCACCTCAAATCTGAGCAAGCACCTAGCAAGCTGGCACAGGAATGTGAGACTCACTGAGAACCCCCCGGATCCCCCCACTGACATGCCCGCTGTGACTACCACATCCAATTCCACCGGGCGAACCGCCAAGGGCCCCTCTCCTGCTAAACAGGTAAAAATAGACTTAAAAGCGACAGGACTTAGTGCCGCTGAACTGAAGAAGCTCGTCACTGGCTATATTGTCGAGGAGATGTTGCCCATTTCCACTGTAGACTCTGAATCGTTCCGACGCATCGTAGAAAAAATACCGACCAAAAGCGGTGTCAAGCAAAGAAAGTCATTTGCAGAATACCTTGAGAAAGAATACGACATAATGGACGCTAATTTGAAGGCTGCACTCGGAGGTGTAGACTTTGTTTCCATCACTGCTGACATCTGGACCGTGAATAATAAAAGTTTTATGGGTGCAACAGTTCACTGGATTAATTCCACTTTACAGTGCAACAAGGCCGCCCTAGCATGTAAGAGAATTAGAGGCAGGCACACCTATGATGTAATTGGAGCAGAGATTGAAGAAATCCATTCATCATATGGACTGCATGGCAAAGTTGTTGCCACTGTAACGGATAATGCATCTAATTTTGCCAAAGCATTCAGAGTATGTCAGCCCTGTAATTTGGAGTCTGAATCTGAAAATGAAGAAGAAAGTGATGACGAGGAACCGACCTTTACAGATGTCATAGAAGCTCTTTCAACCGCATCTGGTGATGGACAGTTTAGCCTCCCTCCACACTACAAGTGTGCATCACACACAATTAACCTGATTTCAACAAGCGATGTTGACAAACATCTAAATTCCTGTGCAGAGACCAAGGCTGTATATAGGAGTCGTATGGCAAAATGCTCTGCTCTTTGGACTAAAGCAAGTCGATCAACTTTAGCCTCTGAACAGGTGGAGGAAGTCAGCTGCAGGAAGCTAATGGTACCCACATCCACAAGGTGGAATTCCCTGTACGAGGCAATTTCCAGAATCATCACAATTCCGATGAATGAGCTGAATCCTCTGTGTGTAAAACTGGGAATCAAGTGCCTTAATGAAAGGGAGTACCTATTCTTACAAGAGTACTGCACCGTGATGAAGTCCCTGACAACAGCACTGGACATCTTACAAGGGAATGAGTGCATCTATGGGGCTTTACTACCAACACTCACAAGCCTGATGTCAAAGACACTTGCCCTGAAAGATGACCTCTCTAGAATGACAGCCAGCCTTCCAGATGTCATTGTAAAGGTAATATTATTATTTGATAATTGATTTGGGTGGATTTGTTGAATTTATTATACCATTCATGGTGGGCAGATGTTACACTTCGTTTGTTTTAAGCAGTGAGTACAATTATTAAAATGATAGAATATAATAAAAGATAAATTATTCATCCCCTGTTCAATATCAGGGATATTGATCATCATTAATCATGAATATTAATCTAACATCAACAGAAGATTGAAATAAAGAGATCAAAACAGCCTCAACCAAAATTAAATCTTATACAGTATTGATAGCACATGAGATGGTTTAGGTCAGTAAAGCCCACAAAATAATTAAAATAGCCGATTATATAGCAAAATAAATATATTCTTAGTTATATCATATTGTATTTTACAGGCCATCAAAATTCGTTTTGATGCTATACTGGATAGCCAAGAAGGACTTCTTGCAGCGGCCACTTGTCCCAAGTTAAGATAAGATAAGATAAGATAAGATAAGCCTTTATTAGTCCCACAATGGGGAAATTTCAGGATTGCAACAGCACAGGGACAGCAACACTCAGAGCAACAATCAGAAGGCAAGAAAAAACAACATCTAGTAAACATATGTCCATATTACTATAAATGTATATATATAGACACACAGTGCAGAGCATTATGGCTGGTGAATGTGCAGTCAAACTTTGATGGCTGACAGATGAGCGTAGGAGAGAGCATGTGAAGGAGCTTCTGACAACAGAGTGTCGTAAAGCTGCTCCTGCAGCTGACAATGCTAATGTGTCCCAACTGGTAGCCAGCCCAGCTGAAATGGACTTTTTTGATTTTGAGAACCAGCCCACAGAAAGCTTCTCAGCAGAAAAAGAAGTTACTGACTATTTAAGGTCTGGGTATGAGCTTGAGGTTCTGAATCAGTTCCCATACCTCAAAAAGATGTACATGAAATACAACACTCCAACTCCATCCAGTGCACCAGTGGAACGGCTGTTCAGTTTAGGTGGCTTGGTGCTTTCCCCGAAAAGGAACAGACTGTCTGATAGGAGGTTTGAGAAGCTTCTGCTGATGCGATAGAACCACTGTTTCACTCCAAAAGAAAACAAAAAAAACATGGGGCCTTGTCAGGGTAGCCATAAAATGAGACTGGACTAACAACCTAAATGTGGCATGCAACAGCATTTTTTGTTTTGGTAAATTCATTATTACTCCTCTGCACTTTACCAACTGTTTAAAGATGTAAATGTTAATAATTTTGAATACAGTCAGGAGAGACTTTGATTTTAATTATTTTATTGCTGTATTTTATTTACATCTATTCTAATGAAGGAGTATACACACAATAAAGATTTTTATTTTATATGCTGGAATATGCAGAAATATAAGTTAGCAGACTTGCTTTATTTTATTAATATACGGTGGAATGTGCAGAAATTAGGTTTAAATGTTCAACAATTTTCTTCAACTCAGATTGTTCCATTTAATTTAATTTTTGCTTGATGCTTGCTAGAAGTTAAAAGATTGAAACTAATAGAACAAGTTTTAAAAAAGACACTTTCATTTGATTCAATTTTATATGACAGAATATGCAGAAAGAATAGAATTAGGCTGAAAGGTCTATTGCTTTATAGCGTAATCAGGTTGTGCATAATGTTTTTGAAAAGTACTTTTGAAAATAAGAAATCAGTAAAGTAACTGAATTACTTTCTTGGAGAAGTAATCAGTAATCAGTAACTAATTACTATTTCCAAGTAACTTGACCAACACTGGTCATGCCAGTAATGTTGGAATTTTTTTTTTTTCATCAGAGAAAAAAACTTTCTTCCACCTTTCAGTGTCCCAGGTTTGGTGCTCCCTTGCTCAGTCCAAACTGGCAGTTTTGTGACATGAGAGATGTGGCCTTTCAAGAAGTTTTTTTGTTTTTTAAGCACTACTTTTGTAGATGCCATCTTATGGTTATTAGGCTGCAGTCAGCATCAGAAAAGATGTTAATTTGGGGACAGCCCATTGGATCCTCCGGTTCAGCTCTTTTGAATCATCCAGCATGTTTCCCTGATCTAAATGCTACTGAGAACATTTGGGGATGGATGCCAAGGGAAGTTTAAAAAACGGATGCCAGTTCCAGACTGTGGATGTCCTTCACCACACGAGAGCAACGTTCCCATTAGCCTCCTGGAAACACTCGCATTAAGCATGCTTAAATTTAATTTTTGAAGTCATCAGCAATTCTGAGGAGGCTGAAGAAGTTTGGCATGTCCTCCAGGATCCTCAACAATTTCTACAGCTGCATCATCGAGAGCATCCTGACCAACTGCATCACTGTGTGGTTCGACAGCACCACTGTCCTGGACTGCAAATGCCTGCAGAGGGTGGTGAAGACAGCGGAGAAGATCATCAGGACTCCACTTTCCTCTCTGCAGAGCATCTACCACCGCAGAGTCCAAAGGAGAGCTGATGCCATCCTCCGGGACCCCACCCACTCCCAGCACAGACTGTTCACACTTCTACCCTCAGGCCGGAGGTACAGAAGTGTGAAATGCAGGACAACCAGACTGAAGAACTCCTTCTTTCCCACTGCCATCAGACTCCTGAAAAGATAACAACTCCCAAAACTCCGAAACACAGCTTTGCATATAGGAACTCACACGGCTGCTAAATTTGCACATTGCTCACTTGTACGGTAGATATAGTCTCACCCATCTGATGTCCATATCATCTCTGCTGCTAATTATCATCTCTGCTGCTATTTATCATGCACAATCTACTGGTACTATCGTTACAGAGAAGATAGCACCCGGTGCTAATCTGTAATTTGCAGTTTATAATTATATACTGGTCATTGCACAATGCTCATTTGCACACTGTATATAGGTCTATGCCATCTCAGGTTCACATCAGGTTGCACAATGCTTATTTGCGCACTGTACATAGGTTTATGCCATCTCAGGTTCACATCATCTCTGATATCAATATACCACTATCACTTTAGTCGTCCAGTGAATTTTCAATTTCATTCCTCTTGCCTGACTGCTTTAACCGCTTTAACTGTCCAAACTGCCTAGTGTGTGTTATTAGTACTCATTAGTTTTAATACTCAGTATCAAGGTGTGCTTAAAGAGTCCTAACTGCCTAACTGTGTGTTGGTGTGTGTGCTATTAACATCCAATAGTATTAGGATTGAGTTACTGTGTTAATGTGTCATTACCTTATTAGAAGTGTTGTTTCTGTACCTATTACCTTGGCATTCGTTTGGAGAGCAAAGTAAAAATTTCATTGCTCAGGAAATGTAGCATTTCTTAAATGTGCACATGATAAAGCCTTTGAATCTTGAAGAACAGTGAAGCTACTCACTGCCGAGTGCTTTGTTGAAACTTTTAGTCCTGTTTTGGGTTTTTATGGGCTATGGTCTTAAACTTTTGATCAGCTGATGAAAAGCCTATTTGAGTTTAAATTCAGTTTTCAATGAATTGACTACACTCTATTTTTTTGTCTCTTTATCCTGTTTCTTCTTTTTGCATTTTGAAGTTCTACTGAAACCTGATTACGGTCCACCAGTGTGAAATGTGAATACTTGTAATTTTTCTCCTTGTCTTAAGATTTTGATCAGAAGCGTTCAGTATATATAAGATAAGATAAGATAAGATAAACTTGCCCCTCAAGGGGAAATTTGTCTTGGACTTGACACCCGTGCTGCAACCACACAATCCACACATACACAATGGATGTAGTACATAATAAATGAAATAAAACCCAATAAATAATACAAGTACACACATACATAAATATATAACAGCAGTCATTAAGAACAGGAGTTATAAGTGTCCCTGACCTATTTATCTGAGTTTAAAAGTTTTACTGACGTTGGGATAAATGAGTTCTTGTATCTATTGAACCTGCACTTGGGGACTCTGTATCTCCTCCCTGAGGGCAGCCGCACATATTCATTGTTTAGTACATGGCTCATGTCACTGATTATTTTTTGAGCTTGTCTACAGGCTGCCTGGTCGTGTAAGATCTGCATGGGTAAATACTCTTTAACTCCAATAATTTTCCATGCTGTATGAATTAAACGCAACACTCTGTTCTTTAGTTTCACAGAGAGGTTGCTGAACCAAGCTGTAATGCTGTATCTAATACAGCTCTCCAACACAGCCTGGTAAAATATTAGCATAATCCTTTTATCAACGCCATGTATTCTTAATCTACGCAAGAAATGCAGCCGCTGTTGTAGTCTACTACAGAGGCAATCAGTATGTGTGCTCCAGGTTAATGAATTGCCAATAAATACTCCCAAATATTTATAGGAACTAACCTGTGTTATAGTGTGGTTGTGGATGACCACAGGCCTGTGGTCACCAACTCCCCGAGGGTCAAACACCATCTCCTTTGTTTTATCAGTATTCAAAATGAGATGACTGTCATCACACCAATTGACAAACCTCTGAATTTCTATAAAATAGCTTGACAGATCATGAGTCTTTTGAAGTAGTGATAAAGTAAGAGTAGTGATAAAGTATAAGTAGTGATAATATGGACTTAAGTGTATTTAGTAAATAGTATACCTTGTAGAGAGAGAAATGAGCAGGCGAAGCAGTGAGCTGGATCAGAGTACACTTTATTCTCTCTCTATCCATCAGTCAACAAGAAGCCTAACCCAGGTCGCTGGCATCTCTCTTTTATACCTTACATCCTCGCCTAGCGACCTGGGGGGTTCACATCACAATACATACAATTACAATCCCCTTTGTCACCCAGCCTGTTGGTGCAATATTGTGCAGTCCAGGGGAGAAGGCGCATTCTCATGCGGTCCTATGGAGAAAACAACAGTCTGCCCTGCATATCCGTCTAAGAGCCTTTTAGCGTCTCCTCCTGTGCCATTCAGTCTGAGTGGAGAATGTAATGTCTAGGTCCCCCACAACCTCATTAAATGTGAAATCAACTAAAAATAGTTGCACTGTAATGTTGTAAGTCAGATTAACATTCAAATTAACATCTATCTTAAAACACTCCTGTAGTAAGGAAACCATTTCATTAAGCACTGACAAGTGTGAAGCATCAAACATGGGTGTTGCCATTTCTTCTTTCACTTTGTCTTCATCTGTCAAACTGCATCAAAGCAACACTGCCTGGCATAGAACCAATTATTGCATGGGTAACACATATTTCCATCAAGAAGGTATCACGTTGTGCATGACTTATACATGGATGTGTGTTAAGCAGCAGATTACATGTGGACAGGGAGAATAATGCACTGTTGAATTCTATTGAATGTTTGAAGAAAGCAGAGATGATAGTTCACCTGAGAGAAAATGGTCCAGTTTCCTGTACATTAAAAAACAAAACAAAAACAAGTGTCTTTACATTCTGCACCATGGCTTCAGTATACATGACAAAATGACTACTTATTAAGTGTGACACATACTGCCCTAGGCATGGATGCCTCTACATCTGACTGGATAATTACACAGATTTACAAAAATATTTTTTTTGTAAGTTGTCTGTGTTTAAGACAATTTTGCATCGCTGAATCCGAAAATGACATCTGTTTCTCTCGATCAGGTGCTAAGTAAAAACTTGTACTTACTTAGTACTTACTTCGTACTGTGCATGTACTTAAGGTAAGTACATGTAAATTGAATGTTATGTCATCATTGTTCAAAATTCAGAGAATTTCAAGACATAAAGAATTTTGCATCATATAAAGCGAAAATACCTGTACATGTAAACAAAAACGTATAAAACAACATGTGGCCATAATTCAAAAAGTTGACCTGACTGAGCAAAACCAATGTGATTTTTGGATTCAGCACATCAAAATTGTCCTAAATCAGCAAAAAAAACTTTAGACAATAAATTTGGTATTGACCAGTGTTATCAGTGTGACAAACAACCATGAAAGCAAAAAGAAAGGAGATATACTGTATATGGAAGTGATGTTACAACACAAGCTGTAAGTGGTAATCAGGCAGAACCAGTAACAATCATTTGAGGACACCTTAAATAACCCATGAGAATGTCTTGTATGAAAGGCTTGTTTTCTCACATCACTGTGGAAATTGAATGAACAAATTATGAATTTTCCCTGTGGGATTAATAAAGTTATCTTAACTTATAAATCTAACAGTATGTTAGAGTGAGAGTTAGCTAAAGATATATTTCTATAAAAGACTTCAGCCTTTAGCTGTATAATTTCAGGTCTTGGGTAGGGCTGTCATGGTAGAGGAATTTCCCCTGCGGTGACGGTGGACAGCTCAACACCACGGTATGTGGTACTATTGCAAGTGTTTTTAGGACCCTGTGGTCTTGTAATTTAAACAGGATTCATAATGTGGCAAATGATGGAAGCTGTGAGAAACTCGCTCCAGCTCTGCTCTCAACTTTGTGTGTGTGTGTGTGTGTGTGTGTGGGGGGGGTTTCCACGTAATTTCACAGAGCTGTATTTTATGCCCTATCTTGTACAGCTGCAGAAGTACTGCTGCGTGGGGTTAAAATATCTTTAGCATTGCTGCACTTATGGCACCAGCGCAATCAATGATTTCATAGCATGTGCTTTCTATTAGCTGTGCGTCTGACATTGGGTTGGCTGAGTCAGCCATGATAGAGTCCAGTCTATGGCTCTAATCCAGCAGCCAAGACAAGAAACATCTATGGGGCAAAACTCTGGTGCAGGATGCATATGGTCATAGGTGGCTCAGTAGACTTTTCTAACAGCCCTCACAAAGAAAGATTCATGCTCTGTAGTCGTGATTTATGGATAGACTTAAGAGTTGCAACTCCTTAGCGACACTCATCTGTCTAGACTATGATGATCCTGCACGAAGAATCGCCATGGCAATTTAAAATGTATCAGTTGAGGTCTCCTGAGATCCTGGGAAGTGTTAGCATAGATTGCTGCATGGACTGTAGTTTGTACAGTTTTGAGTGCAGCAGCTGTAGTTCAGTTGCATCTTCATATGTTGGCTGATGTAGTGAAATCGGCATCCAAAAGTTTGCTAAAATAAAAGCTAACTGACGTAACATCAGAACTGATGAGATCATGTATTCATTTAGGATCCAGGCATGATTAAGTGATAAAGTATGTGGTTAAAATATGTTTTCATCAAGATATGAGCTGAATTGCAGCTCTGGATACTTGTTGTTCCTCTAGTTTAAGTACAGTTTATCAGATTTGTTTTTTACTCTCTGTGTAAAAGACATCAAGTCTCTTCCATTTTTTTCCCTCAGCATCTAAAGGCTGAGGGAGTATTGTCGTCACCAAACCCAGCGGATGGACGGCGGCATCAGTGACGTGGGCTTTTCAAATTGATACCATGGGTGCATGTATGAAAAATCTTGGATGAGTTCACATTTGTTTTTGTTTTTTTTGTATTTTGTATACTTTATTGATCTCCAGAGGGAAATTACAGGGCATCCACGGTACGGCGACAATCCCTTAACCATTCACACACACATTCACACCTAGAGCCACTTTAGAGTCTCCAATTAACATAACCTGCATGTTTTTGGTCCTGTGGGAGAAAACCACAGGCTGTCAGGTCAGGCATTGGTTTGCTTGCTACCGGATAACCACGAAAACCGGTACTACCTGTCTCATGGGTCGAGCCGTCGGCGACTCAACCGGCAACCCCGCCCTTCCGAGGGTTGTGGAGGGTGAAACTGGGCATCCTGGCAGAACTAAAAACAATATCTGTCACAGGTCTGTGGTGGACCACTCCCAGTTACACGGGGTGAGACTGGACATCCTGGCAGATAAGCACATCTGTTGCAAGATCTGTGGTGGACTTTTGCCAGTCGGTGCATCGTGACATGCACTACACAAAGAGCAGAGATAAACAAACCTATCATCTGGTCAGTCATTGCAACAGATACTGGAGTCAGTTTGTCTTGGCCTATCCTTGCCACTGATAATACCTCTATCTGCCAAGAATGTGCTGCTAGTCCAGCAAAAGCTAGCGGTACTCAAATACTTTGCAAGCAGTTTCATGAAATGGTCAGTCAGAAAGCAACTCATACCGGCTCGGACGTCACCCGGGTTAACAAGGTCAGGAGCTCCTGGCAGCGGAGGGCAAAGGACAGAGCTGCGTGGAGGAAGCTGATCAGACCTAAATGAAACAGTTATTGTCGCTTCTGACAGACTGCTATGATGATGATGACAATTGTGTGGAGCTCCAGTCTTACTAGGCATGAATTGCTGATTCTGTTTAAAAAAAAAACTATCATTTTCATAAAGCAGTGGCAGGAACTCCAGTATTTCAACTACAACATGTGTGGACTGGAGACTGCAGTGACATTCAGCTTATTTAAACAGACAGCCTCCGCACAGCCCTGCGCGACTCTTGTCTCTGTGATTTTTGGATTTTTGGGCTGTCCAAAAAAAAAATCATATTCAAACAAGCAATGCACTACGCAGTAGGTGTTTGGCTATCGGTGCTCAATTATAAACACTCCGTTCAGAAGGAAATAGCATGCTTTGTGCCCTTTCAGTGCTCACTGCTATGGCTGTACTGTATTTCGCAAGGAGTCCAAACGCTTCTACCACTGACTGCCTGCTGGAGTCCGTCTGGAGACAGGGTGCCCCACATGGTGCTGTGGCCATTAGTACTGGGTGCAAACATGCTGTTGCCAATAAAAATACTTACACTTAACAATTTATTTATTAATCAATAGGGGCACATAAGTGAACAACAGAATCAGAATCAGAATCAGATTTATTGCCATTGTTCATGTAGTACACAAACTAGGAATTTGTCTCGGTGCAATGCTGCAACATTAAACATGATAAAATAAAAGAAATAAACTATACATGCAATAAAGTGTAGAATAAGAGTGAGTAATACTGGTCAGCAGTTAAAATATATTAGCGAGCAGCAGATAATGTGGAGAACCATATAGTGCAGTCGGTAGTGCAGGAAGAAAACAGTGATGATTGACATGAGTCTGGTTGAGCTCCTGTACATAGTGCACGAGAGTCAATAAGTCACTTAGTGTTCAGCAGTCTGATGGCAGAGGGGAAGAAGCTGTTCATGTGACGGGAGGTTTTAGTCTGGATGGACCGAAGTCTTCTACCTGAGGGGAGGGGGGCAAACAGTACGTGACCAGGGTGTGAGGGATCGGCTATGATCCGGCCAGCACGCCTCCGGGTCCTGGAGATGTACAGATCCTGGAGAGATGGGAGCTTGCAGCTGATCACCTTCTCAGCAGTGCGCACGACGCGCTGCAGCCTTAGTCTGTCCCTGGCAGTGGCTCCTGCGTACCACACGGTTATGGAGGTGGTGAGGATGGACTCGATGATGGCTGTGTAGAACTGCACTAACATCTTGGTGGGTAGCTTGAGCTTCCTCAGCTGCCGCAGGAAGAACATCCTCTGCTGGGCCTTTTTGATGAGGGAGCTGATGGTCGGCTCCCACTTGAGGTCCCTGGTGATGGTGGTGCCTAGGAAGCGGAAGGAATCAGCAGTGGTGATGGGAGAGCCTGTGAGGGTGAGGGGGGACAGAGGGGTTGTGACTTTCCTGAAGTCCACAATCATCTCCACTGTCTTCAGAGCGTTCAGCTGCAGGTTGTTGTTGTTGCACCAGGACGCCAGCTGGGCCACCTCTCTCCTGTAGGCAGACTCGTCGCCGTTGGAGATGAGCCCGATGAGGGTGGTGTCGTCCGCAAACTTGATCAACTTGACAGACTGGTGGCTGGAGGTGCAGGAGTTGGTATAAAGGGAGAAGAGTAGGGGGGAAAGTACACAGCCCTGGGGTGATCCGGTGCTGATGCTAGCAGAGTCTGAGACAGTCTTTCCCAGCCGCACATGCTGCCTCCGGTCCGTCAGGAAGTCGGTGAACCACCTGCAGAGGGAGTCAGGCACGTTGAGCAGGGACAGCTTGTCCCGGAGCAGAGCGGGGCGGATGGTGTTGAATGCGGAGCTGAAGTCCACAAACAGGATCCTGGCGTAGGTTCCCGGGGAGTCCAGGTGCTGCAGGATGGAGTGGAGGGCCAGGTTGACTGCGTCGTCTACAGACCTGTTGGCTCGGTAGGCAAACTGCAGCGGGTCCAGGAGAGGGGTGGTGATGGACTTGAGGTGGGGCAGGACCAGGCGCTCAAAGGACTTCATGACTACAGAGGTGAGCGCTACAGGTCTGTAGTCATTAAGTCCAGTGATCCGTGGCTTCTTGGGGACAGGGATGATGGTGGAGGATTTGAGGCAGGACGGCACGTGGCATAGCTTAAGGGAGGTGTTAAAAATGTCTGTGAAGACAGGAGCCAGCTCTTTTGCACAGTGTCTCAGGGTGGAGGGAGACACGCCGTCCGGACCGGGGGCCTTGCGCGGGTTCAGTCTGGAGAACTGTTTGAGCACGTCCTGCTCACTGATGACAAGGGCAGGGGGGGAGGAGGGGGGGGCGCCTTTGATGAAGTAGGGATCGTGGAGGCTGTGGAGCTGGAGAGAGGGGGGGAGTTGGACACAGATGACGAGGTGTCAAAACGGGCATAGTGTTGGGACAGTCTTTGACAAAGGGCTTTGTCATCCTGACCTTTAGGAGCCTGAGGCCGATAGTTGGTGATTTGCCTCAGTCCTCTCCACACAGAAGCCGAGTCATTAGCAGTGAACTGCTGCTGGAGTCTCTCAGAATATACAGATTTAGCTCTCCTCAGCTCTCTGTTAAACCGATATTTAACCTCCCTGTAGCAATCCCTGTCTCCACTTTTCAGCGCTGCTTCCTTCTCCTTCCTGATCTGTCTGAGCTTAGCTGTGAACCAGGGCTTGTCATGAGAGTACCTCACCCTGGTGCACGATGGAAGAATGTCCTCCTCACAAAAGTGGATATATGAGTTCACAGTGTCCGTGTATTCATCCAGATCATGGGTGGCTCCTTTAAACATGCCCCAGTCAGTTATTTCCATGCACGTTTCCAGCTTCTCCTCAGCTTCACTGGTCCATTTCTTCGTAGTGCTCACAACAGGTTTAGTGAGCTTCAATCTCTGTCTGTATGTGGGAATGAGGTGGACCATCACGTGATCAGATAATCCCAGCGCAGCACGGGGAACAGCGCGATATGCGTCTTTCACTGTGGTGTAACAGTGATCCAGCGTGTTTATTCCTCTGGTGGGGCATTTAATAAACTGTTTGTAGCGGGGGAGATCGTGGCTCAGATTGCTCTGGTTAAAGTCGCCAACCACAATAACCAGAGAGTCTGGAAAAATCCGCTCCGTGTGTTGGATGTGATCCGCGAGCACGCGCTGAGCTTCGCGCGTGTCCGCGTCGGGAGGGACGTACACAGCGGCGAGGATGAATGAGGCGAACTCCCGCGGGGAATAAAATGGCTTGCAGTTAATAAAAAGAAATTCCAGGGCGGGAGAACAGTGTTTGGAAATTACCGTTACATCAGAGCACCAGCTGCTGTTGATGTAAAAGCAGACTCCACCTCCTGTGGTCTTGCCGGAGAGCTCTGTGTCACGATCAGCACGAAACAGCTGAAATCCCTCGAGGCGCAGCGCGCTGTCCGGTGTATTTTCCCTGAGCCAGGTCTCGGTAAAACAGAGGGCAGCCGAGGAAGAGAGGTCCTTAAAACGCATCAGCAGTCTCAGTTCATCTACTTTGTTAGAGAGAGAGTTGGTATTGGACAGAAATATGCCAGGCAAAGCCGTGCGCGTGCCTCTCCTGCGAAGCTGGACGAGATCGCCCGCTCGTCTTCCTCTCTTTCGCCGTCTCACTTTTCGAGCCAAGCAATGAACCAGATCGGCGGCAGGAGCTAAAAAAACTGGGAGTAGGTCCGTGGGAGTGAAAGTCCTGATATTTAGAAGTTCTTCACGGGTATAAGAGCTCGCAGACACACAATTGACAAACAAAAACAAACAAAGGGCGCAGCGAAGCACCATGGCGACCACTGTGGGCGCCATCTTGGATCGTCTCAGCAAGAAAAATAAATCCGGTGTCAACAAGCCACACGCACAAAAAAAGAGAACACCGCGGTTGTTGTGGTTACTTGTTTTCCTCCGCAATTGGCTTGTCCATAGCGCGGTATTACATAATTGTGGTTATCACGACAGCCCTAGTCTTGGGTAAAAAAAAAATCATTATAGTATGCATGTCATATAAACCCCTTAGAAAATAATCATTATTTGAAGAGAACACAAACGCTAAAAGTGAAACATTTGACTATTTGATGAAAAAAATATTAGCTCATCTTGAATTTGATGGCAACAACATGTCTCAAAAAAGTTTGGAGAGGGGCTGTAAAAGGTCAAAAATGTATGCATTTTTTGTGGAACAATTTCAGAATAATGTTTATCAAAATTAAATGGTAAAAACTGAATATTCCATAATCTACAACAGTGTGTCAGGTCGTGGGCTGGAGCTATGTCCTCGCTTTAAGTTTTGTATTTTGGGATTTTCTGTAATTGTTATTATTATTAATATTATTATTATCATTACTTTTATTATTATTAATATTATTACTATTATTCATGCTTTACCCTTAGTTCGTTATGATCATCCTTAGTGCTATTATTTATTTACCAGAGTGGTGGCCTAGTTGATAGAGCATCCACCCCACAACCAGGAGGTTGGGGGGTTCAAGTCCCAGCCGGGTCATACAAAAGATCCTATAAAAAAGGTACTTCCCACCTTCTAGCTTGATGCTCAGCATAATAGAATGGAGGAAGGAGAAGTTGTTTGAGGCTGTGCATGGCAGCGACCCCTCTGATTCTATATGTGATTAACATTGTAGACAGCAGAAACATAATTTCATTCTATTGTACGTCCATCCATCCATCCATCCATCTTCTACCGCTTTTCCGGAGGTTCGGGTCGCGGAAGCAGCAGTTCAAGCAGAGAAGCCCAGACTTCCCTCTCCCCAGCTACCTGCTCCAGCTCTTCAGAGAGGATACCAAGGCATTCCCAGACCAGCTGGGAGACATAGTCTCTCCACTGAGTCCTGGGTCTGCCCTGGGGTCTCCTCCCAGTGGGACGTGCCCGAAACACCTCAAGTGGGAGGCGTCCAGAAGGCATCCTAATCAGATGCCCATACCACCTCAACTGACTCCTTTCAATGTGGAGGAGCAGTGGTTCTACTCTAAGCCTCTCCTGGATGACTGAGCTCCTCACCCTATCTCTGAGGGTGAGTCCAGCAATCCTACGGAGAAAGCTCATTTCAGCCGCTTGTATCCGCAATCTCGTTCTTTCGGTCATTACCCAAAGCTCGTGACCACAGGAGAGAGTAGGAACGTAGATTGACTGGTAAATCGACAGCTTTGCCTTAGAACTAAGCTCCCTCTTCACCACAACAGACTGGTACAACGTCCGCATCACTGCAGATGCTGCTCCAATCCGTCTGTCGATCTCTCGCTCCATTTTCCCCTCACTCGTGAATAAGACCCCAAGATACTTAAACTCCTCCACTTGGGGCAGGAGCCTGTCCCCAACCCAGAGAGGACAATCCACCTTTTTCCGGCTGAGGACCATGGACTCGGACTTGGAGGTGCTGATTCTCATCTCAGCCACTTCACACTCAGCAGGAAACTGTCCCAGCAAGAGCTGTAGGTCATTGCTGGATGAAGCCAACAGGACAACATCATCTGCAAACAACAGAGATTAGTTCCTGTGGTCACCAAGCATGACACCCTCCATTCCCTGGCTGCGCCTAGAAATCCTGTCCATAAAAATTATGAACAGGATCGGTGACAAAGGGCAGCCCTGGCAGAGTCCAACTCTCACTGGGAATGAGTCCGACCGAGTGTTGGCAATGTGAACCAAACTCACAACGGTCGTACAGAGACCGAATAGCTCGTAACAACAAGCCCGATACCCCATACTCCCGAAGCACCCCCACAAAAACCACGAGGGATGCGGTCAAATGCCTTCCCCAAGTCCACAAAACACATGTAAACTGGTTGGGCAAACTCCCATGAACCCTCGAGAATTCTCGAGAGGGTAAAGAGATTGTCCGATGTGCCACGGTCAGGACGAAAACCACATTGCTCCTCCTGAATCCGAGGTTCGACCAGTGGCCGGACACTCCTCTCTAGTACCTTGGCATAGACCTTCCCAGGGAGGCTGAGGAGTGTGATCCCTCTAAAGTTGGAGCACACCCTTCGGTCCCCTTTTTTGAAGAGAGGAACCACCACCCCGGTTTGCCATGCCAAAGGCACTGCTCCCGACCTCCACGCAATGTTGCAGAGGTGTGTCAACCATGACAGCCCAACAACATCTAGGGCCTTGAGGTACTCAGGGCGAATCTCATCCACCCCCGGGGCCCGACCACCAAGGAGATTTTTAACCACCTTGGCAACCTCAGCCCCTGTGATAGGCGAGTCATCCCCCTCGTCCACAAACCCTGCTTTCTCTGTGGAAGGCGTATCAGTGGGATTGAGGAGATCCTCGAAGTATTCCTTCCACCGCCCCATGATATCCCCAGTTGAAGTCAACAGCACCCCATCCGCATCATACACAGTGTGGACAGGGAGCTGCTTTCCCCTCCTGAGCCGCCGGACAGTTTGCCAGAATCTCTTCGAGGCTGACCGAAAGTCTTGTTCCATGGCCTCACCGAACTCCTCCCATACCCTGGTTTTTGCTTCAGCAACCACCCGAGCTGCACTCCGCTTGGCCTGCCGGTACACCTCAGCTGCTTCGGGAGTCCCACAAGCCAACCAAGCTTGAGAGGACTCCTTCTTCAGCTTAATGGTCCCCCTCACCACTGGTGTCCACCACTTGGTTCGGGGGTTGCCACCACGAGATGCACCGACCACCTTGCGGCCGCAGCTTTGGGCCGCCGCTTCAACAACATCGGTGGAGAACATGGCCCATTCAGACTCCATGTCTCCAGACTCCCTCGGAATGTGGTTGAAGTTCTTCCGGAGGTGGGAGTTGAAGACCTCCCGGACAGGGGCCTCAGCCAGACGTTCCCAGCACACCCTCACTATACGTTTGGGTCTACCAGGTCTGAATGGCTTCCTCCCCTGCCATCGGATCCAACTCACCACCAGGTGGTGATCAGTTGACAGCTCTGCACCTCTCTTTACCCGAGTGTCCAAGACATACGGTCGCAGGTCTGCTGACACAATAACAAAATTGATCATCAACCTGCGACCTAGGGTGTCCTGGTGCCAGGTGCACATATGGACACCCTTATGCTTGAACATGGTGTTCGTTATGGACAAACTGTGGTTAGCAACAGAAGTCCAATAAGTGAACACCACTCAGGTTCAGATTGGGCAGGCTGTTTCTCCCAATCACCCCCCTCCAGGTTTCACAGTCATTGCCCATGTGTGCATTGAAGTTCCCCAGTAGGACAATGGAGTCTCCAAGAGGAGCATCCTCCAACACCCCAGTCACAGACTCCAAAAAGGGTGGGCACTCTGAAACATCATTTGGTGCAAAGGCACAGATGATGGTCAGGACCCGTTTCCCAACCCGAAGGCGCAGGGAAGCAACCCTTTCATCCACCGGGGAAAAATCCAATATAGAGACAGCAAGGTGGGGGGATACAAGAATACCCACCCCTGCTCGTTTCCTCTCACCCGGGGCAACTCCAGAAAAGGCCAATCTCCAGCCTCTCTCCAGGAGACTGGTTCCAGAACCGAAGCTGTGTGTTGAGGTGAGGCCGACTATATCTAGCCGGTATCTCTCAACCTCGTACACCAGCTTAGGCTCCTTCCCCACCAGAGAGGTGACATTCCCCGTACCAAAAGCCAGTTTAGAAAGCTTGGGATCAGTCCGCCAAGGTCTCCGCCTTTGACCACCACCTAATCCACACAGCACCGGACCCCCATGATTCCTCCTGCAGGTGGTGAGCCCACTGGAGGGCGGACCCATGTAACTCCTTTGGGCTGAGCCCGGCCGGGTCCCATGGGTGGAAACCCGGCCACCAGACGCTAGCCATTGTACATTGTACAATTATTGTACAATGTACAATAATTTACAGCCATGTTGTTAAGTCATGCTTGCACGAACAATACGCTCCTGTTTGCCTGTTTCTCTGCCTCATCCTACTGAGTCTTTTGTGTTTTTGTTCCTGATTCCGAACTGTGGATTATGAATTCTGCCACGGAGGGGCTCACCTTGTGACAGTAGGACGTTGCCAGTGAAGGACCCAGTGGACTCACTGTTTGTTCAGCTATGGCCGGGTGTGTGCTGCTGTACATGGCTGTAAATTTAACAAATTGTAAATTGTACAGTTGTACAATTATATCTATTGTACATGATGGACTAAATGACAACAGAGATGGATTCTTCTTCTTCTTCTTCTTCTTCTTCTTCTTATTTCCATCATGGTCTTGTCTTGTAGTTTATTCCTGCAGTCATGTTGGTTTGGGCTTTTATTTTGACAGTGCCTTTTTCTTACTTCCGTTTTCACCTAGCTTGTTTCGTGTCTTGTTAAGTTCTTGATTATTTATGGCTGTTTATTATTTTGTTAATTATCTTTGCCCTATTTAAGGGACGCTGTCCCATAGTTCGGGGTGACGTTGTTAAGTCATGCTTGCATGAACAATACGCTCCTGTTTGCCTGTTTCTCTGCCTCATCCTACTGAGTCGTTTGTGTTTTTGTTCCTGATTCCGAACTGTGGATTATGAATTCTGCCCCAGAGGGGCTCACCTTGTGACAGTAGGACGTTGCCAGTGAAGGACCCAGTGGGCTCACGGTTTGCTCAGCTATGGCCAGGTGTGTACTGCTGTACATGGCTGTAAAGCCCTGAACCTGCTGAAGGACCTGGTCACCGTGGCATGCAGCTGCAGCGATCCAGATCTGCCAGCTTTGGATAGCAGCAGCCCTAAAGCTGAAGGACACCCCGAGTCTGGGAGTATTTCTGTGGGTACCGGAGCTACCCATTTACTGCACTCAGCAGCCCACCTCTCTGCCTGGAACAGGGGAGGATAGGCAAAGGGAGCATCAGCGCCACTCCTCCCGGCACACCATCTCAGATCCAGCACCACCCACATAGCTCATGGCCAGACGAGCTCCGCAGCCATTCAGAGGGACTCACTTGGCTCTTCAGCGGCAGCAGAGTGGGACACAAGGCAAGTACCTTTTCATTTTTTTACACCGATGAATGGAAGGTCTTGTCTTGCTGCCGGTGGTGGGGCTCAGCAGTGGCCACCCACCGCTGCTGAGTCCTCGCCACCTACTTCTGCTATAACATCTGCTGCCGCTTCCTCTCCCCGGCTCTCACCTGCCTCTCCTCTATCCTCTCTCCCAAACCCTTTGCCAGAGGAGCTGACCTGTGGCAGGGATCTGCAGGACCTCATCTGGCAACTGGGAGACTGCTACAAACTCTACCTTCGGAGAGTTGGTCGGCAGGACATGGCGTGGGTGAAGGTCATGCCAGCTGGTGGCGTTTAACCCACATCTGAGGGAGGACATTCCAGCCTACTTCAATGAATTTCTCCTCTCCAACGAATTCTCCCCCATGCCAGAGGCAGAAGAGCCTTTGACTCCCGGCTCATCGGAGACAGGGGTCTCCTCTTCAGGCACTGCTCTCAACTTCACCTCCATGCTGCTGACATCTGCTCCTGTGGTCGGTGTGCCTCAGCCGTCAGCTCCAGGGGTTGGTGCACTTCCGCCAGTCGCTCCGGAGGTCAAGGGCCTCCATCCATTGTTCCAAAAGTTGGAAAACCTCCACCCATCATCCAAGAAGTCGAGCAATCCGAGAAGGGTCGAGCAATCCGAGAAGTGGAGCTGGGGGGGGGGGGGTGTGTCTCTATCTGCTGTTTTTGAAGTCAGTGTGCCGCCGTTGCCTGCTTCTGAACTGGGGACCCCAGTATAATTGTCTCCAGAACTGAAAGCCCCAGAATTATTGTCCCCAGAGCCAAAAGCTCCTGTGTTACCTCCCGAGCCAGTAACAACTGTGTTGATATCTTCTGAACTAGAAACTCCTGTATTATTGTCCCCTGAGCAGAAAGCTCCTATATTGGTACCTCCAGAGGTAAGAGTTCCTATGGTGGTGTCTCCGGAGGTAAAAATTTCTGCATTGATTTCTCCAGAGCTAAAATCTCATATGTTGTTGTCCCCAGAACAAAAGGCTCCTTTGTGATTTTCCAGAGCAAAGAGCCCCAATGTCATCTCCTGAATTTAAAACCCCCATGTTGTTTTCTTTTGAGCAAGAGGTCCCTATGTTATCTTCTGGGTTTAAAACCTCTATGTGGTTTTCTTCTGAGCAAGAAACTCCTGTGTTGTTTTCTCCAGAGTTTAGAGCTCCTACAATTGTTCCAAAAGCAAAGAGCTCCTACATTGATTTTCCCAGAGCAAAGGCCCCTACGTATTTTGTTTTCTTCAGAGCAAGAGGCTCTTACATGATTTTCTTCAGAGCAAGGAGTTCCCATGTTGTTTCCTCCTGAATTTAAAGATTCTATGTTGTCACCCCTTAAGTTTAAAAGTTCCGTGTTGGCATCTCCTGAGTTTAAAGGTTCCATGTTGTCATCTCCTGAGTTTAAAGGTTCTATGTCGTCACCTCCTGAGTTAAGGGTTCCATGTTGTCATCTATTGAGTTAAAAGTTTCCTTGTTATCATTTCCAGAGCTTAAGTGTTCCATATTGTCATTTTCAGAGTTTGATGTTTCGATATTGTCATCACCTGAGGTTAAAGATTTCATGTTGTCAGCTCCTGAGTTGAAATTTTCCATGTTGTCATTATCTTCTGGGTTTAAAGTTTCTGTGTTATCTCCAGATCAAGAAGCTACTATGTCATCTCCTGAGTTTAAGATCTCCATGTCGTTGTTTCCTGAGGATAGGGCTCCAATGTCATCTCCTGAACATAAAGTACCTATGTCAGCTCCTGTGTTAAAAGATCCTGAGGTCAACACCCCCATGGTGCCGTGCTCATTTGTCTGGTGGCACTTGGACTTTGGTGGGCCACCTGATGCACCGTGTGCACCCGTCTGGTGGTCCTTGGACTTTGGCAGGCCACCTGATCCGTCCTGTACTCCAGCCCAGTGGGCCAGACCACCTGACCAGTTTTGGGGCTTTGGACTTTGTTTTGGTCCACGATCGGTGCTTTGTTTTGGATTCGGGGGGGGGGGGGTTGATGTGCCCCCACCCAGTGGTGGTTTCAGATATGGGCCACATGGGTGTTTGCTCAGGGCAGCATCCGCTAGGGGGTGCCATGAGAATGAGGAAAAAAAAATTCATCGTTATTGTTCTCATCTTTTGTGTGGTAAATGGGTGTCCTCTACTGGTGGGATGCTCCTTTCTCTCTATGCAGCATGGTCTCACCCTTCTCCCTCTGATCACATTTATCCATCCATCCATCCATCCATCCATTCACCCATCCATCCATTCATCTTCTACCACTTTTCCGGAGGTCCGGGTCGCGGAGGCAGCAGTTCAAGCAGAGAAGCCCAGACTTCCCTCTCCCCAGCCACCTGCTCCAGCTCTTCAGAGAGGATACCAAGGTGTTCCCAGACCAGCTGGGAGACATAGTCTCTCCACCGAGTCCTGGGTCTGCCCCGGGGTCTCCTCCCAGTGGGACGTGACCGAAACACCTCAAGTGGGAGGTGTCCAGGAGGCATCCTAATCAGATGCCTATACCACCTCAACTGACTCCTTTCAATGTGGAGGAGCAGTGGTTCTACTCTGAGCCTTTCCCAGATGACTGAGATTCTCACCCCATCTCTGAGGGTGAGTCCAGCAATCCTATGGAGAAAGTTCATTTCAGCTGCTTGTATCCGCGATCTTGTTCTTTCGGTCATTATCCAAAGCTCGTGACCATAGGTGAGAGTAGGAACATAGATTGACTGGTAAATCGACAGCTTTGCCTTAGAACTAAGCTCCCTCTTCACTACAACAGACCGGTACAACGTCCGCATCACTGCAGATGCTGCTCCGATCCGTGGTGGTGGTGGTGGTGGTGGTGGTGGTGGTGGGGGGGGGGGGGGTTGTGCGCCCCAGTGATTCCAGGAGCTATGTTGTCCGGGGCAATTTGCCTCTGATAGGGTCACCCAAGACAAACTGGTCCTGGGTGAAGGGCCAGACTAAGAACGATCCAACAGACTCTCATGATAAATTCTAGATCAAGGATTCAGTGTACCCCGCCCGGTATGGGGTTATCAGGGCCCCACCCTGGAACCAGGCCTGGGAGAGGGGCTTGATGGCTAGCGTCTGGTGGCTGGGTTTCCACCCATGGGACCTGGCCGGGCTCAGCCCGAAGGAGTTACATGGGTCCGCCCTCCAGTGGGCTCGCCGCCTGCAGGAGGGATCATGGGGGTCCGGTGCTATGTGGATTAGGTGGCGGTCAAAGGCGGAGAACTTGGCGGACTGATCACATTTAAAACTAATTTATTCTCCAGGGGCCTCATGTACTAAGACTTGTGTGGATTTCCTACTTAAAGATGACATACGTTTAAATCAAGAAAATGCTGTAAGCAAAAGAAAAAAAATAATCCAGATGTATGAAACAGTGCATGTGCAGGAATTCAAGCACATTTCCTTTGTATATCCTAATCTACTTGAAATTGAATGCACTTGAGGAAATACCGGATTCCTCCCTTGACACGCCTCCATTTAAATATGCAATTAGATGCAAATAGATATGCAAACAGATATATGCAAGCCCTGCACATTTGATTCTCCTGTATCCACGATCAAAAGTAATGAATTTAATGGAATTTCACAGACTGTGAGTTGGAGGCACTCCTGAATGAGGTAGAGGTGCGTAAAAATGTTTTGTTTGACGCGCTGTCCTCAGGCATTAGTGCCGGTGTCACAAGCCTGGCTCATGGCTTAGACAAAGAAGGGAGACCACACGGAGGTGCCAATTTAAACAATATTTATTAAAGAAGTAGTAACAAAAGAAAGTGTCTGTAAAATCAGTGGTATGTGTGTCTGTGTGTGAATGGGTGTGTGAAGCAAAATAAAGAAAACAAATCACTGACCAACCCAGCTATCACACACCTCTGTCAAAGGCTGTAACAATGCCCAGCCCAGCGGCACACCCAAAACCAGATAGCCTCCAGGCTACAAGCCACAACCAGGGGGTCGCCAGTGCAACCCTGACCAAAAAATAAGCAGAACCAAAAACAAGCAGCAGGCAGAGCAGACAGAAAGCGACCAACCTCCACGGGAGCAGAACGCTACTGAGAGGCATGTAGAGATGGCTTTTATAGGCACCTCCCAGACAGGGCGGTCCTTCACAGCTCCACCTACAACACAGGGAAAAAAGACAGAAAAGCCCCACTCCTCTTTGGAGTAACCCCCCCCCCCCCCATAAAAAAGGGCTTCCCTCTTGGGAAGACCTACACAAACTGATTTACAAACAGCCAACAATATAATTTAGCACTCAATAAATATTTTCATTTCATTATTTTACAGTTTTCCATGTCCATTTGAAATACAACCACTGCATATCCACTATATTATTTCCCTTACCAAGTCCTGGTATAAGTATCTCACCAACCCATCCAAACCTCGTCAGCCACCCAGCAACTCCTGGCACCTGGAGAAGCAATTTAAGAGGACCGACAAACCAAGCAGATTGCACAGGTAACTAGAGACAAGACTGTCTTACTCTAATACCTAGGAACTAGGTGCTCTGGACAGGTCTTCACCACAACACCCCAACCCTTTGATGCGTAAATGTCCACACAGCAGATCTGCAAAAAACAAAAAAACAAAACACATCAGTCTGTGGTTCACAGACTAATAGGAAATAGATGTCCTTCAGAAGGACAACCAAAATCCAGGGTCTGAACAGGTAGGAAAACCCTGCCAGGAGGCTGAGCCAACACCACAGTTTACCAGAAAAAATAGAGGTGTCCATCAGGAGGACAACCACTATCAGAACTCTACCAGATAAACAGCGCTCCCAGCCCAGGAGCAATATAGCACAGCTCAGAAACAAACCACAGTCCATGCAGGTTTTGCGGTGACTCAAACTTCTTCAGCTCGCCCTGCAACCTACACTGATAGGGAGAATCAGTCACGCACCTGATCACAGAATCTGCAGCTGCTGAGCTAACAAGCTGCTGAGACACACTCCCCCCATTTCAAAAATCAGCTCCTTTTGGGAATAATCTGATTTTAACAGATCAGTCTGGCAAAGCTGCACCTCCTCCCTCTGCTCAGATGTGACTCCACAGACTTCAGAGACCAAACTGACAGGCACTCCCACAGTATCATCCAGAAACACCTGACTGTCAGAAGCACCAACAGGACAAATCAATTGCACCTGCTGACAGTTTAACACAAATTCCTGCACAGGTGTAATCAAACCAGCCTCATCAGCAACCAAATTGGCGGGCACTTCAGCAGTGTTATCCAGAACCTTGTGACTGTCAGGGCTAACAGCAGGGCAAATTAATTGTTCTAGCTGATAATCTGACACAAAATCCAGCTTCTCTGACACATTAACTGACATTACTGTTGAGTCAGTGTCAGAGAGCACACATGGAGACTCCACGTACAGATTTTCAGTCAGCCTGATTAATTGGCACCACTGGCACATCACAGCCAGACTGCCCAGATTCCACACACAGGTTTACAGAATCAGCATGATTAACTGGAGGAGCCAACACCACAGGTGTCACTGTGCAAGCTGGAATTTATTCATCAATTGACTGATTGTGCAACTCTGACAAAGATGAGGGATCTGGCCACAAATCAGAGAAAACACTCTCTGAGCGCACACAGTCAGACGTAGTGTTTGGACCTAAATTGGCACTACCAGCCACCAAAACACTCAATTTACATTTCTCCAAATGTGCCCATGCCAATACCAACTCCCGCAGCAAAAATGCCTTCCGCTGTTCATACTAGGACGTGCCAGCACTACAAGTCAAACCCACTTCAGACATTATAACCGGTGCCACGCTCACGTAACAAAACCAGACTGATGTGTGCTAAATTAACACAAATGACACACTCTGCCCAACCTGCAAACAATTCACTCATGTGCCGCACACACACACACACACACAAAAAAAAAAAAATTACACCACAAACCAAATTAGCAAATCAACAGACGCTCACCTCCATGTCTCCCCAACAGGTGTGCATTTCCCGGGAAACGCTGCACACTAATAAGCGCTGACGACACCCGGATCACACAGCTGCTCATTCATTCACAGAAAAAAATGTCACGCCTCCACTCACACACGTGAGCAGATTGTGCCAATGGAAAAAACGAAACTGGGTCAAACACAGAGAAAGCGCTTCCACACAAATTAACACACTGGCTACTCTCCACCCTGACTAACTGGTTACAAAACTAACTACTCTGGATCCTAGTCTTCGGACAGTTACTTGCAGTTCTTTAATCACTAAACCACTAGGCTGGCAGCAATCGCTATGTGACGCCCCGCCAGGAACTCCTGTAGATGTGACCCCAGTGCCGCTTTCACCACCAAACTAACCCAAAGCAGACAGTGACCCCCTATTGGAACTCACTGTTAAGCCTACTCGGAGAAATTACCAGTGATATCAGACTAACTGACTGGAAAAACACCTGTTTTAACCCAGTGACACACAAAAAATGAATCCATCACACAAACAAATGAGCTATTTCTCTCACAAATGGACTTAACTCAAACAGGTAACCAAACGAGCCCCCTACTTTGCCCTTTTACAAGCGGGTGTACGACTCAAACAAATAAACCAGGTTTAAAAGACAAAACAAGCCTCCCTTCTATCATAAGGGTCCAAAGCTCAACCAGACCAGGTCCAACCGGACAAACAGACAAACGAGGCCCCCATTCACTCTCAAATGGGCCACAGGCTCAAACAGACCAAATTTAAACAGACAGAGCCCCCATTTGTCCTATTACAAATGGTTTTAAGAGTGCTAAACAGACAAACCAAGTTCAAACAGACAGACAGATTCACACAAGCAGACAAGCAGGTGAGCCCTCATTTATCGTATCACAAATAATTGACAGTCTCAAAAAAACTTACCGGGTTCAGTCAAGTGAACAAACAGACAAGTGCCCCATAATGTTACATACATAAAGAAAACAAATCGCTGGCCAACCCAGCGATCACACACCTCTGTCAAGGGCTGTAACAATGCCCAGCGGCACATCCAAAACCAGAAAGCCTCAAGGCTACAAACCACAACCAGGGGGCCATCAGTGCAACACCAACCAAGCAACAAGCAGAACCAAAATGTAACCCTTGCCTTATGATAATTAGGTAAGGGAAATAATTAAGTGTAGACCAGTTGCTAGGTTCGTAAGGGTTACAATAGGGAATTAGAGTGAGTGTGGAATGAAATAGCTGGAGGCAAGAAATGAGCAATTCATATCTGTTATTAATAAAGATAAGGGGAGCAAAATATACAATGTACAAATATACAAATATAACAATGGCCGGCATGAAATAAAACCCCAAAAGTGTCCTACTGAGCTCAATGTTTGTTTGTCCTTTCGGGTTAGTCATTTGACCAGTCAAGATGTCTTGTAACTCCACACTCAGGTTTGTTTTCCTCTTTTAAAGCGGCGACTTGGGTTGTTACCACTTTAAATCCTGGGCACTGGAGAGAGGAGGGATGTCCTTCAATTGAGACCTTGGTCAGACCTCTGTTCAATCTCGGTTCAATCTCGGGTCAGGCTCGTCATCTCCATTAGGAGAAAATCCAGGATCCAGAAGGTTTTTGGTCGGCAACCAGAAAAAAACCTAGCCTGCATGACAATAATGGTATTATTGTTTACAGCTAGAGTAATTCGTCTTCCAATCCCTTCTTATATAACACCATAGCTTAGTGTTTAAATTCTTCTCTCATATTACTATTATCACAATCCAGCAATATAGTAATATCTTACATTTCACATCTTACATCTTACATGCATGTGTTCTTTTTTCTCACAATCTCTCTGGCAGCACATGAAATACCCTTTTTTTTCATGTAACCAATTAAATGAATTCCTCTGTTCATCTCTATATCATTTAACCATGAAATTATGATTAATCCCTTTCAACCTTGTCTGAGCTACTGGGTTTAGCATAACCTATGGATTTACATAGTAGACTAACACCATGTGCTTTTAGCATCAAACTACACATTGCATTCGACAGAAATAGTGCATATGAACTAAAAGTACTTCAGCATACTGTGGGGAACTGAAATCACATTTAGGAAAACCATACAGACACAAAGACAGCCTTTTCCATTGCTTTTAAACAGGAACAATCCACTTGCGACTAGCATTAGCATAGCGCTAACATTAGCATGTATCTGACTCACCAAGATGAGATTTCAGTGTGAATACAGCAAAGGACACAGCCACAATGCCCCTCACGCTCGTGCTCCCGTCAACTTAGGATAATAAAGGTTGCAAATTAGCATTTGGAGAGTGTTTAGATTCATTTATTGCATCTTTCTGAATGAAACTCACCAAGAAAGAGGTATCTGTGTGAATCGCTTCACAACCTCCCTCGCCTGCGCTCGTATCGTTAAAAGACCGATTTCCAGCATAGCGCCTCAGCACTTTGCTCGGAAGGCGGGGCTAATCTTGCTCTTAACGAATAGAAAGACCCAGATCACCCAACGTGACCATGAACCGGAAATTCAGAAGTTGGATGACGAGGATCACACTTCCTCTTCCCCAAGATAGTCGGTTTTCAAAATAAAATCACACACTTTCATTAATACAAATGAAATCTGAAAAAAAGGGTCATTTTCTCAGCTGGGTTACACACTCCCCCGTTAAATATCATGCACGTCCCATTGCATGTGTAACCAAGAATGTCCATCGTCAGTATTTAGAAACCCTGAGAAAGCTGTATTCAAACCTTGGAAAAGGGACTTAACAACAGTCACTAGAGGATTTCCTAATTCAGGATACTCTAGTCTTTTTGGGAGTTGTCTGATTCTTTCAGATCGTCGTATTGGTTGAATTGCAATGTGATCATTTTTGTCCATTTCATCAGGCAAATCATTCGATTGGTGTTCTTGCCCCTCGACTGAATTGTCAGAAGGTTCCTCTAGTATTGTTGCTGTTCCATTTTCCACAGGCGAATTATAGGAAGGTTCAATCTCAATTGCATTATGCTCCCTATCCAGTTCTGCATTGGCAGTGGTCTTAAGTAGATCACAACCAGGTGGGTTTGTCATTTCCGGTGTTTGCAAAGGTTTTGGATAATCATGTACAGTAGTAAATCTGGTTATCTCTCCACATGAGGAATCCTCAACCCACGGAATCCAAAATTCATTTTCAATTCCGGTTAACTCTTCATGATCATTGTTCTCTGCAACAGTTGTTTGGCGTGTCTTAGGGTGGTGAATAGGCTCTGGTTCAGTTGTTTCTGCTGTGGCAACAGGGAGGAAACTGCAGGGGAGCAAAAGGTCTCTGTGTAAAGTTCTTGAGGGACCTTTCTTTGACTCGGGCTTAACCGTGTAAACGGGTAAATTACCTGCACGTTTGACTACCACATGAATATCGGCCTCCCATTTATCAGCAAGCTTATTTTTTCCACGCAGTCTCACATTTCTAACTAAAACCCTATCCCCAGGTTCAAGTTCAGAAACAGTGATTTTGCGGTCAAACCTGGCTTTGTTCTTGTCTGCACTCTTTTGTGCATTTTGTGAAGCTAACTTGTAGCTTTCTTCAAGCCTTTTCTTGAGATTTTCAACGTATTGCAAGTGAGTAACTTTCTGATCTTTGTTGAGAGGAAGTCCGAACGCTAGATCAACTGCCACTCTGGGTTTTCTACCAAACATTAATTCGTAGGGAGTAAACCTGGTTACATCACTGCGTGTGCAGTTGCATGCATGTACTAACGGCATAACATACTCTTTCCAGTGGGACTTTTGTTTGGACTCAAGCGTTCCTAACATACTCAGTAGCGTCCGGTTGAACCTTTCAGTAGGGTTACCCCTGGGGTGGTATGGGGTTGTTCTTATTTTCTTTATGCCTGAGATCTCACAAAGGTCTTTTATTAGTTTTGCCTCAAAATCAGGACCCTGATCGCTGTGCAGGTGCTCAGGTATACCGTAGTGAACAATGAATTGATCCCACAAGCACCTGGCAACAGTTTTGGACCTTTGATTTGAGGTAGGCAACACAAGGGCAAATTTAGTAAAATGATCAGTTATTACGAGAATATTGCTGGTATTGCTACTGTCTGGTTCCAGACTGAGGAAGTCCATGCAGACTAGCTCTAAAGGTCGTGTGGTGGTTATGTTGACCAGGTTAGCCGCTTTTTCAGGAGGACTCTTCCTTCGTATGCACCGATCACATGTTTTTACCTTTTGCTCGACATCTGTTGCCATATGTGGCCAATAGAATCGTGTTCGGACCAGAGCAAGGGTTCTGTCAATACCTAAGTGGCCCATGTCATTGTGCAGACTTTGGAGTTTGGGAGCTCTGAGCTCCTCGGGAAGAACGAGCTGGTGGGTCACTTGGTCTCCAATTTGTCTTTTTCTGTACAACACTTCATTGTACATCTCCAACCTATGGAGTTCTCTGAGTAAAAGAGGGAGATCTGGGAGTTCTTCTCTAGCAGTCGGTGGGGGTGTTTGCCCACGTTCGATTTGTTCAATAACTTGTCTGAGTGTCGAGTCCGCTCTTTGTTTGTCTTTGATTTCTGTTTGAGACAAGACAGGGATCGTGGGTAAGCCATTGTCTTGCTCCAAGACATACAAGTCTGGGATTGCGTCAGCTGAGATGGTAAGGGACTCCACAAGTGTAACACCACTATCCTGATTGTCATCACGAATTTTAACAAGGTGGTTTTGACAAATGGCTTGAACAGCTTCATCATTTACAATTTCTGTGGTGTCACTGTCAGCTAGGTGGCACTCTACAAAGCGGCTTACATGCTCCTGTCTTTCCTGGACTGGACATCATCAACGAGTTCACCATGAGGACGTCTAGACAACCCATCTGCATTTAGGTTTTGCTTGCCTGCTCTATACTGTAACTTAAAGTTGTAGTTAGACAAAGCTGCAAGCCACCTGTAGCTTGTGGCGTCTAATTTAGCAGAGGTCAATATATAGGTGAGTGGGTTACTATCTGTAACTACCGTGAACTGACCACCATACAAATAGTCATGAAACTTTTCAGTTACTGACCATTTCAGAGCTAAGAACTCTAGCTTGTGAGCTGGATAACGTGCTTCGCTCCTTGATAACCCACGACTGGCAAAAGCTATGGCCCTAAGCTGACCGTCCTGCTCCTGATAGAGTGCTGCTCCTAAGCCAGTGGTACTAGCATCGGTATGGAGTACGTAAGGCAGCTTTGGGTCTGCAAAGCCTAAGATAGGAGCTGATGTTAACTTTTCGATGATGGAGTCGAAAGCTTCTTGACAGTCTGTGGTCCATTGACTCTCAAATGGCAGTTTGGGATCAAAGTAGGTTTGGTCAGTGACTCTGGATTTTGACTTTTTGTTGAGTGGCGGGTAACCGCGTGTGAGGTCGTTAAGAGGGTGTACTATAGACGAGTACCCTTCTATGAAGCGTCTGTAGTACCCTGAGAACCCTAAAAAGGATCTCAGTTCCGTGAGATTCTTAGGCCGTGGCCTAGTCTTAAGGGCCTGAATCTTTTCGGGATCTGTCTCAACACCGCTTTCGGAGACTACATGACCTAGGTACCGGACTGTTGTTTGAAAAAATCTACATTTTTCTGGCAATAACTATAGCCCGTACTCTTTAAGACGATGGAGTACCCACATGAGTCGCCGTTCATGTTCTTCCAAACTATTTGAAAAGATGATGAGATCATCTAGAAAGACTAGCACCTCATTTAAGTTCATGTCACCGACGCAGCGCTCCATGAGCCGCTGAAAGGTGCTTGGGGCGTTGGCTATGCCCTGCGGCATGCGGTTGAACTCCCAGAATCCAAAGGGTGTTACAAAAGCAGTCTTTTCTTTGTCTGCTTCTTCTACCTCAATCTGGTAATATCCAGACTTAAGATCGAGGACTGTAAACCACTTGGAGCCTGTGAGCGCCGAGAACGTCTCCTCTAGATTTGGGAGAGCGTAAGAGTCCTTTCTTGTTTGCAAATTGAGTTTGCGAAAGTCTATACATAGATGCACATCACTATTTCGTTTCCTCACCACAACAATTGGGGACGAGTAGGGAGACTGGGACTTTCATATCACACCTGCAGCGAGCAGCTCTTGAAGGTGTTTACGCACTGCCTCAAGGTCTTGGGGGTGTATAGGGCATGCACGGTGCTTAAAGGGAGTCGGATCATGAAGACTGATGGAGTGTTTCACTTTGCTCGTACACCCAAAGTCCAAATCATGGAAAGCGAATACTTCCGGGATGTCATTTAGTTGTTTGGTTATTCGCTCTTTCCACTCTTGTGGAATCAGTGAATCATCAAAGTTGAAACTCATTTGTGTCTTGTTTGCGGCCGACTCATTTGCACTGACAACATTGTGCTGGGACAGGATACAATGGAAAGCTCCCATTTCTGCTATGACACACGTGGACGGCATTGTGACATCTTGCTCTGTTTCATTCGTAATCATTACAGGCACTTTGTGTGGAGCTCGGGAAGAAAGTGTTATCAGGCAAGTTTTAACACAAAGGCCACCCGGCAAGGAAGACTGAGAGGGGTGTTCCACTATAGCACAGGTGTCTGAGGTACAGTGAACGTTGGCAGACCCCTCTAAAACTACAGTTTTACCTGCTGGGACTACAGCTGGGGCTTTGCCTGACAAGGTAATTAATCCAATGTTCCCATCTTTGTTCTTTGTATGTCTTAGTTTGAGAGTTTTCAACAGTGTCCTAAAACCGTAAGAGCTAGGTAAGTGATCAGGAGTCTTCATGTCTAAATACTTTCCATAAAGAACATCAAGTGTGTTTGTTCCCACTAACACTGGTGTCTGACTATTAGGATTGGCATCTGGAACGACGAGAGCTAAGGTCGGTATGTGAATCTCTGTGCATAAGAAGTCTTTTGGAATGTCACCATGGGATGAGACAGCCCATGGCGCTCAGCCCATGTCTCCTCATCCCTGCCTCTCTTTAGGCAGCATCTCTGTCACCATGGGAGGAGACGCCATTTCGGCGCTCAGCCCATGTCTCCTCGTCTCCGCGTCTCATTGGACAGCGTCTCAGCTGGTTCCCAGCTGTCAGTATTATGGGACGGCTGGGGCCAATTAATCCTCATCAGCTGGGGCGCTGCTAATGAGAATAAAAAGGAGCAGCCTCGATCACTCGGGGCTGCGACTTAAAGCACTACAGGCTGAAACCCCTATTCTCGGCGTCAGCCCTTACTCCTCTTGCAGTAACCTTGTGAGTGTTCCCTGCTGTGAGTATTATGCCTTGGTATCCTATTCTCCGGTGCCAGCCCTTTACTCCTGTACCGTTCTACTCGTGAGTTTAACCTGTTTATGAGTAGCTGTGCTTTGGATCTACAACGACTGTGTTCCTTACCCCGTGTCCTTATCCCTCATTCCTAACCCTTCCTTATAATAAACATCTCAACTCACTGGCTCGCCCTTGGCTCTTATTGCGTGGCTCCCTAGAGCCACGTGTAACATGGAAAGGTAATACACATCTCTATATAACCTAAATAGGGAACGGGCTGACCTGCAGCGCCCTCTACTTCTAAAAGGTCATAGAGTGGTTTAAGGTTTTGATCAGGAAAGTTCTGTTTGTAAAACGACTCGGTGAATGTAGTCACTTGTGACCCTGAGTCAAGAAGACAATGCACATTAACATCAGAAATGCTAACTACAGCTGTACATTTGGAGCCAACTAACCCTTTTGGTAGGCTATACTTAGGTGGGTTAGTAACAGATTGCTTAAGGCTAGCACGTTGCTTGTACTTAGTGGGACATGACTGTCTGGCTACAGTCTCCATTTGCCCCGTCATAGAGACTGTTCTTAGTTTAACCCAGTCTTTATTAGCTGTGGGCTTTCTAGACCCCCATCTCTTTTGTTTCTCTTTAAACAGCTTACGCTTTTCAGTAACTAGAGCTGGGTTGGGTTCGTTTTCGCAGTTCGGCTTGATGTGGCCATCCTCTCCACATTGGAAACAGTACCACGGTTTGGGTGGGGTACTTCGAGTTCTGATCATTTGTTCTGTGGGTTCCTTTGTCACTTTATTCGGCTTTCGTTTCTCTTTTGGCTTTGTACTGGGTGTACTTTTTGAGTTTTGGGCTTTTGGTTTTGCAGTTAGTTTTGCTAGTTGATTTTGAATTTCTGCAACTTGTTTTGAGAGTTCTTGAATTGAGTTTACTGTGATTCTGTCCTCATTTTCATCTGAACTACATTGCACAGTTTGCACGTTGGATGTCACTTCTTGTTTTGAACTGCTCAAATGTTGTCTCATTCGCAATGTTTTGGCAGCATTTTGGTCTTCTTCAGTACGTAGCAAGAGAAGCAAATCAGGAAAAGTTGGGGGATTTGTTTGTTTTTGTTTTAACTGGAGTGCAGTTAAAAGGGAATCATCCCAACAACCTCGACAAAACTGTGTGACAAGCAGCCTGTCAAAATCCTGGCTTGAAGCACCACCACGCTTCACAGTGTGAGTCAAAGCTACTTGAAGACGTTGTAGATATGATGAGGGTTTCTCACCTGTGTTTTGAAAGGTGTCAATAAACTTGGCGTAAAGCTCTCCGCCATCTTGAACTGTACCATAAGCAGAATCTAACAGCTGAAGGTATTCTGATGGTGAGCTGTTGGGGTTCAAGTACTTGACTACATCAGCTGCTGGGGGTAAAAGAGACTCAATGATCTTTCGGGATTGTTGCAATTTGGACATAGCAGGATCAGTCAAGATTAATTCTACACTGGAGCGCCAAGTATCATAATCTAGCTCATAAGTTGGTCGGAGGTCTTTGCCAGAAAAAGCTCCGAGCTTTTGTGAAAACGGCTGCACGGAAAAATCTTCCCTTTTCACAATGTGCTCAACTACCACATGTTGCACTTCTGGGGGATTTAAATCATGTGCAGAAATGGTGGGGATACTTCGAGCTGGGGTGCTCGTTGTGTGATCTGACTGGTTAGTTGGTTGTGCACCTTGAATACTGGGCTCAGCTGCAGAAGGCTGAGGTTGAGGTTCATCTAAGAAAGCTTCAGGTAAGTTATCAGGTAACTTAACTTGCTCTGATTGATCATTTTCAGATTCTTTGATTGCCTCAGAAATCTGTAACATCACGTCTTTCAGGACATCTGCAAAATCTCTGCCACTCATCTTCGCTAGGTTTTTAATATCAGTGCAATGTAACTTGATCATCTCATCAAGTTGCTCATCTCCAGCGATTTCACTCACTATCACTGCATTTGGAATTTTCACAGATTCACGCTCAACAATATCCATTTTGGGTACGTTATAGGCTTGAAATAACGTAAAGGAGAGAAAAAAAAAAGGGCTCCTGGCTGGGCTCGCCACTTCTTATTGTAACCCTTGCCTTATGTTAATTAGGTAAGGGAAATAATTAAGTGTAGACCAGTTGCTAGGTTCGTAAGGGTTACAATACGGAATTAGAGTGAGTGTGGAATGAAATAGCTGGAGGCAAGAAATGAGCAATTCATATCTGTTATTAATAAAGATAAGGGGAGCAAAATATACAAACAATGTACAAATATACAAATATCACAACGGCCGGCATAAAATAAAACCCCAAAAGTGTCCTACTGAGCTCAGTGTTTGTTTATCCTTTCGGGTTAGTCGTTTGACCAGTCAAGATGTCTTGTAACTCCAGACTCAGGTTTGTTTTCCTCTTTTAAAGCGACGACTTGGGTTGTTACCACTTTAAATCCTGGGCACTGGAGAGAGGAGGGATGTCCTTCAATTGAGACCTTGGTCAGACCTCTGTTCAATCTCGGTTCAATCACGGGTCAGGCTCGCCATCTCCATTCGGAGAAAATCCAGGATTCAGAAGGTTTTTGGTCGGCAACCAGAAAAAAACCTAGCCTGCACGACAATAATGGTATTATTGTTTACAGCTAGAGTAATTCGTCTTCCAATCCCTTCTTATATAACACCATAGCTTAATGTTTAAATTCTTCTCTTGTGGAGAATGTGCGGAAGGATGAGACTGAGTTTATTCCTCAGGTTCAGCTTTATTCACAAATCACATACTCCAACAATTTCAAAGAAGGAAAAGAGAAAGAATAATCTCACATCTGACTTTTATACCCCGGACATCGAAACTGCAGTCACATGGTGTTTAATCAAACATACAGTCACATGGTACTTAATCCCAGTCACAATGTAACCCCTCTGATCTTCACACCATTGTCCTTTAGTCTCCGGTGGTCCGGAAATCTCTCCAGGTCATCTCCTTGAAACAAAGGCCAAATCTCACACTCTCCCGTTGTCTCTCAGAGGCTCAGTCCTTTTGTTCCCTGAGACGTGCAGCACACAATAAACACACAGCAATATATTTGTGGAGCATATGTAACCAACATATGTGCCCACATGACCCCCCCCCCCAAAACGTCTAAGATGGAACAAACATAACCAGAGATGCATGACATAATAACATTACTACATATCAATCCACCAGTTGCCTAGGTCTAAGTCTCCTGCCGTATTTGCTGTAAGCTGGCTTTACTGCCTCTGCAGTGTCCTCCTGCTCCTGTGGATTAGAAATGTTAGTCAATCTCTGTAGGAGTTCTGGAGAATGCCCTCTAGGGGGTCTGCCGCGACGGGGGGCCCTCGCCAACTGCACTGTTTCATCCGCAAAAACAAAAGCGGGTTTGAGTCTGTTTATACCAATTACCTCCTTTCTGTCTCCCAAATCTAGCAAAAAATGCTTCTCTCCTGTTTCCAGCACCCTAAACGGTCCATTGTACGGCGGCCGCAAGTTTGGGCGATTGGCATCATGTCTGACAAAAACAAACTCCGCATTTTTTAAAGCTTTCGGCACAAAAACGCGTGGGAAACTGTGATGAACTGGGCCAGGAAGCGTGTTTGGTCCTGTGTCGCTCTGCAACCGCTGAGCGGGGGGGGGGGGGGGGCAATTTGGCGCAGGATTATCCGGGAGAAATTTCCCGGGCAGATGGAGAGGCTGTGCAAAAACTAACTCAGCTGGGGAGGCTTGCAAATCCTCCTTAGGTGCAGAACGCAACCCCAATAAAACCCATGGAAGCCTGTCTACCCAATTTGTATCCGTAAGCGACGCTCTGAGGGCTGCTTTCAATGACCTATGGAAACGTTCGCATAAACCGTTAGCCTGGGGGTTGTACGTGGTAGTGCGGTGGATCGTTACCCCCAGGCTGCGGGCCATCGATGACCAGAGCTCGGAAACAAATTGAGGACCTCTGTCGGACGTTATGTCCGACGGAACTCCAAAGCGTGCTACCCAAGCTGTTAAAAACGCGCGCGCCACTTCCTCGGCTGTGGTTGATGCCAGTGGGACCACTTCCGGCCAGCGCGTGGTGCAGTCCACCATTGTCAAAAGGTGTGTGTACCCCGTGACGATGGAAGGGGGCCTACCAAGTCGACATGCACATGATCAAAACGCTTAGCTGGGAATGTGAAAAGGCTCCAAAGGAGCTCTAGTGTGTTTGTGTATTTTGGCTCCCTGACAAGCTACGCAGGCTGTAGCCCATTCCTTGACCTGTTTGCACAACCCCGGCCATACAAATTTCTCTCCTACCATTCTGACCGATGCGCGCACCCCCGGGTGCGCCAGAGAATGGATCGAGTCAAAAACGCGGCGGCGCCACGCAGCTGGTACCACCGGGCGCGGCTGTCCAGTGGAGATATCGCAGATTAGGGGGGGCATACCATCTTGCAGCACCCTGTCCTCCAGCCTTAATCCTGTTGGTCCAGACTGGAGCACGCGCACGTCCGCATCGCTAACCTGCTCCGCGGCCATGGCTGCAGAATCTAACCCTACGCGGACAGGAGCTGCGCGCGCTTCCGCGTCACTACCCTGGCCCGCGGCCATGGCTGCAGAGTCTGCCCCCACGGGGCCTGGAGCCGCCACAGCACGTGAGAGGCAGTCTGCCACTACATTATATTTACCTGCGACATGCTGGATATTGGTGGTGAACTCCGATATCGCGGCCAGCTGTCTCTGCTGCCGGCCCAACCAAGGTTCTGAAATCTTGGCCATCGCAAAAGTCAGCGGTTTGTGGTCCACGAACGCGGTGAAACGGCGCCCTTCCAGCCAGAACTGGAAGTGGCGGATGGCCAAGTGTAGAGCCAACAACTCCCTGTTGAACGCGCTGTATTTTCGCTCGCTATCACGCAAGGTTTTGCTGAAAAACGCGAGTGGTTGCCAGGTCCCAGCTACATACTGTTCAACGACCGCCCCTAAAGCTACATCGGACGCGTCACTGGTGAGCGCCATGCGGGCCGTTGGAACTGGGTGTGCCAACAAAGCAGCGTTTGCCAGGGCTGATTTGACTTGAGAGAATGTGCGCTCCCGCTCAGGAGACCATTCGATTTTATTCGTGGGTTTTTGTTTTTTTAGTGCAGCGTACAATGGTTGCATGAGCTGCGCTGCGCTTGGAAGGAAACGGTTATAAAAATTAACCATTCCCAAAAACTCCTGTAACGCTTTGACCGTTTGAGGTTGGGGAAAATTTGTTATTGCGCGTATTTTATCGGGCAGAGGGACCGCTCCTTCTGGCGAAACGCGATGCCCCAAAAAATCAATCTGTGCCACCCCGAACTGACACTTCGCTGGGTTAATTATTAACCCGTGCTCTGCCAACCTCCGGAAAACTGCCGTGAGGTGGCTTTCGTGTTCATCTTCAGACGTGCTGGCTACCAAATTGTCGTCCAAATAGATGAACACGAAAGGGAGGTCACGTAGGACCGCATCCATCATGTGCTGGAACGTCTGCGCCGCTCCCTTGAGTCCAAAAGGCATGCGCAAAAACTCAAAAAGCCCGAAAGGAGTTATTACCACTGTTTTGGGTATGTCCTGAGCGCACACTGGAACCTGATGGTAACCGCGTACTAAATCTATTTTAGAAAAAATGTGCGCCCCTGCCAAATGAACCGAAAAATCTTGGATATGCGGAATTGGGTAGCGGTCGTGTGCAGTGGCATTATTCAACCTGCGGAAATCACCGCAAGGTCGCCACGAGCCATCAGCCTTTGGGACCATGTGCAGTGGTGAAGCCCAGGGGCTTTTCGAACGCCTGATGATGCCCAGTTTTTCCAGATTGGCAAACTCCTCGCGCGCTATGGTCAGTTTAGCTGAGTCCAGGCGCCGAGCTTTTGCAAAAACGGGCGGGCCAGTGGTAGTGATATAATGTTCCACCCCATGTTTAGCCACTGTCGCCGAAAACGTTGGGACTGTGAGTGCTGGGAACTGAGTGAGGAGTGCATGGAACTTACCACCCGCAGCTGTGACGTTGGCTTGTGCAGTTGGCGGCGCCACTCGAGCTGTGCAGGGAATAGAGTGAAAGGAGAGTGCATTAACCAGACGTCTGTTAGCAAGATCAACTAATAAACCATGTGAGCACAAAAATCAGCCCCTAACATGTTGAAATTGACTGCCGCTACAACAAAAGTCCACTCAAATGCAAGGCCCTGCAAAGACAGAAGTAGAGTCCTCTCACCGAAGGTCTTAATCGCTGAGCCGTTCGCCACTGACACCCGGGGACCCTTAGACGGCGTCAGCCGGTCCGCGTAGGAAGGCATGATGAAGCTCAGCTGGGAGCCTGTGTCCACGAGGAAATGCCTCCCCGAGCGTGCATCCGTCAGGTAGAGCAGCTTGTTCTCCTCCCCGAGGGCCGCAGCCGCTACCGACCCCCGGTCTTGGCGTTTCCCAAACGCTTGAAGTGGCACAGTGGGAGGCACTTGTGTGCCCTCTCTGCAAAGCGGCGATGATAGAAGCAAAGGACGTCGCCTGGTCCTTGCTGCTGCCGTTGTCGGTGAGTCTGGTGCTGCAACCACTGGCCCCATGCCATCTCCGGACGTTGTGCCTAGCTCTGCTGCCGCGGCCGAAACCGTGCTCCGCTTGTGGGCATCGACGAGTCATTGCACCTCCTTGCTCAGCTCATGGTAGGCTCGCCGGGCCAACAGCGGTGAGCCTGCCAGGGTAACTCTCCCCGCTGGCGGCAGGGTCTGGAGGAAAAGGTGGGCGAAGATAAAGTCGCCATCCTCGGAGTCTCTCAGCCTCAGCATTTTCACCATCGGGTCTACGGGCCTGTCGCTCTCAGACTCCGTCAACGCTAGAAGCCCCTCTGCTCGCTGTTGCACAGAAGGGGTGAAGTGGCTGATAAGCGCAGCCTTCAATGCGCTGTATTTGTCGCTGTCCGGTGGGTGATTGACCAGCTCCTCCACCCTCTGGACTGTGTGGCTGTCCAGCTTCGCCACCACATGGTAGAATTTCGTGTCGTCTCTCGAGATCCTCTGGAGGTTGAATTGCGCCTCGACCGCGCTAAACCAGGAGCGCGGACTATGCTGCCAGAAGTCCGGGAGCTGGAACGTGGCGGCATTCATCAGGCTGGCTTCTGCCGAGCCCCGCTCGGGAGAATTATCTCTGCTCATGCTTCATCGTAAGGTCACCAGTGTGGAGAATGTGCGGAAGGATGAGACTGAGTTTATTCCTCAGGTTCAGCTTTATTCACAAATCACATACTCCAACAATTTCAAAGCAGGAAAAGAGAAAGAATAATCTCACATCTGACTTTTACACCCCGGACATCGAAACTGCAGTCACATGGTGTTTAATCAAACATACAGTCACATGGTACTTAATCCCAGTCACAATGTAACCCCTCTGATCTTCACACCATTGTCCTTTAGTCTCCGGTGGTCCGGAAATCTCTCCAGGTCATCTCCTTGAAACAAAGGCCAAATCTCACACTCTCCCGTTGTCTCTCAGAGGCTCAGTCCTTTTGTTCCCTGAGACGTGCAGCACACAATAAACACACAGCAATATATTTGTGGAGCATATGTAACCAACATATGTGCCCACACTCTCATATTACTATTATCACAATCCAGCAATATAGTAATATCTTACATTTCACATCTTACATCTTACATGCATGTGTTCTTTTTTCTCACAATCTCTCTGGTAGCACATGAAATACCCTTTTTTCATGTAACCAATTAAATGAATTCCTCTGTTCATCTCTATATCATTTAACCATGAAATTATGATTAATCCCTTTCAACCTTGTCTGAGCTACTGGGTTTAGCATAACCTATGGATTTACATAGTAGACTAACACCATGTGCTTTTAGCATCAAACTACACATTGCATTCGACAGAAATAGTGCATATGAACTAAAAGTACTTCAGCATACTGTGGGGAACTGAAATCACATTTAGGAAAACCATACAGACACAAAGACAGCCTTTTCCATTGCTTTTAAACAGGAACAATCCACTCGCGACTAGCATTAGCATAGCGCTAACATTAGCATGTACCTGACTCACCAAGATGAGATTTCAGTGTGAATACAGCAAAGGACACAGCTACAATGCCCCTCACGCTCGTACTCCCGTCAACTTAGGATAATGAAGGCTGCAAATTAGCGTTTGGAGAGTGTTTAGATTCATTTATAGCATCTTTCTGAATGAAACTCACCAAGAAAGAGGTATCTGTGTGAATCGCTTCACAACCTCCCTCGCCTGCGCTCGTATCGTTAAAAGACTGATTTCCAGCATAGCGCCTCAGCACTTTGCTCGGAAGGCGGGGCTAATCTTGCTCTTAACGAATAGAAAGACCCAGATCACCCAACGTGACCATGAACCGGAAATTCAGAAGCTGAATGACGAGGATCGCACTTCCTCTTCCCCAAGATAGTCGGTTTTCAAAATAAAATCACACACTTTCATTAATACAAATGAAATCTGAGAAAAAGGGTCATTTTCTCAGCTGGGTTACAAAAAACAAGCAACAGGCAGAGCAGACAGAAGGCAACCTGCCTCAACAGGAGCAGAACACTCACACAGCACAGCACAGCAGAGCAGAGAGGTGACCGGCCTCCATGGGAGCAGAATGCTACTGAGAGGCACGTAGAGATGGCTTTTATAGGCACCTCCCAACCAGGGTGGTCCTTCACAGCTCCACCTACAACACAGGGGAAAAAAAACATAGAAAGGCCCCACTCCAGAGAGTAGTGGGGCCGTAACACTGGATATACTGGATACAGGTAATTCAATAGCCTCCTCACAGCCCTGTAAGATTAGTGCACTCTTTTCATTTATTCAGAAAGGGATAAGAAGATGTTTATTTAACCTTGACATGTTTCGACCGATGTCTGCAGTCATCCTCAGAAGCGTCAGCTGATCGGTGTGATTTGTGACCAGCCAGCTGGATCAGCTCAACAGTAATGAAAACAGTCATGAAAAAGAAGACAATATGAACCTATTAAGTGGGTAGCCATGGTCACCTTTCAGTTGAAAGCAGATCATATTAGACTTGAACAGCATATACGTACAGTTAGGCCCAAAAATATTTGGACAGTGACACAAGTTTTGTTATTTTAGCTGTTTACAAAAACATATTCAGGATACAATTATATAATCAATATGGGCTTAAAGTGCAAACTCTCACCTGTAATTTGAGAGTATTCACATCCAAATTGGAGCAAGGGTTTAGGAATTACAGCTCTTTAATACGTAGCCGCCTCTTTTTCAAGGGACCAAAAGTAATTGGACAATTGACTCAGAAGGCTGCAAAAAACAAAACAAAACAAGGCCTCATGGGCTCTTCCCTTGTTAACCTGCCATCAATTAAGCAGTTAAAAGGTCTGGAGTTGATTCCAGGTGTGGCGTTTGCATTTGGAAGCTGTTGCTGTGAACACACAACATGCGGTCAAAGGAGCTCTCAATGGAGGTGAAACAGACCATTCTGAGGCTGAAAAAAAAAGAAGAAATCCATCAGAGAGATAGCAGAAATGCTAGGAGTGGCCAAATCAACAGTTTGGTACATTCTGAGAAAAAAAAGAGTGCACTGGTGAGCTTGGGAACTCAAAAAGGCCTGGACGTCCACGGAAGACAACAGTGGTGGATGATCACAGAATCCTTTCCATGGTGAAGAACAACCCCTTCACAACATCCACTCAAGTGAAGAACACTCTCCATGAAGTAGGTGTATCAGTATCTAAGTCTACCATAAAGAGAAGACTTCATGAGAGTAAATACAAAGGATTCACCACTAGGTGCAAACCATTAATCAGCCTCAAAAATAGAAAGGCCAGAATTGACTTTGCCAAAAAACACCTGAAGAAGCCAGCCCAGTTCTGGAACAGCATTCTTTGGACAGATGAGACTAAGATCAACCTGTACCACAATGATGGGAAGAAGAAAGTTTGGAGAAGAATTTGAACAGCTCATGATCCAAAGCACTACATCTTCTGTAAAACATGGTGGAGGCAGTGTGATGGCATGGGCATGCATGGCTTCCAATGGCACTGGGTCACTTGTGTTTATTGATGATGTGATAAAAGACAGAAGCAGCCGGATGAATTCTGAAGTGTATAGGGATATACTTTCTGCTCAGATTCAGCCAAATGCAGCAAAGTTGATTGGACGGCGCTTCACCAATGATCCAAAACATACTGCAAAAGAAACCCAGGAGTTTTTTAAAGCAAAGAAGTAGAATATTCTGCAATGGCTGAGTCAATCACCAGATCTCAACCCAATCGAGCATGCATTTCACTTGCTCAAGACAAAACTTAAGGCAGAAAGACCCACAAACAAGCAACAACTGAAGACAGATGCAGTAAAGGCCTGGCAAAGCATCACAAAGGAGGAAACCCAGCATTTGGTGATGTCCATGGGTTCCAGACTTCAGGCAGTCATTGCCTGCAAAGGATTCTCAACAAAATATTGAAAAGTAACATTTTACTTAGGGTTATGTTTATTTGTCCAATTACTTTTGAGCCCCTGAAATGAGGAGCGTTTGTATAAAAATAGCTACAATTCCTACATGTTTAATCATATATTTTTGTTCAACCCCTTGAATTAAACCTTAAAGTCTGCACTTCAATTCCGTTGTAGTTGTTTCATTTCAAATCCAATGTGGTGGCATGCAGAGCCCAAATCATGAAGATTGTGTCACTGTCCAAATATTTCTGGGCCTAACTGTATTTTGTGTCCAAAATGCAAACCTCATCCTTTATAATTGTATACAACTTACATGGATTACACACACTACTACTGTAAATCAATGAAGTGCGCTGGGGAAAGGATGAGACTGTTGCATTCCAAACTTTACGCACGTGTTTATTGACATAACTATTGTACACACAGAGGCAATTGGGGGTAGAATGGTAGTGTTAGAAAAATACCCGATTCTTTGATTGAAAGGTCCAAGAACAAACCGGAGATTTCTTCAATTTTAAGATGAAACATTTATTTAGAAGTCACATGTAGAGCAAGCAGCGCTGGGTGCAGCGTGACGCAGCTCCCTCTGGAGCATGGTCAGACTGAACCCCGACTTCCGGGTGCAGGTTACAGTTATTCTCTCAGGTGGGGCGATCTACTACAATAGGAGGGGCTTATACGCGACCTTCTGATTGGCTAATCTACCTATGGCGGGAACAGGCCATCCACTGAACACGCCACTACATTCTAGAATGTACTATCAATGGTGTGCGTGGGTGTTGAGTTTGGGTGTGTCTCTAATGTGAAAGACCTGACTTAAAAGAGAGCAAAAAGACAGAGGGCTCTATACCTTTGTCTCATTCCTGTTATCAATATACCATAACATACTTGTTCATAAGCATGCAAACAGAATTTGTATGGAATATGTGTAGAGCATAATGGGAGATCACCTACAGAATTATTATTCTGGCACTAACTATACATTAACCCTTTCAGTAGCTTGGTAGAATGCTGTGAAACTGTAGTTTAATCAGCAAAAAAGGAAGTCACTGTTGTGTCTCAAATTAAAGAGGAGTCGAGGTGACATTTTATAGGTTTTATTATAACGAGAACCAGGAACACAGGAATCCCTACCGTGAGTACAGGAGCCACAGCGAAGAGACAGTATGTCTCCAGTAAATGGCTTATATACCTCAGGTGACGCCACCCCCCCAGAGGCGGGGCGTCACCCCTCTCTAGCCTAGGGCACCGCCATAGTTATCATCATCATAGCAGTCTGTCATGGTCAATAACGACTGTTTAATTTAGGTCTGATCAGATTCCTCCACACTGCCATAGTAATATAATATATAATATATAATCTCACATCCCCCCCCCCCCTTTGAAAAAACGCAAGCACACAAATTCACCCAACCTTATAATTTACACCCGATTCACACTCTAATACAAAATGGATATACGTAGACCTACACACACATATGCCACACTGGCCCAGCGGAGCACTCCGCTATGTAAACAACAGTCACCGAAAAGGGCCACACACCAAAATAAATTAATCCCGAGGTAAATAGTCATATATACACAAATAAACAATGATTACAAACATGAACAATGGTGGTACCCGACTCCATAAACTCGCAGGTTAATACACCATTAGACACAGAAACTCCTGACAAAAAAACCCCACAAATCACACAACATAGGGCAAATATCACACCTACACCCCCATACTAACTTTCACACACAGGTGTTACTGCACCCTCAACACACACAACATTCAGCCACAAGGCATACACAACAAACAACGGTGGTCATGTGCATATAAAGCAGCTATTCAAATAATCAGCACGACACATTTTACTTTACAATATTTACAATAACTGTCATTTGTTTTATCTCTCTTAAACTTATTTTGAACATTTGAACAATTTAACATTAACCATAGCAGACACATCATCAAATGCACTAAATGAGACACACTGTAAGCCCCAACTTAAAGTTGTAACCCTGGTTTCCCGAAAGCCACCCTCTGGAGTGTCCGTCCTGCGGCCCACTCCCAGAGCGTCTCTGTTTATTCGTGATCGGAGACAGGCTGCATTGATGTTCCTTACTGCCCAAACGTCGCCGCTCGTTCGGATGCTGTCTTGACCCATCAGTCAATTTCAGGTACCCGTCGCCGTCGGACTGGACTACCCGTAGATTATCCTGTCCAACTTTCAGTTCTCTCGAACTGTGCACCCGTCCTAGCCGAGGCTCAACCCTAGGGCGGATGTCATCACCCTCGGCCAGGGGAGCACTCACTGGCTTTCTCCGTCCTCTGCGTCGTGATCTGGTACCTTTATGGCTCTTCAGCGGTCCGCCAAGTTTGCCCGAGCCTAGTCCCTTGTTTTCATTTTTGGCATGGCTAGGGTTTGTGCCATTTGGTCTTGCCCTGGTTACTTGTGGTTGTTGCGTTGGAGTGGAACCTGCAGCATCTGGTTCAACAGTGGTACTCAGCCGGCCACTGGAGCCCCGCTGCACATGCTCTCTGAACCCTTCTACCTTAGCAGGGGCAAAACCATGCCGTTCGGGTCCCTCGTTCTCGGGACTGCAAACACTGGCATGGAGCCCCCGTCTCATCAGCGTACTCTGGTGCTGACAGTGTCCCTCTTCACCTGAAATGTGCCACCCTAAGTCTCTCTCTTCTTCACCACTTCCCACATAAAATGGCTGGTCCCACAGTCTACCACCTGACCACTCCTCCACTTCTCCGCAGGTGATGGAGAGTTCAAGCCCGTGAAACAAGTCACAGCCCATTAAATTATTACCTTCTCGAGACACCATGAACTCAGCTGCACACATAGAGGCTTCCTTATACCTCACTGACATCCACACCGAACTCACAATGCCAAGGGGATTATTGCCATATCCACAACAGGCTCTGTTCGTCATACTCACAGTGTAGTGGGGAAAACACCGTCTCACTGTTGCCAAGTTCAGGATGGAGGTCGTCGACCCCGTGTCCACCAACATCGGTATTGACGTCCTGTGCAGCAGTATGTCGCAGACAATACGACTGTCCGTGTTGGGCGAGACAGTGTGGACCACCGTAGGTGCCTTCTTCTTTACACTGTCCTTTGCAGGCCTCCATTCCTTCTTGTCAAAGTTACGACAAACCCTGGCGAAGTGGTGGAACAGACCACACCGTCCACAACGCTTGCCCCTCACTGTGCACTCCTTTGCTCTATAGCGGTGCCTGCTGGATCCGCAGCCGTAGCATCTCAGCGTCCCCGGGGTGGACTTTATTTTTACGATGGCTGCGTACTCATCATCGCTGCCATCATCTGAACCCAAGGCCAGAGTCTTCCACTGTGCGTCGTTCCTGGGCAGGGCTTCGTTTAATGCCGCTTTTCCACTAGCTCCGCTCGGCCTACCTCGACTCGACTCGCTATTACTCGTTTCGGCCTCAGTTGTGTCTGCATTGCAGCCGGGTAAAGCTGGGGTGGGTGGGATTTCTATAACAGCAAGGCGGCGCCACACTCTCCTGACGTAAAGCACTCGGCCGAATCCTCCACAACAAAGAAAATGGAGGATTACAAGGGGAGGATTTACACGTTGCTCACTCTGTGGCTTTTTATCACAATGAAGGCCAGACAGTTTAACCAGAGAAGACGAAGTGCATTGAGACAAAACACAGTGGAACAGTACAGGAGACTCTTGGTTGCAACGGCGGAATATAAAGCCGCAACTGTGAGGTTAACTACCCGACAGATGAGGGAGCGGATGTCGGTAAGCTAACGCATGCTAATGCTTTCTATTGTCATTTTATAGTCATGTCATTCTTGTGTACAGCATTTTGATGTCGACAGGTTATCAGTATTAAAGGCATTACATTATGTATGCTGTGTGTGTGTTTCAGATGGCTGCGTTGTTGCAAAATAATTGCTGCAGACCGTCGGTCTGGACAGTAAACCGTACCTCGCAGTGGTGGGAGGATATTGTTCCCGGCTTCTCAAGCACGCAGTGGTTGCAGAACTTTTGGATGTCTGAGGACACTTTTACCTACCTGTGCCACAAATTGCGTCCATGCATGGAGCGTCAAGATACGACGTTCCGCCAATGTGTGCCTCTGAGGAAGAGAGCGGCCATTGCACTGTGGAAGCTTGCTACCGGTTCAGAGTACCACAGTATTGGACATCTATTTGGGGTCAGTATTACAACGGTGTGCAGTTGTGTGCTGGACTTTTGTGCAGCAGCAGAGTCATTGCTGGTTCCAGAACAACTCCATTTTCCTGATGAAGGGAGGTTCACGGAAATGTCGGCCTACATCATGAATCGGTGGGGGGTACCATTGTGCGTTGGTGCCATCGATGGCTCCCACATACCCATCATAGCACCACAACAATATCACACCGACTACTTTAATTGTAAAGGCTGGCACTCCATAATCCTTCAAGGTGTTGTTGATGGAAAGGAGCTGTTCTGGAATGTGTTTGCTGGGCTGCCAGGGAGCATGCACGATGCTAGGGTGCTGAGACTGTCCACACTGTGGGAGTTAGCCAGTCGGGGAAACCTCTTCCCACCTAACATCAGGAACATTGGTGCGGTACGTGTGGGCTACTATATCCTCGAAGACTCTGCCTATCCACTGCAAAACTGGCTGTTGAAAGCATTCCATGACACCAGACGACTGACTGAAGAACAGCACACGTTCAACCAGACCATCAGTCGAGTACGGGTGGTTGTGGAGAATGCTTTCGGCAGGCTGAAGCGAAGGTGGTGCTGCCTTCTGAAACGGAATGACTGTGAGATTGCACTGGTGAAATCTATGGTGGTGACTTGTTGTGCGCTGCATAATCTGTGTGAGAGTCATGGAGAGGCCTTTGACACTACACTGGATGATGCAGAAGATGAACCAGTGGTGGCAGCGGCAGAGGGAGTAGAGGAGCAGGGTGGAGATATAAGAGATGCTGTGATGCAGTACTTGTGTAGCAATAAGTAGACATTTAATTTGATCAGTATTCATGTGCATATACACTACCGTTCAAAAGTTTGGGGTCACCCAGACAATTATTTTGTGTTTTCCATGAAAAGTCACATTTATTTACCACCGTGAGTTGTAAAATGAATAGAAAATATAATCAATACATTGACAAGGTTAGAAATAATGATTTGTATTTGAAATAATATTTTTTTCCAGATACTCAACCTGCTCAAAGAAAGGTCAGTTTTATAGCTTCTCTAACCAGCTAAACTGTTTTCAGCTGTGCTAACATGATTGCACAAGGGTTTTCTAATCATCCATTAGCCTTCTGAAGCAATGAGCAAACACATTGTACCATTAGAACACTGGAGTGATAGTTGCTGGAAATGGACCTCTATACACCTATGTAGATATTGCACCAAAAACCAGACATTTGCAGCTAGAATAGTCATTTACCACATTAGAAATGTATATTAGATATTAGAGTGTATTTTTGATTAGTTTAAAGTTATCTTCATTGAAAAAAATAATGCTTTTCTTTCAAAAATAAGGAAATTTCTAAGTGACCCCAAACTTTTGAACGGTAGTGTATATGTCCAACATCTGTGTTCTGTAAATAAAATGTTGTGCACTTTTCATCTATGTCTCCTCTGTTGTTCATAAGGGTGATCTGTTAAGGGACGGGTAATTACATGCTAAAACACTGGAGAAACTGTCTGCAAAAAATGCAGCAGCTAGACAACTCACTTTTGGTTTGATGGAACTGCAAATTGACCTAGAAATTATGTGTTGAAACATGTTATATTTCCATTTAATCCTATCCCACTTTTACTTACAAAATTGTTTTAAATATTTTTAAAAAGCTCATACAAATGTAGCACCACAACCTGTGGGTAACAACGGTTGTGGGCAACAGAAACACAACTGTGTATCCTTTTCCAATCTGTCTACTGTTATTTATAAGGGTTATCTGTTAAGGGACGGGTAATTACATGCTAAAACACCGGAGAAACTGTCTGCAAAAAATGCAGCAGCTAGACAAGTCACTTTTGGTTTGATGGAACTGCAAACTGACCTAGAAATTATGTGATGAAACTTGTTTTATTCCTATTAAATTCTGTGACATTGTCACACTGGCCAACACCAAATTCTAATTTTTTTTTCAGACCTAGGACAGTTTGGATGTGCTGAATCAAAAAATCATAGGTTTTGCACACTCATGTCAACTTTTTGAACAACGAAACTGTTGTTACGTTTGGGTTTACATGTATGGGTATTTTCCCTTTATATGATGCAAGATTCCTTCTAATTTATTGAAATTCTCTGAATTTTGAATGACGATAGAACATTCAGTTTACATGTACTTACCTTTTATTTACTTCCACTTTTACCTTTATCAGTGTCTACTGCTGAATTTAAAGTACACCTGAACAATTGCTTATAAGTTAACATAAAAACTGTACCCAATGTAGAGAAATGGATCCAGCGGTGCAAATTTGTATTAAATTTGGATAAAAAGTACAGAAAGCTTGCCAAGACATTTGTTTTGTTGTGTTGTTAACAATTACATTACCATTAGAATGGTTGACACCTGACCAGATGAACAGCAGCATTTGGTCAGATGAGAGAATGGAATGTGTATGTAATTAAGATAACATAAGATAAGATAAGATAAGATAAGCCTTTATTAGTCCCACAATGGGGAAATTCCAGGATTGCAACAGCACAGGGATAGCAACACTCAGAGCAATAATTAAGAAGATACGGAAGATATAAATAAGAGCAGTGGATATACATACATACACATAAATATATAAATATATATACAAAGTGTGGAGCATTGTAGCAAGATGGAATAAACAGCATAACCGTCTACTTAGTTATCCTACATAGTATGAATATGTACCCATACATATTGTCACCCTCTGTAGCGACCGATATTGTCGTAGTTGTATATACTGGAGGGGACCATTGTGTAAGTCTATTGCGTCTTTTGCATTCAATACTATTAGGTCGTCACATTTTTTTGCTATCTCTGCGAGCAGCCCTGCTTAGGTTATACAGTCTGACAACCATAGGTAGGAAGGACCTGCGAAACCTCTCGGTTGCGCACCTAGGATGATGTAGTCTGCTGCTAAATGAGCTCCTCAGTGCGTTCAGTATGCCCTGCATGGGGTGAGACTCGGACTCCAGCAGAGATGACAGTTTAGCCACCATCCTTCTCTCTCCTATCTCCTCCACTGGGTCACGGCGCTGCCCCAGGACAGAGCTAGCTTTCTTGATCAGTTTGTTCAGTCTCTTCCTATCGGCTGCTGTAATGCCACTGCCCCAGCAGACCACTCCAAAAGTGATGGCTGATGCCACCACCGTGTCGTAGAATGTCTTCAGCAGCGCCCTTTGTACACCAAAAGACCTGAGTCTCCTCAGTAGGAACAGCCTGCGCTGTCCCTTCTTGTAGAGTGCGTCGGTATTGTGTGACCAGTCTAGTTTATTGTTCAAATGAACACCCAGGTACTTGTAGGATGTCACCATCTCAATGTCTGTTCCCTGTATGTTTACTGGTGCTGTGCGGGGTTGTCCTTGCCTGCGGCAGTCCACCACCAGCTCCTTAGTTTTCCTCGCGTTGATCTGGAGGCAGTTCCGATGGCACCAGTCCACGAAGTCCTGGATAAGTCCTCTGTACTCAGCTTCATCTCCGTTAGCGATGAGGCTGACGATCGCAGAGTTGTCAGAGAACTTCTGTAGATGGCAGTGTGTTGTGTTGTGTGAGAAGTCCACAGTATAAAGGGTGAACAGGAAGGGAGCCAAAACCGTTCCCTGGGGGGCCCCCGTGCTACCAATGATCGTGTCGGACACAGAGTCCCGGGTTCTCACAAACTGTGGCCGGTTAGTGAGGTAGTCCAGGATCCATGATGACAGGTGCTGATCCACCCCTGCGCACAGCAGCTTGTCCTTCAGGATCATCGGTTGGATGGTGTTGAAAGCACTGGAGAAGTCAAAGAACATGATCCTCACCGCATTCCCGGGCTTCTCCAGGTGAGACAGAGAACGGTGAAGGAGGAAGATCACTGCATCCTCCACCCCAATGCCATGCTGTTAGGCGAACTGGAGTGGATCCATCGCTGGTCCCACCAGGGGGCGGAGGTGAGCAAGGAGCAGTCTCTCCAGGGTCTTCATCACGTGGGACGTCAGGGCCACTGGTCTGTAGCTGTTCAGGTCTTTGGGGTGGGGAATCTTTGGTACAGGTACCACACAAGACGCGGTACCTGTACCAAAGGTACACATCATACTCCAAGGTACCTGGTCATAACCCCAGCTTCAGGCTCAGGTTGAAGATGAGCTCCACAATCCCACACAGCTGATCTGCACAGGACTTGAGGAGCTTTGCGCTGATGCCGTCCGGTCCCGAGGCCTTCCTCGCCTTGATCTTCCTCAGCTCCGTCCTCACCTGGGTCTTAGTGAGGGTCATGTTGGGGGGCTGTGTGTTGGTAGTGGGGGGGGGGGGGTGTTGGTGGAGTGGGGTGTGGGCATCAGGACCCGATGTCTTTAGAGGCAGCAGTGGTTGTTGTGCAGTCGGGGGGAAGGGCGGTTGGTCAAACCTATTAAAAAACAGGCTCAGATTGTTCACCCACTCCCTGCCCCCCATGGCCTGGGAGGAGGTATTCTGGAGCCCAGAGATGGTTTTAAGGTTTCTCCAGACCCCGCCGATGTCACTCTGTTGCAGCTTGTCCTCCATCTTCTTCCTGAAGCTGTCCTTGCCTTCTCTGATCTTCCTCCTCAGCTCCCTCTGTACGGACTTCAGCATCTCCCTGTTCCCCGACCTGAAGATCCTCTTCTTCTCTCTCAGAAGTGTTTTTATCTCAGGGTTGATCCAGGGTTTGTTGTTCGAGCAACACCGTATGGTCTTGGTGGGTACGGTGTTGTCCACACAGAAGCTGATGTAGTCCGTGATAGTGTGAGTGAGGCCATCGATGTCCTCACCATGTGGATTGCAGAGCTGCTCCCAGGCAGTGGTTTCAAAGCAGTCCTTTAGAGCGTCCATTGCCTCCTCAGACCATAACTTCACTATGCGCATGACTGGAGGTTGTCTGTGCACTAGGGGTTTGTACACCGGCAGGACATGAACCAAGTTGTGATCCGATCTCCTGAGTGGGGGGAGTGGTGATGAGGTGTATGCCTCCTTAGTGTTTACGTAGCATAAGTCCAGTGTTTTATTGTCTCTAGTGTGGCATGTGACATACTGGGTGAATGTGGGTAGAATGGGAGACAGTGAAATATGGTTGAAATCGCCTGAGATGAGGCGAAGAGCATCTGGTTGTTCTGTCTGCAGCCTGCCAGTTACTGAGTGGATTACGTCACGCGCTGTCCCAGCGTTCGCCATCGGATTTGCATAAATAACAATGCAGATCACGTGTGAGTATTCCCTTGGGAGGTAGGTAGGCCGCATGCTAACAGCTAGCAACTCAATGTCTTTGTTGCAGTGTTGTTGTTTAACCGTGATATGTCCCGGTCTGCACCAGTTGTTATTGACGTACATCAACACTCCACCGCCCCTTGCCTTCCCACTGTCTGGTGTTCGGTCTGCCCATACCGCGTGGAAACCCTCCATTTCAATGTTAGCATCTACTGCTAGTCCTGTTAGCCACGTCTCTGTGAATTATTGGCTTTTCTCATCCAGTGTCATAATAGACAAACCACACTTTTATCCAAACACTACAATTTTATTACATAAGCACTATTTCCAAAAAAACACATTGGGAGACATGGTTACAAACGCCGACCACTCAGTGCGTCAACTAACCTGCCAAACTGTGTCAGGAAGGCTCAGTTGAAGGAAGCCGTCTCTGTCAGCTCCTCCCTTCGGAAGGCGGCTTCCTGCTCCTGGGCTACCTGCGTGTTTGCTGCAACCTCTCTTAAATGCTGCATGTACTGCTCATTGTGCATTTTTAGCTCTTGATGGTGTTGTTCGTGCTGTTCATGGAGCCGTTTTTGGAGCTGAATCTCATCACCATGCATCTGGGTCATCACTGATGCAAGGTCGGAGATGGTGTTGCACCTTTTCCTCTTGGCTAGATGAAAGACAGAAAGTCAAGGTGATTAGTTAATGCTGGATCAAAACATATCAAAAACATATTATGGAATTACACTGGTGAAAGCCTGTGGTGGGATGTGACTATTGTATATGCTTCGTTGCTGTATTTAAGCTCAACTGTCATGTTGCTGCCCCTCAGTAGAGCGGATTGTGCAACTTGTGCTGTGATAGGCTACAGCCCCCCTGCAACCCAAAAAGGATTAAGTGGAAAAAGATGGATGGATGGATGGGTTATGTATAAAAGAATTTGTTTGTATTGTGGCCTCAGAAATCTGAATGGGTTAATATAGTCAGCTAACGTGAAGCATTTCAATGAAGCATGTTGATTTGAAAGTCAGTTCATGTGCTGTATCTGTTTTTATAAAATAAGAGTTACAACAGTTACTTCCACCACCACACCTAAAAATGGGACTGGGTTGTTGAACCCCGACAAATGAACACCCCAGAATCCACTTTTTTTTGTACACGTACAAAGACATTTTAAATTCATTAATATGCGGCTATAGGAAATAACATTAATCACATAAACACAACCGGGTGGTAATCTTCTGTTTATTGTGCCTTACCAGCACTTAACCGTGACATGCCGGATGCTGATGGAGGTGGTGATGTGGCTGACATCGGTGTCGGCACCGATTCTGGAGCTCCGACAGACGCAGGAGAGTCTGGGGGGTCCAGTGAGGCAGACCCCTGGGATGTGAAAAGTGATTCTAGAAAGAAAATGCACACAATAAAGCTCAGCACCAAAGTGTAACATGTGCAGAAAACACAAAAGTTTTTAACCAGAATACAATAAGCTTTTTTCAGCGTTTTGTTCACGCAAATACTAAAGACTAGCAAGCGTGATTCTGCAGTTTGCTGTGAGGTAGTTAGCGATTAGCTAGCTAGCGATCCTCGCTAACAACCATTACCCACAATTGAACAACTTTCTTTATTGCTTAAAAAAGTGAGCTTTCCACCAATAGGATAAATTGGCGAAAAGACGCACAATATCAAAAAAAAACAACCAAACACTCACCGTCAACGTTTTCCAATGGCGTGGCCGTGCTGAGCCCAATGTCTCTGCCATTGCTAGCCGGCCGATGTCCGTATATCGCATCCATCTGCTCGAACCACTTCCAGTCCTTCCTATTCGCACCACTTCGACCGTTGTGGTCCTTTATTGCCCGGTAATTGCTTTTCATTTTTTTTAGTTTTTCGCGACACTGTTTGACAGTCCGGCTGTACCCTTGGGCTGCCATGTGCTCGGAGACCTCCTGGTATATTTTTTCATTGCGAGTCGCTCCGTCCAACTCGCTCTGGATGTGGTCGTTGGCCACCAAGCACAGAAAAGTCCGCACCTCCTCATTTGTCCATGGGATAAACTTACGCGAAGCCATCATTAATTAAAATATCGTTGTAAAGCCGCTCATGGTGGTTACTCGCTGAACAACTTTACAAATGGCGGTTGTGTAGATTCAACAGAAGACGGACGCTTTCGTGACGTTATGCCCTGACCAATCAGTGGCTTGCAGTCTGTTGACGTCACATCTCGGCTCGACTCAGCACGGTTGTACCTGCTCTCGAACAGGCACGAAAATAGCGCCTGTTAACCGGTGCTGGGTACAGTAGAAAAGGCTAGAAAGCGAGTCGAGTCAAGTCGAGCAAGGCCAAACTGGTACTAGTGGAAAAGGGCCTAATACGACTGTCCGTGTTGGGCGAGACAGTGTGGACCACCGTAGGTGCCTTCTTCTTTACACTGTCCTTTGCAGGCCTCCACTCCTCCTTGTCAAAGTTACGACAAACCCTGGAGAAGTGGTGGAGCAGACCACACCGTCCACAACGCTTGCCCCTCACTGTGCACTCCTTTGCTCTATAGCGGTGCCTGCTGGATCCACAGCTGTAGCATCTCAGCGTCCCCGGGGTGGACTTCATTTTTACGATGGCTGCGTACTCATCATCGCTGCCATCATCTGAACCCAAGGCCAGAGTCTTCCACTGTGCATCGTTCCTGGGCAGGGCTTCGTTATCACCGAGATTTCTCGTTTGCCATTCTGCTGCCCCATGTTGCTGCACTAACTCCAAGGCTGCAAGCAGTGTCAGCTCTCCAGCATGAGTTAGCAGGCGAACTCTTGCCGAGGAATAGGCCACGTGTTCGGCCAACTGGTCACGGACCATCTCCTCCTCCAAAGCCCCAAACCTGCACTGACCCGCCAGCTGTCGAAGGTCCACCACAAACTGCTGGACTGACTCTTCGGGTCGCTGGCGCCGCTGTCTGAACTGAATGTGCCGCATTATGATGTTCTCAGGGGCACGAAAGTAGCCGGCCATGAGCCTTACAACGTCGTCGAAAGAGTCACCTCCTCCAAGCATGCTCAGGATTCTCTGGCCCTCCATAGCCAGGTTATGGACCAGAATAGCCCTCACTCTTAATTTGTCAAGGTCGCCGAGGTCTAACACCAACAGATAGTTCTGGAAAACCGCATACCATCTGGCCCAAGGGACCAATGGCTCACCCGGAGCCTCCAAAAAAGGACGAGACGTGGTAGCAGCCCTCTCCATCTCCGTATATCCCCGTCGCCAAATGTTGTGTCTCAAATTAAAGAGGAGTCGAGGTGACGTTTTATAGGTTTTATTAAAATAAGAACCAGGAACACAGGAGTCCCTACCGTGAGTACAGGAGCCACAGCGAAGAGACGTCTCCCGCAAATGGCTTATAAACCTCAGGTGACGCCACCCCCCCAGAGGTGGGGCGTCACCCCTCTCTAGCCGAGGGCACCGCCATAGTAATATAATATACGATCTCACAGTCACTTACTCCAACCACTGAGTTGTAATGAAGCCTTGAAGACAGTAATATTTTGATGGTGAAATTTTCCATGGAAAAGGATGTGTGCCATGGTTTTGTGAGTAAGTACCCTTTGTACATGAGACCCCAGGTAACTGTGAAATATCAAAACTGATTTGTATGTAATTGTGCCGCATTTGACATAAATAGAAATGTGTAATCATACAGCGACCACTGCTGAAACTAAAAGTTAGTTACATAAACTAGTTACATAAACATCAGATGTATTGTGTGCATGAGAGATATGATGTGTACTCATACTGTATTAATTTGAACTACATATGTTTACAACTGTTTCAGTTATATATATGCAGTGGTGTGAAAAAGTGTTTGCCCCTTCCTGATTTCTCATTTTTTTGTATATTTGTCACACTTAAATGTTTCAGATCATTAAACAAATTTAAATATTAGACAAAGATAGCACTAGCAAACACAAAATGCAGTTTTTAAATGAAGGTGTTTATTATTAAGGGTAAAAAAAAATCCAAACCTACATGGCCCTGTGTGAAAAAGTGACCCCCCCCCCCCCCCGGTTAAAACATAAATTAACTGTGATTTATCACATCTTTGGAAAGCTGAGTACAATTTCCCTAGCCACACCCAAGCCTGATTACTGCCACACCTGTGCTCAGTCAAGAAATCACTTCAATAGGACCTGCTTGACAAAGTGAAGTCGACCAAAAGATCCTCAAAAGCTAGACATCATACTGGGATCCAAAGAAATTCAGGAACAAATGAGAAACAAAGTAATTGAGATCTATCAGTCTGGAAAAGGTTATAAAGCCATGTCTAAAGCTTTGGGACTCCAGTGAACCATAGTGAGAGCCATTACCCACAAATTGCGAAGACATGGAACCTTCCCAGAACTGGCCGGCTGACCAAAATTACCCCAAGAGTGCAGCGACGACTCATCCAAAAAGCCACAAAAGACTCCACAACAACATCCAAAGAACTGCAGGCCTCACTTGCCTCAGATAAGGTCAGTGTTCATGACTCCACCATAAGAAAGAGACTGGGCAAAAATGGCCTGCATGGCAGAGTTCCAAGATGAAAACCACTGCTGAGCTAAGAGAACATAAAGACTCGTCTCAGTCTTGCCAGAAAGCATCTTGATAATCCCCAAGACTTTTGGGAAAATACTCTGGACTGACGAGACAAAAGTTGAACTTTTAGGAAGGTGTGTGTCCCAATACATCCGGCATAAAAGTAACACAGCATTTCAGAAAAGGAACATCATACCAACAGTAAAATATGGTGGTAGTAGTGTGATGGTCTGGGGCTGTTTTGCTGCTTCAGGATCTGGAAATCTTGCTGTGGTAAATGGAACCATGAATTCTGCTGTCTACCAAAAAATCCTGAAGAAGAATGTCCGGCCATCTGTTTGTGACCTCAAGCTGAAGCGCACTTGGGTTCTGCAGCAGGACAATGATCCAAAACACACCAGCAAGTCCACCTCTGAATGACTTGAGAAAAACAAAATGAAGACTTTGGAGTGGCCTAGTCAAAGTCCTGACCGGAATCCGATTGAGATGCTATGGCATGATCTTAAAAAGGCGGTTCATGTTCAAAAACCCTCCAATGTGGCTGAATTACAACATTTCTGCAAAGATGAGTGGGCCAAAATTCCTCCACAGCACTGTAAAAGACTCATTGCCAGTTATTGCAAACGCTGGATTGCAGTTGTTGCTGCTAAGGGTGGCTCAACCATTTATTAGGTTTAGGGGCCAATCACTTTTTCACACAGGGCCATGTAGGTTTGGATTTTTTTCCCCCCTTAATAATAAACACCTTCTTTTAAAAACTGTATTTTGTATTTATTTGTGTTATCTTTGTCTCATATTTAAATTTGTTTGATGATCTGAAACATTTAAATATGACAAACATACAAAAAAAATGAGAAATCAGGAAGGAAGGGGGTGATAAGCTGTAGCTGTTGAGCATTTAGGTAGTTATGTTTGTAAAATTCATTGAACTGTTTTTTTTTTTTACACTATTGGTTTATTTAGTCATTAATGGTGATAATTTGGTTAAAAGAGAACTTTAAGAGTGAAAGCTTCATGGGTGGAGTAGTATTTTAAAACAGTTTATGCATTAATAAATGACTGGGTATGTATTGGAAATATGGCATTAGAAAAAGAAAAAAAAATAACTAGAAAAGCACTCAGAGCGTATACCTCCACCAAGTCTCCTTCCGTTTGTCATGGATCACCTCCAAAATGTAATGGGTTTGTGTCTAGGCCTAGAGCCACTTGCGGTGAAAATTGCATCAAAGTCCATCAGTCCATCAGTTTTGGAGTATTGTTGCTAACACACTGTGAGAAGATAAGAGCCTTGGCTGAGGTATGCATTCTCAGATGGTATGTAATGGCACGGGGAACAGATGATTAGATTTTAGTGATGATCTGAGAGTGCATACCTCCACCAAGGGCTTTGTTTGTATTTGTGCAGCAGGATTACACAAAAACTACCGGATGGATTTGGATGAAATTTTCACCAGAGGTGGTTCTTGGGCTAGAGAGGAACCCATTATATTTTGGTGATGATCTGAGAATGCATACCTCAGCCAAGGCTCTTTTCTCACAGTGTGTTAGCAACAATACTCCAAAACTGATGGACAGACTTTGATGCCATTTTCACCACAAGTGGCTATAGGCCTACACACAAACCCATTACATTTTGGAGGGGATCCATGAGAAACGGAAGGAGACTTGGCGGAGGTATGCACTCTATGAGTGCTTTTCTAGTTATTTATTGTTAACTATTTATTGTTATTTGAATGTTTGTACAGTTTTAGTGTTTCTTTTCTTTTGTTTCAATATTTAAAGGTTTAAGAAAAAAAACTTGACAGTGTAAAGGTCCTAAATCTGCAATCTCTGATGGGGGTGAAAGATTCAAAGTGGGCTGGGTTTTTGGGACCGGTATTCTCCCCAAAAGGCAGCTGGCGGTCCCTGTTCAAGCTGCCCATTGAGAAACAGACAGCAGACCTCCAGTGGAGGATTGCACATGAGGCAATAGCTACTAACAAATACAGAGCACACCTAGATACTAATGTGGGGGAGAGATGCCTGTTTTGTTCCCAGGTTGAGACCCTTGATCGTCAGTTAAATGTTCTTGTTTATCTGGCCTTTTTGATCTCTTGAAAATGTGGTTTCATAATTTAGGTGAAGGTTTAGCTTATGCTTTGTTTAACAGTAGTCCTAAGTATAAAGTGACAAAGAAGTCTGTACATACTTTGATAAACTATGTATCTGGCACTGCTAAATTTGCTATCTGGCTGACAAAATAGAATCGGGCTCTTAATACTGGCAGTGTGGATCCTGTGTTGGTTCTGAAGGGTTTGTTAAATGAGTAGAGTATTCATATTATAAAATGGTGGACAATTTGGAGGCTTTCATTAATAGATGGGCTGTAGGGAATAGTCTATGTCCCCTGGGGGAGGGGGATGAGTTATTGCTAAACGTTTGAATTTTGAGACATTTTGTGGAAGTAATGGCATCATGGTGATTTATTTTTCTGAACTGTGTAAAAAAGGGACTTTTAAAACCAAATTTCTCCTCTCCTCTCAAAACATGTAAAAGTGCTAACCTCTCTACCTAAGAGCTACTATTTTCCAGGACTACTCTTGGCGGACTGGGACCTCCAGTTTGATGGAGCTGTGCACCTGGACCTTCACCATTCTCACCCAGTTCCCAAAGTAAGTTGACTTGCCAACGTGCACTAATCCCCTAATCTCTCCCCTTCACTCCTAAGCACCAACCACCATCTTGTGTGTGCTCACCATTGCTGGATGCTCCTCACCACTGAAGAGTCTCCAGGCAGACCTGCTCACCACTGGGTCAACTCCTAAACCTGTAAGAGAAACAAGACAATTATCCACAATTATTGTTAGTTGAAATATATTGAGATAATCCCTACCATACCCAAAACTTATTTCTAACCTATGAGTAACGTGCTGTGAACCAGTTCCAAACTTCTGAACGTATTTCTAACTTACAGTTACTGTATAATGGTATATTGGCAGCGTTGGTTCACAGGAGGAACCCATTAAGACTCTATGGTGAGCAGATGTCCATGTCAAACTGGTCTTGTTCTTCTATCCAGACAAAGTAAAGAGAGGTTTCATACCTTGACATGTTTTGACTGTCAGCTGATATTCATAACGTGTCACATCAGCTGTTTTATGCCAATGTATCAAAATTTCTCTAAAATCCTGGCATATGGCCAAAATTTTCAATTTTGGGCATATGCATCACATATCCGTAATGAGCTGGATGTATACATAACGTATTAGTAACTTATATATAGTGTGGAGAGAGGAATAACCAGGCAGAGAGGTCCAGATCATATCAGGCTTTATTCAACTCTCTCTCACATTTCTCTAGAAACACAAGCAACAAAAGAGTAACAGATCTCAGGCACCTCTGCTCATAAATAATACCACTCGGTCAGCCTTCTCTGTGTGCTGCATTAACATCAAAGCCTTTGTAATTCCCATTCTCTTGTCACTGTTCACATCAACACACTACCCCCGCATCCACACAGAAACCCCCCATGATGATTCCTTTTTGTCTTTAAGTCTGAGTGTAAATATACTGAGAGGGATTCCCACAATAGAACATTTCAATAACTTACCAAGCAATACCAATGAATGCTTAGCGTGTTGCCAGCATTCACAACTTATGCCCAATGATAATCTAACTCATGCATAGCTTATCCTAACTTATGCATAGCACAGTCATGCCAAACTGCTGTCACCTCCCGATCCATCAATCCGAGGTGTGCAAGAGCATGAAGGTTTCATCATCTCGGTTCAATCGAGATGATTCTCTCCACCAAAGACTTCACACGGCAGGGGGCATGGCCAACCTGGCAGATCTGTCAAATCTGCCAGGTCGGTCACGCCTATGGAAAAGATAAAACAGCTGATGTGACACGTCATGGACATCAGATGGCAGTCGAAACATGTCAAGGTATGAAACATCTTTTTACTTTGTCTGAATAGAAGAACAAGACCAGATTAATATGGACATCTGCTCACCATAGAGTCTTGATGGTTTCCTCCTGTAAACCAATTCTGCCAATATGTCATTCATTATATGATAGCTGTAAGTCAGAAACCCATTCAGTAAGTTACTCATAGGTAAGAAATAAGTTTTGGGTATGCTCAACTTTATTCTGACGTATTTCGACTTATGAGTAACTTACAAGTAATGTGTGTGAACGTGTGTCAATGACCGCATAACTTGCCTACAGCTATTGGCCCACGTATGTGGGACGTATGAGCCATATGCTGGAAGACCTCGCCGTACTACAACATACTGTATACTAGCATGCTTCAGCGTGCTCTTAACTTGTGCAAAACTTTCCTATAACTTATACAACGTACACCAGCGTATTTGCCAAACTTTTTAAATGTCAGCATACAATGCCTAATCGTCAAGGTGTAACAGGGGCTTAATGAGGGGACTTGTTTGAGTTGAGCATCACCACAATAAACATTGTGAATTTCACGCTTGTTCCTCTTCCCCTTTCCCTGTTTACTTCTTTTCTCTTCTGTCTTGCTCCCTCTCTTGTCTTAGGCTGCATTCAGACCAGGATAGTCTGGGCGTCTCGGTTTGAATGGATGGGGAATGCTGAGAATTTTTACACCTTCGCTTGGTTTGGTTTGCATTCACACTGCATCAGACCAAACTGCCTGGACAATGTCACGCACTTACAACAACTGCTCATTTGAGGCACTGTAGCCGAAACCACTGCTGACCAGGAAGAAAAAAATCTTGATGAAGAAGAAAAATCAGGCTCACCGATTGGCCAGGACTGAAAACAAAAATTGGTTTCCTTCAGCCAGGGTGTTTGTCTGCCACAAACAAGACATTTTTTAACATTTCTCCTTGGCGTTCTCTGGTAAAAGGATTTCTCAGATTTGTGTGGTTGTCTATTGTTATTTTCTACCCAAAATGTACTACGGTACAGTAAATGCCACTTCCTCTTCCCAGACTACGTGTTGCTATGGTTACAATCAATCAATCAATCAATCAATCAATCAATCAATCAATCAAAGACTTTATTCCAGACACATGGTCCATCAAAAATAAGATAAAATAAAATAAATAAAATAAAATAAAATAAAAACAAGACAGTTGAAAAACAGTGAATAAGAAAAACAATCAAAAAGTTACAAAAACAATAAGACACAACTGCTAAAAGAAGTACAAAGACAGTACAGACTTTAAAAAGACTTAAAAAGACTACTGTACCAGTGCCTTCTAAACTGTGACTGACAGTGAATAGAACTGAGCTTAATGCTAGACATGACTTGAATGATTTCATTTCTAGATACATCAAGCCGACAGATGAATTTATACATAAGATTCCTTATTACTGCATGCAGTGTATTTACATGTGATGAGACAAATAACTCGGAAGCACTGCACCATCGAGGCTTTTTAAGTAAAATTCTTAAAGCATCATTGTAAGCAACCTGTAATTTCTGCATACTTTGTTTCCAATAATTTATCCATAAATGAGCAGTGTATAAAGGTGTACAATAGGTTTTAAAAAGAACCAGTTTCACCTCATCTGAACAAAAACCAAACCTCCGTGCAAGAATATTTGCTTGCATGTAGATTTTGCACCGTTGTCTGAAAATATCATCATCATCAGTCATTCTATCATTAATAAAATGTCCCAGATATTTTTTTTTTCCACAATATCTTTATTGAACCTTTTTTTTTTTTTTTTAACAAACATGATACAAACAATCAAACACTAACACTAAAGTACTACAAAAAAAAAAAAAAAATGCACTAAAAACACCAACAACCACCAACAAAATCAAGTCTTCAACAATGCTCCTCTGTTTAGTCTAGACAATCCAATACATAAGTATACATATTATGTTCACCAGTTTGGAATTTACAAGGTCCACACACATCATTCACCTTCTTCTTCAAGAGTTATGTTTAAATTTTTTACATAATCAATAAAAGGTCTCCATATATTCTCAAACACAATTTCCTTTGATTTTAGTATATATGTTATTCTTTCTAATGGAAGGTTTGTTAACATCTGTCTTAACCACTGAGTCACATCTGGTCTATGAGTCTTTTTCCATAATAGTGCAATACATTTTTTGGCATTAAGCAAACTGAGGTCTATGAATGTTCTTTCACTTTTATTAAAATTATGCTTTTCTGGGTACAGACCCAACAAAAACAGTTTAGGATTCAATATGATTTGTTTTGAGATTATTTTTTCAATTGTTACCCTCACCTCTTCCCAAAACATTCTTATTAATCTACATTCCCATAAACAATGAAATAGGGTTCCTTTACTTTCCATGCATTTTGTGCATGTATCTGGTATATTTTTGTTATATCTATTTAACTCCTCCGGTGTAACATACATCCGCATTAACCATTTGAAATGTATCAATTTAAGGCGTGCATTTATTGATTTGGTTTGAGCTTCTGTACAAGCCAATTCCCATTGTTCCTCTGAAATTTCAATTTGCAGATCTTCTTTCCAGTAGTTTAATCTTTTCAGTGAATTTTCACTTGAAGATAGTGTCAATGAGTTATAAAACTCTGAAATAATACCCTTTCTTTTACTATCTTTCATCATCATTTTTTCCAAGGATGAATAAATAGGTCGAGTGAGAGCTTTATTTTGATTTGATCGAATAAAGTTTCTAAGTTGAAGATATTTAAAAAAATGTGTTCTATTGAGATTAAATTTGATCCTCAGCTCTTCAAAAGACATTATGTTGTCTGCACCTGGCAAATATAAATCCTGAATCTTTTGTATCCCTTTTAAATTCCATACTTTAAATACAGCGTCCGCTCTCCCTGGTTTAAAATATTGATTACCCCATATTGGACTAAATTGTGACAATAACTGTGGTTCTTTTAAATAGTTTTTAGCTTCACACCATATTTTGATCATATGCTTTACAAATGGATTTTTAACTTGTTTTTGTAATTTTTTTGCCGAATCTGAGTATATGAATATGGGAAGAGGTAAAGGTAAATTGTATGATTCCATTTCAGTCCAGTGAGGGAGATCATTTGATGAAAAATAATATGTCATAGACCTCAGTTGTGCCGACCAATAATACAACATAAAATTTGGACATTTCAGACCTCCACGATCAAATGGTAAATATAATAAAGACAAACGTAATCTAGCCCTCCTGTTGTTCCATATAAATTCCACTAACTTTTTTTTTATTCTTGAGAATAGATCTAAAGGTGGTGATAAGGGAATGTATTGAAATAAATAAAGTATTTTAGGTAAAATATTACTTTTAAGTATATTGATTCTCCCGATCATCGACATTGGTAGTGACATCCATCTCTGAGTTAACTCACTGATATCTGACATTAAGGCTTCATAGTTGACACTGGCGACTGATTCTAGCTTAGGCATAATTTGGATTCCTAAATATTTAAACTGATTTACAACATTGAATTGATTTACCTCAGGGGCTGAGTAATTTCTCTGGGTCTCATTTAGCATTAATATTGAAGATTTAGTTTTATTTATTTTATATCCTGATATTTCCCCAAAATTCTTTATTAAATTCAACAAGGTTGGAATTGATTTTTTTAGATTCGACATAAACAAAATTATATCATCGGCGTACAGGGAGATTTTATGTTCTGTTGGTCCAACTTTAATTCCATATATTTGTGAATGTAAACGTATCGCTATCGCTAAAGGTTCAATTGCCATAGTAAACAGTAAAGGTGAAAGTGGACAGCCTTGTCGACATCCTCTATTGATTTTTATTGGTTTTGAAATATTGTTATTTGTTAGGATTTCTGCTGTAGCATTATTGTATATTATTTGAACCCATTTTATGAAATTATTTCCAAGTCCAAACCTTTGTAGGACTTCAAAAAGAAAGGGCCATTCAACTCTATCAAAGGCCTTTTCGGCGTCCAATGATAGGAGAGCTGTATCCGGTGCTTCTTTATTAAAATAAATAATATTAAATAGTCTTCTTACATTATGGAAGCCTTGTCTGCCCTTTATAAAGCCATTCTGATCTCGATTAATAATATTTGGTAAAATTTCTTGTATTCGTCTTGCTAAAATTTTACAGATTATCTTAAGGTCGGCGTTTAATAGGCTTATTGGTCTCATATTTTCACATTTATTAGAGGGCTTACCTGGTTTTGGCAGCAGTATAATTAAGGCATTATTTATGTATGATGGTAAATTATTATTTTGAAATGCTTCTAAAACCATTTCCAAAAAAGGTTTTATTAATTTATTCTTAAATTTTTTATAAAGGTCAACTGGAAGACCATCTGGTCCTGCACTTTTTCCTGATTTCATATTATCAATGGCTAGCCCAACTTCTTCTTGACTAATTTTAGACTCCAATATCTCCCTGTTTTCATTTGGAATACACGGTATAGATAGTTCGTTCAAAAACCCATTTAGTTTTGTTAAATCAGGTTCATTTTTGGTATCATATAATTTTTCATAGTAATCTCTAAAGGCTCTATTAATTTCTAAAGGATCTATAACTACCTGTCCATTACTTATAATACTGGTAATTGGTGTTTTAATTTCCAATTGTTTAATCTGCCATGCTAATAATTTTCCTGATTTTTCACCTTGTTCATAAAAAGATTGTTTCAATCTTAGAAGACTCGAGGCAGCTCTATTCGCTGATTTTTTGTCGTATTCAGCTCTCAAAATCAGTAATTCATTCTCCAACCTTGGGTCACTTCCTGCATACACTTTTTCCTGAAGATTTTTTATTTTATGTTCCAATTTAGCTCTCTCCTCTCGAGTCTTCTTAGATTTTGATCCTGTATAACTAATAATATGTCCCCTAATAAAAGCTTTGAAAGCCTCCCACTTTACACATGCTGATGTTTGTGTAGTATTGATGTCAAAGAACTCGTCTATCTGTTTTTCTATATACTTGACAAATTCCTCATCCTGAAGCCATTTATGCTGAAATTGCCATCTACCTGATTCCTTTGTCAATTTTTTATCTACATATATTAGACAACAGGGTGCATGATCAGAGATCACGATGTTATCATAAAAGCAGTTTTGAATCTTGGACCTTAATTCTGTGGAAATCAAAAAATAATCAATACGTGAGAATGTCTTGTAGGTACTGGAATAACAAGAATAGGCTTTAACTTGTGGTTTCATTTCTCTCCATATATCTAACAATCTCAATTCTTTCATAAAATGATTAATAGTCATCCTACATCCAATGTGCGTACAATCCAGTCCTGTTGATCTATCCACACCTGGATTCAATGTACAATTAAAATCCCCTGCTATTATATGTTGCCCTGTAAGTGATGATAAGATGAGAAATAAATTAGCAAAGAACTTCTGATCATCTATATTGGGACCATATAAGTTCACAAGATTTATATTTTCTAATAGCAAAGAACCTTGAATGATTACATATCTTCCAAATTTGTCTCCAATTACATTTTTCACTTGAAAAGGAACTGATTTATGTATGAGAGTCATAACTCCCCTGGCTCGGGATGAAAATGAAGAGGTGAATACACTTCCCTGCCATCTACTCCTAATTCTTTTAACATCCTCCTCTATCAGATGAGTTTCTTGTAAAAACACAATTCTTGAACCCATGTCCTTTATTTTATTCATAACTTGTTTAAGTTTTTTTAAATTTTGTAGACCTCTGCAATTCCATGAAGTTAAATTAAGATTAACACTTTGGTCCATGATCAATAGAGAGTTTGGGATTACCTTGCAGTGTAAACATGCTCATACAGAGAAGCAAAAACATGAGTGGTTGAACATTCATCCTACAAACTACACACAAACAAATTTCCCCTTCCCACACTTGTGGCAAACCCCCCAAAATCAAAAGAAAAATTCTGTCTCCCGATATAGCCATCGACCATTCCACACCCACGGGGAACAGCCTAAGCCACTCCTTCTTCATCCTCCCAATCACCCTAACTCTACTGCTTTTAATGACGTAACATTAACTCTCCTCTGTAGTTTTCCAACTTAACTCCAAAATTTTTAACAACTTTGTACATCATAGTTTTTTTTTTGTTTGTTTGTTTTGTTTTTGTTTTGTTTTTTTAATATATAATACAATCTATATTTTGTAAACTTACTATTTACTTCAAGTCAGTCAGATGCCTGTGCAAATGCTTAATTATTCTACCTTATATTTTGTTCATGCTTAGCTCCCACCAGTCTCTTCTTCTTCTTTGATCTTCTTGATGAACTCCTGCGCCTCCTCTGGGGTCTTGAAGATGTGGGTTCTGCCCTCATACGTGGTCAGCAGTCTCGCAGGATAGATTACACCATGACGAATCCCAAGGTTGCGCAGCTCCTTACGTACGGGATCAAACTGCTTCCTCAATTGTTGGATTCCTGTGGCCAAATCTGGGTAGAACCGCACCTGCTGGTCCTGGTGTTTAATCTCTCCTTTAGCACGTGCAGCGTTGAAGATCTTCATCCTGTCTCTGTTGCTAAGAAACTTCATAATTAAGGTCCTCGGCGGTCCCTTATCTCTCCGTGGGCCAATACGATGTGCTTTTTCCAGAACCACTGCTGATTGCAACTCCTCGCTGCCCAGCACCTCCGGAATCCACTTTTCCAGAAAGGAACATACGTCCCGACCTTCTGATTCCTCTGGAAGACCCACCAGCCTCAAATTATTCTGTCTCGACCGAGATTCCAAATCCAAAATATTATCTTCCAGAGATTTATTTTTTTTTCCAAAGTGCGCACCTTTAATTGAAGACGGGTGACGTCATCTTCAGCACTAGCGAGACGGAGCTCCATCTGCGCCGTTCGTTCTACACAGTCACCCAATTCCTTTCTTATTCCTTCCAACGCTGTCATAATCCCATCAAATCTAGAGGAAAAGTCCGCTCTCATTGAACTCATGGCAGCCATCAGCGCATCTGCGCCATTCCCCGCAGAAATCGCACCGCCGCCAGCCTCCTCCGCCATATATGGAGCCTTGTTTGCTGCGTCACAGACCTGAAAGTCCGTTAATTTGGACTGTTTTGGCGGCTCGCTTTTTCCTTTTCCTGGTTTTCCAGCCTTAGGCTTCGCCGACATATCCTCGCTCAAATGCTGGGATACGTTCTGTCCCAAATGAGAGAGTTATTTGCCGATTTTTTTCTCCAGGAGCAGAGCAGAGCGAGACACGTCCGTCCTACGTGGCAGCCATAACCGGAAGTCTCATGTCCCAGATATTTAATTTTATCCCTGACAATTAATTCCCTGCCTGCCAATTCAAAGACAGGGAATTTCATTAACAAATCTTCTTTAGTGCGGCAAATCAGCACAAAACTGATTCCCAGGTGCACAACCGAGAGGTTTCGCAGGTCCTTCCTACCAACTGCTGTCAGACTGTACAACCTAAGCAGGGCTGCTCGCAGAGATAGCAAAAAGACGTAACAAACTAATAGTTTTTTGAATGCAAAAGATGCAATAGACTTACACAATGGTTCCCTCCGGCATACAACTAGGAAAATACCGGTCGCTATGGAGGGTGAGAATATGTATGAGCACATAATCATACCATGTAGGATAACTAAGTAGACGGTTGTGCTGTTTCATCCCATCTAGCAACAATGCTCTGCACTGTGTGTGTTTATATATTTACATATTTATTCCATCTAGCTACAATGCTCCGCACTGGGTGTGTTTATATTTATATTTATTCCATCTAGCTACAATGCTCCACACTGTGTGTTTATATATCTACATATTATTCCATCTAGCTACATTGCTCCGCACTGTGTGTGTTTATATATTTACATATTTATTCCACCTAGCTGCAATGCTCCGCACTGTGTGTCTATATATTCATATATTTATTCCATCCAGCTACAATGCTCTGCACTGTGTGTCTGTGTGTGTGTATATATGTATTTTATAGTAATATGTACATATGTATATTAGCTGCTCTTGCTTGCTTGCTTTTTTTTTTCTTGCCTTCTGATTGTTGCTCTGAGTGTTGCTATCCCTGTGCTGTTGCAATCCTGGAATTTCCCCGTTGTGGGACTAATAAAGGCTTATCTTATCTTATCTTATCTTAACTCTTATTTGTATTATAGTTTATGTCATTTTCCTCTCCATAAGCAGTACACACTCTTAATAACTCCTGAAGACCAGCACTACTTGGACTGAGAATAACTAGATCATCAGCATACATAGAAACGCTGAGGGGCATTTCTGCCCTTTGGTCCGCTGGATAGTCCGTTTGGATTCACACTGCAAGTGGAGCACATCAGACTTTGTTTGCAAGTGAACCGAGACCCCTGTTTTCAGGTGGACCAGACTTTGCTTATTTGGTGGGTACCAGAGTTCCAATATACGTTCAGACTGCACCAAACAAACTGAACTATCCGCAGAAGCCACTGTTTGGTCCTTTGGTCCAACCAACGGGTGGACCAAACCGTGGTCCAAACATTGGCTATCTGAATGCACCCTTAGACTCCCCCCAGACCAGAAGGAATGTGACATGTCCTCTTCAGAACATCCTCCACCTTTTACAGCAAGTCATCTTGTGGAGCAGGGTTTTGGTGATCATAGAATTGGTGGTTAGAATGACGGTGGGGCACCACTGACAAAGGATTTATAGAGATACAAATTTCTTATATGATTGTGTGAAAGTCTTAAGGTCTGTGTCAAACTGGCACAACCAGTCCGCTGCAGCCATCCACTGTTACCATGCATTCTCATATGATGTTGGTTTGCATGGTGTGTAAATGTAAGCCCTACTATTCACTTCAGTTCAGTTCAACTTTATTGATATAGCGCCAGGTGGCAGTAGCGTATTAGAGTGAAATGAGTAGAACTGTCCTCATCTGGCACAGCTACTGTGCAGAAGCTCATTGGGGGCTTGTATACATCAAGTAGACATTTTTGTATTTAGCTGTTGTCTTTCATAACTTTTACAAGTTTAATAAGTTTTTCTTCATTAAGACCCCTTCTAAATTGGCTTTTCATTAGTAGTCCCAGCTGATGTATTCAGTGGGTTTATTATTATTTATGAGGGGGTTTGCCTCTAGAGACCCACTCACCCATTCAGTGACAGACAAGTTAAAACTGATATCCCTCAAACAAACTTGACAATGTGCTCTGACAGCAAAAGGAACATGAGATAATATGACCTGTGCATTTCTCTCTGTGTGTGGGTGTGTGTGTGTGTGTGTGTGTGTGTGTGTGTGCATGATATTCAGTTTACTCAGTGTCTTACTGTAGAAACTGTACAAGTTGTCACTTGAGCGAGGAGTAGGTAGTACTCCTTAAATGAGTTTCAGTTCAGCCTGTGAATACTTTCTCTGTAGCTGAAGGCAATCTTTCTGAGCCTGACACGGCTATCAAGTATCATCCTGTTTCTTCCTGTGTTCCTGAGGGCTGCTCAGTAACACAACTTTATAACCATGTAGTTTCAACAATAGTGTAATAATATAGTGCTGGTGCACATGAAAACATTTTCATTTAGAACTGGAGAGAAAGATCTGTGTGCACACTATGTGCCACAGAAGTAACCACACGTGCACAATCCATGGTCCAAACATTGGCCATCTGAATGCACCCTTAGACTCCTGCCAAAAAGGAACACTTTTTAATCTGAGTAAACTGGACTAGCCTGCCACAATTTCGATATTCAGCTTATTTTTTCCCATTAAAATCTGATGTGTTTTCAAAGTGTTCCCTTTATTTTTTTTGAGCAGTATATATATACTGTATATCAGAGTTTCATTCAATATATTCTGTGTTTTGTACGTATGTGATCAGGACCATTTGGACGTTTAGCATTGCTTTCGGTGTGTGTTCTATGTAATGAATGGAGATGGAAGAAGTGCAGCTATAAGTGAATCAGCAAAAAATTTAGATGCAGCTATCTTAAGTAATGAAGAGCTGGTTAACACCCTGGCAAATGTATGAAGTGGCCAAAATTCTACCGATGAAGAAATGTATTCAGTGTGTTCCACTGTGGGGGACACTTTAGTAAAGTTAGGGATAAGGACCTGTACTTCCAGACGTGGACAAAATTGTTGGTACCCCTCTGTTAATGAAAGAAAAACCCACAATAGTCACAGAAATAACTTGAATCTGACAAAAGTGGTAATAAATAAAAATTCTATGAAAATTAACCATTGAAAATCAGACAATGCTTTTGAATTGTGGTTCAACAGAATTATTTTAAAAAACAAACTCATGAAACAGGCCTGGACAAAAATGATGGTACCCTTAAATTAATATTTTGTTGCACAACCTTTTGAGGCAATCACTGCAATCAAACCATTTCTGTAACTGTCAATGAGACTTCTGCACCTCTCAGCAGGTATTTTGGCCCACTCCTCATGAGCAAATTGCTCCAGTTGTCTCAGGTTTGGAAGGGTGCCTTCTCCAGACGGCATGTTTCAGCTCCTTCCACAGATGTTCAATAGGATTTAGAACAGGGCTCATAGAAGGCCACTTTAGAATAGTCCAATGTTTCGCTCTTAGCCATTCTTGGGTGTTTTTAGCTGTGTGTTTTGGGTCATTATCCTGTTGCAAGACCCATGACCTGCGACTGAGACCAAGCTGTCTGACGATGGGCAGCACATTTCTCTCTAGAATACCTTGACAGTCTTGAGATTTCATTGTACCCTGCACAGATTCAAGACACCCTGTGCCAGATGCAGCAAAGCAGCCCCAGAACATAACAGAACCTCCTCCATGTTTCACAGTAGGGACAGTGTTCTATTCTTGGTATGCTTCATTTTTGCCTCTGTGAACATAGAGCTGATGTGCCTTGCCAAAAAGTTCCAGTTTTGTCTCGTCTGTCCATAGGACATTCTCCCAGAAGCTTTGTGGCTTGTCAACATGCGGTTTGGCAAATTCCAGTCTGGCTTTTTTATGATTTGTTTTCAACAGTGGTGTCCTTCTTGGTCATCTCCCATGAAGTCCACTTTGGCTCAAACAACGACAGATGGTGCGATCTGACACTGATGTACCTTGACCTTGGAGTTCACCATGAATGTGTTTAGAGGTTGTTCTGGGCTCTTTTGTTACCATTTGTATTATCCGTCTCCTCCTGAGGCCACGTCCAGGGAGGTTGGCTACAGTCCCGTGGATCTTAAATTTCTGAATAATATGTGCAACTGTAGTCATAGGAACATCAAGCTGCTTGGAGATGGTCTTATAGCCTTTACCTTTAGCATGCTTGTCTATAATTTTCTTTCTAATCTCCTGAGACAGCTCTCTCCTTTGCTTCCTCTGGTCCATGTTTAGTGTGGGACACACCATGTCAACAAACAGCACAGTGACTACTTGTCACCCTTTAAATAGGCCGACTGACTGATTACAAGTTTGTAGACACCTGTGATGTTAATTAGAGGCCACATCTTGGTTGAACATGTCCCTATGGTCACATTATTTTCAATCTTTTCTAGGGGTACCATCATTTTTGTCCAGGCCTGTTTCATGAGTTTGTTTTTTAAAATAATTCTGTTGAACCACAATTCAAAAGCATTGTCTGATTTTCATTGGTTAATTTTCATAGAATTTTTATTTATTACCACTTTTGCCAGATTCAAGCTATTTCTGTGACCATTGTGTTTTTTTCTTTCATTAACAGAGGGGTACCAACAATTTTGTCCACGTCTGTATATAACACTTTTTCTAGTCTCAAAGAGCTTCACTAATACTAACCCTCTATTCTAAGGGCCAATAGGAGACATATCTAGGGACAATTTAGAACAACCAATTAACCTAACATGCATGTCTTTGGATTGTAGGAGGAAACCGGAGTTCCTGGAGTAAACCCACGCAGCACAGGGAGAACATGCAAACTCCACACAGAAAGGTTCCTTGCCCTGCCAGCCTGGGGATTCAAACCTGGAACCTTCTAGCTGTAAGGCAACAGTGCTATCCACTGCACCACCGTGCTGCCCAGTTGGCAAGATATTCACAGATTGGGACTTTGCGGATCAACAATTCCTGAACAAAACGCTGTTAAAACACAAACCACACCAATCTAATACACTGGTAAAGTGGACAACGAGCTACAATCTCATTTTCATTAAAAAAGAGCCGTCCTCTGAGCTCCAACAGTTCCATTGGTGTCTATGAGCTGCCATGGGGAAACGAATGCACAGGGACCGTCCGCAAATTGCAACTCTGAGGAAAAAAAGACAATTTAAACTTAAATACTGTCGTGATCATAAAATGTAACATCACCAGAATCAGTTCATACATCGATTGTGTCGTTTTGTTCAGACTAAAATGTTTAGTTTGCATAAATTTTATTTTTCATTGTTTTGGGAAATATTTATTTAAAAAATATCCAATAACTTGAAAATTACAAAGTGTGGCTTCACTAAAATCACTTCACATGTAATCCATCTTTTTCTAGTCCGACTACAACACATAGTTTGGATTAGAGAAATGTTTTCATAGCTTTTGGGAATATTTATTAGGATTAAATTTCAGCATCATCAAGGTTAATGCCACTAAATGCTGCCCAGCCACTAGGGGTAGTTGGACCAAAAAAAAAAAAATAAAATAAAATCATAGGTTAGGGAAATATTTTTTTAGAAAAGAGAGTTAAAAAACTTCTAAACAACTGAGTGCAGCTTCACCAAAATGACCTCACATATCATCCTTCGTCTGATGATCATACTACATCATTTAGTTTGAGTAAAACAAAATAAAAAAACATATTTTCTGGAAGTATTAATTTGAAATAAAATTCAATTGCTTCTCAGGTATTAAGTGCAGCTTCACCAAAATCACCTTACACATCATCGATCATCTACTAGTCAGACTACATCAGTAGACCATTTATTGACAAAAAGTCCTCGCCTTCCAACACTCGATTGATGTAATCTGCCTCCAAGAGACTCATATTGGCACAGAGGAAGCTGGCCGCTACACCATCAATGGCTTTGACCTCCTGTGCTATGTTCCACATGCCAAACATGGACGTGCCACCTATGTGCGTTCTGACATAGTTGAAGTAAACCACCTGACAACAACACATTTCTCAGACACCATAACCATTGGTGGCTTCCATATTGTCAATGTGTACAAGCCCCCTAGTGACAAATGGGATCTGCAGGTCTTACCCACCCTACCCCACCCTGCCATCTATGTGGGGGACTTTAACTGTCATCACCCTGACTGGGGGTACCCAGCAGTGGATAGTGACGGGGAGGTACTTTCAGAATGGGCATCTAGAAATGATCTCGCTCTGATACACGACCCCAAACAAAGAGGAACCTTCCACTCTGCTAGGTGGAAGAAGAACTATTCTCCTGACCTGTGCTGGGTCAGCTCTTTGAATGGGACGCCATATCCTACACACATCCTCATTCTTGACGATTTTCCACACAGCCAACACCGGCCCCTGCTTGTACACATTGGCCTACAACTTCCAGTCATAAACAGCCCAAGGAAGATGTGCTGGAACTTCCGCAAAGCCAACTGGAAGAAATTCAGTGAAACTCTGGATCGGAGTGCTGTTACCATCCCACTCCACACCATCACTGTAGATGAAGCATACAACCGCTTCTGCAGCGCAATCTTCAAGGCTGCTCACACTGCAATCCCACGAGGCTACCGACCCCTCTATGTCCCATGCCTGGACGGAGAAAGCGCTGTCCTCCTACAATCCTATCAAACATCAGGGAACCCAGAGATAGCAGACCATCTCATTGAATTGCTAAGTACAGCCCGGCGAAAGAAATGGGAGGAGACAGTTGCTGACCGGAGCTTTATCCACTCTAGCAGGAAATGTTGGAGCCTCATCCGTTGCCTAGGAGCTGCACAGAAGCTCCCTAGCCAAAGCTGAGCATCTGTCACACCCAACCAAGTTGCATCCCACCTACTGACCATCGCCAAAGCACCCCAAGACAAAGACACCAGAAGAGCAGTTACACCTGAGCTAAAAAAACACCAAAAAATGCCCGTAGAGGAAACGAACCCTGAACCCTTCGAGGCTGCTGAACTGGAGAAAGTCCTACAGGGCCTGAAATGTGGAAAGGCAGCAGGATATGACAACACCTTCCCAGAATTCATGAAAAATCTTGGCCCCCGAGCCCTAACCTGGTTGACACAACTCTACACAAGGATCATACAAACAAACTTGATCCCAAGGAAATGGCGGACAGCAAAGGTCATTGCTATACCAAAACCTGGCAAAGACCACAAACTACCAGCAAGCTACAGCCCAATCTCCCTACTCAGCATTCCTTATAAAATTATGGAGCACCTAATACTGCAACGTATTTCCCCAGGAATAGAGGAAATTCTAAGTGTGGATCAAGCAGGTTTCCGCAAGGACCGCAGCACAGGAGAACAAGTACTGGCCCTAACCACCTTCATCGAAAATGGTTTCGAGAGCAGACTGAAGACAGGGGCTGTGTTTCTCGATCTTACAGCCGCCTATGATATGGTCTGGCACAAAGGCCTCCTCCTGAAACTTACAAAGGCGATCACTGCCTGGGCATCAGCAATTATAAAAGCCCTGCTGACTAACCGAAGGTTCAGAGTCCACCTCGGTCAGAACACAAGCGCATGGAGAACGCAGAAAAACGGACTCCCACAAGGCTCAGTTCTAGCTCCAACCCTGTTCAACCTCTACACAAACGACCTGCCCACTACAAAATCCCGCAAATTCATCTATGCAGACGACATCTGTTTGGCACTCCAAGCACCAGACTTTGAGCCACTGGAACGGGTGCTCAAGGAAGATCTTGCCAAACTGGACCAGTTCTGCAAAACCTGGCACCTAAAACCAAGCCCAGCAAAAACCGTCTCCAGTGTACTCCATCTCCACAATGTAAAAGCTGCCAGAGAACTAAACATCCACCTGAGCGGACTTAAGCTTAAGCATGCCTCGAATCCAACCTACCTTGGAGTGACCCTTGACAGGACCCTATCCTTCAAGGAACATTTAAAGGGGACGGCTGCTAAGGTGAAGGCACGGAACAACCTGCTCTGCAAGCTCGCTGGTGCAAAATGGGGGGCGGCAGCCTCCACCCTGCGCACCTCAGCACTGGCCCTTTCATACTCTGTAGCAGAATATTGTGCCCCTGTCTGGTCCAGGTCATCCTACACACACCACGTAGACACCCAGCTCAACACAACCATGAGAACCATAACTGGGACAATCCGCTCAACACCACTCCCCTGGCTCCCTATACTGTCAAACATAGCCCCCCCCACACATCCGGCGAGCAGCACTAACTCAAAGGATGCTTCAAAAAGCCAAAGATTCTCCTCACTTACCAATCTATGCAGATATCTACACCCCACCCACTGCCCGACTTCCATCCAGACGGCCGATTTGAAAAAACCCTCCCCCAGCTGACTTCACCATCCAGACAGCTTGGCAAGAGGAATGGGAGACCAAGGAGGTCCCAAACAAACACCTGGTGACAAACCCCAACCGACAGGTCCCGGGCACCAACCTCCCAAGGAGACAGTGGTCTACACTCAATCGCTTCAGGACTGGACATGGCCCCTGCTTGGCCAGCCTTCACAGATGGGGCAGTATCCCTAGCCCACTGTGCGCATGTGGAGAGGAGCAAACAATGGAACACATCATAGAGGCTTGCCCGCTCCAAAGACTGGAAGGAGGATTACACACCCTCCATACAGCAAACCAGGAGGCAACTGCTTGGCTTGAGGACTTTGCATTCACTAAATAAATAAATAAAAATTGACAAAAAAAAGCACTGATTTCTTATAGAATTGACTCCTACACTGACAAATAAATCACAAGGATTAATTTTAGCCTGACTCTTCGCCTGCTTTGGACCAGGCTAGCTGTAGAGAATAAATCTCAATAGTAACTTGACTGGGTTTAATTTACCCTACTTTTTATACAACCAAGTCCAGTATAGATTAAGCCAGAATTATTTGAAAATCCTGGCTTAATCCTTTATCTTGGTTTTATGCGATATGCATCTGAGGTGACCTAATTAATCTGCTGCAGACGGAGCAGTGCTAACACTTTCAACCAATCAAATAACTAAGGCATGGGGAAGGTGACTAAGTCACTAGCCAATCAGCAGACATTTCCAATTAATCCTCCCTGCAGTGGTGGTTTTGATCTCCAAAACAATTTTCATGTTGAAGATTACTCTAATACTGGATGTGTTTGAACTGAAACTTTTCCTCCTATCCTCGTTCATTGTCATATCTAGACAAAGTTTCCAACCATGTCCACATTTTCTGTTGGTTTTGAACTGTCCGTCCGTCCGTCTTCTACCGCTTTTCTGGAGGTCCGGGTCGCGGAGGCAGCAGTTCAAGCAGAGAAGCCCAGACTTCCCTCTCCCCAGCCACTTGCTCCAGCTCTTCAGAGGGGATACCAAGGCGTTCCCAGACCAGCTGGGAGACATAGTCTCTCCACCGAGTCCTGGGTCTGCCCCGGGGTCTCCTCCCAGTGGGACGTGCCTGAAACACCTCAAGTGGGGGGCGTCCAGGAGGCATCCTAATCAGATGCCCATACCACCTCAACTGACTCCTTTCAATGTGGAGGAGCAGCGGTTCTACTCTGAGCCTCTCCCGGATGACTGAGCTCCTCACCCTATCTCTGAGGGTGAGTCCAGCAATCCTACGGAGAAAGCTCATTTCAGCCGCTTGTATCCGCGATCTCGTTCTTTCGGTCATTACCCAAAGCTCGTGACCATAGGTGAGAGTAGGAACGTAGATTGACTGGTAAATCGACAGCTATGCCTTAGAACTAAGCTCCCTCTTCACCACAACAGACCGGTACAACGTCCGCATCACTGCAGATGCTGCTCCAATCCGTCTGAGTTTTGAACTGTTGTGCCTTTATTCTGTTATCATTAGTTTGTTGGGTTATCCTCAGGTTCTTTGTTCATTTACAGTATGTTCTCTCCCTGATTTGGTTTATTTATGATTATTGTTTGCATTATTTGACCTCTCTGTTCTCCTGTGTCCTCTGTCTGCACAGCAACGCCCATCCTGTTTGGAGCTTCTTCTTCTTCTTTTGATATTTAATGGCGGTTGGCAAACAGCTTATAGGTGCATTACCACCACCTTCTGGAAAGGAGTGTGATTCAAAATGGCATTACTCTCCTATATCCTTGAAATTAGGCCTGTTGTCCTAATGAACCTAAAAACTTCCTTATAGACCGCATCCCCTGAACTTCTCTGCAAAATCTTTTTCATACTGAGCTGGGTTTTGTTCCTGTATAGACTGTCCACCAATGCTAACCGTGCAAACTGATACTTTGGACCGTGCATAAATATATGCTCAACTGTTTCGTCGTTTCCACAATAATCACATTTTCCATTTGGGTGTTTTTTCATTATAACTAATGTGCTATTCAGCCCTGTATGACCTAACCTTAACCTGGATATGATGTCCTCCTCCTTTCTACTTTCTTTTGAATGCCATACAGGCTACGTCCTTTACTTCCTCTATCCCACTCTTCCTGCCACTTCTTTTTAATTTGTGTTTTAATAATGCTCTTGACCTCTGCCTTGCTATATTTCACATTCCTACTAATTCGACTCTTCCTAGTTGCACTTTTTTGCGTATTTATCTGCTAGCTGTTAAGGTTCGTCGCATCAGAGAGCTATCTTGTCCACTTTTGTTTGTTTTTATTGATTTTGTTTTTAATTTTTTTATTTCTGTTTGCTGATATTAGTTTTTGTTTGGTGTTAGCTTGGTATTGGCCTCGCTGAAAAGCCCGATCTGACGTGCGTGTGGGTCAGACCCCCGACTGGGCTGTTTTTACCGGGCTAGGTAACCTGCTAACCTGTTTTTAGCCTTTTTAGCTAACTTGTTTTTAGCTGTTTTTGGCTGGCTGGCTGGCTATCCACCTTATCGCCTGGAACGCCATGGCTCCATCTCTGATGTGTGTCCGCTGTGTATCCCTCCTTAGTAAGGTTTCTGAATTGGAAGCGAGACTCTCCAGCCTCTATAAGATTTGGGAGGCTGAAGACCATCTCGACACCATTATTCTGGGGCAAACAATGGCCCTGGCAACTGATTCACAGCTGGCAGAGACAGCTACCTACCCAGGGGAGTTCAGCGCATCTCCATCCACTTCAACCCCTGCTCCGGCTTCTTCAGATGTCCGCGACCATAGCAATAGACACTGGCTTCGTCTCAGGGCTAAACCCAAAGCCCCGGTTGGGTCTTCTCACACTCAGTGTGCACCCTGGACCTTGGTTGGACCAGCCGGCAGTCATCGTCGATCGGCCAGACAGGGCCGCGCCTCTTCTCTTTTCTTGCTCCTGGAAAATAAATTTGACATCCGTCTCTGGAGGATTTTCCCCACCTGGACACTGGCCGTCCGCCCATGGCCGCCCCTCCTCCTCCTTCCTCTCCTTCAGCGGTGGCTCAAACCTGCAAACCCCGGACTAAGACTACTCTAGGTGTGCCAAATTACACCCCAGCTCCAAATAGAAGAGAGTGCATCACCCCGCCTTCACAACAACAACACCATCGACAAAATTATTCACCTCATCAGAATCCACCGACAAACACCCCCCCCCCCCCCAGATGACGCTGGTAATTGGTGACTCGATTATGAGGAATGTCAGAAGCAGGTACTGTATCACGAGATTTTTTCCTGAGGCTAGAGTGTCTGACATTGAGGCTCTTACCCCTGACCTACTAAATGAATTCCCCCACCTTAAAACTGTCATAGTACATGTTGGACACAATAACATCCCAGATGAAGCATCAGAGATTTTAAAGAGTGACTTCAGGAACCTTCTGTCCACTCTTATGAACTGTGGCAGACGTGCGTTTATCTCTGGGCCTTTGGAACCTCTCAGACGAGGTTGCAATTATTTTAGCAGAACTCTCAGTCTTAATACTTGGTTGTGTTTTACATGTCCTATTTTTAACACTGGTTTTGTAGACAATTTTAATTTGTTTTAGAACCACCCATCACTTATGAGGCCTGATGGCATCCACCCAAATAGACTTGGTGCACGTGTTTTAAGGGACAATCTGTTCTATTCCATACAGTGTTTTTTTAGTACAGTGACTGAAAATTGGTGTGTTAACTCACTCTGAAGTTCCTGGGTCTGCCAATCAGCCCTTTTTTGGTCTTGTTTCCACTCCTCATATTAATCCCATTAATCCAAATAATCCTCATTGTTTGGATCAGTCTTCGACTTATAACCCTACAGAGATTGTGTCTGTCTCCCGTTACCCAAAATATCATAACTCAAGACAAATACAACACAACTTGATAAATACATGTCTTTCTGCAGCTCCTCCTCATCCACTACCCCCCAACTTTGCCCCTGTCTTCTCCCTTAGAGAACCCTTGTCTGCTCCCAAAGTTAACAAAAAATTTATTAAAAATATGGTGCATAAACATTCCAAAGTGATTAAACAAAATGTTGGTAAAATTCAGATCAAACCTCAAGTCTCTAAATTTAATGATTTGGCCTCTGTTCCTCCTCATAATTTAAAAATTAAATGTGGTTTATTAAATATTAGGTCTCTAACTCCCAAGTCTCTTTTAGTCCATGATCGATTAATTGATCATCAGATCGATTTATTATCCCTCACAGAGACTTGGCTAGGGCAAGATGATTATGTTGGTTTGAATGAATCAAATCCCTCTGGTTATCTAAACTATCATAATTCCAGAAGTTCTGGTCGTGGAGGTGGAGTAGCGGCAATTTTCCATTCTAAATTACTAGTTAATATAAAGCAAAAATTATGTTTTAATTCCTTTGAGGGCCTGGTCCTCAGTGTGGGGCATGTTGGCTATCTTGGCTTGAATCCAATTTTCTTTGCCATAGTTTACCGTCCTCCCTTGACCTACTCAGAGTTTTTATCCAAATTTGCTGAATTTTTAGCAGATGTAGTGCTGAAATCACATAGAATAATTATTGTAGGGGACTTTAATATACATGTTGATGTAGATAGTGACTGTCTTAATAAGGCATTCAATGCAATTTTAGACTCAATAGGGTTTTCCCAGACAGTAGAAAATTGTACCATTTATCTCCACCATACGTTGGACCTCGTTTTGACTTATGGTATAGATATAGAAAATCTGGTAGTGTCTCCTCATAATCCTGTACTGTCAGACCATTGTCTATTAACCTTTGATTTCACTATTTCTGATTATTTGACTCCAAAAGAAAAATATTACTACAGCAGATGTCTTTCAGATGACGTTGTTACCCAATTTTTGCAGATTGTCTCCTCTATACCATGGGTCAACATAACGGAAATAAAAGAGGGAGAGCCTGCTATTTCCGTAATTGATAGCATGGTAGATATTGTTACAGCCTCTCTGCCTCAGACTCTAGATTTGGTGGCTACTTTAAAAAAGAAAAAGTCTAACCAGAGATTTCTAACCCCTTGGTTTAACACAGAAACTCGTAGCTTAAAACTGAAGACCCGTCAATTGGAAAGGAAATGGCGTTCCACTAAATTAGATGAATTCTCTTTAATGTGGAGAAATCATCTCTTAATTTATAAAAAATCTCTTAGAAAAGCTAGAACAAGTTATTATTCTGCATTAATAGAAGCGAATAAGAATAACCCCAGGTTTCTTTTCAACACTATAGCCAGGCTGACAAAGAGTCAGGACTCGGTCAATCCTCGCATCACCCTTGAGCTTTCTAGTCAGGACTTTTTGAACTTTTTCAATCATAAAATTTTATCTATTAGAGATAAAATCAGTCAGATTCTTTCTACCATAAACTCAAGTACATTAACTACTACAGCTCCCTCAGTTGATATCTGTTTAGATAAGTTTACTCCAATTGACCTTTTAGAGTTGGATAAAATAATCTCCTCATCTAAGCCTTCTTCTTGTCTTTTGGACCCTATTCCTACCAGGTTATTTAAAATTGTCTTCCCAATTATTGGTAGCCGTATTCTTCATATAATTAATGCTTCTTTAACTCTGGGTTATGTACCACTGGCTTTTAAAATTGCTGTTATTAAACCCTTACTCAGAAAGCCAACGCTCGAGCCAGGAGTTTTGGCTAACTATTGACCAATCTCTAATCAGCCTTTCATTTCAAAAATCTTAGAAAGAGTTGTTGCTGTGCAATTGTTTGACCACTTGCAGGGAATTGGTTTATTTGAAGAGTTTCAATCTGGGTTCAGAGTTCATCACAGCACTGAAACAGCCTTAGTGAAGGTCACTAATGACCTCATCGCATCTGATAATGGACTTGTTTCCGTTCTTGTCCTTTTAGATCTTAGTGCAGCCTTTGACACTATTGATCATGACATTCTACTTGATAGATTAGAACACTATGTTGGACTAAATGGAACTCCGCTGCAGTGGTTTACATCTTATTTGTCCGATAGACTTTAGTTTGTTCACATCAGTGATGAATTTTCTTCCAACGCTAAGCTCAGTCACAGAGTTCCACAGGGATCTGTGTTAGGTCCTACTCTTTTTAGTTTTTATATGCTTCCGTTAGGCAATATCATTAGAAAGCACTGTATACATTTTCATTGTTATGCAGACGACACACAACTATACCTGTCAATGAAGCCCGATGATTGTAATCCATCTTCCATCTTCTTCCGCTTAATCCTTTCTGGCGGGGGGGGGGGGGGCTATCCCAGCATCTTTGGGCGAGAGGCAGGGTACACCCTGGACAGATCGCCAATCGATCGCAGGGCCAACACAGAGAGACAGACAACCATTCACTCTCACAGTCATACCTAAGGACAATTTAGAATCCCCAGTTAACCTAACTTGCATGTTTTTGGCATGTGGGAGGAAACCGGAGAAATCCCGGAATAAACCCACGCAGACACGGGGAGAACATGCAAACTCCACACAGATCACTGTTGGTCGGGGGCTGGGATCGAACCCAGGATCCCCCGGCCAAGGGTGAGTTGCTGTGCTGCTGCAGTGCTAACCACTCCACCACCGCGCTGCCCATGATTGTAATCAATTAGCCAAATTAAATGCTTGTCTTAAGGAAATCAAAGCCTGGATGACTTGTAATTTTCTGCGACTAAACTCAGATATGACTGAAGTCATTCTTGTTGGCCCAAAATACCTTAGAAATTCCTTTCCAAATCATACTCTTAATTTGGATGCTGCCTCTCTCACTCTGAATAGTTCTGTGAGGAACCTTGGAGTTATTTTTGATCAAAATCTGTCCTTTAATTCACATATTAAATTTGTTTCTAAGACTTCCTTCTATTATCTGTGCAATATTGCCAAGATTACGAGCATCTTGTCTCTGAATGATGCTGAGAAACTGATCCACGCCTTTGTCAGCTCTCGACTAGATTATTGTAACTCGTTATTATCAGGTTGTCCCAAAATATCCTTAAAAAGTCTTCAGTTGATCCAAAATGCTGCTGCAAGAGTCTTAACTGGTTCTAGAAAGAGAGATCATCTCTCTCCGGTTCTGTCCTCCCTTCATTGGCTTCCCATAGAGTTTAGAATAAAGTTTAAAATCCTTCTTCTCACTTCCATAGCTCTTAATAATCAGGCCCCTTTATATATGAAAGATCTGATATTACTCTATCATCCTATTAGAGCTCTACACTCCCAAAATGCTGGATTACTTGTAATACCTAGAATCTCCAAAAGTACAATAGGAGGAAGAGCCTTCAGCTATCAAGCTCCTTCTCTGTGGAACCAATTACCATTCTGGGTCCGGGAGTCAGACTCAGTCTCTGTTTTTAAGAACAGGGTAAAATCCTTCCTTTTCAATATAGCCTACGATTAGGGAGGGATTTTGTGTCTCTTAACCCCACTTCTGTTCTGCTGTTAATAGATTCAGACTGCTGGATGACCGTCAATAATGTACTTGGTTTTTCACTGTTTCATGTTCTTTATGTCTGTTCTTTTCATTCTCTCTATCCCCTCACCCCCAGCCAGTCGCAGCAGATGATTGCCCCTCCATGAGCCTGGTTCTGCTAGAGGTTTCTTCATGTTAAATGGGAGTTTTTCCTCTCCACCGTCGCTAAGTGTTTGCTCACAGGGGATCGTCTGATTGCTGGGTCTTTCCGAAATTGTGGGGTTTTCTCTGCATTTTGTAGCGCTATGAGATGACCTTTGTTGTGTCAGGTCAGGCATTGGCTTGCTTGCTACTGGTTAACCATGCAAACCAGTACTACCTGTCTCATGGGTTGGGCCGTTGGTGACTCAACTGGCATCCCCACCCTTCCGAGGGCGTGAAGGGTGAAACTGGGCATCCTGGCAGAACTAAAAACAATATCTGCCACAGGTCTGTGGTGGACCACTCCCAGTTACACAGGGTGAGACTAGACATCCTGGCAGATAAACACTTCTGTCGCAAGGTCTGTGGTGGACTGTGCCAGTCGGTGCATTGTGACATGCACTACACAAAGAGCAGAGATAAACAAACCTATCATCTGGTCAGTCACTGCAACATATACTGGAGTCAGTTTGTCTTGGCTTGTCCTTGCCACTGATAATACTTTATCTGCCAAGAATGTGCTGCTAGTCCAGCAAAAGCTAGCAGTACTCAAATACTTTGCAAGCAGTTTCATGAAATGGTCAATCAGAAAGCAACTCATACCGGCTCGGACGTTGCCCGGGCTTACAAGGTCCGCGCTGATCTGTTCACACTCCGACAGGCAGCGAAAAGTAAGCTAGGAGCAGGAAGACAAAAGAAAAGGAAAACAGCAGCCTTGTGTGTAGCAGAATGGAATGTATGCACTCTGTTGGACAGAACAACATCACAGTGCCAAGAAAGACAGACCACGCTTGTGGCCCTGGAAATGAACAGGTACAACGTAGACATAGCTGCGCTTAGCGAAACAAGATTGCCTGGACATGACAGCTTGGAAGACCATGGGTACATCTTCTTTTGGAGTGGGAGATCAACTCAAGAAAGGAGAGAAGCAGGAGTGGGCTTTGCAGTTAGAAAGGAGATAGCAGCAATGCTTGACGAGGAACCGGTGCCAATCAATGACAGGATAATGACTTTGAGACTCCCACTACAGCGGAAGATGTTTGCCACATTCATCAGTGTATTTGCCCCAACAATGACCAACACAGAGGAGGTGAAGGAAGAGTTCTACAGTGATTTATGTGAGACTATCAGGCGTGTACAGACTGATGATAGGCTGATACTCGTTGGAGATTTTAATGCCAGAGTTGGTTCGGACACTGAAAAATGGAAAGGAGTGCTAGGCAGTTATGGAATAGGCAAGTGCAATGCTAATGGAGAGCTTCTACTTGCACTATGTTCAGAGTACAACCTTGTGATAACCAACACTATTTAAACACAAGGACACACACAAGAAGACATGGATGCACCCAAGATCCAAGCACTGGCACTTATTAGACTACATCATAGTCAGGCAGAGAGACATAAGGGATGTATTGGGCACCAGAGCAATGAGAGGCGTGGACTGTGGCACTGATCATGTTATGCTGAGATCTAGATTAAGGATTTGCAGACGAAAACAGCACTGCAGGACGGGTGCGAATCCACCACGGAAGCTAAACACTAGTGCACTGAAGGGCCAAAAGAAGCAGAAGAACTTACACAGGAAATGGATGAAAACTTGAAAGACTGGGACAGCAACAACTGAGAGAATGACATAGAAGAGAAATGGGCAACACTAAAGGATACGGTGTATCAGACTGCGAATGGTCTATTAGGTGACCCTGAGAGGAAACATCAAGATTGGTTTGATGAGCATGATGAACACCTGAAGAAACTACTAGAAGCGAGGAATACAGCTAGGCAGGAAAACCTACAGTGTAACACAAGGTCGAAGAAGAAGAAATACTCAAAGGCTCAGAGTGAGCTACAGAAGTACACCAGAGAGATGAAGTCCAACTGGTGGGATGAAAAAGCAGAAAAACTTCAAACTGCAGCAGACAGGAAGGACATGAAAACATTCTTTACAGGTTTGAGACCACTTTGACCAACTACTAAACAACCCTGGAGATCTCACTGAAGAGGCTAAAGAAGCTCTAGTGTAGCTACCAGCTGTATCAAGTACCTCAAGACTGGGAGGATGCAAGTATTGTGCCTTTGTTCAAGAAAGGTGACAGGAAAGATTGTGGAAGTTACCGAGGTATATCACTGCTAGCTACTGTTGGTAAGATTCTCTCACGTGTACTACTTAACAGACTCAGTGAACCACCAAAGTTCCAGTTATCAACATCACTACCAGAAGAGATCAGCATTGGTACAGAGCCACTAGTCAAGTGCAAGACTTTCAAGTACCTAGGGAGTACTGTTTTAGAGAATGCTAGGCTGGAGGATGAACTATCTCTCAGAATGGGAAGAGCGAGCGCTGTGTTTGGAAACTTGAGGGAGAGACTGTGGAACAATCGACATGTGTCTATCTGAGTGAAATGCAAAGCGTACAGAGCAACAGTACTGGCTACTCTATTGTATGGTGCTGAAACTTGGACTGTCTACAGAGTGCAGGTGAAGAAACTCCACGCGTACATGATGAGACACCTTGGAGCCATAATGAACATCTCATGGAAAGACAAGATAACCAACATAGAAGTGCTGAAGTGAGCTGGTCTATCATCAATGGAGGACATGCTAATACAGATGAACCTGAGATGGCTCGGACATGTTGAGAGGATGGACCACCAGCGTCTCCCTCGGCAGTTACTCTACTCACAGGTATGCGAGGGCAAACGCAATCAGGGTAGACCAAGGCTCAGATTTAAAGACACTGTAAAAAGAAACTTGAAGAAGTTGGACATAGACAGGAGTTCCTGGCAGCGGAAAGCTAAGGACAGAGCTGTGTGGAGGAATCTGATCAGACCTAAATGAAACAGTCATTGTCACCCACGACAGACTGCTATGATGATGATGAGATGACCTTTGTTGTGTTGTGGCGCTATATAAATAAAGCTGAATTGAATTGAATAGCTCATTCCCCCTCCACTCCAATGTGTGCCGGGATCCAAATGAATCTAATATCCACACCTGCCTTTGAAATTCTCATTACTGAATGTACAATTTCCATTACCAAATCCTGCCTTGATTCTGAATGCATTTGCCCAATACTCTCCATTTCATTGCTAGAGTCAGACCCTATCAAAACCTTTCTGGGCTTTACTTCTTCCACCCAACCCAATGCCAAAAAGACTGCCAAAAGTTCCCCGGTATACACAGCTAAGTCATCATTAACCCTTTCCTTCTTCATGACATCTAATTCTGGAATGATGAATGCTATTCCCACAATATTCTTTGTTGACAGATGCATCCGTATAAATCTTTATAAAGTCTTGATAATTGCTGTCTAAATAGTTATTGACCTCATTCTTGTTTATCCTCCCTTTTTTATCATTTGTTAAAAATCTATAATCCATCTTTACTTCTTCCAGACACCATGGTGGATCTGCAGAAAGAGGGACTGTTGGACATACTTCTTTATCGGCAACCCTTAGCTCCCTGACTTTATTCTCTATTGTCCATCCAAAACTTCTCATTCGCCTCTTTTCCTTCTCTTGGCAAGGCTTCAGCACACTGTGTACTGGGTGATTGTCACTAAATCCTCTGATGTTGGTCCAGTATGTACAGTAGCTGCTATATGAGTTCTTCTTAACTCCAGAGGCATCTCGTCCATCTTCACCTGGAGTGCTGCTACTGGAGTAGTTCTTATGGCCCCACAGCACAACCTCAGAGCTAGGTATTGAATTATATCCAACTTTTTCAATAACGTTTCTGAAGCTGATCCATACATAAGACACCCATAATCAAACACTGACCTAATTAAAGCCACATATGTTTTTAAAGCACCTCTACTTGCTCCCCATTCTCTTCCCCTCAAACAGCTAATAATATTTAAAACCTTCTTAGATTTTGCCACAATTTTCTCAACATGAATATCCCAAGAACAACCCTTATTAAACCACACACCCAAATACTTGAAGCACTCGACAGTTCCTATGTTTTGATCGTATATTTTAAGATTGACCTGATTGTTTACTCTCTTCCTAGTGAAGACCACAGCCTTTGTCTTCCCCACCGAAAACCTAAATCCCCATTCCACTGCCCATGCCTCAACTTTATCAATCGCCTGCTGCAACTTTTTACCAATAAATGATAGATTTCTTCCTCTTGTCCACATAGCACCATCATCTGCAAACAAGGAGACACCAACAGAACTCTTAACTCTACAAAATATGTCATTGATCATGACTGAAAACAAAATGGGACTAATAATACTGCCTTGTGGGGTTCCATTTTCTATCACTTGACTTGAGCTATACTGCTTCCCTATTCTTACCGAAATTTTCCTGTCACTCAAAAAATTTTTAATCCATCTTTTCATTCTCCCTCTAATGCCTAGCTTATGTAGTTTGATAATCAGTCCCTCCTTCAACATCATGTCATACGCCTTCTCGACATCCAAAAACACAACAACCACACTTTCCCTATTCACTTGGGCCTTCCTAATTTCATGTTCCAAACAAACAGCAGGATCAGTAGTACTTCTCCCGTTTCTAAATCCGCTTTGGTAACCTTTTAATGCCTCTCTAGACTCCAGATAATATATTAACCTCTCATTAATCATTTTTTCCATAGTTTTACCAACACAGGATGTTAAAGCGATTGGTCTGTACTCTCACCTAAACCTGGATTTTTACCTGGCTTGCATATTGGAACAACAACTGCCTCTTTCCATGGAGTAGGCAATATCCCTTCCTCCCAAACCTTGTTGTATAACTCTAATAATATCTTTTTACCAGTATCACTCAGGTTTTTAATCATTTTATAAGTCACTTGGTCTTTTCCTGGAGTTGTCTTACAGACTTTCCTTAAAGTATGATTTAACTCAAACATTGAAAAACACTGATTTAGCCCATTCTCAAATTCTGCCTCATCTTGCAACGCTCCCACATTAATTTTGTCTGCTCTCTTCCACTTTTTTCCACATTGCTCAAATTGTCTGCACTACTTATTTCACTGAAAATTCTAACTAAATGTTCTGCCTTTTCATTGTCATCTACTATCAAACTGTCCCCGTTCTCCATAATTGGATAATTTAGCTCCTTCCTTATACCTGACATCCTTTTAATTGTTCCCCATACCTTCTCCAAGGGTGTACATCTTCCCAGTGTATCACAATATTCCCTCCAAAACTCTTTTTTGGTCTGTTTAATTATTCTCTGTACTTTAGCCTGCTCCCGTTTATAATTAATCAAGTTATCCATATTCAATCATTTTTTTAATACTTTAAAAGCTTTATTCTGACTCTTAATTGCTTCAGAACACTCTGGAGTTCACCAAGGAACTAACTTTTTCCTTTTTCCCCTACCTCTTTTTGGGATGGCTTCCTTTGTTGCTTTAATGATAGCTGTTGAGATTCCGGCATTCATCTCTTCCACTGTCTGATTTAGATTTACTTCCTCCAATTTCCTCTCACTTAAAATTGTAAATTTTCCCCAATCTGCCTCATCAAATGCTCACCTCTTGTCTCTTCCTTCTTGACCTATGTCATTTCCTACTTCAATATCAACCACTATTGGGTTGTGATCACTTCCTATAGTGCTTTCCCTTGTTACCCTCCACCTGCACCTTCCAGCTAAGCTTTGTGAAATCAAAGTGAGATCAATGGCTGATTCTGCCCCCCTCGCCAAATTCACCCTAGTGCCCGAACCATCATTCAAACACACCAACTCCTTGTCCTCCATTATCTCTTCTATAACCTCTCCGTTAGTGTCGTCGTGCTCCCCCCATAATGTACTATGTGCATTAAAATCCCCACACCAGACCACTCTCCCCCTCCAGTCCTGGAGAATTGACTCCAACTCGCTTTTAACTAACTGCTTACATGGATTGTAGAAACTGATTATTCTCATACTGCCTTCTTTGGTCCATATCTCGATGACAATTACTTCCAGCTCTTGTACTGTAATCAGTTGCCTATATTTAACCCCTTGTCTAACAAAAACTGCACAACCCCCACCACTCCCATCCTTCCTATCCTTACGCATTCCAGAATATCCCTTAATAATGAAATCTAGTGATGGCTTAAGTCATGTTTCCTGCACACAAATAATATCTGGTTTTGTTTCCAATTTCTGAATAAATCCTTTGAATTCCTGCCTGTTTGCAATCAGACTCCTTGCGTTCCACTGGAGGATGATTGTCATGAATTAACCTGATGGCTCCCCTCTACAGCTCCCTCTCCTTGACTCAGTTCTGCTTGAATCTTTTCCCAGGATAGATCCTTGGTATTAAAGAATTTTGCTGCCACTTTCACAGTGATCTTTATCTTCTCAATTTTAGTCTTAGCCTGCTCCGAGCAGTTGATGACAGGCTAAAAAAAGAACAAGCTTATCTGTTGTGATATTAGTCTGACAATTTTGTGGTTTTACTTCCTTGTTTTTGACCATGCTTTCTACTTTTTCCTGTTGATTCACACCTTTGCTGCTTCTGCGTATGTCAACTTCCTCTCTACTCTTGCTTGCTGAATTTCTCCTGCCTGTTTTCTCACTACACAGCCTCCATATGCTGCTGTGTGATTCCCTCCGCAATTACAACATTTAATAATGCTGTCACTTCCACATAGTGTTGTAGTACTCGAGATCGGTCTTGGTCTCGAGACCGGTCTTGAGGCCACTTTTTAAGGGTCTCGGTCTCGTCTCGGAATCAAAGGCATTTTTACTCGGTCTTGTCTCGGTCTCGGACAGGGTGGACTCGGGATTTTTGATCAAGACTGGTCGAGACCAGGCCAGTGATAAGTGATCTGTGATAAGTGAGAAAAGTAGAATGCAGGCTGGCGCCTTCCCAGTCACGCAGTGTGACACGCGGAGTGACACGCCCCCTGTACACAGAGAGTGGATGAAGACGACTGGAGACGCTGCGCCTCCGGGGAAACTAGCCGTTAAAAATGTCGGCAAACTCATCAGTCATTAAGTTTGGTTTCCAAAACCATAAGGACTTTATCTGCAAAACGACATGCAAGCGAAAACACTCTGCAGTGTGTAAATTCTGCGGTGCTCAACTCAGAAACCGCTGGGACAACGTCAAACTTTTATCGTCACATTGAGAGGAAGCATAAAGACAGGTAAATTAACGGTTAAATTAGCTACACTGGGAAAGTTAAAATCAAAAAATTTCAACACCCCATCTTAAAACATTGAGCGAAAATAAGCTTTTTTCTTCCCACGATCGTTTTTTGCTAACGTTCAGAGCACCGACTTTATATTATAGCCAAGTTAGCTTGCGTAGCATTGTCAAAAGCAAGATAACAGAATAACAAACAATGAACACGCCAGGTATTAGTCGAGGCCACTGGCGTTACTTGGGAGGTTCTTATGCAATGGAAACGTTGTTCACTGCACCAGTAAATGGGCTGAACTTTAGTTGGGACCAACAGGACATATTTCTGGTCAACAGTGTCTTCAGCTGCAGAAAGTTGATCGTTTGGCTCAGCCATGAGCTAGAAAGCTAACGCTGTGCTAGCTAGTTCAAAGTCAATAACACTGAATGAGTACGTTCATCAAATTTGTTTGAAAAAATATATTGTAAAAGAAAAAAAGTTAAAAAGCATATTTTAAGACAATAAAGACTCCGGAAAAGGTAATGCTAAAAATTAAAGATTGTTTAAAAGCAGTAATTCAAAGGGAAATTTGACTTCATTCATTTTAAAAAAGTGAATATATATGAACTATGTAGTGATGCATGATGTGTTTCTCTGGCTTCTATAAGCGAGAGAGGGCCCAAGAGGGCCACCGTGACAGTAGACTGCTGCCAGTACATCCAGAGAGGGGCGTCGCGCCGAGACGCCGTTCACCGTGAGTTAGCAGTATTGGACTGTTGCTCTTACCTGTCTGGGTACCGTTGCTGAAGCATGCCGTCGCGGAGGTCCCGCACTCAGAGCCCGAGTGATGTCCTCACAGACGCCCTCAAGTGGGTGGACAAAATCCTCAACACCGCTTCTCTCCTCGACTTCAGCAGCGACGTGCACCGGCACCTGGACCAAGCTGAAGAGGTCCTCGACTATCTCCCCCACTTCGCCTGTCATCCTGAGGTGAGCGCGAGGAGGTCGAACATTGCCGCACAGCGAGAAATACTCCGTGGGTTGGAGGAAAATCCCGGCAGGAAGCCGAAGAAGAGGAGACGTCACCCTTCGCTTCGGGATCCCGCTCCTGCCTCCGCTCCGGCCCGGGAGTTCGCGCCATCTAGAGGTCTTTCCCCGTCCTGCACGACGTCACTCGGGATTCCCCCGGAGGAGCTGCAGCTGACTGCAATCAAAGTCCGGGACCGAGTGGCTGCTGCTCGCTCCGCTGTGCACCCGTCCATAGTCATTAAGCATGTGGCGGTGGCAGTCAGACTGGTGGAAAGGAATCCAGAGCTGCATGATTTCCCCGAGTTTGACACCCTCCTCGCCTCTGTCTCCGCACAGGAGCGGTGGTTCCCGGGCCTCACCTTCGCTTCACCTTCCACCAGAGACCGTCGTAACCTCCATAACCCTCCTCAGCATGAAACCCGTCCGGATCCAGCTCCGGGTCGCCGCAAGGGCTCTATCCCTCGCACAGCTGCCTCACCTGCACCTCGTCAGAGGGGATTTCCCGCAGCCTCATCTCCTCCTCAGAACTCAGAACTCAGAACTCAGAACTCAGAAAAGATTTATTGCCAAGTACATTCACAGTAAACAACTGATAAACATACGAGGGATTTGACTTGACACCGAAAACGACATAGTTGACATTTCCGGTGATGCGGCAGCGTCAGTGACGCGCCTGTCAGCAGACTGCGAACAGGAAGCATGAGGGAGGAAAGGGATAAACACAATACGAGAGAGAAAAAAAGCATTGTTTGTCAGAACACCGGTCATAAATGATCAATATTATGATTACAAGAAAAAAAGCTCTCAATGCACAAGTAGCAGACAATAGAATCTATACAAGGACACAAAGAGAGCAGTGAATGAATAATCTTCTCATCAGTTTATTGAGTCAGTGTGAGTGTGGTGTTGAGTGAGGGTGTTTATATCAGTTAAGAACAACAAAGTCTCTTCAGCAGGAGATGTTATGTCTACCGTCTGGCAAAGGCTTGTGTCCTTGCACAGCAGATGGTAAAGTTTGCCAGACAGCTGGCTGTCCATGAGAGTCAATGCTGCTCTCCTGAGCCATCTCCCGCTATCTCGTCAGCGTCCCATGCCCAGCTCATTTCGGCTGTCGCCCCCTCCTCCTCGACGCATTCCCCGGCCGCTGTGTGTACTCCGAGTCCAGCCCTGGCGAGTCCCGTCCCGGAACCATCTCCAGCGGGTCCACCTCATCCTTCCAGGAGGCCCGCTGTCACCGTCCGGCGGGGAAAGGGAGGAGCAACGTCCACTACAGCAGGCACCACTCAACCTTCAGGAGACAGGCAAGTCCAAGTTCATTCACACACACGTTATTGTGATTTGCTCTGTCAGACTCCTGGAGGTGGAGTTCAGGGTTCGCAGCTCCCCAAGCTCCCACCACCTGCTGTGGCTGTAATGATTAACCCCGCATCCTCTGTGTCTCCCTCCGCTGAGCGGTCCTCGACACCAGGCCAACGTCGCTGGATGAGGAGGGGGCCTGTGGTTCTGGAGAGCCTGGTTCCGGTTCCGCAGCCACGTCGTGGGTGGAGGAGGAGGGCGGACTGCAGCGTCGAACCTGCGCCGACGAGGAAGCGTCCCCAGGGCTCCACGGACAAGCGGTCCGGTCCAGCGGGTCAAGGGTCCCCTGCCACCACGCCGTGCGGGCCGCCGGCGTGGGCTTCAGTGCCGGAGGGTCCTGGAGCTGCACATACCATCATGCCAGCTGCGGAGCCCGCCATAGCTTAGTGGGAGCCTGAAGACGACCTCCTGCCGTCTGAGCCCGGATCGCCGAAGTCCTGGACGGCGTCAGAACTCGAGATCAGGCAAGTGCTCTGTTTTGTCTTTCTTTACTCCATCTTAGAGCACTTTTGCCTGTCTCTTGGGGAGGCAAGCCGGGTGCGGCCAAATGCTACATCCGAGCTTGTCTCGCCGGGTTCTGGCGCTGCCGGTGATCATGATCCCGGTTCTTTTCTCTCTCCCGAGCCTTCTCCCAGGGTCGCCGGCGCGGATCTGAAGTCGTCCGCTGTGCCAGAGGTTCCGGGTTCGGGGTTGGAGGTCGGTCCTGGTGCGGCGCCTACACAATCGGGGTCCAACGCGGACGCTACCGAGACCCAATCGAGGTCCGACGAGGACGCGGCACCAGCTGTTTCCAGGTTCGGTGGGGAAGCTGCAGATCCCCTGCCGCCGGATACTGGACGGGCTCATCTCCCTCATCTTCATCATCGCCATCATCATCCTCCCCGTTCGCCTGAGCTCAACCCATCTCCACCTGGGGCCGTTGGGGTTCCGAACGCTCCGCCCGGTTCTCCCTCGTCTCTCCCTTCTTCAGCGAGACTGCCGGCTACTTCTCCCCTACGGTTCTGGTGGGCAAGCGATGCGGGTCGGCCGCCTGAAAGACTGCCGCGCCCATTTGGCTCTCTTGGTCGGCCTCCCGATCCATTGGACCCCCTGTTTGGCAACCTGGTCCGGCCGCCTGAAATTTACTGTTTCCGAGTATGGGACTGGGGTAGGCCGCCCGAACTGCCCTTTCCCCCCCTGCCTGCATTGTGGCCGCTTGATGCCGGACGGCCCCCCGAACTTTCAGCCTCCATCCCTCAGAGGCAGGACTGCACTCATCCCGGGGTTTTTCATTATGTCTGTGTCTGTAAACTTTTGGGATGTGCGGGGGGGGGGGGGGGGCTGATATGTGATTTTGTATCTCACTCCTTTTTTCGTAGCTGTGTTTGGTGTTTTTTTTTCTCCCTCCTTTGCCTAATGTCAATTTATTGCTTTAAACTGATATATGTATTGCCTGTTGGGTTCTGTCCCGGTTACCCACACATAAGGGAGTATTGTTTTTTTTTTTTTTTTTCCCATCTACCCGTCTCTGTGATTGCTTTGTTGGCCTCCGGCTATCTTTTTGTTCTTTTTGACTCTCTCCCTCCTACCGGCGCCCCGTCCGCCCACCCTAGGGGGGTGGGGGGGGCGCTTGGGTGTTACTTGGGCCGCTCAAGTGCTCGGCCTTGAGGGGGAGGTACTGTTACAGCCCGAGTGCTGGTTCCGTCCGCACTCGGATCTTGTGTCATTTCCAGGCTTTGACAGCAGAGGTTTCCTTCTAGCTCCCCGGGCTCTTATTGTGACAGCGCCCGGTGGAGCTCCCTGCTGTCAGAGTCAACAGCTGTGCTGCATTCGGGGTCATTAGTGACCGGGGTTAAAAGCAGGCGCTGAATGTTCCCCGATGCAGCAGTCTCTCTTAATCCTCCTGTTAACGTTCCTGTTAACTTTCCTGTTAACCTTCCCGTCAAGCTACCTGACATGATACGCTCTGTTGAAGTTCCTGTTATACTTCCCTGTTAAGGTACGTCCTGTGATTGTCTTACCCGCACTATTGTGTGTATCATTCTCTGTTCCTGCACCTCTTAATAAACATCACTGCAACTCACTGGTGACTGCTGGCATCTTATGGTGGCTCGTGAGAGCCACCGTGACAAAAAGGTTGTGAGTCCTTCACAATAAGGTCAACGAGGGCCTCATCCAATTCTTTTTGCCTTCCTGTCAAAGAACAAGAAAAAAGACTGAGTTAGGAGGAGTGCTGACATGCAACTTCATGTATTGTATTGTAAATCTACACAACTGTATGTAAATATAGAACAATATGACCTCTTTTAGTGATTAAGAGCATAATTGTATTGTAAATACTGATAGATGTGAATAAATAATATTTATATTGCAAATTTCTTTTTGCACCATTTGTATTTTTTTTTATTAAATAAGTTTTTCTTTTCCCCACTCCTTTTTGAGCATGTATTAATTGATTTGAATTATTGAACTTACATGTATTCTGTTGAATGTCTTTGCATTGTCAGATACTGCTGTATACAGGTCATTTTGTGTTGTTTACTCACTTGCTTAAAATAAATGTCATTTCATTTTAATTTCATTTATTTCAAGCAAGTAATCAAATAACATAAATAACCTGCATACAACATTGTCTGATAATGCAGACATTCATCAGAATACATGAAAATAAAATGTATCAAAATCATTAATTTATGCTCGAAAAGGAGTGGGAAGAAGAAAAACTGATTTAATCCTACCCCCATTTCTCATCAGTAGCTTGACATAAAGACATTTCAGTACTTCCCCTATCTATTTCGAAATGAAAATGAATTAATACATTCTATTGCTGTCCATTTTGTATTTCAACTTCTTTTGCACAATTTTTAATTTGCACTATTCTTTTGAGTGTTTGAGATTTCTTGGTGTGTTTTTCTGTTTCTGGCACTTTATCTGCACACTGGAGCTGTCATGAGTCATAGCAGTAAATTTCCCCACTATGGGATCAATAAAGCATCTCTACTCAACTCTCTACTAATAAATGTATATGTGTATTAAAATGACATGAATACATACCATAAACACCATGCTGGCCTTGGGTAGATTCAGGACTTAGTTGTGTAGTGCTAGTAATGCAGACATCAGGATGTTTTGTCTGCAGAAGTCTCCACATAGTAGTTGTATTATTGCAAAATGCAAGCTGTTGCATGCAATGCAAACATTTAACTTTTGTTGGTTCAAAAAGGTCAAAGTGTTCCCAGACAGTTGACCTGGGATGCTTTCTAACACCATCCATCGCAAATTAATCTCAAGCCAAACGCTCTCAATCAAAAAACGCTCAGTACAATACACTCAAAGAGACAAGACTTCGCAAAACAAATGCACATATCAGAGGCTTTTAAATGTTTTAGGCGTGTGGATTGATGAATCAACAGCCAATCAGCCTGACTGGCTGTTGGCTGATAATTTCTCGTGTCTTCACCTGATTCAATCAGGTGAAGACACGAGAAATTATTATTTTACATATAAAGTATATTTAAGGTGGATATAGTTTTCATATAATAGGCATTTTAATTTTGTGTAATGGAGGTCAGACATCATAGATAAAACTAGAGACACTTTAAAAGACTGATTAAACTCATCACCTACACTAACACTAACACTTCCGGTGTCGCAAAATAATAAACCAAAATAATTACTTAATATTTTTGTTTCGACTATAAAACAATAAGAGCAAAATTAAACGCAGGTATTTTTTTCTACCTAAGTTTAGAAAAGGACAAAACAAAAATGAGACCAAAAATTAGTTTTTTCTGATTTTATTTTGAATTGGAATTACAAATGAAAGAACCATACACGGATTTGTATTCACTTGCTGAAACAAAAACGACTGTGACGTTTCAAAACAATTGGGGGCGGAATGGAACGCGATATGGAACAGTCATGTGACACCGTCCTTCTGATACCTCGGAACAGCGTTTCGAATCACAAGTTCCGCCTAGGTTCCGATACGTTCCAAAACACTGTTTCGATTTTGCCATCACTAGGAATCATTTATCTGCTACTTACAGTACCTTTCCTCTCCTACCTGTGCACAGGTCTCCGTTGTTGAACTCTTCCTGGTGGACATGGACTGCTTTCCCAGCGGATTCACCCTGGAAAACAAACACTGACATTTACAAGTAAGCCCACTTTATCTGTCTGCTAACACTTCTCCCCAGTCTGGTCCAGGTGGGAGATTTCCCTGTCATCCACTCTTCGCCTACTTACTCCAGTCATTCTGCGCTGGTGTGCAGCAGCCTCCTCTATTCTTTCCACCTTCAGCCACCCCTATTGCCTGTGTAAGAAAACAAACTATGCCTTGTATATCCAGTCAACATTAAGAGCAATAATTCATCTTCTCCCTTTGTTCTCTCCTTAGGACTGCCAGCACACCAACACCCACTCATACCTACTTGTACAATAAAAACCCTTAAATGTGTTTTGTCTCTGTGGTGGTTCTGTGCCAGTGTCTAAGTCTCTAAAAACCCTGAATCATGTCAGCAGTAGTCATTAAAAGTGGCATTTTGTGTTGAATTCAGGGATCATTGGATCGTCACTTCCTGTTTTGCTGTCTGCCTGTGTGGTTTGCTCTCCAGCCACTAGCTAGCCACTAGCTATGGCTACTAGTTCTCTTTCCTCTCCTCCTCTGGTGTGCTCTCTCTGTCAGATGTTTAGCTACACCTCTGCCTCTTTTAGTGATAACGATAATTTTTTAAAATTTTTTTTATTTTGTTACTTATTTGTACCCGTAGGTAGATTTGGTTTGCAGTCTGGTGACAAGCCACCGGCTGCCGGTCGCTGCGTGCGCGAGTGCCCTAAACCTACATGTTTTTGGTATGCGGGAGGAAACCGGAGAAATCCCGGAGTAAACCCACGCAACACGGGGAGAACATGCAAACTCCACACAGCTCACTGTTGGTCGGGGGCTGGGATCGAACCCATGATCTCATGATCCCCGCGGTCCCCCGGCCGAGGGTAAACTGTGCTGACACAGTGCTAAACCACTGCTCCACCGTGCAGCCAAATGTAATAAATGTTGTCTTTTTGAGGCGCTCGAGGCGAGGTTGTCTGATTTGGAATCCCGGCTCCGCTGCATTGAAACACTGTCTGCGCCAGTTAATCTTGACGGACGCCCATTAGCTGCAGTGGAGCTAGCTAGCTTAGGCCCCACTGTCAGCGGTCCCTCGGCTGTCCTCAGCAGCGAGGAGACTGGGTGGGTGACGGTGAGAAGGAAGCCTAGTCGCAAAGCCCCGGTACACCACCAACCTGTTCACGTTTCTAATCGTTTTTCCCCGCTCAGCGACACACCCGCTGAGGAAAAAACTCTGATCATTGGCGACTCTGTAGTCAGAAACGTGAACCTAGAGACTCCAGCGGCCATAGTCAAATGCATTCCTGGGGCCAGAGCAGGCGACATCGAGTCAAATTTGAAAATGCTGGCTAAAAGTAACTGTAAATATTCCACAATTGTTATTCACGCCGGCATTAATGACATCCGTCTCCGGCAGTCGGAAGTCACGAAACTTAATATAGAATCGGTGTGTGACTTTGCCAAAACGATGTCTGCCACTGTAGTATTCTCTGGGCCCCTCCCCAATCTGACCAGTGATGACATGTTTAGCCGCTCGTCATCCTTTAACCGCTGGCTGTCTGTGTGGTGTCCTAAAAATGACGTGGGCTACATTGACAATTGGAGCTCTTTTTGGGGAAAACCTGGTCTTATGAGACGAGACAGCATTCATCCCACTTTGGATGGTGCTTCTCATTTATCTAACAATCTGGCATCTTTTTTATCCAAATTTCCAAAACACTGACTACTCAGAGTTGGGACCAGGAAGCAGAGTCGCAGTCTTACACGCCTCTCTGCAGCTCCTCTACATCCGCCACCCCTCAGCTTAGCCCCTGTCTTCCCCATCAGAGAATCATTGTCTGCTCCCTCCAAAGTAAATAAAAATATAATGTATAAGCATTCCAAAGTGATAAAGCAAAATATTGGTAAAACTCAAATTAAACATAAAGCCTCTAAATTGAATGATTTGGCCTCTGTTCCTCCTCATAATTTAAAAATTAAATGTGGTTTATTAAATATTAGGTCTCCAACTCCCAAGTCTCTGTTAGTCCATGATTTGTTAATTGATCATCAGATTGATTTAATTTCCCTTACAGAGACTTGGTTAGGGCAAGAGGATTATGTTGGTTTAAATGAATCAACTCCCTCTGGTTATTTAAACTGTCAAAATCCCAGAAGTTCTGGTCGTGGAGGAGGAGTAGCAACAATTTACCTTTCCAAATTACTAGTTAATGTAAAGCAAAAAACATGTTATAATTCCTTTGAGGGCCTGGTCCTCAGTATTGGGCACTTTAGCAATTTTAGGTTAAACCCAATTTTATTTGCCATAGTTTATCGTCCCCCATCAACCTACTCAGAATTTTTATCCGAATTTGCTGATTTCTTAGCTGATTTAGTGCTGAAATCTGATAGAATAATTATAGTAGGGGACTTTAATATACATGTGGATGTAGATAGTGACTGCCTTAATGTGGCATTCAAGTCAATATTAGACTCGATTGGGTTTTCTCAGAAAGTAGGAAATTCTACTCATTACCTCCACCATACATTGGACCTTGTTCTGACATATGGCATAGAAATAGAAAATCTTGTAGTGTCTCCTCATAACCCTGTACTGTCAGACCATTGTCTGTTAACCTTTGATTTTACTATTTCTGACTATTTGGCTCCTAAAGAAAAATATTATTACAGTAGATGCCTCTCAGATGATGCTGTTTCCAAATTTATGCAGATTGTTTCCTCTATGCCATGTGTCAACACAACGGAAATAAGCTATAGACAGCTTGCTCCTTCTGTAATTGATAACATGGTGGATAGTGTTTCAGCTTCTCTGCATCAGACTCTAGACTTGGTGGCCCCCTTAAAAAAGAAAAAGTCTAATCAGAGATTTCTAACTCCTTGGTTCAACACAGAAACTCGTAGCTTAAAACAGAAGACTTGTCAATTAGAAAGAAAATGGCGCTCTACTAATTTAGATGAAATTTATTTAGCTTGGAGAAATCATCTTTTAATTTATAAAAAATCTCTTAGAAAAGCTAGAACGAGTTATTACTCTGCATTTAATAGAAGAGAACAAGAATAACCCCAGGTTTCTTTTCAGTACTGTAGCCAGGTTGACAAAGAGTCAGGACTCTGTCAATCCTAGCATTCCCTTAGAGCTTACTAGTCAGGACTTTATGAACTTTTTCAATAATAAAATTTCTTCCATCAGAGATAAAATCCATCAGATTCTTCCCACAGTTAACTTAAATACTGTAACTACTACAACTCCTTCAATTGATGTGTGTCTTGATGAGTTTACTCCAATCGACCTTTGTGAGTTAGACAAAATAGTTTCCTCATCCAAACCTTCAACTTGTCTTTTAGACCCTATTCCTACCAGGTTATTTAAAGAAGTCTTCCCACTTATTGGTAGCTTTATTCTTCATATAATCAATTCTTCATTAACTTTAGGCCATGTACCGCAGGCTTTTAAAACGGCTGTAATTAAACCCTTACTCAAAAAGCCAACGCTAGATCCAGGAGCTTTAGCTAACTATAGACCAATCTCTAATCTCCCTTTCATTTCAAAAATCTTAGAAACAGTTGTTGCTACGCAATTATTTGACCACCTGCAGGGAAATGATTTACTTGAAGAGTTTCAATCTGGGTTTAGAATCCATCATAGTACTGAAACAGCCTTAGCGAAGGTCACTAACAACCTCCTCATTGCATCTGATAATGGACTAGTTTCTGTACTTGTCCTTTTAGACCTTAGTGCAGCTTTTGATACTATCGATCATAATATTCTACTTGATAGATTAGAACACTATGTTGGACTTAATGGAACTTTGTTGCAATGGTTTAGATCTTATTTATCTGATAGGTTCCAGTTTGTTCATGTAAATAATGAGTTTTCTTTCAACTCAAAGCTTAGTCATGGAGTTCCACAGGGATCTGTGCTAGGCCCTACTCTTTTTAGTTTATATATGCTTCCATTAGGCAACATTATTAGAAAGCACTGTATACATTTTCATTGTTATGCAGATGACACACAATTATACCTGTCAATGAAGCCAGATGATAGTAATCAATTAGCCAAGTTAGAAGCCTGTCTTAAGGAAATCAAAGCTTGGATGACTTGTAATTTCCTGCTATTAAATTCAGATAAGACTGAAGTCATTCTTGTTGGTCCAAAAAACCTTAGAAATTCCTTTCCAAATCAAACTTTCAGTTTGGATGCAGTTATTCTTTCTCTTAATAGCTCTGTGAGGAACCTTGGAGTTATTTTTGATCAGGATTTGTCCTTCAATTCACATATTAAATTTGTTTCTAAGACTGCCTTCTATCATTTACATAATATTGCCAAGATTAGGAGCATCTTGTCTCAGAGTGATGCTGAGAAACTGATCCACGCTTTTGTTAGCTCGAGATCAGATTATTGTAATTCTTTATTATCAGGCTGTCCTAAAACATCTTTAAAAAGTCTTCAGCTGATCCAAAATGCTGCAGCAAGAGTTTTAACAGGTACTAGAAAGAGAGATCATATCTCTCCGGTTCTGGCCTCCCTTCATTGACTTCCCATAGAGTTTAGAATTAAGTTTAAAATCCTTCTTCTTACTTACAAAGCTCTAAACAATCAGGCTGCTTTTTATTTAAAAGATCTGATACTACCGTATTATCCTAACAGAGCACTACGCTCCCAAAATGCAGGATTACTTGTAATACCTAGAATCTCCAAAAGTACAATGGGAGGCAGAGCCTTCAGTTATCAAGCTCCTCTCCTGTGGAATCAGCTGCCAATCTGGATTCGGGAGTCAGACTCGATCTCTGTTTTTAAGAATAGGGCTAAAGCCTACCTTTTTGATATAGCCTACAATTAGGGAGGGATCATGTGTTTCTGAACCCTCCCTTAGTTTTGCTGCTAATAGGTTTAGTCAGCCAGGGGACCTCCAGTAATGCACTGGGCCTCACTCCTTTCCTCACTCTCTATGAAATATTTTTTTTGCTGGTCATTAACATTTGTTTGTTCTCTCCCATAGATTGAGTCCCCATCGTGCTGTTTGCTCTCTACATGTCTGTTCTTTTCTTCTTCTCTATCCCCTCACCCCCCAGCCAGTCGCAGCAGATGACTGCCCCTCCCTGAGCCTGGTTCTGCTGGAGGTTTCTTCCTGTTAAAAGGGAGTTTTTCCTCTCCACCGTCGACAAGTGCTTGCTCACAGGGGATCGCCTGATTGCTGGGGTCTTTCTGCAACTGTGGGGGTTCCCCCTACAGTTGATAGTGCTATGAGATGACTGTTGTTGTGAAATGGCGCTATATAAATAAAGTTGAATTGAATTGAATTGAATTGAATTGAATTGAATTTGGAGAAACCACTTGTAATATTATTTGTCTTGAGCTATCTAAATTTTTCTTGTTTGATCTGTTTATTGCAAGCAGCTGCTAATTTGTACACTTTGCGAATAAACCTAATTTGCAGTGGGGGTTGAATAATGTTGATTGCAACTGTAGCAAAACGAAGGGATACCTATAATGTGGCCACTGAGTCTATATATTGCTGTTCACTGGTCACTACAGATGGCTTTGCGGACACAGGATTTGTAACACGGAGACTGGAAAAATGATTGGGAGAACAACAAATCATCACTGCAGTCACCAAGGGAGGGCAAGATGGTTCACACACCCAAGAATGCCACACAGCTTGCAAGAGAATGTTGGCATCAGAATCACAACAACCAAAAGAAAACCTTGAAAAACCAAAGAGACCATGACAGGACACAACACTAAATATAAAACACACCAGTGGAAACATGGGGAAAAACTGATTCATTAAAACTGAGTGGCAGTGCATTATTATTTTTAAATCAAAAAATAAACGGGCATACACAAACTAAACCACAATCTGAACTAATCAAGCATAACCAAGAAGTTCTGAGTAACAGTGAGTCACGTTTTTGTTCCACCCGTATTTTGAAAATCTGCTCACATGATCTGAATCTACCTGCAAATCATCTACTTTTTTATAAGGAAGTTGGGAGCTGTGCTGCTATAAAATTCCACTCCCCTCCCCCTGATCAGCTCAGTTGTCCTCTTAATAAGATAGTGGGACAAGTCCATGCGGTGTGAGCTTTGCCCATGTATGAGGATTGGGCAGTTCTGCTGGGAAGCTGATGTTTAACTAAGATAAACTGTAAAAACACCTGGCACAGTTGCACATGTATCTTACCTAGAAACTGAAATGGGAACTTCCAGAACTTCCCGAACACGGCTCGGCTGCTGAAGTATTTGTGGAGGGCTTTGAGATGTAATCTAAGGAGCAATTATTTTACCTTATGTTAGTTGGCACCATTCATCCAAGTCCATTAAAAGTTACCAATTATAATGAAATTGAAAGGAATTTAAAGTTTTTCTGTTGCCTAAATGCATTATACAGTACTGTTATCACTTTGTCAAAACTCTCCATGCAGTCTTCAGAACTGCAGTTTCTGTAATCCAAATTGTGAATCATTTTTCATTGCTTTCACACTAAATGCACTCAGTTTCAACAAGCTTCAAAGTTCATGAACTCTCTCCTCATTCATATCACATAACCTGCAAACATTTATAATCCGTCACCTGCAAACACAACATATTTTCTTCAGTTTTTTCAAATGTGTACAAGAGCACTCTGAGGCGGGTGCAATATCTCCCGCCTCTGCTTTCTTTGAAGATCCCAGTACGTACAGAGAGCAGAGTTCAAAGTTTCAATATAATTATTGAGGCAGAACCAAATTATGATAAACCCATCATCCATCAATATACAACAAAATATACAACCCATAGTTGTATGGCAAGATCCCAAGGTGAGCCTGTGTAGGAAGTTTGGTGACCCAAGAGAGCTTTACGCGTTCGATAGTAAGAGAGCATAGGGACTGCCAACCTTGACCTTTTGACCCCAAACCCATATTCAGAGGTCACGATCCCAAGGTGAACCTGTGTAGCAGGTTTGGTGACCCTAGCTTTCTTTGCTGTTGAGATATAGTTTATGTCTTAAGTCTTTGACCTTGTGATCCCAAAACCATAGTCACACTCCAGGATCACAGGGTGAACCTATACCAAGTTTGGTGACCCTAGCTTTACTCGTACAGTAATAATAGGGAATGTTAACACTGACCTTTGACCTTTTGACCCCAAACCCATAGTCAGAGGTTAGGATCCCAAGGTGAACCGGTATACCAAGTTTGGTGGCCCTAGCCTTACACGTTTTATAGTCAGTAAATGTAGCATTTACCATTACCATAGTGCAACTACAGTGTTAACTTTGACCTTTGACCCCTTGACCCCAAACCCATAGTTAGGTCAGGGTGTAAATTGTCCAAGATGTGTATTAGATACAGCGACTGCCGTCCAGCTTGGTGCTCAGCAAAAATGGAACGGAGGGGGGAAATGTGGGTGGCAGTGGCTCAGGAGGTAGAGCGGGTCATCTAATAACCGGAGGATTGGTGGTTCGGATCTTGCTCTCTGCCCTGGGCCAGACTGACAGAAATGTGACTGCCAATCCACACCAACGGCCTCTCTGACCACCACCAAACATGTATACACATTAATGCCCAGTGTCATGGACACTGGAGGTGAAGTGGCTAAAGTGCCTTGCCCAGGGATACAACAGCAGGATGGCTGGGGACCAAAGGGCTATTCAACCCCTTTGGACTTGAACTGGTGGGGAATAAAAAAAAAAAACCTGTTAAATAAACATTCAAAATAGAATAATGGCAGCTACTTGGATTTCTGCAACAATCAGTCTGGCCATTCTACTCATAGCTCTGGCATCAACAAGGCATTTAGGCCCAGAGAACTGCTGCTCACTGGATATTTTTCACACCATTCTCTTTTCACCCTAGAGATGGTTGTGTGTGAAAATTCCAGTAGATTAGCAGTTTCTGAAATACTCAAACTCAACAATCTGGCACTGACAAACATATCACATTCAAAGTCACTTAAATCACCTTTCTTCCACATTCTGATACTTAGTTTGAATGTCATCAGCTCATTTTGACCATATCTACATGCTTAAGTACACAGAGGTGCTGCTACTTGACTGGCTTATTCAAGATTTGTACATACCTATGAAAAACATCAAAAAGAAGGAACTCCAGAAGTTGGAAAAATAATAGTGGCTGAAAGAAGAATGAGCAAATCTGTGAAACGTGAAGGCAGCAGTGGTGCCAATGGTTTGGGAGTGTGGCTCCAGTAGATTCTTGGAATAATATTCACATTCTCAGTCCTAAAAACCAACAAGATACAGCATAAGACTTGCAGACCTCTGTAATGGACTCAAGTTTGTAGGAGAACACACAAGACTCCCCATGTGAACTGCAGGAATTCATGACTAGACAGTTGCTGTTTCAGTGTGAAACCAAGAGGAGGGTGGTGAAGCCCAGCTGGTGCATCCATACGGGATCAAGTTCACAACCTTCAGCGGCTTCTGGTGTCACAAAGAGAGCTGACTCACTTGGCAAGCCAATTAGGATTTCTTTTATTTATCTGTCATACTGTACTCCCCTCTAGATTCCATCCCAGTGTCAGGTGGCATCCACACAGCTCACGACCTCTCACACAGGTTTCCTGCCTCAGTATTTTCTTCTGGTTTTCTCCATTGTTGATGGGTGCTTTGTGTTATTTTAACCATCTCCCATTTTTTTATCCCTTGCTGTTGAAGCGACCTCGAAGCAGCCAAACATGCAGATAAGTTTCACAGCCTGAGAGCTACTCTCAAGGCAGAGTGAATCTGCGAGAAGAAGGTGCTGCTTTTGGGCTCACTTTTTCCATCCTGATGTTCTTCCCGGCAGCTGTTTTTGGAGGACCAGTACAGTTCCCCTTCAGCCCCACGGGGCTCGATCTGCTGAGTTTCCTTACCAAACCACACTTTATATGCCTCAAAATGGTTGCTGTCATTCTCCTGTTGTTTTTTTTCCCCCTCTCTTTCAGTTCTGCTTCTCGTGAAGACAATGCATACCAGTATTGGTACCAAATGATATTTTTATATATTTGAACCCATTAAGAAATATTTTAACCAAATAACATTTCAGATTAAACTATTTGATCATACTTCCTGTTTTTAAGCACATACAGAAAATATAAGTGCAGTTTCAATGCACAGTTTAAACATATCATGCTTTTAAGAAGCTACAACAGTTAGGGTTAGATTAAAACATAATTTAAGCAAATAACACAATTTCAAGGCAGTTCAAAGCATATTTTACACATTTTATATACTGTACTGTAGCACAAGGGACCATCACAATCAAACCTTACTTGACACCTCTGATCTCCTGCAGCTGCGCCTCATTACTCACCTGCTGCTAACGAGCTCCTCTGGTATAAATATCTGCTCCACAATCGCTCTGGTGTGGGACTGACTTGGCACAACAGCTCCTCGTAGTGGAGATGTTTTTCGGAGGTAAACTGTGATAGCGTTAAAAACAAAGGAAACAGGAAAACATAGGGGTGAAGTTTGACAGATGACAGCTCAGTCAACCTATGGAGATTGAATTTATGGTTAAAAACTGTCTAAGACATCAAAAGAAGATACTGATGAATCTGAACATAAATTTCGACTGATTCCGGGAAATCGAAGATGAGCAGAGTCTGTTACCATGAGGAAAGCTATGAGAGTGAAGAACCTGGCAGCCTGGCACAACTATGCGGTGAATGGTCAAGAGTGGGGAGATTTGGAGGGTTTTGACAGTGAGGATAGCATGGATATAACTCAAGAGAGTGAAAAAATAAGAGAAAAACGTAGCAGTCCTTCTGTTGGAGCAGGTTCCAGGAGATACAGTATATGAAGGCAATAGCAGGGTCTGAAGGAGAGACGGATGTCAAGGAAATAGATTATAAGGTCATACTTCAATTCAGTGAAGAAAACAGTGTCCACAGGGTGAGTCCAGTGAAATTAACAACTATTCTTAAAAAACAAGTAGGTGATATTAAAATGGCCAAAGTTTTGAGAAATGGGAATATGCTGATTGAGTGTAAGAATGAAGAACAGAGAGCATGTGCTTGTAGACTGAAGGACATTAGGAAATCGAAAGTAAGTATCAGTCATGATGGGGAAGGGAACAGATGGAATAAAGGTGTGATCTGAGAAATTCCTGTCGAAGTGTCAATTGACAATATTAAATCAAATGTGCAAGGAGTGAAAATTAAAAATGCTCGAAGATTGTATTTACAGAGGGGGTAAAGTGAGAGAGTGAAAGCATTCTATTGCAATTTGAGGATGACATCCTACCACAGAAAGTAATGTTGGGTTACATGACTTACTTGGTGAGGGAATACATTCCCAAACCAATTAGATGCTTTAAATGTCAGAGGTTTGGTCACACTGCCTTGGTGTACAAAGGGAGGAGTAGGTGCGTGAGGTGTGGGAAGGACCACGAATATGAGCAGTGTAAGAATGCCACTCAGCCAAAATGTTGCAACTGTGGAGGAAACCATAGTGTTGTATATGGGGGATGTGAAGTATTGAAAAGAGAGGAGGAAATTCAGCAAGTTAAAGTCCACAATAAGATATCATAGGCAGAGGCAGCCAAGGGGGTTAAAGGGAGAGGGGATAACAGATATAAATGGGAAACAAAATGGTCCTTCACAGAAATAAGCTAGGGATGGTAGATGGTAGAAGGGTGGTGGATCTAAAGAAATTGATCACTTTCATTGCAGGGGTTATTAATGCTACAGTGGAAACTAAATCAAAGATGGAAAGGATACATGTTACTGTGAAAGCAGCAGCAAGTCATTTGGACATCAATGAATTAACATGAGAAGAGGTGAGAGATGAGTTAAGTGCTCAGGCAAGCCCAGACATCATTGCCTGGTTAGCTTTGCTATGGACCTTTTGTTGCATTGGAATGCTAGGAGCTTGATTGCTAATGGGCAGAAATTCAAGAAGTTTATTGATGAAATAACAGTCCTACCAGGCATAATTTGCTTACATAAAACCTGACTGAAGCCAAATTTGGGTTTTTAGGATCTTGAACTACACAACAGTCAGGTGTGATGGGGAGAGTGTGTAGGTGGGGGTGTGCCACAGTTATTAGGGAGAGGGTACCATCCATCCATCCATCTTCTACCGCTTAATCCTTTTTGGGTCGCAGGGGGCTGAAGCCTATCCCAGCATCTTTGGGCAAGAGGCAGGGTACACCCTGGTCAGATCACCAGTCCATAACAGGGCCAACACAGAGAGACAGACAACCATTCACTCTCACATGCATACCTAAGGACAATTTACAATCCCCAGTTGATGCCAGTTAACCTAACCTGCGTGTCTTTGGCATGTGGGAAGAAACTGGAGTAAACCCACACAGACACGGGGAGAACATTCAAACTCCACACAGAAGGGTCACCGATGGTCAGGGGGTGGGATTGAACCCACGATTTGGAGTTATTGAGAAAGTTGAAGAATATGTAGTAATTGAAATATGGACAAACATTGGACAGATCAAAATAATTAATTTTTATAATCCATGTAGAAAACTGTCAATAAATTAAACCAGACTCAAGGGCAATATGAGGTTCACATTATTTGGTGTGGGGATTTTAACTCTCTACATTATGGGGAGGGTCAAAAGTGGATATAAATGGGGAAATAACTGAGCAGTTGTTAGAAGTTAACAAGTTAGTATGTCTTAATGATGGGAGAGGAACTAGGAAAGATGCAAGCACAGGAAAAAGCACAGCACTGGTCCGAAGACTGGTATCACAGGAGGTGGTAGGAACCTGTGAGTGGGGTATATGGGAAGATTCTACAATAGGAAGGGATCATTATCCACTTTTTGTAACTGTACGTATGGATAGGGAAACTAGAGGAGAGGAAAGACAGGGAAAATGGATATTTAGCAAAGCAAAACTGAATCAGTTTTCATATTTATGTGATCATGAAAGTGTTAAAATAGGTCTTAGTCAGGATACTGAGATTGTTAAGGAAATGGAGTTCACTTATATAGTGCTTTTTCTCATCTCTAGATGACCAAAGCGCTTTACAGATTCTGCTATCCCCCCATTCACACACACATGCACACACTGATAGCGGGGGAGCTGCCATGCACAGGTGCTGGCCTGACCCACCAGGAGCAATTGGGGATTCAGTGTCTTGCTCAAAGACACTTCAACATGCAAACTGCAGACAGAGTGGGAATCGAACCCCTAACCCTCCGATCAGTAGTCTGCCACACGACACCTACGCCACAGCCACCCTGTCCTATCCAATAAATTTAAGAACAGGATCCGTGACAAAGGGCAGCCCTGGCGGAGTCCAACACTCACTGGAAATGAGTGCGACCATGTGTTGGCAATATGAACCAAACTCTCACAACGGTCAAAGAAGTTCTTATGGAGGCAGCAAAGTTGTCAATCCCCCAGAAGTAAAGGTAAAAGGGTGAAGAAAGCTATCCCCTGGTGGACAAATGAGTGTAACATTACGATTAAGGAATAAAGTGTTTAAGTTATTAAAGAGAACTCATAGTTTTCATAATTTCACTGAATACAAAAAAGCCCAAGCTCAGGCAAGGAAAGTGGTAAAGAATTCAAAGAGACAAAGCTGGAGAGATTTTTGTAGTGAAATAGGTAGGCAACTCCCATAGGTTATGTATGTGTTATATAGTTATTTAGATGGTTTACGTTCTATGTTCTTATTTGTGTGGCACGGGGTGGTGGCTCCGCCTTCGGGGAAGCCACCACCTATGACTATAAAAGGGCTGCAGGCAGGAGGGATGGTCTTTTGGCCATTTCCTCTGCCTGGCGGCTGTGTGGTGTTGCACCTGTGCCTCTAATAAACGTGTGTTCAGTTCAACACCTGGCCTCGTCCTTGGCTCCATATCAGACATAACATTTGGCAACGAGTATAAAAGGATTAAGAAGGTATGGAAGTGTGTGGATTTAGCATTTGGCCCTTTCTGGAGCTCCTGGGCCAGCCACATGTTCAGGTTCAGGTTCAGGTTACTTTATTTGTACCCACAGGTAAATTTGTTTTGCAGTCAGGTGACATCCTTTTAGACACATATTTACAAACCACAATTACATTCCACATGCACACAAACACAGGCACACATGAAGCTGACTATAAACACGATAAAAGTTCTCATGGCTCCACCAATCAGGACATAAGACAAAGAGATAAGAGAAAAAACAAAGAGAGAAGAGAGAAGGGTCATATTAAAAAAGTTAAAAACTAAGTCAAAGAGATTAAAAACTCAATAAAAGTCTGAAGTCTAAAACCCAATAAAAGATTTAAAACCCAAATAAAAAACCTACAAAAATAAACAAATATAAAATAGAAATTAATAAATAGATAACTAAATTATGTGCAATATATTGCTACATGGGCGGCACGGTGGCAGAGTGGTTAGCACTGCGGCAGCACAGCAACTCACCCTTGGCCAGGGGATCCTGGGTTCAATCCCAGCCCCCAACCAATAGTGATCTGTGTGGAGTTTGCATGTTCTCCCCATGTCTGCGTGGGTTTACTCCGGGATTTCTCCGGTTTCCTCCCACATGCCAAAAACATGCAAGTTAGGTTAATTGGCATCAAACTGGGAGTTCTAAATTGTCCTTAGGTATGACTGTGAGAGTGAATGGTTGTCTGTCTCTCTGTGTTGGCCCTGCGATGGACTGGCAATCTGTCCAGGGTGTACCCTGCCTCTCGCCCAAAGATGCTGGGATAGGCTCCATTCTCCCCGCGACCCGAAAAGGACTAAGCGGAAGAAGATGAATGAATGAATGAATGAATGAATATTGCTACATCTTGTTCAACTCTTTGACAACAGCAGGAACAAAGCTGTTTTTGTAGCGCTGGGTTTTGCATATTTGGGACAACAAACCTCCGTCTGGAGGGGAGAAGCTGAAAGTTGCAGTGCAAAGGGTGGGAGTCATCATTTAAAATGGAGGTAGCCATCCTCTGTACCTGTCTGGTGTCCAGGGATGTCAGGCTCAGCTGTGACTCACCAAGCAAACGACTGGACCATCTAACTACCTGGTCTAAGGATTTCCTCTGTTTCAGTTTTATCTGACCAAACCATGACACTAAAGAAAAGGATAAAACAGATTCAATAAAAGCCCGGTAAAACATTGTCATTATGGTTCAAATTCGGTCAATTTGGAAGTGTGCGAGTTTCTTTAAACAATGCAGATGTTGCTGACCCTTTTTGCACACCCTTTGACAATTCTCTTCAAAGTTTAAATTCCTATCAATAATCGTCCCAAGATATTTGTAAGATTGCACACATTCAATGGTCTGGCCTTTTAGTACAGTGACTTCGTGCCAGGGAGTTTTCCTCCTAATGTCAATAATCATATCTTTAGTTTTTGTCGTATTCAGCTGCAGGTAGGAATCCTCATACCAGTGAACAAAATCATCAACTACTGGGCCGTGGCCACTCTCACCATCCTGGAGGAGACTGACAACAACTGAATCATCAGCATACTTTATAATGTGTCTGTTGTCATGTCTGCTCTGACACATGTTTGTGTACAGGATGAAGAGTAGTGGTGACAACACACACCCCTGCGGAGAGCCAGTAGAAGAACACTTTTGGTCAGACAATGTACCATTGACCCTTACTCTCTGTGTCCTGTTGGTTAAAAAAATCCAGAATCCAATCTACCAGATTATTACTCAAATCAAATTGTTGCAGGAGCCTTTCAACTAAAATATGAGGTTGGATTCTATTAAAAGCAGAAGAAAAGTTCACAAATAAAAGCCTGGTGTGTGTCCCATTAAAATCCAGATGTTTAAAAAGCATGTTAAACAGAGTGACAGTGGCATCCTCCACTCCTCTGTGAGGCCTATAGGCAAACTCCAAAGGATCCAATGCATGCTCAGTCTGCTTTAGGACCTCAAATCTGACCAGTTTTTCAAACATTTTCATTAAAATTGAAGTCAAGGCAACTGGTCTAAAATCATTTACCGTTTTAGGACAGCTGGATTTTGGAACAGGGACAACCACAGCATCTTTCCAGACTTTAGGCACATGTTGTGTCTGAAAGGACTTAAAAATGTAGTGAAACACGGGACTCAATTCATGTGCACAGGACTTTACCAAGCACCCACATACTGTATATTATCAGGACCCTGACTTTTGTTCACTTTTACAGCACAGAATGCCCTTTTAACATCCTGCACCTCAATATTAAAGTGCTGATTGTCTTTGAGCTTCTGTTTCAAATCTTGGGTTTCTGTGCTAAAATCAAAGGAATCAAAACAACCATAAAAACAATTAAGAGGCGGGGTGGCGGAGTGGTTAGCACTGCGGCAGCACAGCAACTCACCCTTGGCCACGGGATCCTGGGTTCGATCCCAGCCCCCGACCAACAGTGATCTGTGTGGAGTTTGCATGTTCTCCCTGTGTCTGCGTGGGTTTACTCCGGGATTTCTCTGGTTTCCTCCCACATGCCAAAAAACATGCAAGTTAGGTTAATTGGCATCAAACTGGGGATTCTAGATTGTCTTTAGGTATGACTGTGAGAGTGAATGGTTGTCTGTCTCTCTGTGTTGGCCCTGCGATGGACTGGCGATCTGTCCAGGGTGTACCCTGCCTCTCACCCAAAGACGCTGGGATAGGCTCCTGCCCCACCCGCGACCTGAAAAGGATTAAGCGGAAGAAGATGAATGAGCCAGCTCTGTGTCTGAATTAAAACCATCTAAAAACACATGATTACTGCACTCTGTTTTCTGAAGGCCTGAAATAGTTTTCATACTAGCCCAGGCTGAACCAAGCTTCTTTGCTGCCATCTTGCTTTCCAATTCTGATTTATAATTCTGCTTTGCTCTTAAAATTTCGGACTTCAGCTCTTTTGTGGCAACCTGCAGCTCAGAAACAGACCCCTGTTTAAAGGTAAGTGCTTTCCTCTGTAAGCAGGATTTAACTGATTTAGTAACCCATGGCTTATTGTTGGGATATATTTTGACACGTTTACATGGAACGATCATATCCTTGCAAAAAGCCATGTAAAATCATGTCACATCCACCAAAGAGTCCAAATCATCTCCGCAGGACTGTGTGAACACCTCACAGTCCATACAGTTAAAACATTCCTGGAGGCAGAGCACTGAATCATCTGTCCAGACCTTCATGTCCCTGGTCTTCGTCTTTTCTCTTCTGAGAGCAGTTTTATATGTGGGCAGCAAATGTACACAGTTGTGATCTGAGGATCCTAAAGGAGGAAGGAGAAGTGATTTAAAGTCCACTTCTATAGATCCATAGCATAGGTCTAATGTCTTTTCTCGCCTGGTTGGGTAGGAGACGTACTGATAAAAGTTTTTAAGTGTCTTCTTTAGAGACACATGGTTAAAATCCCCAAGGATAAAATTTGGAGCCTCTGGGGAAATCAACTGCAGCCGCTGTACCACATCAAAGATAGTGCTGGAGGCGGAGGCAGCATCCGCCCTCGGGTGAATGTACACAGTCATTATGAAAAGTTGGGGGAACTCGCGGGGCAGATAAAAGGGGCGTAGCGATATGGACAGAAGCTCCACATCTGGTGTAAAGATGCGCTCTCTGACTGTGACAGATGTACAGTACTGTTTATTAATATACAAACATATGCCGCCCCCCTGATGTTTCCCCGTTACCTTTTCCTGCCGATCCAAGCGAAGTGGGGCTCCAAAACTGTCAATACAAAGGTCCGGGTCCTTGTCATGATCCGTAAGCCACGTCTCCGTGTAAGCCATGACACAGCAGTTCTTGAAATCCTTCTGATATCGTACATTTCCTTGGATTTCATCCACTTTATTTCTCAGGGATTGTATGTTCCTCATAATAATGGAAGGAAGAGGAATACGGTTAAGCTGACGCCTCCTCAGGTTTAATCTTACGCCTCCATGCTTTCTGCATTTCCTTCTCTTGTTCCTCTTTTCATCACTGTGTCCATGAAAGTCTCTTAAAATAAAGTCCGGTAGTTGTGGCACAGACTCAAACACAGACGCTAGATTATCCATGTTTAGCTGCAGTAACATGTCTCTGGAGTACGGCACTCTTCCCAGCATGACAGCGCTGACGTTCCAGACAAAGAGCCGGTAAGAAAGAAGCCACAGTGCAAAAACAAGAAGAAAATCCATACTGATGGAACCAAAGAGCTCTTTGTTATATAGTCCACAAAACATTCAAGAACAAAAACAGCACAGAGAATTACGTTAAAACACATTAAAGTGCATAAAAACAGAGACTAAGACACTGAACTTTTCCACCCACTGCCGGTCGCTGCGTCTGCATGCGCTCTTGGCATCTCCTGGCTGAGACGGTGCACTGCCTTCCAGGCTTACAAGGTGGTGCTGAACCCGGGAAGGATGGACAAATTGAGGGCATGCATGTTGTTGGTGCACAACTTAGAAATGGAGGGACAGCAGGTTTTGAGCAAGCTTGGCGACTCTTACGGCTCTGACGACACAGTCGAGCTGATGGCGTGCCATGTTCGCGCCCTGGAAAACGTCATCATCTGGGGAAGCAAGTTTCAGCAGCACCGTCAACAGGTGGGCAGGCCTACTCAGCGGTTCGGAGCCAACTTGAAACTACGGGATAGTGAGTGTCGGTTCAGACCATTGAAGATGGAGATGGGGCGTGACCAGCTGACGGAGCATATTAACAGCGCTGAAATAAAGATGGAGCTGCTCACTTTACTGGGTGACTTGACGCTAGCTACAGCCATTGAGGTGGTGCTTCAGCTGGAGACAGCGGACAGGCTGGCTGTGGAGCTGGGTGAGCGTTTGTCACAGTGACAGCTGAAGTGTCCCATTACCACACGAGTAGCGGACCCAAACAGCAATGGGAGCGTGAAAGAAGACACGGGAGATGTCAACTCTGTGACATTGAGGTCTTCCCAGGGGGAAGCCCATGCATATGTGTATGGGCTGTGGGTTCGCGAAGTACCGCTCCAAGGCAAGAGACTGCTCGGCGAGAGCGTAGCGCTGTAACAGGTGTGGCCGCTTAAACCACTATGCGAGGGTGTGCTGCATGTTCGAGCGAGGGAGCCCGCAGAAGAAGTCGACCTCTCCCGCCCCAACGGTTGTCAACTTGGTGCCCTGAACACCGATGGGTACACATTCTGCACGGTAGAGTTGGATGGTGTGGAGGTGCCGTTGCTAACTGACACGGTGGTGGGGGGCACCCTGCTGAACTGGGTTACAGCGAGACAACTCTCTTCATACTGCAGAGTGCAGGATGACGCAGTGGGGGATGAAGAGTTACCCAGCACCCTGGAAAGTGGGCAGGCCTTGTCTCGCTCAGGGTCATTGCAGGAGGGCCCCAGTGCCAGAGCCCAAGTCGCCCTGTATGAGGGTACTGAGCAGCACGGCGGGGCAACTGCAACGACGAGCGTCACCGAGAGGATGGTCCCTGTCATTCCTGGAGCTTGTCTAAAGTGGGCCAGCTAACTTGGGGTCACATCGGCAAGGACCGCAGCAGATTTAGAAGAGGTTGGGGCAAGACCAATTGGCACTGAGAGAACGAGTGCCAGGCAGAAACACTGCGAACTGAGCAAAACCCCTCTAGAAGTCACAGACTAGATTTGGGCTCGGAAGGTAGTGAGATCACCATGGGCATGGGTCAAACGGCAGGTGGAGGAGCACCAGGGACAGAGGGATGCTTATCTCCAGCTGTCGGACGGCTTGTAGAGGCACCCGAACGAGCTGCGGCGTGTCCGGGAGATGATTGTGAGTTGTGGACCTAGATGTGGAAGACAACCGACGGTGAGGAAGAAAAGGCGCACCAGGGCCGATGCGACCTGTTGCGGCCTGGGAGGCAAGTCACCTTCAGGGGCGGACTGAATGAAAGGATGGACCAGGGGGCCCACAGGGTCATCTTTTTGTGCTGTGTGTATATAGTTTTATTGTGTATGTAGTTGGGGATTATTTTATTTTTTAGTTCAGGAAACACAGCAGTATTTTAGTTTTATATGGACTGTTTGATTTAGTTCAGACGGCAGAATAATCCATCTAGCCATGTGGGGGTAGGACAGTAGTCCACCTGCCCCCCCCAACACACACACACACACACAGAGTTTTTAGTTGTTCTGGGTGTGAATGTGTTAGGCCACTTTAGTGCATTGTCTCACGTTATGTTAGTGCATGATTCGGGCTCTAAATTGGAGTGGGTCTGCATTGTATGTGTGTGTTTTGGACTTTTTTGAGGGAGAAAGAAAATATTATATAGTTATTTAGATGGTTTATGTTATATGTTCTATGTTCTTATTTGTGTGGCACGGGGTGGTGGCTCTGCCTTCCGGGAAGCCACCACCCGTGACTATAAAAGGGCTGCAGGCAGGAGGGACGGCCTCTTGGCCATTTCCTCTGCCTGGCGGCTGTGTGGTGTTGGACCTGTGCCTCTCTAATAAACGTGTGTTCAGTTCGACACCTGGCCTCATCCTTGGCTCCATATCAGACATAACAGTATGGCAAATGATTAGGAAGATGAGGAGACTCAGAAGAGAGTGGCAGTATCCTGTTTTAAAAGTAGAAGAGGAAACAGCAGTGGACAATAAAGGCAAAGCAGAATTGTTAGCAAAAACATTTATTAAAATCAATTGTTCAAATAATTTATCAGAGGAAGGGAAGAAGGGGACTGAAGAAACAAAACAAGCATATCGAGAAAATTTTCAGAATCAAGAGTATACAGTAATTGTAGTTCTTTGGATGCACCCTTTACATTATGGGAAATGAAGAGAGCAATATATAGATCTGGAATGACTGCACCAGAGACTGATCAAATTTGTTACATAATAATAAAACACATACAATAGGTACTCAAACTCAATAAACTATTAGGTTTGTATACTAAAGTATGGGAAGAAGGGAGGCTAAGTTGGAGAGAGGCAGTAATTGTACCCATTATTAAGCCACGGAAAGATCCGACTAACCCATCAAGTTACAGGCCAATTGCACTTACAGTGCATCCAGAAAGTATTCACAGCGCTTCACTTTTTCCACATTTTGTCATGTTATAGCCTTATTCCAAAATGGATTAAATTCATTTTTTCCTCAAAATTCTACACACATACTTCATAATGACAATGTGAAAAAAGTTTTTTTTTTTTTTTTTTTTTTTAGATTTTTGCAAATTTATTAAAAAATGACAAGCTAAGAAATCACATGTACATAAGTATTCACAGCCTTTGCCATGAAGCTCAAAATTGAGCTGAGGTACATCCTGTTTCCACTGATCATCCTTGAGATGTTTCTACATCTTAATTGGAGTCCACCTGTGGTAAATTCAGTTGACTGGACATGATTTTGAAAGGCACAGACCTGTCTATGTAAGGTCCCACAGTTGACAGCGCATGTCAGAGCATAAATTAAGCATGAAGTCAAAGGAATTGTCTGTAGACCTCCAAGACAGGACTATCTCGAGGCACAAATCTGGGGAAGGGTACAGAAATCTTTCTGCTGCTTTGAAGGTCCCAATGAGCACAGTGGCCTCCATCATCTATAAATGGAAGAAGTTCGGAACCACCAGGACTCTTCCTAGAGCTGGCCGGCCTTCTAAACTGAGCAACTGGGGGAGAAGAGCCTTAGTCAAGGAGGTGACCAAGAACCCGATTGTCACTCTGTCAGAGCTCCAGCATTTCTCTGAGGGGAGGGGAGAACCTTCCAGTAGGACAACCATCTCTGCAGCAATCCACCAATCAGGCCTGTATGGTAGAGTGGCCAGACAGAAGACATCCTTAATAAAAGGTACATGGCAGCCCACCTGCAGTTTGCCAACAGGCACCTGAAGGACTCTCAGACCATGAGAAACAAAATTCTATGGTCTGATGAGACAAAGATTGAACTAATTGGCGTGAATGTCAGGCGTCATGTTTGGAGGAAACTAGGCACCGCTCATCACCAGGCCAATACCATCCCAACAGTGAAGCATGGTGGTGGCAGCATCATGCTGTGGGGATGTTTTTCAGAGGCTGTAATTTCTTCCAAAGGTGCATCACCAAAGTATTGAGCAAAGGCTTTGAATACTTATGCACATGCGATTTCTTAGTTTTTTAGCCACTGTGCTGCAGCTCAGTTTCAGGGTGTTGGCGATCTTTTTATAGTCTAGGCCATCTTTATGTAGAGCAACAATTATTTTTTTCAGATCCTCAGAGACCTCTTTGCCATGAGGTGCTATGTTGAACTTCCAGTGACCAGAATGAGAGGGTGTGAGAGCGATAACACCAAATTTAACACACCTGCTCCCCATTCACACCTGAGACCTTGTAACACTAACGAGTCACATGACACCGGGGAGGGAAAATGGCTAATTCGGCACAGTTTGGACATTTTCAATTAAGGGTGTACTCACTTTTGTTGCCAGTGGTTTAGACATTAATGGCTGTGTGTTGAGTTATTTTGAGGGGACAGCAAATTTATACTGTTATACAAGCTATACACTGACTACTTTACATTGTATCAAAGTGTCATATCTTCAGTGTTGTCCCATGAAAAGATATAATAAAATATTTACAAAAATGTGAGGGGTGTACTCACTTTTGTGAGATACTGTACATCCAACCGACCAGAAAGAATATTAAACTAAGGTGGGGAAATACAGAAAAATAATCAGACTAATAAAGGAATGTGAGCATGGCTCCCCAACTGTGCTCCACAGCAAGACGGTCAGGGTGTGATACTGAGAAATCTCTGTTTGCTGACGATTATGCTTTATGGAAAAGAAGAAAGAAAATGGAATTAATTCAGACAAAAATTCAGGAATCCATAAATGTAATTGAAAAGTGATCCTATACCTAGGATTTTAAGTTTTCAGTAGATAAGACAAAAGTCGTGGTTTTTACAAGAAAGAAAACTTCTAAAGCAACAATTAAAATGTGTGGGAAACAAATAGAACAGGTCAACACTTTTTGTTTTTTAGATAGATAGTACATCACTTCCGGTGGTGTACTTCCGGTGCTGCACTTGTAATGCTTGATATGAGCTGAGAATTTTAAGCAAAACCATCAAAATAAGGACTTCTGTTGGATACCAACAAACGTGGGGAATACCCTTACGACCCAGTGCTGACCTGGTGAAGGTTCTGGCAGATCTGGCTCTGTTTCGCCCCGTTTCCGACCTCTAAAGGCTCGCCTCTGATGCTAACCCAGATGCTAACCCAGAGTAACTGCAGCAGTGAGAAGGTATTCTTTACATCTGGCCATCTGGAGCCGAGGAGAGAAGGATTTAAAAGGAGGACGAACCAACCGAGGCGGCGATTGGGAGCTCGGGCGCGGCGTTGGTGAGAGACGGGGGCCACCTGGATCCAGCAGGACAGTGGCCTGAACCGGTGCCCAATTGCGAGGCCCAGCCGAGGAACTACCAGACTGACGGCAGTCGGTGACGGGGCCTAGAGGGGGCCTAGAGGAGAAGCCACCCAGCCGGACGACAGCGAGCGACGGTGATCGGCCACCGATCGGCGGAGGTGATCGGTGGATTAGAGCTGCGCCGGCGGAGTGCGACATAACTGACGGGGACGGGGCCCAGCGGAGGAGCCGCCTAGCCAGACGGCGACGAGTGGCTGTGATCGTTGGATTCCGGCTGCGCCGGCGGTGCACGACATAACTGGCCAGGTAGACGGAGGCAGGCGCCGGCGATAGACGGCGGTGATCTGCGGAGCTGAGCAGCGTCACTCGGCGGAGAAGCTGCGCAGGAGCGGCGGGTCCAGTAGCGACCGAGCTAGTTGAGGCCTAGGCGGATTCTCTGCTTATTTCTATCCACAGGTCAGTAAAATGCCACCCAAAAAAGAGGAAATGGAAGAAATTAAAAAAACTCTGAACTTTGTGTTAGAAGAACTGGCCAAAGTGACTAGCCAGCAGGACAAAATATTAGACCTAATACAGGAGGTACAAGCCCTACATTCAATAATAAAAGAAAAAGACAAAAAAATTATGGACCTGGAGCAACACGGGCGTCTTTTGGAGCAACGCGTCAAGGATCTTGAACAAGGTTCTCGCATTGATGACATAGTTATAAGTGGACTAGACATCAGATATCAGTCGTACGCCCATGCCGCTACAGGACTGAGTGGTGAACATGCTTCCATAAGTGAATCAATGTCCTTAGAAAACCAAGTGCTTCAGTTCCTTAATGATAAAGACATTAAGGTAGAAGCCAATGCGATCTCAGCCTGTTATGCTTTACCGAAGAAAGATAACAAAACAAAGAAATCAATTGTGATGCGCTTTGTGAACAGGAGGGTGAAAAATGACATACTGAGGCAGGCCAAAAAACTAAAGGAAACTCAAGTTTACCTAAATGAACACCTGACAAAAAAAAACGCTGAATTAGCACGGCAGGCACGGATGCTAAAGAAACATAATAAGATACAGACAACCTGGACAAGAAATTGTAGAATTTGGATTAAACTAAATGGAACACCTGAGCAAGCAAAAAGTATAATGATCAGAGATGCTACTGACTTAGATAAATACAGATGAACACTGACTATGAAACACAGAGTGAGGAAACTCAAACTCTGAAAATATGCCACTATGCTGAACATAAACCACAAGAGATGGAGAATGATATTGATCCTGATAACCACTTTTTCAATAATATTCATAACCACTGTGAATATTACACTGAAAAGCAATTCAAAAGTCAAGTGCAATTAGATGGTAAACTGTCAATAATACACTTCAATAGCAGAAGTCTTAACAAAAACTTCTCACAGATTCAGGACTATTTAAAACAGCTAAACAGAAAATTCACAGTTATAGCAGTCTCTGAAACCTGGCTTAATGCAGACCAGGCTCCCCTGATGGCAATAGAGGGATATCAGATATTTAACATTAACAGATCTCAAAAAAAGGGTGGTGGTTTTGCACTGTATATTGATGACCTATATAGATGTAAGCTTGTAAATGAAATGTCCTCAGCACTACCAGGGATTCTGGAATGTGTTACTGTTGAGATTGACCTAGACAAAACAAAAAATCTAATCATAAGCTGCATATACAGAACGCCGGGAACTTGCATTGAGACATTCAGAGATAAATTAGTCGAGCTGTACAATAATATTACTAGTAAGAAAATGGTAGCAATTTGTGGAGATTTCAATATTGATCTACTTAATCCACATCAACAAAATGTAGTTACAGAGTTCATGAACTCTATGTACAGCATGAGTCTATATCCCACAATAACACATCCCAGTAGAATCACAGCTCACTCTGCTACACTTATTGACAACCTGTTTGTCAATGTTCTCGACAAGAAAATAGAAAGTGGATTATTGATAAATGATATAAGCGACCACTTGCCAATCTTTGCACTTATCCATGGCCACACGGGGCCCAACCCAGAAAAAATCTCAAAATCGTTCAGACATAAATCACCAAACGCAATCAGTTCTTTTAAAGAGGACTTGCTGAAGCAAGACTGGACAGAAGTCTATGTATCAGATGTAAATGAAGCCTATGACACATTTATAAACATTGTAACCACTCTTTATGAAAAAAACTGCCCATTAGTTAAAAAAAAGCTTAAACACAAATTTACTGACAAACCATGGCTAACCAAAGGACTACAAAAGGCGTGTAAAAAGAAAAATTTATTATATAAAGCTTTCATAAAGAAAAGGACAAAAGAAGCAGAGCAGCGGTATAAAACATACAAAAATAAGTTAACATATATAATAAGATGTAGTAAAAGAGACTATTACAGTAAAGAACTGGAAAAAAACAAAGACAATATTAAAAATACATGGACAATAATCAACAGTATCCTTGGAAATAAAAGCAGAAATACCAGCTACCCAACTAACATTCCAAAAAATAATAAATCAACTCCGAATGTGAATATAGCTTCACCTGCAGATGAATTTAATAATTTTTTTGTTAACATTGGACCTAAACTGGCCCGAGAAATACCCACTACGGTGCCAACAGGTAATTCAATATGCAATAACACTGCTGTAAAAGACACCATCTTCATAAAGAACACAGACGAAAGAGAGGTCATTGAAATTGTTAAATCGTTCAAAAGTAAAACATCTACTGACTGCGATGGTATTGATATGCTACTAGTCAAAACTGTTATCGAATGCATAGTGAAACCACTGACGTATATCTGTAACCTGTCTCTCCAATCAGGTATATTTCCCAATGCAATGAAAATAGCTAAAGTAATTCCGATTTACAAGACAGGCGACAGAGGGGAACTCTCCAACTACAGACCAATTTCACTATTACCGCAATTTTCCAAGATACTTGAAAAAATATTCTATGAGAGAATTGACAACTTCATACTGAAGAATGATTTATTGTGTGAGCAGCAATATGGGTTCAGACACAAAAGGACAACAGCATATGCCTTAATGGAATTTACAGAAAAAATATCAACAGCCATTGAAAATAAAGAGTATTCAGTTGGAGTATTCCTGGATCTTAAAAAAGCATTTGATACAGTAGATCACAATCTATTATTAAAGAAACTACAAAATTGTGGTATTAGAGGGGTAGCACTGTCCTGGTTAAGAAGTTACTTAAAGAATAGATATCAGTTTGTATGTGTTAACAACAAAAACTCAGAGCTACTGAAGGTCACCTGTGGAGTCCCACAGGGTTCAGTTTTGGGACCATTATTATTCAATATGTATATAAATGATATATGTAAAGTTTCAGAAAAAATGGACTTAATATTGTTTGCTGATGACACTAACCTGCTATGCAGTGGAAACAATTTGGAACAACTTCTGGATACACTCGGAAAGGAATTAGGAAAGCTGAAACTGTGGTTTGATTCAAACAAATTAACGCTCAATTTAAGCAAGACAAAATTTATAGTCTTTAACAACCATCACAACTACCCAGTACCCAAACTCAGTGTAAATGGTGTAGAGATTGAAAGGGTATCCGAAACTAAATTCCTTGGAGTAATAATTGATAACAAACTGTGTTGGAAGCCACATATTAATTATATAAAAGGTAAAGTATCCAAATCAATTGCAATATTACACAGAGTGAAAAATTTGCTGAATCAACCCACACTATACACCTTGTATCATTCATTAATACTCCCATACATGACATATTGTAATGAAGTATGGGGAAATACATATAAAACAAACATATATCCACTCTTTATGCTTCAAAAGAGAGCTATTAGAATAATCAACAAAGCAGCTTACAGGGAACCAGCAAACCCACTTTTTCTTAAACAAAAAACTCTCAAGTTGAAAGATCTGATCGACTTTAAAACCACAATAATAATGTTCAAAGTGAAGAATCTATCACTGCCCCCAAATATCCAAAAGTTGTTCCAAACAAGGGAGAAACGATATCACTTCAGAGGAACATGTATATTTCAAAAGCCTACAGTGAGAACAACTACCAAGCAACACTGTATTTCAGTGCAAGGTGTCAGATTATGGAACGATTTTGGACCTGAATTAAAATCATGTACAAAGCTTGGACAATTTAAACAAAAACTAAAGGAAGAAATACTCCAAACATATTTACAAGACGACATGTAAACTCACATAAGGATTGACATTTCCAGCCTGTGTTGTGTTATAGCTTAGTTTTTCTTTTTTCTCTGTGACACTATGTCTTAGATTTGTTTTTGAATAGTAACCGCTTAACTTAGACTAGCTCAGTTTTCTTTTTCTCTCAGTCATATTTGTTTTAAATTGTAATCGCTCTTGTCTTGTTTTCTCTTTTTTCTCCTTTGAATTCTTGGATGGAATATGGGTGGGCAATATAAGCTGCGGCTTCAGCCATCACCCATTTCGGATAACTCACGTGGAATTGTATAGTAGAAGGAGTCTTTGTCTAATTTGACCTTGTTGTTATATTATACAGTTTCTTTTAACCTGTAATGTACTATCCGAAATAAATAAATTCATTCATTCATTCATTCATAGATAGATAGATAGATAGATAGATAGATGTACTTTATTGATCCCAAACTGGGAAATTACAGTGTAACAGCAGCATGAGAGTAGACAACCAAACAACAGAAACACACACATGACAGACAAAGGGATTACCCATGGAAAGTAAAAACTATCACGACTATTAAACCTATATACATCATAGCTTAATATATGATGACCCGTATAAACACATGAATCATCCCATTGCACAAAGAAGGACTATCAGGAACAGAGTGAAAATGTGAGGTACCAGTTAATCTGTCAGGTGCAGTATGGCAGCATAATTATGCCAGAATACAACATCATAGTGAGTTATTGTACAGTGAAATTGCATGTGGCAGGAAAGATCTCCGGTACCTGGCCGTTCGACAATGAAGCTGTAGTAGTCTACTGGAGAAAGTAATTCGCTGTCTATCTAGTGTGTGGCGGAGGGGGTGATCAGGATTGTCCATGATGGATCGCAATTTGTTTAGTGTTCTCCTCTCCACCACTGTCTCAAAGGTCTCCGGTCTGAGACCAATTACAGAGCCAGCCCTCTTGATAATCTTGTCAAGTCTGTTGGTATCTCTGGCCCTGATACTGCTACCCCAACAGACAGCAGCAAAGAAGATGGCGCTGGCGACAACGGTTTGGTAGAAAAGCTCCAGCATCCTGCTGCACACGTTGAAGGATCTCAGCTTTTTCAGGAAGTAGAGTCTGCTCATCCCCTTCTTGTGCCCAGCATTGGTGTTGGATCTCCAGTCCAACCCGCTGCTGATCCTGACACCCAGATATTTGTAGTCCTCAACCACTCCATTTTTGGGAATACTGCTTGATTCAAAAGTGCAAAATAATGGTAAATGTAATGAGGTGTCTTACAGGGACTGACTGGGGAGCAAGCAGGAAAGCTCTGAAGAATATTTATGTAGCCTTGATAAGATCTGTAATTGATTATGGGTGTACAGTATAATGTACCAGTCAGCTGAAAAAAACGTCTAAAGAAACTGGATGCGATACATAACACTGGTCAACACCAAATTTATTGTCTAAGTTTTTTTTTTTAGCTGATTTAGGACAATTTTGATGTGCTGAATCCAAAAATCACATTGGTTTTGCTCAATCAGGTCAACTTTTTGAATTATGGCCACATGTTGTTTTATATGTTTTTGTTTACATGTATGGGTATTTTCGCTTTATATGATGCAAAATTCTTTTTTATGTCTTGAAATTCTCTGAATTTTGAACAATGATGACGTAACATTCAATTTACACGTACTTACTGTTATATAAAGGTAGGTACATGCACAGTACGAAGTTAAGTACTAAGTAAATACAGGTTTTTACTTAGCACCTGATCGAGAGAAATGGATGTCATTTTCGGATTCAGTGGTGCAAAATTGTCTTAAATCAGTTGAAAAAACACAGACAACTTACAAAAAAATTATTTTTGTAACCCTGTGTAATCGAGCACTGAGATTATGTTGTGGGCCGTTAAGACCTCTCCCGTTTCAGCAGTCCAGGTAGAGATGGCAGAAATGCCACTCAGCTAATGTTTTAAGCAACTAGCATTAAATCACTGGGTTGGTCTGCAAGGTCACTGGGAAAACCATCCAGCTGTGAACACTATGAGACCGTGCTGGGAAAATGAAAAAGAAAAAGCTGATTGTTTCTCTTGCACAGCAAATAAAATGGCCACACAGATGAAGTTGAATGAGAACAGCTATTCCCCTGCAGTTCCTCTTCTGGTGTTTTCACCATGGTTTTTTCCCCTCTGTCTTCATTGACTACTCCATCCATGAAAGAATACAGAAGGAAAAGAGTAAAGGAAACTGGGCAGATATAGTGGAGGAAAGACTCAAAACAATTCACAATTCTTTTATTCAAATATATACAGATGGATCAAAAGAACCAAAGTGTGGGCATACAGGATTTGCGTTTGTCATCCCAAGTTTAAATAAAATCATCAAGGAGAGAATGTCAGATTGTTTAGTGTCATGGCGGCCGCTGGGCCGTCATCAGCCCCGGCTGCGCACACACCTGCCGCCAATAACCAGCAGGCCTTAAAAGCCGGTGTCACTGACTGCTCAGCACGGAGTCGTCTGTCTTCTTCGCCACGCAATGCGTCACAGACCCGACCTCTAGCCAGAGCATCCACGACGCATCATCGTCAAGCCTCGTCACATAAGCCACAGAATAACTCACCTTGTCAGAGTATTTTCCCCTGTGCACAGGTGGACCTCTCTGGCGGTGGACTTGTCTCCCCTAGCAGCGGAGCTTCTCCTCCTCCTCCTCCTCGGATCTCCTCCTCATCGCCACAGCACCAAGCCCCACGCTCACCTAGCCACACGGAGCCACGGAGCCAGCAAGAGTCTCCCAGGGCCACCTGCAAGTAAGCAGCCACTTTGTTACATCGTCTTACTACAAGCTGCATTAATCCCCCTGTGCTTGTGTGTTTCCAGGGTTGCCAGGTCGCAGCGGGACTCGCTCAGCTCCAGCTGTCCTCCAGCTTCACACTCACCCACACATCCACACTCATAACACTCATTGATTTAATAAATAATTGTCAAACGGTCTTACTCGTGTCAGTGTCTGTCTCCTGGGTCAAGCAATCATGTCAGTACGACTCCGTCAAGACGACCCAGCAGACAGCGTGCTGACATGCCGTCTTAACACTCTTAGTGCCCGAGTAGACCTAATTGCCCATCAACAGTTATTCTAAATCAGTTGACTCAAATTAACAGCCGACTGGATCACCTGGAAGGACACCAGGCGTTCCCCCCGGCCGCCGGGGAGCCACCAGCCGCTGCCAATTCACCTGCTAGCCAGGCCCACCAACCCTCCTTATCTCGCCTCACTCCTGTGCCTACCCCCGCCCGCTTTAGCGGCAAACTCGGGGAGGCACAAAGCTTCCTGCTGCAGTGTGAGACAGCGTTTCACCGTGTCCCGGAAGATTTTCCCACAGATCACAGCAGAATAGGGTATTTTTCCAACCTGCTTGAGGGCCGAGCGTTAGCTTGGGCCTACGCGATTATGGCGAAGCCCAGCTACGCTAATTTAACGTACCAACAATTTGTAGCAGAGTTCTTGGAAGTTTTTGATCACACTGATCGGGACGCGGTGTTAACAGACCGTCTTTTGAATCTTCGGCAGGGCAGTAAATCTGCAGCCGATTTCGCTGTGGACTTCCGGGTATTAGCTACAGAGGTGGGGTGGGAGGATTCGGCTCTGTGTAATATTTTTCTCCACAGCCTTAGCCCAGAACTGAGGGATGAGCTAGCGGCACGAGATAAACCAGACAAATTAGGCGAATTGATCTCCCTTACCATTAGCCTCGACAACAGGTTGAAGGAGCGGGCAACCGAACGTAGAGCTGCTAGTCGCTCGATTCAATCATGCCCCCGCTCCTCTCGGCCATCTCTGCCGGCTCTGCCTCCCCCGGAGGAACTTCCGGGGCAGGAGGAGATGAGCTTAGAGAAATCAGGTGTTTCGGCGGCTGAGAGACAGCGTCGAAGGGGAGGTCCGTGGGTCACAGTAGGGGGACTCACGGACGTAGACCAGAAAAAGCCCCTCACCCGTTGTCTCATTGCTATCAGACTGATTTACAAACACAGGGAACATTCCACACATGCTCTCACTGACTCTGGAGCTGAGCAAAGCTTCATTTCAGAATACCTGGCAACCCGTTTGGGCCTCAGCTGTCAACCCCTCTGCCCACCTGTCAAACTTATCACGCTGTCAAAGACCCCGCTCACCACTGTTTCCCACCAGACGGCCCCTGTGTCAGTGATCATTTCTGGAAACCATCGGGAGGATATCCGGTTCTTGGTGTTGCCCATCTCCACCTCGCCTATTATCCTGGGTTATCCATGGCTGCGCCTACACAACCCCTCGTTTGATTGGCAGGCGGGAAACATCACAGCATGGAGCCCCTTTTGTCTCAGCGCCTGCCTTCAGTCTGCAGCATGTGGTCCCTCTGTTTCAGTGACACCCCCCCACTTCCCCGCCCCTGGACCTGTCCAGAGTACCAGAGGTCTATCACGAAATGGGAGCAGTCTTTAGCAAGTCACGGGCGCTGTCCCTTCCCCCCCCCTTCCCCACCGCCCCTACGACTGTGCGATCAACCTCCGGGCGGGGGCCCAGCTGCCGGCGAGTTGTTTATACAGCCTGTCAGCTCCAGAGTGGGAGGCCATGGACACGTATATCAAGGAGTCCCTCAGCTCCGGAATCATCCGTCCATCCTCCTCGGCGGTGGGGGCAGGATTCTTTTTCGTGGGAAAAAAGGATGGCTCCCTATGCCCCTGTATCGATTTTCGGGGTCTAAATGAGATCACCATCAAGGACAAATATACACTGCCCCTCATGAACTCGGCCTTTGACTCCCTCCAGGGGGTGTCATGGTTCATGAAACTGGACCTTCGCAACGCCTATCATCTGGTGCACATCAGGGAGGGCGACGAGTGGAAGACGGCTTTACCGGACCCCAAGCGGCCACTTTGAATACCTGGTGATGCCCTTTGGGTTAACCAACGCTCCGGCCGTCTTCCAGCGTCTAATCAACGACGTCCTCCGGGACTTCCTGAACTCCTTCGTGTTTATGTATCTAGATGACATCCTGATCTTTTCACGCATATTGGAGGAGCACCAGGTGCATGTTCGACGGGTCCTGCAGCGCCTCCTGGAGAACCAGCTATTCGTCAAGGCCGAGAAGTGTGAATTCCATACCAACTCAACGTCCTTTTTGGGATTTATTATTGCCCATAACCAGGTGCTCCCGGACCCAGCCAAGGTCAAGGCGGTGGTGGATTGGACCACTCCCACGTCCAGGAAACAATTGCAGGGGTTTCTGGGATTTGCCAACTTTTACCGTCGCTTTGTGCCGAAGTTTGAGATCATCGCCAAGCCCCTGACCAGCCTCACGTCCCCCAAGACCCCCTTCCACTGCGAGCGAGGAGGCTGCTGCGGCATTCGGGAAGCTGAAGGAGGAGTTCGCTTCTGCCTGCGTCTTGACCCAGGTGGACCCGGACCTGCAGTGCTTGGTGGAGGTGGACGCCTCGGATTCTGGAGTTGGGGCGGTTCTTTCCCAGCGCGGAGTGGAGGCACTGGCTGGAGGGGGCTGCACAGCCGTTCATCGTCTGGACAGATCACAAGAACCTTGAGTATCTCCGGACGGCTAAGCGGCTGAACTCCCGCCAGGCTCACTGGTCTCTCTTCTTTGGGTGGTTTAATTTTGCCATCACCTACCGGCCAGGGAGCAAGAACACCAAGCCAGACGCCCTCTCCAGGCAGTTCGAGGCAGAGTCGTCTGGGGATCAGGAAGAGACCATCCTGCCTTCATCCTGTGTGGTGGGCGCCCTCGTGTGGGAGATCCGGGACAGAGTCAGGAAGGTGTAGGAGAATGAGCCCGACCCGGGTGGGGGAACTCCGGGCCAATTGTTCATCCTCTTGTTGGTCAGGAGTGAGGTCATCCAGTGGGGTCACGCCTCCAAGTTGCCGTGCCACCCGGGAATCGCCCGCACCATCGGCCTGCTCCAGAGAGCCTTCTGGTGACCAGGGCTGAGGAGGGATGTTACCAACTATGTCCGGGCCTGCGCCCAGTGCACCACCGAGAAATCGTCATCTTCCCTCCCGGCAGGTCTCCTCCATTCTCTGCCGGTCCCTTCTCGCCCCTGGTCCCATGTGGCTCTGGACTTCGTGACAGGCCTGCCCCCTTCTGACCATTTCACCTCGGTGCTGATGATACTGGATCGTTTCTCCAAGGCAGCCCATTTTGTGCCACTCCGGGGGTTGCCTTCAGCACGGGAGACGGCGGATCTTCTGGTTCAGCACGTGGTTCGTCTTCATGGCATCCCTGCAGACATTGTCTCGGACCCAGGCCCGCAATTCGTTTCCCAGGTCTGGAAGGCATTTTGCACGGCACTGGGGGCCATGGCGAGTCTCTCCTCGGGGTATCACCCTCAGAGTAACGGCTAGTGCGAGCGAGCCAATCAGGAGCTGGAGGCTGCGCTCCGCTGCGTCATTTCTTCATGTTCCTCGTCCTGGAGTACGTTTCTGCCCTGGATTGAGTACGCACACAACGCCACGGTGTCCTCAGCGACGGGAGTGTCCCCCTTCAAGGCATCTTTGGGGTATGACCCCCCGCTGTTCTCGGAGGAGGTGAAGGAGGTGGCTGTCCCTTCTGTGCAGGCCCATGCCAAGAGTTGTCGCCGGATCTGGACCATCACCCGTAAGGCCCTCCTCAAGACCTCAGAACGCAATACCCAGGTGGCCAACCGTCACAGGAGACCTGCCCCGGATTATAAGGTGGGTCAACAGGTTTGGCTATCCACAAAGAATATCAGTGTGCCGGCCAAGAAACGCAATGTAACTAAGCGTTTCATCGGTCCATTTGAGATCTCTCGGATCGTTAACCCAGTGACTGTGCACCTAGCTCTCCCCCCTTCCATGCGCATCTGGCCCTCTTTTCATGTCTCCCAGGTGAAGCCCTACATCTCCAACCCCCTGTGCCCCCCCCCCCCCGGCGGGGTCGAGGTCTTCAGTATTTGGTGGACTGGGAGGGATTCGTCCTGAACACCATTCCTGGATTTGCTCCGCGTTGATTCTTGACAAACAGCTCATCCGCGATTTCCATCGGGCGCATCCAGGTAGGATGGGGCAGGTGCCTGGAGGCACCTCTAGAAGGGGAGTACTGTCATGGCGGCCGCTGGGCCGTCATCAGCCCCGGCTGCGCACACACCTGCCGCCAATAACCAGCAGGCCTTAAATGCCGGTGTCACTGACTGCTCAGCATGGAGTCATCTGTCTTCTTCGCCACGCAACGTGTCACGGACCCAACCTCTAGCCAGAGCATCCATGACACATCATCGTCAAGCCTCGTCACGTAAGCCACAGAATAACTCACCTTGTCAGAGTATTCTCCCCTGTGCACAGGTGGACCTCCCTGGCGGCGGACTTGTCTCCCCTAGCAGCGGAGCTTCTCCTCCTCCTCCTCCTCGGATCTCCTCCTCATCGTCACAGCACCAAGCCCCACGCTCACCTAACCACACGGAGCCACGGAGCCAGCAAGAGTCCCCCAGCGCCACCTGCAAGTAAGCAGCGCACTTTGTTACATCGTCTTACTACAAGCTGCATTAATCCCCCTGTGCTTGTGTGTTTCCAGGGTTGCCAGGTCGCAGCGGGACTCGCTCAGCTCCAGCTGTCCTCCAGCTTCACACTCACCCACACATCCACTCTCATAACACTCATTGATTTAATAAATAATTGTCAAACGGTCTTACTCGTGTCAGTGTCTGTCTCCTGGGTCAAGCAATCATGTCATTTAGGAGTATATACAGTTCAGTTATTAGCAATATTAATGGCATTACAGTGGACAGATCAAAATAACATCAAGAAAGTCTTATGTTCAGATTCATTGCCATCATAGTTTCATAGCAATCCAGGTCCTTTGAAAGTAGGCCAGACACACTTTTTGAAATATATGTGACACTATACAGATTGTATTGCAGCAAAGCAGAAGTCAGATTTATATGGATTCCAGCACATCAAGGAATTGAAGAGAATGATACGGCAGACTCAATGGTTAAACGGGCTTTAAGACAGAACCTTTTTTAAAGAAATACCATGTAGTAAAGCTGAGGCTGTGATAATCAGGTGAGGTTGCTCCCCCTCCCCTCCTGTGTTGTTTTTCCTCTGTTTCCCGCTCTGGAGTTGATTACACTCACCTGCGTGATTGGCCGCACCTGCTGCTTCCTCCTCTGCCAGCTTTAAAATAGCCAGTCCGCGAGTGCGTCTTCGCTGGACCGTTGTGTATTGCTGCCTCAACATAAGGTTAAGTGATAGTGTTGTGCTTTAGTCTTACCTGTAGTTTGACCATTGTTCTCCTCTCCTCCTCAGGTTGCTGCCATCGCAGTGTTGTGTCTCTCCAGGGCTGCGCACGCTCACCTTCCCTTCCACCATCTCATATGGATTCTCTTGCTTCACCCGGTCAAACTACAGCTCCTCTCCTTCCCTTCACCATTCCTTGCTCCTGCTGGCTTCTCTGGCCCCATTCCCCACCAGCTCCAACTCTTCTGCACACTGGGTCACAGCTGGGCCCTCTGTTCATTACCGTAAGATCTCTCTCCTCTATTTCTTTATCATCTCTCCTCTCCAATTATCCTTTATTAATCATTTCCTCTGTTTTCTGTCTTTCAGGCTGTGTGCTGCCTCCAGTGTACATCCCGACCTGTGTTTTGCTTTTTCAATAAAAACGTGTTGTACTTTTACTTGTGTCTGTGTGTTCCTCTGGTGTCTCTGCTTTGCGTTTGAGCCTCTGGCTAGTGAATTATGACAGAATGGTTCAGCCAGGATCAAGGCTCAGCGAGCATGGCATCGGAGGAGCATTCAGCTCTTTTCCAGTTAGACGCCACTGAGCGCCAAGTAGCTGTTCTAACCGAGCAGCTGCAAACAATTAAACAGCAAATGGCTACTGTAACCGATCACTTATGTCATCTGTCTCATCTGACTCCTCCTCCATCTGCTGCCCTGGCAGTCTCCACCATCCGCCGGACCATTTCCATCCCTTCTCTGGCCCAGTATGCAGGAGAGTTGGGGGGATATAAAGGGTTCCTGCTCCACTGCTGGCTATATTTTCAGCAGGTGGCGGGGAAATACTCGGATGATACTTCTAAAATCCATTCATGGCCCTGCTGCTTAGAGAGCGTGCACTTAGTTGGGCCCAGTCCATACTGGGCAGCCCGGAGGGGTCCCATTATACACATGATCATTTTGTACAGGAATTTTCTCGGGCCTTTGACCATACAGAGAGTGAGGAGAATCTTGTGAGTCAGCTATTGGTGCTTCGGCAAGGGAGTCAGTCGGTTGCCAACTTCTTGGTCGAATTCCAGGTCATTGCAACGGAGTCCTAATGGAATGATGTTGCTCTACGCAGCGTCTTCTTCCGGAATCTCAATTCCAACCTTCGTGATGACCTGGCAATCCACACCAACCCCTCCTCTCTGGATGAGTTAATTGAGCAGGCTATCGGCCTGGATAACCGGTACCACCAGCGAGGGAAGGAGCAGAAAGCTGAGAAGCCCTCTGCCTCCTCATCTACGTGCCCCCCCCCCCCATCCTCTTGCTCCGATTGGTTGGCTTCTTCTCCGGAGCCAATGGTCTTGGGCTGGGCTCATTTGATTCCGGACGAGCTCCAGCAATGTAGGAAGGCGAGGCATGCATGTTTTGTGGCTCCACAGAACATCATGTGTTTAAATGTCCCATTTGAGCAAAAGATTCGGCCCGTCAGTAGCTGTGGGGGGTCTGGGGGGCGGATTTTTAACAAAGCCCCCCGGTAATTTTTCGCTGCCGGCCCTCATTCAGTTATCGGGGGCGGAGCTCAAAGTCTTAACTTTTATTGACTCTTGAGCTAAGCAAAGTTTCATTGCACTGGGTCTAGTCCAAAAACTTAAAATTCCCACTAGAATTCTACTGACCCCGTTAAATGTCTCAGCCCTTTCCGGCTGCAGACTAGCTGCTGTTACTCATCAAACTGAGCCGTTATCTGGTAGCCATCATGAACTCCTTCCTTTTTTCATTTTGCCTAGCTCTTCTACTCCCGTGGGTCTGGGTTATCCAAGGCTCCAACAACACAACTCCATAATCAATTGGGCCCAAAATTCCATTTCCTCCTGGAGTCCCTTTTGTCTCTCATCGTGTCTCCGCTCCACTGCTTCCTCTTCCAGTCTCCCAATCTCCTCCTCTCCAGCCGAGCCGCTGGACCTCAATCTTGTGCCTGAGGTCTATCACAACCTAGGGGAAATCTTTAGTAAGTCCAGGGCCCTCTCTTTGCCACCTCATCGGCCCTATGACTGTACTATTGACCTCCTCCCTGGTGTGTGGCTGCTGTCCAGTTGGCTTTACAGCTTGTCTGGGCCGGAGAGGGAGGCAATGGAGAGCTATATTAAAGAATCCTTGAATTTTGGCCTCATTTGCCCCTCGTCCACTCCTCTCGGCGCCGGGTTTTTCTTCGTGAAGAAAAAAGATGGGTCTCTATGGCCCTGCATTGATTATCGCAAACTGAATGCCATCACCACTAAAGATAAATATTTATTACCACTCATAAACTCCGCTTTCTAGCTTCTTCAGCATGCACAAGTATTGACTAAACTTGATCTCTGGAATGCTTACCATCTGGTTCACATATGTAAGGGGGGTGAATGGAAGACGACATTCAAAACTCACCTGGGGCAACCTGAATAGGTAGTGACGCCCTTTAGGCTTACCAATGCCCCTGCCTTCTTCCAACGCATGATCAATGACGTTCTCCGGGATATGGTGAATCACTGTGTTTTTGTCTACCTTGACGATATCCTAATTTTTTCCTGCACGCTGGAGGAGCACACAGTCCACATCCATGCAGTCCTTCAATGGCTTTTGGACAATCAACTGTATGTGAAGGCTGAAAAGTGTGAGTTTTCCTCCCGTTCCACTTCTTTCTTGGGGTTCATTGTAGCCGAGGGTGACTTAAAGGCCAATCCAGCTAAAGTTAAAGCAGTGGTAGACTGGCCAATCCCCCAGTCCAGGAAACACCACCAGCATTTTCTGGGCTTTGCAAATTTTTACCGCAGATTCATTCGTAATTACAGTAAAGCAGCCTTGCCGCAAACCCAGCTGACCTCAACGGAAGTTCCATTTAAATGATCTGAGGCAATGGAACAGGCCTTTACCAAACTGAAAGCCCTTTTTGCTGATACGCCCATCTTGGCTCAGGTTAACCCACAGCTGCAATTCGTGATTGAAGTTGATGCATTTGATTCGGGGGTGGTCGATGTCCTCTCACAGCGACCCGCCTCCAATCAGAAATTACATCCTTGTGCATATTTATGCATATCGGCGGCTGACTCTAGCCGAGAGATATTACGACATAGGGGACCGTGAGCTGCTGGCCATAAAACTGGCACTGGAGGAATGGAGGCACTGGCTAGAGGGAGCCAACCAACCCCTCATTGTCTGGACTGATCACAAAAATTTAGATCGGCCAGAAGGTTAAATTCCAGACAGGCCTGTTGGACCCTGTTTTTTCTTAGGTTTGATCTCTCCATTACTTATCGTCCTGGCTCCCGCAGTATTAAACCTGATGCTCTCTTTCGCCAGTTCTCCTCTGACCTGTCACCTTCCTCTCCCCCTCTTTCTGTCTCTCCTTCTCCTGAACTTATCCTGCCTTCTTTCTTCATTGTAAGTGCCCTCTCTTGGGAGATTAAGCAGAGGGTCCGGCAGGCCCAGTCCTCTGAACCCATTCCGAAGGGAAGCCCTACTAACCGTCTTTATGTCCCCTCTGCCCTCCGTAGTGATGTTTTCCTGTGGGGGCACACCAGCCTCTTTGCCTGTCATCCTGGAATTTCTCAGACAATTGAACTGTTGCAACGTGTTTTTTGGTGTTCGACCCTTTGAGCAGATGTTCGAGACTCTGTCAAAGCTTGCCAGGTCTGAACTACTAACAAATCAGACTCCTCACCTCCAGTTGGGCTCCTTCATCCTCTACCTATCTTGAGCCGCTCCTGGTCTTACATTGCCATGGACTTTGTTACGGGCCTCCCTCCATCACAAGGTAACACTGTTATTCTCACCATTATTGACTGATTCTCTAAAGCCATTCATTTAGTACCCTTTTGCAAGTTGCCCTCAGCCACAGAGACCGCTAATCTTCTCACTCTCCATGCAATCCGCCTTCACGGGATCCCCATTGACATCGTTTCTGACCGAGGTCCGCAGTTTTCATCCCTGGTTTGGAAGGCCTTCTGTCGTTTCCTCGGTACCACCGTCAGTCTCACGTCTGGTTATCATCCCCAGAACAACGGGCAGGGCAAGCGTGCTGACCAGTCCCTGGAGGCCACCCTGAGATGCGTAGTTTCCTGCAACCCCACCACCTGGAGCTCCCATCTAACTTGGATGGAATATGCACACAACACCGCCGTTTCCTCTGCCACCGGACTGATTCCCTCCGAGGCCTCTGTGGGTTACACCCCTCCTCTGTTACCCATGGGGGAGAGGGAGGTAGCTGTTCCTTCTGTGGTAGGCCCACACTCACCGCTACCACCATCTATGGAGGTCCACTCAGGCTGCCCTTCTCCGCTCATCTGAGCAGAACCGTCTTTATGCCAACCAGAGAGGTGCGCCAGTGCCCGGGTACTCTGTTGGTCAGATCAGAATCAGAATCAAAATCAGAAAAAGATTTATTGCCAAGTACATTAACAGATCACTGATAACATACGAGAGAATTTGACTTGACACAGAAAATGAACCTGCATTTCCAGTGACGCGGCAGCATCAGAGACGCGCCTGCCAACAGGATAGTGAATACAAGCATGAGAATAAGAATAATACGAGGAACAATAGGAAGGAGCAAAAAAATCATTGATTCAAAATACTGGTTACATAATTAATCAATATTAAGATTTCAAGGAAAAAAAAAGCTCTTCAATGCACATTCGCTACACAGGGTTAACAAGACACAAGAGAGCAGTGTGTGTATCTTTATTCAGTTCATGGATCAATGTGTGTGCGGTGTTGAGCAGTGTTGATGATAATAAGAGAGACAACAAGGACTCTTGGCAGGAGATGTTTTGTCTGGCTGGCGCCGAGTCCTTATCTTGGCAGAGTCCAGCTGGCTGTCCAAGGCCTTATGCTCGATGATTTTGAAAACACAGACTGCAGACAGCCAGGAGGAATTTTCATGGGGAAATTGAGCCAAATCGGACTGATCACAGAGAAGGCTTTTTATTTCTTCTGTAGATTCAGTACTTAATCCTTCATTGCGGGGCTTTAAATCCATCGTGGAAAGACCTAAGCGAGACCATGATGTAATCCACCTTCCGAGACAGTTCTCCATTTGTCGCTATCAGGGTCTTCTCCAATTTTTCAATTTGACAGATGCACCTCGCCTGGCCACCATTTTGATAGGTTGAATCCATCTTCAGCAATTTGCAGTAAACCAGGACAATTCCAGTCCCAATCAGAAAGATCCCGATCACCATTATTACGAAGATAAACAAATCTTCAATATCTTCGATAGAGAGATTAGTGAGACACAGCATTCTCCAATTACCTGTGTCACGTAAATAGCCCGCTGGAGCCGTTCCTGCGGGGCAGACAGCTTCCCCCGGAGCACTTTTCCTTGTTGAAAAAATAGTGTCAATTGTGTTCAAAGCCCAGCTTATTAACTCCATAATTTCTTTTCGACGGTCGCAGTTAGACGCAGACAGACAACAGCAAGCTGGGATCCAGTAGTCGGGAGGGGAGGAAAAAAGTCAGAGCAGGAGAGAAAGAAAAAGCGTCTACTCTCTTGGGAGGGCGGAAGTGAAGATGGTGTTGTTATTGGCTGAACAGGTTCTGCTGAAAACTGAGTCTAGGAAACTGTCACCTCAGTTCCTCGGTCCATTTCCCATCTCTCAGATTATTGATGATGTGACAGTTAAGCTCAAGCTGCCTCCAGCACTCCACATTCATCCCACCTTGCACGTCTCCAGGATTAAACCCTTCTCTGTCAGTCCTCTCTGTCCTCATCCGACACCTCCTCCTCCTTCCTGGGTCCTCAATGGCCAGACCACCTATACCATTCAGAGGGTCCTGGACGTCCGTCATCAGGGCCGGGGTCTACAATACCTGGTCCATTGGAAGGGATGTGGACCGGAGGAGAGGTCATGGATCCCTGGGTCATACTTCCATAATCAGGGCATGGTTCGAGCTTTCCACCAGGCACATTCCATCAAGCCTGGAGGGACGCCAGGAGGCACCCCTTGAGGTGGTGGTGGTGGTGGAGGGTACTGTGATCATCAGGTGAGTGTGTTCCCCTTCCCCACCTGTGTTGTTTTTTTTTTTTCTCTGCCTGTTTCCCACTCAGGAGTTGATAACACTCACATGTGTGATTGTGCACACCTGTTGCTTCCTCATCTGCCAGCTTTAAAAGAGCCAGTGTGGGAGTGCCTCTTTGCTGGACAGTTGTGTATTGCTGCCTCAACACAAAGTTAAGTGATAGTATTGTGCTTTAGTCTTATCTGTAGTTTGACCATTGTTCTCCTCTCCTTCTTGCCATTGCAGTGGTGTGTCTCTCTGGGGCTGCGCACGCTCACCTTCCCTTCCACCATCTCGTCTGGATTCTCCTGCTTCACCCGGTCAAACTACAGCTCCTCTCCTTCCCTTCACAATTCCTTGCTCCTGCTGGCTTCTCTGGTCCCATTCCCCGCCAGCTCCAACTCCTCTGCACACTGGGTCACAGCCGGGCCATCTGTTCATTACTGTAAGATCTCTTTCCTCTCTTTCTTTATCATCTCTCCTCTCCAATTATCCTTTATTAATCATTTCCTCTGTTTTCTCTCTTTCAGGCTGTGTGCTGCCTCCAGTGTGCATCCTGACCTGTGTTTTTCTTTTTCAATAAAAACGTGTTGTGCTTTTACTCAAGTCTGTGTGTTCCTCTGGTGCCTCTGCTTTGCATTTGAGCCTCTGGCTAGTGAATTATGACAGAGGCAAAGGCACTCATATGAAGCTCCATCATCAAAGACTGGAAGAAACACTGGGATGAGGGACAGAAAGGACATCACTTATATTCTATTAAACCAAAGGTGGGAGAAATGGATATGGTAGGGAAAAACACCAGAGAGCATACAGTTACCAGTCTCTCCAGGATTTTGCGATGTTGCAATCGTGTCAATTCATGCAAAATCAGCCAATCAGGGCAAGTATTATTATGAGACCTTGCAAGTTTTGTCCAATCACCGCAACTTTCCCGCAATTTTGGCCAATCCTTGTCAACTTCCGTCAATTTCACCAATCAAATTTGTCTCTGATTGGTGCCGAAACACTCAGCCTAACCAATCTAATGCATCACTGCACTGCATTCACTTATGTGTTTACGGAGCACTTCAGCAAAAAACAGTGTGTGATTTAAAAAAAAAAAAAAAACAACACTCACCCGTGAGGTTTCCAACACCGTCCCTTCCTCTTTCTCTCCCAGCCTGCCGGTAGACATCTCCGTGATGACCGCGTGTACGAAGTGATGGGTTTGTGTTGAAAAATGTCCGCCTGCCCCAAGCACCCCGTCATGGGGGCGCACGTGACGAAAGACTCCATAAAACCACAAACAAACAAACAAATTTAACACTACAGCCAGTGTTTGATCCTTTCATACATCTTTAGAGGTGAAATCATTACTACATCTTGTCAATGAGCTTTAAACCTGTGAATCTCTGATCTGGACACAGACACCCCCCCCCCCCCCCCCCCCGCTAAATGAAAGATGTGTGTCTGATGAGACGTGTGTGTGTACGTGTGTGTCAAGATGCTCAGCAGACAGACAGGTAGGACTTAGGCACAGAAAGAGAGAGGATATTGTCTGTATTTTTTTTTTTTTTCAAAAAAACACAGACTTCAATAGACAATACAGACTAACAGAATAAATTATTTCTTTTTTCTCAGTATCAAGTGGTTGGGCACCTAGGGAGTTTTCAAATCTCTACTCTTTAACATGCATTCAATGCAATTTAGCTGTTGTAATGGATATTGTGTTAAAGTCTGTATTGGCTGTTGCACAAAATTGTTTTTCTGTATAGCAGAAGTTTCTGCTTATTTTACAAATCACTGTAATAGGAAATCTTTGGCAATCCTGTGCTTTTCTTGTTATGTAGAATATCACTGTAGTAAGCTGAAAAAAACAAAAAAATATCTGCTTTAAAATTTGTAATTCTTCCCAGAACTTTTAGTGCAAAAAAAACCCTCTCAAAACATCACAACTTTTAAAAAAGCTCCTGCGAATTCAGGCTTTTTGGGCCGCAACAATCATAAAAAACATCCCCCGAAATCCTGGAGGGACTGAGTTACATCAAGGCTTAGGCTGGGACATAAGGGATTAAATAAGACAATGTTGATCATGGGGAAACATCTAACAGGGCTATGTGAGTGTGGGACTGCAGCAGTCAGTTGAGCATCGTTTGTCGCTGTCAGAAATATAAAACAAAAAAGGAGAAACTGAAAAAGGAATTAGAGAACTGTGGGGTAGGACTTTTCAGTTTAAAATATATATTAAATATAAGAAATGCTAAAGTTATTAGTTTAATTTCCTTACAGAGACAGGACTATTGAAGAGAATTTATTTTTTTTCTCTTCCACCCTCCAGCATAGTAGGTGGCAGTAATACACCTAAATCACTAGTTGCCACCACCATTAAACAGAAGAAGAAGTAGAAGCAGCAGAAGAAGAGGAAGAAGAAACTCCTTGTAGATTCAAGATTCAAACATTTTATTTGTCAATACTGCTATATGTACAGGACATACAGGGGAATTGAAATGGTGTTTCTCTCTCTCTTCTGGTGTACACAATATAAAAAAAGAAAAAAGGAATAAGGCTGGAAAAACAACAACAGCAGTCTATGTACAGTAATGCAACCTGTAGTGCAAATGGTGACAAAAGATAGACCCAGACCTCCCATAGTGCAAATAAAGATGAACGATCAACAATGATGAAACCCCCAGTAATCCTATATACAGAAAAGTAGAGCTCTAATACCCGTAGTTGCAAGTTCAGTGCGATAGTGTAGGGGCAGGCAGTGATAGATATGACTGCACGTGATCAGTATTGCAATGAGCTGTCCAGAGGGCTCGTGCTCGTTGGCTCTCAGTAGTTGTTTGCTCGCTTGCCCTCACCATCTTGGACCTACCTGTATCAGCATGTAAGCTTGCCACATTTAAGTTGAATCAGAACTGAAAAAATATCAGATTCAAATATCAGATATTGGCCTCCTTGGTTACCACAAATCAATATTAATATTGATTAAAAAAAAATCATATCCTCCAGTCTCTAGTTAAGGACTTCATATAAACTATCTATAGTCACCCTGTATGGGAAGGCTTGACATTTTGGTTGGAGACAGATCACAGCTCTGTTTCTGTCTAAATAATAATCATTGCTTTCCCAACGTTTCTAGATAAGATTAATAAATTTAATGTGCTACTCTGTTTTAATTTACTGCTGTTTTTGATACTGTTTAAATCCTAAATCAATGTTAAAAAAAACAAAGCAAAAAAACCCAAAAACCTGTCCATAAATGGCACAGGGTTTCCGGGTCCATTAGAAATTAGGGACCCTCCTTCATCTGAATTAGCAGAAAGGTATTTCCATTATTTGTTAAGTAAATAACTCAAGCAGCCTCGTGATGGGAATTTCCAGATGTGCCTCGGGCTTTTCTTTGGCAGCCTTTTCTTGGCTATAAGCGGTGCAAACATTCACCTGTTTCTGTCTTTCTCATCATGCAGTCCTGACCCATGAACCTGGCTGAGGGTCGCTGGGTATCGTTTCACCTCTTCTTTGACCTCTCATTTGAAAGTGTGACCCCCCTCAACGTCCAACACACACACACACACACACACACACACACACACGCACAGAGCAGATTTCCCTCTGGAACGCCTCAAGTACAGGTGAAGAGCCAGGCGTCATCATATCCAACCTCTTTACAACTCTTGCACACATTTTGACGCGTGTGTGCATTCATTGTGTGTCAGTGACAAAGGGTGAGTGAGTGAGAGGTGAAAGCAAAGTCACAACCCTGAGTGAAAGATGTGTTTGCTCTGCAGGTCTAGGCATGTTTTGGGGCCTTTAAAGGCTTAGCATGTACACACAGGCTAAGCAGAGTGGAAGCATGGGTGCATACACTTACACTGAACACGCACACACCACTCCATGAAGTACTGCACGCCAAGCCTCTTTTTACCCCCTCTGGACAACTTATTTACTGACATTATTACTGTTAATCAGGGCTGTTTCTAGCTTTTTATGGCCCCTATGCATGGGTGGTGCCTATTATTTGTAAGGGGGACGAGTTAAAATGCTTTAAAATAATAGTAATAAAAAACTTTCTCTTACCAACAAAACCATAAAAAATAAACCTGGGTCACTGTCTAGATGAACAGAAAAAATATTAAACAGAATAAACATTTAACGTCTACATCTACAAGAAAATTGATGCAAATTTATAAAGAAAAAGATTTATGAACAAAGTTGCAAGTTTAAGAGAAAAAAGTTGCAAATTTATAAGAGAGGAAAAAGACAGACAGACACACACACATATGCAGCCTGACACGAAAGCCAAGATGTCAGTACTGTGATATATGGTAAGAATAAGAATAAGATGCTCATAATGGTTTACCTCACCCAGGGCTGACGGGGAGTCCACCTCCTGGTGAAGGAGACCCTCCACTATCCTACATTCTGGAGCGGAAAACACCCTCAGTGCCAGCAAGCAACGCAGCTCCTCTGTCACAGGTGCCAGACAGCGGTGACCGAACAGCTGGAACCTCTGCTACCAAGCCAAGTCAGCAGTGTTCTCCCAGTGTTCTGCCATTTTACCATACTTTCTCAGAATACCATACCCGTATGGCAAACCGACAGATATGGCTATCAGTTTAGCATGCTTTGTCAGAATAGCATAGCTTCTCATTCTGTATGCTGGAATGTGTCTGTAGTTTTGTGTGTGTGTGTGTGTGTGTGTGTGTGTGTGTGTGTGTGTGTGTGTGTATTTATATATACTGCTCAAAAAAATGAAAGGAACACTTTTTAATCTGAGTAAGCTGGACTAGCCTGCCACAATTTCTTCACTTTAAGTTTTGGAGTGTTTTCATTTCCATCAAAAGACGTGGCATCTTTTCCTTCTTAACACATAATCCAGTCCATATCAGTGTAGATATCCAGCTTATTTTTTTCCCATTAAAATCTGATGTGTTTTCAAAGTGTTCCTTTAATTTTTTTTGAGCAGTGTATATTTCCTGCTGTTAAAAATGGCCATGGGTATTTTTCACAATTAACTCAAGGTTTAAATGCCAAGCTACATGGTCCATTCTTGAAGCAGACAGCACTAGAAAAGCACTCGGAGAGCGCAGACCTCCGCCAAGTGCCACAGTTCCCCCCATACAGTGTTTGTGTGTACGTTTTCAGATTCCTTGACCATGAAAACATATGACTAGCAATTGGATTCACAATGATAGGATTAGTGGTTCAGTAGTTATTCACGAAAATGGCATTTTCCTTAATGGCGGTTTTCTTCTGGACGGTGATCCAGATCACCACCAAAATCTAATCATCAGTAGGATACCCCATTTCTGACAATCTGTGAAAATTTCATGAAAATCCGTCCATAACTTTTTGAGTTATCTTGCTAACAAACAAACAGACAAACCAACGCCGATGATCACATAACCTCCTTGGCGGAGGTATAAAACATAATACTGATGACACTGCGCTAAACAACCACAATCCACAACCTTCAGCGCCGGAGGCCAAAATTCTACACATGCGCCACAATGGCATGCCATATAAACACCCTAAATTAGGTGTTGACTGACTAATTTAGATTTGGAGAGATACCATAGAACAGTTAATTCCTCAGGCAGAAATAAATGAGAGTTTTTGAATAAAGCAGCTCATCGGGGTCTTTTGTGGGTGACATACACTACCGTTCAAAAGTTTGGGGTCACCCAGACAATTATTTTGTGTTTTCCATGAAAAGTCACACTTATTTACCACCATGAGTTGTAAAATGAATAGAAAATATAGTCAAGACATTGACAAGGTTAGAAATAATGATTTGTATTTGAAATAATATTTTTTTCCAGATACTCAACCTGCTCAAAGGAAGGTCAGTTTTATAGCTTCTCTAACCAGCTAAACTGTTTTCAGCTGTGCTATCATGAATGCACAAGGGTTTTCTAATCATCCATCAGCCTTCTGATGCAATGAGCAAAGACATTGTACCATTAGAACACTGGAGTAATAGTTGCTGGAAATGGGCCTCTATACACCTATGTAGATATTGCACCAAAAACCAGACATTTGCAGCTAGAATAGTCATTTACCACATTAGCAATGTACAGAGTGTGTTTCTGATTAGTTTAAAGTTATCTTCATTGAAAAAAACAGTGCTTTTCTTTCAAAAATAAGGAAATTTCTAAGTGACCCCAAATGGTAGTGTACATTGTTAATTTGGGAAGTGTATGGTTTAAAAAAATCTGCTGCTTTTTTACCAATTGTGACAAAAGCGCCTGCCCCTTTCCTGTTATATGCGTGCGCATTGCTGACCTTCCATCAGCTGTTTCCGTCAGCTGTATTGAAGTCTACTGGTGTATGCTGAAATTATGGGCGGAAGTGTATTTCCTGCTACTACGCATGTCACACATGCATAGTAACCCAGGGTATGGGTGTTCTGATCCATCCATCCATCCATCCATCTTCTTCTGCTTTATCCTTTTCGGGTCATGGGGGGGCTGGAGCCTATCCCAGCATCTTTGGGCGAGAGGCAGGGTACACCCTGGACAGATCGCCAGTCCATCACAGGGCCAACGCAGAGAGACAGACAATCATTCACTCTCACAGTCATACCTAAGGACAATTTAGAATCCCCAGTTTAATGCCAATTAACCTAACTTGCATGTTTTTGGCATGTGGGAGAAAACCGGAGAAATCCTGGAGTAAACCCACGCAGACACGGGGAGAACATGCAAGCTCCACACGGTAAAATGTCAGAACAACTGTGCTCCTCCTGCCCATCCTCCTGAATGGCGGGGTCTTTCTCAAAATAATATTCTGAGCACCGCTTCCCTCAGGATCCAATGACAAGCGCTGGAGGTTGCAGTCTGGGAGGAAAATGATCCACAAATGTCCAGATAAGGCTGGATATTTGCTACACATGTTGATTTATTTGTGACTTTTTTGGAGCGATGCACCATTAAAGACAGGAGGAGAAAAAAGATGTAATTAGACGTAATCGTATGACAGTTTTGCAGCGCAGCAAAGTAAAATACACTTAAAAAAATACAGAAATGATTATGCATGGAACAAATGTAAAGTGGAGAGTATAACAGCAATTTGTCATTATTGTTTTAATTTTTATCATTCCACTTAATGTGGACTATTTTATTCAAATGTGTGTTTTGTAACTCTTTTAATTTATATCTTTTTTTCATACTGACTGCGCAGTAGCCTGGTGGAGCACCCACAATTTTGTTGTACTTTACAGCTGTTCAGTGACAATAAAGCCTATTCTAGTTTAGTACAGTAATTGCAGAGAGGACTAGGGGTACTCTGTCCCCAGCTGGCCAGCCATATGGCTTTGTTCTCTGGCTGTAAATACCCTGAGCTGCCTGCTTTGCCTCTTCATTCCTCTCCACAATCGTGGTGGTGTTACATTAAAATTTTAGATACAGTATTATATCCACGTGAGCACACTGGGAGGAGCACTGGCGAGGACCCATGGTCTGCTCTGTATGGGCTCACATCGTGGGAAAGGACAGTGGTAGTGGCAGGTGTATGCGCCATACCGCTCTGTTGTAAGGCTCTTGTTCTCCACATATGCTGAATAGTCATTTAAGACCCTCTGCAATGACAGCAGCAATTTATTACAATTTTTCAGCTATACGTCATCAATACTGTCTGTGCTGCTTACATTTAAAAATGCTGTTTTAAAGTATGGGGTTGCTATGTGGTGACTTACTGCCACCTATTGGTTGTTTTCAGTAATTGTTAGAGAAAAAAAAAGCTTTTTTCAGTTCAGTTGATTATAAGGGAAGCTGCTGAGGACATAGTGTTTTCAACCAAAATGGTGGCCTAGTTGATAGCGCATCCGCCCCACAACCAGGAGGTTGGGGGTTCGAGTCTCGGCCAGGTCATACCAAAGACCATGTAAAAATGGTACTTCCCACCTTCTAGCTTGGTGCTCAGCATAATAGAATGGGGGAAGGAGAAGTTGTTTATGGCAGCGACCCCTCTGATTCTACATGTGATTAACATTGTAGATAGGAGAAACGTAATTTTGTTCTACTGTACATGATTGGCTGTATGGACTGAATGACAATAGACATGTCTTCTTCTTCAATCAATGTCTGAGTGCTTCAGCCTTAGACAACATTTGTCTCCAAGTAATTTCCTTTACATTTAAGTGTCATAAAACTAATTTCAGCATGTTTTCGATAATTCTTTGTTCTTTATCGTTTTATATGAGAAGTGACATTTGTTTAAATATCTGCAGTCAGCTAAGCTAGCTTGTTTTATGGGTTTGCAGTTAGTGCAGAGCTTATCACAAACTCAATATATGCAATGTGGATATTTTTCAGCATACTGTATGAGTCATTTGTCTTTGTATCTTCTCTATGTTTCAGTTTTACACTATTGGAACTGGAACTGAATTGGAATCAACTGTTTTCATTAAATGTTAAAAAAACATCAAACTGTGGATTTATTGAGACTCCAAGGTGTTAGTTATCTGTCTAGCTCTGCCAATAATGCACTACGAGGGCAGCATACTGTCTTTTTCTGGTCAAATTTGCCAGCTAACAGACTTGTGGTGTTCTGGAGGAGAGGGTGACACCATCAGTGTCCTTCATGGGATGTGGGTCGACTTAATTAGACTATTTATACATTCGTACATCAACAGGAATGATGACATTCTATGATGAGTCCCTGAGAGGATGGTCACTTGTATGGAGTGCCCATAAACACAAACATGAGCAGAGAGTAGGGATACTGCTTGCACCACATGTGAAACTAGAATGCTATCAGGCATCTACCTGCCAGGATAATATCGAATGCAGTGCATGTAAGATTATCTATCTTAAATGCATACTCCCCGACTGATTCAACCAAGTCAAAACCTTCAAAATCTGCCGTCTATGCAGCCCTGAGTAAAGCAAAGGAAGAGCTCAACAAAAAGTTTAAACTTGTTACCCTTGGTGAGTTCAATGCCACAATTTCCTCGGAAAGTAAGGAATCAGAAGCATGGGGTGACACACTCGGTCATAACAACTCTGATAGAGTTACAACTAATAATAATGGTGAACGTATGTTGGCATGGTGTTTGAAAAACCAGGATAATGAACAGTACCTTTAGAACAAAAAGGATACATCGTGGCACATGGCAGCATGTTGCTACTGGTAAATGGAAATGAGTTGATTACATCTGCACAACAAGATGGGTATCCAGATTCATTCGATGGTGCCGAGTGTTTGTTGGTCCTTCATTGTTGTTCGGTACTGATGACAGGCTTTTGCTGATGAATATCTGATTCCCCTTATCACAGAGAAACCTTCATGAGTTAAATCACAAATATCAAGCACACTCCGAAAAAAGTACTACAGACCATCAGGTATTGCGAGATAGCCCACTACTGCAGCAGAAGTTAACAGAGAAGTTGGACAAGGAATTTGAAGGAATGGACCTGGAAGATGTGGATGAATTAAATGAATGAATCATTATTACAGTTAAGAAATGTGCTGAGGAAGTTTGTCTTAGAATATTCTCTTACACGAAGAAGAAAGAACTGTGGGAAGATTTGACTCTCTCGCAAATGGTATGTGATCTGCGGAAGTGCACCAATCAAAAGAGAGGTTGGAAAGCTACAGAAATCCATCAAGCTTTGATGTAGGCAGTTAAAAAATGACTACTATAAGGAACTGGCTGCGAATGTTAATTCTGTTGCTGAAGCAAGAGCAGTTAAAAATGAATTTGCATTGGCGAAGAAGTTCAAGTGATTGAAATACAAATGTAAGCATGCGATCTTGAAGTCCAAACTCAAGCAACACTTCGACAAGCACTTTGATCAGAGGGAGCTAGCTACTCCACCTGAGCTTGCAAACCTGTGTGACTTCTTACATCTTAGTGATGAGGCCCTATAGATATACAGTATCTCACAAAAGTGAGTACACCCCTCACATTTTTGTAAATATTTTCTTTTATCTTTTCATGGGAAAACACTGAAGATATGACACTTTAGCCTGTTTTCCACTAGCCCAGCACACCTCGGTACGGCTCGATTCACTTCAGTACGGCTCGGAATGCTTCTGTCTCCATTAGCACGGTGTTGTGCTTGTGCTGTGATGGTTTGTGTTGGGAGGTTTTAGAAGTGAGGCAGCAGCAGATTCTCAGCGAGGCGGGGGCCACACTCCCGTGATGTTATGCACCGGACTGAGTCCTTATTTACACAAGACAAAAAATGGAGGATCCAAGGATTATTGCCTTGCTCGCTCTGTGGTTTTATCTCACAATTAATTTTATCTCATAATTAAGCTGCAACAACACATCGCTTTTGTTTTGAATTAACTGCCAAATGACCTAGAAATAATGAGCTGAAACTTGTTTTTATTCGTATTAAATAATGAGACGGTGGCACACTGGACTACACCACATCCTAGGGCATTTTGGATGTACTGAATTAAAAAAATTCATGTTTTTCACCTTCAGGTCAACGTTTGGAACAACAGTATTATTATTTTCCGTTTAGATGATGCTACACTCCTTCTAAAGTATTGTAAATCTCTGAATTTGGAATGCTGATAGAACATTCAATTTACATATACTTGTACCTTTGACTTGGTGCTAATTTTTTATGATATTTCAATAAAAAGAACAGAAAGCTTACAAAAAGATTTCTTTTTTGGTCTAGTTAAAAATTACATTACCTTTACAATGGTTGACCCTCAGCATCATTTTGATCAGACTAGGCAATGGAATTTCTATGTAATTATACTGTTTTATAATTCAGTGTTATAACAGACAAACCACACTTTCCAAAACAATTCCATTTTATTATATACAAAATATTAAAATAAAAAAAAACTTTGCAACACAACATGAAGGTTAATCGACATTTTATACACGCCGACCACTGAGTGCTGAGGCTCGGTAGAATGAAGGCGTCTCTGCCAGCTGTGGGTCAGGATGGCTCGGTTGAATAATCCGTGCGGGCTGTCGCGGCGGACGCGTGGGATGATTCTACAAGGAAAATGCACACAATAAAATACAGCACGAAAGTGCAATATATACAGAAAAGACAATAGTTTTTAACAAGAATACATAAGCTTATTTCAGCGTATTGTTCACATGAATAATTACAATAAAAGCTTTAGTCAGAATCATCAGAATCAGAATCAGAATCAGAATCAGAATCAGCTTTATTGGCCAAGTATGCACAACACATACAAGGAATTTGACTTTGGCTAAAAACTTGCTCTCGTTGTTCAGGTGAAGGATTTAAATAAGGATTCAATGCCAACCAGAGTATGTACAGTAAATTACAGTCTGTCCACGTTTCTATAAAAGGATGCAAATATATACAGGAATATATGCAGTTATTTACTCGGACTAACCACACTTTGCAGAAATATATGAAAAAATATACAATCACACAGTATTTCAATGTGGACTCAGATTCAGTGATATAATGTGAATGAAGTAAAAAGCAGTGTGAGAGTTATGTGCAATGTAATAATGGATGAAAAGTCATGAGTACAGCAAACAGGTAGGACTAGGTGAATGTTAGGAGTTCATCAGAGTGATGGCTTGAGGAAAGAAACTGTTCCTGTGACGGGTGGTTTTGACCTTCAGTGATCTGTAACGACGACCAGAAGATAGAAGTTCAAACAGTTTGTGGCCGGGGTGTGATGGGTCAGCACAGATGTTTCCCGCCCGTTTCCTGGTTACTGGTAGTCCGCAGTGTGCTGCAATAAAGCAGCGATCCATCCACAAATGAACAGCTTTTTTATTGCATAAATAAACTGAGCGTCTTACCGAATATATTTGCGAAAAAACGCACAATAAAAAAAAAATTAAAACTCACCGTTAAAGGACTCCGATGTCGAGACCTCCCGGTATATTTTTTCATTCCGGGCGGCTCCGTCTAACTCGCGCTGAATACGTTTGTCTGACAATGCAGTGAACAGACACCGCACCTCCTTATTGGTCCATGGAACACCCTTATTACGCGAAGCCATTTTTGATAGAGAACAAATGAAAATAGCACAGCAATACACTGAAAAGGAACCGCCAACAGTGGTTGCGTGCTGAGTAAAGGCGGTCGTGAAGATTCCTTTTTTTTTTTTTTAAAAAACTTTATTGAGAAGGTCATGAAGATTTGGTAGATGAGGAGGAGGAGAGGGGCGGTTACAACCTGACCAATCAGCGCCGGTTACGACCTGACCAATCAGCGGCGACCAGTCTGTTAACGTCACAACACGGCACAGCTCAGCACTGCTGTACCCTGCCCTGGAGCGGGGCTGAGAATCGCGGCTGTTAAACCGTGTTGGGGCTTGTGGAAAAGCGTACAAAGCGTGCTGAGCCGTCCCGTGTTGCGCTAAAGCGTGCTAGTGGAAAAGGCCCTTTTGATACAATGTAAAGTAGTCAGTGTACAGCTTGTATAACAGTGTAATTTTGCTGTCCCCTCAAAATTACTCAACACACAGCCATTAATGTCTAAACCGCTGGCAACAAAAGTGAGTACACCCCTAGTGAAAATGTCCAAATTCTGCCCAAAGTGTCAATATTTAGTGTGGCCACCATTATTTTCCAGCACTGCCTTAACTCTCTTGGGTATGGAGTTCACTAGAGCTTCACAGGTTGCCATTGGAATCCTCTTCCACTCCTCCATGATGACATCATGGTGTTAGGGACCTTGTGCTCCTCCACATTCCATTTGAGGATGCCCCACAGATGCTCAATAGGGTTTAGGTTTGGAGACATGATTGGCCAGTCCATCACCTTTACCCTCAGTTTCTTTAGCAAGGCAGTGGTCGTCTTGAAGGTGTGTTTGGGGTTGTTATCATGTTGGAATACTGCCCTGTAGCCCAGTTTCTGAAGGGAGGGGATCATGCTCTACTTCAGTATGTCACAGTATATGTTGGCATTCGTAGTTCCCTCAATGAACTGTAGCTCTCCCAGTGCCAGCAGCACTCATGCAGCCCCAAAGCATGACACTCCCACCACCATGCTTGACTGTAGGTAAGACACACTTGTCTTTGTACTCCTCACCTGGTTGCTGCCACATACACTTGACACCATCTGAATCAAATAAGTTTATCTTGGTCTCATCAGACCACAGGACATGGTTCCAGTAATCCATGTCATTAGTCTGCTTGTCTTCAGCAAACTGTTTGCGGGCTTTCTTGTGCATCAACTTCAAAAGAGGCTTCCTCTTGGACGACAGCCATGCAGGCCAATTTGATACAGGGTGCAGTATATGGTCTGAGCACTGACAGGTTGACCCTCCACCGCTTAAACCTCTGCAGCAATGCTGGCAGCGTTTCATATGTCTATTTCAAAAGACAACCTCTGGATATGATACTGAGCATGTGCACTCAAATTCTTTGGTTGACCATTGCAAGGCCTGTTGTGAGTGGAACCTGTCCTGTTAAACCGCTGTAATTTGCCAGCGGTTTAGACATTAATGGCTGTGTGTTGAGTTATTTTGAGGGGACAACAAATTTACACAGTTATACAAGCTGTACACTGACTACTTTACATTGTATCAAAGTGTCATATCTTCAGTGTTGTGCCATTAAAAGATATAATAAAATATTTACAAAAATGTGAGGGGTGTACTCACTTTTATGAGATACTGGTACATCCAACCGACCAGAAAGAAGTATTAAACTAAGGTGGGGAAATACAGAAAAATAATCAGACTAATAAAGGGAATGTGAGCATGGCTCCCCAACTGTGCTCCACAGCAAGACGGTCGGTGTGATACTGAGAAATCTCTGTTTGCTGACGATTATGCTTTATGGAAAAGAAGAAAGAAAATGGAATTAATTCAGACAGAAAAATTCAGGAATCCATAATGTAATTGAAAAGTGATCCTATACCTAGGATTTTAAGTTTTCAGTAGATAGACAAAAGTCGTGGTTTTTACAAGAAAGAAAACTTCTAAAGCAACAATTAAAATTGTTGGGAAACAAAATAGAACAAGGTCAACACTTTTTGTTTTTTTTAGATAGATTAGTAACATCACTTCCGGTGGTGTACTTCCGGTGCTGCACTTGTAATGCTTGGATATGAGCTGAGAATTTTAAGCAAAACCATCAAAAATAGGACTTCTGTTGGATACCAACAAACGTGGGGAATACCTTACGACCCAGTGCTGACCTGGTGAAGGTTCTGGCAGATCTGGCTCTGTTTCGCCCCGTTTCCGACCTCTAAAGGGCTCGCCTCTGATGCTAACCCAGATGCTAACCCAGAGTAACTGCAGCAGTGAGAAGGTATTCTTTACATCTGGCCATCTGGAGCCGAGGAGAGAAGGATTTAAAAGGAGGACGAACCAACCGAGGCGGCGATTGGGAGCTCGGGCGCGGCGTTGGTGAGAGACGGGGGCCACCTGGAGTCCAGCAGGACAGTGGCCTGAACCGGTGCCCAATTGCGAGGCCCAGCCGAGGAACTACCAGACTGACGGCAGTCGGTGACGGGGCCTAGAGGGGGCCTAGAGGAGAAGCCACCCAGCCGGACGACAGCGAGCGACGGTGATCGGCCACCGATCGGCGGAGGTGATCGGTGGATTAGAGCTGCGCCGGCGGAGTGCGACATAACTGACGGGGACGGGGCCCAGCGGAGGAGCCGCCTAGCCAGACGGCGACGAGTGGCTGTGATCGTTGGATTCCGGCTGCGCCGGCGGTGCACGACATAACTGGCCAGGTAGACGGAGGCAGGCGCCGGCGATAGACGGCGGTGATCTGCGGAGCTGAGCAGCGTCACTCGGCGGAGAAGCTGCGCAGGAGCGGCGGGTCCAGTAGCGACCGAGCTAGTTGAGGCCTAGGCGGATTCTCTGCTTATTTCTATCCACAGGTCAGTAAAATGCCACCCAAAAAAGAGGAAATGGAAGAAATTAAAAAAACTCTGAACTTTGTGTTAGAAGAACTGGCCAAAGTGACTAGCCAGCAGGACAAAATATTAGACCTAATACAGGAGGTACAAGCCCTACATTCAATAATAAAAGAAAAAGACAAAAAAATTATGGACCTGGAGCAACACGGGCGTCTTTTGGAGCAACGCGTCGAGGATCTTGAACAAGGTTCTCGCATTGATGACATAGTTTATAAGTGTAACTAGACATCAGATATCAGTCGTACGCCCATGCCGCTACAGGACTGAGTGGTGAACATGCTTCCATAAGTGAATCAATGTCCTTAGAAAACCAAGTGCTTCAGTTCCTTAATGATAAAGACATTAAGGTAGAAGCCAATGCGATCTCAGCCTGTATGCTTTACCGAAGAAAGATAACAAAACAAAGAAATCAATTGTGATGCGCTTTGTGAACAGGAGGGTGAAAAATGACATACTGAGGCAGGCCAAAAAACTAAAGGAAACTCAAGTTTACCTAAATGAACACCTGACAAAAAAAAAAACGCTGAATTAGCACGGCAGGCACGGATGCTAAAGAAACATAATAAGATACAGTCAACCTGGACAAGAAATTGTAGAATTTGGATTAAACTAAATGGAACACCTGAGCAAGCAAAAAGTATAATGATCAGAGATGCTACTGACTTAGATAAATACAGATGAACACTGACTATGAAACACAGAGTGAGGAAACTCAAACTCTAAAATATGCCACTATGCTGAACATAAACCACAAGAGATGGAGAATGATATTGATCCTGATAACCACTTTTTCAATAATATTCATAACCACTGTGAATATTACACTGAAAAGCAATTCAAAAGTCAAGTGCAATTAGATGGTAAACTGTCAATAATACACTTCAATAGCAGAAGTCTTAACAAAAACTTCTCACAGATTCAGGACTATTTAAAACAGCTAAACAGAAAATTCACAGCTATAGCAGTCTCTGAAACCTGGCTTAATGAAGACCAGGCTCCCCTGATGGCAATAGAGGGATATCAGATGTTTAACATTAACAGATCTCAAAAAAAGGGTGGTGGTGTTGCACTGTATATTGATGACCTATATAGATGTAAGCTTGTAAATGAAATGTCCTCAGCACTACCAGGGATTCTGGAATGTGTTACTGTTGAGATTGACCTAGACAAAACAAAAAATCTAATCATAAGCTGCATATACAGAACGCCGGGAACTTGCATTGAGACATTCAGAGATAAATTAGTCGAGCTGTACAATAATATTACTAGTAAGAAAATGGTAGCAATTTGTGGAGATTTCAATATTGATCTACTTAATCCACATCAACAAAATGTAGTTACAGAGTTCATGAACTCTATGTACAGCATGAGTCTATATCCCACAATAACACATCCCAGTAGAATCACAGCTCACTCTGCTACACTTATTGACAACCTGTTTGTCAATGTTCTCGACAAGAAAATAGAAAGTGGATTATTGATAAATGATATAAGCGACCACTTGCCAATCTTTGCACTTATCCATGGCCACACGGGGCCCAACCCAGAAAAAATCTCAAAATCGTTCAGACACAAATCACCAAACGCAATCAGTTCTTTTAAAGAGGACTTGCTGAAGCAAGACTGGACAGAAGTCTATGTATCAGATGTAAATGAAGCCTATGACACATTTATAAACATTGTAACCACTCTTTATGAAAAAAACTGCCCATTAGTTAAAAAAAAGCTTAAACACAAATTTACTGACAAACCATGGCTAACCAAAGGACTACAAAAGGCGTGTAAAAAGAAAAATTTATTATATAAAGCTTTCATAAAGAAAAGGACAAAAGAAGCAGAGCAGCGGTATAAAACATACAAAAATAAGTTAACATATATAATAAGATGTAGTAAAAGAGACTATTACAGTAAAGAACTGGAAAAAAACAAAGACAATATTAAAAATACATGGACAATAATCAACAGTATCCTTGGAAATAAAAGCAGAAATACCAGCTACCCAACTAACATCCAAAAAATAATAAATCGACTCCGAATGTGAATATAGCTTCACCTGCAGATGAATTTAATAATTTTTTTGTTAACATTGGACCTAAACTGGCCCGAGAAATACCCACTACGGTGCCAACAGGTGATTCAATATGCAATAACACTGCTGTAAAAGACACCATCTTCATAAAGAACACAGACGAAAGAGAGGTCATTGAAATTGTTAAATCGTTCAAAAGTAAAACATCTACTGACTGCGATGGTATTGATATGCTACTAGTCAAAACTGTTATCGAATGCATAGTGAAACCACTGACGTATATCTGTAACCTGTCTCTCCAATCAGGTATATTTCCCAATGCAATGAAAATAGCTAAAGTAATTCCGATTTACAAGACAGGCGACAGAGGGGAACTCTCCAACTACAGACCAATTTCACTATTACCGCAATTTTCCAAGATACTTGAAAAAATATTCTATGAGAGAATTGACAACTTCATACTGAAGAATGATTTATTGTGTGAGCAGCAATATGGGTTCAGACACAAAAGGACAACAGCATATGCCTTAATGGAATTTACAGAAAAAATATCAACAGCCATTGAAAATAAAGAGTATTCAGTTGGAGTATTCCTGGATCTTAAAAAAGCATTTGATACAGTAGATCACAATCTATTATTAAAGAAACTACAAAATTGTGGTATCAGAGGGGTAGCACTGTCCTGGTTAAGAAGTTACTTAAAGAATAGATATCAGTTTGTATGTGTTAACAACAAAAACTCAGAGCTACTGAAGGTCACCTGTGGAGTCCCACAGGGTTCAGTTTTGGGACCATTATTATTCAATATGTATATAAATGATATATGTAAAGTTTCAGAAAAAATGGACTTAATATTGTTTGCTGATGACACTAACCTGCTATGCAGTGGAAACAACTTGGAACAACTTCTGGATACACTCGGAAAGGAATTAGGAAAGCTGAAACTGTGGTTTGATTCAAACAAATTAACGCTCAATTTAAGCAAGACAAAATTTATAGTCTTTAACAACCATCACAACTACCCAGTACCCAAACTCAGTGTAAATGGTGTAGAGATTGAAAGGGTATCCGAAACTAAATTCCTTGGAGTAATAATTGATAACAAACTGTGTTGGAAGCCACATATTAATTATATAAAAGGTAAAGTATCCAAATCAATTGCAATATTACACAGAGTGAAAAATTTGCTGAATCAACCCACACTATACACCTTGTATCATTCATTAATACTCCCATACATGACATATTGTAATGAAGTATGGGGAAATACATATAAAACAAACATATATCCACTCTTTATGCTTCAAAAGAGAGCTATTAGAATAATCAACAAAGCAGCTTACAGGGAACCAGCAAACCCACTTTTTCTTAACAAAAAACTCTCAAGTTGAAAGATCTGATCGACTTTAAAACCAGCAATAATAATGTTCAAAGTGAAGAATCTATCACTGCCCCGCAAATATCCAAAAGTTGTTCCAAACAAGGGAGAAACGATATCACTTCAGAGGAACATGTATATTTCAAAAGCCTACAGTGAGAACAACTACCAAGCAACACTGTATTTCAGTGCAAGGTGTCAGATTATGGAACGATTTTGGACCTGAATTAAAATCATGTACAAAGCTTGGACAATTTAAACAAAAACTAAAGGAAGAAATACTCCAAACATATTTACAAGACGACATGTAAACTCACATAAGGATTGACATTTCCAGCCTGTGTTGTGTTATAGCTTAGTTTTTCTTTTTTCTCTGTGACACTATGTCTTAGATTTGTTTTTGAATAGTAACCGCTTAACTTAGACTAGCTCAGTTTTCTTTTTCTCTCAGTCATATTTTGTCTTAGCCTTGTTTTAAATTGTAATCGCTCTTGTCTTGTTTTCTCTTTTTTCTCCTTTGAATTCTTGGATGGAATATGGGTGGGCAATATAAGCTGCGGCTTCAGCCATCACCCATTTCGGATAACTCACGTGGAATTGTATAGTAGAAGGAGTCTTTGTCTAATTTGACCTTGTTGTTATATTATACAGTTTCTTTTAACCTGTAATGTACTATCCGAAATAAATTAATTCATTCATTCATTCATTCATAGATAGATAGATAGATAGATAGTTAGATGTACTTTATTGATCCCAAACTGGGAAATTACAGTGTAACAGCAGCATGAGAGTAGACAACCAAACAACAGAAACACACACATGACAGACAAAGGGGATTACCCATGGAAAGTAAAAACTATCACGACTATTAAACCTATATACATCATAGCTTATATATGATGACCCGTATAAACACATGAATCATCCCATTGCACAAAGAAGGACTATCAGGAACAGAGTGAAAAATGGAGGTACCAGTTAATCTGTCAGGTGCAGTATGGCAGCATAATTATGCCAGAATACAACATCATAGTGAGTTATTGTACAGTGAAATTGCATGTGGCAGGAAAGATCTCCGTACCTGGCCGTTCGTCAATGAAGCTGTAGTAGTCTACTGGAGAAAGTAATTCGCTGTCTATCTAGTGTGTGGCGGAGGGGGTGATCAGGATTGTCCATGATGGATCGCAATTTGTTAGTGGTCTCCTCTCCACCACTGTCTCAAAGGTCTCCGGTCTGAGACCAATTACAGAGCCAGCCCTCTTGATAATCTTGTCAAGTCTGTTGGTATCTCTGGCCCTGATACTGCTACCCCCAACAGACAGCAGCAAAGAAGATGGCGCTGGGCGACAACGGTTTGGGTAGAAAAGCTCCAGCATCCTGCTGCACACGTTGAAGGATCTCAGCTTTTTCAGGAAGTAGAGTCTGCTCATCCCCTTCTTGTGCCCAGCATTGGTGTTGATCTCCAGTCCAACCCGCTGCTGATCCTGACACCCAGAGATTTGTAGTCCTCAACCACTCCATTTTTGGGAATACTGCTTGATTCAAAAGTGCAAAATAATGGTAAATGTTAATGAGGTGTCTTACAGGGACTGACTGGGGGAGCAAGCAGGAAAGCTCTGAAGAATATTTATGTAGCCTTGATAAATCTGTAATTGATTATGGGTTACAGTATAATGTACCAGTCAGCTGAAAAAAAACGTCTAAAGAAACTGGATGCGATACATAACACTGGTCAACACCAAATTTATTGTCCTAAGTTTTTTTTTTTAGCTGATTTAGGACAATTTTGATGTGCTGAATCCAAAAATCACATTGGTTTTGCTCAATCAGGTCAACTTTTTGAATTATGGCCACATGTTGTTTTATATGTTTTTTGTTTACATGTATGGGTATTTTCGCTTTATATGATGCAAAATTCTTTTTTATGTCTTGAAATTCTCTGAATTTTTGAACAATGATGACGTAACATTCAATTTACACGTACTTACTGTTATATAAAGGTAGGTACATGCACAGTACTAAGTTAAGTACTAGTAAATACAGTTTTTACTTAGCAACCTGATCGAGAGAAATGGATGTCATTTTCGGATTCAGTGGTGCAAAATTGTCTTAAATCAGTTGAAAAAACACAGACAACTTACAAAAAAATTATTTTTGTAACCCTGTGTAATCGAGCACTGAGATTATGTTGTGGGCCGTTAAGACCTCTCCCGTTTCAGCAGTCCAGGTAGAGATGGGCAGAAATGCCACTCAGCTAATGTTTAAGCAACTAGCATTAAATCACTGGGTTGGTCTGCAAGGTCACTGGGAAAACCATCCAGCTGTGAACACTATGAGACCGTGCTGGGAAAATGAAAAAGAAAAAGCTGATTGTTTCTCTTGCACAGCAAATAAAATGGCCACACAGATGAAGTTGAATGAGAACAGCTATTCCCCTGCAGTTCCTCTTCTGGTGTTTTCACCATGGTTTTTTCCCCTCTGTCTTCATTGACTACTCCATCCATGAAAGAATACAGAAGGAAAAGAGTAAAGGAAACTGGGCAGATATAGTGGAGGAAAGACTCAAAACAATTCACAATTCTTTTATTCAAATATATACAGATGGATCAAAAGAACCAAAGTGTGGGCATACAGGATTTGCGTTTGTCATCCCAAGTTTAAATAAAATCATCAAGGAGAGAATGTCAGATTGTTTAGTGTCATGGCGGCCGCTGGGCCGTCATCAGCCCCGGCTGCGCACCACACCTGCCGCCAATAACCAGCAGGCCTTAAAAGCCGGTGTCACTGACTGCTCAGCACGGAGTCGTCTGTCTTCTTCGCCACGCAATGCGTCACAGACCCGACCTCTAGCCAGAGCATCCAACACGCATCATCGTCAAGCCTCGTCACATAAGCCACAGAATAACTCACCTTGTCAGAGTATTTTCCCCTGTGCACAGGTGGACCTCTCTGGCGGTGGACCTTGTCTCCCCTAGCAGCGGAGCTTCTCTCTCCTCCTCCTCCTCGATCTCCTCCTCATCGCCACAGCACCAAGCCCCACGCTCACCTACCACACGGAGCCACGGAGCCAGCAAGAGTCTCCCAGGGCCACCTGCAAGTAAGCAGCCACTTTGTTACATCGTCTTACTACAAGCTGCATTAATCCCCCTGTGCTTGTGTGTTTCCAGGGTTGCCAGTCGCAGCGGGACTCGCTCAGCTCCAGCTGTCCTCCAGCTTCACACTCACCCCACACATCCACACTCATAACACTCATTGATTTAATAAATAATTGTCAAACGTCTTACTCGTGTCAGTGTCTGTCTCCTGGGTCAAGCAATCATGTCAGTACGACTCCGTCAAGACGACCCAGCAGACAGCGTGCTGACATGCCGTTCTTAACACTCTTATGCCCGAGTAGACCTAATTGCCCATCACAGTTATTGCTAAATCAGTTGACTCAAATTAACAGCCGACTGGATCACCTGGGAAGGACACCAGGCGTTCCCCCCCGGCCGCCCGGGGAGGCCACCAGCCGCTGCCAATTTCACCTGCTAGCCAGGCCCACCAACCCTCCTTATCTCGCCTCACTCCTGTGCCTACCCCCGCCCGCTTTAGCGCAAACTCGGGGAGGGCACAAAGCTTCCTGCTGCAGTGTGAGACAGCGTTTCACCAGTGTCCCCGGAAGATTTTCCCACAGATCACAGCAGAGATAGGGTATTTTTCCAACCTGCTTGAGGGCCGAGCGTTAGCTTGGGCCTACGCGATTATGGCGAAGCCCAGCTACGCTAATTTAAACGTATCCAACAATTTGTAGCAGAGTTCTTGGAAGTTTTTGATCACACTGATCGGGACGCGGTGTTAACAGACCGTCTTTTGAATCTTCGGCAGGGCAGTAAATCTGCAGCCGATTTCGCTGTGGACTTCCGGGTATTAGCTACAGAGGTGGGGTGGGAGGATTCGGCTCTGTGTAGTATTTTTCTCCACAGCCTTAGCCCAGAACTGAGGGATGAGCTAGCGGCACGAGATAAACCAGACAAATTAGGCGAATGATCTCCCTTACCATTAGCCTCGACAACAGGTTGAAGGAGCGGGCAGCCGAACGTAGAGCTGCTAGTCGCTCGATTCAATCATGCCCCCGCTCCTCTCGGCCATCTCTGCCGGCTCTGCCTCCCCCGGAGGAACTTCCGGGGCAGGAGGAGATGAGCTTAGGAATCAGGTGTTTCGGCGGCTGAGAGACAGCGTCGAAGGGGAGGTCCGTGGGTCACAGTAGGGGGACTCACGGACGTAGACCAGAAAAAGCCCCTCACCCGTTGTCTCATTGCTATCAGACTGATTACAAACACAGGGAACATTCTACACATGCTCTCATGACTCTGGAGCTGAGCAAAGCTTCATTTCAGAAGACCTGGCAACCCGTTTGGGCCTCAGCTGTCAACCCCTCTGCCCCCTGTCAAACTTATCACGCTGTCAAAGACCCCGCTCACCACTGTTTCCCACCAGACGGCCCCTGTGTCAGTGATCATTTCTGGAAACCATCGGGAGGATATCCGGTTCTTGGTGTTGCCCATCTCCACCTCGCCTATTATCCTGGGTTATCCATGGCGTGCGCCTACCACAACCCCTCGTTTGAGTGGCAGGGGCGGGAATACATCACAGCATGGAGCCCCTTTTGTCTCAGCGCCTGCCTTCAGTCTGCAGCATGTGGTCCCTCTGTTTCAGTGACACCCCCCCACTCCCCGCCCCTGGACCTTCCAGAGTACCAGAGGTCTATCACGAAATGGAGCAGTCTTTAGCAAGTCACGGCGCTGTCCCTTCCCCCCCCCGTCCCCACCGCCCCTACGACTGTGGCGATCAACCTCCGCGGGGGCCCAGCTGCCGGCGAGTTGGTTATACAGCCTGTCAGCTCCAAGTGGGAGGGCCATGGACACGTATATCAAGGAGTCCCTCAGCTCCGGAATCATCCGTCCATCCTCCTCGCGGTGGGGGCAGGAGTCTTTTTTCGTGGGGGGAAAAAAGGATGGCTCCCTTATGCCCCGGTATCGATTTTCGGTGGGCAAAATAGAATCACCATCAAGGACAAATATACACTGCCCCTCATGAACTCGGCCTTTGACTCCCTCCAGGGGGTGTCATGTCATGGAAACTGGACCTTCGCAACGCCTATTCATCTGGTGCACATCAGGGGAGGGCGACGAGTGGAAGACGGGCTTACCGGACCCCAAGCGGCCACTTTGAATACCTGGTGATGGCCCTTTGGTTAACCAACGCTCCGGCCGTCTTCCAGCGTCTAATCAACGACTCCTCCGGGACGTCCTGAACTCCTTCGTGTTTATGTATCTAGATGACATCCTGATCTTTTCACGCATATTGGAGGAGCACCAGGTGCATGTTCGACGGTCCTGCAGCGCCTCCTGGAGAACCAGATATTCGTCAAGGGCCGAGAAGTGTGAATTCCATACCAACTCAACGTCCTTTTTGGGATTTATTATTGCCCATAACCAGGTGCTCCCGACCCAGCCAAGGTCAAGGCGTGGTGGATTGGACCACTCCCACGTCCAGGAAACAATTGCAGGGGTTCTGGGATTTGCCAACGTTTAAAAGACCGTCGCTTTGTGCCGAAGTTTGAGATCATCGCCAAGGCCCCTGACCAGCCTCACTGCCCCCAAGACCCCTTCCACTGCGAGCGAGGAGGGCTGCTGCGGCATTCGGGAAGCTGAAGGAGGAGTTCGCTTCTTGCCTGCGTCTTGACCCAGTGGACCCGGACCTGCAGTGCTTGGTGGAGGTGGGACGCCTCGGATTCTGGAGTTGGGGGCGGTTCTTTCCCAGCGCGGAGTGGAGGCACTGGGCTGGAGGGGGCTGCTCAGCCGTTCATCGTCTGACAGATTCACAAGAACCTTGATATCTCCGGACGGCTAAGGCGGCTAGAACTCCCGCCAGGCTCACTGTCTCTCTTCTTTGGTGGGTTTAATTTTGCCATCACCTACCGGCCAGGGAGCAAGAACACCAAGGCCAGACGCCCTCTCCAGGCAGTTCGAGGCAGAGTCGTCTGGGATCAGGAAGAGACCATCCTGCCTTCATCCTGTGTGGTGGGGCGCCCTCGTGGGGAGATCCGGGACAGAGTCGAGGAAGTGTAGGAGAATGAGCCCGACCCGGTGGGGGAACGCCGGGCCAATTGTTCATCCTCGTGTTGGGTCAGGAGTGAGGTCATCCAGTGGGGTCCCGCCTCCAAGTGTGCCGTGCCACCCGGGAATCGCCCGCACATCGGCCTGCTCCAGTAGAGCCTTCTGGTGACCAGGGCTGAGGAGGGATGTTTACCAACTATGTCCGGGCCTGCGCCCAGTGCACCACCGAGAAATCGTCCATCTTCCCTCCCGCAGGTCTCCTCCAATCTCTGCCGTCCCTTCTCGCCCCTGGTCCCATGTGGCTCTGGACTTCGTGACAGGCCCTGCCCCTTCTGACCATTCACCTCGGTGCTGATGATACTGGATCTTTCTCCAAGGCAGCCCGTTTTGTGCCACTCCGGGGGTTGCCTCCAGCACGGAGACGGCGGATCTTCTGTTCAGCACGTGGTTCGTCTTCATGGCATCCCTGCAGACATTGTCCTCGGACCCAGGCCCGCAATTCGTTTCCCAGGTCTGGAAGGCATTTTGCACGCACTGGGGGCCAGTGGCGAGTCTCTCCTCGGGGTATCACCCTCAGAGTAACGGCTAGTGCGAGCGAGCCAATCAGGAGCTGGAGGCTGCGCTCCGCTGCGTCATTCTTCCATGTTCCTCAGTCCTGGGAGTACGTTTCCTGCCCTGGATTGAGTACGCACACAAACGCCACGGGTGGCCTCAGCGACGGGAGTGTCCCCCTTCAAGGCATCTTTGGGGTATGACCCCCCGCTGTTCTCGGAGGAGGTGAAGGAGGTGGGCTGTCCTTCTGTGCAGGCCCATGCCAAGAGTTGTCGCCGGATCTGGACCATCACCCGTAAGGGGGCCCTCCTCAAGACCTCAGAACGCAATACCCAGGTGGCCACCGTCACAGGAGACCTGCCCCGGATTATAAGGTGGGTCAACAGGTTTGGCTATCCACAAAGAATATCAGTGTGCCGGCCAAGAACGCATTGTAACTAAGCGTTTCATCGTCCATTGGAGATCTCTCGGATCGTTAACACCCAGTGACTGTGCACCTAGCTCTCCCCCCTTCCATGCGCATCTGGCCCTCTTTTCATGTCTCCCAGGTGAACCCTACATCTCCAACCCCCTGTGCCCCCCCCCCCCGCGGGGTCGAGGTCTTCAGTAGTTTGGGTGACTGGGAGGGATTCGTCTGAACACCAGTTCCTGGGATTTGCTCCGCGTTGATTCTTGACAAACAGCTCATCCGCGATTCCATCGGGCGCATCCAGGTAGGATGGGGGCAGGTGCCTGGAGGCACCTCTAGAAGGGGAGTACTGTCATTGCGGGCCGCTGGGCCGTCATCAGCCCCGGCTGCGCCTACACCTGCCGCCAATAACCACAGGCCTTAAATGCCGGTGTCACTGACTGCTCAGCATGGAGTCATCTGTCTTCTTCGCCACGCAACGTGTCACGGACCCAACCTCTAGCCAGAGCATCCATGACACATCATCGTCAAGCCTCGTCACGTAAGCCACAGAATAACTCACCTTGTCAGAGTATTCTCCCCTGTGCACAGGTGGACCTCCCTGGCGGCGGACTTGTCTCCCCTAGCAGCGGAGCTTCTCCTCCTCCTCCTCCTCGGATCTCCTCCTCATCGTCACAGCACCAAGCCCCACGCTCACCTAACCACACGGAGCCACGGAGCCAGCAAGAGTCCCCCAGCGCCACCTGCAAGTAAGCAGCGCACTTTGTTACATCGTCTTACTACAAGCTGCATTAATCCCCCTGTGCTTGTGTGTTTCCAGGGTTGCCAGGTCGCAGCGGGACTCGCTCAGCTCCAGCTGTCCTCCAGCTTCACACTCACCCACACATCCACTCTCATAACACTCATTGATTTAATAAATAATTGTCAAACGGTCTTACTCGTGTCAGTGTCTGTCTCCTGGGTCAAGCAATCATGTCATTTAGGAGTATATACAGTTCAGTTATTAGCAATATTAATGGCATTACAGTGGACAGATCAAAATAACATCAAGAAAGTCTTATGTTCAGATTCATTGCCATCATAGTTTCATAGCAATCCAGGTCCTTTGAAAGTAGGCCAGACACACTTTTTGAAATATATGTGACACTATACAGATTGTATTGCAGCAAAGCAGAAGTCAGATTTATATGGATTCCAGCACATCAAGGAATTGAAGAGAATGATACGGCAGACTCAATGGTTAAACGGGCTTTAAGACAGAACCTTTTTTAAAGAAATACCATGTAGTAAAGCTGAGGCTGTGATAATCAGGTGAGGTTGCTCCCCCTCCCCTCCTGTGTTGTTTTTCCTCTGTTTCCCGCTCTGGAGTTGATTACACTCACCTGCGTGATTGGCCGCACTGCTGCTTCCTCCTCTGCCAGCTTTAAAATAGCCAGTCCGCGAGTGCGTCTTCGCTGGACCGTTGTGTATTGCTGCCTCAACATAAGGTTAAGTGATAGTGTTGTGCTTTAGTCTTACCTGTAGTTTGACCATTGTTCTCCTCTCCTCCTCAGGTTGCTGCCATCGCAGTGTTGTGTCTCTCCAGGGCTGCGCACGCTCACCTTCCCTTCCACCATCTCATATGGATTCTCTTGCTTCACCCGGTCAAACTACAGCTCCTCTCCTTCCCTTCACCATTCCTTGCTCCTGCTGGCTTCTCTGGCCCCATTCCCCACCAGCTCCAACTCTTCTGCACACTGGGTCACAGCTGGGCCCTCTGTTCATTACCGTAAGATCTCTCTCCTCTATTTCTTTATCATCTCTCCTCTCCAATTATCCTTTATTAATCATTTCCTCTGTTTTCTGTCTTTCAGGCTGTGTGCTGCCTCCAGTGTACATCCCGACCTGTGTTTTGCTTTTTCAATAAAAACGTGTTGTACTTTTACTTGTGTCTGTGTGTTCCTCTGGTGTCTCTGCTTTGCGTTTGAGCCTCTGGCTAGTGAATTATGACAGAATGGTTCAGCCAGGATCAAGGCTCAGCGAGCATGGCATCGGAGGAGCATTCAGCTCTTTTCCAGTTAGACGCCACTGAGCGCCAAGTAGCTGTTCTAACCGAGCAGCTGCAAACAATTAAACAGCAAATGGCTACTGTAACCGATCACTTATGTCATCTGTCTCATCTGACTCCTCCTCCATCTGCTGCCCTGGCAGTCTCCACCATCCGCCGGACCATTTCCATCCCTTCTCTGGCCCAGTATGCAGGAGAGTTGGGGGGATATAAAGGGTTCCTGCTCCACTGCTGGCTATATTTTCAGCAGGTGGCGGGGAAATACTCGGATGATACTTCTAAAATCCATTCATGGCCCTGCTGCTTAGAGAGCGTGCACTTAGTTGGTGCCCAGTCCATATCTGGGCAGCCCGGAGGGTCCCATTTATACACATGATCATTTTGTACAGGAATTTTCTCGGGCCTTTGACCATACAGAGAGTGAGGAGAATCTTGTGAGTCAGCTATTGGTGCTTCGGCATGGGAGTCAGTCGGTTGCCAACTTCTTGGTCGAATTCCAGGTCATTGCAACGGAGTCCTAATGGAATGATGTTGCTCTACGCAGCGTCTTCTCCGGAATCTCAATTCCAACCTTCGTGATGACCTGGCAATCCACACCAACCCCTCCTCTCTGGATGAGTTAATTGAGCAGGCTATCGGCCTGGATAACCGGTACCACCAGCGAGGGAAGGAGCAGAAAGCTGAGAAGCCCTCTGCCTCCTCATCTACGTGCCCCCCCCCCCCATCCTTGCTCCGATTGGTTGGCTTCTTCTCCGGAGCCAAGGTCTTGGGCTGGGCTCATTTGATTCCGGACGAGCTCCAGCAATGTAGGAAGGCGAGGCATGCATGTTTTGTGGCTCCACAGAACATCATGTGTTTAAATGTCCCATTTGAGCAAAAGATTCGGCCCGTCAGTAGCTGTGGGGGGTCTGGGGGCGGATTTTTAACAAGCCCCCCGTAATTTTTCGCTGCGGCCCTCATTCAGTTATCGGGGGCGGAGCTCAAAGTCTTAACTTTATTGACTCTTGAGCTAAGCAAAGTTTCATTGCACTGGGTCTAGTCCCAAAAACTTAAAATTCCCACTAGAATTCTACTGACCCCGTTAAATGTCTCAGCCCTTTCCGGCTGCAGACTAGCTGCTGTTACTCATCAAACTGAGCCGTTATCTGGTAGCCATCATGAACTCCTTCCTTTTTTCATTTTGCCTAGCTCTTCTACTCCCGGGGTCTGGGTTATCCAAGGCTCCAACAACACAACTCCATAATCAATTGGGCCCAAAATTCCATTTCCTCCTGGAGTCCCTTTTGTCTCTCATCGTGTCCACCGCTCCACTGCTTCCTCTTCCTCTCCCAATCTCCTCTCTCAGCCGAGCCGCTGGACCTCAATCTTGTGCCTGAGGTCTATCACAACTAGGGGAATCTTTAGTAGTCCAGGGCCCTCTCTTTGCCACCTCATCGGCCCTATGACTGTACTATTGACCTCCTCCCTGGTGTGTGGCTGCTGGTCCAGTTGGCTTTACAGCTTGTCTGGGCCGGAGAGGGAGGCAATGGAGAGCTATATTAAAGAATCCTTGAATTTTGGCCTCATTTTGCCCCTCGTCACTCCTCTCGGCGCCGGGTTTTTCTTCGTGAAGAAAAAGATGGGTCTCTATGGCCCTGCATTGATTATCGCAAACTGAATGCCATCACCACTAAAGATAATATATTACCACTCAAAACTCCGCTCCGCTTCTAGCTTCTTCAGCATGCACAAGTATTGACTAAACTTGATCTCTGGAATGCTTACCATCTGGTTCACATATGTAAGGGGGGTGAATGGAAGACGACATTCAAAACTCACCTGGGGCAACCTGAATAGGTAGTGACGCCCTTTAGGCTTACCAATGCCCCTGCCTTCTTCCAACGCTGATCAATGACGTTCTCCGGGATATGGTGAATCACTGTGTTTTTTTTCTACCTTGACGATATCCTAATTTTTTCCTGCACGCTGGAGGAGCACACAGTCCACATCCATGCAGTCCTTCATGGCTTTTGGACAATCAACTGTATGTGAAGGCTGAAAAGTGTGAGTTTTCCTCCCGTTCCACTTCTTTCTTGGGGTTCATTGTAGCGAGGTGACTTAAAGGCCAATCCAGCTAAAGTTAAAGCAGTGGTAGACTGGCCAATCCCCCAGTCCAGGAAACACCACCAGCATTTTCTGGGCTTTGCAAATTTTTACCGCAGATTCATTCGTAATTACAGTAAAGCAGCCTTGCCGCAAACCCAGCTGACCTCAACGGAAGTTCCATTTAAATGATCTGAGGCAATGGAACAGGCCTTTACCAAACTGAAAGCCCTTTTTGCTGATACGCCCATCTTGGCTCAGGTTAACCCACAGCTGCAATTCGTGATTGAAGTTGATGCATTTGATTCGGGGGTGGTCGATGTCCTCTCACAGCGACCCGCCTCCAATCAGAAATTACATCCTTGTGCATATTTATGCATATCGGCGGCTGACTCTAGCCGAGAGATATTACGACATAGGGGACCGTGAGCTGCTGGCCATAAAACTGGCACTGGAGGAATGGAGGCACTGGCTAGAGGGAGCCAACCAACCCCTCATTGTCTGGACTGATCACAAAAATTTAGATCGGCCAGAAGGTTAAATTCCAGACAGGCCTGTTGGACCCTGTTTTTTCTTAGGTTTGATCTCTCCATTACTTATCGTCCTGGCTCCCGCAGTATTAAACCTGATGCTCTCTTTCGCCAGTTCTCCTCTGACCTGTCACCTTCCTCTCCCCTCTTTCTGTCTCTCCTTCTCCTGAACTTATCCTGCCTTCTTTCTTCATTGTAAGTGCCCTCTCTTGGGGATTAAGCAGAGGGTCCGGCAGGCCCAGTCCTCTGAACCCATTCCGAAGGGAAGCCCTACTAACCGTCTTTATGTCCCCTCTGCCCTCCGTAGTGATGTTTTCCTGTGGGGGCACACCAGCCTCTTTGCCTGTCATCCTGGAATTTCTCAGACAATTGAACTGTTGCAACGTGTTTTTTGGTGTTCGACCCTTTGAGCAGATGTTCGAGACTCTGTCAAAGCTTGCCAGGTCTGAACTACTAACAAATCAGACTCCTCACCTCCAGTTGGGCTCCTTCATCCTCTACCTATCTTGAGCCGCTCCTGGTCTTACATTGCCATGGACTTTGTTACGGGCCTCCCTCCATCACAAGGTAACACTGTTATTCTCACCATTATTGACTGATTCTCTAAAGCCATTCATTTAGTACCCTTTTGCAAGTTGCCCTCAGCCACAGAGACCGCTAATCTTCTCACTCTCCATGCAAATCCGCCTTCACGGGATCCCCATTGACATCGTTTCTGACCGAGGTCCGCAGTTTTCATCCCTGGTTTGGAAGGCCTTCTGTCGTTTCCTCGGTACCACCGTCAGTCTCACGTCTGGTTATCATCCCCAGAACAACGGGCAGGGCAAGCGTGCTGACCAGTCCCTGGAGGCCACCCTGAGATGCGTAGTTCCTGCAACCCCACCACCTGGAGCTCCATCTAACTTGGATGGAATATGCACACAACACCGCCGTTTCCTCTTCGCCACCGGACTGATTCCCTCCGAGGCCTCTGTGGGTTACACCCCTCCTCTGTTACCCATGGGGGAGAGGGAGGTAGCTGTTCCTTCTGTGGTAGGCCCACACACTCACGCTACACCATCTATGGAGGTCCACTCAGGCTGCCCTTCTCCGCTCATCTGAGCAGAACCGTCTTTATGCCAACCAGAGAGGTGCGCCAGTGCCCGGGTACTCTGTTGGTCAGATCAGAATCAGAATCAAAATCAGAAAAAGATTTATTGCCAAGTACATTAACAGATCACTGATAACATACGAGAGAATTTGACTTGACACAGAAAATGAACCTGCATTTCCAGTGACGCGGCAGCATCAGAGACGCCCTGCCAACAGGATAGTGAATACAAGCATGAGAATAAGAATAATACGAGGAACAATAGGAAGGAGCAAAAAAATCATTGATTCAAAATACTGGTTACATAATTAATCAATATTAAGATTTCAAGGAAAAAAAAAGCTCTTCAATGCACATTCGCTACACAGGGTTAACAAGACACAAGAGAGCAGTGTGTGTATCTTTATTCAGTTCATGGATCAATGTGTGTGCGGTGTTGAGCAGTGTTGATGATAATAAGAGAGACAACAAGGACTCTTGGCAGGAGATGTTTTGTCTGGCTGGCGCCGAGTCCTTATCTTGGCAGAGTCCAGCTGGCTGTCCAAGGCCTTATGCTCGATGATTTTGAAAACACAGACTGCAGACAGCCAGGAGGAATTTTCATGGGGAAATTGAGCCAAATCGGACTGATCACAGAGAAGGCTTTTTTATTTCTTCTGTAGATTCAGTACTTAATCCTTCATTGCGGGGCTTTAAATCCATCGTGGAAAGACCTAAGCGAGACCATGATGTAATCCACCTTCCGAGACAGTTCTCCATTTGTCGCTATCAGGGTCTTCTCCAATTTTTCAATTTGACAGATGCACCTCGCCTGGCCACCATTTTGATAGGTTGAATCCATCTTCAGCAATTTGCAGTAAACCAGGACAATTTCCAGTCCCCAATCAGAAAGATCCCGATCACAGTAATTACGGAAGATAAACCAAATCTTCAAGTATCTTCGATTAGAGAGATAGTGAGACACAGCATTCTCCAATACCTGTGTCACGTAAATAGGCCCGCTGGAGCCGTTTCCTGCGGGGCAGACAGCTTTCCCCGGAGCACTTTTTCCTTGTTGAAAAAATAGTGTCAATTGTGATTCAAAGCCCAGCTTATTAACTCCATAATTTTCCTTTTCGACGGTCGCAGTTAGACGCAGACAGACACAGCAAGCTGGGATCCAGTAGTCGGGAGGGGAGGAAAAAAGTCAGAGCAGGAGAGAAAGAAAAAGCGTCTACTCTCTTGGGAGGGCGGAAGTGAAGATGGGTGTTGTTATTGGCTGAACAGGTTCTGCTGAAAACTGAGTCTAGGAAACTGTCACCTCAGTTCCTCGGTCCCATTTCCCATCTCTCAGATTATTGATGATGTGACAGTTAAGCTCAAGCTGCCTCCAGCACTCCACATTCATCCCACCTTGCACGTCTCCAGGATTAAACCCTTCTCTGTCAGTCCTCTCTGTCCTCATCCGACACCTCCTCCTCCTTCCTGGGTCCTCAATGGCCAGACCACCTATACCATTCAGAGGGTCCTGGACGTCCGTCATCAGGGCCGGGGTCTACAATACCTGGTCCATTGGAAGGGATGTGGACCGGAGGAGAGGGTCATGGATCCCTGGGTCATACTTCCATAATCAGGGCATGGTTCGAGCTTTCCACCAGGCACATTCCATCAAGCCTGGAGGGACGCCAGAGGCACCCCTTGAGGTGAGTGGTGGTGGTGGAGGGTACTGTGATCATCAGTGAGTGTGTTCCCCTTCCCCACCTGTGTTGTTTTTTTTTTTCTCTGCCTGTTTCCCACTCAGGAGTTGATAACACTCACATGTGTGATTGTGCACACCTGTTGCTTCCTCATCTGCCAGCTTTAAAAGAGCCAGTGTGGGAGTGCCCTCTTTGCTGGACAGTTGTGTATTGCTGCCTCAACACAAAGTTAAGTGATAGTATTGTGCTTTAGTCTTATCTGAGTTTGACCATTGTTCCTCTCCTTCTTGCCATTGCAGTGGTGTGTCTCTCTGGGGGCTGCGCACGCTCACCTCCCTTCCACCATCCTCGTCTGGATTCCTCCTGCTTCACCCGGTCAAACTACAGGCTCCTCTCCTTCCCTTCACAATTCCTTGCTCCTGCTGGGCTTCTCTGAGTCCCATTCCCCGCCGCTCCAACTCCTCTGCACACTGGGGTCACAGCCGGGCCATCGGTTTCATTACTGTAAGATCTCTTTTCCTCTCTTTCTTTATCATCTCTCCTCTCCAATTATCCTTTATTAATCATTTCCTCTGTTTTCTCTCTTTCAGGCTGTGTGCTGCCTCCAGTGTGCATCCTGACCTGTGTTTTTCTTTTTCAATAAAAACGTGTGTGTGCTTTTACTCAAGGTCTGTGTGTTCCTCTGGTGCCTCTGCTTTGCATTGAGCCTCTGGCTAGTGAATTATGACAGAGGCAAAGGCACTCATATGAAGCTCCATCATCAAGACTGGAAGAAACACTGGGATGAGGGACAGAAAGGGACAATCACTTATATTCTATTAAACCAAAGGTGGGAGAAATGGATATGGTAGGGAAAAACACCAGAGAGCATACAGTTACCAGTCTCTCCAGGATTTTGCGATGTTGCAATCGTGTCAATTCATGCAAAATCAGCCCAATCAGGGCAAGTATTATTATGAGACCTTGCAAGTTTTGTCCAATCACCGCAACTTTCCCGCAATTTTGGCCAATCCTTGTCAACTTCCGTCAATTTCACCAATCAAATTTGTCTCGGATTGGTGCCTGAAACACTCAGCTAACCAATCTAATGCATCACTGCACTGCATTCACTTATGTGTTTACGGAGCACTTCAGCAAAAAACAGTGTGTGATTTAAAAAAAAAAAAAAAACAACACTCACCCGTGAGGTTTCCAACACCGTCCCTTCCTCTTTCTCTCCCAGCCTGCCGGTAGACATCTCCGTGATGACCGCGTGTACGAAGTGATGGGTTTGTGTTGAAAATGTCCGCCTGCCCCAAGCACCCCGTCATGGGGGCGCACGTGACGAAAGACTCCATAAAACCACAAACAAACAAACAAATTTAACACTACAGCCAGTGTTTGATCCTTTCATACATCTTTAGAGGTGAAATCATTACTACATCTTGTCAATGAGCTTTAAACCTGTGAATCTCTGATCTGGACACAGACACCCCCCCCCCCCCCCCCGCTAATGAAAGATGTGTGTCTGATGAGACGTGTGTGTGTACGTGTGTGTCAAGATGCTCAGCAGACAGACAGGTAGGACTTAGGCACAGAAAGAGAGAGGATATTGTCTGTATTTTTTTTTTTTTCAAAAAAACACAGACTTCAATAGACAATACAGACTAACAGAATAAATTATTTCTTTTTTCTCAGTATCAAGTGGTTGGGCACCTAGGGAGTTTTCAAATCTCTACTCTTTAACATGCATTCAATGCAATTTAGCTGTTGTAATGGATATTGTGTTAAAGTCTGTATTGGCTGTTGCACAAAATTGTTTTTTCTGTATAGCAGAAGTTTCTGCTTATTTTACAAATCACTGTAATAGGAAATCTTTGGCAATCCTGTGCTTTCTTGTTATGTAGAATATCACTGTAGTAAGCTGAAAAAAACAAAAAAATATCTGCTTTAAAATTTGTAATTCTTCCCAGAACTTTTAGTGCAAAAAAAAACCCTCTCAAAACATCACAACTTTTAAAAAAGCTCCTGCGAATTCAGGCTTTTTGGGCCGCAACAATCATAAAAAACATCCCCCGAAATCCTGGAGGGACTGAGTTACATCAAGGCTTAGGCTGGGACATAAGGGATTAAATAAGACAATGTTGATCATGGGAAACATCTAACAGGGCTATGTGAGTGTGGGACTGCAGCAGTCAGTTGAGCATCGTTTGTCGCTGTCAGAAATATAAAACAAAAAGGAGAAACTGAAAAAGGAATTAGAGAACTGTGGGGTAGGACTTTTCAGTTTAAAATATATATTAAATATAAGAAATGCTAAAGTTATTAGTTTAATTTCCTTACAGAGACAGGACTATTGAAGAGAATTTATTTTTTTTCTCTTCCACCCTCCAGCATAGTAGGTGGCAGTAATACACCTAAATCACTAGTTGCCACCACCATTAAACAGAAGAAGAAGTAGAAGCAGCAGAAGAAGAGGAAGAAGAAACTCCTTGTAGATTCAAGATTCAAACATTTTATTTGTCAATACTGCTATATGTACAGGACATACAGGGGAATTGAAATGGTGTTTCTCTCTCTCTTCTGGTGTACACAATATAAAAAAAGAAAAAAGGAATAAGGCTGGAAAAACAACAACAGCAGTCTATGTACAGTAATGCAACCTGTAGTGCAAAATGGTGACAAAAGATAGACCCAGGACCTCCCATAGTGCAAATAAAGATGAACGATCAACAATGATGAAACCCCCAGTAATCCTATATACAGAAAAGTAGAGCTCTAATACCCGTAGTTGCAAGTTCAGTGCGATAGTGTAGGGGCAGGCAGTGATAGATATGACTGCACGTGATCAGTATTGCAATGAGCTGTCCAGAGGGCTCGTGCTCGTTGGCTCTCAGTAGTTGTTTGCTCGCTTGCCCTCACCATCTTGGACCTACCTGTATCAGCATGTAAGCTTGCCACATTTAAGTTGAATCAGAACTGAAAAAATATCAGATTCAAATATCAGATATTGGCCTCCTTGGTTACCACAAATCAATATTAATATTGATTAAAAAAAAATCATATCCTCCAGTCTCTAGTTAAGGACTTCATATAAACTATCTATAGTCACCCTGTATGGGAAGGCTTGACATTTGGTTGGAGACAGATCACAGCTCTGTTTCTGTCTAAATAATAATCATTGCTTTCCCAACGTTTCTAGATAAGATTAATAAATTTAATGTGCTACTCTGTTTTAATTTACTGCTGTTTTTGATACTGTTTAAATCCTAAATCAATGTTAAAAAAAACAAAGCAAAAAAAACCCAAAAACCTGTCCATAAATGGCACAGGGTTTCCGGGTCCATTAGAAATTAGGGACCCTCCTTCATCTGAATTAGCAGAAAGGTATTTCCATTATTTGTTAAGTAAATAACTCAAGCAGCCTCGTGATGGGAATTTCCAGATGTGCCTCGGGCTTTTCTTTGGCAGCCTTTTCTTGGCTATAAGCGGTGCAAACATTCACCTGTTTCTGTCTTTCTCATCATGCAGTCCTGACCCATGAACCTGGCTGAGGGTCGCTGGGTATCGTTTCACCTCTTCTTTGACCTCTCATTTGAAAGTGTGACCCCCCCTCAACGTCCAACACACACACACACACACACACACACACACACGCACAGAGCAGATTTCCCTCTGGAACGCCTCAAGTACAGGTGAAGAGCCAGGCGTCATCATATCCAACCTCTTTACAACTCTTGCACACATTTTGACGCGTGTGTGCATTCATTGTGTGTCAGTGACAAAGGGTGAGTGAATGAGAGGTGAAAGCAAAGTCACAACCCTGAGTGAAAGATGTGTTTGCTCTGCAGGTCTAGGCATGTTTTGGGGCCTTTAAAGGCTTAGCATGTACACACAGGCTAAGCAGAGTGGAAGCATGGGTGCATACACTTACACTGAACACGCACACACCACTCCATGAAGTACTGCACGCCAAGCCTCTTTTTACCCCCTCTGGACAACTTAATTTACTGACATTATTACTGTTAATCAGGGCTGTTTCTAGCTTTTTATGGCCCTATGCATGGGTGGTGCCTATTATTTGTAAGGGGGACGAGTTAAAATGCTTTAAATAATAGTAATAAAAAACTTTCTCTTACCAACAAAACCATAAAAAATAAACCTGGGTCACTGTCTAGATGAACAGAAAAAATATTAAACAGAATAAACATTTAACGTCTACATCTACAAGAAAATTGATGCAAATTTATAAAGAAAAAGATTTATGAACAAAGTTGCAAGTTTAAGAGAAAAAAGTTGCAAATTTATAAGAGAGGAAAAAGACAGACAGACACACACACATATGCAGCCTGACACGAAAGCCAAGATGTCAGTACTGTGATATATGGTAAGAATAAGAATAAGATGCTCATAATGGTTTACCTCACCCAGGGCTGACGGGGGAGTCCACCTCCTGGTGAAGGAGACCCTCCACTATCCTACATTCTGGAGCGGAAAACACCCTCAGTGCCAGCAAGCAACGCAGCTCCTCTGTCACAGGTGCCAGACAGCGGTGACCGAACAGCTGGAACCTCTGCTACCAAGCCAAGTCAGCAGTGTTCTCCCAGTGTTCTGCCATTTTACCATACTTTCTCAGAATACCATACCCGTATGGCAAACCGACAGATATGGCTATCAGTTTAGCATGCTTTGTCAGAATAGCATAGCTTCTCATTCTGTATGCTGGAATGTGTCTGTAGTTTTGTGTGTGTGTGTGTGTGTGTGTGTGTGTGTGTGTGTGTGTGTGTATATTTATATATACTGCTCAAAAAAATGAAAGGAACACTTTTTAATCTGAGTAAGCTGGACTAGCCTGCCACAATTTCTTCACTTTAAGTTTTGGAGTGTTTTCATTTCCATCAAAAGACGTGGCATCTTTTCCTTCTTAACACATAATCCAGTCCATATCAGTGTAGATATCCAGCTTATTTTTTTCCCATTAAAATCTGATGTGTTTTCAAAGTGTTCCTTTAATTTTTTTTGAGCAGTGTATATTTCCTGCTGTTAAAAATGGCCATGGGTATTTTTCACAATTAACTCAAGGTTTAAATGCCAAGCTACATGGTCCATTCTTGAAGCAGACAGCACTAGAAAAGCACTCGGAGAGCGCAGACCTCCGCCAAGTGCCACAGTTCCCCCCATACAGTGTTTGTGTGTACGTTTTCAGATTCCTTGACCATGAAAACATATGACTAGCAATTGGATTCACAATGATAGGATTAGTGGTTCAGTAGTTATTCACGAAAATGGCATTTTCCTTAATGGCGGTTTTCTTCTGGACGGTGATCCAGATCACCACCAAAATCTAATCATCAGTAGGATACCCCATTTCTGACAATCTGTGAAAATTTCATGAAAATCCGTCCATAACTTTTTGAGTTATCTTGCTAACAAACAAACAGACAAACCAACGCCGATGATCACATAACCTCCTTGGCGGAGGTATAAAACATAATACTGATGACACTGCGCTAAACAACCACAATCCACAACCTTCAGCGCCGGAGGCCAAAATTCTACACATGCGCCACAATGGCATGCCATATAAACACCCTAAATTAGGTGTTGACTGACTAATTTAGATTTGGAGAGATACCATAGAACAGTTAATTCCTCAGGCAGAAATAAATGAGAGTTTTTGAATAAAGCAGCTCATCGGGGTCTTTTGTGGGTGACATACACTACCGTTCAAAAGTTTGGGGTCACCCAGACAATTATTTTGTGTTTTCCATGAAAAGTCACACTTATTTACCACCATGAGTTGTAAAATGAATAGAAAATATAGTCAAGACATTGACAAGGTTAGAAATAATGATTTGTATTTGAAATAATATTTTTTTCCAGATACTCAACCTGCTCAAAGGAAGGTCAGTTTTATAGCTTCTCTAACCAGCTAAACTGTTTTCAGCTGTGCTATCATGAATGCACAAGGGTTTTCTAATCATCCATCAGCCTTCTGATGCAATGAGCAAAGACATTGTACCATTAGAACACTGGAGTAATAGTTGCTGGAAATGGGCCTCTATACACCTATGTAGATATTGCACCAAAAACCAGACATTTGCAGCTAGAATAGTCATTTACCACATTAGCAATGTACAGAGTGTGTTTCTGATTAGTTTAAAGTTATCTTCATTGAAAAAAACAGTGCTTTTCTTTCAAAAATAAGGAAATTTCTAAGTGACCCCAAATGGTAGTGTACATTGTTAATTTGGGAAGTGTATGGTTTAAAAAAATCTGCTGCTTTTTTACCAATTGTGACAAAAGCGCCTGCCCCTTTCCTGTTATATGCGTGCGCATTGCTGACCTTCCATCAGCTGTTTCCGTCAGCTGTATTGAAGTCTACTGGTGTATGCTGAAATTATGGGCGGAAGTGTATTTCCTGCTACTACGCATGTCACACATGCATAGTAACCCAGGGTATGGGTGTTCTGATCCATCCATCCATCCATCCATCTTCTTCTGCTTTATCCTTTTCGGGTCATGGGGGGGCTGGAGCCTATCCCAGCATCTTTGGGCGAGAGGCAGGGTACACCCTGGACAGATCGCCAGTCCATCACAGGGCCAACGCAGAGAGACAGACAATCATTCACTCTCACAGTCATACCTAAGGACAATTTAGAATCCCCAGTTTAATGCCAATTAACCTAACTTGCATGTTTTTGGCATGTGGGAGAAAACCGGAGAAATCCTGGAGTAAACCCACGCAGACACGGGGAGAACATGCAAGCTCCACACGGTAAAATGTCAGAACAACTGTGCTCCTCCTGCCCATCCTCCTGAATGGCGGGGTCTTTCTCAAAATAATATTCTGAGCACCGCTTCCCTCAGGATCCAATGACAAGCGCTGGAGGTTGCAGTCTGGGAGGAAAATGATCCACAAATGTCCAGATAAGGCTGGATATTTGCTACACATGTTGATTTATTTGTGACTTTTTTGGAGCGATGCACCATTAAAGACAGGAGGAGAAAAAAGATGTAATTAGACGTAATCGTATGACAGTTTTGCAGCGCAGCAAAGTAAAATACACTTAAAAAAATACAGAAATGATTATGCATGGAACAAATGTAAAGTGGAGAGTATAACAGCAATTTGTCATTATTGTTTTAATTTTTATCATTCCACTTAATGTGGACTATTTTATTCAAATGTGTGTTTTGTAACTCTTTTAATTTATATCTTTTTTTCATACTGACTGCGCAGTAGCCTGGTGGAGCACCCACAATTTTGTTGTACTTTACAGCTGTTCAGTGACAATAAAGCCTATTCTAGTTTAGTACAGTAATTGCAGAGAGGACTAGGGGTACTCTGTCCCCAGCTGGCCAGCCATATGGCTTTGTTCTCTGGCTGTAAATACCCTGAGCTGCCTGCTTTGCCTCTTCATTCCTCTCCACAATCGTGGTGGTGTTACATTAAAATTTTAGATACAGTATTATATCCACGTGAGCACACTGGGAGGAGCACTGGCGAGGACCCATGGTCTGCTCTGTATGGGCTCACATCGTGGGAAAGGACAGTGGTAGTGGCAGGTGTATGCGCCATACCGCTCTGTTGTAAGGCTCTTGTTCTCCACATATGCTGAATAGTCATTTAAGACCCTCTGCAATGACAGCAGCAATTTATTACAATTTTTCAGCTATACGTCATCAATACTGTCTGTGCTGCTTACATTTAAAAATGCTGTTTTAAAGTATGGGGTTGCTATGTGGTGACTTACTGCCACCTATTGGTTGTTTTCAGTAATTGTTAGAGAAAAAAAAAGCTTTTTTCAGTTCAGTTGATTATAAGGGAAGCTGCTGAGGACATAGTGTTTTCAACCAAAATGGTGGCCTAGTTGATAGCGCATCCGCCCCACAACCAGGAGGTTGGGGGTTCGAGTCTCGGCCAGGTCATACCAAAGACCATGTAAAAATGGTACTTCCCACCTTCTAGCTTGGTGCTCAGCATAATAGAATGGGGGAAGGAGAAGTTGTTTATGGCAGCGACCCCTCTGATTCTACATGTGATTAACATTGTAGATAGGAGAAACGTAATTTTGTTCTACTGTACATGATTGGCTGTATGGACTGAATGACAATAGACATGTCTTCTTCTTCAATCAATGTCTGAGTGCTTCAGCCTTAGACAACATTTGTCTCCAAGTAATTTCCTTTACATTTAAGTGTCATAAAACTAATTTCAGCATGTTTTCGATAATTCTTTGTTCTTTATCGTTTTATATGAGAAGTGACATTTGTTTAAATATCTGCAGTCAGCTAAGCTAGCTTGTTTTATGGGTTTGCAGTTAGTGCAGAGCTTATCACAAACTCAATATATGCAATGTGGATATTTTTCAGCATACTGTATGAGTCATTTGTCTTTGTATCTTCTCTATGTTTCAGTTTTACACTATTGGAACTGGAACTGAATTGGAATCAACTGTTTTCATTAAATGTTAAAAAAACATCAAACTGTGGATTTATTGAGACTCCAAGGTGTTAGTTATCTGTCTAGCTCTGCCAATAATGCACTACGAGGGCAGCATACTGTCTTTTTCTGGTCAAATTTGCCAGCTAACAGACTTGTGGTGTTCTGGAGGAGAGGGTGACACCATCAGTGTCCTTCATGGGATGTGGGTCGACTTAATTAGACTATTTATACATTCGTACATCAACAGGAATGATGACATTCTATGATGAGTCCCTGAGAGGATGGTCACTTGTATGGAGTGCCCATAAACACAAACATGAGCAGAGAGTAGGGATACTGCTTGCACCACATGTGAAACTAGAATGCTATCAGGCATCTACCTGCCAGGATAATATCGAATGCAGTGCATGTAAGATTATCTATCTTAAATGCATACTCCCCGACTGATTCAACCAAGTCAAAACCTTCAAAATCTGCCGTCTATGCAGCCCTGAGTAAAGCAAAGGAAGAGCTCAACAAAAAGTTTAAACTTGTTACCCTTGGTGAGTTCAATGCCACAATTTCCTCGGAAAGTAAGGAATCAGAAGCATGGGGTGACACACTCGGTCATAACAACTCTGATAGAGTTACAACTAATAATAATGGTGAACGTATGTTGGCATGGTGTTTGAAAAACCAGGATAATGAACAGTACCTTTAGAACAAAAAGGATACATCGTGGCACATGGCAGCATGTTGCTACTGGTAAATGGAAATGAGTTGATTACATCTGCACAACAAGATGGGTATCCAGATTCATTCGATGGTGCCGAGTGTTTGTTGGTCCTTCATTGTTGTTCGGTACTGATGACAGGCTTTTGCTGATGAATATCTGATTCCCCTTATCACAGAGAAACCTTCATGAGTTAAATCACAAATATCAAGCACACTCCGAAAAAAGTACTACAGACCATCAGGTATTGCGAGATAGCCCACTACTGCAGCAGAAGTTAACAGAGAAGTTGGACAAGGAATTTGAAGGAATGGACCTGGAAGATGTGGATGAATTAAATGAATGAATCATTATTACAGTTAAGAAATGTGCTGAGGAAGTTTGTCTTAGAATATTCTCTTACACGAAGAAGAAAGAACTGTGGGAAGATTTGACTCTCTCGCAAATGGTATGTGATCTGCGGAAGTGCACCAATCAAAAGAGAGGTTGGAAAGCTACAGAAATCCATCAAGCTTTGATGTAGGCAGTTAAAAAATGACTACTATAAGGAACTGGCTGCGAATGTTAATTCTGTTGCTGAAGCAAGAGCAGTTAAAAATGAATTTGCATTGGCGAAGAAGTTCAAGTGATTGAAATACAAATGTAAGCATGCGATCTTGAAGTCCAAACTCAAGCAACACTTCGACAAGCACTTTGATCAGAGGGAGCTAGCTACTCCACCTGAGCTTGCAAACCTGTGTGACTTCTTACATCTTAGTGATGAGGCCCTATAGATATACAGTATCTCACAAAAGTGAGTACACCCCTCACATTTTTGTAAATATTTTCTTTTATCTTTTCATGGGAAAACACTGAAGATATGACACTTTAGCCTGTTTTCCACTAGCCCAGCACACCTCGGTACGGCTCGATTCACTTCAGTACGGCTCGGAATGCTTCTGTCTCCATTAGCACGGTGTTGTGCTTGTGCTGTGATGGTTTGTGTTGGGAGGTTTTAGAAGTGAGGCAGCAGCAGATTCTCAGCGAGGCGGGGCCACACTCCCGTGATGTTATGCACCGGACTGAGTCCTTATTTACACAAGACAAAAAATGGAGGATCCAAGGATTATTGCCTTGCTCGCTCTGTGGTTTTATCTCACAATTAATTTTATCTCATAATTAAGCTGCAACAACACATCGCTTTTGTTTTGAATTAACTGCCAAATGACCTAGAAATAATGAGCTGAAACTTGTTTTTATTCGTATTAAATAATGAGACGGTGGCACACTGGACTACACCACATCCTAGGGCATTTTGGATGTACTGAATTAAAAAAATTCATGTTTTTCACCTTCAGGTCAACGTTTGGAACAACAGTATTATTATTTTCCGTTTAGATGATGCTACACTCCTTCTAAAGTATTGTAAATCTCTGAATTTGGAATGCTGATAGAACATTCAATTTACATATACTTGTACCTTTGACTTGGTGCTAATTTTTTATGATATTTCAATAAAAAGAACAGAAAGCTTACAAAAAGATTTCTTTTTTGGTCTAGTTAAAAATTACATTACCTTTACAATGGTTGACCCTCAGCATCATTTTGATCAGACTAGGCAATGGAATTTCTATGTAATTATACTGTTTTATAATTCAGTGTTATAACAGACAAACCACACTTTCCAAAACAATTCCATTTTATTATATACAAAATATTAAAATAAAAAAAAACTTTGCAACACAACATGAAGGTTAATCGACATTTTATACACGCCGACCACTGAGTGCTGAGGCTCGGTAGAATGAAGGCGTCTCTGCCAGCTGTGGGTCAGGATGGCTCGGTTGAATAATCCGTGCGGGCTGTCGCGGCGGACGCGTGGGATGATTCTACAAGGAAAATGCACACAATAAAATACAGCACGAAAGTGCAATATATACAGAAAAGACAATAGTTTTTAACAAGAATACATAAGCTTATTTCAGCGTATTGTTCACATGAATAATTACAATAAAAGCTTTAGTCCGCAGTGTGCTGCAATAAAGCAGCGATCCATCCACAAATGAACAGCTTTTTTATTGCATAAATAAACTGAGCGTCTTACCGAATATATTTGCGAAAAAACGCACAATAAAAAAAAAAAATTAAAACTCACCGTTAAAGGACTCCGATGTCGAGACCTCCCGGTATATTTTTTCATTCCGGGCGGCTCCGTCTAACTCGCGCTGAATACGTTTGTCTGACAATGCAGTGAACAGACACCGCACCTCCTTATTGGTCCATGGAACACCCTTATTACGCGAAGCCATTTTTGATAGAGAACAAATGAAAATAGCACAGCAATACACTGAAAAGGAACCGCCAACAGTGGTTGCGTGCTGAGTAAAGGCGGTCGTGAAGATTCCTTTTTTTTTTTTTTTAAAAAACTTTATTGAGAAGGTCATGAAGATTTGGTAGATGAGGAGGAGGAGAGGGGCGGTTACAACCTGACCAATCAGCGCCGGTTACGACCTGACCAATCAGCGGCGACCAGTCTGTTAACGTCACAACACGGCACAGCTCAGCACTGCTGTACCCTGCCCTGGAGCGGGGCTGAGAATCGCGGCTGTTAAACCGTGTTGGGGCTTGTGGAAAAGCGTACAAAGCGTGCTGAGCCGTCCCGTGTTGCGCTAAAGCGTGCTAGTGGAAAAGGCCCTTTTGATACAATGTAAAGTAGTCAGTGTACAGCTTGTATAACAGTGTAATTTTGCTGTCCCCTCAAAATTACTCAACACACAGCCATTAATGTCTAAACCGCTGGCAACAAAAGTGAGTACACCCCTAGTGAAAATGTCCAAATTCTGCCCAAAGTGTCAATATTTAGTGTGGCCACCATTATTTTCCAGCACTGCCTTAACTCTCTTGGGTATGGAGTTCACTAGAGCTTCACAGGTTGCCATTGGAATCCTCTTCCACTCCTCCATGATGACATCATGGTGTTAGGGACCTTGTGCTCCTCCACATTCCATTTGAGGATGCCCCACAGATGCTCAATAGGGTTTAGGTTTGGAGACATGATTGGCCAGTCCATCACCTTTACCCTCAGTTTCTTTAGCAAGGCAGTGGTCGTCTTGAAGGTGTGTTTGGGGTTGTTATCATGTTGGAATACTGCCCTGTAGCCCAGTTTCTGAAGGGAGGGGATCATGCTCTACTTCAGTATGTCACAGTATATGTTGGCATTCGTAGTTCCCTCAATGAACTGTAGCTCCCCAGTGCCAGCAGCACTCATGCAGCCCCAAAGCATGACACTCCCACCACCATGCTTGACTGTAGGTAAGACACACTTGTCTTTGTACTCCTCACCTGGTTGCTGCCACATACACTTGACACCATCTGAATCAAATAAGTTTATCTTGGTCTCATCAGACCACAGGACATGGTTCCAGTAATCCATGTCATTAGTCTGCTTGTCTTCAGCAAACTGTTTGCGGGCTTTCTTGTGCATCAACTTCAAAAGAGGCTTCCTTCTTGGACGACAGCCATGCAGGCCAATTTGATACAGGGTGCAGTATATGGTCTGAGCACTGACAGGTTGACCCTCCACCGCTTAAACCTCTGCAGCAATGCTGGCAGCGTTTCATATGTCTATTTTCAAAAGACAACCTCTGGATATGATACTGAGCATGTGCACTCAAATTCTTTGGTTGACCATTGCAAGGCCTGTTGTGAGTGGAACCTGTCCTGTTAAACCGCTGTATTTGCCAGCGGTTTAGACATTAATGGCTGTGTGTTGAGTTATTTTGAGGGGACAACAAATTTACACAGTTATACAAGCTGTACACTGACTACTTTACATTGTATCAAAGTGTCATATCTTCAGTGTTGTGCCATTAAAAGATATAATAAAATATTTACAAAAATGTGAGGGGTGTACTCACTTTTATGAGATACTGTAGATGAAGAGGTACCAGACGAGAAGAGAGGTTTGTGACATTTTGAAAAGCCTTAAGAACAACAAAAGCGCAGGAATGGATAAGCTAAAAACCAAGTATCTAAAGTATAATGAGTGTAAATACCTAATTATTGTGATCCTATCTCTAATGGTACTGATATGGACACTTGTTAAGGTCCCTGTCTTGTGGCTTCACTTCATCCAATATTATCTGTTTATTTAAGAAGGGTAAACTGAGTGTTGCTGAGAACTATTGTAGTCTGTGTATTGGAGCAAATATGAGCCGTGTTCCAGCAAAAATCATCATAAACCGATTTAAGGAAGCATACAAAACCCACATTAGTGAAGCCCAATATGGTCTCCACCAGTATCGATCAACAACAGATGCAATATTTGATTTGATTTTGATTTTTTGATTTTGTATACTTTATTGATCCCCAAAGGGGAAATTGAGGGCATCCACCTGGATGGATGAAGCAGCCACGGTACGGCGCTATCCCTTAACCATTCACACACACATTCACACCTAGGGCCACTTTAGAGTCTCCAATTAACCTAACCTGCATGTTTTTTGGCCTGTGGGAGGAAACCGGAGAAATCCCGGAGTAAACCCACGCAGATACAGGGAGAACATGCAAACTCCACACAGATCACTGTTGGTCAGGGGCTGGGATCGAACCAGGGATCCCATGGCCAAGGGTGAGTTGCTGTGCTGGTGCAGTGCTAACCACTGCGCCACTGCACCACCCATTTATTTTGAAGTTGATAATTGACAAGGTTGGCGGCCCTCTCATCATCACTTATATTGACCTGAGTTCTGCGTATGACCATGTTTCTTGTGATTTCCTCTTTCAAGTGCTGAGTATACGAATGGGTGTAGCGCGGCTCAAATCAATTTTACAAGCACTTTACATGAACACAACAGCATCCATCAATGGGATGAAATCCAAGTTTGATGTATGTATAGGATGCCACCAGGGAGGCCAAGAATCTCCTTGTCTGCTCAACTCTTACTTTGTGCTAAAAGTCACAGCCAGTGAGATTGATAAGGCCTTCCCTGGCGGATGGAGAATTAATCTTGAATACACCATACCACATCTTTGTACTAATAGAGAACAGTGCTGTCAGGGCCAGCTGCGAGGGATGGAAGTTGTGAAGCTGATCATGTATGCTAACTATGTTGCTCTGTTCTCTAAGTCCATCTGTGAGGCAGAAAAAGTTTTGAGTATCCTCAATGAGATGTGTAAGCGTTTTGGGCTAACAATATCTTTCAAGAAAACTAAGACTCAAGTGTTCAACGACCAAGCCCTTGCAAAGCAGACAACCTTGTTTTCTAAAGAAGGTCATGCCATTGGGAATGTGACACAGTTTTGCTATTTTGCTATCTTGGTCAGATTGTTACCAATGCAGAGGATGGATGCTTTACCGAACACCGTGTGGCCAGTGCAATAGCTAAGTTCAATGAGCTCCATTATGTGCTGACCAATTGCAGGGTATCCATGTACATGAGACGAAAGATCGTAGAAGCGTGCGTTCAGTCTAGACTTGCCTATGGCACTCAAATGTGGTTGCCTATTGATTGGCAAATTGCCAGACTTGAAGTATGCTGGACACAACGCCTAAGTAGTATGGTGAAAGGAGGCTTGTGCCGGAGGGCTTGTGATGATGAGAAAGATGCATTTTACTTTGTTTATTCCAACGAAGATATTTTTTAAATTGACCGTGGCCGTCAAAGATTTTGTCACAGTGCAGTATCTCAAGTGGATTGCTCATGTGCGTAGGGTTGAAAACACCAGTTGTCATGATTACTAGAAATATCAGCCCACATGCAAGATGCTACACCAGAGAATGCACACAACGCACAGAGGCAAAGTTTTAATCACAATTTTATTGAAAAGAGTTGATGCAAAATTAGCGGGAAAAAGCACCTCACTCACCAGAGGAGAGCCCAGCCTGTAAGGAGGGAGATGAGAGCAGATTAGTACGAGGAGGGAGGCAGGGTATAATGAATAATAGTATAACTCTTATGAGTGAGCGCAGAGAGCCCAACAAGGAACCCAGGAAGGCAAGGATGAATGGGAAAGAAAGCTGCGGGTGAGTAGGGCTGGAGAGATGTCTGACCGAGTGAACCCCCGCAGAGATGGCAGCAACCTGAGAAGGAGAAAGAGAGAGACAGATTATTCTCTGGGTTCCTAGACAATTAAGACTTCACTTACTTAATTGTTTAATGGCAGTATACCCAACGAGCTAGTGCTGGAGCATTCACAAACTGGTCCTTTTAAGCGCCGGCAGTGAAGAGACAGCAGGTGTGTCCACTCACGTAGGTGTATTGATTACCTGCGGAGCCAGGGAACCTCCCACAGGACGGGAGGGGGAGTGCACTTACCAGATCATAACAGTGCCCCCCCACACACACACACACCAAGGGACGCCTCCTGGCAGCCCACTGGGCTTGTTGGGATGGGCTCGGTGAAAGGCCCGGACCAGCCCCTTGTCATGGAAGTACGAACTGGGGATCCATGACCTTTCTTTAGGTCTGTAGCCCTTCCAGTGGACCAAGTACTGCAGCCACCGGCCCCGACGGAACGTCCAGAATCCTCTGAACGGTGTAGGTGGTCTGGTCGTCAAGGATCCGAGGAGGAGAAGGAGGCTTTCAGGGGGGGGGGGGCAGAAAGGACTGGTGGAGAGGGGCTTGATCTTGGATACATGGAAGGTCGGGTGAATGCGGAGAGTCGGTGGAAGCTCCAGGCGTACTGTCACATCATTGATAATTCGGGAAATGGAAAACAGCCCCAGGAAGTGAGGTGACAGCTTATGAGATTCCATCTTTAGATTCACCTGGTCCGCCAACAGCCACACCTTCTGCCCAACCGTATACTATATCTAAGTGCTGGAACCCGCCTGCAGTCCGTCTACTGCCAGTTCCGTTCAGTGGAGCGGAGAAGCGCAGAGTGGGTGGCCATCCACAGGCGGCGATAACGGCGAGCATGGGCTTCCACAGATGGCACGGCGACCTCCCTCTCTGCCATGTGCAACAGGGGTGGGGTGTACCCCATCAATGCCTCGAAGGGTGTTAATCTAGTAGCCGACGAAACTGCTGAGTTGTGGGCGTACTCCACCCAGGTCAGATGAGGGTTCCACGTAGATGGGTTGCAGGATACCATACATCTGAGGGCGGCCTCCAGGGACTGGTTGGTGCATTCAGCCTGCCCATTGCTCTGAGGGTGGTATCCAGATGACAGGCTGACCGAGGTGCCCAGGGCACGACAAAAAGACTTCCACACTTGCAATGTAAATTGTGGCACCCGGTCAGAAACAATGTCCAGGGAAATGCCGTGAAGGTGGATGCCGTGGTTACTGAAAAGGCTGGCAGTCTCTGAGGCGGAGGGCAGTTTGGGGAGGGGTACTAAATGAATGGCCTTAGAAACTCGGTCAACAATAGTGAGGATAACAGTGTTACCATTAGAAGGGGGAAGTCCAGTGACAAAGTCCAGGGCTACATGTGACCGGGGTTGGATGGTAATTGAGAGGGGATGAAGCAGCCCGGTGGGAGGGGACTTGACTTGACACGCTTTGACATAATCCCAGTCGTCCGTCTGCAGCGTGGGCCACCAGAACATTAGTTGGATGAGACTGATGGTCTGGGAAACCCCTGGGTGACAGGCAAACTAACTAGTATAACCCCACCTGATAACATCGCTGCAGAGGCCGGCTGGGACAAACAGCCGATCCTCAGGTCCTCCCTCGGGTTTGGGCTCAGTGGCCTGGGCCTGTTGGACCCTCTGCTCGATCTCCCAGGCAAGACCACCTAAGATACATGAGGGGGGCACAATGGGTTGGGGGAGGGAGGAGGGGGCTGAGTGGTCAGAGGTAAACTGGCGGGAGAGAGCATCAGGTTTGATATTGCGAGAGCCCGGCCTATAGGTGATGCTGCTCCCTTTCTCCGGTGGGACCGGGGCATGACAAACTCCAACACAGGTTAGTCCAAAACAAAGGAACAGTTATAGTGATAAGGGGACAAAATGATGTGTGGGTGAACCCGCTAATTCCTTTTTCCGGGCTGGATCATTCTGTCATCAACTTCCCCATGCACTGCATAAACGCGCACAGAAGAGAAGGAAGAATGAGGATTTAACTGCAGGAGTTACCACCCACACATTTATTGAACAACAGTGGAGGGAACAATACAAAATAGCAGAGCAGCTCGGGCTGATACAGAGTTCTCTCCAAATGCTAGGCTGTGCGGGGAGAAAGCGTAGCAGTTGTGCTGCACAAGGAAACGCTGCCAGCGTAGCGGCACAACAAAGAGTTTCTCACACCCTAAGCAATCCAGGTCCTCCAGTAGATCGGCGAGCATAAACCTTCAGTGATGTGACGGTTAGACGGCGGAGCACAGCCATCTAACGCAGCGATGTTTGTCCAGCAAAGAGCTGCTTATGAACAAACGCTGCTGGTGTGGCAAATTGGGAACACCTGGGCAAGGCACGGAAGGGATGATTAACGGGACTAGAAACAGCTGACGGAGTCAGAGGGGGCGTGGCTGGACCAACAGACTGTCAGCAGCGTGAGAGAAAGTAGGTCACAGACGCAGACTAACAGCTGCCAGTCAGGCAGTGGCAAAGGATATGGAAGTTAGTACAATGATACACAAAAATGCACATAACCAGTAAAACCAAAACCCCCAGAGAGATCGAGGCCGAGCCGGGGAAAGCCAAGCTGGCTCGGCTCGTGACAATTACCCAGTCCAAATCTGAGTTCTGTAGGATCATAAACATTTGTTTTGGCCTGCCCCCATAGTGACTAATGTCATCAATTGGGGAATCAATTATACTGTATAGATCCCAGCTTTTCAGAGCAGAGAAAAAAAGGAAAAAGATTTTCACAAGCAATCGTAAGGCCATGAAAGTTTTTTTTTTAATATTTAAGATACCATTTTAGACAATGCAGTTTTGTTTTTGATTTATATCCACTGAAGTGCATCCTTAAGTTTAAAAGCCACTGATCTTCAAGATGTACTCAGGTGGATATCAGTCCCCTATAAAAACAAATTACATTGTTTGAAATGGTATCTTAAGCACCCCCTTTTTTTCCAAAAACCTTAGTTTCATGTCAAAATCTTTTCACTTTTCCTCCTCCTTCAATTGCCAGATTCTGTGAATACTCTCACCTACGTCCCACAAAGGGTAATAGTCGTTGGCGCTACATTAAACAGAATAAATCCTGTGATAAAAAGACTTAGCGGTTGAAGGACATGCTCAGTTGTATGCACAGTGGCGTCGGATAATGACTAAAACTGCATCAGTCCTTAAAAGCAGTTTAATGGTAAAACAGTATCTAGGTGGTCTTCAGCCTCCCGAATCTTATAGAGGTTGGAGAGTCTCAATTCCAGCTCAGAAACCTTCTTAAAGAGGGACACACAGCTGACACACGTCGGGGATGGAGCCAAGGCTTTCCAGGTAAGAAGTGGCTAGCTAGCTAGCTAAAACAGGTTAGCCTAATCTGGTGAACAGCCCTGCCTGGGATCTGATTCACCTGTGTGCCTGTTCGGACTTTTGTATTTACTAAGCTAACACTAAGTAAAAAGTTAATATCAGTAAAAGAGAGGTACACATGTGGACAAAATTGTTGGTACCCCTCTGTTAATGAAAGAAAAACCCACAATGATCACAGAAATAACTTGAATCTGACAAAAGTGGTAATAAATAAAAATTCTATGAAAATTAACCAATGAAAATCAGACAATGCTTTTGAATTGTGGTTCAACAGAATTATTTTAAAAAACAAACTCATGAAACAGGCCTGGACAAAAATGATGGCACCCTTAACTTAATATTTTGTTGCACAACCTTTTGAGGCAATCACTGCAATCAAACCATTTCTGTAACTGTCAATGAGACTTCTGCACCTCTCAGCAGGTATTTTGGCCCACTCCTCATGAGCAAACTGCTCTGGTTGTCTCAGGTTTGAAGGGTGCCTTCTCCAGACTGCATGTTTCAGCTCCTTCCACAGATGTTCAATAGGATTTAGATCAGGGCTCATAGAAGGCCACTTTAGAATAGTCCAATGTTTCGCTCTTAGCCATTCTTGGGTGTTTTTAGGTGTGTGTTTTGGGTCATTATCCTGTTGCAAGACCCATGACCTGCGACTGAGACAAAGCTGTCTGACACTGGACAGCACATTTCTCTTTAGAATACCTTGATAGTCTTGAGATTTCATTGTACCCTGCACAGATTCAAGACACCCTGTGCCAGATGCAGCAAAGCAACCCCAGAACATAACAGAACCTCCTCCATGTTTCACAGTAGGGACAGTGTTCTTTTCTTGGTATGCTTCATTTTTGCATCTGTGAACACAGAGCTGATGTGCCTTGCCAAAAAGTTCCAGTTTTGTCTCGTCTGTCCATAGGACATTCTCCCAGAAGCTTTGTGGCTTGTCAACATGCAGTTTGGCAAATTCCAGTCTGGCTTTTTTATGATTTGTTTTCAACAGTGGTGTCTTCCTTGGTCGTCTCCCATGAAGACACCTGTGATGTTAATTAAAGGACACATCTTGATTGAACATGTCCCTATGGTCACATTATTTTCAATCTTTTCTAGGGATACCATCATTTTTGTCCAGGCCTGTTTCATGAGTTTGTTTTTTAAAGTAATTCTGTTGAACCACAATTCAAAAGCACTGTCTGATTTTCATTGGTTATTTTTCATAGAATTTTTATTTATTACCACTTTTGTCAGATTCAAGTTATTTCTGTGACCATTGTGGGTTTTTCTTTGATTAACAGAGGGGTACCAACAATTTTGTCCACAGCAGTAAAATATTAAAAACAGAATTAATAAAACAAACAAAAACAGACAAGATAACGCTTTGACAGCGACGTGACGTTTACAGACGCCGACACATGCGCAGTCTTGGAGGGTAAGTAGCATGTTTGCTAACTACTGGCCTGGGCTAACAATGCAAATGTTGTCATGACAAAAAATGGAGGGGTATCATGTAAAGTTGTCTATTTTGCTTGGAAAAGGAACAGTGCAACCAAACCTAATCGGACCAAATCAATACAATGCAACAAAAATATGAACCTCAGTGTGGACGTTCAGGTGTGAAAATGCTCTATGTCTTTTCAGCTTTCATGTTTCAGTCTTTGTCTTTCTTAGGCCTGTCTTTTCATTCTGCCACATGGTCTGTGGGGCCAATGCTCTATGTAATAAATCTACATCAGTATCTAGACTGAATACTTCACCCAAGCATGAGATCCCCTTTCTTTCAAACATCTCTTTGCATCTACATTAAACCCCACTTTGCATCACTCACTGCACACATGTAAAGTCTACCAGCTCATCATTTGTAGTAACATATTGGCCTGCAGAACATGTTGGAACTTCCGAGACATTTGGTGTAAAATGTAAGTTTCTGCTCTTTTTTCATTTAGTAGCTTGCTGAGTTTGACACGTGAGATAGAGCAATAGGCATAGTTGACCTCTTATTTTCACAAAAACAAAATGCCTTACATGAGATCCAAAAGTGTAGTTTACTTGGTTTATTTGGGAACAGCACCAAACGTGAGTCACATTTAAAATAGGAAGCAGTTTTTAATTCATCATTTAAATAGGCAGATACTTCAACAGGCAGTTTTAACTAGAACTTAATAATATGAATATGTATGAATAGTGATTCATATAGGCACTGAAACATGTTGGTTCTGCTTGTGGTTTTTGTGCGTTGCTGGTCAATGAACCTTGAAGTACATGCAGGTGTTTCCCATCTACTTTATGAGATAAAGGAACAAAGTAGAGTTTTAGGCTCAAATATTGGCCTAATATTGCCTGAAAACCCCACTGGTTTTTGCACTAATGAATAAAATGCTCTCAAAATTGTTCTGAATCATGTTAATATGAGAAACATTTCAACAATTAATTTAGTTAAGACATGATGATTGCTGTCAGTTGAATCTAGCAAACATAAGCCTGGTCTTAAATATACTTTGACATTGAAATGATCATATAACAATTGTAACTGCTGAATCAATCAAGCATTTCAATGATACAAAAATAACTAAATGATCAAAACATTTTTTCATTTCAATTATTAGCCTTTTGTTTTCTTATTAAAGGAAAAAGAGGAGATATTTTTACCTTTTATATGTTTCGACTGTCCACTGCAGTCTTCATCAGAAGACTGCTGATTTCCGATGAAGACTGCAGTGGACAGTTGAAACATGTAAAAGGTTAAAACATCTCCTCTCTATCCTTGTCTTTAATAAGAAAACAAAAGGCTAATAATTTAAAAAAAAAAGGTCAAAATGAACATACTGGAGCAGTCACATTTCAGCTCTTTGGGGATTCAATATTAAGCATTAGTCAGTCCCTGCAGGATTTTGCGGGATGTTTTTATGATTGTTGCGGGCCAAAAAGCCTGAACTCGCTGGAGCTTTTTTAAAAAGTTGTGATAAAAGTTGTGATGTTTTTAGAGTGTTTTTTGCATTAAAAGTTGTGGGAAAAATTCCAAATTTTAAAGCAGATGTTTTTTTTGTTTTTTTTTTCCAGTTTACTGCTGTGATATTCTATATAACAATACAAGAAAAGCACAGGATTGTCAAAAATTCCCTATTATGGTGATTTGTAAATTAAGCAGAAACTTCTGCTATACAGAAAAACTCTTGTGCAACAGCAAATACAAACATTAACACATTATCCATTACAACAGCTAAATTGCATTGAATGCATGTTAAAAAAGTATAGATTTGGAAATTTTTGGCAGCACCTTAATTTGAAAATTCCCTATGGTTCCCAACCACTCTGTACCTAGCGTAGAGGAAAAAAATAAATAATTTATTCTGTTGCTCTGTATTGGCTATTGGAGTCTGTGTTATTCTGAAAAAAAAAAAAAAATAGAGAATAGTCTTCACACACACATCTTTCATTTACAGCGGCACGGCGAGGGTGGGTGGGTGCGTTTGTCCATCCAGACCGGAGATTCACAGTTTTAAAGCTCATTGACCAGATGTAGCAATGATTTTACCTCTAAAGATGTATAAATATTCAAACACTGGCTGTAGTGTAGTGTACTCTCCTCACACACGCTCCCGCAATGGGGTGCTTTTGGGGCAGGCACATGTTTTTCAACACAAACCAAGCGTTTCGTACACGTGGTCAGGATTGAGACGTGGCGAAGTGTCCACGGGCAGGCAGGGGGAGACAGAGGAAGGGACATGTTGAAAACCTTGCGGGTGAGTGTTTTTTTAAATCACACACTCTGCTGATGTGTTCCGTTATTCGCTGTAAACTATAAACTCACTACTCATTGTAAACACGCAAGTGAATGTGGTGCAGTGATGCATTTGATTGGTTAGACTGAGTGTTTCAGTGCCAGTTAGAGACAAATGTGATTGGTGAAACTAGTGGAAGTTGACGAGGATTGGCCAAAATTGCGGGAAAGTTGCGGTGATTGGACAAAGTTGCAAGGTTGCGCAATAGTTGCGCTGATTGGCTGATTTCGTCTGAATTAGTGCGATTGCAACATCGCAAAATCCTGGAGGGACTGATTAGTAACTATAATTACCTCAACATATGGACCAACAACACTAATACCCACATTAATGCCTTCAGATGCCAAATGCATTTCCCTGATAAGCAGACCATGAGATTTTACACTATGGCTTTGACAATCAAAGCAAGACAAAAGTTGCTTTGAGACACCTACAAAGTCCTCATAAACAAGCTGAAAGGGCAAAATCAGCCATAGTTACTTGTTTGTGTTTTTTTTTTTTCTTGAGTCCCTGACTTATTTCACTTTTCCTGGCTGGTTAGCTTCAGGCATTAAAACTACAAGATAGGCACTGAAAATGTTGGCCAAAACACACCTGCAACATATGATGCCGTTTAATCAATGTTTGTCTGTGATGCATCCTACATTTTGTGTGTATGAGTTAAATTTATTTACTCATAATTGCATGCTCCCATATCATGTAATTTACAGGTTTTGATCCCGTTTTGGTTAGGTATGCTAATCACCAAGAGAACCATACCAGAATTTAGCTTGGGACCCACTCTTTTTGGAGGTCTTGGTCTGGTTGGTTTGGACTGGACCTGAGTGTGATTATAGTGCTCACAAAATTAGAATCTGACTGAAATGGACTAGAGGCTAATTAGAACTGTAGAGGATGTGTTTCACAAACGAGACTGAGTTTATTTCTCAGGGTTGGTTTATTGAGAGGTCACATCCTCCAACAAGAACAGAATCTCAGAAAAGAGGTAGAACAATCATCCTTCACAGTTCTTATACCCTCCAAAGACACAAAACCCCCAACATCAAATGACACCCCCCCAACCCACAGTCCTTGAGCAAACATACAGCCCCCAAGGCTCCTTGGCGTCTCCATTGTCTCTCTCATCCTTCTAGCCTCCGGGGCTCCTGCTGGGACATTCTCTCCCACCTCCGTCTCCTAAAAGACCAACTTCACACCTCCCGTAGGTCTCTGCAGGGTCAGGTCCTCTTTGGCCATTGAGACGTGAAGCTTCCAGAATATGCACCGTCATGCCTACTAGGTATATGTGGGTGAATAAATATGGGCCATATAACCCCCCCAAATGTCTAAATAAGGACAAAGTACACCCCAAAATGCATAGAAACATATCATATCACACAGAACAGCAAAATGGCACAACATATCATACTTCCAACTGCTTGGGCTTCAACCTCCTGCCATACCTGCTGTAAGCAGGCTTCGATCTGTCTGTAGCTGTTTCTTGCATCTGTGGATCAGAGTTATTAGCACATCCTTGTGAAAGCTTAGAAGAGTGTCTCCCCGGTGGCCTGCCACGACGGGGGGCCCTGGCTAATTGCACTTGTTCATCAGCCAACACAAAAGCGGGTTTGAGTCTGTTAATGCAGACTAATTCTCTCCTGTCACCCAAATCGAGCAAAAAATGTTTTCCCCAGTTTCTAACACTCCGAACGGTCCATCATAAGGCGGCCTTAAACCTGGCCTCTGAGCGTCGTGTCTGACAAAGACAAATTCTGCGTTCTTTAAGGCTTTAGGCACAAAAACGCGTGGGAAATTGTGATGAACTGGGCCAGGGAGGGTGTTTGATCCCGTGTCGCTCTGCAGCAGCTGAGCGGGGGGGGCGGTTTGGTGCGGGGTTCTCTGGAAGGAATTCGCCCGGTAACCGGAGGGGTTGGGCAAAAACTAGCTCAGCCGGAGAGGCTTGTAAATCTTCCTTAGGTGCTGAACGCAACCCTAATAAAACCCATGGAAGTTTATCAACCCAATTTGTGTCCGTGAGAGCCGCTCTGAGGGCTGCTTTCAATGACCGGTGAAAGCGTTTGCACAAACCGTTGGCCTGAGTGTTATAAGCGATAGTGCGGTGAATTTTCACCCCCAGACTGAGGGCCATGGATGACCAGAGCTCGGAAACGAATTGGGGACCCCTGTCAGACGTTATGTCTGACGGGACTCCAAAACGCGCGACCCAAGCCGTTAAAAACGCGCGCGCCACGTCTGCTGCTGTAGTTGACGCCAGGGGGACCGCTTCTGGCCAGCGCGTTGTGCGGTCCACCATGGTTAGAAGGTGTGTGAAACCCCGCGACAGCGGGAGGGGTCCCACCAAGTCGATATGCACGTGGTCGAAGCGTTTGGCCGGGATGTGAAAAAGTTCTAAGGGGGCCTGCATGTGCTTGTGTATCTTTGCTCTTTGACACGCTGCGCAGGCTGCGGCCCACTCTTTGACCTGTTTACGCAGCCCCGGCCAAACAAATTTTTCTCCCACCATTTTGATCGATGCGCAAACTCCCGGATGTGCCAGTGAATGGATTAAATCAAAAACGCGGCGGCGCCACGCAGCTGGGACCACGGGGCGGGGGCGCCCTGTGGAGATATCGCAGATTAGAGGAGGCATACCTGTCTGATGCACCCTGTGCTCCAGCCTTAGCCCTGTTGGCCCAGACTGGAGCGCGCGCACATCCGCATCGTTAACCTGCTCGGCGGCCATGGCTGCATAATCTAAGCCTATGCAGACCGGGGCTGCGAGCGCTTCTGCGCCGCAAGCCTGGCCCGCGTCCACGGCCACCGTGTCTGCCCCCTGGGGGTCTGGCGTTACAACTGCGCGCGAGAGGCAATCTGCCACCACATTGTGTTTGCCCGCCACATGTTGAATGTCGGTGGTAAACTCTGAAATCGCGGCCAGATGTCTGCTGTCGGCCCGACTACGGCTCTGAAATCTTGGCCATTGCAAATGTTAATGGTTTGTGGTCTACAAACACGGTGAAACGGCGCCCTTCCAGCCAGAACTGGAAGTGGCGGATGGCCAGATGCAGGGCTAAAAGCTCCCTATCGAACGCGCTGTATTTCCGCTCGTTATCGCGCAATGTTTTGCTGAAAAACGCAAGCGGTTGCCAGCTCCCTGCTGCCAGTTGCTCGACAACCGCCCCCACTGCTACGTCGGAAGCATCCGTGGTTAGTGCCATGCAAGCTGCTGGCACGGGGTGTGCCAACAGCACAGCGTTCGCCAGGGCCGACTTGACCTGGGAGAAAGCGCGCTCCCATTCCGGGGACCACTCGACCTTATTTGCAGGTTTTTGTTTCTTTAGTGCCGCATACAGTGGGTGCATGAGCTGTGCCGCACTGGGGAGGAAACGGTTATAAAAATTGACCATCCCCAAAAATTCTTGCAATGCTTTAACTGTCTGCGGTTGGGGAAACTCCGTTATCGCGCGTACTTTATCGGGCAGCGGGACCGCTCCTTCTGGAGAAACGCGGTGGCCCAAAAAATCGATTTGCGCTACCCCGAATTGACATTTCGCTGGGTTAATTATCAGCCCATGCTCTCTCAGCCTCTGAAAAACCGCTGTGAGGTGGCGTTCATGTTCGACCTCGGATGCACTGGCTACCAAACTATCATCCAAATAGGCGAACACGAAAGGGAGGCCACGCAACACCGCATCCATCATGCGTTGGAACGTCTGTGCGGCGCCTTTGAGGCCAAAAGGCATGCGCAAAAACTCGAAAAGCCCAAAGGGGGTTATTACTGCCGTTTTGGGTATGTCTTGAGCGCGGACTAGGACTTGGTGATAACCACGCACCAAATCTATTTTGGAAAAGATGCGCGCCCCCGCCAAATGCGCCGAAAAATCCTGGATGTGCGGAATCGGGTAGCGGTCGTGTGCTGAAGCATTATTTAACCTGCGGAAATCACCGCAAGGCCGCCACGAGCCGTCAGCCTTGGGGACCATATGCAGGGGTGACGACCAAGGGTTGTTAGAGCGTCTAACAATGCCCAGTTTTTCCAAGTTGGCGAATTCCTCGCGCGCGATGGCCAGTTTAGCTGGGTCCAAGCACCGAGCTTTTGCAAAAACAGGGGGGCTGGAGGTAGTTATGAAATGCTCGACCCCGTGTTTAGCTATTGACGCTGAAAATGTTGGGACCGTGAGTGCTGGGAACTGATTGAGTAGTGCATGAAACTTACCACCCGCAGCTGTGACATTAGGATGTGCAGAAGGCGGGGCCACCCGAGCTGTACAGGAGATAGAGTGGAAAGACAGTGCATTTACCATACGTCTATTAGTAAGATCAACTAATAAACTGTTTGAGCATAAAAAATCAGCACCTAACATGTTGTTACTAACTGCAGCTACGACGAAAGTCCACTCGAAGGTGCGCCCGTGGAAGAATAGAAGGAGCGTCTTCTCCCCATAGGTTTTGATCGTCGAGCCATTTGCCACTAGCACCAGGGGTCCGCTGGAAGGCGCCAGCAGGTCCGCGTAGGAAGGTTTGACGAAACTCAGCTGGGAGCCTGTGTCCACCAGGAAATCCTTCCCTGAATTCGCGTCCGTCACGAAAAGCAGCTTGTTCTTCGCGCCGAGAGCAGTAGCTGCTACCGACTCTCGGTCTTGGCGTTTCCCTGGCGCTTGTATCGGCACGGTGGGATGCATCTGTGCGCCCTCTCGGCGAAACGTCGATGGTAAAAGCAAAGGGTGCCGTCCGCTCTGCTTCTCCTGGTCTCTGCCGCTGCTGACGTCAGTGGGTCCGGTGCTGCAGCCTCTGGTCTCCCCTCGTCTCGCGGGGGTGCGTTCAGCTCCATTGCCGCCGTCGTGGCTGCGTGTCGTCTATGGGCGTCGACGAGCCGCTGCGCCTCCTGGCCCAGCCCATGGTAGTCGCAGTCGTTGAGCAGCTGTGAGCTGGCTAGGGTGACTCTCACTGCTGGCGGTAGTGTTCTGAGAAAGAGGTGGGCGAAGATAAAACTGTCATCATCTTCCCCTCTCAGGTTCATCATCCTCGCCATCAGATCTGCCGGCCTGTCTGCTTCCCCTTCTGTCAGCGCCAGAAGTCTCTCTGCTCGCTCTCCCTGCGAGGGAGTGAAAGCTCGAATGAGGGCGGCTTTCAGTGCACCATACTTGTCGTCCTGGGGCGGGTGGTTGGTCAGGCTCTCCACCCGCTGCACTGTGAGGCTGTCCAGCTTCGCGACGACATGGTAGAACCTCGTTGCGTCCGCTGAGATTCCCCAAAGGTGGAACTGCGCCTCCACAGTGGTAAACCAGGAGCACGGGTTATGTTGCCAGAAATCGCGCAGCTGTAGTGTGGTAGCTGCATTAACCCGGTTGGCTCCTGAAGAGTCCGGTGCGGGAAGATCGTCGCCACCGGCCATAGTTTGTCGTAGATCACCAGTGTAGAGGATGCCTTTCACAAATGAGACTGAATTTATTTCTCAGGGTTGGTTTATTGAGAGGTCACATCCTCCAACAAGAACAGAATCTCAGAAAAGAGGTAGAACAATCATCCTTCACAGTTCTTATACCCTCCAAAGACACAAAACCCCCAACATCAAATAACATCCCCCCCAACCCACAGTCCTTGAGCAAACATACAGCCCCCGAGGCTCCTTGGCGTCTCCATTGTCTCTCTCATCCTTCTAGCCTCCGGGGCTCCTGCTGGGACATTCTCTCCCACCTCCCGTCTCCTAAAAGACCAACTTCATACCTCCCGTAGGTCTCTGCAGGGTCAGGTCCTCTTTGGCCATTGAGACGTGAAGCTTCCAGAATATGCACCGTCATGCCTACTAGGTATATGTGGGTGAATATGAATGCCATATATGCGCCCTAAATATGCGCCATAGAACATTTGTTATAGTCTTTTAAAGTGACACTCTGCCAAAAATCGAGTTTTTTTTTCTTGTCAATATGTCTAACATGATTTTTTATTACTTAGAAAGTATATCAAGAGTGAAATTGCTCAAATATCTCATGTCTGTTTTTTTGCTGTAAAGTTTCCCTTAAGCCCCACTCCCTGAGAAAAGGTGAGTTGAGACAAATCGTTTTTGTTGGCGTAACTATTCGTGGTGCTTGCATGTGAGTGGTGTTGAGCCAATCAGGACACTCTGGCCTAACTAAAGTTATCCTCTAGGCTAGTTAGCATTTTTTAACAAACTACTTTGAAAACAACCCAAATTAAGATGGGTTTTAGCATTAAACTGCTTTTAATGACCAATACAGTTTCGGTCATTATCCTGGACCACCGTGCATACAACTAGGCATGTTCTTCAACCGGTAAGTCTTTTTTTTATCACTCAATTTAAGCTGTTTAATGTAGCACTTGTGGCATATTGATGCACCACCATGCACATCACAGACATGGTGATGCAGGCACGGATGACATCGCCACACCGTGACTATATTAAGGGACTAACTGCAGGAGTCCTTTTCTTTGGTGCTTTGCCTCTAGCCTGCCACACAGCCTGCGCCCCTGTATTATTAGCTTGTTCTTGCTTGTTCCGTGGGTTACTACCTCTTCATTAACGCTAACCTTCAACACACAGACAACGTGTCTGCTGGTCCCTATTTTCAGACGTAATATTTTGGCGATGAGGTAAACTTAATCTTCTTGAGAAAAATAAGATTTTCCTGAAGATGTAAGCGTACTGTATATGGAAGTGCATCTGGAAGTGTGTCTGGCACTCCGGCTGGAGAGTGTGTTGACTAGGTGAATCAGGTTTTGTCAGCGCCGACAGCTAGCAGGAGAGTCGGTCCAGCAGTTCGTTGTCGATCTCTGTCGTCTGGCAAGTAAATGCAGATTTGGACACTTGGAAGAGGAATTGGTGTGAGATAAGTTGGCGGCGCACACCATGAATGCAAAGCTGCAGGAGAAGTTAGTGACAGCCGGGTGGCATGCCGCTGGCTGAAGCACTGGAGTTAGCATCTCAGCTAGAGCTAGAAAAGGCTGCCCAGTTATCATGGCAGCTAATGGGCCCCGGACCGCGCTCCCCACAGTCAGCTCTGCCAGTACAGATGGTTGCCCCAGCTGATGAGTCCATCAACCCCATGTCTTCTCAGGAGGACCCCAAGGTAGACGCTGTGGGACAGCAGGGCACCACAGCACGCCGACCCAGTGGTAAACTCAGTTTGGCTGATGAAGGCTCGAGTCCGCTGCACTCAGCCATGGATGCAGCCACTCCCTGCCTTGCACCACACGCTGAGCAGAACCCAGTAGACCCGGAGCAGCCGCAGGAACCCCAGACCACATCCATGCAGGACCCAGAGCTGCCACAGGAGCTCCAGACTGCACCCACATGGGACCCGGAGCTGGTCCTCACGCAGCACGAGCATTCTTGAACTGCTGCCTCATTGCAGGAGATCCAGTCCACAGTCAAGCAGGGCCCGGAGGAGGGTAGGACCTGCCCCATCAGCGACAAGACCAATCTGCCTCCATGTCTGCCACCGGATGACCCACCAGATGATACCCCAGTAATGGCGCTTTTTCCCGGCAATGGGACAGAAGAACAACAGAAGCACCTCATGCAGCATGAGTGTCTTGAGCTGTCGCCTCATCGCAGAAGAGAGAGCATAACCCGGACTCGACTCAGATCCTCGCCTGGCATAAGCCCCATGGAGCCGCTGTACAGCTGCAGGAGAGAGAGTTCATGGCTGAGCAGGACTCTGCAGAACAATGCCAACCCGGAGAGTGTCCTGCCGCTGGCAAAAATGTCACACCACCACAACAGCAAACAGCATCAGGGACGAGAGAGAAGCAGCAGCAACGTATGAAGCCCACCAGGTTAGTGCTTACGGTGCTCAACTGGGTTTGGGTCTGCCAATCCGAATGCCCAGATGATCTGCAGATGCTCCTGTCACCACCGATGCAGATCACTGTGCAAATGGGGCCAGCCACCTTCCACATGGCTGATGGTTTGAGATGGCTCGCCAGCCGTCTGCGGAGGGTAAGATCAGCAGCTGCCCTGGATCAAGATGTGATGCTGGAGCCAACCCAATTAGTGTAGGACCTGGGCTGGGACACCAGTTTTATCAAGACCAAAGTCAGTGCAGTCGTCTATCAGGAAATTTTTGAGCACTTCATGCTTCCCTCTGCTGACAAGCTTTATGGAGAAGCTGATTTCATTTTCCAGCAGGACTTGGTACCCCTCACACTGCCAAAAGTATCAAAACCTGGTTTAATGACCATGGCATCACTGTGTTTGATTGGCCAGCAAACTCTCCTGACCTAAACCCCATAGAGAATCTATGGAGTATTGTCAAGAGGAAGTTGAGAAACACCAGACCCAACAATGCAGACGAGCTGAAGGTCACTATCAAAGCAACCTGGGCCTCCATAACACCTCAGCAGTAACACAGGCTGATCACCTCCATGCCACGCCACATTGATACAGTAATTAATCCAAAAGGAGCCCCGACCAAGTACTGAGTGTGTATATGGACATACTTTTCAGTTGGTCCACATTTGTATTAAAAAACTATTTTTTTAAATTAATTTTATGTAATATTCTAATTTTTTGAGAAACTTAATTTGGGGTTTTCATGGGCTGTAAGCCATAATCATCAAAATTAAAGTAAATAAACACTTGAAATATTTCACTCTCTGTGTAATGAATCTATATAATATATGGGTTTCAGTTTCTGAAATGAGTGACAAAAAATATTGAACTGTTTCATGATATTCTAATTTTTTGAAATGTACAGTACCTGTAGATAGGAGAAACGTAATTTTGTTCTACTGTACATGATTGGTTGTATGGACTGAATGACAATAGAAATGGCTTCTTCTTATTCTTCTTCTTATTATTATTAGCCATGTGGTAGGTGGTTGGGCCTAGTAATCACCGATTCTGGCATTTGAAGGGGGGATGAAAAGATTTTGACATGAAACTGTAAGACAATGAAAGGTTTTTTTTGTAGAAAAAAGGCACAAGATACCATTTTAGACAATGCAGATTTGTTTTTATAGGGGATTTACGCATATTCACCGGAGTGCGTATTTAAGATTTATTCTGGGCATTTATGCCTTTATTTGTATAAATACAGTGAAAAAAGACAGGAAATGAAGTGATAAAACATGGATGAAGGATCACCATGGCTGGGATTTAATCCAGGGATTCCTGTGCCACATAGTCCAATGTTGCGTGCTGTAACCATTATTAAGAAAACTCAGAATGGCTGCTATCTGCAACAACCATGGTCAGAATAGCAAAAATAATGTACTGTCTTTAGAAATATATTTCCTTTATAAACTAATGAAGAAACAAGACACTTTGTTATCAGAAAGACAGGGAAGGGAGCCAGGCAGTGTAACATGTCATTCAAATGTCTTCCTGTTGTTGACTATCATGACGCAGATGCATGTAAAGCTGCATTCAAATGTAGCTTGCTGTGTGTGCATGGGGAGCTTCTTTCAAATCAGAAAAAAATATTTTCTTCTTAATTATTGAATTTAAATTTGCTCTCCCATGTTTTTTTTTCTTTTGTTTTTGTTTGCACTAAGCAGTGAAGCTAGACTCCAAAAGAGGAAGTCAGTCACAATGACATGACTGTGGCCTGTCGGCTGTATCAGAACCATGCTCGTCTAAACACACTGACTTTAAGGTTTAACTAACACCTGCTTGAAACAGTCAGTGCCATGCTGCAAGGAAATTACATGTAAAATCCACTTTTATAGAAAAATATATTTGAGTGACTGATGTGATGTGTTGACTTCAGTCGCCCCTGCAAGCCAGATAACATCAAACCAACAGAATAATTGTAATCCCACGCTACTTCAGTAAATCAGATACTACTTTAATCCTCAGCATTTTAACCCCTAAGAGATCCTTTAATATCCTGACACATTTGTCCATAAGGATAAAAACTGCCAGCTTCCCAAAAGCTGCCATGAAATATATTACAATTTTTTTCCCGCTCACTCATGGTCCCAAGGGCAGAAAATTTCCATCCATCCATCCATCTTCTACTGCTTAATTCTTTTCAGGTCGCGGCGGTGGGAGGGGGGGGGGGAGCTGGAGCCTATCTCAGCATCTTTGGACGAGAGGCGCAGGGTACACTCTGGACAGAGTGCCAGTCCATTACAGGGCCAACACAGAGAGACAGACAACCTTTCACTCTCACATTCATACCTAAGGACAATTTAGAATCCCCAGCTGATGCCAATTAACCTAACACGCATGTCTTTGGCCTGTGGGAGGAAACCCACGGGGAGAACATGCAAACTCCACACAGAAGGGTCATCGATGGTCAGGGGTGGGATAGAACCCATGACCTTCTTGCTATGCTGCACCAGTGCTAACCGCTACACCACCAAGCTGCCATGGCAGAAAATGTCACCTTACCAAATTAGCTGTAAAAATAATATATATACTGTATATATATATATATATATATATATATATATATATATATATATATATATATATATATATATATATATATATATATATATACTGTATATTTTCCACTTTAAATGAGTCAGTCTTTTAAAACTAGTCCAACCTGAACTATAAATATTAAATAATAATTATATTTTTGGAACTTTAAAGTAAACGCTGGCTGATCAGAGGTAGCAGGTGTGTCTCCTCTCCCAGGTGCGTTGATGATCTGGAAAGGAGTAAAAGGGAAGGAGGGGGTGCATGCTTACCGAACCATGACACATGTCCACCTAGGTGTGTGTTTTCATGCTTCCAATTTATTGTCTATGTAGCACACCCCATGTGCATTCTGGTAGCATCGCTTCAAGAATCTCTAGCCGTTACATAGATGTGCCCACTCATTTCTATGAAGTCACGCTTCAGTCACACAATTGTTTTCAGAAACATTTTTCGCTGGTTACTTTTGAAGATATACAGTAAGTGAAAGTTTAACGTTGCCGTCATAGATATGGGTGAACAGACTAGAACAGCCCATCCACCAGGAGTCGCGTCGACCAATGATGTGCACGTTGGGAAGGGCAGAACAGGTCAAGGGAGCAAAGCGGTTTGGAAGCGCACACACATTCAGAGAGAAAAGATATCAAATGTTAAGCATGAGATATACAGTATTTGACCATTTTTGAGAAGTATTAGTTCATCTTGAATTTGATGGCAACAACACATCTCAAAAGAGCTGGAACAGATCCATGTTTATCACTGTAGCACCCCCTCTTCTTTTAACAATAGCCTGTAAACATCTGGGAAATGAGGAGACCAGCTGCTAGACCTTTGTCAGAGGGATGTTGTCCCATTCTTGTCTAATATAGGAGTCGAGCTGCTCAACAGTCATGGGTCACCTTTTTCAAATTTTGTCTTTCATGATGCATTAAGTGTTTCCAGTTGATGAAAGGTGTGGACTGCAGGCAGACTAGTCCAGTACCTGGACTCTTCTACTACGATGCCATGTTGTTAGCATAGTCTTGCTGAAATAAGCATGGCCTTCCCTGAAAAAGATGTCTGGATATATCTTTCAGCATTGGTGCTTTTTCAGATGATAACTAAGTGCTGATAACAAACTGGACAGTCCCCCTTATCTTTAAACTAGAAAATGTGGTGTCCATGATTCCCCCCAACACTCCAAAAAAATTTAAATTTTGACTTATCTGACAACATAATACTTTTGCACTTTGTCTCAGTCCAATTTAAATGAGTTCTGACCCAGAGAAGACAGTGGCATTTCTGGATCATGTTCACACATTTCACGTTCACGTTTTTTGAATGCAAAAGATGCAATAGACTTACACAATGGTCCCCTCCGGCATACAACTAGGAAAATACTGGTCACTATGGAGGGTGAGAATATGTATGGGCACATAATCATACCATGTAGGATAACTAAGTAGACGGTTATGCTGTTTCATCCCATCTAGCAACAATGCTCTGCACTGTGTGTGTTTATATATTTACATATTTATTCCATCTAGCTACAATGCTCCGCACTGGGTGTGTTTATATTTATATATCTATATATTTATTCCATCTAGCTACAATGCTCCGCACTGTGTGTTTATATATCTACATATTATTCCATCTAGCTACATTGCTCCGTACTGTGGGTGTTTATATATTTACATATTTATTCCATCTAGCTGCAATGCTCTGCACTGTGTGTTTATATATTCATATATTTATTCCATCCAGCTACAATGCTCTGCACTGTGTGTCTGTGTGTGTGTGTATATATATTTTATAGTAATATGTACATGTGTATATTAGCTGCTCTTGCTTGCTTGTTTTTTTTCTTGCCTTCTGATTGTTGCTCTGAGTGTTGCTATCCCTGTGCTGTTGCAATCCTGGAATTTCCCCGTTGTGGGACTAATAAAGGCTTATCTTATCTTATATGGCTTGCATATGCAGCGTTGCTCGCTTTGCGGGCATTTTGGGCTTCAAGTGACTCAGCACGTGCATGGCGCACTGCCACATGTTTCCTGTCTGTCTGTGCATCCCTTGTTTGTCATACCCTATGCTGGTGAGGGGTATCCTGTGGCAGGTATCATAGGACGGTACATCATCGGTAGGCAGGCATTATGATGGTCTATATGACATCATAAAGACATCAAAGCAGGCATCATAAGACACTACATCATAGGTAGCCAGTCCTATTGTCTATATGACGGCATCGCCTATAAGATGGCATTACGAGTCCTATGACGCTCGAGATCATAGGATCATCATAGGACATCAGGCAGACATCATAGGCCCTCCTATGATGTCCTATGATCGTGACAGAGATTTCTTGTATTTATAGAGTGATTATGTACTGTATATAATAGCATATTTAAAGGTTGTAATTTAGTGTTGACGAACATTATTCTAAAATTGCTCCACAGTTTGTACCTGCAGTTTTGGTGCATATTGATGGTCCATTGCCTGTCTTGACTTCTATAAGACTTGTCTTAGAGAGGCAGTTAACTTAAGTAGTTGCAATGCTTTCCTCCAGCTGTATCATTTTAGCGCCACTTACTTTATCAGCTTTTTCTTGCACCTGTCCCATCTCTTATAGGACGTGTTGCTTCCATAAAATTCAAGAAGAGATAACATTTTAAATAAAAACATCTCATTTTATACATTTGATATTTTTTCTATCTTGTATTGTAAATAGAATAATGTTTGAGATGGGCACATCATTACATTCTGTCTGACATTAAATCAGACTAAATTTTTCCTGTTTTAAGTCAGTTAAGATTAATTCAATTCAATTCAATTCAACTTTATTTATATAGCGCCATTTCACAACAACAGTCATCTCATAGCACTTTCAACTGTAGGGGGAACCCCCACAGTTGCAGAAAGACCCCAGCAATCAGGCGATCCCCTGTGAGCAAGCACCTGGCAACAGTGGAGAGAAAAAAACTCCCTTTTAACAGGAAGAAACCTCCAGCAGAACCAGGCTCAGGGAGGGGCAGTCATCTGCTGCGACTGGCTGGGGGGTGAGGGGACAGAGAAGATGAAAAGAACAGATATGTAGAGAGCAAACAGCACGATGGGGACTCAATCTATGGGAGAGAACAAACAGATGTTAATGACCAGCAAAAAAAAAAAATATTTCATTGAGAGTGAAGAAAGGAGTGAGGCCCAGTGCATTATTGGAGGTCCCCTGGCTGACTAAACCTATTAGCAGCATAACTAAGGGAGGGTTCAGAAACACATGATCCCTCCCTAATTGTAGGCTATATCAAAAAGGAAGGTTTTAACCCTATTCTTAAAAACAGAGATTGAGTCTGACTCCCGAATCCAGATTGGCAGCTGGTTCCAAAGGAGAGGAGCTTGATAACTGAAGGCTCTGCCTCCCATTGTACTTTTGGAGATTCTAGGTATTACAAGTAATCCTGCATTTTGGGAACGTAGTGCTCTGTTAGGATAAAACGGTAGTATCAGATCTTTTAAATAAAAAGGGGCCTGATTGTTAAGAGCTTTGTAAGTAAGAAGAAGGATTTTAAACTTAATTCTAAACTCTATGGGAAGCCAATGAAGGGAGGCCAGAACCGGAGAGATATGATCTCTCTTTCTAGTACCTGTTAAAACTCTTGCTGCAGCATTTTGGATCAGCTGAAGACTTTTTAAAGATGTTTTAGGACAACCTGATAATAAAGAATTACAATAATCTAATCTTGAGCAAACAAAAGCGTGGATCAGTTTCTCAGCATTGCTCTGAGACAAGATGCTCCTAATCTTGACAATATTATGCAAATGATAGAAGGCAGTCTTAGAAACAAATTCAATATGTGAATTGAAGGACAGATCTTGATCAAAAATAATTCCAAGGTTCCTCACAGAGCTATTAAGAGAAAGAGTAACCACATCCAAATTGAAAGTTTGATTTGGAAAGGTATTTCTAAGGTTTTTTGGACCAACAAGAATGACTTCAGTCTTAGCTGAATTTAATAGCAGGAAATTACAAGCCATCCAAGCTTTGATTTCCTTAAGACAAGCTTCCAACTTGCCTAATTGATTACTATCATCTGGCTTCATTGACAGGTATAATTGTGTGTCATCTGCATAACAATGAAAATGTATAAAGTGCTTTCTAATAATGTTGCCTAACGAAAGAATATATAAACTAAAAAGAGTAGGGCCTAGCACAGATCCCTGTGGAACTCCATGACTAAGCTTTGAGTTGAAAGAAAACTCATTATTGACATGAACAAACTGGAACCTATCAGATAAATAAGATCTAAACCACTGCAATGAAGTTCCATTAAGTCCAACATAGTGTTCTAATCTATCAAGTAGAATATTATGATTGATAGTATCAAAAGCTGCACTAAGGTCTAAAAGGACAAGTACAGAAACCAGTCCATTATCAGATGCGATGAGGAGGTCGTTAGTGACCTTCGCTAAGGCTGTTTCAGTACTATGATGGATTCTAAACCCAGATTGAAAATTTTCAAGTAAACCATTTCCCTGCAGGTGGTCAAATAATTGCGTAGCAACAACTCTTTCTAAGATTTTTGAAATTAAAGGAAGATTAGAGATTGGTCTATAGTTAGCTAAATTCAATTCAATTCAATTCAATTCAACTTTATTTATATAGCGCCATTTCACAACAACAGTCATCTCATAGCACTATCAACTATAGGGAGGACCCCCACAGTTGCAGAAAGACCCCAGCAATCAGGCGATCCCCTGTGAGCTATCTCCTGGATCTCCTGGATCTAGCGTTGGCTTTTTGAGTAAGGGTTTAATTACATCCGTTTTAAAAGCCTGCAGTACATGGCCTAAAGTTAATGAAGAATTGATTATATGAAGAATAAAACTACCAGTAAGTGGGAAGACTTCTTTAAATAACCTGGAAGGAATAGGGTCTAAAAGACAAGTTGAAGGTTTTGATGAGGAAACTATTTTGTCTAACTCACAAAGGTCAATTGGAGTAAACTCATCAAGACAGGTATCAGTTGAAGGAGTTGTAGTAGTTACTGTATTTAAGTTAATGGTGGGAAGAATCTGATTGATTTTATCTCTGATGGATGAAATTTTATTATTGAAAAAGTTCATAAAGTCCTGACTAGTAAGCTCTAAGGGAATACTAGGATTGACAGAGTCCTGACTCTTTGTCAACCTGGCTACAGTACTGAAAAGAAACCTGGGATTATTCTTGTTCTCTTCTATTAATGCAGAATAATAACTCGTTCTAGCTTTTCTAAGACATTTTTTATAAATTAAAAGATGATTTCTCCAAGCTAAATAGATTTCATCTAAATTAGTGGAGCGCCATTTTCTTTCTAACTGACGAGTCTTCTGTTTTAAGCTACGAGTTTCTGTGTTGAACGAAGGAGTTAGAAATCTCTGATTAGACTTTTTCATTTTTAAGGGGGCCACCAAGTCTAGAGTCTGATGCAGAGAAGCTCTAACACTATCTACCATGCTATCAATTACAGAAGGAGCAAACTGTCTATAGCTTATTTCTGTTGTGTTGACACATGGCATAGAGGAAACAATCTGCATAAATTTGGTAACAGCATCATCTGAGAGGCATCTACTGAAGTAATATTTTTCTTTAGGAGCCAAAAAGTCAGAAATAGTAAAATCAAAGGTTAACAGACAATGGTCTGACAGTACAGGGTTATGAGGAGACACTACCAGATTTTCTATTTCTATGCCATATGTCAGAACAAGGTCCAATGTATGGTGGAGATAATAAGTAGAATTTCCTACTTTCTGAGAAAACCCAATCGAGTCTAATATTGAATTAAATGCCACATTAAGGCAGTCACTATCTACATCTACATGTATATTAATGTCCCCTACTATAATTATTCTATCAGATTTCAGCACTAAATCAGCTAAGAAATCAGCAAATTCGGATAAAAATTCTGAGTAGGTTGATGGAGGATTATAAACTATGGCAAATAAAATTAGGTTTAGCCTAAAATTGCTAAAGTGCCCAATACTGAGGACCAGGCCCTCAAAGGAATTATAACATGTTTTTTGCTTTACATCCTATTGTGTTTTTCCCTATCCTTCCCCCCCTCCCCCCTCTTCACCCCCCCCTATATGACAGGCGCCTTTCATGGCTGCCGCGTCACTGGGATGCGCCTTTTGTGCGCGCCCAATGTCAAGTCAAATTCCTCGGATGTTTACTTGTTTACTTGTAAATGTGCTTGGCAATAAATCTGATTCTGATTTTGATTAACTAGTAATTTGGAATGGTAAATTGTTACTACTCCTCCTCCATGACCAGAACTTCTGGGATTTTGACAGTTTAAATAACTAACTAACTAACCTGCACTTATATAGCGCTTTTTCTAGTCACAAAGACCACTCAAAGCGCTTTCACTAATACTAACCCTCTATTCTAAGGGCCTATAGGAAACAGATATCTAGGGACAATTTAGAACAGCCAATTAACCTAACATGCATGTCTTTGGATTGTGGGAGGAAACCGGAGCCCCCGGAGTAAACCCACGCAGCACAGGGAGAACATGCAAACTCCACACAGAAAGGTTCCAACCCCTGCCAACCTGGGGATTCGAACCAGGAACCTTCTAGCTGTAAGGCAACAGTGCTAACCACTGCACCACCGTGCTGCCCGGGGCTAACCAGAGGGAGTTGATTCATTTAAACCAACGTAATCCTCTTGTCCTAACCAAGTCTCTGTAAGGGATATTAAATCAATCTGATGATCAATTAACAGATCATGGACTAGCAGAGACTTGGGAGTTAGAGACCTAATATTTAACAAACCACATTTAATTTTTAAATTATGAGGAGGAACAGAGGCCAAATCATTCAATTCAGAGGCTTCATGTTTAATTTGAGTTTTACCAACTTTTTGTTTAATCACTTTGGGATGCTTATACATTATATTTTTATTTGCTTTGGAGGGAGCAGACAAGGATTCTCTGATGGGGAAGACAGGGGCTAAGTTGAGGGGTGGCGGATGAAGAGGAGCTGCAGAGAGGCATGTAAGACTGCGACTCTGCTTCCTGGTCTCAACTCTGAGTTGTCAAGATTTTGGAAATTTGGATAAAAAAGATGCCAGATTGTTAGATAAATGAGACGCACCATCCAAAGTGGGATGGACGCTGTCTCGTCTCATAAGACCAGGTTTTCCCCAAAATGAGCTCCAATTGTCAATGTAGCCCACGTTGTTTGCAGGACACCACACAGACAGCCAGCGATTGAAGGATGATGAGCGGCTAAACATGTCATCACTGGTCAGATTGGGGAGGGGCCAAGAGAATACTACAGAGGCAGACATTGTTTTAGCAAAGTCACACACCGATTCTACATTAAGTTTCGTGACTTCTGACTGCCGGAGATGGATGTCATTAATGCCAGCATGAATAACAATTGTGGAGTATTTACAGTTACTTTTAGCCAGCTTTTTCAAATTTGACTCGATGTCGCCTGCTCTGGCCCCAAGAATGCATTTGACTATGGCCGCTGGAGTCTCTAGGTTCATGTTTCTGACTACAGAGTCACCAATGATCAGAGTTTTTTCCTCAGCGGGTGTGTCGCTGAGCGGGGAAAAACGATTAGAAATGTGAACAGGTTGGTGGTGAACCGGGGCTTTGCGGCTAGGCTTCCTTCTCACCGTCACCCACCCAGTCTCCTCGCTGCTGAGGAGAACAGGAGGACCGCTAACAGGCCCTATGCTAGCGAGCTCCGCTGCAGCTAGCAGACGTCCGTCAAGAGTAACTGGCACAGATGGTGTTTCAATGCAGTGGAGCCGGGATTCCAAATCAGACAACCTCACCTCGAGCGCCTCAAAAAGACAACATTTATTACATTTACCGTTATCATTAAAAGAGGAAGAGGTGTAGCTAAACATCTGACAGAGAGAGCACACCAGAGGAGTTGAGGAAGGAGAGCTAGTAGCCATAGCTAGTGGCTAACCCGAAGGTAACAAAAACACCGATGAAAGGTGAACAGAAGGCTAAAGAGGGTGATTAGGTGACACTGAGTGCGCACACAGGTGCAAGAGGCTTGATAAACAGAAATGAGAACTAACAGTAGATGGAAAAAAGTGGTTAAAATACAATTAAAAGCAAAATCCTCAGGAGAGTGAGGAGAGCTAACCACATGGACAGACAGCATTACAGGAAGTGACGATACGTTACCACAAGTGACGTTCGAATGGTTCAGTCCTCTCAATTCCTAAAATTATTTCTATTTGCTAAATAATTTTTATATTTGTTAATTTTTTTTGAAATGTTTTTATTACTTTCTTCAAAGTCAGAGGCTTACCATACACTAAGATTACTATGCCTTTAAAGAATTTTGGAAAGTCCAGATGATGACATCATGGCTTTGGAAGCTTCTGCTAGGTTAATTGTTAACATTTGAGTTAATTAATTATGTGCAGTGGGGTAAAAAAGTATTTAGTCAGCCACCAATTGTGCAAGTTCTCCCACTTAAAAGATGAGAGAGGTCTCCAATTTTCATCATAGGTATACCTCAACTATGAGAGACAAAATAAGAAAAAAAAAATCCAGAAAATCACATTGAAGGATTTTTAATGAATTAATTGGTAAATTCCTCGATAAAATAAGTATTTGGTCAATAACAAAAGTTCATCTCAATACTTTGTTATATACCCTTTGTTGGCAATGACAGAGGTCAAACATTTTCCGTAAGTTTTCACAAGGTTTTCACACACTGTTGCTGGTATTTTGGCCCATTCCTCCATGCAGATCTCCTCTAGAGCAGTGATGTTTTGGGGCTGTCGCTGGGCAACACAGACTTTCAACTCCATCCAAAGATTTTCTATGGGGTTGAGATCTGGAGACTGGCTAGGCCACTCCAGGACCTTGAAATGCTTCTTGCGAAGCCACTGCTTCGTTGCCCGGGCGGTGTGTTTGGGATCATTGTCATGCTGAATGACCCAGCCACGTTTCATCTTCAATGCCCTTGCTGGTGGAAGGAGGTTTTCACTCAAAATTTCACGATACATGGCCCCATTCATTCTTTTCTTTACACGGATCAGTCATCCTGGTCCCTTTGCAGAAAAACAGCCCCAAAGTATGATGTTTCCACCCCCATGCTTCACAGTAGGTATGGTGTTCTTTCTCCTCCAAACACGACAACTTGAGTTTTTACCCAAAAGTTCTATTTTGGTTTCATCTGACCATATGACATTCTCCCAATCCTCTTCTGGATCATCCAAATGCTCTCTAGCAAACTTCAGACGGGCCTGGACATGTACTGGCTTAAGCAGGGGGACACGTCTGGCACTGCAGGATTTGAGTCCCTGGCGGCATAGTGTGTTTCTGATGTAGCCTTTGTTACTTTGGTCCCAGCTCTCTGCAGGTCATTCACTAGGTCCCCCCATGTGGTTCTGGGATTTTTGCTCACCGTTCTCGTGATAATTTTGACCCCACGGGGTGAGATCTTGCGTGGAGCCCCAGATCGAGGGAGATTATCAGTGGTTTTGTATGTCTTCCATTTTCTAATAATTGCTCCCACAGTTGATTTCTTCACACCAAGCTGCTTACCTATTGCAGATTCAGTCTTCCCAGCCTGGTGCAGGTCTACAATTTTGTTTCTGGTGTCCTTTGACAGCTCTTTGGTCTTGGCCATAGTGGAGTTTGGAGTCTGACTGTTTGAGGTTGTGGACAGGTGTCTTTTATACTGATAACGAGTTCAAACAGGTGCCATTAATACAGGTAACGAGTGGAGGACAGAGGAGCCTCTTAAAGAAGAAGTTACAGGTCTGTGAGAGCCAGAAATCTTGCTTGTTTGTAGGTGACCAAATACTTATTTTACTGAGGAATTTACCAATTAATTCATTAAAAATCCTTCAATGTGATTTTCTGGATTTTTTTTTTCTCATTTTGTCTCTCATAGTTGAGGTATACCTATGATGAAAATTGGAGACCTCTCTCATCTTTTAAGTGTGAGAACTTGCACAATTGGTGGCTGACTGAATACTTTTTTGCCCCACTGTATGTCTCTCTTCTTCCGGCTTTCAGAGAGAGCAGACGCATTTCTTCTCCTCTCCCTTCTCCTCCTCCCTTTACTGATCCCAGCTTGCTGTGTCCTGTCTGTGTCTCGCTCTTCTTCTGCTGCATCTCGACCCAAACGGAAATTATGGAATTGGTGAGCTGGGCTTTAATGCAATTGACACCACTTTTAAACAGAAAATCGGGCCAGGGGGAGCCCAAGTGGAGAGACTCATGGGACAATTGGAACTCATGTGTCTGTGTGATTCGATTGAAGATGTGGAAGACATCTACCTGTTTTGGCTTCATGATCACAGGATTTCTGCTGTTTGGCTTTTGGAGGTTTCCTGCTGTATCGGAAATTAAAGAAGTTGGAAGAGCTAATCAAAATGCGGACCCGGCGATGCTCCTTCAACAATTCGACCAGCTGGGGAGAAGCACTGATAGCGGCAAACTGAATCGGAAGGTGGGAAACATCTTGGAGTCGCTGGGTGCTCTCCAGGGAATGATTTTAAAGCCTATGTAATGTAAATTGTGATGCACAGAATCGCATGAGAGAGGAAATTTCTATGCTCTAAGTGAACTGTGCTCATCAGGCCTTGATTCGGCGTCCTTGGGAGAACTCATTCCTCCAGAGAAGAGATAAAGCAGAAGGGAGTTTTGGCTTGGCTTCTCTCTAACCCAAACAATTGCTGATGGGCAACAATCTGAACTCTCCAAGGACAGCCATGTGACTAACATGGAATTTTACCATCTGGCATGAACTGAAGAGAGATGAACTCTGTGGACATGTTATCTATGTTTTAGGACACTAAGGACGTAACATCTAGCCGTTGCCTAAGAGAGGATTTTTGTTGTTCACCAGTAACTGATACTTCACACACTGCATTCACACTGATATCATAAGACTGACGTACACACACTGGTCTCTCTCTTGCTCTTGCTTTGTTAATGTGTGGATCTGTATCTTGTCTGCTAATTGTGCAATTAGAGGTTTTTTTCTATGTGATCACAATCTTGCTCACTCGAGCACTATTTTGATAACTTTGTTTTTTTCTCTCTGCCCAATGTGTCACCCCCTCCCCCTCTTTACCCCCCACTGTATGAGGAGCCTTGTATGGCTGCCACGTCATTAGGGAGCGCTTAGAAACGAGCGCACCTTAGTGATAAGTAAAATTCCTTGTATGTGCTAGCATACTTGGCAATAAAGTTGATTCTGATTCTGATTCTGATTCTGAATTAATTATGTACCAAACTGGGGAGGGTAAATTTGGCTTGTATGCGATTCTCTGTTTTTTCAAGGGGGGCGGGGGGTGAATTTAGTGTAACGGTTAACCCCTTGAACTCTGGTCAATTTCCCTAAAAACGCCTAAAAATAACATACCCAAAGTAAATCAAAAGCTGTTCTTCAACCCTTTGCAGCATCTTCATAAGGTTGGTCTCATTTAAAAGAAAACACTTTGATTTTTTTTTGGCAAAACAGTCATAATCTCTCTAAGTGCTCCTGCCACTGAGTAACAGTCATCTAAACATACTGAATTTGAAGAAAATAAAGTTCGCCTGAGTGTTTTTTTTTAGATACAGATGCTTGCAAATAACACACAGCTGTCAGATACTGGCTGGAAAATGCAACAGAAATGTAGAACCAAGTGTTATCAAGCTGAGGTCAAAATTTTGTAACAATACCACAAAAAATGAAAATATTACACAGCTTTTTTCTCAGGTTGTTCCCAGGCGTTTTTGAACTGTGCCAAATTGTGCCAAGTGCACAGTTTGGAAAAACATCTATAACTTTTGAATGCTTCAACATAGAAGCTTCATCTTGGGCTCTAATGAAAGGTGACACTCAGGGCTGTGTGTGTGTGGGGGGGGGTTGTTTGTTCTTTCATGAATGAATGAATGAACAAACAAGCCCCCCACACACAAAGAAACATGCCACGTAAAAAAAATGTGTGGCCTTTTTTTTTTACAAGAAAAAAATAACCTACAGTGCAATAACAATTATACTAAAATATCTGCAATGTAGAAGATAATACCCCCCACCCCCCAGCTACAGAGGAGCTTGGCGCACAAAAAAACTTGTGGCCATGACGGACCGTTGTAATTACCGATCGGTCAAAAGTCATTTTTATTACTATTTTCATTGATAAAGAATAATTTAGCTTATAACACTTACCTGTCCACAACAGCAGTGTTATTGGCGAACATCTGTTCCTCATTGTCAGACGAACATGAAGCTGGTCTGGTTGTTACGGACTCGTGGTTCTGGTCACCCGACCCGGTCAAACCATCTCCGCTTCCATTATTGCGGTTTTTGCGAACCATTTTTCAAAACAAATAAGAACAGTAGTAATAAAAAAAAGACTGGCTAATGGCTGAGAGTGGTTAACGCTACCGTTACACACAGGTCTCAATGTGTGTCACCCAGCGGCTTAGACAAAAAAGATTTTACGCATGGCGACGCACGCGTTGCAATCGTCAAACTTTTCTCCGCTTCAATTGGCTCGCTGTATTCGCGGTCGTTGGTAGGCAGGTCCTTCTTGCTAGGTTTTCAGTCATTGGTTCTTCAAGGTTTCAGAAACCCAATTCAAGGCTCTTATTAGTTGAATGAGAGGTCAATCAAATCTAAACCAATCAAACACTCCTTTGGCTTTCTGTTCGCGGCTGTGTCTGTACTGGAAGAATGGAAATGCAGCTTTTTTTTTCAGTGCGCACTGAGACGCACTATGACGCAGAGGCGTGACCGCCCACAGAATCCCGGAGTTCAACAGGTTAACGGTCACTGGCATAATGACACAACCATATGGTGACACCATCACGCCGAGCCGATAAAAAGGGAAAGTTGGCCATCTTAGGCTTCTCTCGACTCCAGGTTTTACAGAGCATTGCACACAGCCATAACCTGTACTGTATAACCAGCAGTTGCTTGCAATAAAGTTCTTGTTCAAACACAGCTCAACTCATCGTTGGTCATTCTGGGTTGCCAGACATAACAACTATAGGTATCCACCGGTAGCCACTAGCCTCCGGTGGCTATATGTTCTTTGGTCATATAAGCATGTAGCCAACTATATTCTATTTATCTTAATTTAAAATCTCAAACACGTACTTTGTCTCGGGTGTGCTGGCTGTGCATGATGTGGGATGCTTTCTGCCGAGACATTGTAACATCAGCATTGTAGGATGCTAGCTCGTCGCTCGGCTTTACCATGTATACACTGCACAATGTTTTCCTTCAATTTGAGCTTGAAATGATCCTTGAGATACTGTACTTTTATCGTTTTTTTTACTTTCTTCCTCTTTCCTGTTGGCACCATTGAACAAAGTTACGTCTTGTTTACATAGCGTGATGTGAAGAAGGTCGTACCAGAAGGTCATATAGACCAGAAGTGCTACATTAAATGACACGTCAAAGCATAGATTTTGAATTGAAGAATTTTTGTAATCGAATTATTCTAATTATTAGAGTAATCATTGCAGCACTAGTTACATCACATATGTAACTCAAAATTTGATCAGGATCAAAAGATAATTTCGCTCTTGCCATTCATTTCAATGAAGATTTTTTTCGATTTAAGGTCCCATATGCCGAAGTAGAGGGAGCGTGACTTATGCGCTCTACTGGCCTTTTTGCAGGAGGCAGGTGGGGCTTAAGTGAAACTTTACTGCAGAAAAACGGGTATGAGACATCTGAGTGATTTTGCACTTGATATGCCAAGTCAAAAAAAAAACATGATAGACATGTTAACAAGAAAAAAAAAACAAAAACAAAAAACTCAATTTTTGGTGGAGTGTCACTGTAAAAGTACACCCAAGAGGTCCTTACATTTTTTTATTCACTCCAGTTTTGTTCTAAATCCAATGGGTACTATAAAAAGTGGTATTTAATGCATCACAGAAAATTAATAATTTCCCTTATTTGGAATTTAAGCTACTTCAAGATGAAAATTAAGAAGTTTTATGGATCTATTTTAAATTTGCATTTTCAGTGCTTAAACCCCAAAATTGAGGATGGTAACCATCATATTCATGTTTAGCATACTCAAATTGTGTTAAAACACCATATTACTAACTTTTGACAAGAAATGCCTCAAGGCGTCACATTTTCTCAAAATCCGCAATGTCTGCTAGCTATAATGAGAGTGTATTCACTATGGGGAGAAAGTCATTGATGGCCGTTTATGATGGCTTTTTGAGCAATAAATTATGATGGTGTGTCTTTTACAGAAGGGAAATTTGATATGCCTTAATGAATGCACTTTTAAGGGAGAATATCTGATGGTGTACCATGTACAGTGCCCTGTGGGTGACTTTATAATGGAAAAGGGCTTCCATTATGAAATGACTTCCATGCTCCCCCTACAGGATGCAGAGGTGCTATGGTACTATTGCTTGTGAGAAAACATGGTGAAGTGCCCAGTTAGGTGTTTCTCTCATGGTGAAGTGCCCACCCAGTGGAAACTTCCCTACATTCTAAAGCATGCACCGGCATGCTTTAGGGAAAAACCCTGAAGGTGTTAGTCAGTCCCTCCAGCATTTTGCAATGTTGTGATCATGTCAATTCACGTGAAATTAGCCAATCAAGGCATGTATTGCGTGACCTTGCAACTTTGTCCAATCACAGCAACTTTCCCACAATTTTGGTCAATCCTCATCAACTTCCGTTAGTTTTTCCAATCAAATTTGTCCGTGAGTAGTGCTCAAATACTCAGTTTAACCCAGGCCTACTCAACTAGCGGCCTGCGGGCCACATGTGGCCCACAACCAACCCCTGAGCGGTCCAGGCCCAGTCAGCGGCACAGCCAGAGAAGTAAAGGCCAACACGCCGCAAAGAACTGCAGAAATTCATCAATTACCATAGACCACAAATGCAACACTCCATACAGCCCAGCAACTGTCAGCCCACAATGCAGCACACCTGGCCCGAAGCATGGGCTCTGTTATTATGACTGTGGCTTATGGTGCCAGTGGCAAGACACTGAGCCCACATCAAACGTGAACGGGCGGTGCGAATGCACACAAAGTCAATGAAAAGAGGTGAGCACATGCGAAATTGCGCACTTGTGTCCGAGGGACAGTGCCAGCCTGGTCTGATTTGTGTTTGTAATGGAATGTGTAGTTTTAAAAAGAGGTTCCAACTCACACATGTGGTGATTTAACACAAAACAAACCACAATAGTGGATGTGCAATGTTTGTTAATGTTATCAGTCTTTTTCTTGGGGGGTTTGTGCACTGAAGTCTTTCACAGTTCATTTTTTTATTCAACTAAATGCACTTTGTGATGTGCCAAGGTCAGTTATGACCAGGATAGAGTATATTTTATTTCAAAAGGGGAAAAAATATTGATGCTACTAACAGTGCGCATTGAGTTTTTATGCACTTTGAGATATGCCTGAGTAAGATGTGACCAAAATGGTTATTTACAGAATTTTGTTTCCATTCTATTTATTTAATTGTTGCTCAAGAGGAAAAATATTTCTACTACTTCAAGTTCTGCTCCACCCCAGCACTGTTACTGTGCTTTTATGCACTTCTGATGTGCCTTTGAAATGTGCCAAGTGCACATTTAAAACTAAAACAATGAATAAACAGTGCATATTTTTCATCATATTGATCTGTGTTGGTTTGAAATTTATCATATTCAACAGATCACTGAACATGTGCGGCCCAGCTTCATGTCTTGATTTCAAGTTGTGGCCCAACTGATTTTGTAATTGAATATCCCTGGTCTAACTAATCAAATGTGTTGCTGCACTGTGCTCATTTCCATGTTTACAGTGAGTATTAATGGAACACATCAGCAAAAAACAGTGTGCAAATTAAAAAAAAAACACTCACCCGCGGGTTTTCCCACACTGTCTCTTCCTCTGTCTCCCCCGGCTTGCCAGTGGATGTCTCTCCACTTCTCCGTCCTGACTGCATGTACAAAGTGCCGGTTTGTGTTGAAAAACGTCTGCCTGCCTGAAAACTACCCATCGCGGGAGCGCGTGTAAACAGAGATGCCATAAAACCACAAACAAACAAGCAAATCTAACACTACAGCCAGTGTTGTAACATTTTATACATATTTAACTTTATTTATATAGCACCCCCCTCATGGATCGTCACCTTATCGTGGTGGGGGGGTTTGCGTGCCCCAGTGATCCCAGGAGCTATGTTGTCCGGGGCAATTTGCCTCTGATAGGGTCTCCCAAGACAAACTGGTCCTGGGTGAAGGGCCAGACTAAGAACGATCCAACAGATTCTCATGATAAATTGTATATCAAGGATTCAGTGTACCCCGCCCGGTATGGGGTTACCGGGGCCCCACCCTGGAGCCAGGCCTGGGGGAGGGGCTCGAAGGCTAGCGTCTGGTGGCCGGGTTTCCACCCATGGGACCCGGCCGAGCTCAGCCCGAAGGAGTTACATGGGTCCGCCCTCCAGTGGGCTCACCACCTGCAGGAGGGATCATGGGGGTCCGGTGCTATGTGGATTAGGTGGCGGTCAAAGGCGGAGACCTTGGCGGACTGATCCCAAGCTTTCTAAACTGGCTTTTGGTAAGTGGAATGTCACCTCTCTGATGGGGAAGGAGCCTGAGCTGGTGTATGAGGTTGAGAGATACCGGCTAGATATAGTCGGCCTCACCTCAACACACAGCTCCAGTTCCGGAACCAGTCTCCTGGAGAGGGGCTGGAGCTTGGCCTTTTCTGGAGATGCCCCGGGCGAGAGGCGATGAGCAGGGGTGGGTATTCTTGTATCACCCCACCTTGCTGCCTCTATATTGGAGTTTTCCCCGGTGGACGAAAGGGTTGCTTCCCTGCGCCTTCGGGTTGGGAAACGGGTCCTGACCATCATTTGTGCCTATGTACCAAATGATGTTTCAGAATACCCACCCTTTTTGGAGTCTGTGACTGGGGTGCTGGAGGGTGCTCCTCATGGAGACTCCATTGTCCTACTGGGGGACTTCAATGCGCACGTGGGCAATGACAGTGAAACCTGGAGGGGGGTGATTGGGAGGAACGGCCTGCCCGATCTGAACCCGAGTGGTGTTCAGTTATTGGACTTCTGCGCTAACCACAGTCTGTCCACAACGAACACCATGTTCATGCATAAGGGTGTCCATATGTGCACCAGGCACCAGGACACCCTAGGTCGCAGGTCGATGATCGATTTTGTTATCGTATCATCAGACCTGCGACCGTATGTCTTGGACACCCGAGTAAAGAGAGGTGCAGAGCTGTCAACTGATCACCACCTGGTGGTGAGTTGGATCCTATGGCAGGGGAGGAAGCCATTCAGACCTGGTAGACCCAAACGTATAGTGAGGGTGTGCTGGGAGCGTCTGGCTGAGGCCCCTGTCCCGGAGGTCTTCAACTCCCACCTCCGGAAGAACTTCAACCACATTCCGAGGGAGTCTGGAGACATGGAGTCTGAATGGGCCATGTTCTCCACCTCTGTTGTTGAAGCAGCGGCCCAGAGCTGCGGCCGCAAGGTGGTCGGTACATCTCGTGGTGGCAACCCCCGAACCAAGTGGTGGATACCAGTGGTGAGGGGGGCCATTAAGCTGAAGAAGGAGTCCTATCAAGCTTGGTTGGCTTGTGGGACTCCCGAAGCAGCTGAGGTGTACCGGCAGGCCAAGCAGAGTGCAGCTCGGGTGGTTGCTGAAGCAAAAACCCGGGTATGGGAGGAGTTCGGTGAGGCTATGGAACAAGACTTTCGGTCGGCCTCAAAGAGATTCTAGCAAACTGTCCGGCGGCTCAGGAGGGGAAAGCAGCTCCCCGTCCACACTGTGTATGGTGCGGATGGGACACTGTTGACTTCAACTGGGGATATCGCCGGGCGGTGGAAGGAATACTTCGAGGATCTCCTCAATCCCACTGATACGCCTTCCACAGAGGAAGCAGGGTTTGGGGACGAGGGGGATGACTCACCTATCAGAGGGGCTGAGGTCGCCAAGGTGGTTAAAAATCTCCTTGGTGGCCGGGCCCCGGGGGTGGACGAGATTCGCCCTGAGTACCTCAAGGCCCTGGATGTTGTTGGGCTGTCATGGTTGACACGCCTCTGCAACATTGCGTGGAGGTTGGGGGCAGTGCCTTTGGCATGGCAAACTGGGGTGGTGGTTCCTCTCTTCAAAAAAGGGGACCGGAGGGATGGCTCCAACTTTTGAGGGATCACACTCCTCAGCCTCCCTGGGAAGGTCTATGCCAAGGTACTGGAGAGGAGAGTCCGGCCGTTGGTCGAACCTCGGATTCAGGAGGAGCAATGTGGTTTTCGTCCTGGCTGTGGCACATCGGACCAGCTCTTTACCCTCTCGAGAATTCTTGAGGGTTCATGGGAGTTTGCCCAACCAGCTTACATGTGTTTTGTGGACTTGGAGAAGGCATTTGACCGCGTCCCTCGTGGATTTTTGTGGGGGGTGCTTCGGGAGTATGGGGTATCGGGCTTGTTGTTACGAGCTATTCGGTCTCTGTACGACCATTGTGAGAGTTTGGTTCGTATTGCCAACACTCGGTCGGAGTCATTCCCAGTGAGAGTTGGACTCCGCCAGGGCTTCCCTCTGTCACCGATCCTGTTCATAATTTTTATGGACAGGATTTCTAGGCGCAGCCAGGGAATGGAGGGTGTCATGCTTGGTGACCACAGGATCTCATCTCTGTTGTTTGCAGATGATGTTGTCCTGTTGGCTTCATCCAGCAATGACCTACAGCTCTTGCTGGGACAGTTTGCCGCTGAGTGTGAAGCGGCTGGGATGAGAATCAGCACCTCCAAGTCTGAGTCCATGGTCCTCAGCCGGAAAAAGGTGGATTGTCCTCTCCGGGTTGGGGACAGGCTCCTGCCCCAAGTGGAGGAGTTTAAGTATCTTGGGGTCTTATTCACGAGTGAGGGGAAAATGGAGCGAGAGATCGACAGACGGATTATAGCAGCATCTGCAGTGATGCGGACGTTGTACCGGTCTGTTGTGGTGAAGAGGGAGCTGAGTTCTAAGGCAAAGCTTTCAATTTACCAGTCAATCTACGTTCCTACTCTCACCTATGGTCACGAGCTTTGGGTAATGACCGAAAGAACGAGATCGCAGATACAAGCGGCGGAAATGAGCTTTCTCCGTAGGATTGCTGGACTCACCCTCAGAGATAGGGTGAGGTGCTCAGTCATCCGGGAGAGGCTCAGAGTAGAACCGCTGCTCCTCCACATTGAAAGGAGTCAGTTGAGGTGGTATGGGCATCTGATTAGGATGCCTCCTGGACGCCTCCCACTTGAGGTGTTTCAGGCACGTCCCACTGGGAAGAGACCCCGGGGCAGACCCAGGACTCGGTGGAGAGACTATATCTCCCAGCTGGGCTGGGAACGCCTTGGTATCCTCTCTGAAGAGCTGGAGCAGGTGGCTGGAGAGAGGGAAGTCTGGGCTTCTCTGCTTGAACTGCTGCCTCCGCGACCCGGACCTCCGGGAAAGCGGTAGAAGATGGATGGATGGATGGATGGATGGATGGATATATAGCACCATTTCACAACAACAGTCATCCCATAGCACTATCAACTGTAAGGGGAACCCCCACAGTTGCAGAAAGACCCCAGCAATCAGGCGATCCCCTGTGAGCAAGCACTTGGCGATGGTGGAGAGGAAAAACTCCCTTTTAACAGGAAGAAACCTCCAGCAGAACCAGGCTCAGGGAGGGGCAGTCATCTGCTGCGACTGGCTGGGGGGTGAGGGGACAGAGAAGATGAAAAGAACAGACATGTAGAGAGCAAACAGCACGATGGGGACTCAATCTATGGGAGAGAACAAACAGATGTTAATGACCAGCAAAAAAAATATATATATATATTTCATTGAGAGTGAAGAAAGGAGTGAGGCCCAGTGCATTATTGGAGGTCCCCCGGCTGACTAAACCTATTAGCAGCATAACTAAGGGAGGGTTCAGAAACACATGATCCCTCCCTAATTGTAGGCTATATCAGAAAGGTAGGTTTTAGCCCTATTCTTAAAAACAGAGATAGAGTCTGACTCCCGAATCCAGATTGGCAGCTGGTTCCACAGGAGAGGAGCTTGATAACTGAAGGCTCTGCCTCCCATTGTACTTTTGGAGATTCTAGGTATTACAAGTAATCCTGCATTTTGGGAGCGTAGTGCTCTGTTAGGATAATACGGTAGTATCAGATCTTTTAAATAAAAAGGGGCCTGATTGTTTAGAGCTTTGTAAATAAGAAGAAGGATTTTAAACTTAATTCTAAACTCTATGGGAAGCCAATGAAGGGAGGCCAGAACCGGAGAGATATGATCTCTCTTTCTAGTACCTGTTAAAACTCTTGCTGCAGCATTTTGGATCAGCTGAAGACTTTTTAAAGATGTTTTAGGACAGCCTGATAATAAAGAATTACAATAATCTAATCTCGAGCTAACAAAAGTGTGGATCAGTTTCTCAGCATCACTCTGAGACAAGATGCTCCTAATCTTGGCAATATTACGCAAATGATAGAAGGCAGTCTTAGAAACAAATTCAATATGCGAATTGAAGGACAGATCTTGATCAAAAATAATTCCAAGGTTCCTCACAGAGCTATTAAGAGATAGAGTAACCACATCCAAACTGAAAGTTTGATTTGGAAAGGTATTTCTAAGGTTTTTTGGACCAACAAGAATGACTTCAGTCTTATCTGAATTTAATAGCAGGAAATAACAAGCCATCCAAGCTTTGATTTCCTTAAGACAGGCTTCTAACTTGGCTAATTGATTACTATCATCTGGCTTCATTGACAGGTATAATTGTGTGTCATCTGCATAACAATGAAAATGTATACAGTGCTTTCTAATAATGTTGCCTAATGAAAGCATATATAAACTAAAAAGAGTAGGGCCTAGCACAGATCCCTGTGGAACTCCATGACTAAGCTTTGAGTTGAAAGAAAACTCATTATTGACATGAACAAACTGGAACCTATCAGATAAATATGATCTAAACCACTGCAACGAAGTTCCATTAAGTTCAACATAGTGTTCTAATCTATCAAGTAGAATATTATGATCGATAGTATCAAAAGCTGCACTAAGGTCTAAAAGGACAAGTACAGAAACCAGTCCATTATCAGATGCGATGAGGAGGTCGTTAGTGACCTTCGCTAAGGCTGTTTCAGTACTATGATGGATTCTAAACCCAGATTGAAACTCTTCAAGTAAACCATTTCCCTGCAGGTGGTCAAATAATATTGCGTAGCAACAACTCTTTCTAAGATTTTTGAAATGAAAGGGAGATGAGAGATTGGTCTATAGTTAGCTAAAACTCCTGGATCTAGCATTGGCTTTTTGAGTAAGGGTTTAATTACAGCTGTTTTAAAAGCCTGCGGTACATGGCCTAAAGTTAATGAAGAATTGATTATATTGTGGGAATGTGGAAATGATGAGACAGATTTCTCTCATGGCAGCTTTATTCACATTCACCAACATCTCACAGAAGAAAGAGAGCATTACAGGGAACTCTTGTCCATAAATACCAGGACTCTCACAGTTCACAAGTCTCATTGCATCACAGGTCACATTGCATTATAATTGCCAGTAACAATGCATCTCCTCTTTAATCCTCTGTTATCACCCCCACAGTCTCAAGCCCTGCATACCAAAGCTAACATCCTCGCAGCTTCCTGCTATCTCCAAGGAAGCTCTGTCTTTGTTCTAATCTAAAATGTGAGGCCTTACATCAGTCACAAAGTAGGTCACATATGTGTGGCCACAATATGAAGAATAAAACTACCAATAAGTGGGAAGACTTCTTTAAATAACCTGGTAGGAATAGGGTCTAAAAGACAAGTTGAAGGTTTGGATGAGGAAACTATTTTGTCTAACTCACAAAGGTCGATTGGAGTAAACTCATCAAGACAGACGTCATTTGAAGGAGTTGTAGTAGTTACTGTATTTAAGTTAACTGTGGGAAGAATTAGATTGATTTTATAAGATAAGATAAGATAAGATAAGCCTTTATTAGTCCCACAACGGGGAAATTCCAGGATTGCAACAGCACAGGGATAGCAACACTCAGAGCAACAATCAGAAGGCAAGAAAAAAAACAAGCAAGCAAGAGCAGCTAATATACATATGTACATATTACTATAAAATATATATATATATATACACACACACACAGACACACAGTGCAGAGCATTGTAGCTCTGATGGATGAAATTTTATTATTGAAAAAGTTCATAAAGTCCTGACTAGTAAGCTCTAAGGGAATGCTAGGATTGACAGAGTCCTGACTCTTTGTCAACCTGGCTACAGTGCTGAAAAGAAACCTGGGATTATTCTTGTTCTCTTCTATTAATGCAGAATAATAACTCGTTCTAGCTTTTCTAAGACATTTTTTATAAATTAAAAGATGATTTCTCCAAGCTAAATAGATTTCATCTAAATTAGTGGAACGCCATTTTCTTTCTAATTGACAAGTCTTGTTTTAAGCTACGAGTTTCTGTGTTGAACCAAGGAGTTAGAAATCTCTGATTAGACTTTTTCTTTTTTAAGGGGGCCACCAAGTCTAGAGTCTGATGCAGAGAAGTTGTAACACTATCCACCATGTTATCAATTACAGAAGGAGCAAGCTGTCTATAGCTTATTTCCGTTGCGTTGACACATGGCATAGAGGAAACAATCTGCATAAATTTGGTAACAGCATCATCTGAGAGGCATCTACTGTAGTAATATTTTTCTTTAGGAGCCAAATAGTCAGAAATAGTAAAATCAAAGGTTAACAGACAATGGTCTGACAGTACAGGGTTATGAGGAGACACTACCAGATTTTCTATTTCTATGTCATATGTCAGAACAAGGTCCAATGTATGGTGGAGATAATGAGTAGAATTTCCTACTTTCTGAGAAAACCCAATCGAGTCTAATATTGAATTAAATGCCACATTAAGGCAATCACTATCTACATCCACATGTATATTAAATTCCCCTACTATAATTATTCTATCAGATTTCAGCACTAAATCAGCTAAGAAATCAGCAAATTCGGATAAAAATTCTGAGTAGGTTGATGGGGGACGATAAACTATGGCAAATAAAATTGGGTTTAACCTAAAATTGCTAAAGTGCCCAATACTGAGGACCAGGCCCTCAAAGGAATTATAACATGTTTTTTTGCTTTACATTAACTAGTAATTTGGAATGATAAATTGTTGCTACTCCTCCTCCATGACCAGAACTTCTGGGATTTTGACAGTTTAAATAACCAGAGGGAGTTGATTAATTTAAACCAACATAATCCTCTTGCCCTAACCAAGTCTCTGTAAGGGATATTAAATCAATCTGATGATCAATTAACAGATCATGGACTAACAGAGACTTGGGAGTTAGAGACCTAATATTTAATAAACCACATTTAATTTTTAAATTATGAGGAGGAACAGAGGCCAAATCATTCAATTTAGAGGCTTTATGTTTAATTTGAGTTTTACCAATTTTTTGCTTAATCACTTTGGGATGCTTATATATTATATTTTTATTTACTTTGGAGGGAGCAGAGCAGACAATGATTCTCTGATGGGGAAGACAGGGGCTAAGTTGAGGGGTGGCGGATGAAGAGGAGCTGCAAAGAGGCATGTAAGACTGCGACTCTGCTTCCTGGTCCCAACTCTGAGTAGTCAGTGTTTTGGAAATTTGGATAAAAAAGATGCCAGATTGTTAGATAAATGAGACGCACCATCCAAAGTGGGATGGACGCTGTCTCGTCTCATAAGACCAGGTTTTCCCCAAAATTAGCTCCAATTGTCAATGTAGCCCACGTTGTTTGCAGGACACCACACAGACAGCCAGAGGTTGAAGGATGATGAGCGGCTAAACATGTCATCACTGGTCAGATTGGGGAGGGGCCCAGAGAATACTACAGAGGCAGACATTGTTTTGGCAAAGTCACACACCGATTCTATATTAAGTTTCGTGACTTCCGACTGCCGGAGACGGATGTCATTAATGCCAGCGTGAATAACAATTGTGGAGTATTTACAGTTACTTTTAGCCAGCATTTTCAAATTTGACTCGATGTCGCCTGCTCTGGCCCCAGGAATGCATATGACTATGGCCGTTGGAGTCTCTAGGTTCATGTTTCTGACTACAGAGTCACCAATGATCAGAGTTTTTTTCCTCAACGGGTGTGTCGCTGAGCGGGGAAAAATGATTAGAAACGTGAACAGGTTGGTGGTGTACTGGGGTTTTGCGACTAGGCTTCCTTCTCACCGTCACCCACCCAGTCTCCTCACTGCTGAGGAGAGCCGGAGGACCGCTAATGGGGTTAGCTATGCTAGCTAGCTCCGCTGCAGCTAGGGGACATCCGTCAAGAGTAACTGGCGCAGACAGTGTTTCAATGCAGCGGAGCTGGGATTCCAAATCAGACAACCTCGCCTCGAGCGCCTCAAAAAGACAACATTTATTACATTTACTATTATCACTAAAAGAGGCAGAGGTGTAGCTAAACATCTGACAGAGAGAGCACACCAGCGGAGGAGAGGAAGGAGAGCTAGTAGCCATAACTAGTGGCTAACACAAAGGTCAGGAGAGTGAGGAGAGCAAACCACACAGACAGACAGCAAAACAGGAAGTGACAATACGTTACCACAAGTGACGATACGACCGTGAACAGGTGATTGATTTAGAGGTAAAATTATTACTACGTCTTGTCAATGAGCTTTAAAGCTGTGGATCTCCAGTCTGCAAATCCCCAAGGAGAGCCCCTCCTCATGTTATAACTCCCGGTAAAGGAAAGATAAGTATCTGATGAGACAGGTGTGCGTCAAGACGCACAGCAGAGAGACAGACAGATTTGAGGCAGGCATAGAAAGAGAGAATATTCTCTGTAACTTTTTTCAGAAAGACAGACTTCAATTGACAATACAGAGCAACAGAATAAATTACTTCTTCTTTCTCTGCACTCGGTACCGAGTGGTTGGGGACCATAGGGAGTTTTCAAATGAAGGTGCTGCCATAATTTCCAAATCTATTCTCTTTAACATGCATTCAATGCAATTTAGCTGTTTTAATGGATATTGTGTTAAAGTCTGCATTTGCTGTTTTCTTTGCACAAGAGTTTTTTCTGTATAGCTGAAGTTTCTGCTTAATTTACAAATCAGTGTTTAATAGGAAATTTTTGACAATCCTGTCCTTGTGGTGTCATAGAATATCACTGCAGTAAACTATGGAAAAGCATCTGCTTTAAAAGTTGTAATTCTTCCCACATATTTAGTGCAAAAAAACCTCTCAAAACATCACAACTTCTTTTGCCACTTTTTTTAAAAAGTTCCTGCGAATTCAGGCTTTTTGTGCCGCAACAGTCGTAAAAACATCCCTCGAAATCCTGGAGGGACTGGTTAGTGATATAAACATGTCCAGGTTTTACATTTCACCGTGTGCTTGATCACAGAGGTTATGCTTTTCATCTTTTAAACAAACCTAGTGTCAGTCTCAGTTTAATTTAAACATTAAGCATGCATCACACATGCTGGTGCGACCCAGTATTGTCCAGTGGGTGGGTGCCCTTTTTACATCTTTGCCCCTGCCCTTCAAAGAATCTGAGTCCACTCCTGGTCACCACGTCAAGGAGAAGCAGACTTGGAAGGAAATATCAAACATATATTTTCATTAAGGGTATTTTAATGTATATTGTTTATATACAATATATAATGTTTGTCATACTATAATGTAAAACTGTAATAATATATTTGATTGTATTTGTGCTGCTGTGCTGAGTGCTCAGCAGTCTTCAGCTGCGTTTCAGTTGGGGTTTGAAGATGATTTAGCTGAAAGTAGATGCATCTGCTTTTACGAAAACAGTGACATCCCATGGGGTTTGTCAGCCATCTTCATGCTGTTATAAAGTACCCAGTTCACTTGCCACTTAGGTTTTCTTCTTCAGTAATCTGTGGTACTGAGGGCATAAGCACCATGCACTGGGATAAATGTAAGTACATTAATGCTCTTTTATTTACATAATATATGTCTGTGGAGTTAAATGTGTAAATTGCAGATTGAAAAAAATTGAATTGCTTCAAGTTGACTTTTTTTTTAAATGTGGGATATTGTGAAAAATTATACACCATGCATCATGTTGCAGTGTATTTGCAATTTTTAAAAAAGATTTGTATTTTTTTTAAATCTTGTCTATATACATTTACTGTATATCAAATTTCCAGTAGGTTATTGTTTAAATGGATTTTACAGTTCTTATTTAAAGTTTATATTGTTACAATTCAGTTGTTTGCAAATTAGAAATGCAAAGGACAACATTTATTTTTATTATTCATTAATTCTGCCATAGGTGGCAATGTCTATGACAGAAAAAGCCTCTTGAGGCAATTTTAGACAACACAGCAAATAAATAAAAAACTGGGAAAATGGAAAAAGGTTAAAGTTAAAAAGGAAAAGAAAACAACTGAGTTGTAATAATAAATTGTCTTGCTAAATTTTTTATCCGAAAATACTGACTTTTTTAAAATGAATTTGTGAGTTTAGTGTTAGAAGCTCATAAAAACTGACTTTTTAGAATTTGCCTTTTTTCTTGTAATGTGATATTGTTTCTTAAATACTGCATGTAATGGTTTTCCTCATATTTTTCCAATTTTTTTAATTTTAATTTTTAAATTATTAATTTCTCTCAAAGACAGGGAGCCACAGGTTGCAGAAGGTTGAAGACCCGAACTTGCATGTTTACACTGTACTTGGGATTTTTTTTTTTTAATGTATATGTAGAATACAGCTAACAGAAGAAACAGCTGTATATGAAATCTCTTCCTGTTGTAATGGAGCTGTTGTGTCCCACTCTTGGGGAAAGAGGAAGGCTGTCATTTGAAAACTCAGGAGTGTGCTGCTGGCTGCAATCTTGATATGCAAAATAGTATCATCCCCCCTCCCCCCACCACCACAGTAAAACAGTGCACAGCTGTGGAACTTCCTCTTTTTGGTGGGGATTGTTGCATATGGCATTGGTGATTGTTCATCTGTGTGCTCATGCATGATCACCTGAAACATCATCTGCTCTCAAGTGTTACACTTCAGAGATTTTCCATGTATTGCAGTTTGTTTGTTTTTATTTATTTTTTTTTGCAGAGAGGGTTCAGTTTTTCATAATTAAACACATGGTGGATCTGATGGAGATTAAACAGCCAGAAATCCACAGTAAAAAAATTTTCATTAAAGAATAAAAAGAAATTTTTATAACTGAATGCATCATGACCCCCCCTTCACTGCATATATTAATAATACTGGCCAGCTTATTGTTACTGTATATCCATCCATCCATCCATCCATCCATCCGTCGATCTTCTACCGCTTATCCAGGGGTCACGTTGCAGGGGCAGCAGTTCAAAGTAGCCCAGATAAGATAAGATAAGATAAGATAAGATAAGCCTTTATTAGTCCCACAACGGGGAAATTCCAGGATTGCAACAGCACAGGGATAGCAACACTCAGAGCAACAATCAGAAGGCAAGAAAAAAAAAACAAAAAAAAAAACAAAAAACAAGCAAGCAAGAGCAGCTAATATACATATGTACGTATTACTATAAAATATATATATATACACACACACACAGACACACAGTGCAGAGCATTGTAGCTGGATGGAATAAATATATGAATATATGAACACACAGTGCAGAGTATTGTAGCTAGATGGAATAAATATGTAAATATATAAACACCCACAGTACGGAGCATTGCAGCTAGGTGGAATAAATATGCAAGTATATAAACACACACAGTGCGGAGCAATGTAGCTAGATGGAATAATATGTAGATATATAAATATATAAACACACCCAGTGCTGAGCATTGTAGCTAGATGGAATAAATATGTAAATATATAAACACACACAGTGCAGAGCATTGTTGCTAGATGGAATGAAACAGCATAACCGTCTACTTAGTTATCCTACATGGTATGATTATGTGCCCATACATATTCTCACCCTCCATAGCGACCGGTATGTTCCTAGTTGTATGCCGGAGGGGACCATTGTGTAAGTCTATTGCATCTTTTGCATTCAAAAAACTATTAGTTTGTTACGTCTTTTTGCTATCTCTGCGAGCAGCCCTGCTTAGGTTGTACAGTCTGACAGCCGTTGGTAGGAAGGACCTACGAAACCTCTCGGTTGTGCACCTGGGATGATGTAGTCTGCTGCTAAATGAGCTCCTCAGTGCATTCAGTATGTCCTGCATAGGGTGGAACTCGGACTCCAGCAGAGATGACAGTTTAGCCACCGTCCTTCTCTCTCCTATCTCCTCCATCGGATCAAGGCGCTGCCCCAGGACAGAGCTAGCTTTCTTAATCAGTTTGTTCAGTCTCTTCCTATCGGCTGCAGTAATGCCACTGCCCCAGCAGACCACTCCAAAAGTGATGGCTGATGCCACCACCGTGTCATAGAATGACTTCAGCAGCGCCCCTTGTACACCAAAAGACCTGAGTCTCCTCAGCAGGAACAGCCTGCGCTGTCCCTTCTTGTAGAGTGCATCAGTATTGTGTGACCAGTCTAGTTTATTGTTCAGATGAATACCCAGGTACTTATAGGATGTCACCATCTCGATGTCTGTTCCCTGTATATTTACTGGTGCTGTGAGGGGCTGCCCATGCCTGCGGCAGTCCACCACCAGCTCCTTAGTTTTCCTCGCGTTGATCTGGAGGCAGTTCCGATGGCACCAGTCCACGAAGTCCTGGATAAGCCCTCTGTACTCAGCTTCATCTCCATTGGAGATGAGGCCAACGATCGCAGAGTCATCAGAGAACTTCTGTAGATGGCAGTGTGTTGTGTTGTGTGAGAAGTCCGCAGTATAAAGAGTGAACAGGAAGGGAGCCAGCACCGTTCCCTGGGGGGCCCCCGTGCTACTGATGATCGTGTCGGACACACAGTCCCGGGTTCTCACAAACTGAGGCCGGTTCGTGAGGTAGTCCAGGATCCATGATGACAGGTGCTGGTCCACCCCTGCGCGCAGCAGCTTGTCCTTCAGGATCATCGGTTGGATGGTGTTGAAAGCACTGGAGAAGTCAAAGAACATGATCCTCACCATATTCCCGGGCTTCTCCAGGTGGGACAGAGAACGGTGAAGGAGGAAGATCACCGCATCCTCCACCCCAATGCCATGCTGGTAGGCGAACTGGAGTGGATCCATCGCTGGTTCCACCAGGGGGCGGAGGTGAGCAAGGAGCAGTCTCTCCAGGGTCTTCATCAAGTGGGACGTCAAGGCCACCGGTCTGTAGCTGTTCAGGTCTTTGGGGTGGGAAGTTTTTGGTACAGGTACCACACAAGATGTTTTCCACAGCTGTGGTACCCTCCCCAGTTTCAGGCTCATGTTGAAGATATACGTCACAATCCCACACAGCTGGTCTGCACAGGACTTGAGGAGCTTTGCGCTGATGCCGTCCGGTCCCGGCGCCTTCCTCGCCTTGATCTTCCTCAGCTCCGTCCTCACCTGGGTCCTGGTCAGGGTCAGGATGGGGGGCTGTGTGTTGGGAGTGGGGGGGTGTTGGTGGAGTGGGGAGTGGGCAGCAGGACTTGATTTCTTTAGAGGCAGCAGTGGTTGTTGTGCAGTCAGGGGGGAGGGCGGTTGGTCAAATCTATTGAAAAACAGATTCAGGTTGTTCGCCCACTCCCTGCCCCCTGTGGCCTGGGGGGAGGTATTCTGGAGCCCCGAGATGGTTTTGAGGTTTCTCCAGACCCCGCTGATGTCGCTCTGTTGCAGCTTGTCCTCCATCTTCTTCCTGAAGCTGTCCTTGCCTTCTCTGATCTTTCTCCTCAGCTCCCTCTGAACGGACTTCAGCATCTCCCTGTTCCCTGACCTGAAGATCCTCTTCTTCTCTCTCAGAAGTGTTTTTATCTCAGGGTTGATCCAGGGTTTGTTGTTTGAGTGACGCCGTATGGTCTTGGTGGGAACGGATTTGTCCACACAGAAGCTGAGGTAGCCCGTGAAGGTGTGAATGAGGCCATCGATGTCCTCACCATGTGGATCGCAGAGCTGCTTCCAGGCGGTGGCTTCAAAACAGCCCTTTAGGGTGTCCATTGTCTCCTCAGACCATAACTCCACAGTGTGCATGGCCGGAGGTTGTCTGTGCACTAGGGGTTTGTACACCGGCCGGAGATGAACCAAGTTGTGATCCGATCTCCCGAGTGGGGGGAGTTGTGATGAGGTGTACGCCTCCTTAGTGTTTGCGTAGAATAAATCCAGTGTTTTATTGTCTCTAGTGTGGCATGTGACATACTGGGTGAACGTGGGTAGAATGGGAGACAGTGAAACATGGTTGAAATCGCCTGAGATGAGGAGAAGAGCATCTGGGTGTTCTGTCTGCAGCCTGCTGGTTACTGAATGGATGACGTCACGTGCTGTCCCAGCGTTCGCCGTCGGATTTGCATAAACAACAATGCAGATCACGTGTGAGTGTTCTCTCGGGAGATATGTAGGCCTCATGCTAACAGCTAGCAACTCAATGTCTTTGCTGCAGTGTCGTTGTTTAACAGTGATATGTCCCGGTCTGCACCAGTTGTTGTTAACATACATTATCACTCCACCGCCCCTAGCCTTGCCACTGTCTGGTGTTCGGTCAGCTCGTATCATGTGAAAACCCTCCAGCTCAATGTTAGCATCTGCTGCTAGTTCAGTTAGCCACGTCTCAGTAAACAAAAGGAGAGAGCACTCCCGGTATGTGCTATCATAACGGGAGATAGCCGCTAGCTCATCTAACTTTCCCAGTATCGACCGTACATTTCCCATGACAACAGATGGAAGGGAGGGTCTGTACCTTATATTTTTTGTCCTCCGCCTTACTCCAGCCCGGCAGCCGCGGCGTTTTCGCCTCAGTTCTCTCGGTATGTCGAGTTTTTCCAATGGGACCGGGTGGCGGTTGAATGCTAGCAGCTGTTCTCTGCTGTATCGTATCCTGCTATAAACAGTGGCTCCGTCCACCGGCTCAGGAGACATTTAGGACGATCTGTGTGTCCGTGATATAAGTGGGGTGAAAAAAAAAGACGGATCAAAAGAGAGAGGAAGGGAAAAAAACTCGGAATCGAGCCGCTGTTGCAAAAGGCAGCCTACTCGTGTGGCGCCGAGAGAAAAAAAAAAAAAAAAAAAAAAAAATTTTGCCACCCAGTTCACAAAGCACAATGATCTCCATGATCCATCCTGCAGGTAGGGAGCCCACCGGAGGGTTGACTTGTGGCTCCTTTGGGAAAACTGGTTCCTTGATGTAGCTTTTATCACAGGAATCTACTAGACCACATTGCTCTTTCGAGCCCCTACCAGTGCAAGTTGCCCCTTACAACATAGTTGCTGGGATCATTAGTGCATGCAAATCCCTCCACCATGATAAGGTGGCAATCCAGAGAGGGGTTGTTATAATATTAATGCTTTTATTGCTCTGCTGGGCACAGTACAATTTAAAACATACATTACACAACATCCATCCATCCATCTTCTACCCCTTTTCCGGAGGTCCGGGTCGCGGAGGCAGCAGTTCAAGCAGAGAAGCCCAGACTTCCCTCTCCCCAGCCACCTGCTCCAGCTCCTCAGAGAGGATACCAAGGCGTTCCCAGACCAGCTGGGAGACATAGTCTCTCCACCGAGTCCTGGGTCTGCCCCGGGGTCTCCTCCCAGTGGGATGTGCCCAAAACACCTCAAATGGGAGGTGTCCAGGAGGCATCCTAATCAGATGCCCATACCACCTCAACTGACTCCTTTCAATGTGGAGGAGCAGCGGTTCTACTCTGAGCCTCTCCTGGATGACTGAGCTCCTCACCCTATCTCTGAGGGTGAGTCCAGCAATCCCACGGAGAAAGTTCATTTCAGCCGCTTGTATCCACGATCTTGTTCTTTCGGTCATTACCCAAAGCTCGTGACCATAGGTGAGAGTAGGAACATAGATTGACTGGTAAATCGACAGCTTTGCCTTAGAACTAAGCTCCCTCTTCACCACAACAGACTGGTACAACGTCTGCATCACTGCAGATGCTGCTCCAGTCCGTCTGTCAATCTCTCGCTCCATTTTCCCCTCACTCGTGAATAAGACCTCAAGATACTTAAACTCCTCCACTTGGGGCAGGAGCCTGTCCCCAACCCAGAGAGGACAATCCACCTTTTTCTGGCTGAGGACCATGGACTCGGACTTGGAGGTGCTGATTCTCATCCCAGCCGCTTCACACTCAGCGGCAAACCGTCCCAGCAAGAGCTGTAGGTCACTGCTGGATGAAACCAACAGGACAATATCATTTGCAAACAACAGAGACGAGATCCTGTGGTCACCAAGCATGACACCCTCCATTCCCTGGCTGCGCCTAGAAATCCTATCCATAAAAATTATGAACAGGATCGGTGACAAAGGGCAGCCCTGGCGGAGTCCAACTCTCACTGGGAATGAATCCGACCGAGTGTTGGCAATACAAACCAAACTCTCACAATGGTCGTACAGAGACCAAATAGCTCGTAACAACAAGCCCGATACCCCATACTCCCGAAGCACCCCCCACAAAAAACCACGAGGGACGTGGTCAAATGCCTTCTCCAAGTCCACAAAACACATGTAAACTGGTTAGGCAAACTCCCATGAACCCTCGAGAATTCTCGAGAGGGTAAAGAGCTGGTCCGATGTGCCACGGCCAGGATGAAAACCACATTGCTCCTCCTGAATCCCAGGTTCGACCAACGGCCGGACTCTCCTTTCCAGTACCTTGGCATAGACCTTCCCAGGGAGGCTGAGGAGTGTGATCCCTCTAAAGTTGGAGCACACCCTCGGGTCCCCTTTTTTGAAGAGAGGAACCACCACCCCGGTTTGCCATGCCAAAGGCACTGCCCCCAACCTCCATGCAATGTTGCAGAGGCTTGTCAACCATGACAGCCCAACAACATCCAGGGTCTTGAGGTACTCAGGGCGAATCTCATCCACCCCCAGGGCCCAGCCACCAAGGAGATTTTTAAACACCTTGGTGACCTCAGCCCCTGTGATAGGCGAGTCATCCCCCTCGTCCACAAACCCTGCTTCCTCTGTGGAAGGCGTATCAGTGGGATTGAGGAGATCCTCGAAGTATTCCTTCCACCGCCCGGCGATATCCCCAGTCGAAGTCAACAGCGCCCCATCCACACCATACACAATGTGGACAGGGAGCTGCTTTCCCCTCCTGAGCAGCCGGACAGTTTGCCAGAATCTCTTTGAGGCCGACTGAAAGTCTTGTTCCATGGCCTCACTGAACTCCTCCCATACCCGGGTTTTTGCTTCAGCAACCACCCAAGCTGCACTCCGCTTGGCCTGCCGGTACACCTCAGCTGCTTTGGGAGTCCCACAAGCCAACCAAGCTTGATAGGACTCCTTCTTCAGCTTAATGGCCCCCCTCACCACTGGTGTCCACCACTTGATTCGGGGGTTGCCACCACGAGATGCACCGACCACCTTGCGGCCGCAGCTCTGGGCCACCGCTTCAACAACAGAGGTGGAGAACATGGCCCATTCAGACTCCATGTCTGAGATGGAGATGGGAGTGTTGTATTAATGGGCTGGACCTCATCAGATGGACAGATATTTGCCCTTAGATCTTTAACCTTATTTACAAAGAACAAAAGAAATCTGTCACAGTCAGACACTGAGCGCACTTAAATCTGAGGCACTGGAGGACAGACAATATTACTGATTGTCTCAAATAATAATTTTTTTTTTAAAGGAACTCACTCTTGAAAATATGCAGATCTGGATTGCTTTATCATTTCATTCTTGGAAGAAACCAACTCCTTAAGATGCAGTCTGTGTACTTCCAACTTTGTTGACTTACATAAATGTTCCACTTTACTGCAGTTTCTTCTAAAACAACAGACGTCTTTGTTTATCCATGGGAAAGATTTTTAGGGGAAATAATCCTCTGTTTAACGGAAGCTATTATGTTTAAAATAGACAAACAATGATGATTAAAAGACTGAGCAAATGATTCAATGTCATTACATTCATTAGTCAGAGAGTCAGGATGAAATAGGTCTGAAAACCTCTCACTGGTTTTCAGGACTGATTTATGATGCGCCAATTTGTTACAATTTTACAAGGAGGTGGTGCAAGAAGAAAAGTTACATAAAAAATATGCAGGAGTGATCACTCACAAAGCTGTCTTTAACATGAAGCTGATCAATACTCAGTCCTAAAGAGAAGACCAAATTGATAGTGTGGCCTTTCTCATGAGTAGGTGAAAAAAACATGTTGTGTCAAGTTACAAGTGTCAGTTAGTGTGAATAATTCCAATGCAATATTAGAGGAGGGATTATCAACATGAATGTTGAAATCTCCAATAATTAACACTGACTCCAGTTTTAGGATGGTAGATAAAAATTCTGCAAATTTATTTAAAAACATGCGTGTATGACCAGGAGATGTATAAATTAAAATACTGTACAGACAATGAGTCGCTCCATCCTCAGTCATTTGAAGTTCAAAAGAAGTGAAGGAGTCCTGGCTTGTTAGTCTGCAGGGAAAACTGTCCTGATGGATGAGCGCAAGTCCTCCTCCTCTACTTCCACATGTGCAGGCAGTGCCAGCTACAGATCAGTCCTGTGGGCACAGTTCATTCAGAAGGCTTTAATCCAACTCACGCTCATGAACTCATGTTTCCGTCAGGCACATGAAATCCAAGCGCTCATTGATAAAAAAGTCATTCAGAATTAAAGTTTTGTTTGCAATAGAGCAAGAGTTCAGCAGTGCGAACCAGAGTGGGTGTGTTTCATCTACAGCTGACAGAGGAGAACGGGAAGCCCGTGGAGCCCAGCACAGAGGTCGCAGTCTGTGAGGATTCATTCCACACTGATGTGAGCAAGGAGAACAGGGACATCGGGGTCCGAACAGCCTGTCCAGACTGATGACAGGGACCAAAGAGCTGATCACAGTCTCCTGCGAATGGCTCGAGGGAAAAGGGCGATGAAGTTCTATCTGCTCAGCCCTGGAAGCCACAGAGAAATATCTCATACTGGCCTTCAACTTCACCAGATTACCACTCCATTTTCCACAGTGACAATGTTGTTTCCCCAAGGGAAGGGCCACGGGAGTGCAATTCAGGTGAGCAGGGATCCCGGAAAGAAACGGCGGCAGCGCATTTCATCCATCATGATTAAACTCGTCCAAAATATTGGCATAAAATCATAAATCCAAAAGCATCTGGCAATCACACACCAAAAGGCAGTCTGCTTTACGGATGACAGTTGTAAAAAACAGCAAAAACACAAACAAAGCTGACACTGACAGACAGCAGGCCACACACACTGGCACCATCATTTCTGCCATACCACTTAGATGATCACCTAACTAGTACCTCCTTATGTAGAATTCAACAGATATTCAAACTTAATGCCTGCCGTACAGGCACCGTAGAGAGGCTTGCAGTTCACAGGCACATGCACATTAAGCAATCTGCCAAAAGTGGGAGAACATACTGTATGTTTGTCTTATTGCCTGTCTGTTTTCTTCTTCTGCCACTAAACGGCAAAACCTCCTGTTCGTCTTGCTCATCATCGTATTCACATACCTTCACCATCTCTGCCATTTAAAACATCTGCCACCGTGCTCTTTTTTTTGTATTTGGATTGCAGCTGTTCAAATGAGTTTGGTGGCTCTTGACTGCCACTGATAGTACAGGCATGTGAACTGCAGATTATTTTCACTGCGCATGCGTGAAACGTGGCTGCTGAGGGGCAGCTGTAGTGGCTCAAAACCATGCTGAATATTGCTGTGTATGCAAACGCAGTAAGTTATATGTTTCTATGGTTACCCACCATAAACAAACATGGAGCGGAAAGACAGTAGTACCTCCAAAGTACTCAAAGTACCTGAAACCACACTAGTTGTGTGGAAGTATTTTGTTTTTAAGACTGTTTCAGACTGCTGCCATGTTAAAAAAAAAAAAAAAAAAAAAGGTACAGCAGTGTAGATAATCTCCCCACGAGTTTTTCTGTATGTCAACAACACTGCTCCAGGCCAAAGTTATCATATACAGAGGTCTATTTTCGTTCAAATTCTGCTGCTTTGGATTGAATTTATTCAGCGACCTGAACAAGCAACTTTCGCATGACGAGTGCGCATGTGCGGACTATGTGAAGTTCAAAGTTCACGACTACCAAACATTCCGGTAGCTGCCTTGCTTTTGTATAGAGACAGAATGGTCACACCTGAACAATTGCTGTTTAAAGTCTGCTTTAAGCTTTAAATCGCCATTATGCCAGGTGCACATTGTCCCATAGTGAATTGTGGAACGGCATATATCATCTAGAGCGGTGGAAAAAGCAAACTTGCAGCATACATGGGTCTAACTTTGGGACCAGCGTGTGCACATGTCCGCCGCCATTCACGTTATATACATTCCCCATGGAGCTGAAGGATCCGGACGGACGTAATTGTTGGATTAAAGCAGTAAGTATATTATAACATAATTAAATGGTGCTGTGTATTGTTCAAGTTCTAGCCTAATTGACACGAGTTTAAACCCTGAAGTAGTAGGTACGGACAGGCAGGCCTGGATCTAGGATATAGTTCTTTGTATACTGGTAATGAAGCTTGATCTACACACACATGTAATTAAGGCCATTGATAAGTAGGCTGGTATAAAATAAAATTGCAAATAATTGAAAACATGTGGTACTTAAACTATAGTAGTATCGACCTATAGATCTAAGTAAGCAGGCTATGCCTTGTGGTAAAATTTACTCAAAATGACAAAACCAAAGTTGAGCTGTCAAACCACTCACTAACCTTCTTTGTAGTCGTTTTGGAGTCTTGCAAGTAAGGGTGCTTGGTCCTTTGACAACAAAAAATCTGCTATGTCAGCATACATACAGGGGGGCCATTTTGGCCAATTTCTGCAACGTGGCCGCGAATGCAAGCACAACTAGTTTATCCTTGTGTTTGCGGGTACATCCGGGAAGACCCCTATGCATACAATATGCTCGTAGATCAGGAACTTTCCATAAATTAAATGTATCGAGAGAGCATGTTTGGTAGTCACGTTCCTATGATGCTTTGCGTGAGTCAAGATGCGAAAGTCGCTTATAAAATTCAATTTTCAATTCAATTCAACTTTATTTACAGTGGGGTAAAAAAGTATTTAGTCAGCCACCAATTGTGCAAGTTCTCCCACTTAAAAGATGAGAGAGGTCTCCAATTTTCATCATAGGTATACCTCAACTATGAGAGACAAAATAAGAAAAAAAAATCCAGAAAATCACATTGAAGGATTTTTAATGAATTAATTGGTAAATTCCTCGGTAAAATAAGTATTTGGTCAATAACAAAAGTTCATCTCAATACTTTGTTATATACCCTTTGTTGGCAGTGACAGAGGTCAAACGTTTTCTGTAAGTTTTCACAAGGTTTTCACACACTGTTGCTGGTATTTTGGCCCATTTCTCCATGCAGATCTGCTCTAGAGCAGTGATGTTTTGGGGCTGTCGCTGGGCAACACGGACTTTCAACTCCTTCCAAAGATTTTCTATGGGGTTGAGATCTGGAGACTGGCTAGGCTACTCCAGGACCTTGAAATGCTTCTTACGAAGCCACTCCTTCGTTGCCCGGGCGGTGTGTTTGGGATCATTGTCATGCTGAAAGACCCAGCCACGTTTCATCTTCAATGCCCTTGCTGGTGGAAGGAGGTTTTCACTCAAAATCTCACGATACATGGCCCCATTCATTCTTTTCTTTACATGGATCAGTCGTCCTGGTCCCTTTGCAGAAAAACAGCCCCAAAGTATGATGTTTCCACCCCTATGCTTCACAGTAGGTATGGTGTTCTTTCTCCTCCAAACACGACCAGTTGAGTTTTTACCAAAAAGTCCTATTTTGGTTTCATCTGACCATATGACATTCTCCCAATCCTCTTCTGGATCATCCAAATGCTCTCTAGCAAACTTCAGATGGGCCTGGACTTGTACTGGCTTAAGCAGGGGGATACGTCTGGCACTGCAGGATTTGAGTCCCTGGCGGCGTAGTGTGTTTCTGATGTAGCCTTTGTTACTTTGGTCCCAGCTCTCTGCAGGTCATTCACTAGGTCCCCCCATGTGGTTCTGGGATTTTTGCTCACCGTTCTCATGATAATTTTGACCCCACGGGGTGAGATCTTGCGTGGAGCCCCAGATCGAGGGAGATTATCAGTGGTCTTGTATGTCTTCCATTTTCTAATAATTGCTCCCACAGTTGATTTCTTCACACCAAGCTACTTACCTATTGCAGATTCAGTCTTCCCAGCCTGGTGCAGGTCTACAATTTTGTTTCTGGTGTCCTTTGACAGCTCTTTGGTCTTGGCCATAGTGAAGTTTGGAAACTGACTGTTTGAGGTTGTGGACAGGTGTCTTTTATACTGATAATGAGTTCAAACAGGTGCCATTAATACAGGTAACGAGTGGAGGACAGAGGAGCCTCTTAAAGAAGAAGTTACAGGTCTGTGAGAGCCAGAAATCTTGCTTGTTTGTAGGTGACCAAATACTTATTTTACCAAGGAATTTACCAATTAATTCATTAAAAATCCTTCAATGCGATTTTCTGGATTTTTTTTTCTCATTTTGTCTCTCATAGTTGAGGTATATCTATGATGAAAATTGGAGACCTCTCTCATCTTTTAAGTGGGAGAACTTGCACAATTGGTGGCTGACTAAATACTTTTTTGCCCCACTGTATATAGCGCCATTTCACAACAACAGTCATCTCATAGCACTTTCAACTGTAGGGGAAACCCCCACAATTGCAGAAAGACCCCAGCAATCAGATGATCCCCTGTAAGCAAGCACTTGGCGATGGTGGAGAGTAAAAACTCCCTTTTAGCGGGAAGAAACCTCCAGCAGAACCAGGCTCAGGGAGAGGCAGTCATCTGCTGCAACTGGCTGGGGAGTGAGGGGATAGAGAAGAAGAAGAAAAGAATAGACATGTAGAGAGCAAACAGCATGACGGGGACTCAATCTATGAGAGGGAACAAACAGATGTTAATGACCAGCAAAAATATTTCGATGAGAATGAAGAAAGGAGTGAAGCCCAGTGCATCGTTGGAGGTCCCCTGGCTGTCTATACCTATGAGCAGCATACCTAAGGGAGGGTTCGGGGTACCTGATCCCACCCTAACTATAGGCTATGTCAAAAAGGAAGGTTTTAACCCTATTCTTAAAAACAGAGATCGAGTCTGACTCCCAAATCCAGATTGGCAGCTGGTTCCAAAGGAGAGGAGCTTGATAACTGAAGGCTTTGCCTTCCAATGTACTTTTGGAGATTCTAGGTTTTACAAGTAATTCTGCATTTTGGGAGCTTAGTGCTCTGTTAAGACGATATGGTAGTATCAGCTCTTTAAAGTAAAAAGGGGCCTGATTATTTAGAGCTTTGTAAATGAGAAGGATTTTAAATTTAATTCTAAATTCTAAGGGAAGCCAATGAAGGGAGGCCAGAAACAGAGAGATGTGATCTCTCTTTCTAGTACCTGTTAAAAAGCTTGCTGCAGCATTTTGGATCAGCTGAAGACTTTTTGAAGATGTTTTAGGACAGCTTGATAATAAAGAGTTACAATAATCTAATCTAGAGCTAACAAAAGCATGGATTAGTTTCTCAGCATCACTCTGAGACAAGATGCTCCTAATCTTGGCAATATTATGCAAATGATAGAAGGCAGTCTTAGAAACAAGCTTAAAATGTGAATAAAGAACAGATCTTGATCAAAAATAACTCCAAGGTTCTACACAGAACTTTTAAGAGAAAGAGTAACTGCATCCAAACTAAGAGTTTTATTTGGAAAGGTATTTCTAAGGTTTTTTGGACCAACTAGAAAACTGGCAAAACTGAGACTAGCCTTTATGTTCTTTATGCTCAGCAGTGGTTTTTGTCTTGGAACTCTGCCATGCAGGCTATTTTTGCTCAGTGTCTTTCTTATGGTAGAGTCATGAACACTGGCCTGAATTGAGGCAAGTGAGGCCTGCAGCTCTTTGGATGTTGTTGTGGGGTCTTTTGTGACCTCTTAGATGAGTCGTCGCTGTGCTCTTGGGGTAATTTTGGTTGGCTGGCCACTCCTGGGAAGGGTCTCCACTGTTCCATGTTTTTGCTATTTGTGAATAGCGGCTCTCACTGTGGTTAGCTGGCACCCCAAAGCTATAGAAATGGCTTTATAACCTTTTTCCAGAATTATAGATCTCAATTACTTTGTTTCTCATTTGTTCCTGAATTTCTCCGGATTCCAGCATGATGTCTAGCTTTTGAGGATCTTTTGGTCTACTTTACTTTGTCAGGCAGGTCCTATTTAAGTGATTTCTTGATTGAGAACAGGTGTGGCAGTAATCAGGCCTGGGTGTGGCTTGAGAAACTGAACTCAGCTTTCCAAAGATGTGATAAACCAAAGATAATTTATGTTTTAACAGGGGGGCAATCACTTTTTCACATAGGGCCATGTAGGTTTGGATGTTTTTTACCCTTAATAATAAACACCTTCATTTAAAAGCTGTATTTTGTGTTTATTTGTGTTATCTTTGTCTAATATTTAAATCTGTTTGATGATCTGAAACACAAACAAGTGTGACAAACATACCAAAAATGAGAAATCAGGAAGCGGGCAAACACTTTTTCACGCCACTGTAGCTGTGCAAGCACACCTGCAGAAGCGCCAGAGGGGACTTGCAGTCCTGCTAAAGACAGTGGTGGCACACGGGTGAAGCAGCAACTTGGACTCCTGTCCACCACTGACCAGGCAGGCTGGGCTTGTCTCCCTGCAAAAGACCACTGTTGGCTGGTCAGGCGGCTGCTTCTCCCAGTGTGTTTTGTGTTGGATACACCAGTGTTCTTTGCCAGACCCCAGCTAGATGAATGAGACTCCAGTTTCAAGTTTATAAGACTGGCAACAGAATGGACAACTATATGTCCAAATTTTGGCCCCATTTGGCCAGCCCATGGGTGGCATTAAGCCTTTTTTAGGGGTGCTGTATTTAACTCAGCACCCTTAAAAACTGGAGTGAGAAAAGTTGTGATTAAAAAATTTAAGTTTGTCTTTGACAAGCTGAAATACCACCCAAAACATATTCAGTAGTTTGTTGTTTAAACTTTTTAAAAATGAAAATGACCTCCCCACCCCCATCACGCAAATGGTATGATTCCTCCTCGCACACATATCCTCTACCCTGTACCTGCACGTGCTGGAGCAGAGCCCCGGCTGCAGCAGCCTGGTGCACACACACAGGAAGGTCCCGCCCTTCCTATCCCAAAAGCGGGAAAAGTGAGGGGAAGCTGCTCCAGCTTTTCTACAGGTAACACACTCATAATAATATATGACACTGTGATGATTACCCCTCTGGGGCAAAGGATTGGACCCATGCACAGGCTTTCTTTTAGGCATGATTTATTAACAAAAAACTAACTTCCAAACATGAACTAAAGTAAGATAAGATAAGCCTTTATTAGCCCCACAAGGGGGAAATTCCAGAAACTAGAAACAAAGGCAGGATGCGAGAACATGAATGTGAGTGTGAGAGTTATATCATGAAGATCGCCATGCCAAAGGCAGCACACGACCTCTATAAATAAAGCGACAGAAATCAATAACACCCGTGAACAATCAATAATCAAGAAATCCAAAACAGCCATGAATAATTAACAACAAAGCAAAACTCACAATGTACAACCGGACATAAACAAAAGGTGCTGTCAAAACAAAAAGCCCAAACCCAGATCATGACAACTGGTCTCAGAAAGTTGAGAAACATGCTCCTTGTGGACTGCAGGAGCTGCATGGAGCTCGTGAGACAGCAGCTGAAGAGTGCTGAGCACTGATGAGGGCTGACCAACGGCGATACCATACAATGACTGCTGATCAGTGGAGAAACCAGACGATTACTGCTGATCAGCGGCGAAATCAGATGATGCAGGCTGGTCAGCGGCTAGCCCACGCAGCGAAGGGTGGAGGACCTCGAACCCAGGTGCTTGGGGATCAGTCCCCGACACAGCCACCTCGGACAGGGAGGAAGACACATAAGCCTGGTCACTACAAACAGCAGCAGTGGAGCCCGGCGGAGAGGAACCAGAAGCAGATGGCTGCTGCAACTGGTTCCTCCCGCCAAGAGCAAAGCAAGACCTTGCTAGTCTAGATGTTAAAAACACAAAGAAGGGGACTTGCCTTAGCTCTTGCTCCGGCCTTGGGAATACATGGCGGAGGTGCACAGGCTTTGAGAGGAGATGATGGAGGCATTCTGGCCTCAAGAGTACATGACAGAGGCGCACCGGCCTCGGAACACATGACGGTGGCGTTCCGGTCTCGGGAATACATGATGTAGGCACACTGGTCTTGGAAACAAATGGCGCAGGTGTGCCAGCCCCTGGATACAATGACTGAGGTGCACTGGCCTCTGGAACAATTGGGGGAGGCACATCGGCCTCTAGAACGAACAGTAGATCGTGCAGCTCAGGTGATGGTGAAGGTGGAGCATGCACCTCAGAGACAGCTGGAGGTGCATGAGATGCAGCTGGGCTGGGATGCAGCCACCTCAAATGGGGGCGGAAGAAACACAGGCAGATATCAGAATCAGAATCAGAATCAGGTTTATTGCCATTGTTCATGTAGTACACAAACTAGGAATTTGTCTCGGTGCAATGCTGCAACATTAAACATGATAAGATAAGAGAAATAAACTATACATGTAATAAAGTGTAGGATAAGATTAAGTGATACTGGTCAACAGTTAAAATATATATTAGCCAGCAGCAGATACTGTGGAGAACTATATAGTGCAGTCGGTAATGCAGGAAGAAAACAGTGATGATTGACATGAGTCTGGTTGAGCTGCTGTACATGGTGCACGAGAGTCAATAAGTCACTTAGTGTTCAGCAGTCTAATGGCAGAGGGGAAGAAGCTGTTCATGTCCATATCATGTCCATATCACCACCACCAGCAGAAGGGCTTGGCGGGGAGAGCTGAGAAGCAGATGGGCGCTGCAACTGGGCCTCCCCACCAGGAGGATGACAAGATCTCTCCATTTTAGATGTAAATGAGAAAAAGAGGACTTGCCTTACCTCCTGCTCTTTCCGCTGGTGAGGACCCTGGAGGCTCTGCAGCAGTTTTAGCATCTGGTGTGGACACAGGCATGATGACTGGCGAAACTTCAGATGTGATGACAGACAAAATGGCAGATGTGATGACTGGCAAAACTGCAGGCGTGATGACCGGCGAACCTGCAGGTGTGGTGACAGGTGAAGCTGCAGGTGTGATGACGGATGGAACAGCAGCTGCCGTGGGAAATGGCGATGAAGAGCACTCCACAACTAATGAGCTCCGCAGTGCAGGAGTGGACGTAAAGGTGTAGATGCCGGGGCATGCCGTGGTGGGCGAGACGCCGGAGCCGGGGGATGCTGTTTCATCGGCACAGACTTCAGCTCTCCCGGTGAACCCCCACAGAGCTGGGCTGCATAGTCCACGAGGAGTCAAGGCTTATCTTCCAACAGCAGTTCAATTTCTGACAGCAAGACTCGCCGGCACTCCTCCAGCCCCTCGGCGGTGGCAGCACATGAGGGCGCAGAGTCTGGTTCTGATATTAGATGGTCAGCACATGCACTTGCAACTAAAACACTGCACCAGAACTACCCCCGAATTTAAGGGTCACTGCAAACGTTAAGTGATGATTCAAACCAAAGCCTTAGTGCTCAGAATGAAGCTTGAACACTCTACTTGAAGATGGAAAAACTAGAGAATGCCTTTCTGTGGAACATGTGGAACAACATACTGCAACGTTTTCACAAGACAAGGGCAGCACTACAGGCAGTTGAACTTGATTTACACAATGCTGTTAATTTGATAAATTTATTGACAGAGTACATGGCCACCCTACGGGATGATTTTGACAAGTTTGAGGCAGATGATAAAAAATGTCTCCAACTGTGTCCCAAAACTATAAAGTTGACACACAGAGGCAAAGAAAGAGGAAAAACAAGCAGATAAATCCATTGAACTTGACTATGAGCTGTCAGGCCGAGACAAGTTCAAGGCAGCTGTTTTTGTTTCTGTCATAGACCAGTTTGTCTCAGAGATGGATCGGAAGTATGACTCCTACAGTAACATTCAGCAGACTTTTGGATTTCTAAGCAACATTTCATCTCTGTTCAAATTTTTTGCACTGGAGCAGCTAATCTCCAAAAGAAATATGCATGTGATCTAGATGAGGATTTTATGGATGAAATGACACAGTTCAGGGAATTTATTAAAGACAACGAGGACACATCAGCAAGGGTACTACTGCAACTTTTAAGAGGAAGAAAACTGCAGTCAGTGTTTCCAAATGTTGATATAGCACTTGGGCTGCTTATGACTTTGCCTGTGACCAATGCCAGTGGGGAGCGGTCTTTTTCAAAACTGGGACTGGTTAAAAGTAAACTCAGATCAACAATGGGCCAAAACAGATTAAATTACCTGTCCCTGATGTCCATTGAATGTGATATTCTGTGCAAAAGGGATTTCATCAGCATAATTAAGGACTTTTCAGTCAGGAAAACAAGAAAGAAAAACTTCTAAAGTTAAGAAAATACATTTGGCAAAGTATTACTGTTGTATTAGTGCTGTGGTATGCCATACTGCGTGTTGCTGTGCTTTTTGAATGTTACTTTGTTTTAGTATGATCTTGCTTACCAAATCAGGATGTGCCTCTGTGACGTTGCCTTAGATGCTATAGCTACTTCCCTAACTTTAAGCTTGTTTCCAACCTATTTTCCGCCTGGTGGGGTGTGGTGTGGAGGAGTGTGTGTGTGTGTGTGTGTGGGTGGGTGGGCTTTACAGCTAGTAGCCTAGGGGCCCTGACCACCTCCTCTGGCGCAGATGCCACAAACCTGATCTGGCAGACAGCGAGATCATCCAGTGCTGGCGTGGAGGCAGCTGCTGAAAGGAGTGACTGGTAGCGTTGGGGAAAGAGCCGGCAGTGACACAGAAACAGGTGGAGTGGGGAATGGGAGGGGTCTGGCAGAGAGCAGAAAGATCCGCAGCCTCAGGGGAACCACCTGAAGCACCTCTGGCCTTCTTGCCGCGTTCCTCGTAGCGTCCTCTAAATCAGCGGGTTTCCACTCCTCCATCTCTTCATAAATTCTGTGCCACTCCAACAAGTAGGCCACGAGCTCTCCTAACTCCGACCATTCAAGCCCGCTGGGTCCGAGTTTGACGGCGATCTTCTGTCATGATTATCCCTCCAGGGCAAAGGATTGGACCCATGCACAGGCTTTCTTTAAGGCATGATTTATTGACAAAAAACTAACTTCCTAACATGAACTAGAAACAAAAACTCACAACGCACAACCGGAAATAAACAAAAGGCACTGTCAGAACAAAAAGCCCAAATCCAGATCATGACAGGAACAAACGTGACAACATAAGTGTGAGAACAATAATCATCAAACCCAAACATAGCTGTGGCCATGATAATAAAACTCAAAGAAAACTAAAACATGATAATATTAATAAAGAAAGTCTAAACATGATTAGATTAGATTATTTGTTTGACAGGGACAGTACAATAAACATAGACAATTAATCAAATGACAATCAATCTGATGTGTTGCACAAAGAGTGTATAGCTATTAGCTAATTTGCAACTCTTGTCCCTGGATGGGCTTTAGAAAGGAGAAACAAGTAAAAAGAACTTAAAGGGTGAGCATGGTCGGAGGACCATGCCCAGAGCCTGACAGATGCCTTCCTCAGCTGGAATATTCTGCAATGTTATGAATAGTTTTTGGGAAGCCAGGAGTGGCAGAGAAGTATGTGAGGGTGGTGCAGGACATGTATGGGGACAGCGAGACGTTAGTGAGTTGTACTGTAGGAGTGGCAGATAAGTGAAAGGTGGGGGTGGGGTTACACCACGAATCAGCTCTAAGGCCCTTCTTGTTTGCCATGGTGATTGACAGGCTGACAGATGAGGTCGGGCAGGAGTCTCCGTGGACCATAATGTTTGCAGATGACATTGTGATCTGTAGTGAGAGTAGGGGGCAGGTGGAAGAGAACTTGGAGAGGTGGAGGTATGCTCTGGAGAGAAGAGGAATAAAAGTCAGTAGAAGCAAGACAGAATACATGAGTGTGAATAAGAGGGAGGCAGGTGCAACGGTGAAGATGGAAGGAGTAGAGGTAGTGAAAGTAGATGAGTTTAAATACCTGAGGTCAACCATCCAAAGCAATGGAAAATGCACAAGAGAGGTAAAGAAGAGAGTGCAGGCAGGGTGGAGACAAATGTCAGGGGTGATTTGTGACAGAAGGGTAGCAGTAAGAGTGAAAGGGAAGATTTACAAGACAGCAGTGAGACCTGCTATGATGTATGGTTTGGAGACGGTCACGCTGACAAAAAGACAAAAGATGGTTATCGAGGTGGCAGAGTTGAAGATGCTAAGATTTTCATTGGGAGTGACAAGATTAGAAATGAGTATATCAGAGGGGCAGCTCAGGTTGAATGGTTTGGAGACAAAGTAAGAGAGGCAAGGTTGAGATGGTTTGGACATGTGCAGAGGAGGGATAGTGGATATATTGGAAAAAGGATGTTGAAGATGGAGCTGCCAGGCAGGAGGAAAAGAGGAAGACCACAGAGAAGGTTCCTAGATGTAGTGAAGGAGGACATGGAGAGGGTTGGTGTTACAGAGGAAGATGCAAGGGACAGGGTGAGAAGGAGGCAGATGATCCGCTGTGGTGCCCCCTAAAGGGACCAGTCGAAAGAAGAAGAATAGTTTTTAAGTCTGTCTGAATTTACAGAGGTGTGAAAAAGTGTTTGCCCCCTTCCTGATTTCTCATTTTTTTGTGTGTTTGTCACACTTAAATATTTCAGATCATCAAACAAATTTAAATATTAGACAAAGGTAACACAAGTAAACACAAAATGCAGTTTTTAAATGAAGGTGTTTATTATTAAGGGTAAAAAAAAATTCTAAACTTACATGGATCTGTGTGAAAAAGTGATTGTTGCCCCCCCGCCCCCACCACCACCAGCGTTCAAACATAAATTAACTGTGGTTTATCACATCTTTGGAAAACTGAGTTCAATTTCTCTAGCCACACCTAGGCCTGATTACTGCCACACCTGTTTTCAATCAAGAAATCACTTAAATAGGACCTGCCTGACAAAGTGAAGTAGACCAAAAGATCCTCAAAAGCTAGACATCGTGCTGCTATCTAAAGAAATTTAGGAACAAATAAGAAACAAAGTAATTGAGATCTATCAGTCTGGAAACAGTCATAAAGCCATTTCTAAAGCTTTGGGACTCCAGTGAACCACAACGACAGCCATTATCCACAAATGGTGAAAACATGGAACAGTGGTGCACCTACCCAGGAGTGGCCGGCCAACCAAAATTACCCCAAGAGTGCAGCGACGACTCATCCAAGAGGTCACAAAAGACACCACAACAACATCCAAAGAACTGCAGGCCTCACTTGCCTCAGTTAAGGTCAGTCTTAATGACTCCACCATAAGAAAGAGACTGGGCAAAAATAGCCTGCATGGCAGAGTTCAAAGACAAAGACCACTGCTGAGCAAAAAGAACATAAAGGCTCATCTCAGTTTTGCCAAAAAACATCTTGATGATCCCCAAGACTTTTGGGAAAATACTCTGTGGACTGACAAGACAAAAGTTGTACTTTTTGGAAGGTGTGTGTCCCATTACTTCTGGCATAAAAGTAACACAACATTTCAGAAAAGGAGCATCATACCAACAGTAAAATATGGTGGTGGTAGTGTGATGGTCTGGGGCTGTTTTGCTGCTTCAGGACCTGGAAGTCTTGCTGTGGTAAATGGAACCCTGAATTCTGCTGTCTACCCTAAAATCCTGAAGGAGAATGTCCGGCCATCTGTTCGTGACCTCAAGCTGAAGCGCACTTGGGTTCTGCAGCAGGACAATGATCCAAAACACAGCAGCAAGTCCATCTCTGAATGGCTTAAGAAAAACAAAATGAAGACTTTGGAGTGGCCTAGTCAAAGTCCTGACCTGAATCCAATTGAGATGCTTGGGCATGACCTTTAAAAGGTCGTTCATGCTCGAAAACCCTCCAGTGTGGCTGAATTACAGCAATTCTGCAAAGATGAGTGGGCCAAAATTCCTCCACAGCACTGTAAAAGATTCATTGCCAGTTATCGCAAATGCTTGATTGGAGATGTTACTGTTGATGTTGATGATGCTAAGGGTGGCCCAACCAGTTATTAGGTTTAGGGGGCAACCACTTTTTCACACAGGGCCATGTAGGTTTGGATTTTTGCTTCCCTTAATAATAAACATGTCAAGGGTGGCTCTCGCGAGCCACCATAAGACGCCACACAGTCACCAGTGAGTTCAGTGAGTTTTATTTACGGTGAAAATAATAACGATACACAGGCTGCTAAGGCAGAGACTCACAGAGATCAATTCACACCGGGAGGAATAAGGCTAATACAGCACACTTACTAGTTCCGGGGAATGACAGTCAAACCAAAAGCAGGCGTGGTATGAATTAGTCCAGGCATCCTTAGCATGACGGAGAGTGAACAGGGGAAGTGAACAGACACTGCTGCGAGATGCGATCGCCAGCGTGGGTTAAAATAGCCTGAGCGCTAACGACCACAAATGCAGCACAACTGTTGAGGGTTTGACAGCTGGGCGGAAGCCTCCCCGAGCACCATCACAATAAGAGCTCGGAGAGCTAGAATCATAACGCCGCTGTCAAACCCTGACAAGAATAACCTGAGCACCAAGGCATAGTGCTCGGGTCATGACAGTAGGCCCCCCTCCCATGACGGGCTCCGAACGTCTAGTAACACCTAACCCCCCCCCCCCCCCCAACCACAGGGTAAGCGGGTTGAGGAAACAGGCAAGGAGGGAACAAAACAAAACCTAACAAGACCTAAAACAGAAAGGGCAAAGAATACATCACCCGACATATCCAATCAATTTCCCCCAGAACAATGACGAGAAAAAAAACAAACCCGAGAAAAAAAAACAAAACAAGACAGGACTACAAGGAAAAAAAACCAATCATAAACAGCAAACAACACCTGACCCTGAAAGTTTTCCCACCGAGACCACAGACAACCCATCTAACTCCAGTGTACATAACCTAGCCAAAGAAATACACCCAAACACACAGTAACTATAGAAACAAAACAAGAAATAAATGCAAACACAGGAAAATAAAAGAAAGAAATACATGACTGTAACTATGGAAACAAAAGAAATAAATGCAAACATAACTATGGAAACAAACACATGACTATGGAAAAAAAGAAAGAAATACATGACTGTAACTATGGAAACAAAAGAAATACGTGCTAAACACGGTGTCTATGAAAAAACAAAAAAACACAAACGAAGCCAGAAATATATGCAAACACCCGGTAACTATGGACAAAACCCCCATACTATAGCCCCTCAAGGAAAGAGGGGAGGACAAAACAACAAAGACAAAACTTGACCATAGCCCCTCAAAAAGAAGAGGGGAGGACAGAACAACAACAAAAAAAAACAGACTATGGATTGCAAAACACACATGAGGCAATGTAGATTGCTTTACCTGACTTAACTAGACTATGGATTACAAAACACATGAGGCAAACTAGATTGCTTTACATGACTTTGACAAAAACCTGACACCGTATGGGCCAAAACAAAAGATGATCGGCGGAGATCCAACGCCCCCCAGGCAGAGCTCCGGCGACCTCCCTGCCTCCGATGGCCCACGGATAGTCCCACAAAACAGTACATGATCAGGCGGCCTGCCCCAGTCCCAGGCCCCCAGAAACAAGTCCTCTGGTGGCTGAACCAGGCCACCCAGTAGCAGACACAGTTTATCGGGTGACCAACCCAAGACGCCGAACGCACAAAGCAGTTCCTCGGGTGGCCGACCCGCATCCCACAACCACCAGGACCGTGGAGGGATAGCATGCAGCCGCCCGCCTAATAAAGACCAGACATGAGAGTGCCAGTCTGCCAGACAAAAACCTCCAACGGCCCCCAGCTGGTGGCTCCTGAGAGGGGAACAATCACGAAATTGGACCTCCTTGAACCCTGATTGGGTCGCAGCCACACCTGCGCTGGACCCCCACTGGACCTCGTCGGACCCCGACTGGGTCAGGATGGACCCCGATTGGGTCACCGCTGCACCCACGTTGGACCCCGACTGGGTCACCTCAGCCCATGCGTCGGACCCCGACTGGGTCAGGACGGACCCCGATTGGGTCACCGCTGCACCCACGTTGGACCCCGACTGGGTCACCTCGGCCCACGCGTCGGACCCCGATTGGGTCACCTCGGCCCACGCGTCGGACCCCGACTGGGTCAGGATGGACCCCGATTGGGTCACCGCTGCACCCACATTGGACCCCGACTGGGTCACCTCGGCCCACACGTCGGACCCCGACTGGGTCGGTACTGCACCGGCGCCGACCTCCATCCCTGAACCTGGGACCCCCAGTCCCATGACCTTGACAGACTCCAGACTGGTAATGCTGTGGAGGGGCTCAGAGAACAGGAGAGGACCGGGATCAGTTCCACTGGCAGCGCCAGAGCCCAGCGAGACGAGCTCGGGTGCAGCAGACGGCTGCCCCTCGCTCGCCTCCCCATGAGGCAGGCAAAAATGCTCTAACACACCACAAAGGTAAACAAAGAAGAGCACTTGCCTGCACTCGGGCTCTGGAGCCGTCCAGGACTTCGTCGATCCGGGTTCAGGTAGACGCTCGTCGTCGGGCTCCCACTCGGCTGCGTCGAGTGCCACAGCCAGCCTGATGATTTCTGCAGCTGGATTCCCTCGTGTCGCTGTCCACACCGATAACCCGCATGGTGTGGAGACGGGGGACCCTCGACCTGCTGACTCGGGCTGCATCTCTGAGGAACCCTGGGGACGCTTACTCGTCGGCTCTGGCTCCTCACCGCAGTCCGTTCTCCTCCTCTGTCCAACACAAGTCTGCAGGGCCGGGGTATCTCCCAGAGCCGCAGGCCTCCCCCCCGTCTGACGGCATGGAACTGACGCCAAGGACCGCTCAGCAGGAGGAAACACAGAGGCAGCAGGTTCAGTATAATTAGCTACAGCTGGAGAAGGAAACTCGGGGAGCTGCGAACCCCGAGCTTCACCCCCAGGAGTCAGACAAGACAGATCACTATGATTACTAGTAAAGTGAAATTGAACTTGCCTGTCTCCCGAAGGGAAGATGGTGCCAGCTGTAGAGGACGTTGCTCCTTCCCTCGCTCGCTGGATGGTAACACAGGACCCATGGACAGAGCTCACCGGCACAGGACTCAGATCACTCACAGCAGCTGGCTGATTGAGTGGGTCACTCCGGTGACGCGGAACTGGATCCGGAACAGGAGCTTACTGAAGACATACTTGACCTCGGCGTCGGCGCTTCCGCCGGCCTCCCGGTGGTGCGAACTCCAGGACTGGATCAGGATCCGTAGGCCATGGGCAGGAGTGCCTCTCCTCCTGCTTTACGTCGTGTTCCTCCTCCAGCATCAGGAATATCTCGCGTTGCGCGACGATATCCTCCCTTCTCGCGTCGACTTCCGGGTGGTCGGCCCAGCGGGGAGAGAGATGACGAAGAACGTCTTCAGGAGCGTCTAGGTACCAGTGTATGCCGTGATGGTAGTCCAACAGGGAAGCGGAGATGAGCAACTCATCCACGACTTCCAGAATTCCTGTCAGCTCGTGGCTCGGACTCCAAGCGCGGCCCCTCCGCGACGGCATTCCACACACACACACACAGTACCCAGACGGAAACAGCAACTGTCCAAAAAACTCGAACTCACTGGTGAATTGCGTCTCGGGTTGGCGTCACCGTAAACGCCGTTTTGGCAGCAGTGTACTGTCAAGGGTGGCTCTCGCGAGCCACCATAAGACGCCACACAGTCACCAGTGAGTTCAGTGAGTTTTATTTACGGTGAAAATAATAACGATACACAGGCTGCTAAGGCAGAGACTCACAGAGATCAATTCACACCGGGAGGAATAAGGCTAATACAGCACACTTACTAGTTCCGGGGAACGACGGTCAAACCAAAAGCGGTATGAATTAGTCCAGGCATCCGTAGCATGACGGAGAGTGAACAGGGGAAGTGAACAGACACTGCTGCGAGATGCGATCGCCAGCGTGGGTTAAAATAGCCTGAGCGCTAATGACCACAAATGCAGCACAGCTGTTGAGGGCTTGACAGCTGGGCGGAAGCCTCCCCGAGCACCATCACAATAAGAGCTCGGAGAGCTAGAATCATAACGCCGCTGTCAAACCCTGACAAGAATAACCCGAGCACCAAGGCATAGTGCTCGGGTCATGACAAAACACCTTCATTTAAAAACTGCATTTTGTGTTTACTTGTGTTATCTTTGTCTAATAATTAAATTTGTTTGATGATCTGAAACATTTTACTGTGACAAACATACGAAAAAATGAGAACTCAGGAAGGGGGCAAACAATTTTTCCCACTATTGAATTTGGTAAGAGTATGATGCATACCTGCAAATGTTTAGGTTTCAAAGTATGTAAGGTTTTCATGTGGTGGGCATTAGAAAATAGGCTATCAATAAGCTATAAATAGCCTGTAATATAACAAATGCTGCATCTTTGCTCATTTTGTTTTTGATTTTTAATTTAGGAGAAACCTCACAAATTTATGAGAGTAAAGTCTCAAATGTACCAGAAACAAGTCCTAAATTAGCACTAAACACAAATTTTGAGAAAAGTTGATTTAAGTGGGAAAAAAATCTTTCAAATTTACAAGGAAAAAGTACTAAATTTAGAATTAAACTGCCATAAATTAGAAGAAAAACCTCAAACTGTCCAGACTAAAGTCACATCTCAGTAACTTCTTAACTCTTTTGGGGTAACTACTCTTATGTATATTTGAGTGATAATATACAGAAAGAACCTACATTTACTTGTGTACAGTTTTAGCCTACTCTACCACCTAAGTTAGAGATTTTTTTAAATTGAAAATGTGTAATTTTTATGTGAATTTGGAGAGTTCTTATAAATTACCTACTTTTTCTTGTGATTTTTATTCTTTTTTAATTATAGACTTTTAAGAAGCTTAATGAAATTTGAAACTTAGTAAAAAAATTTTGCTCATGGACTGACATTTTTTTCTTGAATTTGTGACTTTTGCGTCATAAAGTGGCATGTTTTTTTCTTCCGTCTTTGCATTTTTGTCACAATAATTTTTCGTCATCTTTCCATTGACTTTTTTCCTTAATTTTTTTAATTATTGCAAATGAGCTACATTTCTCTTGGTATTTTCTGACCTTTGTCTCAACAATTTATTTTCATTTTCTTAATGAATTTTTTAAAACTTTTAAATAACTTCCTGTGTTTACATTCTCAATGACTGTAGTTGTACATATGTGAATTTTCCTCATAAATTTCCAACTTTTGCCACAATTTTTTAAGTTTTTTCTTTTAAAATCAAGTTTGTTTTTCTTGTAGTTTTACATTTTTCCTCATGAATTTAGTACATAGTACATTAAATAAACTAGGGCATGCCTGTAGAAAGCAAGCATTCCTGTCTGAAACAGGAAGCCCCATCAGGCTTTACAGGCCCAAATGTAGGCTGTGTTTGAAAGTGGAATACAGAGGTGTAGCCTATATGTAGGCAATCACATGTTAGACTTTGACAAATATGAAATGGACTGAACTGAGATTTATTTGATTGTTTGAGTGTTAATTACAGAATAATTGAAAGTGAGATAGACATCCAATATTAGCCACTGTTTAAGAACCACTTGTTTATTTTTTTTTGTCAGATCACTTATTTGTGTGAACTTTTATGACTTATATTCATAAATGTTGGAACTTGCACTTTGGGGAATGGGAGTTGTTCAGTCATCATTATAATTTAGTTTATATGTGTAGTTTTTAGTCTATCGTCAATAAACTCATGCAGTACTATAATAGGGCACATTTACAAATATTTGAGACCCACTGTAGTGCATCCTTTTATGTTTTAGCAATATTATAAGTACAAAACACCAAACATTATTATAATTATTATTTTTTTTTTTTTTGTATTTGTATCTTGTATACTTTATTGATCCCCAGAGGGAAATTCAGGGCATCCACGTACGGCGCCAATCCCTTCATCACACACACACACACACACACACACACACACACACACACACACACACACACACACACACACACACACACACAGAGCAGAATGACCTGTTTGGCTGCAACTTTTGCTTCAGTGTTGCCCGTTTGTCTGTAAATATTTAAATAAAAATGATTTATTTTGTAATTTGGGTACTTTTGCAACTTGTTGTCATTTAGTCAAAGCGTGCATATGTGTCCACATATGATATGCAGTTGATCTGACCATTCCGCTCCACAATGAAGCAGCAGTCCGGACTATCGTCTACCACTGACCAGACAGGCTGAGCGTGCATCCCCGCGAACGATCGTGGAGCACCCGGTTGGACACCGGTGTTGGAGAAGCAGCAGCTGAACCGGCGGATCGCAGTCCTTTGCAGGGAGCCAAGCCCAGCCTACCTGGTTAACGGGAGTCTCGGCTGCTGCCTTACCCGTGTGCCAGTGATGTCCTTTGCGGCACCACAGGTCCCTGCTAGCGCCCCCCCACCCCCGCACCTCGTGTTCTCCATGCCGAATTATCCATTAGACCAACGCAATCACAGCAACTTTATGGTATATATATTTACTGAGCAACTCCATACTTCGGGATGCACACCCTCGTAACCTCAGCAAAGCACTTATAAAATCTTTGTTTGTGAAGTGCTGTGGTGACTGACGTCATGATGCTGTGTGTTATCCAATCAGCATGGTCATGATGCTGCATATTATCCAATCAGCACGGAGTCAACCCGAAACCCCGCCCACACTTCTTGAAGCCAGGGCATGAAGAGACACAGCGCAATGACAGAGTGGTGGCTAAACTTTTATTGATAAAAATTACATATTTTGACTGAGGGACTCCATATTTGGGGATGCACACTCTTGTAACCTTGGCAAAGCACGTTTAAAATCTTCGGCCAGTCTGATGAATGGTTTGAGAGGTATCTGAGGAACACACACACACACACACACACACACACACACACACACACACACTCAAACACAAACAGACAGAGATATGCTGCATTTATAGATAGATGGGCAGCCATTCCTATAAATTTGTTATGTTATTCTAGTAAATTTGAAGCTTTTATTGTATATATGTTTGTGATGGTTTTTTTTTCTTATAATTGTGTAGCCTTTTCTCAAAGTTTTGCGCCTTTGGAAAATTTTAAGACTTTAAAATTGACAAAATATTTATGCGAAATGGATAATAAAGTAACTTTCTTTCTTTAAAACCACAGGGATTCACTTGTTAAGGGCAAAAGTGGGATAATTCTGACCTCTGTTAGACCTTTAAGTGTGATGGTTGAATATTGCAACTTAACAAACTGGGCCAAAAATGCCAGGGAGGATTATTTTTGTCCCAGTCCAGCCCTGGCTAAGACACCTAGTCACAGATGTTTTTCTTTAATGGTTGCATTGTCAATCAACCACTGAGCGCTGTTTGAATTCGAGAAAAAGAAGCTGTTGTGGTTTTGGTATAAGCAAAATATTAGATCCAAGCTGCCACTGTTTTTATGTATCATCACGTACCATGATGACTAACTGGAAGCCAGGGAGGAGATGTATGAAAGATGATAACTCTAACAAAATTGTGTGTGTGTGTATGTCTGGTGGAGCTCATTGGGTGCTTAGCACCCCTAAAGCTCTGTTCCTAGAACTGCCCCTGGTCCAACCTATAGTGATCAGAGGAATTTGCCACTGCTGATTATTTGTCAAGATAATCAATAAATCTATGTTTTCAATATGATTATTTTACTGATCTTGGTCAAGTTAGACCCTCTCTGTTCTTGAATTATAAATGTCAACAAAGTTTGATAGGAGGGGAACTGATGGCAGGACTTGCTTGCGATATCACAAAACACAGAAATTCCATTCTGCACATTTTAAAGAGTTTAATTATCCAAAGGCAGTGGGGTTTTTTTTCATTTTGGAGTGAGAGTTTTAATGATTTGATTCTGTACATGTGACTCAGGGCTGTATTTTATATGGTGAACACTTATGAAAACACCATTACTGTCACGGTGGCCCTCACGAGCCACCATAAGACGCCAGCAGTCACCAGTGAGTTGCAGTGATGTTTTATTAAGAAGTGCAGGAACAGAGAGTAACACACACGACAGTGCAGGTAGGACAATAACAGGGTAACTTAAAGGATGATGAATGAACAGTGTCTGAGCCAGGGGACGCCCTATGCATCAGACGATGTGATGGTAGAATCATAGATGAGGGATAACAGACGATATCATAACAGGAAGCATACAGATGGTATCTCAAAGGACCGTATAATAACAGGAGATGTCCTAACAGAACGTACCTTCACAGAATGTATCCAAACAGGAAGCATAACAGTAAGCATAACAGAGACTGCTGCATCGGGGTGCATTCAGCGCCTGCTTTTAACCCCGGTCACTAATGACCCCGAATGCAGCACAGCTGTTGACTCTGACAGCAGGGAGCTCCACCGGGCGCTGTCACAATAAGAGCCCGGGCAGCTAGAAGGAATCCTCTGCTGTCAAAGCCTGGAAATGATTATATAAGACCCGAGTGCGGATGGAACCGGCACTCGGGTTGTAACAGTACCTCCCCCTCAAGGCCGAGCACCCGAACGGCCCAAGTAACACCCAAGCCACCCCCCCTAGGGTGGGCGGATGGGGCGCTGGCAGGAGGGAGAGAGTCAAAAAGAACAAAATGATAACAGGGGACCAACAAAGCAACCACAGAGACAGGTTGAGGAAAAAAAAACCCCGATACTCCCTAACGTGTGGGTAACAGGGACAGAACCCGACAAGCAATACATACATCGGTTTTAAGCAATAAATGGATATAAGACAGAGGAGGGAAAAAAAACACTGATTACTGCCGAGAAAAAAAAAAAAGGAATGAGACACAAAATCACATATCAGGCCCCCCCGCACATCCCAAAAGTTTACAGACGAATATAATGAAAAAACCCGGGATAAGTGCAGTCCTGGCTCTGAGGCATGGAGGCTGAAAGTTTGGGGGGCCGTCCGGCATCAAGCGGCCACAATGCAGGCAGGGGGAAAAAGGACAGTTCGGGCGGCCTACACCAGTCCCATGCTCGGAAACAGTAAATTTCAGGCGGCCCGACCAGGTCGCCAAACAGGGGGTCCAATGGGTTGGGAGGCCGGCCAAGAGAGCCAAATGCGCACGGCAGTCCTTCAGGTGGCCGACCCGCATCGCTTGCCCACCAGAACCGTAGGGGAGAAGTAGCCGGCGGTCTCGCTGGAGAAGGGAAAGACGAGGGAGAACCGGGCGAAGCGTTCGGAACCCCAACGGCCCCAGGTGGAGATGGGTTGAGCTCCTCAGGAGAACGGGGAGGATGACGATGATGATGATGATGAAGATGAGGGAGATGAGCCCGTCCAGTATCCGGCGGCAGGGGATCTGCAGCTTCCCCAACGAACCTGGAAACAGCTGGTGCCGCATTCTCATTGGACCCCGACTGGGTCTCGGTTGCGTCTGCGTTGGACCCTGATTGGGTAGGCGCCGCACCAGGACTGACCTCCGACCCCGAACCCAGAACCTCTGGCACAGCGGGCGAATTCTGATCTGCGCCGGCGACCCTGGGAGAAGGCTCGGGAGAGAGAAAAGAACCGGGATCAGGATCACCGATAGCGCCAGAACCCGGCGAGAAAAGCTCGGATGTAGCGGGTGGCCGCACCCGGCTCGCCTCCCCAAGAGACAGGCAAAAATGCTCTAAGATAGAGTAAAGAAAGACAAAACAGAGCACTTGCCTGATCTCTAGTTCTGACGCCATCCAGGACTTCGGCGATCGGGGCTCTGACGGCAGGAGGCCGTCTTCAGGCTCCCACTCAGCTACGTCGGGCTCCGCAGCTGGCATGATGGTACGTGCAGCTCCTGGATCCTTCTGGCAGGAATCCTCTGCTGTCAAAGCCTGGAAATGATTATATAAGACCCGAGTGCGGAAGGAACCGGCACTCGGGTTGTAACAATTTTGGAAAATATAGGTCCTTTAAAAATCTCATAAGGCATTAAAGATTAAAATTTCTGATATCTACTTCCAGCATGTTGGTCCCATCAGGCAAAAAAAAGTGGATACCTGCAAGCCTACTAAGAAAGTCTTTAAGAAGTAGACGCAAAGGTGATGGGAGAACAGCAAAAGTCAGAAGTTGGACTGCAAAGATTTGAGCTAAAATAGTCAGCTACACTGCGTTCCAAATTATTATGCAAATGATATTTGTCACTGATCTTCCTAAATAGTTGATGCAAATGACAATCATTATAATTTTCAAGTCATCAACTGTTAGAGCATAATTTAAATTTCACTGAGCAAACCTCCCAATGATAACCATTTTTTTTTCAAAAATAAAAAACTCAAAATGCACTGTTCCAAATTATTATGCATAACAGAGTTTCAAAACATTTTATTGAAGAACTTGAAGAATAAGAACTGAAAATGGTCATTTGTTGAATTTGCAGCATTAGGAGGCCATATTTACTGAAATCAAAAGTTATTTCAATCAAAAACATCTTAACAGGCCGAGTTACATGTTAACATTGGACCCCTTCTTTGATATAACCTTCACAATTCTTGCATCCATTGAACTTTTGAGTTTTTGGAGAGTTTCTGCTTGAATTTCTTTGCAAGATGTCAGAATAGCCTCCCATAGCTGCTGTTTTGATGGGAACTGCCTCCCACCTTCATAGATCTTTTGCTTGAGGATGGTCCAAGGGTCCTCACTAGGGTTGAGGTCAGGGGAGGATGGACCATGAGTTTCTCTCCTTTTATGGCTATAGCAGCCAATGACACAGAGGTATTCTTTGCAGCATGAGATGATGCATTGTCATACATGAAGATAATTTTGCTACAGAAGGCATGGCTCTTCTTTTTGCACCATGGAAGAAAGTGGTCAGGCAGAAACTCTATATATTTTGCTGAGGTCATTTTCACACCTTCAGGGACCCTAAAGGGGCCTACCAGCTCTCTCCCCATGATTCTGTCCCAAAACATGACTCCACCACCTCCTTGCTGACATTGCAGCCTTGTTGGGACATGGTGGCCATCCACCAACCATCCACTACTCCATCCATCTGGACCATCCAGGGTTGCACGGCACTCATCAGTGAACAAGACTGTTTGAAAATTAGTCTTCATGTATTTCTGGGCCGACTGCAACCATTTCTGCATGTGAGCATTGGTTAGGGGTGGCCAAATAGTAGGTTTATGCACAACTGCAAGCCTCTGGAGGATCTTACATCTTGAGGTTTGTGGGACTCCAGAGGCACCAGCAGCTTCAAATACCTGTTTGCTGCTTTGAATTGGCATTTTAGCAACTGCTCTCTTAATCTAATGAATTTGTCTGGTAGAAATCTTCCTCATTGTGCCTTTATCTGCACGAACCCATCTGTGCTCTGAATCAGCCATACATTTCTTCACAGTACGATGATCACGCTTCAGTTTTCGTGAAATATCTAATGTTTTCATACCTTGTCCAAGGCATTGCACTATTTGACGCTTTTCGCCAGCAGGGAGATCCTTTATCTTTCTCATATTGCTTGAAACCTGTGGCATGCTTAATAATGTGGAACATCCTTCTTAAGTATCCATCCATCCATCCATCTTCTACCGCTTTTCCAGAGGTCCGGGTCACGGAGGCAGCAGTTCAAGCAGAGAAGCCCAGACTTCCCTCTCCCCAGCCACCTGCTCCAGCTCTTCAGAGAGGATACCAAGGCGTTCCCAGACCAGCTGGGAGACATAGTCTGTCCACCGAGTCCCGTGTCTGCCCCGGGGTCTCCTCCCAGTGGGACGTGCCTGAAACACCTCAAGTGGGAGGCGTCCAGGAGGCATCCTAATCAGACGCCCATACCACCTCAACTGACTCCTTTCAATGTGGAGGAGCAGCGGTTCTACTCTGAGCCTCTCCCGGATGACTGAGCTCCTCACCCTATCTCTGAGGGTGAGTCCAGCAATCCTACGGAGAAAGCTCATTTCAGCCGCTTGTATCCGCGATCTTGTTCTTTCGGTCATTACCCAAAGCTCGTGACCATAGGTGAGAATAGGAACGTAGATTGACTGGTAAATCGACAGCTTTGCCTTGGAACTAAGCTCCCTCTTCACCACAACAGACCGGTACAACATCCGCATCACTGCAGATGTTGCTCCAATCCGTCTGTCAATCTCTCGCTCCATTTTCCCCTCACTCGTGAATAAGACCTCAAGATACTTAAACTCCTCCACTTGGGGCAGGAGCCTGTTCCCAACCCAGAGAGAACAATCCACCTTTTTCCGGCTGAGGACCATGGACTCAGACTTGGAGGTGCTGATTCTCATCCCAGCCACTTCACACTCAGCGGCAAACCGTCCCAGCAAGAGTTGTAGGTCATTGCTGGATGAAGCCAACAGGACAACATCATCTGCAAACAACAGAGACGAGATCCTGTGGTCGCCAAGCATGACACCCTCCGTTCCCTGGTTGCGCCTAGAAATCCTGTCCATAAAAATTATGAACAGGATCGGTGACAAAGGGCAGCCCTGGCGGAGTCCAACTCTCACTGGGAATGACTCCGACCAAGTGTTGGCAATACGAACCAAACTCTCACAACGGTCGTACAGAGACCGAATAGCTCGTAACAACAAGCCCGATACCCCATACTCCCGAAGCACCCCCCACAAAAAACCACGAGGGACGTGGTCAAATGCCTTCTCCAAGTCCACAAAACACATGTAAACTGTTTGGGCAAACTCCCACGAACCCTCGAGGATTCTCGAGAGGGTAAAGAGCTGGTCCGATGTGCCACGGCCAGGACGAAAACCACATTGCTCCTCCTGAATCCGAAGTTCGACCAACGGCCAGACTCTCCTCTCCAGTACCTTGGCATAGACCTTCCCAGGGAGGCTGAGGAGTGTGATCCCTCTAAAGTTGGAGCACACCCTCCGGTCCCCTTTTTTGAAGAGAGGAACCACCACCCCGGTTTGCCATGCCAAAGGCACTGCCCCTGACCTCCACGCAATGTTGCAGAGGCGTGTCAACCATGACAGCCCTACAACATCCAGGGTCTTGAGGTACTCAGGGCGAATCTCGTCCACCCCCGGGCCCGGCCACCAAGGAGATTTTTAACCACCTTGGCGACCTCAGCCCCTGTGATAGGCGAGTCATCCCCCTCGTCCCCAAACCCTGCTTCCTCTGTGGAAGGCGTATCAGTGTGATTGAGGAGATCCTTGAAGTATTCCTTCCACCGCCTGACGATATCCCCAGTCGAAGTCAACAGCGCCCCATCCGCACCATACACAGTGTGGACAGGGAGCTGCTTTCCCCTCCTGAGCCGCCGGACAGTTTGCCAGAATCTCTTCGAGGCCGACCGAAATTCTTATTCCATGGCCTCACTGAACTCCTCCCATACCCTGGTTTTTGCTTCAGCAACCACCCAGTGGTCTCCACCACTTGGTTCGGGGGTTGCCACCACGAGATGCACCGACCACCTTGCAGCCGCAGCTCTGGGCCGCCGCTTCAACAACAGAGGTGGAGAACATGACCCATTCAGACTCCATGTCTCCAGACTCCCTCGGAATGTGGTAGAAGTTCTTCCGGAGGTGGGAGTTGAAGACCTCCCGGACAGGGGCCTCAGCTAGACGTTCCCAGCACACCCTCACTATACGTTTGGGTCTACCAGGGCTGAATGGCTTCCTCCCCTGCCATCGGATCCAACTCGCCACCAGGTGGTGATCAGTTGACAGCTCTGCACCTCTCTTTACCCGGGTGTCCAAGACATACGGTCGCAGGTCTGATGACACGATAACAAAATCAATCATCGACCTGCGACCTAGGGTGTCCTGGTGCCAGGTGCACATATGGACACCCTTATGCTTGAACATGGTGTTCGTTATGGACAAACTGTGGTTAGCACAGAAGTCCAATAACTGAACACCACTCGGGTTCAGATCGGGCAGGCCATTCCTCCCAATCACCCCCCTCCAGGTTTCACTGTCGTTGCCCACGTGTGCATTGAAGTCCCCCAGTAGGACAATGGAGTCTCCATGAGGAGCATCCTCCAGCACCCCAGTCACAGACTCCACCTTCTTAAGTAGTTTTCCTTTAATTGGGCTCACCTGGCAAACTAATTATGACAGGTGTCTGAAACTGATGTCAGTGATCCAAAGAGCTCCAACAATGAATACCATCCATGAGTTTAACTGAAAAACAAAAAAATTGAATGTTTATGACACTAAAATCCTATTTGCATAATTACTAACTAACTAACTAACCTGCACTTATATAGCGCTTTTCTAGTCACAAAGACCACTCAAAGCGCTTTCATTAATACTAACCCTCTATTCTAAGGGCCTATAGGAAACAAATATCTAGGGACAATTTAGAACAGCCAATTAACCTAACATGCATGTTTTTGGCATGTGGGAGGAAACCGGAGAAATCCCGGAGTAAACCCACGCAACACGGGGAGAACATGCAAACTCCACACAGATCACTGTTGGTCGGGGGCTGGGATCGAACCCACGATCCCACGATCCCCACAATCCCCCGGCCAAGGGTAAACTGTGCTGCCGCAGTGCTAACCACTGCGCCACCGTGCAGCAGGTTAAAAAAAAAAAAAAAAAAAAAAAAAAAAATATATATATATAATAATAATAATAATTTGGAACGTGGTGTATTTTGCCACCCAGTGCACACACTCATCCCTGCATATGTGTTATGTTACATGAGGAGAATGAAGTGTCTGCTTGAAGGATCTTGCAGGTTCTGGCCCATTTGATTTCACTGCAAAGTAGTTTAGGCAGAGGATAGTGTTCACCAAGATTTGGCTTGTAAATGTGATATTGTGGAGAGAGGTATAACCAGGCAGAGCGGTCCAGAACAAAGCAGGCTTTATTAATTTCTCTCTCTCACATCATCCAGAATCACAAGCATCAGAAAAAGTCACAGGTCGCAGGCACCTCTCAGTCACCTGTGGTGCTGCAGTAACATGAAAGACTGCAATTCCCATTCTCTTTGTCACTGTTTGCATCAACACACAAACCCCCCATGACGATTCCCCTTGTCCTTCTGTCTGAGTGGAAACATACTGAGTGGGTTCCCACAATATTTATAAAATGCATGCTGATGATGATTGAAGTGACCTGATAATGTGGAATGTGGGGTATTTTTTTTTTAGCTAGAAGTGGAAATGTGCCTGTCTCCCTTTAGGGCACCTCTTTGTATTTCCCATAGCAACTCCTCCCGGATACGACTGAGGTTAAATGTTGGTTGACATCACCGTAAAATCTACTGTAATCCATGTTTTTGATAGGAAGGTCATAGAAAGTGCACTCCATGTTAAGGTTCCATTAAGGTTTCATTTGTATTTAAGACAAAAGCTGTGAACACTGGGCCTCATGCAAGAACATGCTAATATACTGTAAGCATGTGAAAATCAGGCGTGTTTTGTTAGTAAGCTGGGTTAGTACGAATAAGCCAACAAACTGCTCCTATGTCCTTCAAACGTGTATAAACAGCACGCGTAAAATTCATGTGTGTTACTGAACACGTATTCATGTGAACTGAAGATATGCATAAACTAACGCCCCAAAACTGCCATATAAGACCACACTTCCCCAGCGACTGAACAAGAATTGAGTTTCATTCACACAAATGGCTTCAGTCTAAGAACAAAAAAACAAAATGAAACTTATCTAGCTAAATTCAAGTTCTCCCAAGATCCAAAGTGTCAAAGTGACCGAACATGACGTCAACGTTGTGTACGCATTGAGCAGCACTGTACTGTATATGAAGCACCAATGCTAAGCATAAATGCATTTTTTCTTTATAATTTGCAGCTTTTCTCATAAATTTGTAACTTTCTCCTTAATTTACTAAATTTATGTGTAAATGAAAAATTTAGTTCTTGTAAATTAACTACTTTTTGCATCTTAAGTTTGAAACCTTTTCTTGTAAATTTTTTACTTGTTTGACCAGTAGATCTTGTAATGTTGAAAAATCTAAAAGTACATCTTGAGTGTAAAAAGGTTGGGCCCCCCTGACATAGGCCCTGTGATCCACTCTCGCATCCATACATGTCCACAGTGCATGCTGATGGCACACTGGACCATGCCCTGTGCTCAGGAACACATGGAGGAGTTTGCCACCCATGCACAGTATACTGAAAGTCTTCCACTTGGCAGAGCATTATGACAAATTTCAACAATTTGGGTTTACAAGTAAAACGTGTATAAAAATGACTTTTGTTAAATTTCACAATTTAATGTGGAAATGCAGCCTAGTTTTTCTTTATTCCTTGTTCTCCACCCTAATTCAGAAGCAAAGCAAAACACACAGAATTACATACGTGGACAAAATTGGTAATAAATAAAAATTCTATGAAAATTAACCTGTGAAAATCAGACAATGCTTTTGAATTGTGGTTCAACAGAATTATTTAAAAAAAAAAAAAACTCATGAAACAGGCCTGGACAAAAATGATGGTACCCTTAACTTAATATTTTGTTGCACAACTTTTTGAGGCAATCACTGCAATCAAACGATTTCTGTAACTGTCAGTGAGACTTCTGCACCTCTCAGCAGGTATTTTGGCCCACTCCTCATGAGCAAACTGCTCCAGTTGTCTCAGGTTTGAAGGGTGCCTTCTCCAGACGGCATGTTTCAGCTCCTTCCACAGATCTTCAATAGGATTTAGATCAGGACTCATAGAAGGCCACTTTAGAACAGTCCAATATTTCGCTCTTAGCCATTCTTGGGTGTTTTTAGCTGTGTATTTTGGGTCATTATTCTGTTGCAAGACCCATGATCTGCAACTGAGACCAAGCTGTCTGACACTGGGCAGCACATTTCTCTCTAGAATACCTTGATAGTCTTGAGATTTCATTGTACCCTGCACAGATTCAAGACACCCTGTGCCAGATGCAGCAAAGTAGCCCCAGAACATAACAGAACCTCCTCCATGTTTCACAGTAGGGACAGTGCTCTTTTCTTGGTATGCTTCATTTTTGCGTCTGTGAACATAGAGCTGATGTGCCTTGCCAAAAAGTTCCAGTTTTGTCTCGTCTGTCCTTTGGACATTCTTCAAGAAGCTTTGTGGCTTGTCAACATGCAGTTTGGCAAATTGCAGTCTGGCTTTTTTATGATTTGTTTTCAACAGTGGTGTCTTCCTTGGTCGTCTCCCATGAAGTCCACTTTGGCTCAAACAACGACGGATGGTGCGATCTGACACTGATGTACCTTGACCTTGGAGTTCACCATGAATGTGTTTAGAGGTTGTTCTGGGCTCTTTTGTTACCATTCGTATTATCCGTCTCCTCCTGCGGCCACGTCCAGGGAGGTTGGCTACAGTCCCATGGATCTTAAATTTCTGAATAATATGTGCAACTGTAGTCACAGGAACATCAAGCTGCTTGGAGATGGTCTTATAGCCGTTACCTTTAACATGCTTGTCTATAATTTTCTTTCTAATTTCCTGAGACAACTCTCTCCTTTGCTTCCTCTGGTCCATGTTTAGTGTGGTACACACCATATCACCAAACAGCACAGTGACTACTTGTCACCCTTTAAATAGGCCGACTGACTGATTACAAGTTTGTAGACACATGTGATGTTAATTAGAGGACACATCTTGGTTGAACATGTCCCTATGGTCACATTATTTTCAATCTTTTCTAGGGGTACCATCATTTTTGTCCAGGCCTGTTTCATGAGTTTGTTTTTTAAAGTAATTCTGTTGAACCACAATTCAAAAGCATTGTCTGATTTTCATCGTTTAATTTTCATAGAATTTTTATTTATTACCACTTTTGTCAGACTCAAGTTATTTCTGCGACCATTGTGGGTTTTTCTTTCATTAACAGAGGGGTACCAACAATTTTGTCCACGGCTGTACCGTGACACAGTAATTGTCATTGTTTACCTGGTCATTGTGATTCTGTATAGTGACACGTTGGCCCTCATCCAGCTGACAAGGAACATTCACTTTACCAAGCATAGACAGCTTTACACAATTCCCAGCATGACTTGTGCTGCATTCAAGCTTCCCATATTTTAGCAGATGGGTGTTTCAAATCCACAACACCTTGTTGTGTCCAAGCTGTGTCTCCTCTTAATAACAAGCAGGGGAAACAGAACAAGCTAAACTCAGGGGCGTAGCCGGGGGGGCTGCAGTCCACCCATAAAGAAGAAAAAAAGGGAGACAAAAGAAAAGAAAAAATGTAAATAAAGAGCAGGTTTTGAGTAGTTTGCACTGAAAGTGTTAAGAAATCTGTAGTTGACAGGGGACTGAAGCTAAAGCCTTGTCCCGGGCGAACGCCCCGGGTGTTCAGAATGGTGGTGGTGGTTAGGGTTCAGCCCTCCCGCCCCACACACAAATTCCTGGCTATGACACTGAAACTAGCTACTCAAGTACATTCATTTTGTTTTCCTATTCAATAATTAATTTTCAGTTTCTTTTTTTGTCAGACAAAAAGGTAGAAGATGTTTGTTTTTTTACCTTAACATGTTTCAGCTGACACCTGCAGTCATCTTCAGAAGTGGCAACTGCTCGTCAGCTGATCGCTACATCACAGATGAAGAAGACAGACGGGTGGAATAGGAACACATATGACATGCACTCACACGCTGCCAATATCCAATATGGGCCATAAACAAAGGAAAAAAAGCAGGTCAAGAACAAACTACTAACTAACTAACCTGCACTTATATAGCGCTTTTCTAGTCACAAAGACCAACAAAGAAGATAAACAGAAAACAAAACAAACACCAAAAGCTGAAGCGAAAAACAAGAACATGGTAACCATACGATACATCTGAGGGTTAACAGAACCAATACAAAGGATCATGAAAAAACATCAAATCAGCTCAGCAGTGAAACCACATGTAAGACTTAGACTACTAGTACACTCCAAAGATATAATACAACAGGACAAAAAAATGCAACATAATATATAAAATTCCATGCAGATCATATAAGACATACATCAGGGAAATGGGAAGAACACTCAGTACAAGAAAGAAAGAACACCAGAAGGAATGTGAAAAGGAAACACTAGGACAACTCACAAGATCAGAAAAAGAAAAGGCAGAACAAGAAACCATGAAATCAGCAATATCTGATCACTGCAAAAGGAACATTCACATCATGGACTGGGACAACACAAGAATCATTGGATCGGAGGGCAATAAATACAAACGCCATAGAAATCAGAAAACGTGCAAAGGGCGCCATGAACTAGGATGAGGGAGCATTCATGTTTTCCACACCTGGGATTCCATCCTCCAGAGACTACCTGGCGATGGGAGGCGTGGCCGGCGTGGTGGATCTGTCAGGTCCATCAGGCTGGCCACGCCTAAGGAAAACAGCTGATAAATTACTAACTAACTAACTCTAGTCACAAAGACCACTCAAAGCGCTTTCACTAGTACTAACCCTCTGTTCTAAGGGCCTATAGGAGACAGATATCTAGGGACAATTTAGAACAGCCAATTAACCTAACATGCATGTCTTTGGATTGTGGGAGGAAACCGGAGCCCCCGGAGTAAACCCACGCAGCACAGGGAGAACATGCAAACTCCACACAGAAAGGTTCCAACCCCTGCCAACCTGGGGATTTGAACCAGGAACCTTCTAGGTGTAAGGCAACAGTGCTAACCACTGCACCACCGTGCTGCCCCAAATGACACGTCAGATTATCAGCTGACGCTTCTGAAGATGACTGCAGGTGTCAGTCAAAACATGTTAAGGTAAAAAAACAAACATCTTCTCCCTTTTTGTCTGAAAAAAAAAACAAAAACTGAAAATTTGCTGCTAGCTGTTAGCCAGTCCTTGCAATCAAACCAAGTAACACAAAACGTACAATTCTGACATTTGTCCTTTTATGTCATTTGCAAATCTTTTGGGTGATGTGCTCCCTGTTTCTTTACTTCCATTTTTCCTTCATAGACATCAAAGACAAAGGACGAGAAAGTAATCCACTTGGTTCCAGCTGAGGCCTCCCACAGTAAAATCCTTTGTCCTGCTTGCCACTGTACTGTAATCTCTGCTGTCATTGGTCATAGTCAGTAGTCTGTGTGCTAATTTACTTTCACCCACATATGAAGCAAATTGAGGAGTTGAGGGGGTGAGTCTTAAGCCAATCATGGTGGCAAAAATGCACTGGTACGCGAGCGAGCGCAGTGGACACATTTGTGCGCAAACCCTACGCAGAGGGTGAGCACTGACCAAGCACCAAAAAACGTGAGCACACATACAAGAATTCAGTGGTCGCAGTGAACTGCACATGCACCAAGTAACTCCCACCATCCCGGAGGGGGAAGTATTGAGCAGCCCACCATCTATTTACCTGTCTGTTTTCTTCCTCTGTCGTTAACAATAACAACAACAAAAGCTCCTGTTCATCCTCATCTTCATTATGATATTCACTTACTGCCATCGCCTCCACCATTTTCTAAAAAAACACCCACCACCATGCTCTTCTTTTGTGTTTGGATTGCAGCTGTTCAAATGTTTGGTGGCCCTTGGTTGCTGCCAACAGTACGGGCACATGAACTGCAGATTACTTTCACTGTGCATGCTCGAAACATGGCTACTGAGCGGTAGCTATGGTGGCTCAAAAACCACTCTGAATATTGCCGTGTACACAAACGTAGTATACACAATGCAAACGTTTTCCCCTCAGAGGGACTATGATCAGGCCTTTACACATGTCACTTACAAAAGGACAAATATTACTGGGTGGCTGTGCTACAGTGTTTGGGCTGCAAAAATACAGCAAATTTATACATACAGGCCATCAATTTGGACTGAGCCAGCTTATATTGATTTGCACTGACAAGGGGCAGGATTGCTTTCTAATTACTGACAAATTTCAGCTGTTGTTTTGGCTTTTCGTGTCTTTTTCACCTCCCTTTCTTTGTGTATTCAACACTTTTTTCCTGTGTCATTTCACATTATTACATACAACTTAATTTATAGCCATCTATTTTTTAATTTATTTGTATGTATGGATTAGTTGGGTTGTTACCAACATCTGGTAAAAATTCCATCCAAATAGACGTTCTACAAATATATTTTATTGAGAAAAATGGTGACATCTTCAACACTTACTTCACCCACTGTATCTAGTGGCTTCTTGTCAGTTTTGCATACCTGCAGACTCAGAAGGGGTGAAAAGGTGACAAACTAAACCCCTGTAGGGAAGACTGGGGGCATCCCCTCCAGAAAAAATTGTGAGATTTTAACACGTAGATTAAGCATTCTGGTGTACTCTGAGAAGAAAATAAAGGAAAAAGATAACACTTGCTTCAGATAACAAAGCACATTTATTAACAGCGTTTAACACACTAAGGCTGCGTGTCCACCAAACGCGGTTTTTGTTGCCCGACCGCCCTAAGCATCTTTTTTTTCAGTGCTTGTGCGCTGCACTCTGGAAAAAAAAGTCTGTGCCCTGTATCCTAGCAACAGCTCGTTACTCACAGCTCAGCACTTAAGCTTTTCCTATGGTCAGACTTTCAACTTATTTTTTTAATAGCAGTCTCTAAATAACAATGGACAGGAAATGTATTCTGGCATTGGTAGCAGGTCTGGATGCAAAATATGATGACACAGAAAAGAAAACAGGAGTCTGGGTACAGACTGTACCAGCTGCTGTAAAGGGAATTTACAACAGTGAGCGGTGTGATGATGACGCCTGCCAGTGACGTCATCACGCCGACCTTTATAGGAGGGAGTCGGCCAACTTGTGGCGTCTTCTGCCGGCACTCCCACTCAGGTGTATAGGAGCTCAGTCTTATGCTCTGTGTTATTAACATTTGGGTAATAAAGTTCAGTTCCAGCACAGCCCTCTCGTCCGTCATCATTTCCCAGGTTTGTGGGCATAACATTTGGCGATGAGAATTAGCAAACCATGGAAGCATGCCTAAGACCGCTGAGGCCTTTCCTCAAGCTCCCAGGGGAACTGCCCGTCCCATGGCCACGTTGGCTGGATGCATTCGAGACCCACATTGCAGCATTGAACCTGGGAAAGCTGGATAAAGAAAGGAAGCAGGCACTGCTTGTCCACAACCTGGGCATAGAAGGTCAGAGGATTTTTCATACGCATGTTCCGACAAACTCATATGTAGACACTGTGGAACTGCTAGCTAGCTAGTTTGTTACATCAGACAACGTGCTAGCTCACCACATAAGATTCCGAAAGAGGTGACAGGGAATTGGTGAGTTTACCCAACAATTCGTTGTTGATTTGAGACATCTGGCTAGCATGTGCCAGTTTGGACTGTTAGAGGACGAGATGGTGCAGGACCAATTGTCTGAGTACACAAACAACCCGAGGCTAAGGGCTAAGATGCTAATGATGCCAAATGACATGACGCTAGCTAACACCATCGAGCTAATGTTCCAGCTGGAGTCAGTGGACCGGTTAGCATCGGAGCTAGGTGTGCAGCAACAACAGAGACAACCAGGACAGATGACGTTAGCCAACACGGTGGGCATGGAGGAACTCAAAGATACGGCAGTGGAGTTCGAGATGAATGCCATCAACCGGACAACCTCTCCGAGAGGCCCCGCATGTAGTAACTGTGGTTCCCCAACACACCATAAGAGAGCATGTTTTTGCCTGGCAAGAGAACACCAATGTAACAAGTGTGGGAGATACAACCATTTCACCAAAATGTGCCAGTCGCCAACACTGTGGGGACCACCAAGCAAGCAAAGCCACCCACCCACGACCACCATCCACGTAGTAAGCCCTGAAATTAACTCGTATGCATACGGAATGGTTGAATTAGATGACATAGCTGTACTGCTGCTGCTCAACACTGTGGCGCTTAAGTCGATGCTGAATTGGGCCACGGTGAAGAAATTTTTCCCCAACCACTCAATAAGAAAAAAACCAGCGGCGCTGTATGGATATGGTGGTAACAGAGTTAGCAACATAGGGACAATCATGCTAACAGTCTACTACAAGTCGAAGATTATTTATGATTTCGAGTTTCAGGTGGCCACACATGATGCAAACAAAATGGGATGTGACCTCTTCTACCGAATGGGTTTCACCATCCACAACAGCGACGGGCTCAACTTACTGTATCAGGTTACGATAAGTGGGACACATCTTGCATTGATGACATGGTGTGAGATGAGACTGTAAAGGGTGATGCCAAAGAGAAACCAAACGTCCCAAGCGCAGTGGAGGAGAGCCACCCAGAGGGGGGGCAGCGGCCAGACTTGCCTCAGATCCTCACCCAGCTGGAGACTACGAAGGCCGCTGTGGAGTTACAGGAGATGGAGCCCGTGCATGCAGAGAACCTCGGCGCACAACAACCGGTAACGGATGTCATCCACAACATGGAACAACAACAGAAAAACACATCGGGCAAGGAACCGGATCGCTTCAGTACCCTTGCTCAGCATCAGTCTACAAAAGCAGCGGATGAGCCAACGGGTGAAGGGTCCATAACGGTGGGTGACACGGGAGAGTCACTGGACTGCTTCAGTATCCGTGCTCAACACCAGGCTACGGGAGTTACGGCGGGGCCGACCGGTGAAGAGTCCAACAGCGAATGACACAGGAGAGATGCTGGATGTCTTCCGTACCCATGACCAGCTTTGGCCTCCAGAGACTGCTGCGGGGGCATTGGGTGAAGAGTTTGTGACCAACATGATTATGATGGAGGTAAAGCAGCATCACTGCAATGTCAAGGGCATATGAGACCAAGCAAAGCACCTCTTCAGGTGATGGCCTGGGCGCGAGTAAGCATGGATGATCGACTGGGTCTGCGGCCAGTAAAGTCACCTTCTACGAGACTGCGGACGCTCTTGAGGATCGTGGTGCAGCTGGGACCAGTGTGCTTTAGATTGACGGCTGGTTCGATTCGGCACACAAACCATCTCCGGCGTGTCCATGTGACTATTCCAGTCAGCAAAGGCTTCGCAAGAGTCAGTTGATGCAGCGCAGGACCTGGGCCACAGCATTATGAAGATTGGTTCCGGACCAGGGGACCCATCTCCAGGGGCGTGTGCACTGTGGGCCTGCTACAAGGCCCCTCCAGCAGAACCACCCTGCCCATGGAAGACTGTTAGAAAAAAGTGAATGTTTAGGTAGGAGCACAGCTAAAAAAAAAAAGTGGCAGAATAATCCACTTAGCCGTGTCCAGCGGTGGTCCAACCACTTTACCAATTCAAGCACTGAGGATTTGAACTGGTAAAGTGTTCTGTGATTTTTTCAAAGGGAAAGGTGAATGTTGTAAAGGGAATTTACAACAGCGAGCGACGTGATGACGACAGCAGCCGGCTACATCATCACACCGACCTTTATAGGAGAATCGGCCATCTTGTGGCGTCTTCTGCCAGCATTCCCACTCAGGGGTATCCACCTTATTCCTAGCCCCCAAGATGGCTTGCGTGAATTATGGGTGCAACTTCTGGTGCTAGTTTAGAAAGTGGGGTTGTCACTGAAACAGGACACTTTTCCTTGTTATAAAACAATGACGTTGGCATCAAAAATGTCAGAACGCAGCCTTTTGCACCTCAAAAACAATAATATAATCATACCACTTCCCACGACTATCGAAGGATGAGAAGCTGACCTTAAAAAGTGGCCTGGCAGACAGCAGCTCTGTTAGTTAGCTCCGCTGCTAAAATGCTAATGCTGTAAACAAATAAAAGCTCTGACATATATCAATGTTTCCGCCGCGATAAAATTGGTTGCATTTTGTTAAAAATATGTTGGACATAATCAGATTTACCTTCGAGTAGACATAGAATCTAGTCAGAGTCACAAAGAACCACAACACCATGCTTGGGTGTTTTAATGTTAAGGTAAATACAGATTGCTTGCTGTTTGTTTTACCCCGAAATTAAAATGCTCATGCTGCTGTCATGCTGTGAATGCTTGTTATTTAACTTAACATGTACAGACATTTTCTGACAGTTGTTCAAAATTTTGTGATAATTTAAAAATTAATGCATGCTGAAGCTGCTAAAATCCAGTCTATATCATTCCAATGTAGTGCAACAAATGCAAAAAAAAGACCTATTTGATATCTTTCTTAAATCGTTAAGCTTTAGGAAGCTAACTGCTTTTTTTGCTATTTTTTTTATTATTATTTTACTTCATGCAGCCTTGCATCTAGTGACATATATAAATGTCAGATCTGTGACATTCATACAAGTGAAAACATACCTGGTGCTGTTGTGTCTGTCCTGTGTCTGTACCATCAGTCACACCAACAATCTTTTTTAGTTTTCAGTGCATGATCTACGCATTGCTGTTGAAGCCAGCACAGATTTAGCTGAGGTTTAGGAGTTCCACACCACGAACAGCAGCAAGTACCAGAACTACGCAAAAACATTCAAAAACACATTTATTTATTTATTTTTTTAATAGAGCCAGAGGCAGGGCGGCTGTACCAGCAGCAACTCTCTCATGTCTTTGTGTTTCTATCTGCTTATTCCTGTATATAGTGTGTCTCTTATTAACCAGGGCTCGGTAGGAAGATTCGGATTAAGACTGGACCAAGTTTTTTCTATTTTAGCCCAGTCTTTCTCTTAGTTTTTTTTCTCTTCCTCAGGCAATGGAGACCAGTGGGGGTGGGGGGGGGCACATTGTTTACACACACGACCAGCTGATTGTGCTGAGGAGGCCAGCGCTGCTGCCTGGAGCAAAGCCACTCATTCCGGATGAACTAAAGAGGAGATGATGCTGACGAAGGGCTGGAACTAAGGTGAGGAGGAGGAGGAGGAAGCATTAGCCGGCTGTACCGATGGGCATCACCGGGAATGTGCAATCGCTCGGAAACAAAACAGATGAGCTTACAGAGCTGGTCAGGACGCAAAAGGAATGTCGTGATTGTAGTATCATTGTGTTTCACAGACCTGGTTACACTCACAGATCCCGGATGGTAACATAGTGATACTTGGCTTCAAGACTATACAAGGGGACAGAGATGGGATAAGTAGCAAGAAAAGGGGGGAGGAGGAGTGGCACTTCTTGTGAATGAAAAGTGGTGTAATCCTGGACACATTTATGTGAAGGAAAAGTGCTGCAGCCCAGACATTGATCTGCTTGCTTTGAGTATGCGACCTTATTATATGTCACGAGAAATGAAGTGTGCCTTAGTAATTATTGTCTATGTCCCTCGGTCAGCTGACGCAGCGGTGGCCTGTGACATCATCAGCTCCACTACGGCCACATTACTGGAGAAGCACCCAGATGCATTTATGGCCATCACAGGTGATTTTAATCATGTCTCACTGGGAAAAACATTACCAAACTTTCACCAGTTTGTTGACTGTCCCACCAGAGAAAACAAAACACTGTATTTTCTGTATGCCAATGTCAGAGATGCATACAGTGCCACAGCTCTACCCCCCATTGGCAAATTGGATCACTGCATGATCATGTTAACACCCAAGTACGTTCCCCTTGTGCAAAGGCAACCTGCTTATACACGGACTGTGAGGAGGTGGACACAGGAGGCTGCTGATGGACTACAGGTCTGCTTCGAGACAACAGACTGGGGAATACTCTGTGAACCACACGGGATGGACATAGACAATATGACCGACTGCATCACAGAATACATTAGATTCTGTGAAGACATGACCATGCCAGCTCAGACTGTACACTGCTTCTCCAACAACAGACCATGGGTTACAAGTGACCTGAAAGCACTTCTGAACAAAAAGAAGAGAGTTTTTAGGTCCGGAGACAAGGAGAAGCTGAGGTGAGTGCAACATGAGCTGAGAGAGATGCTGAGGAAGTGCAAGGACAATTATAAGAGGAAGTTGGAGAATAAACTCAGGCAATACATGCTAATGTTGTGTGGATGGGATTGAAACAAATAACTGGGTGCAAGGGGGATGGTCAAGCAGACATCTGGGAGCCAGGAGAGAGCTGATGAACTGAATCTCTTTTTTAATAGGTTTATCTCACAGTCTGTCACCCCAACAACACAGCCAGACCCCCACACTCCCCCTCACCCTCCTGTTAAGCACCTCTCTCCATCTCCCCCCTCACCCCCCTCCTCCTCCTTGGGGGACACCAGACCCCTCCCTCACATTACTGTAACTACAGACCAGGTTAAGAAACAGCTGGAGAGACTGTCAGCGGAAGGCGGCGGGCCCTGATGGCATCTCTGCCAGGATCCTGAGGACCTGTGCCAACCAGCTTGCTCCGGTACTGAAACACCTGTACAATCTGAGCCTGAGTCTGGAGAGAGTACTGCCTGGTTCCTGTCCACAAGAAGTCATCTCCATTGGACCTGAATGACTATCGACCAGTTGCCCTCACATCACATGTGATGAAGGTCCTGGAGAGACTAGTCTTAGCCCACCTGAGGCCACAGGTGAAGACGTGGCTGGACCCTCTGCAGTTTGCATATATCAACCCCATTTAGGAGTTGAAGATGCTGTCATCTATCTGCTGCAACGAACACATCTGCATCTGGATGGTGGAGGAGACACTGTAAGAATCAAATTTTTTTGATTTCTCCAGTGCCTTTAACACCATCCAGCCACTGCTGCTGGGTGAGAAACTGCGAGTGACGGGGGTCGACAGCTCTGTGATCTCCTGGATTACTGACTACCTGACAGGCAGGCCACAGTTTGTCCGGCTGGGCAGTGTCTTGTCTGACGTGGTGGTTAGTGATACGAGAGGTCCACAGGGGACTGTGCTCTCTCCTTTTCTCTCCACCTTAAACACTACTGACTTTCAGTACAACACTGAGTCATGCCACCTGCAGAAATTCTCTGATGACTCAGCTGTTGTGGGGTGTATAGGAGGGGGAGAGGAGGGGGAGTACAGGGCACTGGTAGACAGATTTGTTGAGTGGACCAAGCAGAATCACCTGAGGCTGAATGTCAGCAAGACCAGAGAGATGGTGATTGACTTCAGGAAGAAGAGGGTGCCTTCTCAGCCACTGCAGATTAGGGGAAGAGGATATGTGGGGGTGGTTGAGGACTACAAATATCTGGGTGTCAGGATCAGCAACGGGCTGGACTGGAGATCCAACACCAATGCTACCCACAAGAAGGGGATGAGTGAACTCTACTTCCTGAGGAAGCTGAGATCCTTCAACATGTGCAGCAGGATGCTGGAGCTTTTCTACCAGACCATTGTCGCCAGCGCCATCTTCTTTGCTGCTGTCTGTTGGGGTAGCAGTATCAAGGCCAGCAACACCAACAGACTTGACAAGATTATCAAGAGGGCTGCCTCTGTAATTGGTCTCAGGCCTGAGACCTTTGAGACTGTGGTGGAGAGGAGAACACTAAATAAACTGCGATGCATCATGGACAATCCTGATCACCCCCTCCACCACACACTGGACAGACAGCGGAGCACTTTCTCCAGTAGAGTACTACAGCTTCGCTGTCAAACGGCTAGATACAGGAAATCTTTCCTGCCGCATGCCATTTCACTGTATAACAACTCACTCTGATATTGTATTCAGATAAGATAAGATAAGATAAGATAAGATAAGATAAGACAAGATAAGCCTTTATTAGTCCCACAATGGGGAAATTCCAGGATTGCAACAGCACAGGGATAGCAACACTCAGAGCAATAATTTAGAAGATAAGAAAATAAGAGCAGTGAATATACATATGTACACATAAATATATATACACAGTGCGGAGCATTGTAGCTAGATGGAATAAACAGCATAACCGTCTATTTAGTTACCCTACATGGTATGAATATGTACCCATACATATTGTCACCCTCCATTGCGACTGATATTGTCCTAGTTGTATACTGAAGGGGACCATTTGTGTAAGTCTGTTGCGTCTTTTGCATTCAATACTATTAGGTCATCACGTTTTTTTGCTATCTCTGTGAGCAGCCCTGCTTAGGTTATACAGTCTGACAGGCGTAGGTAGGAAGGACCTGCGAAACCTCTCGGTCACGCATCTAGGATGATGTAGTCTACTGCTAAATGAGCTCCTCAGTGCATTCAGTATGTCCTACATAGGGTCAGACTCGGACTCCAGCAGAGGTGACAGTTTAGCCACCATCCTTCTCTCTCCTATCTCCTCCACTGGGTCAAGGCGTTGCCCCAGGACAGAGCTAGCTTTCTTGATTAATTTGTTCAGTCTCTTCCTATTGGCTGCGGTAATGCCGTTGCCCCAGCAGACCACTCCAAAAGTGATGGCTGATGCCACCACCGTGTCGTAGAATGTCTTCAAGAGCACCCCTTGTACACCAAAAGACCTGAGCCTCCTCAGTAGGAACAGCCTGCGCTGTCCCTTCTTGTAGAGTGCGTCAGTATTGTGTGACCAGTCTAGTTTATTGTTCAGATGAACACCCAGGTACTTGTAGGATGTCACCATTTCAATGTCTGTTCCCTGGATGTTTACTGGTGCTGTGAGGGGTTGTCCTTGCCTGTGGCATTCCACCATCAGCTCCTTAGTTTTCCTCGCGTTGATCTGGAGGCAGTTCCGATGGCACCAGTCCACAAAGTCCTGGATAAGTCCTCTGTACTCAGCTTCATCTCCGTTAGCGATGAGGCCAACGATCGCAGAGTCGTCAGAGAACTTCTGTAGATGCCAGTGTGTTGTGTTGTGTGAGAGGTCCGCAGTATAAAGGGTGAACAGGAAGGGAGCCAAAACCGTTCCCTGGGGGGCCCCCGTGCTGCCGATGATCATGTCACACACACAATCCCGGGTTCTCACAAACTGTGGCCGGTTAGTGAGGTAGTCCAGGATCCATGATGACAGGTGCTGGTCCACCCCTGCTCACAGCAGCTTGTCCTTCAGGATCATCGGTTGGATGGTGTTGAAAGCACTGGAGAAGTCAAAGAACATGATCCTCACCGCATTCCGGGGCTTCTCCAGGTGGTACAGGGAACGGTGAAGGAGGAAGATCACTGCATCCTCCACCCCAATGCCATGCTTGTAGGCGAACTGGAGTGGATCATCGCTGGTCCCACCAGGGGGCAGAGGTGAGCAAGGAGCAGTCTCTCCAGGGTCTTCATCATGTGAGACGTCAGGGTCACTGGTCTGTAGCTGTTCAGGTCTTTGGGGTGGGAAGTCTTTGGTGCAGGTACCACACACGATGTTTTCCACAACTGTGGTACCCTCCCCAGCTTCGGGCTCAGGTTGAAGATGTGCTCCACAATCCCACACAGCTGGTCTGCGCAGGACTTGAGGAGCTTCGAGCTGATGCCGTCCGGTCCAGAGGCCTTCCTCGCCTTGATCTTCCTCAGCTCCATCCTCACCTGGGTCTTAGTAAGGGTCAGGTTGGGGGCTGTGTGCTGGGAGTGGGGGGGGGGGGGTGTTGGTGGAGTGGGGTGTGGACAGCAGGTCTCGATGACTTTAGAAGCAGCAGTGGTTGGTGTGCAGTCGGGGGGGAGGGCGGTTGGTCAAACCTATTAAAAACAGGTTCAGATTGTTCGCCCACTCCCTGCCCCCCGTGGCCTGGGAGGAGGTATTCTGGAGCCCAGAGATGGTTTTAAGGTTTCTCCAGACCCCGCCGATGTCGCTCTGTTGCAGCTTGTCCTCCATCTTCTTCCTGAAGCTGTCCTTGCCTTCTCTGATCTTCCTCCTCAGCTCCCTCTGTACGGACTTCAGCATCTCCCTGTTCCCCGACCTGAAGATCCTCTTCTTCTCTCTCAGAAGTGTTTTTATCTCACGGTTGATCCAGGGTTTGTTGTTCGAGCAAAGTTCTGGTCATAACTATGCTGCCATACTGCACCTTACAGTCTAACTAGTACCTCACATTTCACTCTGCTCCTGCATTGTGCAGCGGGTATGATTCATGTGTTTATACAGGTCACCATATATTCAGCTATGATGTAAATAGGTTTTTCTAGTAGTGTTAATTTTACTTTCCATGGGTAATCCCTTTGTTTGTCATGTGTGTGTTTCTGTTGTTTGGTTGTCTACTGTCATGCTGCTGTTACACTGTAATTTCCCAGTTTGGGATCATTAAAGTCTGTCTGTCTGTCTGTCTGTCTGTCTGTCTGTCTGTCTATCTATCTATCTATCTATCTAGCTATCTAGCTATCTATCTAGCTATCTAGCTATCTATCTGTCTGTCTGTCTGTCTGTCTGTCATGATTACCAATTAGGAGCAGCTAATGTGCATGATGCAATGACAGAATGACAGAATTACAGCCAAACACACAAACAAACATTTGAGAAGTTTATTGAATACCAAAATACAGCGCAGCTTAGGGAAAACTTCACTCGCCAGAGGAATGAGCCTGTGAAGAGAGAATGAGAGCTGTGAGTGGAGGAATGGAGATAGGGAAAATGGGCGAGCCACATTGCCACTTACGTAGGATATAATGGAGAACCAGCAGGACCCCGAATCGGGGTAGAGACGAACCAGCAGGGTGAAGGTGACGGAGTCGATGGTGCCTGACCGGGTGGATGATGATTGCAGGGGAGTGGAGGTGATGGGGCAGTGAGTGCATGCAGTCCCCGGAGGCACACCCGCACGATGGCAGCAACCTGGAGAAAAGGAGAAAAACAGAGGTGAGTATGAAAACTACACCTCGAAGTTAGCACTAGCGTACAAAGTACTCTGCTTTAGGCAGTATACCCAGACGATCCAGCGTCAGCACACTAAAGAGAAGCTCCTTATAAACGCTGGCTGATGGAAGGCAGCAGGTGTGTCTCCTCACCCAGGTGTGTTGATGAGCTGAGGAGGAAAACAACAGGAAGGCGGGGGCGAGCACTCACAGCCATGACAGTGCCCCCCCCCCCCCCACAAGGAATGCCTCCTGGCGGTCCCTTGAGCTTGTTGGGATGAGCTTGATGGTAGGCCTGGAGCATGGCCTTGTCCAAGACGTGTGATCTGGGGAACCAGGAACACTCCTCCAGGTCCTTGCCCTTCCAATGGACCAAGTATTGCAGACCCCGGCCCCGACAGCTAACATCCAGGATGTGCTGCACGGTGTAAGCAGCAGTGACAGAGGGGGCTGACCGAAAGGGGATTGATGTGGGAGACATGGAAAGTTGGGTTCACCCATAGGAGTGAAGCTGCCGTTGAAGCTGCAACCGGATTGTGACATTGTTGACCACTCCAGAGATGGTATAGGGCCCCAGGAAGCGGGGAGAGAGTTTCTTTCTTCAGCGGAATCTGGTCAACCGCCAGCCACACCTGCTGCCCGACAGCGTACTTTGGTGCAGGGACCCGCTTCCTGTCCGCCATCTGGCGGTTGCGCTCAGAGGAACGAGCGAGGGCGGCCCGGGTAGACCTCTAAATGTGTCGGCAGCGTCGAGCATGGGCCCCTACGGACGGCACCGCAACCTCCCTCTCGGCCATAGGAAGTAGAGGCGGGGTGTACCCCAACAAGGCTTCAAAGGGGGTAAGTCCCATAGCTGCAGAGATGGCAGAATTCATAGAATACTCCACCCAGGTCAGATGGGAACCCCACCAGGAGGGATTCTCGGCCGCTACGCACCGCCTCCAAGGACTGGTTGGCGCGCTTGGCCTACCCGTTGGATTGAGGGTGATGACCGGAGGAGAGGCTGATGGTGGTCTCAAGCATCCGGCAGAAAACCTTCCACACCTGAGACATGAATTGGGAACCCCGGTAAGACACGATGTCCAGAGGAATACCATGGAGACGGATGACGTGGGTAGTAAGAAGGTCCGCAGTCTCCATGGCCGAGGAGAGTTTGTGAAGGGCGATAAGGTGAACAGCTTTCAAGAAGCGGTCAATGATCGTGAGGATGACCGACTTTCTGCAGGAGAGAGGAAGACCCGTTATAAAGTCTACAGCGATGTGGGACCAAGGATGACCAGGAATGGGTAGGGGATGAAGGAGTCCAGAAAGGGGGTAGGAGTCGGACTTGCCCCAAATACAGGTCTGAAAAGCCTGCACATACTCCTGCATGTCTCGCCGCAGCGTGGGCCACCAGAACACCTGCCAAATTAGGTCAGCAGTGCGGGTGATCCCAGGATGGCAGGCAAAGCGGCTAGTGTGGCCCCAGAGGATTACGTCACTGCGGAGACCAGGAGGGACGTACAGGCAGTTCTGGGGCCACCCCGCTGGTACAGGTCCCAAGACTGGGCCTGGTGGACTCTCCGCTCTATATGCCAGGTAAGGGCTCCAAGGACGCATGTGGTGTGGGGGGGGGTAGGCTGAGGGTGGGATGGGGGCACTACCTGTTCAGAATCAAACTGGCATGATAGTGCATCCGGTTTGGTATTCCAAGAACCAGGCCGGAGCGTGATAGTAAAGTTGAACCTTTGAAAAAATAGGGCCCAACGAGCCTGCCTGGAGTTAAGTCCGCGGGCCGACAGCAAGTACTCCAAGTTCTTGTGATCGGTCCACACAACTGCAGGGTGAATAGCCCCCTCTAACCAATGTCTTCACTCCTCCAATGCCAACTTAATGGCGAGAAGCTCTCTGTCCCCTACGTCGTAATTTCTCTCAGCTGACGTGAGCCACCAAGAAAAAAACGTGCACGGGTGGAGCTTCTGGTCGTAGGGCCAGCACTGTGAAAGGACAGTACCTACCCCCGAATCAGAAGCATCCACCTCGAGGACGAACTGGAGCTGCGTGTTGACCTGAGCCAAGATAGGTGTTTCCGTGAACAGGCCCTTTAATTTAATAAAGGCCTGTTCAGCTGCCTCGGTCCAACGGAACGGGACCTTAACAGAGGTCAGCTGTGTAAGAGGCAGTGCAGTCTCACTATAGCTCGGGATGAACCTGCGATAAAAGTTCGCGAACCCGAGGAAGCGCTGAAGCTCCCTACAGGAGTGGGGAGTTGGCCAATTAAGCACTGTCTTTACCTTGGCCCGGTCGGCACTCAGTCTCCCCTCAGCCACTATGAAGCCCAAGAAGGTGGTAGATGTAGTGGAGAACTCACTTCTTGGCCTTGACATAGAGCTGGTTCTCCAAGAGCTGCTGTAAAACGGCTCTTACATGGACCTCATGTTCCTCTGGCGAGTGGGAGAAAATTAGAATATTATCCAAATAGACAAATACGAACTGATTCAGCATATCACGGAGGACATCATTAATGAGCTGCTGGAAGACGGCGGGGGCGTTAGTAAGCCCGAAGGGCATGACCAAATATTCAAACTGCACTAGGTGTGTTTTAAACGCCGTCTTCTACTCATCCCCCTCGCGAATGCAGATAAGATTGTACACATTACGTAAGTCTAATTTGGTGAACACCCGTGAGCGCTGAAAAAGCTCAAATGCAGAACTGATCAAGGGCAGAGGGTATTTGTCCTTAATGGTAATTGCGTTCAGCTCCTGGTTGTCAATACACAGGCGCAATGAGCCATCCTTCTCACCAACGAAGAAGAACCCGGATCCAAGTGGAGCCGGGGACAGCCAAATCAGGCCAGCGCTCAGTGAGTCTTTTATGAGCTTTCCATTGCCTCCCTCTCTGGGCCAGAAATGTTATAGAGTCTGCTGGACGGCAGCCTCGCCCCCAGGATGAGGTCCACAGCGTAGTCGTAAGAACGATGTGGCGGAAGCAACAACGCTCTCGACTTGCTGAAAACCTCTCCCAAATTGTTATAAGCCTGGGGAACGAGACTGAGGTCCGGTGGCTTGGCCGGAGGGGAGGAGACAGGGAGAGACGGTGGGCACTCAGCAGAACGCAAACAGTGAGCTAAACAAAACGGGCTCCAGGAGGTTATGGAGTTTTGCCCCCAGTTTATCATGGGGTTGTGCCTCCGGAGTCACGGATAACCCAGAACCATCGGGGAAGATGAATTAGGGAGAATCAGGAAAGAAAGTTCCTCTCCGATGGTTGGCGGAAAGAAGGATGGCCAGAGGCACCGTGTGTTCGCAGACTACTGCCACCTTGCGGGCGGATATGGTAGTGATCTTAAGGTTACTGGGCAATTTTTGCGTGGGAATTCCCATGTCCCTCACGAGCCGGGACGAGATGAAATTCTCCTCTGTCCCCGAATCCACAAGCGCCATAGTCCTCCTCTCGACCCCAGCAATTGCACGAGGGCCGAAATAGAGAAATTGCCGGGGGGAGTAAGTCTAGTCCCGCCCGCCAACCCCCCCGCGGTTACTGACAGGCCGGATCTTTTGGCAGCAGGTGGCAGTCATTCAGACTGTGCTTCATGGAACCACAGTACATGCACGCGCCGGCCTTCTTCCTCCGCCGACGCTCATCATCGGTCAACTGGAACCAACTGAGCTCCATCGACTCGGGAGGGAGGCCAGCGCCACCCATGCCAGTGGCCGCAGCAGGCACCTGCTCAACAGGCAGGCAAGAGGAGGACTGTCGCTCCTTCGAGTGTTCACGGTAGCGGTTATCCAGTCCCACCGCTTGATCTATAAGACCATCCAAGGTGTTGAGAACAACATACACTGCTAGGTCGTCACGGAGATGAGTGTTTAAGCCGAAGAGGAACACGTTGCATAAGGCAACGTCATTCCACCCCGACTCCGCCGCTTCAACACGAAACTCTACCGAATACTTGACTGCCGACTGAGCGGAGTGACAAAAGGCGGCCAATGATGTTCCCTTGACTCTTGGTATGGTCAAAAGCGCGAGAGAATGTGACCACAAATTGCTCAAACGTGTATGCAGCCCCTCCGGGCTATCGAGCATGGACATGGCCCAACTAAGGGCCCAGTCTTGCAGAAATAAGGTCATAAACTGGATTTTCGCAGTGTCCGACGAGTACTCTCCCCCAACCTGCTCAAAATACATCTGTATATGGAGAAGAAACTCACACTTCCCCACCACCCCCGCATACGGGGCAGGTGTGGGTACGGAGGTAGTACGACGTACAGGAAGTTGAACAACAGGAGCAGGTGGAGGAAGAGGGACCGGAGGAGCCAGATTAGCCAAATATTGGGTGATCATGCCCCATTGCTGCGAGATAGTCTGCAGCTGCTGAGTTAACATGGCCATTTGCTGCTCGGTCGCTTCTAAGCAATCCAGAGTTGATTGCCCCGATGCCATTGCACCTGCTGAGCTGTAATCATGGCTGGCTCGTTCTGTCATGATTACCAATTAGGAACAGCTCACGTGCATGATGCAATGACAGAAGGACAACAAACACACAAACAAATGTTTGAGAAGTTTATTGAATATCAAAATACAGCACAGCTTAGGGAAAACGTCACTTGCCAGAGGAATGAGCTTGTGGAGAGAGAACGAGAGCTGTGGGTGGAGGAATGGAGAGAGGGAAGATGGGCGAGCCAAATTGCCACTTACATAGGATATAATGGCGAACCGGCAGGACCCCGAACCGGGGTAGAGACGAACCAGTAGGGTGAAGGTGGTGGAGTCGATGGTGCCTGACCAGGTGGATGATGATTGCAGCGGAGTGGAGGTGATGGGGTAGTGAGAGCATGCAGTCCCCGGAGACACACCCGCACGATGGCAGCAACCTGGAGAAAAGGATAAAAACAGGTGAGTATAAAAACTACACCTAGGAGTTAGCACTTGCGTACAAAGTACTCTGCTTTAGGCAGTATACCCAGACGAGCCAGTGTCAGCACACTGAAGAGAAGCTCCTTATAAACTCCGGCTGATGAAAGGCAGCAGGTGCGTCTCCTCACCCAGGTGTGTTAATGAGCTGAGGAGGAAAACAACATGAAGGCGGGGGCGAGCGCTCACAGCCATGACACTATCTATCTATCTATCTATCTATCTATCTATCTATCTATCTATCTATCTATCTATCTATCTATCTATCTGTCTGTCTGTCTGTCTGTCTGTCTATCTAAATACAAAACTACAAGTGCTGAAATTATCTGCCACTTGACTGCTAAACAGGTATGTGGACTATACATTAAAACAAATGTAAAACACTTTTAAAAAAATGCTATTTTAAATGCCCCACTACTCCACTCTTGCTGACTGATTTAACACTACTTCAGCCGAAACTGGAAGTTCTGCCCATAATCGTTTCTACAGCAGCACCCTCAGGAATAAGGTGGATAAGAGCTCAGTCGTAGGCTCTGTATTATTAACATTTGTGTAATAAAGTTCAATTCCAGCACAGCCCTCTCATCCGTCATCATTTCCCAGGTTTGTGGACATAACACCGACATCCTATGTCCCGCCCTTCCTTAATTCTGATTGGTTGCATAGAAAGGTCTGACATTGATGAGCTCAGCTGTAGTCTGAAAAGTTGAAGCTCTGAGCGCTGCGACAAAAAACGGCCACCGCCGAGAGCATTTCAGAGTCGAGGGTGCTCAGCGACGTAGATTAAATTACCCTTTATTGTCATTCATTGGGCGGTGCGGTGGCGCAGTTTTTAGCACTGAACCAGCACAGCAACTCACCCTTGGCCATGGGATCCCTGGTTCGATCCCAGCCCCTGACCAACAGTGATCTGTGTGGAGTTTGCATGTTCTCCCCGTATCTGCGTGGGTTTACTCCGGGATTTCTCCAGTTTTCTCCCACAGGCCCAAAACATGCAGGTTAGGTTAACTGGAGACTCTAAAGTGGCCCTAGGTGTGAATGTGTGTGTGAATGGTTAAGGGATAGCGCCGTACCGTGGCTGCTTCATCCATCCAGGTGGATGCCCTCAATTTCCCCTCTGGGGATCAATAAAGTACACAAAATCAAAATAAAAAAAATTCAACCAATCATGTACAGTAGAATGAAATTGTGCTTTATCCTATCTACAGTGTAAATCACACACACCCCATAGTAGAATCAGAAGGGCCGCTGCCATGCAAGGCGTCGCCACAGATTTCCCCCCTCTATTCCATTATTGCCGAGCACCAAGCTGGATGGCAGGAAGTTCCGCTTTTATATGGTCTTCGGCATGACCCGGCCGGGATTTGAACCCCTGCCTCCCAGGTGTGGGGCGGATGCGCTACCAACTGAGCCACCACTCCGATGCTGGACTACACGGAGAATGAATAGAAAATAGTCACCCACAGCGGAAAAAATGCAGTTGGTGGACACGTAGCCTTAACACTTAAAACAAATTTTTTCAACCCTTTAATGCTACACATAAATGTAGCAGTAAAATTAATCTATAAATATGCTATAAAATAATGAAACACCATTTTAGACAATGACCACTTTTACTTAAAGTTTTTTTTTGTATGAAGTAGGAATGAACATTTTTTTAATATATATTTCATACTTAAAGTTGTTTGGTTGAGAATACTTACCATACATATGTAACTCAAGTTTTGAATGCGGAACATGGGTCATATTTTGGGTGTTATTAGACTGCTTTTACTGGATTTGAAAACTTGTGTTAACCCTAAGGGCAGTCTCTCTCTGCTCATCTATTTAAACAGGTAAGCCTACAAGCTTATACAGGATTTCATGAATAAAAACATTTTTCACAAATTTGGATTCAAAAGAAAGTTAAGAGATTGATGTAGAAGCGTCATAATCATTATCAAATGTACTGTTTCAGAGTAAACTCAGCTAAAAGACAGCAAGAAACTATATAAATATATATATCCATAATTTTCAGCTAAAAAAATGTAATATGACTATATTTTTTACATGATTCGTGCAGTGTTTAATGCTTTTTTTTTACAGAGCTACCTGCTCTACCTGGGGGACCCTCAGACAGGTTGAAATCATAACTTAACAATGAGGATGCAGTGGAGATAGCCTTCCCAAAAATTATTTGCTTTGAACTGAGTGATATTGTAGGTTTAAGGCAGGGGCGTAAATCCCGGGGGGGGGGGGGGATGCAGGGGTCATGTCCTCCCCTTCCATAAAGCTGTCCCCTCAAAAAACACAGTGTAAACACAAACATATTTTATTTGAACAGTATAGTACTGTTCATTGAAAGCACAATACAAGTGGTGCGACTTAAAAACACATTGTTTGACATTTATAACTATTGAAAGATTAGAACCCTCCCATCCTCACAATGGTTTAGTCCAATCTGTTTCTCCCCCGTGGGCGGGGCTGCTGCGGCTCCTTACACACGCGCTGACAGAGAGGAAGATAGCGGTAAGGAAGTGCATTGAAAGCTTAATGAGTGAATGGTTAATAAGTTATTTATCAGTCCATGTTTTTCAACAGTCACATAAAGAACATGAAAAACGATATTTTATCTCATTTGTCCAAAGTCTGCCGGTGTTATGCTGAGAATTGCTTGCTTGCCAAGAATTGCTCCCCAAACTGTCAAAGTCGATACAACTATGCCAAGAACTGCTTGCACGCTGAGAATTGCACCCCACCGTTGCAAGCAGGTGTTTAGTGTAAGTCAAGTCAATACAACTACATACTTTGAAAATACTTTGAAAAAATGATTACCCTTTTTACCGACTATGCATAAATGCAAAATCAAATTGAAGATTGTAAAACATGGAGTTGGATCACTATGATTTCTATCCCTATTTATAACACTGAAACGTCTGGAAAATAAACATAATTCAAAGATAATTTACAAAAGGTAATAACAATTTTTGCTTCTAAAAATGTATAATGGGTACTTCTAAAAATGCACAAATGGTTACAAGCCTGGCTGTAGTGTTATATTTTATAATTTGGCGAATGGGATGCAATTCCGGCATGTTTTACATAAACTCAACTGATGCATTTTTGTCTATATTTGTTCATTTCTTCAGTCATGAGTCTTTTTACCTCCACAAAAAGAAACATAAGTAATAATGGATAGGAATTAATCATGATTACTGTAAATTAAACCACAGTATCACTATGATTAATCAGATTAAAAAATGTTATTGTTTGACAGCCCTAGTTTTAAGACATATTGAGATTTTGTTTTGTTGTTGCTTGTTAATAAATACATATTTTTGAAGAACAGTTTGATGTAGTTTAGTTATTCATTAAGGTATTTCTTCTAGTTTTAGAACTTATTTTGAGCTTTAAATTCTTGCTGCTGTGGTAGGGATCAGACCAGTGTTCATGGTGAGCAAAAACATTTTGTCAGATCATATATGGTGTTATTGACACCGAGTACCCAATACAACTTTTGGTATTGCTGGTTGATTGTGGAAAAACCTGTAGACAGGTAGGATATGGACTAATAAGGAACAATGACATAATTATCTAATATCATTATATAAGACATTTGAGAAAGTGTCAGACAACACAGCAAAAATGGCATTTTTTATGTCCATCTTCTTCTTCCGCGGGTCGCGGGGGGGGGGGGGGCTGGAGCCTATCCCAGCATCTTTGGGCGAGAGGCAGGGTACACCCTGGACAGATCGCCAGTCCATCGCAGGGCCAACACAGAGACAGACAACCATTCACTCTGACAGTCATACCTAAGGACAATCTAGAATCCCCAGTTTTCATGCCAATTAACTTAACTTGCATGTTTTTGGCATGTGGGAGGAAACCGGAGAAATCCCGGAGTAAACCCACGCAGACACTGGGAGAACATGCAAACTCCACACAGATCACTGTTCCCCCTCAAAAATTAAGCTCTCAGATTTTCTTGTTTATTGCCCCCCCCCACCCCCCCAACAGTGAAATGGGTTTTTCGCCCCTGGTTTAAGGTGCGTTCAGACCAAACGTGAACGGGTGAATTTTTCGCACATCTTGATTACATGGGGCAGCTGTGGCGCAGGTGTAGTGTAGCCGACGACTAATCAGAGGGTCAGGGGTTCGATTCCCGCTCTGTCTGCAGTCTGCATGTCGAAGTGTCCTTGAGCAAGACAGTAAACCCCCAGTTGCTCCTGGTGGGTCAGGCCAGCGCTGGTGTATGGCAGTTCTGCTGCCATCAGTGTGTGAATGGGTGGATAGCAGGATCTATAAAACACTGATCTTCCAGAGATGAGTAAAAAGCACTATATAAGTGAATGCCATTTACATTTTAACTCAATGTAAAGATGCAAATAGACATGAATTCACAGTCTGAGTGAGTTGCAGACAGGCAAAGTTGCCTTTATAACTTCTGCAGCTGTGTTCAACCTGCTGTGGAAATTCCCAAAACACCGTCATGCTTAGGTTTACATTATCTGACGGGATCTCACCTGAAAAAATTGTGCCTCCAAAATTTCACCTGGATGATGGGTTGTTTATACTGTTAGCCTGCTAGTGTTATTAGCATGTCCATGGCAGGAGTCCGTGGGTTAAAAACTCTGACACTCTGATTCAGCTACAGAGCTCCTGGTCTTTCTGTCTCCAGGTGAGTTTCATTTTCACACTAATTTACCCTCCAATGTTGATACAGAATCTCAAGGCTCGCACTATCTCTCAGATGTGAACGCATGAATGGACTTTGTATGTATTTGTGCCCCTCATTCGCGTTTGATCTGAAGTCACCTTAACATAACAAGCAGATGAGCTTTCCATTATAAAATTAAACATGTTGGAACATGTGGCGTTAGAGAAAAGGATCACAACACACTTTATCAACGTTTTTGTCTTTATCAGCATTAAGTTACACAGCATATTATATTGTAGGAAGATAACGACGCTTACTTCCAAACCCCCGCTGATATTCATCCATCAAAGTAATGAAGGTTTTGGAGACTCCTATGGCTTTAGAGTCCGACAAAACAAACTAAACCAGAGTAAAATGTTGATTTATAATGAATAATTGATAAATAATTTATATTTTTTCTTCTCAAGCAAAGGGGGTGGGGAATCTCTAGCCCATTAAAACCAGCCATCCCTGGAGACATCCATCCCTCTTCTCTGAGGAGAAAGTGTGCCAGACTAGATACAGGGCAGGTCTTTATATGTGATGCCAAGTTATGACAATATAACTTCTCATGTTATATCACGTAAAAGAACAGGTATTCAATCAAGATAAGATAAGATAAGCCTTTATTAGTCCCACAATGGGGAAATTCCAGGATTGCAACAGCACAGGGATAGTATCACTCAGAGCAACAATCAGAAGGCAAGAAAAAAAAGCAAGAGCAGCTAATATACATATGTACATATTACTATATATATATATATATATATATATATATATATATATATATATATATATATATATATATATATATACACAGACACACAGTGCAGAGCATTGTAGCTGGATGGAATAAATATATGAGTATATAAACACAGTGCGGAGCATTGTAGCTAGATGGAATAAATATGTAGATATACAGTATAACCACCCACAGTACGAAGCATTGCAGCTAGATGGAATAATATGTAGATATATAAATACACACAGTGCGGAGCATTGTAGCTAGATGGAATAAATATGTAGATATACAGTATAACCACCCACAGTACGGAGCATTGCAGCTAGGTGGAATAAATATGTAAATATATAAATACACACAGTGCGGAGCATTGTAGCTAGATGGAATAATATGTAGATATATAAATATAAACACACCCAGTGCGGAGCATTGTAGCTAGATGGAATAAATATATAGATATATAAATATAAACACACCCAGTGCGGAGCATTGTAGCTAGATGGAATAAATATGTAAATATATAAACACACACAGTGCAGAGCATTGTTGCTAGATGGGATGAAACAGCACAACTGTCTACTTAGTTATCCTACATGGTATGATTATGTGCCCATACATATTCTCACCCTCCATAGCGACCGGTATTTTCCTAGTTGTATGCCGGAGGGGACCATTGTGTAAGTCGATTGCATCTTTTGCATTCAAAACTATTTGGTTGTTATGTCTTTTTGCTACCTCTGAGAGCAGCCCTGCTTAGCTTGTACAGTCTGACAGCCGTTGGTAGGAAGGACCTGCGAAACCTCTCGGTTGTGCACCTGGGATGATGTAGTCTGCTGCTAAATGAGCTCCTCAGTGCATTCAGTATGTCCTGCATAGGGTGGAACTCGGACTCCAGCAGAGATGACAGTTTAGCCACCGTCCTTCTCTCTCCTATCTCCTCCACCGGGTCAAGGCGCTGCCCCAGGACAGAGCTAGCTTTCTTGATCAGTTTGTTCAGTCTCTTCCCATCAGCTGCGGTAATGCCACTGCCCCAGCAGACCACTCCAAAAGTGATGGCTGATGCCACCACCGTGTCATAGAATGTCTTCAGCAGCGACCCTTGTACACCAAAAGACCTGAGTCTCCTCAGTAGGAACAGCCTGCGCTGTCCCTTCTTGTAGAGTGCATCAGTATTGTGTGACCAGTCTAGTTTATTGTTCAGAAGAACACCCAGGTACTTGTAGGATGTCACCATCTCGATGTCTGTTCCCTGTATATTTACTGGTGCTGTGAGGGGCTGTCCATGCCTGCGGCAGTCCACCACCAGCTCCTTAGTTTTCCTTGCGTTGATCTGGAGGCAGTTCCGATGGCACCAGTCCACGAAGTCCTGGATAAGCCCTCTGTACTCAGCTTCATCTCCATTGGAGATGAGGCCAACGATCGCAGAGTCATCAGAGAACTTCTGTAGATGGCAGTGTGTTGTGTTGTGTGAGAAGTCCGCAGTATAAAGAGTGAACAGGAAGGGAGCCAACACCGTTCCCTGGGGGGCCCCTGTGCTACCCTGTGCTACCGCTATCGTGTCGGACACACAGTCCCGGGTTCTCACAAACTGACGCCGGTTCGTGAGGTAGTCCAGGATCCATGATGACAGGTGCTGGTCCACCCCTGCGCGCAGCAGCTTGTCCTTCAGGATCATCGGTTGGATGGTGTTGAAAGCACTGGAGAAGTCAAAGAACATGATCCTCACCACATTCCCGGGCTTCTCCAGGTGGGACAGAGAACGGTGAAGGAAAGGAGGAAGATCACCGCATCCTCCACCCCAATGCCATGCTTGTAGGTGAACTGGAGTGGATCCATCGCTGGTTCCACCAGGGGGTGGAGGTGAGCAAGGAGCAGTCTCTCCAGGGTCTTCATCAAGTGGGACGTCAAGGCCACCGGTCTGTAGCTGTTCAGGTGTTTGGGGTGGGAAGTTTTTGGTACAGGTACCACACAAGATGTTTTCCACAGCTGTGGTACCCTCCCCAGCTTCAGGCTCAGGTTGAAGATGTACGCCACAATCCCACACAGCTGGTCTGCACAGGACTTGAGGAACTTTGCGCTGATGCCGTCCGGTCCCGACGCCTTCCTCGCCTCGATCTTCCTCAGCTCCGTCCTCACCTGGGTCTTGGTCAGGGTCAGGTTGGGGGGCTGTGTGTTGGGAGTGGGGGGGTGTTGGTGGAGTAAGAAGTGGGCAGCAGGACTTGATGTCTTTAGAGGCAGCAGTGGTTGGTGTGCAGTCAGGGGGAGGGCGGTTGGTCAAAACTATTGAAAAACAGATTCAGATTGTTCGCCCACTCCCTGCCCCCCGTGGCCTGGGGGGAGGTATTCTGGAGCCCAGAGATGGTTTAGGTTTCTCCAGACCCCGCTGATGTCGCTCTGTTGCAGCTTGTCCTCCATCTTCTTCCTGAAGCTGTCCTTGCCTTCTCTGATCTTTCTCCTCAGCTCCCTCTGTATGGACTTCAGCATCTCCCTGTTCCCCGACCTGAAGATCCTCTTCTTCTCTCTCAGAAGTGTTTTTATCTCAGGGTTGAGCCAGGGTTTGTAGTTTGAGCAACACCGTATGGTCTTGGTGGGAACGGATTTGTCCACACAGAAGCTGAGGTAGTCCGTGAAGGTGTGAGTGAGGCCATCGATGTCCTCACCATGTGGATCGCAGAGCTGCTTCCAGGCGGTGGTTTCAAAACAGCCCTTTAGAGTGTCCATTGCCTCCTCAGACCATAACTTCACTGTGCGCATGGCCGGAGGTTGTCTGTGCACTAGGGGTTTGTACACCGGCCGGAGATGAACCAAGTTAAGATAAGATAAGATAAGCCTTTATTAGTCCCACAATGGGGAAATTCCAGGATTGCAACAGCACAGGGATAGCAACACTCAGAGCAACACTCAGAAGGCAAGAAAAAACAACATCTAGTAAACATATGTCCATATTACTATAAATGTATATATATAGACACACAGTGCAGAGCATTATGGTTGGTTGGTGAATGTGCAGCAGAAAGTCTAAGCTCTCTCTCCGCGGATGCGGCGGGCCAGCTGGAAGTCTTTGGGCATGATGGTGACCCCCTTAGCGAAGAAGAGACCACCAGGTGGGCCTCGCTGGTCTCCTGCAGAGCCATGACGGCAAAGCTCAGGAAACGCAGGATGGTCTTGAAGTCCTGAGCGATCTCCCTCACCAGGCGCTGGACGGGCAGCTTACGGATGAGCAGCTCCGTGGATTTCTGGCAGCGACGGATCTCTCTCAGAGCCACGGGCCTGTGACGGCGAGGCCTCTTCACTCTGCCGGTGGCCGGAGCGCCTCTCCGAGCAGCCCTGGTGGCTAGCTGTCTCCTGGGGGGCTTCTTCCTCCAGTAGATTTTACGGGCGGTCTGCTTGGTTCTTGCCATCGCTCTTTATTATTCTGTCTTATATTTCTTGCACGCCACCTAAACTCCAGCCCGGCACCCGCGTCGTTTTCGCTACAGCTCCCGGTATGTTAAGTTTCCCATTAGCACCGGGCGGCGGCCAAGTGCTAGCTAGCACTAGCTCCTCCCCGCTGTAGTGTCTCCCGCTGCAAACCGTGGCTCCGTCCGCCGACCCCGGAGACCCCCGGGGCGATCCGTGCGTCCGTGATATATATACAGAGTGAAAGGTGTAGAAAGAAGAAGGAAGATAAAAAAAAGGCTGTTGCAACGGGCAGCCTACTCGTGTGGCGCCACCGGTCCGGCGGAACCGGAGTTGTGATCCAATCTCCCGAGTGGGGGGAGTTGTGATGAGATGTACGCCTCCTTAGTGTTTGCGTAGAATAAGTCCAGTGTTTTATTGTCTCTAGTGTGGCAAGTTGTGATCCGATCTCCCGAGTGGGGGGAGTTGTGATGAGATGTACGCCTACTTAGTGTTTGCGTAGAATAAGTCCAGTGTTTTATTGTCTCTAGTGTGGCATGTGGCATACTGGGTAAACGTGGGTAGAATGGGAGAGAGTGAAACATGGTTGAAATCGCCTGAGATGAGGAGAAGAGCATCTGGGTGTTCTGTCTGCAGCCTGCTGGTTACTGAATGGATGACGTCACGCGCTGTCCCAGCGTTCGCCGTCGGATTTGTATAAATAAAAATGCAGATCACGTGTGAGTATTCCCTTGGGAGATATGTAGGCCGCATGCTAACAGCTAGCAACTCAATGTCTTTGCTGCAGTGTTGTTGTTTAACAGTGATATGTCCCGGTCTGCACCAGTTGTTGTTAACATACATTATCACTCCACCGCCCCTTGCTTTGCCACTGTCTGGTGTTCGGTCTGCCCATATCATGTGGAAACCCTCCAGCTCAATGTTAGCATCTGCTGCTAGTTCAGTTAGCCACGTCTCAGAAAACAAAAGGAGAGAGCATTCCCGGTAAATGCTATTGTAGCAGGAGATAGCCACTAGCTCATCTACCTTTCCCAGTAATGACCGTACATTCCCCATGACAATAGATGGAAGGGAGGGTCTGTACCTTATATTTTTTGTCCTCCGCCTTACTCCAGCCCGGCAGCCACGGCGTTTTCTCCTCAGTTCTCTCGGTATGTCGAGTTTTTCCGTTAGCACCGGGTGGCGGTTGAGTGCTAGCAGCTCCTCCCTGCTGTATCGTCTCCTGCTATAAACAGTGGCTCCGTCCACCGGCTCAGGAGACATTTGGGACGATCTGTGTGTCCGTGATATAAACGGAGTGAGAAAAAAAAACAGATCAAAAAGAGAGGAGGGAAAAAAAGACTCAGAATTGAGCCGCTGTTTTTTCACAGTGGTCAGATTTTTGCCAAAAACAGATTTTTTTGTTTGGAAGAGTCTCTGTACCACAACATTTCTGTGGACAAAAGAGAGAGAGGCTGTAACTCGCTGGTTGTAAATCAGCCACACAGTGTGTCTATTAAAAGGAAGGAAGGAGATTTTATGCAGTGATCAGATCAATGAAAATAAAAGCTAGATTTTAGTTGTATCATTGAAGGGTAAATTTTACTACAAATGCTTTTTGCTGTATTGATAAATCTTCTGCTGCACATTCAAGGAACTGCAGTGTTTACTACGTGGATTTCAAGTCATGAGACCAGTATTAGTTGAATATGTTGCTTGATAAAGTTGTTCAAGAAAATGATATCTGTAGACTAAAAAGAATGCTTTAACTCCCCATTTCCCAACCTGTTCCACACATTTCATGCCAGAGAAAAGGAAAAGATCTGCCATATTTTGGAAAAAGTTATTGTATTGTTGCCTGTCATTATTATGCAGATGACACACAATTATACCTGTCAATGAAGCCAGATGATAGTAATCAATTAGCCAAGTTAGAAGCCTGTCTTAAGGAAGTCAAAGCTTGGATGACATGTAATTTCCTGCTATTAAATTCAGATAAGACTGAAGTCATTTTTGTTGGTCCAAAAAACCTTAGAAATACCTTTCCAAATCAAACTTTTAGTTTTGATGTGGTTACTTTTTCTCTTAATAACTCTGTGAGGAACCTTGGAGTTATTTTTGATCATGATCTGTTTTTCAATTCACATATTAAATTCGTTTCTAAGACTGCCTTCTATCGTTTGCGTAATATTGTCAAGATTAGGAGCATCTTGTCTCAGAGTGATGCTGAGAAATTGATCCATGCTTTTGTTAGCTCTAGATTAGATTATTGTAACTCTTTATTATCAAGTTGTCCTAAAAAGTCTTCAGTTGATCCAAAATGCTGCAGGAAGAGTTTTAACAGGTACTAGAAAGAGAGATCATGTTTCTCCGGTTCTGGCCTCTCTTCATTGGCTTCCCATAGAGTTTAGAATTAAGTTTAAAATCCTTCTTCTCACTTTCAAAGCTCTAAACAATCAGGCCCCTTTTTACTTAAAAGATCTGATACTACCGTATTATCCTAACAGAGCACTACGCTCCCAAAATGCTGGATTACTTGTAATACCTAGAATCTCCAAAAGTACAATGGGAGGCAGAGCCTTCAGTTATCAAGCTCCTCTCCTGTGGAACCAGCTGCCAATCTGGATTCGGGAGTCAGACTCGATCTCTGTTTTTAAGAATAGGGTTAAAACCTTCCTTCTTGATATCGCCTACAATTAGGGAGGGATCATGTGTTTCTGAACCCTCCCTTAGTTATGCTGCTAATAGGTTTAGACTGCCGGGGGACCTCCAGTAATGCACTGTGCTTCACTCTTTTCTTCACTCTCAATGAAATATTTTTGCTGGTCATTAACATCTGTTTGTTCCCATAGATTGAGTCCCCATCGTGCTGTTTGCTCTCTACATGTCTGTTCTTTTCATCTTCTCTATCCCCTCACCCCTTAGCCAGTCACAGCAGATGACTGCCCCTCCCTGAGCCTGGTTCTGCTGGAGGTTTCTTCCTGCTAAAAGGGAGTTTTTCCTCTCCACCATTGCCAAGCGCTTGTTCACAGGGGATCGCCTGATTGCTGGGGTCTTTCTGCAATTGTGGGGGTTTCCCCTACAGTTGAAAGTGCTATGAGATGACTGTTGTTGTGAAATGGCACTATATAAATAAAGCTGAATTGAATTGAATTGAATTGAAAACCATAACTCAGGATGGGGACTGTACTAAGTAATTTTTAGAACAGAATAGAATAGATAAACTTTATCATCTGTCCCAAAAGGGTGACAGAAATGTTCCTTTGACAAGGCTCAATAATACACGATTCACATAAAAACATTTAAGAACACATTTAAAACACAAGAATAGCAACAGTTACAATAAACAATTTTAACACTTTAACCTCGAAAAGGGTAAAAGGACCAGTCTTTTATTTTTGATTGACAGGATGGTGACCACTGTGTAATCTGTCCATCACTCTCAAAAATAAAGAATCTTCAAAAAATTGTTGAGCAATTAATCCCTTCATTTCATGAACATGTCTGTATGTCAAATTTTAACAAGCAGTGACTAAGGGTGTTGGGCCCCAGTCTGCTCATGGCACATTGCTATGTAGTCTGCATTTGTTTAGACAAGGATAACGTAGCCTTTTTGGCCTTTAGAGGCAACTCCATCAGCTGCAGATAGGAATCTGAGACAGATACACCTTCAGCCTGATGACAGAGGTTAAAGAGCAAACAGATACAGCAAGTCTGCCTCCTCTGCCCTTATTAGCCTTAAATAATTGTTAAACCAGATTATAGAAGTCGAGATTTGGAGCAGGAAAATTGAAAGAAGGAATTATCCTTTCATCCAAAAACTGAAAAATGTCGAAAGTCATGAATTCAGCATAAAAACGAATACTGCCAGCACCTAATAGAATAAAAATATTACAGGAATTGCAAAGGTCCACTAATCAATTGTACAAATCGGGAAATGGCAAGATTCTGTTATTATTCTGTTATTATACCAAAGCATCATCCAGCCCATTCTTTTGTACTGTTCCACCTGTTTTTATAACATGATCTCTGTTAAAAATCAGACAAAACTCACACACATAATGAATACTGCTATGAAAATTATTGGTCTGCCCACACCCAACCTCACTGAGCTTAATAACAGGGCCATTACTTGCATTACATGCATCTCAATAGAGCAGGACTCTACACACCCACAACATGAATATCTCACTCCATTGCCCTCAGGATACAGGCATCGGACATTAAGATACAGAAAGGCTGGCTTTGGGAAAAGCCTGATCCCTGCAGTCATAGCTGCCCTAAACAACAGACCCCGCTGAGTGTGTCCTGGTTCACTGTGTCATTCTGTTTTTGTCCTTTAAAGTACTGTTTACCTTTGTTATGTGTTGTTATTGCCTGTCTATTATGTGGCGTTATAATATACAGGTCTGTGAAAAAGAATTTCCCCTTGGGGACAATAAAGTCTATTATGACATGTTTCAGGACCCAGGAAACAGACACAGACACGGGCAGATACAAACAATTATTCCTTATTAAGAGTGAGAGAGTGTAGTGCGTGTGTGAGTGCAGATATGGCAGACTGGTCACTGGAGCTGAGCAATTCAGATGGTGACCTGGCAACCCTGGAACACACAAGCAGAGACAGTTAAGGCTGTTCAGCGATAATGGACAATTGCAGGTGTGAAGCTTACTTGAGGAAACCACAGGTTGTATTCTGCTGACTCCAAGTGTCCGTGTGACGTGGTGGTGCTTGTGCTCATAGCTGTAGTGGTGGTTGCTCCTGTAGCTGCGGTGATGGTTTTTGGCGAAGGTGATATTTGTACCTGCAGCTGTGATGGTGATTGCTCCCGTAGCCGTGGAGGTAAGGAGGAGCTCCGAGAAGGAGAGGGAGATTCCCCATTGGTCGGGGAAGGTGGTCTGCCGCCTGGGAGGTCCACCTGTGCACAGGGGTTAAGATTTGGCGTAGAATAGCAAAGGGTATTCTTACGTGGCTGGTCTTGATGTGACATTCTTGGCTTAGCTGTAGAACGAAGCTCTGGCTCATACTCTGACGAGGAAGACAGACAACTCCATGCCGGGCTGTCAGCGACGCTGGCTTTTAACAGCCGCTGATTGGCACCTGCTTGTTTGTGCGCAGCTGGAGCTGATGAAACAGATGACGGCCCAGCGGCCGTCATGACAGTACTCCCCCCTCTAGCAGTGCCTCCAGGCACCTGCCCAATTCTACCTGGATTCGCCCGATGGAAGTCACGGATCAGCTGCTTATCCAAGATCAATGCTGGGCGAATCCAAGAACGATCCTCCGGTCCAAAGCCCTTCCAGTCCACCAAGTACTGAAGACCACGACCCCGCCTGCGAACGTCCAGAATTGCAGTCACCCCCCAGGCTGGATGGCCGTCGATCATCCTCGGGGGGCAGGCGCCGCAGGGGGCGGGCACAGAGGGTCCAAGATGTACGGTTTAACCTGGGAGACATGAAAGGTGGGGCAGATGCGCATGGAAGAGGGGAGAGACAGACGCACAGACACAGGATTGACAATACGAGAAATGGTGTAAGGACCAATGAAGCGCTTAGTGAGCTTGCGCTTCTCGGCCGGTACACCAATGTTCCGGGTGGATAACCAAACCTTCTGACCCACATTGTAGTCCGGGGTGGGTCTCCTGTGACGGTTGGCCACCTGGATGTTGCGTTCAGTGGTCTTCAAAAGGGCCCTGCGGGCGATGGACCAAACTCGCCGACAGCGCCTAATGTGGGTCTGGACAGACGGAACTGCTACCTCCTTCTCCTCCTCCGGGAACAGTGGTGGATCGAACCCAAATGAAGCCTTGAAGGGAGAGAAGCCTGTGGCCGTAGAGATCGTGGTGTTATGGGCGTACTCTATCCAAGGAAGGTGCTTGCTCCAAGAGGACGAACAGGAGGAGATGACGCAGCTCAGCGCGGCCTCAAGCTCTTGGTTAGCCCATTCACACTGGCCATTACTTTGTGGATGATACCCTGAAGAGAGGCTAGCTGTGGCTCCCAGCGCCGAGCAGAACGCCTTCCAGACCTGAGAGACGAACTGTGTTCCCCGATCTGACACTATGTCAGCGGGGATACCGTGGAGGCGGACCACATGCTGAACAAGGAGGTCCGCCGTTTCCTGGGCCGAAGGCAAACCCCGAAGGGGCACAAAATGGGCTGCCTTCGAAAAACGGTCCACAATAGTCAAAACAGTGGTGAAATTATCAGAGGGGGGCAAACCAGTCACAAAATCCATGGCCACATGAGACCAGCGGCGGGAAGGGACGGGCAGGGGATGCAACAGACCCGCTGGGGGAGATGATGTCGTCTTCCCTGTAGCACATTGGGCGCAAGCCCGGATGTAATTCATCACGTCCTTCCGCAGCCCCGGCCACCAGAAGGTCCTCTGGAGCAGGTCCACAGTCCAACCTACTCCCGGATGACAGGCCAGCTTGGAGGCGTGACCCCACTCAATCACCTGACCCCGAATAGAGCGTGGAACAAACAAGCGGCCCAGGGCCCCCACCCCCACCCCCGGATCTGGCTCCGTCTTCAACGCTCTCCGGACTTTGGTACAGATACCCCAGGACAGAGCGCCCACAACACAGGAGGGTGGTAGGATGGGTGCATCCTGATCCTCGGTAGATGGTGCATCGAACTGCCGTGAGAGGGCGTCCGGTTTTCAGTTCTTGCTTCCCGGCCGATAGGTGATGGACAAGTTGAAGCGGCCGAAGAAGAGGGACCAACGAACCTGACGTGCGTTCAGCCGCTTCGCCGTCTGGAGGTACTCCAGGTTGCGGTGGTCAGTCCATACAACGAACGGCTGAGCGGCCCCCTCCAGCCAGTGTCTCCATTCCTCCAGGGCGAGTTTCACCGCTAACAGTTCCCTGTCTCCAATGCTGTAGTTCCTTTCCGCCGGTGACAGGCGGCGGGAGAAGTAGGCACATGGTCGGATCTTGCCGTCCTCAGGAGAACGCTGGGAGAGTACCGCTCCCACCCCCGAATCCGAGGCGTTCACTTCCACCAAGCACTGAAGATTCGGGTCCACCTGAGTTAGAACACGGGCCGAAGTGAATTCTTCCTTTAATTTTTCAAATGCTCTGGCTGCCTCCTCACTCCAGCAAAACAGGGTCTTAGGGGAGGTGAGCGCAGTCAGAGGACGAGCTATATTCCCAAAATTGGGCACAAACTGACGATAAAAGTTGACAAAGCCCAGGAACCCCTGGAGCTGCTTCCTGGAGGTCGGAGCGGGCCAATCCCCTACCGCCTTAACCTTGGCCGGGTCGGGGAGCACCTGGTTCCGGGCAATGATGAACCCAAGGAAGGAGGTCTGGTTTATGTGAAACTCGCATTTCTCTGCTTTGATGAATAATTGATTCTCCAGGAGGCGCTGTAACACTCTGCGAACGTGTACCTGGTGCTCCTCCAATGTGCAGGAGAAGATCAGTATGTCATCAAGATACACGAACACAAAGGAGTTAAGGAAGTCCCGCAGCACATCATTTATTAGTTGCTGGAAGACGGCTGGAGCGTTGGTCAACCCAAACGGCATTACCAGATACTCGAAATAGCCGCTTGGGGTCCTGAAAGCCGTCTTCCACTCGTCACCCTCTCTGATGCGCACCAGGTGATAGGCATTCCTGAGATCCAGCTTAGTAAACCAGGTCGCCCCCTGGAGGGAGTCAAAAGCGGTGTTCATCAATGGCAGAGTGTGTTTGTCTTTAATCGTGATTTCGTTAAGCCCCCGGAAGTCGATGCAAGGGCGTAGCGAGCCGTCCTTCTTCCCAACAAAGAAGAAACCGGCCTCCACGGCCGAGGACGATGGGCGGATGATACCTGAGGCCAAGGATTCTTTTATGTAGGTGTCCATGGCCTCGCGCTCCGGGGCTGACAGGCTGTACAGGCGGCTTGCAGGAAGGGGAGCCCCAGCCTTCAGATTAATAGCACAGTCGTACGACCGATGGGGGGGGGGGGGTAGAGACAACGTCCGTGACTTGCTAAAAACTAACCCCAGGTCATGGTAAACCTCTGGTACCTTGGACAGCTCCTGAGGTGACGTCGAAGGAGGAGGCACCTTGACAGATGGGGCACATGCCGCAGATTGAAGACAGGCGCTTAAACAGAAGGTACTCCACGCTGTAATACTCCCTCCCTGCCAGTCGATGGTGGGGTTATGAAGCCGAAGCCAGGAATAACCCAGGATGACGGGCGAAGAAGAGACAGGCAGGATCAAAAACCTAATTTCCTCCCTGTGATTACCTGAGACGATCACGGACACTGGGGCTGTCTGATAGGCAACGGTGGTCAGTGATGCCTTGGACAAAGTGATGAGCTTGACAGGTGGATCCAGAGGCTGACAGCTGAGGCCCATCTGGGTTGCCAGGTCTCTGGAAACAAAGTTTTGCTCAGCTCCTGAGTCTACTAGGGCTAGCGTGGAATGTTCTGTGTGTTTGTGGATAAGTCTAATGGGTATACAGAAACTCGTGAGGGGTTTTTCTAGGTCCGTGTCCGTGAATCCCCCTACTGCGATCCACAGACCTTCCCTTTTAACCGACTAGGGCATTCGAAAACCCCATGTGACTCCTTCCCACAGTAAAAACAAAGGCCTAGATCCCTGCAGCGCTGTCTCTCAGCCGCTGACACTTTAGATTGGCCTATTACCATTGCCTCTTGGTCCGGAAACTCCTCTGACGCCGGAAGAGCGAGCAGGGGAGAGTTAGTGGAACGAGGGCGGGGCTTAACAGGACGGGGAGTAGACCGTCGTTCAGCCGCTCGTTCCCTTAACCGACTGTCTAAGCTTATGGCAAGGGCAATTAGCTCTCCTAAATTGTCTGGTTTGTCTCGTGCCGCTAACTCGTCCTTTAATTCTGCGTTGAGACTGCGGAGGAAAATACCGCAAAGTGCCGGTTCCCCCCACCCAATCTCAGCGGCAAGAACCCGGAAATCAATAGCATAGTCAGCAGCTGATCTAGTGCCCTGCTGCAGGCTCAACAGCCGTTCAGTCAACACCGCACCCCTATCTGAGTGGTCAAACACGGACATAAACTCCGCCACGAACTGCTGGTAAGTCAACATAGGATAACCTGGTTTCGCCATCACTGAATATGCCCAGTCTAAGGCTCTATCCCCCAACAGGTTGATGATATATCCTATCTTGCTTGAATCTATGGCGAAGTCTCCCGGAACCCGGAGAAAAACTGACTCGCATTGTAAAATAAATCCACGAGCCTCTCCGAGTTTACCACTAAAACGGGCAGGAGTTGGTACAGGGGTGAGGCAAGATGTGGATGTGATGTTAGCTTGACCTGGCGCTAAACCTGCAGAGGTTGAAACGCTAGCGACCGGGGGAAACGCCTGGTGTCCCTCCAGGCAATCCAGCCGACCGTTAATTTGAGTAAGTTGATTAAGAATAACTGTCTGCTGATGTGAAAGCATATCTATCCAGGCGCTAAGGGTGTTAAATCTGCGCGACGGTGTGCTGTCCGCTGGGTCAACGTGACGGAGTCGTACTGACATGTTTCAGGACCCAGGAGACAGACACAGACACGGGCAGATACAAACAATTATTCTTTATTAAGAGTGAGAGAGTGTAGTGCGTGTGTGAGTGCAGATATGGCAGACTGGTCACTGGAGCTGAGCAATTCAGATGGCGACCTGGCAACCCTGGAACACACAAGCAGAGACAGTTAAGGCTGTTCAGCGATAATGGACAATTGCAGGTGTGAAGCTTACTTGAGGAAACCACAGGTTGTATTCTGCTGACTCCAAGTGTCCATGTGACGTGGTGGTGCTTGTGCTCGTAGCTGTAGTGGTGGTTGCTCCTGTAGCTGCGGTGATGGTTTTGGCGAAGGTGATATTTGTACCTGCAGCTGTGATGGTGATTGCTCCCGTAGCCGTGGAGGTGAAAGTGTTCGTGGCTGTGGTGTTAATGGCTCCTGTAGCTGTGAAGGTAATTGTACCTGCAGCTGTGGTGATGGTTGTATCCGTAGCTGTGGTGGTAAGGAGGAGCTCCGAGAAGGAGAGGGAGATTCCCCGTTGGTCGGGGAAGCTGGTCCGCCGCCTGGGAGGTCCACCTGTGCACAAGGGTTAAGATTTGGTGAAGAATAGCAAAGGGTATTCTTACGTGGCTGGTCTTGACATGACGTTCTTGGTTTAGCTGTAGAACGAAGCTCTGGCTCATACTCTGACGAGGAAGACCGACAACTCCGTGCCGGGCTGTCAGCGACGCTGGCTTTTAACAGCCGCTGATTGGCACCTGCTGGTCTGTGCGCAGCTGGAGCTGATGAAACAGATGACGGCCCAGCGGCCATCATGACATATTATGTAATAAGCAATTTTAAGGATAGATAGATAGATAGATAGATAGATAGATAGATAGATAGATAGATAGATAGATAGATAGAATGAACTTACAAAACATTTAAAATATAGGAAAAGCAATAGATGTATAAATACTTCTAACTTTATTAATAGGCTTTATTTTGTTTTCAAGTGAGCAACTTCATTCACATTAATGTGCAACTTTTGTCCTAAATTTGCAACTCTTTCGTGTCATTAACTCTTCATAAATCTGTGCCCTTTTTATTGTAAATTTAAAAAAAAAATCTATAAATTTACAACTCTTAACTTATTAATTTCTTTTTTGTAGTTATTTTTGAAATCATAGTCACAGCGAGACAAAAATTACAAACAAAAGAGCTCCATATTGCCCCACGACAGCAGGTTGTAGAGCCCTGCCAGCAAAAGTTTTCATTTAACTTAAAAAAGAAAGAAAAGACAATATGTTTCTGAAATCAATTGACATGAAAAATAAGGTAGCTTATTTATTTGTTAAAACATGAGCATGAGCCCGTTGTAACCGGTAGCTTACACCAGGTCCATCGCCTATGCACTGTGGCCAAAACTTCTACTTTATGTACAGCGGGGAAAATAAATATTGAACCCATCAACATTTTTCTCATTGAACATATTTCTGATGGAGCCACTGACCTGAGATTTTCGCCAGATATCAGTAACAGCCCAAACAATCCATGCATGCAAAGAAATCAAGGCAACTGTGTTCACTAAACAAGTAATATCTAATAAAGTAGAATGACACAGGGAATAAGTATTGAACACACTTGGTGAAATTCATTTAAAGGGCCTATATCATGCAAAATTGACTTTTTTGAGCTTTAAGCATGTTATAATGTTAATTCCTCACCAAAAACACCCCCAAAGTGGTATTTTGCTCCATTCATACATCTTTGAGTATTCCTCCTCAACCCTGCTCTCTGAGCTGCTGCTCCGCCCTGTCCCTGATAATGACTGGGTCCCCACGTTCATACGTATGAACGTGGGTGAGCCGCCCACTCCAGGAAGTGCCTGTGCTGCCAGCACCGCCCCCAGGCTAACGCACACACCCACTTTCTCCATGCAGCTAACGGAGCGGTGATCGGCAAAACTCTTTCACTTTAGCATTGACGCTGTGAAGAAGTAGTTCCTCTCGCACCTAATCTGCTCAGTGACAACAACTGTTTGCTTTTTTATGTAAGACAATGTATTCTAAGGGGTGTAAATGTGTCTTTGGCTGTGAGAGATTTAGGAGTTTGTTCAGCCTTCCTTGTTTTCGTGGGCGGAACCCAGCGACACGCTGGCAGCAGCCGGCTGCTGCCAGCGTAACCCCTGAGCCGGCAGCTCAGGGGTTACGTCATGAAATGGGCAGCAGCCACAAGAAGGAGAGGCAGAGCCTCAGAGATCGAGGCATCTTACTTCCGGGCTCGCGAAAATAACTCATATTTCATAAGAAATTCATTCTCCAGTGTACCAAAGGTAATATACTATCATGTACATGCATATAGTTTACTCTGAAAGTCTTAAAATAGCATGATATAGGCCCTTTAATGTTTAGTAGAAAAGCCTTTGTTGGTAATAACAGCTTCCAGATGCCTCCTGTATGGAGAAATTAGGCACATGCATTGCTCAGGAGTGATTTTAGCCCATTCTTCCACACAAACTGTCTTCAAATCTTGAAGGTTCTGTGGGCGTCTTCTATGAACTCCAATCTTCAGTTTGTTCCTTAGATTTTCAGTTGGATTCAGGTCAGGTGACTGACTGGGCCATTTTAGCAGCTTTATTTTCCTTCCCTGGAACCACTTGTGTCACGAACTGGGACTGGGATTTCGGCCAGACTCAGTCTTGTGGCTTTTTCTGTGTATTTATTTGTCTATTGTTTTATCATGTCCCTCTTAGTGTTATTCTGCCTTTTATTTTCCCCAGCTGTATTTCAATTATTTTTGGCCTGGTCTGGTTTTGTTATTGTTTTTGGTTCATAGCTGTTTGTATTTGTTTTCGGTCTGAAGTGGTTGTGTTTGTTATTTGTATTATGGTGTTTTCCTCTGGGTTGACAGCTGTCAGGCGATTTCTGGGTTTGTGCTCTGCAGGAGGCATCGCCTGTCAAGTCGTCAATCCAGCCGCTCCTCCCTCACTTATCAGCTGATTCAAATTATTGTTCTCTTCTCCTGCTGAGGTCATCCCACACCTGTTATCACTTATGAGGTTACTCCACTCACTATTTAAGAGCTCTGCTGTTCCTTTTACTTTGTGGCTGCTTTGATTTGTCAACCTTCTCCTCCACCAGAGCACCGTCCGCTCTGATGAATCATCTATAAGTAATCCTTTTGCCCCGCTCGCCAGTTTGTATGTTGGAGTGCTATGGGTTAATTCTTTATTTTCCTTTCTTGCTCGCCAGTAGTTTGTTGGAGCACACTGTTTAAATCCTTTATTTTCTTGCTCGCCAGTTAATTTGTTGGACCACCTTGTGCTTATTCTTTATGTTAATAAACTTCACTAACGGCAATCCAGCACCTGGGTCATTTTCTCTGCTCCCCAGGAGCAAAACATAACAACTTGAGAGTTTCCTTGGCTGTGTGTTTGGGATCATTGTCTTGGTGAAATGTCCACCCTCGTTTCACTTTCATTTTTCATTTTCATTTTATTATTAGAAGTTTGTCATAGCAGGAAAATACAGCATAGCAACACCTTGCTGAAACCATGGATCCTAAATTGAGACAAACATACAATAAAAACCATTAAATTAAAACTAAGTTAAATGTAAAACTCATCACTCCTAAAAACAAAATTACTTATAATACAGTTTAAAAGCATGGGTTATAAAAGAGAGTTCATGTCTTTTGGTTTTACTCCTGGGTACAAGAAGTTCTCTGGGCTGCCAAAGAGAGTGAACATCTGGAGGGGCAGCAGACAGGAAGCTCTGCAGAAGTGAAGAGCTGTCCTTCAGAATGTTGGTGAAGGTACTTAGAGTAGCCTCATCTCGATGCTCATTTAGGGTGGGAAGAGAGGAATGTGGGATGCCAGTTATTCTACAGCACCACTTCTGTATCCTCTCTAACTCTTCAGAGAGACCTTTAGTCAGACCTCCCAAAACTGGACTGGCATATTCCAGAACCAGATGAATGAAGGTCAGATAGATCTGTTTTAAGACATCAGGTGGGAGGCCAGCTCTTTTAGCCACACAAAGGTAGTGAATCCTTGGTCTTGTTTTAGAGAGCATATAGTTGACATGAGCATCTTATGACAAATCAGATGAGACCTGAGCTCCAAGCAGTTTGAATGTGGAGACTCTACTGATGCTATGAGCAGAGACCATCAGCAGTGGAGGAGAGGGAATGCAAGTCTGTCTTTTTGCACTAATAACCATATAAGATAAGATAAGATAAGATAAAATAAGATAAGATTAGATAAGCCTTTATTAGTCCAACAATGGGGAAATTCCAGGATTGCAGCAGCAAAGGGATAGCAGCACTCAGAGCAATAGTAAATAAGCGACTTTTGCATCTCAGCTCACGCAAAGCATCATGGGAATGTGACTACCAAACATGCTCTATCGATACATTTAATTTATGGAAAGTTCCTGATCTACGAGCATATTGTATGCGTAGGGGTCTTCCCGGATGTACCTGTAAACACAAGGATAAAGTAGTTGCTCTTTCATTCATGGCCACGTTGCAGAAATTGGCCAAAATGGCCCCCCTGTACGTACGCTGACATAGATTTTTTGTTGTCAAAGGACCAATCACCCTTACTTGTGAGACTCCGAAATGACTACAAAGAAGGTAAGCGAGTGGTTTGACAGCTCAACTTTGGTTTTGTCATTTTGAGTAAATTTCATTACAAGGCATAGCCTGCTTACTTAGATCTATAGGCCGATACTACAATAGTTTAAGTACCACACGTTTTCAATGATTTGCAATTTTATTTTATACCAGCCTACTTATCAATGGCCTTAATTACATATGTGTGTAGATCAAGCTTCATTACCAATATACAAAGAACTATATCCTAGATCCAGGCCTGCCTGTCCATACCTACTACTTCAGGGTTTAGACTCGTGTCAATTAGGCTAGAACTTGAACAATACACAACACTATTTAACCCCTTGCACTCCGGTCAATTTCCCTAAAAACGCCAAAAAATAACGTGCCCAAAGTAAATCGAAAGCTGTTCTTCAACCCTTTGCAGCATCTTCATGGGGTTGGTCTCATTTAAAAGAAAACACTTTGAATTTTTTGGCAAAACAGTCATAATCTCTCTAAGTGCTCCTGCCACTGAGTTACAGTCATCTAAACATACTGAACTTGAAGAAAATAAATTTGGCCTGGGTGTTTTTTTGGATACAAATGCTTGCAAATAACACACAGCTTCAGATCCGGGATGGAAAATGCAACAGAAATGTACTGTAGAACCAAGTGTTATCCAGCTGAGGTCAAAATTTTGTAACAATACCACAAAAATTGAAAATATTACACAGCTTTTTCCTCAGGTAGTTCCCAGGCATTTTGGAACTGTGCCAAATTGTGCCAAATGGCACAGTTTGGAAAAACGTCTGTAACTTTTGAATGATTCAATATAGAAGCTTCATCTTGGGCTCTAATGAAAGGTGACACTCAGGGCTGTGTGTGTGCGTGTGTGTGTGTGGGGGGGGGGGGTTTCCACCCCCTCACTACAGAGAACGGACATCGGCCATCGCTACATGACGGAATAGTCAAGTGGCGACAGCGGCGCAGTCACCGCGGCTTCCACCCCCTCGCTACAGAAGAGTAGCGGGGGAGGGCGGCATTCACGGTCTGGACGCGGCGCACAACCCGTGTACCGCGGCGCAAGAACTTCGGACTTCATGCACCGCACATTGTAATTTACTGATCGGTCAAAAGTCATTTTTGATTACAATTTTCAGGGATAAAGAATAATTTAGCTTATAACACCTTACCTCTTCACAGCAGCGTCCTGGCGAACTTCTCTTCCTCATTGTCAGACAAACGCGATGCTGGTCCGCTCGTGGTTCTGGTCTTGCGACCCAGTCAAAACATAATTCCATGATTGCGGTTTTGGCGAATGATTTACCACCTTCGTCGTCGGCCTCCGTCGCGGTCTATGATGACCATGGAAGAGAATCCTAAACGTCTATTCTGCTCGAATAAAACAAAAAAAGCACCGCCTGTGACTGAAGAGGTCGATGAGCGAATGGCTGTCCCTGTCACACAGGTAGCACTTGTGGGTGGTCTCCGTGCTGCTGGGTCTGTGACGGTTCTTCCTGGGGGTCCTTTTTTTTTATCTGCTGCAGCAGTCTGTCTTCACCCAGCCTTACAAAAAAAAGCTTGCGAACTTCTCTGCTTCAATTGGCTCGCTGCATTCACAGCTTTGGTAGGCGGGTCCTTCTTGCTAGGTTTTCAGTCATTGGTTCTTCAAGGTTTCAGAAACCCAATTCAAGGCTCTTATTAGTCAAATGAGAGGTCAATCAGATGAACTAATCTTTTCACGGCTGTGTCGGCAGTGGAAGAACGGAAATGCAGCTTTTATTTTCAGTGCACGCTTGGACGCAGCTCCATCGTGCGTCCTAGAGCGCACGAGAGTGCCCTCGTGCGCTCTGGGATGCAGAGACTTGCCCGCCCGCGGTACAACGGAGTGCAAGAGGTTAATTATGTTATAATATACGTAGACTTACTGCTTTAATCCAACAATTACGTCCGTCCGGATCCTTTAGCTCCATGGGGAATGTATATAACGTGAATGGTGGCAGACATGTGCACACGCTGGTCCCGAAGTTACACCCATGTATGCTGCAAGTTTGCTTTTTCCACCTCTCTAGATGATACATGACGTTCCACACTTCACTACGGCACAATGTGCACCTGGCATAATGGCGATTTAAAGCTTGAATCAGACTTTAAACGGCAATTGTTCGGGTGTGACAGTACTGTCTCTATACAAAAGCAAGGCGGCTACTGGAATGTTTGGTAGTCGTGAACTTTGAACTCACATAGTCCGCACATGTGCACTCGTAATGCGAAAGTCGCTTATAAGATAATAACATAAGAACTGGTTAGCCAAAGCAGTAAATAAATATACATATGTACACAGTTATATACACAGTGCAGAAGCATTGCAGCTAGATGGTATCAACAGCAATACAGTTTGTTAAATTACCTGGCAGAATATAGATATGGACCCAGATAGTATACTTCACATTTGAACAGTGTTGTTGCCACCCTCAATAATAATTGTTGAATTATTTAGTTGTGTATTGGAGGGGACAATCTCTATTGTGCAAAGTTAGTACGTTTAAGTACTGTACATTTAATACAACCTCTACGAGCAGCAGCAGCAGAGCAGGTGCTAGATCATCAGCGTATTTCACAGGAAAAACAGAGGAACGGAGACATGAGTCCAGGCTGTTAATACAAATCACAGCTTGTTCCCTGAGGGACACAAGCTGAGACTGGACAAGAAAAGGACAAACAGGTTCTCCACTGCACCCTTTGCCCTTTATTACGCAAATAACTCCTCACAACAAGCCAGAGGGAGAATCTGACATGCATGTTGGAGAGGGAGTTAAGCAGCTGATAATGGTTAACTGTGTCAAAGGCATGAGAAAAATCAACAAACACAGCATGAGCATCCATCTTGGGATTGCTGTTGAGTGCTTCACACCGCAAGTTCTTAACAAGGATGTCTCTATATGTTTGTCCATTCACCTTTCCTTCAATTATATTAAATCTGCCTGTACCATGTGCTGAAAAACACCCCCACACCATGATGGGATGTGCAGTTCCACTTCTTCTCCAAATATACTGTGTGTTGTGGCATCCAAAAAGTTCAATTTTGGTCTCATTTGACCAGACTATATTCTCCCAGTATTTTGCTGACATCCCCCAATGTTGTTCAGCAAATTTTAAATGTGCTTCAGCATGCGTTATCTTCAGAAATGGAGTCTTGTGAGGTGAGCGGGCATAGAGCCCATGTTGGTTGAATGCATTACTTATTGTTTTCTTTGAAACGGCACTACCTGCTAACTCCAGGTCTTTCTGGAGCTCTCCATGAGTGGTCTTTGGCTCTCATCTCATATTTCTTTTGACTCTTCTGTCAGAAATCTTGGGAGGAACTCCTGGTTGTGGCTGGTTTATGGTAAAATGATGTTCTTTCCATTTTCGAATGATGTCTCCAACAATGCTCACTGGAACATTCAGCAATTTAGAAATGTGCCTGTAACCAGTGCCATCATCATTAGGTCTTGCAACAAGGTTGCGAAGGTCTAGAGAGAGCTCTTTGCTTCTACCCATTGAGTTCTTTGTGGTGTGACAATCTGATATTCACAGACCTTTTTAAGGCTATCAGTCAGGACTTAACCAGCTGAAATTAATTTGTACTGAAGGTAGATGGGATGGCTTCCTAAATTCTGATGGATTTCAGCTGGTTTCTTGGCTTCCTATGCCATTTTGCACCTCTTTTTCTTCATGTGTTCAATACTTATTCACTGTGTCATTCTACTTCATTAAATATAACATGTTTTTGTGAACACAGTTGCCTTGATTTATTTGTATGTATGGATTACTTGGGTTGTTACTAATATCTGGTGAAAATCTCAGGTCAATGGCTCCATCAGAAATATGTTTAATGAAAAAAATGTTGACGTTTTCAATACTTATTTTCCCCGCTGTATAATACGACTGTAACTGCTGATGTGCATCGGCCAACAGGAATCCAACAAAGAATAATGCTCAGTACAAAGCCAATAAGAACAAACTATGCAAAACACAATCCCACTGTGAATATCAGATGAATAGGAAGTATGTCAAAAAATATGTCATCTGAATTTAAGAGAGCTACAGCATACACTGTGGCTGTAATGGATTTAAAAGTTCTGGATTTTGCCTGAATTGTGATTTCAATGGATACCATGTCATGAGACTGAGCGTGGTGTATCACCGGGCTCAGGCTCTTAATTTACTTCTGAATATTTTCTGTATTTTTCCAGCATTGTGTTGTTGTTTTTTTTTCTGTGTATTGAGTTATGATGTCTCCTTGGTGGTTTATTGTTCCGTTAGTTATTTATGTCCTTAGCATCATCATTATTTTGTCAGCTTCTGTAGTTTAGGATTTATATTTTGTTTCTGTATGACACGAGTGCCTTACCTCCCCTTCCAGACACCCCATCCTGTCATTTTCTCACTTTCTGTGCCCTAGTCGTCCCAGCTGTGAGTTTTTGTTAATTAGGTCACCTGCCTGCTCACACTGCTCGCACCCGCCACCCATTGTTTCATCTTCTTCCCCAACTACTTAAAGACTGTCAGATTGCTTTCTCACTGCGGTAGTCTTAATCATATCCTCTGTCTTTGTCACCAGAGCCCTGATCCTGCTCTGGTGAGTTTGCCTGTAGTTATGCCAGTCTGTAAGTTTTTTGCTGTGTTTGTTTTTGGATTTTGTGCTTGTGCTCCTCGAACTTTATGCTTTTTGTGTAATAAATTCCACAAACTGCAGATGGTGCATGGGTCTGTCTCTCTCTGCCCTGAAGGGCGAATCATGACACACCAGGATAAAAAAAAACAGAAGAAAAGGGAAAACAGCAAGTTAACTGTATAAAATGTGTGACTCACCAGCCAGATATTTGCCATGAAATAGAGGATTAAAAAGTTTTGCTAGCAATGAAGATAAACCAATTCCAACTTTCTGCTGATGTCTTATATGTTTTAGTTGATGGCCCTTTGACTACTGCATCTCTCTCCCTTATAGTTTCTCTGTCCAAATCAAGCCTAGCTAAGTAAACTTATGCCACTAAACTCAACACATGATTAGTTGTTAATCCATTTGCATTTGTCTCATCTCAGTTGTGCCCCAGTAATGGGTTTGTTCTGGCGGGGCAATTAATAAGAACATTTCGACATGTTCTGACAAGATGCCTGCATGGAACACAGGGGTTTTAAAACGGCACTGTTTTCTGGCTCCAAACCAACGGCACCGCCTGTCTGAAGAAGCCACTTGCTTGGAATCAGCTTAGTTTAGCTGAGCCCTAAAACAGGTTTAACTGCCATTGCCCCCTCAGACCCTAAAGCAACTGTCACCAACACATACTGCCACAGTCATTAAGCCTCACATGATCTGACTTTTCTATGATGTTGATAGCTCGAATCACCAAAAGTGACTCTCCAAAAGTCATACGTTGACTTGTGTGTGTCAGTTCCTGTTTAGGTATACAATATCCGCATTAACCTCTGTGCAGCATTTCTTTCAATAGCAGTCTAGCTTTGATTAAATAAAAAAAAAAATCACTCTTTGTTCTTGCACCTTTCTTGTTTGGCCTCAGAAACCCTTGAACTACAATTAAACTCTAATCATCAATCTGTAACAACTTGTCAGCTACACAGCATTTATGAATTGAGCTGTTCAGCAGTGTGTCATCTAGAGTAATTTCCTTTTCAGCATTTAGGAAACATTTTGGGTACTGCTTAAAAACATCAGGGTAATTATGGCCTTAAGAGCAGCTGCCATGGCTCACTGTTTTGATTGGCCTGGAACATGCAGTTATCACCACTTTATCACACATGCAGTTATCACACATGTACAGGTTCTTGCCAATAACTGATGGTGTGTTTGTACAAAGTAAAAAAGCCCTAATATTGCCAAAAATTTCAGTTGTTCTGTGCATTGAGTGTTATTCATATGCAGTTGTTCATAATGCTGAAAACATCTACGTGATATTTTCTACTTGTAATAATTTGACATGTGTGAACTTGTTCTTCAACACTTGACTCTCCTGAAAGGAAGTAAAACACCTTTTATTGCTGCTGTGGTTGAAGATAAAGGATGTCAATTTTTTTTCATCATCCATCCATCCCACAGTGAAAACTGAGCAAAGCTACAAAGTAAAAATTGCAATTTTGTGATACATGCAGCGATATCATTAGTTAAGCTTAACTTAGAAAACAATCAACAGTCCAATAGAGTGTTGGCTATTTTTGAGAACTGTCTGTGAAGGAATCTTCCTTGGGTGAAACCAGTAGAATTATTTTGACTACTGTGATTCATATAGTATATACCAGGACAGGACTCACTTCGTCTGGAGTATTTACGAAAATATTTGATTCACCCTCCATAGTTTGTTTGTTAATTTGAATGCTACTTGCCAGTGATTACAATATACAGTAATTATACTGCTACACCATTACTAAGGTGATTGAAGAACTGAAGTTCTAGCGGTTGCCCTGGCCTTGGATGTGCTCTGCAGAGCGTGCCCAAATGCCAAGTCACGTTTCGTTACCTTGTATTCATACATGTGTAATGACAATAAAGTTGAATCTCATCTCATCTCATCTTATATCCAGTAAACAGTTTGGCTACAGAGTCACTCCACTTTTGACACTGTCATATATCACTTGAAAAATTACACGATGCAGAGGACAAAAGATAAGAAAGTAGATTAATATGTCTGGACATAAGTAGGCGTGGTGGCCTAAAGGTACAGCATCGCCCCACAAATGGGAGGTCGGGGTTCAAGTACCCGGGGTCATGCCAAAGACCATATAAAAATGGAACTTCCTGCCATCCAGCTTGGTGCTCAGCAAAAATGGAACGAAGGAGGGAAAGATTGGCGGCAGTGGCTCAGGAGGTAGAGCATGTTGTCCAATAACCAGAGGGTTGGCGGTTCGAATCCCGCTCTCCCCAGCCATTCTGTCATTGTGTCCCTGGGCCAAGACACTTTACTTACCTTGACTCCAGTGTCCATGACACTGGGAATGAATGTGTATAAATGTTCAGTAGAGGACGGAAAGGCCATTGGCATGGATTGGCGGCCACATTTCCATCAGTCTGCTCCAGGGCAGCTGTGGCTACAGTAGTAGCTTACCACTATCAATGTCTGTCTGGAGTGAATGAATAATGGACTGAATAATGGACTCACTATAAGCGCTTTGAGATGTCACTTCACATGTAAAGCACCATATAAATCCAATCTGTTATTATTACCTCCGCCAGGCCGAAAAGGCCAGGAGGAGGTAATGTTTTTGCCGGGGTTTGTCTGTGTGTTTGTCTGTTTGTCTGTCTGTCTGTCTGTCTGTCTGTCTGTCTGTCTGTTTGTCTGTTGGTTAGCAAGATAACTCAAAAAGTCTTGGACGGATTTCCATGAAACTTTCAGGCGTTGTTGGAAATGGTACAAGGAAGAACTGATTAAATTTGGGGGATGATCCGGATCACCGTCTGGATACAGGAATTTTTTAAAGCATTCTTTAACACTGTGACATACGGCTACTTTCAACATGTGCGCAGGCGCAATGGAAGGCGCTGGTCATCGTGTCTGACCAACATAAACTCCGCGTTCTTCAACGTTTTAGGCACAAAAGCACGCGGAAAACACTGGTGGGCTGGGCCCGCCACCGTGCCTGTGTTTGCGCAACGCTGCAAAAGCTGAGACGGGCAGCTGTCCGCTGCCGGATTATTTGGCAGAAATTCCCCGGCCAGCCATAGGCACTGCGCAAAAACGAGCTGCTCGGCAGTGTGCTGTGTGCCTGTGTTTGCGCAACGCTGCAAAAGCTCAGACGGCCAGCTGTCCGCCGCTGGATTATTTGGCAGAAATTCCCCAGTCAGCCATAGTAGCTCCGCAAAAAGAAGCTCTCTGCTGGGGAAGTTTCCAAATCATCTTTGGCCGCGGAGCGCAACCCCAATAAAGATAAAGATTAGATGTACCACGAAGGTCGAGTGCAAGCAAGATGTTTGTGTCTGTGAACATTCCGTCTTTTGGCGAGTTGATACGTAACAATGTTTACAGTTTGATGAGAAGGTTGCTGCCATGTAACGATCATCTTATATCAGCAATTGTCAACTCGTCACTCACACTTCACTCCAGCATTTGGAAGTGGTGGCGTTCCATTTTATACTGAGTCCAATATTGTATGTTATTGTTGTTACAAGACCGCCGACTGTCTGCTGATCTGTATATACTTTTATTTATTTATTTATTTTCTACTTCTTTTAGTTCTGCATTTAATATGAACCCTGAGTTTGAAATAAACGTTTGAATTTTAAATAAAACCCACGCCAACCCGTCTACCTAATTGGCATCCGTCAGTGAAGCCCTCAGTGCTGCTTTCAGTGATCTAAAACGCTCGCATAACCCATTGGCCTGTGGGTTGTACGCAGTTGTGTCATGACTTCTTTTGTTTTTTCTTTTGAATTGTTGGATGGAACATGGGTGGGCAATATAAGCTGCGGATTCAGCCATCACATATTTCGGATAACTTATGTTGAATTGTATAATCACAGGAGCTATTGTCTAATTTGACCTTGTTGGATTTTATTACCCCCTTTGTTATATTATTCACTTTCTTTTAACCTGTACTCTTAATCTATTCAAAATAAAGATTAATTCATTCATTCATTCAATTGCAACGCCCCCAGCCTGGGAGTTTGCAGATGCAGGACATGGACACAACACCAACACTTCAGTTTATTACCTCTGCCAAGGAGGTAATGCTTTTACTACTGAACCACTAATCCTATCATTGTGAATCCAATTGCTACTCAGATGTTTTCATGGTCAACAAATCTGACAACGTACACACAAACACTGTATGGGGGGAACTGTGGCGCTTGGCGGAGGTCTGCGCTCTCCGAGTGCTTTTCTAGTTACCTTTATTACTAATAGGGCCTTTGACAGACCTTGTCACAAAGGCCTAAAAGCCAAACTGAAAGCAAAGTTAAGGACATGGAGAGGTTTGGTGTGACAGAGGAAGATGCAAGGAATAGGGTGAGATGGAGGTAGATGATCTGCTGTGGCGATCCCTAAAGGGAGCAACTGAAAGAAGAAGCAGAAGAAGAAAGAAGTCCTCTCTGGGTTGGGGTCGAGCTCCTGTCCCAAATGGAGGAGTTCAAATATCTCGGGATATTATTCACAAGTGAGTGGAGGATGGGGCATGAGATTTACAAATGGATTGGAGCAGTGTCTGGAGTGATGCATACATTCCTACCCTCACCTATGATCATGAACTTTGGGTATAGGCCAGAAGAATGATATCATAAATACAAATGGCTGAAATGAGGTTTATCTGTAAAGTGGCTAAACTCACTCATAGAGATAGGGTGAGGAGCTCATTTCACTGGGAGAGATTCATAGTACAGCCACTATACATCAAAAGGAGCCTGTTGAGGTGGTTTGGACATCTAATCAGGATCCCTCCTGGGCACCTCCATGTGAATTGTTTTGGGCATGTCCCATTGGGAGGACACGCTGGAAAGACTGTCTCCCAGCTGGACTGGGAACGCCTTGGTCTCCTCCCTGAAGAGATGGAGGAGGTGGCTGGGGGGAGGGAAATCTGGGCTTCTCTGCTTTCAAAGAGTCAAAGATTTTTATTTGCCAATACTTCTATACATACAAGACATACTGTACAGGAGAATTAAACTGTTGTTTCTCTCACTCTTAGTGGTGTGCACAATATAGAAAAAAGAAGGAATAAGGATGAAAAACAACAACAGCAGTTCATGTACAGTAATGCTACCCATGGTGCAAATAAGATAAATGATAAAACCCAGCATTCCTATGTACAGAAAAAAAGTAGTGCTGTAATACCCATAATTTCAAGTTCAGTGTGGTAGCGTAGGTGCAGACAGTGACAGATTGGACTGCACATGATCACTACTGCAATAACAGAAATCAGCAGGTATGGCATTTGTGCAAATGGTTGCAGTAAGGTGCAGAGAAATACAGCAGCAGATGTATTACTGGTGTGCCAAGTCCTTCTGTGCAAACAACTGAGGTAGTTATTGTGTGAGTGGGGTGGGGGGGGCAGAGTTCAGAGTCCTGATGGTCTGGTGAACAAAGCTGTTTAGCAGTCTTGTGGAGTGGGCCCGGAGGCTCTGGTACTTTTTCCCCGAGTGCAGGGGGGTGAAGAGGGAGTAGGAGGGGTGGGAGGTGTCACCTGCAATGTTGATGGCTCTGCGGGTGAGGCGGGTGTGGTAGATGTCCAATAGGAGGGGCACAAGGGTACCGATGAGCTTGCTGGCTGCTTTCACTGTGTGTTGTAGACTCTTCCAGCAGAAGGCGGTGCAGCTTCCGTACCACACAGTGATGCAGCTGGTGAGGATTCTCTCAGTGGTGACCCGGTAGAATGAGCACATGACAGGGATGGGACTCATGCTCTCCTCAGTCTGCGGAGGAAATTGAGGTGAGTTTGAGCCTTCTTGGCCAGTGATGTGGTGTTGTTGTACCAGGAGAGGTCCTCAGAGATGTGCACTCCCAGGAACTTGGTGCTGCTCACCCTCTCCACAGCTGATCAATCAATGATCAGAGGGGGGTGCTGTGTGTGATCTCTCCTAAAGTTGACCACAATCTCCTCGTTTTTTTTCCATGTTCAGGATTATTGTCTTTACACCACTGGACCAGTTGGCTCACCTCATTTCTGTAGTTCAATTCAATTCAATTCAACTTTATTTATATAGCGCCATTTCACAACAACAGTCATCTCATAGCACTATCAACTGTAGGGAGGACCCCCACAGTTGCAGAAAGACCCCAGCAATCAGGCGATCCCCTGTGAGCAAGCACTTGGCGACGGTGGAGAGGAAAAACTCCCTTTTAACAGGAAGAAACCTCCAGCAGAACCAGGCTCAGGGAGGGGCAGTCATCTGCTGCGACTGGCTGGGGGGTGAGGGGACAGAGAAGAAGAAAAGAACAGACATGTAGAGAGCAAACAGCACGATGGGGACTCAATCTATGGGAGAGAACAAACAAATGTTAATGACCAGCAAAAAAAAAAAAAATATTTCATAGAGAGTGAGGAAAGGAATGAGGCCCAGTGCATTACTGGAGGTCCCCCGGCTGACTAAACCTATTAGCAGCATAACTAAGGGAGGGTTCAGAAACACATGATCCCTCCCTAATTGTAGGCTATATCAAAAAGGTAGGTTTTAGCCCTATTCTTAAAAACAGAGATCGAGTCTGACTCCCGAATCCAGATTGGCAGCTGATTCCACAGGAGAGGAGCTTGATAACTGAAGGCTCTGCCTCCCATTGTACTTTTGGAGATTCTAGGTATTACAAGTAAACCTGCATTTTGGGAGCGTAGTGCTCTGTTAGGATGATACGGTAGTATCAGATCTTTTAAATAAAAAGGAGCCTGATTGTTTAGAGCTTTGTAAGTAAGAAGAAGGATTTTAAACTTAATTCTAAACTCTATGGGAAGCCAATGAAGGGAGGCCAGAACCGGAGAGATATGATCTCTCGTTCTAGTACCTGTTAAAACTCTTGCTGCAGCATTTTGGATCAGCTGAAGACTTTTTAAAGATGTTTTAGGACAGCCTGATAATAAAGAATTACAATAATCTAATCTCGAGCTAACAAAAGCGTGGATCAGCTTCTCAGCATCACTCTGAGACAAGATGCTCCTAATCTTGGCAATATTACGCAAATGATAGAAGGCAGTCTTAGAAACAAATTTAATATGTGAATTGAAGGACAAATCCTGATCAAAAATAACTCCAAGGTTCCTCACAGAGCTATTAAGAGAAAGAGTAACTGCATCCAAACTGAAAGTTTGATTTGGAAAGGAATTTCTAAGGTTTTTTGGACCAACAAGAATGACTTCAGTCTTATCTGAATTTAATAGCAGGAAATTACAAGTCATCCAAGCTTTGATTTCCTTAAGACAGGCTTCTAACTTGGCTAATTGATTCGTATCATCTGGCTTCATTGACAGGTATAATTGTGTGTCATCTGCATAACAGTGAAAATGTATACAGTGCTTTCTAATAATGTTGCCTAACGGAAGCATATATAAACTAAAAAGAGTAGGGCCAAGCACAGATCCCTGTGGAACTCCATGACTAAGCTTTGAGCTGAGAGAAAACTCATCATTTACATGAACAAACTGGAACCTATCAGATAAATAAGATCTAAACCACTGCAACGAAGTTCCATTAAGTCCAACATAGTGTTCTAATCTATCAAGTAGAATATTATGATCAATAGTATCAAAAGCTGCACTAAGATCTAAAAGGACAAGTACAGAAACTAGTCCATTATCAGATGCAATGAGGAGGTCGTTAGTGACCTTCGCTAAGGCTGTTTCAGTACTATGATGGATTCTAAACCCAGATTGAAACTCCTCAAGTAAACCATTTCCCTGCAGGTGGTCAAATAATTGCGTAGCAACAACTCTTTCTAAGATTTTTGAAATGAAAGGGAGATTAGAGATTGGTCTATAGTTAGCTAAAGCTCCTGGATCTAGCGTTGGCTTTTTGAGTAAGGGTTTAATTACAGCCGTTTTAAAAGCCTGCGGTACATGGCCTAAAGTTAATGAAGAATTGATTATATGAAGAATAAAGCTACCAATAAGTGGGAAGACTTCTTTAAATAACCTGGTAGGAATAGGGTCTAAAAGACAAGTTGAAGGTTTGGATGAGGAAACTATTTTGTCTAACTCACAAACGTCGATTGGAGTAAACTCATCAAGACAGACATCAATAGAAGGAGCTGTAGTAGTTACAGTATTTAAGTTAACTGTGGGAAGAATCTGATTGATTTTATCTCTGATGGATGAAATTTTATTATTGAAAAAGTTCATAAAGTTCTGACTAGTAAGCTCTAAGGGGATGCTAGGATTGACAGAGTCCTGACTCTTTGTCAACCTGGCTACAGTACTGAAAAGAAACCTGGGATTATTCTTGTTCTCTTCTATTAATGCAGAGTAATAACTCGTTCTAGCTTTTCTAAGAGATTTTTTATAAATTAAAAGATGATTTCTCCAAGCTAAATAGATTTCATCTAAATTAGTAGAGCGCCATTTTCTTTCTAATTGACGAGTCTTCTGTTTTAAGCTACGAGTTTTCTGTGTTGAACCAAGGAGTTAAAATCTCTGATTAGACTTTTTCTTTTTTAAGGGGCCACCAAGTCTAGAGCCTGATGCAGAGAAGCTGAAACACTATCCACCATGTTATCAATTACAGAAGGAGCAAGCTGTCTATAGCTTATTTCCGTTGTGTTGACACATGGCATAGAGGAAACAATCTGCATAAATTTGGAAACAGCATCATCTGAGAGGCATCTACTGTGATAATATTTTTCTTTAGGAGCCAAATAGTCAGAAATAGTAAAATCAAAGGTTAACAGACAATGGTCTGACAGTACAGGGTTATGAGGAGACACTACAAGATTTTCTATTTCTATGCCATATGTCAGAACAAGGTCCAATGTATGGTGGAGGTAATGAGTAGAATTTCCTACTTTCTGAGAAAACCCAATCGAGTCTAATATTGAATTAAAAGCCACATTAAGGCAGTCACTATCTACATCCACATGTATATTAAAGTCCCCTACTATAATTATTCTATCAGATTTCAGCACTAAATCAGCTAAGAAATCAGCAAATTCGGATAAAAATTCTGAATAGGTTGATGGGGGACGATAAACTATGGCAAATAAAATTGGGTTTAACCTGGAATTGCTCAAGTGCCCAACACTGAGGACGAGGCCCTCAAAGGAATTATAACATGTTTTTTGCTTTACATTAACTAGTAATTTGGAATGGTAAATTGATGCTACTCCTCCTCCACGACCAGAACTTCTGGGATTTTGACAGTTTAAATAACCAGAGGGAGTTGATTCATTTAAACCAACATAATCCTCTTGCCCTAACCAAGTCTCTGTAAGGGAAATTAAATCAATCTGATGATCAATTAACAGATCATGGACTAACAGAGACTTGGGAGTTAGAGACCTAATATTTAATAAACCACATTTAATTTTTAAATTATGAGGAGGAACAGAGGCCAAATCATTCAATTTAGAGGCTTTATGTTTAATTTGAGTTTTACCAATATTGTGCTTTATCACTTTGGATGCTTATACATTATATTTTTATTTACTTTGGAGGGAGCAGACAACGATTCTCTGATGGGGAAGACAGGGGCTAAGCTGAGGGGTGGCGGATGAAGAGGAGCTGCAGAGAGGCGTGTAAGACTGCGACTCTGCTTCCTGGTCCCAACTCTGAGTAGTCAGGGTTTTGGAAATTTGGATAAAAAAGATGCCAGATTGTTAGATAAATGAGAAGCACCATCCAAAGTGGGATGAATGCTGTCTCGTCTCATAAGACCAGGTTTTCCCCAAAAAGAGCTCCAATTGTCAATGTAGCCCACGTCATTTTTAGGACACCACACAGACAGCCAGCGGTTCAAGGATGACGAGCGACTAAACATGTCATCACTGGTCAGATTGGGGAGGGGCCCAGAGAATACTACAGTGGCAGACATCGTTTTGGCAAAGTCACACACCGATTCTATATTAAGTTTCGTGACTTCCGACTGCCGGAGACGGATGTCATTAATGCCGGCATGAATAACAATTGTGGAATATTTACAGTTACTTTTAGCCAGCATTTTCAAATTTGACTCGATGTCGCCTGCTCTGGCCCCAGGAATGCATGTGACTATGGCCGCTGGAGTCTCTAGGTTCACGTTTCTGACTACAGAGTCGCCAATGATCAGAGTTTTTTTCCTCAGCGGGTGTGTCGCTGAGCGGGGAAAAACGATTAGAAACGTGAACAGGTTGGTGGTGAACCGGGGCTTTGCGACTAGGCTTCCTTCTCACCGTCACCCACCCAGTCTCCTCGCTGCTGAGGAGAGCCGGGGAACCGGTGACAGGGGGACCTAAGCTAGCTAGCTCCGCTGCAGCTAATGGGCGTCCGTCGAGATTAACTGGCGCAGACGGTGTTTCAATGCAGCGGAGCCGGGATTCCAAATCAGACAACCTCGCCTCGAGCGCCTCAAAAAGACAACATTTATTACATTTACCGTTATCACTAAAAGAGGCAGAGGTGTAGCTAAACATCTGACAGAGAGAGCACACCAGAGGAGGAGAGGAAAGAGAGCTAGTAGCCATAGCTAGTGGCTCGAGAGCTGGAGAGCAAACCACACAGGCAGACAGCAAAACAGGAAGTGACGATACGTTACCACAAGGAAGTGACGATCCTACATTCCAAAAAAGCTGTGATAGGAACATGAAAAAGGCCTCATGGCCTCATCATTTTTGGTGATGAGGCCCACCATCGCTGTGTCATCTGTAAACTTGATGATGTGGTTGGTGCTGTAGGCTGGTACGCAGTCATGGGTCTGCAGGGTGAAGAGTAGCGGGCTGAGCACACACCCTTGTGGAGCCCCTGTGCTCAGTGTGACGGTCTAGGTGGTGTTACTGCCAACCCACACATTCTGTGGCCTCCCTATGAGAAAGTCCAGCACCCAGTTACAGTGAGAGGATTTGAGTCGCAAGTGCCTGAGTTTTTGTATTAGGTGCTGGGGGATGATTGTGTTGAATGCTGAGCTGAAGTCCAAGAACAGCATGTGCACGTATGAGTTTTTTGAATCCAGGTGGGTGAGGGCTGGATGGAGAGCAGTAGTGTTGGCATCTTCTGTGGACCTGTTCGACCTGTATGCAAACTGGAATGGGTCATGAGAGGGAAGCAGGGTGGACTTGATGTGCTGCATGACTAGCCACTCAAAGCACTTCATAATAATGGGGGTCAATACTACCAGCTGGTAATCATTGTAGCTGGATGGGACGGGCTTCTTCGGTATTGGTATTATGGTGGCAGTCTTCAAGCATGTGGGGATGATTGTGTTGAATGCTGAACTGAAGTCAGAATCAGAATCAGAATCAGATTTATTGCCATTGTTCATGTAGTACACAAACTAGGAATTTGTCTCGGTGCAATGCTGCAACATTAAACATGATAAAATAAAAGAAATAAACTATACATGCAATAAAGTGTAGAATAAGAGTGAGTAATACTAGTCAGCAGTTTAAATATATTAGCGAGCAGCAGATAATGTGGAGAACCATATAGTGCAGTCGGTAATGCAGGAAGAAAACAGTGATGATTGACATGAGTCTGGTTGAGCTGCTGTACATGGTGCACGAGAGTCACTTAGTGTTCAGCAGTCTAATGGCAGAGGGGAAGAAGCTGTTCATGTGACGGGAGGTTTTAGTCTGGATGGACCGAAGTCTTCTACCAGAGGGGAGGGGGGCAAACAGTACGTGACCAGGGTGTGAGGGATCGGCTATGATCCGGCCAGCACGCCTCCGGGTCCTGGAGATGTACAGATCCTGGAGAGATGGGAGCTTGCAGCCGATCACCTTCTCAGCAGTGCGCACGACGCGCTGCAGCCTTAGTCTGTCCCTGGCAGTGGCTCCTGCGTACCACACGGTTATGGAGGTGGTGAGGATGGACTCGATGATGGCTGTGTAGAACTGCACTAACATCTTGGTGGGTAGCTTGAGCTTCCTCAGCTGCCGCAGGAAGAACATCCTCTGCTGGGCCTTTTTGATGAGGGAGCTGATGGTCGGCTCCCACTTGAGGTCCCTGGTGATGGTGGTGCCTAGGAAGCGGAAGAAATCAGCAGTGGTGATGGGAGAGCCTGTGAGGGTGAGGGGGGGCAGAGGGGTTGTGACTTTCCTGAAGTTCACAATCATCTCCACTGTCTTCAGAGCGTTCAGCTGCAGGTTGTTGTTGTTGCACCAGGACGCCAGCTGGGCCACCTCTCTCCTGTAGGCGGACTCGTCGCCGTTGGAGATGAGCCCGATGAGGGTGGTGTCGTCCGCAAACTTGATCAACTTGACAGACTGGTGGCTGGAGGTGCAGGAGTTGGTATAAAGGGAGAAGAGTAGGGGGGAAAGTACACAGCCCTGGGGTGATCCGGTGCTGATGCTAGCAGAGTCAGAGACAGTCTTTCCCAGCCGCACATGCTGCCTCCGGTCCGTCAGGAAGTCGGTGATCCACCTGCAGAGGGAGTCAGGCACGTTGAGCAGGGACAGCTTGTCCCGGAGCAGAGCGGGGCGGATGGTGTTGAATGCGGAGCTGAAGTCCACAAACAGGATCCTGGCGTAGGTTCCCGGGGAGTCCAGGTGCTGCAGGATGGAGTGGAGGGCCAGGTTGACTGCGTCATCTACAGACCTGTTGGCTCGGTAGGCAAACTGCAGCGGGTCCAGGAGGGGGTGGTGATGGACTTGAGGCGGGGCAGGACCAGGTGCTCAAAGGACTTCATGACTACAGAGGTGAGCGCTACAGGTCTGTAGTTGTTAAGTCCAGTGATCCGTGGCTTCTTGGGGACAGGGATGATGGTGGAGGATTTGAGGCAGGACGGCACGTGGCATAGCTTAAGGGAGGTGTTAAAAATGTCTGTGAAGACAGGAGCCAGCTCTTTCGCACAGTGTCTCAGGGTGGAGGGAGACACGCCGTCCGGACCAGGGGCCTTGTGCGGGTTCAGTCTGGAGAACTGTTTGAGCACGTCTTGCTCACTGATGACAAGGGCAGGGGGAGGAGGGGGGGGGCGCCTTTTGATGAAGTAGGGATTGTGGAGGCTGTGGAGCTGGAGGGAGGGGGGGAGTTGGACACAGATGACGAGGTGTCAAAACGGGCATAGTGTTGGGACAGACTTTGACAAAGGGCTTTGTCATCCTGACCTTTAGGAGCCTGAGGCCGATAATTGGTGATTTGCCTCAGTCCTCTCCACACAGAAGCCGAGTCATTAGCAGTGAACTGCTGCTGGAGTCTCTCAGAATACACAGATTTAGCTCTCTTCAGCTCTCTGTTAAACCGATATTTAACCTCCCTGTAGCAGCCCCTGTCTCCACTTTTCAGCGCTACTTCCTTCTCCTTCCTGATCTGTCTGAGCTTAGCAGTGAACCAGGGCTTATCATTAGAGTACCTCACCCTGGTGCGCGATGGAAGAATGCTCTCCTCACAAAAGTGGATATATGAGTTCACAGTGTCCGTGTACTCATCCAAATCATGCGTGGCATGTTGGTAAGGGTCTGTATGCCACGCCAGAGCGAATGTACATCTCTGGTGTTGCTGAAGTGGCCAGACATTTTCTTGCTGCACTGTCGTTTTGCCTCCTTGATGCCTCGGGACAGGCTGGCCCTAGCTGTTAGCCCTGCAGTTTCACCGGCCCTGAAGTCTGTGTCCCGAGCCCTCAGGAGCCTGTGGACCTCTGCTGTCATCCATAGCTTCTGGTTAGCACGAACAGTGATGGTTTTGCAGTGAGTAACATCATCAATGCATTTAGCTACGTATGTACGCTACAACTATGTATGCTACAACAACCTCAGTGTACTCCTCTAGGTTTGTGTGTTTATTGTGAGTGGCTGCATGCGTGAAAGTATCCCAGTCTGTAGTGCTGAAGCAGTCTTTCAAAGCATTCAAGGCCCCTTCTGGCTGGCCACACACATACCTGCTTTTTTGTTGGTCTGATGGCTCTCACTCTGGGTCTGTATGCAGGCCTTAGCAAGATGGTGATGTGATTAAAGAGACCCAGGTGGGAGAGAGGAGAGGCTCTGTATGCGCTCTTGTGAGTTGTGTACAACAGGTCCAGCAAGTTGTCTCCTCTTGTTGGAAAGGCCACATGTTGTTTAGTTTTGGTAGGAGGGGCCTTTAAATCTGCATGGTTGAAGTCTCCTGCTGTGATGAGGAATCTGTCTGGATGCGCTGTTTGTGTCTCACTGATGAGCCTGATAAGTTCATTTAGTGCCTTTCTTCTCTCGCCTATGGCGGTGGGGCGGGACATACATGGTGACTACCAGGATATGATGTAATTCCCCTTAGGTAAGTAGAAGGGTCAGCACTTGATGTTCAGAAACTCCACCAACGGGTGACAGTATTTGTGCACAACAGTCGCATCTTGCAGCCCAAGCGTCACTGATGTAAACACACATGCCTCCCTGCAGGTCTTCCCCTCCTTCCATGAACACCCAATCAGCATAATAGCATGGTTAGCCCCGCTAACTGAATACAGAGTCTGGAACTGCCATTTAGCCACGTTTCCGTACGATAAAAACACACCAGTTCCACGCATCACGTTGCGGAGATCTCAGGAGCTGTATAAGATAAGATAAGATAAGATAAGCCTTTTATTAGTCCCACAACGGGGAAATTCCAGGATTGCAACAGCACAGGGATAGCAACACTCAGAGCAACAATCAGAAGGCAAGAAAAAAAACAAGCAAGCAAGAGCAGCTAATATACATATGTACATATTACTATAAAATATATATATACACACACACACACACACACACACAGACACACAGTGCAGAGCATTGTAGCTGGATGGAATAAATATATGAATATATGAACACACAGTGCAGAGCATTGTAGCTAGATGGAATAAATATGTAAATATATAAACACCCACAGTACGGAGCATTGCAGCTAGGTGGAATAAATATGCAAGTATATAAACACACACAGTGCGGAGCAATGTAGCTAGATGGAATAATATGTAGATATATAAAAACACAGTGCGGAGCATTGTAGCTAGATGGAATAAATATATAGATATATAAATATAAACACACCCAGTGCTGAGCATTGTAGCTAGATGGAATAAATATATAGATATATAAATATAAACACACCCAGTGCAGAGCATTGTAGCTAGATGGAATAAATATGTAAATATATAAACACACACAGTGCAGAGCATTGTTGCTAGGTGGGATGAAACAGCATAACCGTCTATTTAGTTATCCTACATGGTATGATTATGTGCCCATACATATTCTCACCCTCCATAGCGACCGGTATGTTCCTAGTTGTATGCCGGAGAGGTATGTGGCCTATATTGCTGTCTAGTGTATGTACGTTGGCCAGAATCAGGATTGGAATCAGGAGTCTGTGTGGGCTAGCAGTTAGCTTCATTCAAACATCTTTGACTGCTGTCTCCATGGCTTGGACTCATGGATAAGCGGTAGATGATGGATGGATAATTAATTTGTAATTAAAATATAACCAAAAAAAAAAAAAACTAAATTATTGTAACCCTACTGTGATGTGGGCATTTAAAAAATATAATTTTGTTTTGAAATGTATTCTTTTACATATCCTCTTACAATCTCTGACACTGGGTTAGCACCTGCACTGCAGTAAACATTCCCTTCTCCAAGAGAGACCATCCTGCACTGAGACAATGCTTAAGAGAAAAGGTTGTCAGTGAAGTAGCCATTCCTGGCTCATTGTGTCATGGTCTGAGCGCCGATCTTGTCCGCGCTCGGGTCATGCAGTATTTTCTACCCATCTTTAGGAATACTTGTGGGGCTCTCTGACTGCTTATTTGGAACAGCGTCTCTGCAGGGCTTCCGGCTGTCAGAGGCCGAGCCTCCAGCCGTGACAAGCTCCGCCTTGATTTGATTCAGCTGTTGACGCCTCATCAGCTGATTAAATCCTCTCCACACACCTATTTAAGGGAGGCAGCTTCTGTCACTCGGGGCAGCGACCCTCGCTTTTACCAGACTGGGTTCCCTCGTCCGAAGCCAGTCCCTTCCGGCGTTAGATTCCACCCTTGCTCTTGGTATGTAAGTGTTGTATCCTTGTTCCCCATCAGTCTTCCCTAGTCCTCAGTTTATCATCAGTGTCTAGCGAAGTCTTTATTTGTGTTTTGCCCCACGAGGCTCATTATTTTGTAGTGTATGTCCTTATTTAATAAATGTGCAATTCTTCGGCTGCCTATAGCATCTCATTAGTGGTCCGCCAGGACCGCTTCTTGACAGTAGGTCGCAGCCAAACGAGACGCCGGTGACCATGAGTTTGCCTAATTGGGCTTGCAATTTCCACGTACCAGTGTGCTGGGAGATGGCGTCACCACGCAAGGGCTACGCTGGGAGCCTGGGCTACGAGCTGGTGATGGCCCTTATCGAGATCGAGGGGATCATTTCCAGCGCTCGCCATCACACTGTCCCCAGTGCCTCACACTGGTACCTGGACCTCGCTGAGGCGGCTATTAACCACCATCCTTGCTACGCTGACCACCCTGAAATCATGGCGAGGATGGTGGACATCTCTGCTCATCGGGAGAAGCTCCGTGGGCTGAAGGGAAACTCCGGTAGGAAGCCAAAGAGGAGACATCCTCGCTCCTCGTCTCGGGATCCCATTCCTGTCCCCCATCCAGTCCAGGAGTTCGCACCACCCAGGGGTCATCCCCAGCGGAGAAAGACGTCAGCCGGGATTCCCCCGGCGTATCCTCAGCGAGAACCCCGTCCGAATACTGTTCCGAGTAGCTGCACGAACTCTGTCTCCCAGCCAGTTGCAGCCTCTGTGTCTTGTCAGAGGGGTAAGACAGCCGCCGCTGCCCCCAGGTTGTATGTGCCTCGTCCCCGGCCCGCCTCGGCTGTTCCTCCCTCCTTCTCGACGCTCTCTCCTGCGGCTGAGAACTCCACGAGTCCTGCTCTGGCGATGCCCGTCAGCGATCCTGTGCGTACGGCTCCTCCTCGTCTTCCCGGGGGGCCCTCCATCACCATCCAGTAGGGAAAGGGAAGAACCAAGCCCACTGCAGCAGCTTCCATCGGTCCTCAGTGGATCAGGCAAGTGTCTTTTCATTCTCTTCCTTCACTGGGTGAATTGCCTTGTTTGATCCCTGGGGGTGGAGTTCGGGGTTCACAGTCCCCTGAGCTCCCTCCACCTGCTGCAGTGATTAATGATGAACCTGCTTCCTTTGTGTCTCCTTCTCCTGAGCATTCTTCGGCGCCAGGTCTACACCGTTGGACGAGGAAGGAGCCTGCGGCCCTGGAGTACCTGGTTCCGGCCCCGCAGCCACGTCAGGGGCAAAGGAGGAGGGCGGACTGCAATTTGGAGCCTACACTGACGAGCAAGCGTCCCCGGGTTTCCACGGAGGGACAGTCCGACCTGGCAGGTTACGGATCCCCTGCCACCACACCGTGCGGGCCCTTGGCGTGGACGTCAGCATCAGGGAATCCCCGGACTGTGGACACCATCATGCCGGCTGCAGAGCCCGCCGTAGCTGAGTGGGAACCAGAGCCGGACCTTCTACCCGCTGAACCCGGATCGTTGAAGTCCTGGACGGCGGCAGAACTCGAGATCAGGCAAGTGCTCTATTTTGTCTTTCTCCTGTCTATTCTGGAGCATTTTTGCCTGTCTCTTGGGGAGACGAGCCGGGTGCAGCCGTCCGCTGCATCCGAGCTTGTCTCGCTGGGCTCTGTCGCTGCCGGTGATCCTGATTCCGGTTCTCTTTCTTCTCCTGAGCCTTCTCCCAGGGTCACCGGTGTTGAGTCAGTTCCGGTCGCTGTTCTGGAGGTTCTGGGTTCGGGTTTGGAGGCCGTCCCTGGTGCTGCGCCGGCCCAATCAGGGTCCGTTGTGGGTACAGCTCCAACCCAATCGGGGTCCATCGTGGGTGCAGCTCTGACCCAATCGGGGTCCGTCGTGGGTGTGGTTCCGGCCCAGTCGGGGTCCGTCGTGGGTGCAGCACGATCCCGCTTGGGATCCAATGAAAGTGCAGCGCCAGTCTGTGTGGAGTTTGGAGAAGGAGCTGCAGATCCTCCGCCGATCGACGCCAGACTGGCCCCTCATTGTTTCCCCGATCCCTCTTCTTCTCCACCTGGTGCCGTTGGGATTTCCCTTTTCCGATGTGGCTCTCCCTCGCTATCCCTCTCAATAGGGAGGCCGCCTCCGAGTTTCCCCCAGCGGTCCTGGTGGCCTTTTGACGAGGGCAGCCGCCTGGGAAATTGCTTCACCCGTTTGCCGTTCTGGATCGGCCACCCGACAAACTGGACTTTCTGTTCGGTGACCTGGTCTGGCCACCAGAGGTACTGTCTCTCCGGGACTGGGACTGGGGTAGACCGCCCAAACTCTTTCTTTTCCCCCTGCCAGCGATCTGGATGCTGGATGCAGGTAGACCTCCCGAACTATTTGTTTTTTGTTATTGTGCTCTGCCTGTCTGCATTCCTATAATGTTTTTTTTTTTTCTCTCCTTTTGATTGTCCCCTCCGTAGTCTGAGAGATGTTCTTTTGTTGTCTATGGCTGTTTTCTTTTTGAACTGATTTAAACTGTTTGTATTTCGCCGCTCGTTAGCGTGTGGTTTTTTTTTTCTTTCTCCCCCTCTGTAGTCTGTAATATGCGCTTTTGTCGCCTCTGCCAGTTTTTTGGGGGGGGCACTTGTGGAACTGTCTGTTGCCGCTGTTTAGCGTGATTTTGTATTTTCCCTTCCTCTGTTTGAGCGATGCCTGTGTAATCTGTTATTTGCATTCATTGTTCTGTTTCCTACCGGTGCATTATGGAGTATATTTGTGGGTTTTGTTTCCTTGCTCTGTTGTGCACCATGCTCATATTTGTTCTGTATTGGCCCTGGTCATTGTTTTTTTTTTTTTTCTCTCTGGTTCCTTTCCTTGATTTTGATTATCATTACTGCCCTCTTTTGAGTTTTGTTTTTTCCTCTTTGTTACGGTGTTTTCTGGTTCTAGCCCTCCTGGCCTTTGTTTTCCCCCCTCCTCCCGCCCTGGGTGGGTCTCCTTGCCTTTTGGAGGAGGGGGGAGGCTTGGATGTTACGTTTACGCCCGGAGTGCGTCCTTCAGGGGGGAGTACTGTCATGGCCTGAGCGCCGATCTCATCCACGCTCGGGTCATGCAGTATTTTCTTCCCATTCTTTAGTAATTCCTTGTGGGCTCTCTGAGCTCTTATTTTGACAGCGTGTCTGCGGGCTTCTGGCTGTCAGAGCCGAGCTCAGCAGTGACAAGCTGGCCTTGATTTGATTCAGCTGTTGACGACTCATCAGTTGATTAAGCCTCTCACCCTATTTAAGGGAGCGAAGCCTTTATTTGTGTTTTGCCCCATGAGGCTCATTATTTTGTAGTGTATGTCCTTATTTAATAAATGTGCAACTCTACGGCTGCCTATAGTGTCTTATTAGTGGTCCGCCAGGAACGCTCCTTGACACATTGTAGATTTCAGCATACAAGATGTCAAGTTTTAAGAAATCTTAGTTTTCTAATGTAGGTTATAGGCCATAATTTGTTCTATACTCTACTATATGAATTGAATGCATTTCAGCTGTGATAATTGGATAATTCTTTTATTCATCTTTTTTATTTAAGTTCTCAGCAAGAGTACAACAGTGGTCATTTTATGACGAATTTACTGAACACCTAATTCTCACATAATTGTGCACAATTCGATATTTGCTGTTGCACAAAAAATTCTGTATAGCATAAGTTTCTGCTTAATTTACAAATACAAAACATCTTTAAAGATGCTCTCCGGTGGATATAAATTCCCTATCAAAACAAATCTACATTGTCTAAAACGATATGTTATGCTTTGTTTTCTTCAAAAAAACTTTCATTGTCTGACAGTTTCATGTCAAATTCTCCCCCCTGTAATTTTAAGCACTGTTGCAGTGTATATACATGCATGTAGTACCACATCTCAGCGCTAGAGGCACACTGTGTGCCAACAGGTGTGTCAGCCCAACGCTCCTTCTTCTCTCTTTCTTCCTTTTTGGTGACCATGCGAGTCGGACTCTCCCACATGGACGATAATTCTACTGTATTAGAAGAAGTTGTGCATTGAGCCTGTCACTCCTCGTGCTCACTTAATTAAATTGGCACTACTGGGAGCCTGAAACCATTTGTGTCGGATGGCCTTTTCCTAGATATCCGAGCAAGATGACTCCACGCGTAACAACTGGCACCCGAACAACTTTTCCCTTGGACCACCTGTGCCACGCATAATAGGTGACAGCTCATCGTGCAGGCTTTGGCCTGGTTAATGAACTGATCGTGAAACTACTGCAGCAGATTGTTTAGAAGCAGGGAATTATTATTTGCCATTACTATGAGACGGTGATAACTGAGGATTGTACACATGCGAAGTTGAGCCAGCTCCTGGTACAGCGGTGGAAGCTGTGGCATTGTGACTCCACCAGGCCCACCGCTGATGCTGTGACTATGTGATTTCACACCATCTTCAAGATGCCGCAGAACAGCAGATCTCCCGACACCAGAAGGAGCATCGCGCCTTCGCCAAGATCCTCGCCTTGCCGCCCATCCAAGGAGCATTGTGCCTTCTTCGAGCCCCTCACCTTGCTCCCCACCCCACCCTCAAGAAGCTTGGTGCCTTTGTCAAGTCCCTACCTTGCCCCCACCCCCCCACCCCCAATAAGCTTTGTTCACCAGACTGGCTGTCACAGTCAGCAATGATCCTTCGCTACGGAGGGACAAGACCTTCTCAGCCCCACTTCAATCAAGTAGCCACACACACACATCATTCAAAGCTATCGAATGAGGACAACATCAGCTGTATCCTGTTTTAACAATTCTGTTGATATTTTATTATCTTAACTGAGTATAAAAAGTTACTTTTCTCTGCCCTGCAGAAGGATGCAGTAATCTCACAATTTAAATTGTTCTTGGGTAAAAAAAAAAAAAAAAAAAAAAAAAAAGACAATGCGAAATTCTGTTTTTGGTGTTTTTTCTTTTATTTTACTCCTTAGGAAAGCACACTATCCCCTGAATTCTAAATCACTGGGTAGAAAGAAAACAGTAGTGTGTTAAAGTCTGTTTTTGCTTATTTTTCTCTTATTTCTTCTTTTACAAAAAACACATATCCTTTAATTCTAAATTTGTAGTTAAAAAAGCATACTGTTAAAGTGCATTTTCAGTAATTATTTAATTTTTCTTTATTGGGAAGATAAAGGGATCCAGTTATAATTTGAAAGAAAAGACTGTCATGTGCGCCTCTGCGAGGTGCAGAGAGACAGCCCAAGCGCTGGATGGTTTTTGTGCATTTTATTAAGCAAAGAAAACTTGACAGACAAAAAGACCCCAAAAATACAAAGAAATCAAATGAGGGGAGACATACAGCAATGTGCCTCAAAGCGGGAAGCTCTGGAGGGAATAAGCAGCACAATGTACCAACAGGAGAAAACAGCTGAGTAAACCAACAAACCGGCAAAGAATAATGACAATGGCAGGGTTTAAATACAAGCAAAGGTGATAACAAAAATGAACTCTGGTGTGAACACGTGAGCAGGCAAGAGAGACACACAGGTGATTGGAACCAGCTAATACGTGAGGGAGGAGTGGCTGGAGTGGCTGATTGACAACTTGGCAGGCAACGCCCCCAGCAGAGAAAAAATCAGGAAATCACCTGACAGCTGTCAACCCAGAGAACAGAACAAACATAATCCCAGCAGACTAAAACCGAATGCAAATAAACATGAATCCAAAACCCATATAAAACAAGATATGGCCAAAAATAACAGGAACACAACTGGAGAGAAATAAAAGGCAGAATAACACTAAGGAGCATAGTAATACAAGGAATAAATAAATGTACAGGAAAAACCACAAGCCTGGGTCCAGCAGGAAACCCAGCCCCGGCTGGTGACAAACATTACAAACATTGAATCTTGTACCTTTCAGTTTAGTGTTTTTCTGTTGGAAATTAACATTAATCACCCTTTTTTTCCCCACTCGCATAAAGCGACACAGTGACCTTCAAGCTGGATAACTTTCCTGCCTTTGACCCTGACACTGACATAGAACACAGCATGAGACATGTCACACTCCAGCAAACCTCATTTCAGACAGCGGGTCCCCTTTTGTGAGCAAACTTTTGAAACTCTTAACACTTTGGGACTGAACACAAGCTCACCACAGCTTATTACCCTCAAACCAATGCATTGAGCGCATGAATCGTACTGTAAAAACAGCCATACGTGCTTATGTTGGTGAGAAACATACATCACGGGACAAATGCATTCCTCAGATTTGTTTTGCTCTACGCACTACACCTCATGACAGCACAGGCCACAGCCCCTCAATGATGCTCTATGGTCGAGAACTGCAAACACCATTTGGCCTAGTCACCCAAGCCACACCTGAAGGGACAGATTAGTCACACAGCACTTATGTAGAAACTTTGAAAGAATCACTTCAGGAAGCTTATGACAATGCAAGAGTTGCAGTTTCTCGTGCTCATGATCGCCAAAAACACGACTACGACTGCCGACGCAGGCATTTTGTTTGTAATGTTGGAGGTCTTGTTAGAGTCAGAGCTCACCCCAAATCAGATGCACAAGCAGACTTTGCAGCTAAACTAGCTTCGCTATTCATTGGCCCTTACCACATTACTCAGAAACTGAGCGACATATAGGCTTATTGGAGCTCACACAGGAGTGTTGGATGCTGGAGTGTTCCATGTGGTAGCCTTTCCACACATGGGCATCAGCTTCATCTGACAGAGAGACTGACAACACACGTACTGCTCAGAATGTATAAACAGGTCATATTGAAGAAGGCTTAACCACATCAGACTTGAATGACCCATCAGACGGACATGTATTTCAGGACCTCCAGCAGGAAACTGACAGGGCTTCACCAGCGGCAGACCCTGGACTGTGTAGGTACGACTTGAGACAGAAATGAAACTCCAGAATCATCTCAGGTTGGTCAGAGACCAAATGAACAAATAAGTTTCACACTGACAGACTGAACCCTAGAGAACTGCTTTGATTTGACAGGAATGTTTCACTTATGTTAAAAAAAAAGTTAATATAGATGTTTTCCAGAAGGTTCATTTGTTATCTTTATATTTGCATGTTGAATTGCACAAGTAATGTTTTCTCTTCTTCCAAAAAAAAAGAAAAAATAAGGATCTAGTCATGTGCCTAATATGCATATTTTTTTTTTTTTTGCATTTTCTTTTTTCATGCAGAGTGTATTGCTCCTGCCTTGACATCCATATATTGATAAGTGGCTAGGTATAATACAATTCCTACCCAACTGTGTATGGCTGAGGTCAGCCTTTATTTACCAGGGGGGAATCTGTAACGTTCAGCACTGTTGCAGTGTATATACATGTATGTAGTACCGCATATCAGCACTAGAGGCACACTGTGTGCCAACAGGTGTGTCAGCCCAACCCTCCTTCTTCTCTCTTTCTTCCTTTCTGGTGACCATACGAGTCAGATGCACACAGAGGACTCTCCCGTGTGGATGATAATTCTACTCTATTAGAAGAAGTTGTGCATGGAGATTGTCACTCCTCGTGCTCATTTAATTAAATTGGCACTACTGGGAATCCGAAACCAATTGTGTCTGATGGTCTTTTCCAAGCTTTCCAAGCAAGCCGACTCCACACGTTACACCTCCCCCCTTTAAATGCCGGAATCGGTGATTTATAGGCCCAACCACACAAGGCTAATAGTAGCTAGCACTACATTATCAAAATACAGGTGCATCTCACAAAATTAGAATATCATCAAAAAGTTGATTTATTTCAGTAATTCAATTCATAAAATGAAACTCATATTTTATATAGATTCATTACAGACAGCATGATCTACTTCAAGTGTTTATTTCTTTTAATTTTGATGGTTATGGCTTGCAGCACATGAAAACCCAAAAATCAGTTTCTCAAAAAATTAGAATATTACATAAGATCAATTTAAAAAAAAAATAATTGAAATAAGATAAGATAAGATAAGATAAGATAAGCCTTTATTAGTCCCACAATGGGGAAATTCCAGGATTGCAACAGCACAGGGATAGCAACACTCAGAGCAATAATTTAGAAGATAAGAAAATAAGAGCAGTGAATATACTGTACATATGTACACATAAATATATAAATATATATACACAGTGTGGAGCATTGTAGCAAGATGGACTAAACAGCATAACCGTCTATTTAGTTACCATTCATGGTATGAATATGTACCCATACATATTATCACCCTCCATAGCGACTGATATTGTCCTAGTTGTATACTGGAGGGGACCATTTGTGTAAGTCTGTTGCGTCTTTTGCATTCAATACTATTAGGTCGTCACGTTTTTTTTGCTATCTCTGCGAGCAGCCTTGCTTAGGTTATACAGTCTGACAGCCGTAGGTAGGAAGGACCTGCGAAACCTCTCAGTCACGCATCCAGGATGATGTAGTCTACTGCTAAATGAGCTCCTCAGTGCGTTCAGTATGTCCTGCATGGGGTGGGACTCAGACTCCAGCAGAGATGACAGTTTAGCCACCATCCTTCTCTCTCCTATCTCCTCCACTGGGTCAAGGTGTTTCCCCAGGACAGAGCTAGCTTTCTTGATCAGTTTGTTCAGTCTCTTCCTATCGGCTGCTGTAATGCCACTGCCCCAGCAGACCACTCCAAAAGTGATGGCTGATGCCACCACTGTGTCGTAGAATGTCTTCAGCAGCACCCCTTGTACACGAAAAGACCTGAGCCTCCTCAGTAGGAACAGCCTGCGCTGTCCCTTCTTGTAGAGTGTGTCGGTATTGTGTGACCAGTCTAGTTTATTTTTCAGATGAACACCAAGGTACTTGTAGGATGTCACCATCTCAATGTCTGTTCCCTGGATGTTTACTGGTGCTGTGAGGGGTTGTCCTTTCCTGCGGAAGTCCACCACCAGCTCCTTAGTTTTCCTCGCGTTGATCTGGAGGCAGTTCCGATGGCACCAGTCCACGAAGTCCTGGATAAGTCCTCTGTACTCAGCTTCATCTTCGTTGGAGATGAGGCCGACGATCGCAGAGTCGTCAGAGAACTTCTGTAGATGGCAGTGTGTTGTGTTGTGTGAGAAGTCCGCAGTATAAAGGGTGAACAGGAAGGGAGCCAAAACTGTTCCCTGGGGGGCCCCATGCTGCCGATGATCATGTCGGACACACAATCCCGGGTTCTCACAAACTGTGGCCGGTTTGTGAGGTAGTCCTGGATCCATGATGACAGGTGCTGGTCCACCCCTGCGCACGGCAGCTTGTCCTTCAGGATCATCATTTGGATGGTGTTGAAAGCACTGGAGAAGTCAAAGAACATGATCCTCACCGCATTCCCGGGCTTCTCAGGTGGGACAGGGAACGGTGAAGGAGGATGATCACTGCATCCTCCACCCCAATGCCATGCTAGTAGGCGAACTGGAGTGGATCCATCGCTGGTCCCCCACCAGGGGGCGGAGGTGAGCAAGGAGCAGCCTCTCCAGGGTCTTCATCATGTGAGACGTCAGGGCCACTGGTCTGTAGCTGTTCAGGTCTTTGGGGGTGGGAAGTCTTTGGTACAGGTACCACACAAGATGTTTTCCACAAGTGTGATACCCTCCCCAGCTTCAGGCTCAGGTTGAAGATGTGCTCCACAATCCCACACAGCTGGTCTGCACAGGACTTGAGGAGCTTCACGCTGATGCCATCTGGTCCCAAGGCCTTCCTTGCCTTGATCTTCCTCAGTTCCGCCCTCACCTGGGTCTTTGTGAAGGTAAGGTTGGGGCGGGGGGGGGTGCTGGGAGTGGGGGGTGTTGGGGGGAGGGCGTGGACAGCAGGACTAGATGACGGTGGAGGCAGCAGTGGTTGGTGTGCAGTCGGGGGGGAGGGCGGTTGGTCAAACCTATTAAAAACCGGTTCAGATTGTTCGCCCACTCCCTGCCCCCAGTGGTATGGGAGGAGGTATTCTGGAGCCCAGAGATGGTTTTAAGGTTTCTCCAGACCCCGCTGATGTCGCTCTGTTGCAGCTTGTCCTCCATCTTCTTCCCGAAGCAGTCCTTGCCTTCTCTTATCTTCCTCCTCAGCTCCCTCTGTACGGACTTCAGCATCTCCCTGTTCCCCGACCTGAAGATCCTCTTCTTCTCTCTCAGAAGTGTTTTTATCTCAGGGTTGATCCAGGGTTTGTTGTTCGAGCAACACCGTATGGTCTTGGTGGGTACGGTGTTGTCCACACAGAAGTTGATGTAGTTGATTTAGAAATATTGGCCAATATTTCCATGTATTTGGAAATATTGGAATACAATATTCCATTTGTATTCCAATTGGTGACAATATGGACAATATGGTGACAATATGGAAGTATTTCCATGCACACACTTAATACTTGGCTAGGGCTCCTTTTGCATGAATTAATACTACATAACTGTGGTATGGCATGAAGATGATCAGCCTGTGTTACTGCTGAGGTGTTATGAAGGCCCAGGTTGCTTTGATAGCGGCCTTCAGCTCATCTACATTGTTGGGTCTGGTATCTCTCATCTCCCTGTTGACTATACTTCATAGATTCTGTATGGGGTTTAGGTCAGGAGAGTTTGCTGGCCAGTAAAATATGGTGGTACCATGGTCATTACACCAGGCTTTGGTACTTTCGGCAGCAGTGTGGGCAGGTGCCAAGTCCTGCTGGAAAATGAAATCAGCATCTCCATAAACCTTGTCAGTAGAGGGAAGCATGAAGTGCTCTAAAATGTCCTGGGAGGCAGCTGCATTGACTTTGGACTTGATAAAACACAATGGACTAACACCAGCAGATGATGTGGCTCCTCAAATCAGGTGCCAAGTCCTGTCACTTGGAAATCAAGGTCCCAGAATCTGGAGGAAGAGTGAACAGGCACGGTATCCAAGTTGCTTGAGGTCCAGCGTGAAGTTTCCACAGTCAGTGATGATATGTGGAGCCATGCCATCTGCTGGTGTTTTTTTCACTGTGTTTAATCAAGTCCAATGTCAGTGCAGCCATCTACCAGGAAATTTTAGTGCACTTCATGCTTCCCTTTGCTGACAAGCTTTATGGAGGTGCTGATTTCATTTTCCAACAGAACATGGCACCTGCCCACACTGCCAAAAGTACAAATACCTGGTTTAATGACCATGGTATCACTGTGCTTGATTAGCCAGCAAACTCTCCTGACCTAAATCCCATAGAGAATCTATGGTGTATTGTCAAGAGGAAGATGAAATACACCAGACCCAATAATGCAGATGAGCTGAAGGCTGCTATCAAAGCAACCTGGGCTTCCATAACACCTCAGCAGTAACACAGGCTGATCGCCTCCATACCATGCTGCATTGATGCAGTAATTATGCAAAAGGAGTCCCAGCCAAGTATTGACTGTGTACATGGACATACTTTTCAATCGGCCAACATTTCTATTAAAAATCTTTATCTAATTTTTAAATTAATTTTATATAATATTCTAATTTTTTGAGAAAGTGAATTTGGGGTTTACTTGAAATATATCACTCTGTGTGTAATGAATCTATATAATAGATGAGTTTCACTTTTTGAATTGAATTATTGAAATAAATCAACTTTTTGATGATATTCTAATTTATTGAGATGCACCTGTAAATCCTGTGATAAAAAGCCTAACCAGTTGGAGGACATGCCCAGTAGTATGCATGGTGGCCCAGGATGATGTCTGAAAATCCATCGGTCCTTAAAAGCAGCTTAATGGTGAAACTGTGGAGGAAAAATAAGTTTAGGCAAGGTACGACGGGTAGTGAGGTTGCAGAGTTTTATTTTCCTTCAACATCATGAGACACACTGTAGCGCTGTGTGCTGTGTTGCGCTGTGTGTGTCTGGGGATGTATAAACAATAGTCCATTGTTCTGGTTGTCCCCCCAGGGGTTCTCTGTCCGTATGCAATCCCTGCTGAGCATGAATACTCAGCCACCACTCACCGGAGTGGTGGCTCAGTTGGTAGAGCATCCGCCCCACACCCGGGAGGCAGGGGTTCAAATCCCGGCCGGGTCATGCCAAAGACCATATAAAAGTGGAACTTCCTGCCGTCCAGCTTGGTGCTCAGCAATAACGGAATGGAGGAGGGAAATCTGTGGCGGCGCTTTGCAAGGCAGCGGCCCTCTGATTCTGCACTGGGGTATGTGTGATTGACACTGTAGATAGGTAAAGCACAATCTCGTTCTACTAAATTTTAATTTAATTAATTTAATTTAATAGTATCAGTTTGCACTGTGCTGGGTACCCACACGGCTCCTCCCAGAACGCTCAGAAGGGCCTGTGACCCCCCCCCCCCCCGCCGTTTGGCTCCAGCTCCCGTAGATCTGTCGGAGGGCATGTCAGTCCATGGGGGGGACGGGGGAGGGGCGGAAAGGACAGTGTGCTCCGCTCCGAGTTCCAGCACGTTGAACGGACGTGGATTATGGGCGCACGGGCCGGTGTGTTTCATGCGTAATGGAACAAGACGGCGATCGGCCGGCTTTAGGGAGTGAGGTGCGGGAAAAGCGCTGTGGAGGAGGAGGGGGAGGGGGAGGGGAGTAAGTGAGTGCTGGCCCGGGACGTCAAAGGTGTCTGGGCCGCACAAAAATTGCTGTGGATCCGTGATGGTGAGGGACTTTCCCAGTAAACCTGGTGGAGATCCACAGTGGCTGGGAAAAAAAACATTTTATCAGACTCCTCTCACGGTTCGATCCAGTGAGGATGTGGGGAAGGCAAGCGGCCAAATTCCCCGAGGATGCGTAGCGGGTGTGAAACAGCTGCAGCTGTGTGAGGGTGTGAGGAGGCGATTTGGCTTTTAGGTGCGGGAAGCAGCCTTAAAGTCATCGGGGAAAGCAATCGGCTAAATTCCCCTTGCGCGCCGTGGCTGAGAAACCCATACAAAGTCCTGTGTGCGGGCTGCACATCTACTCCAGGTGTGTGAGCAGCCCTGAAGGTTTCGAGGGTGGCGATCGGCCACTTTTCTCGGGCATGTGCAGCAGCGGAGGACGATGTATCAGTCTGTGGAGCCGGTTCGTCTCTGTGCGTGGTGTGCGCTTGGTGCCGTGACCACATAACTGGCAGTTGCACTGTCCTCGTAATCCTGCGGTGTGCGTGTGGGGCTTCTGTGCGCGGGAGGTCCGCTGTCCGGAGTTTAGTCAGAGTCGGGGAGCTCGGTGGAAATCAACGCAGTCGGCGTCGGTGATTGTCGCCGTTCAGACTGCTTCCTTCGTTCGATCGTGTCATTCATGGTGCGTTTTGGTCCCAGCGCTGCGCTCCGGAGCGTGCGCTCCAGTGAGGATGAAGAGGTTGCAGACATTCTCTGGTCCTCTGTGTCCACAGTGCGGTGAGAGGGAGCAGACGGTCATTGTCTCTCGTCATGTCACCAGTGTGGAGGGATGAGATCAGGCGAGGGGTGCACCATGAAGTGTGCTGGGGCTTTCCCGGTCAGGGGTGTTCGCCTGGTGTTCCATTCTTTGTCAAGGGTCACCAGTGTGGAGGAAAAATAAGTTCAGGCGAGGTACAACGAGCTGTGAGGTTGCAGAGTTTTATTTTCCTCAAACATCATGAGACACACTGTAGCGCTGTGTTGTGCTGTGTGTGCTGTGTTGTGTTGCACTCTTGAGGTATGTATAGCAAACTCTTTTATACATGTTATACAAAGAGAGAATGCATGGCACATTAGCATATTGATATACATATCAGTCAATACATATGAGTAGCCTGACCAACTGGCGCCCGGATGTCTCCTCCTTAATCCGGGGATGTATAAACAATAGTCCATTGTTCTGGTTGTCTCCCCAGGGGTTCTCTGTCTGTATGCAATCCCTGCTGAGAGTGAATAGTATCAGACTGCATTGTGCTGGGTGCCCACAAAACCATCTTAATATGGGTCAAGTTTTCAAAGTAGTTTGTTAAAAAATGCTAACTAGCCTGGAGGATAACATCAGTTAGGCCAGAGAGTCTTGATTGGCTCAACACTACCCATTTGCCAGCACCATGAATAGTTACGTCACCAAAAACGTATCCTGATCAGGTACCATGGTCTTCATCTTGGACTTGAGCTCTGTTTGTCACATCAGGGCTCAGACTTTCTTCTCTTGGCCGGCGCTTCTACGCACTTGTTCTTTGCTGGAGGAGCACATGCATTCCAAGAAAATGGGCCTATCTCCTTTCTATCATTTTCTCTACCCCCTACTTTTCCTTCTTGCCTTGAGAGAGAGCAGTCACATTTTTCTTCCCTCCTCCCCTGCCTTCCTGATCTATTCCCAGCTTTTGCAATGTTGCGTTCTAAACGGAAATTATGAATTTAGAAGCGGCTTAAATGTGCTATTGTCACTATTTTTCAACAAGAATTGGGCCAAGGGGGAGCCCAAGAATTGGAACCTACGAGGAGACTCATGGACATTGGAATTCATGCGTCTATGGAAACATTATTGGTTATGATCTCAGGACTTCTATTTTTGGCTGTGGAGTTCCCTGATGCATCAGAAATTGAAGGAAAATGAGAGAGCTGATCAAAGCAGACACGGCAAGCTCCTTCATCAAATTCGACCAGTTGGGGAGGGCACGAGTAGCGGCAAACGGTGAACTGAATGACAGTGATTCAGTGAAGGAATACATCTGAAGCCCTGTGCTCTCTATGGAAAACAGTTTAAGCCTGCATATATAATGGAAGCACAGAATTACACGGGTGAGGACAAATTCTATTCTCTGAGTGCACTGTGCTGATTTGATTTGATTTGATTTGACCTTGTTTGCCCCGTGTTTACATTCCTCCTGACTGAGACAAGCGGAAGAACCGGCTCTTATGTCTACCCATACAATCAACAATCAGTTGTTTGTCGTCAGCGGATTGGACCCTCAAGGACAATGCCCATGTGCCTTCTGCAAGCGAGAGAGAGAGATAGACTCTGGACTCTGGACTTGTTTATAAGTCACATGATTATAACATCTATCCACTGCCAGGAGGCGCCCTCTGCTGCTCACTAACAACTGTTACATTTACACTACACAATGCATACAACACTACATGCATACGATATACACACACTGCTCTCCCTCTGCTGTGTGATCTGTCTACTAAATGTCTGCTAAATATGCATTGAGGGTTTTTTTGCCTGCAATCAAAATTTCGCTTACTCATTAAGCGTCAATTTGATAAAACATGTTTTTTTTCTCTCGCCTACTGTGTCATATCCTTTCTTTTCTTTTTTTTCCTTTCTTCTTTATGACTGGCGCCTAGCGGCTGCCCTGGCCTTGGATGCGCTCTGCAGAGCGTGCCCAAATGCCAAGTCACGTTTCGTTACCTTGTATTCATACATGTGTAATGACAATAAAGTTGAATCTCAATCTCAATCTCAATCTCAATCTCAAATGCCTGTTGCACTCAAGTGTTTTTGAAGAGGTAAAGTAGTGTCTGTGGTTCATTAGTAGCCACTGGGCTGGTAGTGTCGGATCAGTGGAAAAACAGTGAAAGCTAATTTCAGAATTATAGCATGAATACTTGCTTCAAAAGGACATATGACAATGCAAGGATGACTTTTAATTAACTGGAACAGCATGGTGGCAGAGTGGTTAGCACTGTGGCAGCACAGCAACTCACCCTTGGCCGGGGGATCCTGGGCTCAATCCCAACCCCCGACCAACAGTGATCTGTTTGGAGTTTGTATGTTCTTCCCGTGTCTGCGTGGGTTTACTCCGGGATTTCTCCGGTTTCCTCCCACATGCCAAAAACATGCAAGTTAGGTTAATTGGCATCAAACTGGGGATTCTAAATTGTCCTTAGGTATGACTGTGAGAGTGAATGGTTGTCTGTCTCTCTGTGTTGGCCCTGCGATGGACTGGCGATCTGTCCAGGGTGTACCCTGCCTCTCGCCCAAAGATGCTGAGATAGGCTCCAGCCCCCCTGCGACCCGAAAAGGATTAAGCGGAAGAAGATGGATGGATGGATGGATGAAGTTGCCTCTAAATTTGAATCCAGGCATCTTTACTTACTTTCTAGTTCTTCTTGCTGCTTCAAAAACTGTTTCCCATTAGAATATTTTTCAAAGGTTTTCTTTCAACCAATCCTCACAAGGAAACACCAACCACCTAATTAACTGTCTTTTAAGATTGTTTTCCCCTTTTCATCACCTGGGTTAGTGTTGCAATATAATGATTTTGTTGTAATGTGCTGCACACCCGCATGCCAGCATGCATTTGTCTGTTTTCCTGTTAATTTCCTCATAAATCTGTATGCCACCTCACTTCCTCCTTTCCCCCGTTGCAGCACTTTATTATCAGTGAGCAAAAGATCTATAGCATGCTTTTCAAGACTGTATATAATCCAAACAACTCACACTGCTGCACAACAGGGGGTACCCACTATTAGAAGTATTGTGTGTAGCTCGAAGGTGTATAGACCACTGCCATTCACTGCAGGTGTACTGTAGTGTTTGGAGCTTATTTAAAGAAAGGCCACTCCCTGCTGGGTCAGATTTCCCTTCAAGCTTTTACTTGCAAAGATTTGTCTGTTGTCAACATGCAAACGTAGCCTGAAACCTTGTAACCTCTGGTGCCTGTCAGAGTGACAGAGGAAACTAAAAGCCATGTGTTAGTGAGTTCTGTATATTTGTCTTAATTGTTGTATACTGGTATGTTGTGCTGTTAAGTTAAAGCATCACCAAAATGTGTCTGTGGTCATTATAGCAAAGGTTATTCCAATTTCTAATGAACAAATGAATGTACTGAATAGAATAGAAGTGTAAATAAGTAATGTCATTACAATAAACTTTTTCAAAGAAATGCTGAAAAAAAATATAACTTTAGACATATTATGCCAGAAATGTCTCGGGGAGGTATTTTTTTTTTCTTTTTTAGCATTTTATAAATACTTTTTTTTTAAAAAATTTGATCAGATTTTTTTTTTTAATTTTGATTTCGTATACTTTATTTTTTTTTTATTTAAATTTTTGTAAAGGGTATACATGTCATTACAGCATTGCATTGTTTACATTTTCATCTCATATTCCCCAATTTTTTTGTTTTTTGACAACATTGGAAAAAAAATTATTACAACACCCTTTTTTTGAAGTGAAAGAAAAAGAGAAATTAAAAGAAGAACAAAGAAAAAAAAACAAAAACAAAAAACAAAAGAGCAGAAAAATAAAAGAGGATCTGAGTAGCGTTGGAGCAAAGAGAGGTGCCATTATTGAAATGGTATTTGTCAAAGATTAGATCTGATGGAAGAGACATGCGTTCCAGGGTTGCCAAAAGTTTAAGAACCTACCCATGTCCTGTCTCAGTGCAAATGTCAACTTTTCCATCGAATAAATGTCCTGAATCACGTTAATCCAATCTTCAGGTGTTGGACAGTCTTTCAACATCCATTTTTTTGTTAGAGCTTTTTTACTTGCCAATATTAAAACAGTGAATAAGTATTTTTCCCCTCGTCTTTCCAGTGATTCCGGTAGTAAACCCAAATACAAAGTTACAAAAGAAAAGGGAACTGTTACTTTGAATATTTTCCCCAATATTGTCTGTACATTGGTCCAATATTGGTGGATAACTGTCATATCCGGCTCTAGGGAGCCGGGCAATCAGAGCCAGGGACAAGCCAGTGAGTCGAGATGTTTTATTCTGGGTAAGGGATAAGGGGAGCACAGACACTCATACAGACGTACATTCTCAGGCTGCACAGCGCAGGGGTAGGTAGCTCGTACCGGACGTGGGGGTAACAAGACGTGCATACTCACAGCGGGATACAAACACCGGAATGCTGCAAGGGGAGTTGAGGCTGACACCAGACGAAGGGGCTTCAGCCTAGCAGTGCTTATGTCGCAGCCCCGAATGATCGAAGCTGCTCCTCTTTATACTCATTAACAGCGCCCCAGCTGATGAGGATTAATTGGCCCCAGCCGTCCCGTGACACTGACAGCTGGGAACCAGCTGAGGCACTGCCCAATGAGAGGCAGGGATAAAAGGAGCATGGGCTGAGCGCCGAGCTGGCGTCTCACCCCATGGTGACAATAACTGGGCATGACCAAAACACATGAAAATGATTTGCAGTCTCTTCACCACACAAGTGCCAACAATTCAACCCCTTATGAGTAAATTTGTTTTGTGCAGGTGTTCTGAAAAATCTTACCAAATTTTTCCATCCAAATTCTCTCCACTGTAGGGATGAGGTGCTTTTCCATGGTTGTTTATTTAGCTTTTCCCATATTTCCAGTTGTAAAGTGAAATTCCCCTCTTTTTCCCATCTCTCTTTTATATATGATGTGTTGTCTCCTTTTAAGTCTTGAAGACTATGGTATATTTTAGAAATGTATCTGATCCCTGCGATCCTTTTATATGCCATTAAGAAGACCTTCAGAACACCTGACTGGGCCCTTTGCAAATCCTCCTTTTTAAGTATTTTGTTTATGTGGTGTCTAAGCTGAAAGAACCTGTAAAGGTCTTAATTTACTAGACCTTGTTTTTTCAAGTCTTCAAAACTTCTTAAAGTTTGCCCTTTGAAAAAATCGTAATATTTTATCAGTCCGTTCTCTTTCCACTTTTTAAATCTAGTGTCTGTCTTTTATTAGGAATAAAGTCCTGATCATAGGAAATCCATTGCAATAATCGATAGGGTTCTTTAGTTTGATTCTCTCTGACTATCTTAAACCAAATTTTTAGCAGGGTCTCTATCCACGGGTTAGTGTTATTCAAATGTTTAGGTAAGGCATTGTTCCCTATTATCGCCTGTAGGGGAATGTCACTTGTTATTTGGCATTCCATCTCCTTCCATTGTGCAGTGTAGACTGGGTTACATATCTCTACTAAAGTTTTAATTTGTGCGGCTTTTAAAATAGTCCTGAGAATTGGCAGCGCGAGCCCACCTTTGTCTTTGTTAGCTGGTAGGGTTCTATAATCTGAATTCTTGGTCTCTTGCCCCTGCCATATGAATCTTGAGATCCTTCTGTCCAGTTTCTTGCCCATGTTTTTTTGGGAGGTACTACCGGTATTGTTTGGAAAAGGTATAGAAGACGTGGAAGTATATTCATTTTGACTGCTACAATTCTTGTGCAGTACCCAAAGATGGTATCTTATATCCATCTTGCTAGATCAGATTTTATTTTTGCATCATTGGATCAAGTTTTAGTGTTTATAATTTTGTTGAGTTGTTTCAGGATATTGACCCCCAGATAATTCATAGATTCCAATCTCCCAGTTAGTTTTGAGTTTGCTTAGTAAATATTGATTTGGGTCATAGTTGATGTTAAAATTTGAATTTTATGCATGTCTAATTTGTACCCGATAACTCTCCATACTCTGAAAAAACTGAGATTAGTTCTGAAAAGAGGTGTCCGGCTAGCCCAAGGTATATTAAGGATGTCATCGGCAAAGAGTGCTATTTTATGTTCCTTCTGACCAAGTGTAATACCTTGAATTTTTTGATTCTGTCTTATCCATTGGCTCAGAGGTTCTAGAAGATTGCAAAAGAGCAGTGGAGACAAGGGGCAGCCCCTGACGACATCCTCTTTCCAGTTCAAAAGAGATGATAATTTACCGTTAATCTTATTTTAGCTGTTGGTTTTTTATATAATGACTGGATAGTTCTAATGAAGTTATTATGAAAATTGAAACTGGATAAGATTCTATATAGGAAAGACAGTCAACCGAATCAAATGCTTTTTCAGCATCTAATCCCAATATGGCTGCATTAAATTATATTTTTTTATATGATGACTTATGTGTAAAGTGCGTCTCTAAGTTATCTTGTGTCCTGTGTCTTTGTCTTATAAAACCTGTTTGGTCTAAATGAATTAAGTCTGTCAGTATATTTTCTACCTTTTGGCAAGGATAGCCGATAAAAAGTTTGTAGTCCTGATTTAACACACTGATTGGTCTGTAGTTGGAGCAGTCTAGTTTATCCTTTTTCAGGTTTAGGTATGATTGCAGGGACCCCTTCTCTCCAGGAGGGGGGGGGGGTTTCCTCTGTGTGGAGGACATAGTTAAATGTTTTCAGGAGGTGAGGAGATAGTTGCTGTTTAAGGTTTTGTACCACGATGCTGTATAGCCATCTGCTACCTGGGGATTTGTTAGCTTTAAGTTTCATAATTGCTTTTTCTAATTCTTTAGGTTGTATTTCTGACAGTAGTGTTTTATTTTGTAACTCAGTAAGTGGGCAAGTTTTAATGTATTTGGAAGGCTTCAGATGCTTTTTTGTGTTTTTGAGGGAGTATAAGTTCTTGTAGTAATTCTCGAAGCTTTTAAGAATTTCCTGAATTCTATATTTTATTTCCTTTGATACTGGGTCTCTGATTTTGTAAATTGCTCCTCTCCGTTTGTTGTTTCCTCAATTTGTTGGCTAGTAATTTTGCCGATTTGCTAATTGTTTCCTGGTATTTTTGTTCTAGAAATGTAAGTTTCTTCTGGATTTCTATTGTGTAGATCTTGTTTATTTGTTTTTTAATTTCCTTAATTTTGAGGAAGTCATTACGAATAAGTGTTGTCTTTGTGCTCTTTTTCTAGTTTCTTAAGTTTCTGACTCTAATGTGATTAGTTTTTTCTCGTCCCAGTTTCTTTGGGGTTGCCAGTTTTTGCGTTAGTCTTTCCCCGTTATTACACTGCCTTTGCATGTGATCCCACCAGTATTAAAGGGGATACTTCTCCTTTTCATTTTCTTCCAAATATCTGATTCCAATTCATCTTTCAGTGGGTTCCTTTCAGCACATTTGAATTTAACCTCCAAGAAAATGTATTATTTGTGTATTTTTGGATATTTAAGTCCATATAGATCGGACTGTGGTCAGAGAGATCCATCAGTCCTATTTTACATGTATTTACTCTTCCAATGTCTCTATTAAACATAAAAATATATATATTTACATATTTATTCCATCTAGCTACAATGCTCCGCACTGGGTGTGTTTATATTTATATATCTATATATTTATTCCATCTAGCTACAATGCTCCGCACTGTGTGTTTATATATCTACATATTATTCCATCTAGCTACATTGCTCCGCACTGTGTGTTTATATATTTACATATTTATTCCACCTAGCTGCAATGCTCCATACTGTGGGTGTTTATATATTTACATATTTATTCCATCTAGCTACAACGCTCCGCACTGTGTGTTTATATATTCATATATTTATTCCATCCAGCTACAATGCTCTGCACTGTGTGTGTATATATATATATTTTATAGTAATATGTACATATGTATATTAGCTGTTCTTGCTTGCTTGTTTTTTTCTTGCCTTCTCGATGTTGCTCTGAGTGTTGCTATCCCTCTTGCTGTTGCAATCCTGGAATTTACACCAGTTTGTGGGACTAATAATGGCTTAATCTTATCTTTTCTTATCTTATCTTATCTTATCTTAAAATATAGTCAGTCCGATTGAGTATGATGAATTTGGTGCCGGAGTAAAATGTATAATCTTTTACACTGGGGTTGAGTTCCCTCCACACCGTCACAGATTCCTATTTCTTTTAGTAGCATCTGAGTTTTTCTACTTTGAGTGTTATTTTGATGTGGAGAATTACCTGATGCATCCCAGTATGGGTTCAGTCTTAGATTGAAGTCTCCCCTACATATCACTAAACCTTTGGCTTTAGTTATCATTAGGTCAAATACATTTTTATAAAATTTCCAGTTAGCCCCTGGAGGTGCATATACATTCAGCAGGGTGATATCTTCTCCCTCTAGCTGACCAAGTACCATGCTAAATCTTCCTTCTTTATCTTTGTGTTCTGAATTTTTTTCAAACATAATTTTGGTTGAGATCAATGTCGCTACCCCCCTCCTCCTCCCTGACTTATATGAGGATGAAGAGATCAGTTTAAACCCTTGTCTATTAAGTTTAGTGTGCTCCAAGTCTGTTAGGTGGGTTTCCTGTAAAAATATTATTCCTGCTTTGTCTTTCTTTCATTTTGCCAAGAATCTTGGATCTTTTAACTGGTATTCAGGATCCCTTTTACATTATATGAGATTATTTTGGTTACACCCTGTTTCTCCATTGTATTGTCTTATTTAGTATAACAGTGTAGTGGCCCTCTTTTATGCTACTCAGAAACTGAAAGAACATTAAGAACATAAAAAACATTAAGAACATAGTATATAAAACATTAAAACAAAAAAATGTCAAAAGATCTTCCTGAGCTGAGGTCTTTTTAGTGACCTTAGAAGAGCCTTGCTGGTGTGTTGGCTCTGAGGGAAATTCCTCAAACTCTGTTACGTGTTGAGGGCCCTCTCTTACACCTGTAAGTTGTCCCATGTTTTTAACGTGAATTTCAGATCCCAATCCGAACTTGTAATGATTTTTTTTTTTTTAATGCCTATACCCTATGAAATTGTGCGCAACCTCCCACCACCGTCACAGCAAACAATCACGTTAATACAGTATTTGTTAGTGTGGAGAGTTCATGTGGTTCATTGTCACATTTCTATTTCAACAAGTTTTTTTTTCTTTTTTTTTTGAAGACTTACTTGTTTCTAATATTATGACTGTTCCATGAAATGTTTTACCCCTTCATACTTGCTGATTCTGCATCTCCTTTAATGTTTGTTACCTTGTAGGAGGAGGGTTTGATGCGCAGATTGATTAAAAATATCGTTATTCCCTCCTGAAAGCGCTCAGTTTTTCCTTATAGCCCTGGCGCTGGGTTTCCCGCTGCTGGCCCGTGGATTTTGAGGGTTTCTGTGTGCACCACGTTTGAGCCTTGATTCTTTCGATCAAGTCTGCTGCGGGTTTATACACCGTTACCGGGAGCCCTCTTCTCGCCATATCCGTGGTTGCTTCTTCCGCCGAGTTGTAGAGACCACGTCTCATCTCCGTAAAAAACCCAGCAGCTTCGCCGGAAATGGAGTTTGAAAGCGCAGTTTTCTTCTCTCTTAGTACCATTTTTAGCGTCGTTATATTCCCAACGCTTTTTAAAGGACTTCCAGGGCGTAGTCGTGCTCCACAAAAACTTTTTCTTTCTTGGGCATAAAATCCTTTTTCTGCCAAGCCAGTCTCAAAACCTCTTCTTTTGTTCTGAAGTTGGAAAACTTCACCACCACCGATCTTGGAGGCGCTTCCGCCAACTGCCTTGGGGCTAATGAACGGTGCGCCCTTTCTATCTTCAAGTAGGTGGATTGGGGAATTTTCAACTTCTCTCTCAGTATGGTTTCCACGCATGCAGCCATTGTGGTGAAACCGTCCTCGACTCCTTCTTTCAGACCATGAATTCTTATGTTGTCCCTTCTTAGTCTTCCTTCTTGGTCGGTTAGCTTAGCCTCCAGTCTTGTCTGTCATTTGAGTAATTCCAGCATGGTTTCTTCCAGCCCTTTTATTCTTTCCTCTGCTTCCATGATTCAGTCCTCAGTCTGGTCCACTCTGTTGTTTGTCCTTTTTATTTCATCTTTAATTTCACGAAATTCGGCCCAACACTCTCGGCGAAATTCTCTTAATTCTTGAATTATCGTTTTTAAGCTAACCGTGTTGCTAGCCTCATTCAGCTCCTCTGTTTCCGAGTGGATGTCCTCCAGGTCAGATTCTCCGGCCGATGCATGTCTTGGCCTGGCAAATGTCGATCTCTTCTGCTTTCCTTTAGGCATAATGACTTTGTCTTTTGATTTTCACTCTTCCAAAAATCCGTTAAGTCTGATTTTCAAGGTATTTTCAGAGATGGGGTCTTGGAGCTTCAGCGTTAAGCTGCTATCACCATGGTGCCCAGACCAGAAGTGTTATAAATACTTTTTAATTGGATTCCCTTCCAAATATACTGTATCTATGTCTAACTTTGTTTTTGTTTTTATTTGCATTTTTTTTAAACATTTATTTTAGTCATTTTAAGCGGGAATGAATGTGGGGGTGTCCTAAAAAAGATGGAGGGTGTCCTAATTTATTCCTCACTATATGTTTAGAATTATATTTTACAGAAAATTTGAAAAAGGTCTTTAATTCATTTTTAATTGTTTAGTTGTATTACATGAATCTCCCAGTATTTTAAACACTGATATTAAATATCCATATGTCCAAATATGTTAAAAAACACACAGGCTTCTACAGGATATTCTAATTTTTTCACATGACCGTATGTGTATGCATGTGTGTATGCATGTGTGTGAAAACGAGCGTGAAAGCGAGTGTGTGCATGTGAGCGGTTTGCCAGGAAACATATGTGGCAGGCCACAGCTACCCTCCCCACCCCGAAATCACGAGCAAGCAAGACAGCGGCAGCAATCCCCGGGGAGCGCAGCCGCAGCCCCCACAGAGCACAAATGTCCCGAAGCCACCAAGCCCCAGGACAGCCAGGCATCCACCCCAGGAGGAACGACAACAGAGGCTGGGCTACGAAGTGACAAGCACAGTGCAGCCCCACCCCAGGTCGGCCATCCCCCAGGCCACCAGAAGGTAAAGCCCCCCCCCCCCACCCCACGCTGGGGAGCGCAGACACACACACAGCAGACCTGCGCCCACCCCAGTGCCCCAGATTACATGCCCCGGGAGCCTCCAGGTACCCACGCCCAAGGGAGGTGTCAGCAAGAGTGGAGAGCTGCAACACCTCACCCCTATCAGCATGATCAAACACGGACATGAATTCTGTCACAAACTCCTGGTTACACGTGAGTCCCAAATCCAAACTGAAGGGTGAGTGTGTCCTCAGCCCTTGAAGTGGTGCAGGCAGGTACGGGACACCCGGGACCTGAGGTGGAGCTGGCTAAGATGACCCTCTGTCACAGACTGGACCAAGCTAAACGGTGGCGAGGAGCATCCTCCGTCCCTCCGTACAGCTGCATAGAGGGTCTCTCCACCCTCAGCTGCCCCATCTTGCCTTACACTAAACCTGCTGCAACTAACCGAACCCCCGTGTCATTGCCCTCGTCTGGCCATTCTCCCCTCCAGTCGGCTCTCCCCTCTCAGGCCAGCTTGCAATCTCAGTGACAGAACGCCCACCTTCCTGTCAAACTCCGCTCTCCACAATGTTGGTCGCCAGCATGCGGCGATCACCCCTCAGTCTTCCCTAGACAGCAATGTGGGTGTGTCGGAACTGGAGGACGACTCCATTGCTCATGAGCTACAAACTGCAACGACATGACAGACGTGGAGGTCATGGCACGACTTCAGGAGGAGAGCCTCCGACAGGACTACGCCTCTACCTCAGCCACAGCCAGCCATCGCAGCTCCAGCCTCTCCTTGCACTCCCTCAGGCGCAGCGAGATGGATCTGGAAGAGGAGGACGAGGACGACGAGGGGTACGACCAGCTCCCGCCCCCCCAGCCGCGTCTATTCCGCACCGGATCTATGCAGCGGAAGCGGCCTGCCCCACTCTCACACCTTCTCCAGTATCAAGAGACTGCCGGCGCACCTCAGCCACCCCTCAGTTTTCACTCAGTGGACCTCTCTCAGTACTCTGGACCTTCCAGCCTGATGGCAGAAACGCACACAGTGTACAGAAATGGCACAGACAAGCTACGGAGAAGCATGCCCCAACCTGATCCAAGCTCCCAGCATGCCAAGTGTTCCCAGTATTCCAAGCCTGGCTTCCTCTGTCAACCCGCCCTCCCAAGGCCCCTCCTCCTAGCCAACAATGCCTTCCATCCGCAGCAGCCAGAGCTTTGACTCCTCCAGTGGGCTTGCACGACTCCAGTCCTCTATTCCTTCCCCAGGCCAGCTCAGCCAGCGAGTCCAGAGCATCGGCAACTTTCCCACCACTCCTCGATACCCTCTAAAAGCCACGGCCTATGTGAGCCCCACGGTGCAGCAGGGTCCCACCTCCACCTCTCTGTCATCTTCAACCAGTCTGAACTCCATCTCCAGCAGCGCCGGCCTGCCTCCTCAGCCCCTCAAACCCAGCAACAGCATCAGCTTGCTGCCACACGCCCTGAAAGCCGCCAACCCATCAGCTGCACTGTGCAGTTCCCTGCCTCGCCCAGCCTCCTTTGTTGGAATGTGCGGACTTCCTCGCGCTAGTAAAATCACCCAGCCCACACGCAGCTTGCTGACTCCCCCAAAGAGCCTGGCAACTCTGAGCGCCCTGAGGGACAGCAGCTGGAAAGACGGCTGCTACTGACGCCCACATGAACCGACGTCTGAGAGGTGCACAGGGTATCACCGTACGGGACCCAGCTCATTCTAAACGCTGCTGTGAGGTGGTCCCCATAGAGACTGTTAATGAAAATAAAAGCACTACTCCTCACTGAAGGACAAAATACTGAACAGTTTGGGTCCAGCAGGCTGGATCTTTACCTTAACAGCTACTGAAACACAAAGCGGTACATTATAAAAGAATCAGGCAACAGCCTGATGATCAGCTCTTAAATGTGAATCTCATTTGATAGTATGTGTTTCTTTTCTTTCTAGATTTGTCATTGTGGGGTGATTTCATTCATTAGAGCAGACTTTACTGCTTCGAAAATAATCTCATGCTTTTGTAAATGCTTTTAATGAATTCATGACTCATTTTGCAGATATTATTTTAACAGGCAGTGGTGTCAGATATGAAGTTCAGCCTGACTTTGAAGTTTTGTTACTCCCTGTGCCTGTTACAGTAAACTTATGTAATCTATAAGTTAGCGTTATCGTCTGGACCTCACAGCACTTTGGGTAGGAATTATGATTAACACATTGAAATAAATGATCTGCTATTTTAAATATGGCATTCATTAATGTCACTGGGCACACTTTATCTTTTGGCTAGTTTCTTTTAAATACAGTATAACATTTTTAAAGTTCTTTGACAGACATAACTGCTGCAGTGATATGGCACATAAAGCTCCAAATGCTTTGTACAGAGGGACAAAATGCGAAAGCGGAAAAGAGGAGGTGGATTTTTAAATTAAATAAAAGCATTTCAAAATATTAAAAAAAAAAAAGGAGCGGAGAGCCCCAGGGGGAACCTCCTGACCAGGAGGGGTGCTGCACTTTTCTCCCAGTTAGGACAAAAGTATATGGTTGGTTGCAAGCTAAATGATGGTTGAGACCTACTACAATTTTCAGAAACAGCAATGAGATCTAACAAAGCTAATGCCAAGGAAAGGCTAGCTATGCTAGCAGCTAACACCATGAAGTGGATCTGTAGTGGAGCTGAAATGACGAGGGCGGTTTTGTATTAAAAACAGGGTTTTTAATGAATAGCTCCTCTATCAAATCTCATCAGGTGTAGAGCTTGGCAGAAGGCAAGAGAAAAGAACTCTGCTTCGCTCGCTGGTTAAATACAAGCACGCATAGCACCACTCATTGAAACAGCTGACGTCAGAGCCACTCATTGAAAAAAGGTAACATCTCCCCGTTATCTTAATCCCCATTGTCCTGCCATCCCCCTCTCCCTGTCTTGGGAGGTGATGGGAACTCCCCCTCTCGCTTTAGGGGGTAAAGGTGTCGAGTCCGTCTCCACTGCCGTGTCCTGGGAGGTCCATTGTCTTTACTCCGGCGCGGGGGATGCTCTGTCCTTACTAGGTGTGAAGCTCTTTACATATGCTGTCACAAAACATTTCCACTTGTTCTAACATATGTAGATATGGGATATAAGCGTCATATATACCACAGGCCCCCCAAACACTAGGAAAGGACATAGAAAGAATTACAGTCTAAGATAACGACTATGAAATACTACGTGTTACAACTGTTGCTACCGGAGAAATTTTCTAGCAGCTATGCTCCTAAGAAAGTTCAGTGGTAAACATAACAGCATAGTGAAATCATAAGTAGCCTTAAACTGTTGTAGCACAATTAGTGGATAATTGTGGGGTGATTGGTATCAGTCCTTGTGCTGTCTGGGCTTAATCCTTCTCCCAAAACTGCTGTAGGTTGGCTTAGGTGTCCCGCTGGGACCTTCTCGTGGTAAATCTGCATTGTGGGAAGGAAAGAGATTATTTGTTCCCTGCCTGGGGGCTGAGACTTTTCCTCTGGGGGGTCTACCACGCCGAGGCGCTCGTGCCACCTGTGTAGGCTCATCTCTCAGCAAGAAGGCAGGTTTGAGTCTGTCAACACTGACCACTTCCTTTCTGTCCCCATAATCAAGCACAAAGTGTTTGTCACCATTTTCCAGCACTCTGAACGGGCCATCATAAACTGGGCGTAGCATTGGTTTAATAGCTTCATGCTTAACAAAAACGAACTCAGCGCTTTTCAAAGTTTGAGGAAGAAAAACTCGTGGAAAAGAGTGATGAGCTGGACCGTGGAGGGAAACCGGTCCACTGCTGCCTAAAAACCTTGGGACGGGAAAGTGTCCTGGTTCTGGGTTCTCTGGTAAAAATTCTCCTGGGAGTCTGATAGGCTGGGCAAAAACTAATTCTGCAGGAGAAGCGTCTAAATCCTCTTTAGGTGCTGCACGCAACCCCAATAAAACCCAGGGAAGTTTATTAACCCAATTTGTGTCCGTTAGTGAGGCGCTGAGGGCAGCCTTTAAGGACCTGTGAAAACGCTCGCATAACCCATTGGCCTGAGGGTGATAAGCGGTGGTGCGATGAATTGTTGTCCCTAAACTGTTAGACATGGCTGACCAGAGCTCTGAGATAAACTGAGGCCCTCTGTCTGACGTGATGTCTGATGGAACACCGAAACGTGCCACCCAGTTTGCTAGAAAAACGCGAGCGACTTCCTCCGCTGTGGTTGACGCTAAAGGGACTGCCTCTGGCCAGCGCATGGTGCGGTCTATCATAGTTAGCAGGTGTGTGAAACCTTGGGAGGAAGGTAGCGGCCCCACGAGGTCGACGTGAATGTGGTCGAATCTTCTAGCAGGAATTGGAAAAGGCTCCAGAGGGGCCTTTGTGTGTCTGTGTATTTTGGCGCGTTGACAAGGAATGCAAGTTTTTGCCCATTCTCTTACGTTTTTGCGCAGGCCTGACCACACAAACTTTTCAGCAACCATTTTGACCGAGGCGCGCACACCTGGGTGCACGAGGGAGTGAATTGCGTCGAAAATATGGCGGCGCCAAGCAGTTGGTACTAACGGGCGAGGTCGGCCGGTTGAAACGTCGCATATTAGGGGAGGCACGCCGTCGCGCAACTTTTTTTTCTCCAGCCTTAACCCTGTTGGTCCAGACAGGAGCGCGCGCACGTCTGCATCACTGCTTTGTTCTTCCGCCATGGCTGCATAATCTATCCCATCCTGGATAGGTGCTGCGTATGTGTGTGCGTTAGTGAAGAGTTCCGCTGCTGAGGCGGTGTAATCTGTCTCCCCGTGCTCTGGCGGTGTCACAGCGCGAGAGAGACAGTCAGCTACTACGTTAAGTTTGCCTGCTACGTGTCGAACATCTGTGGTGAACTCTGAGATCGCAGCTAGCTGTCTTTGTTGTCTGCCTGACCATGGTTCTGAAATTTTGGCCATAGCAAAAGTGAGCGGCTTATGGTCCACGAAAGCCGTGAAACTCCGCCTTCTAACCAAAACTGGAAGTGGCGGATGGACAAATGAAGCGCCAGCAGCTCTCTGTCAAAAGTGCTGTATTTGCGTTCAGCTGGGTTTAGCGATTTGCTAAAGAATGCTAAAGGTTGCCAGACCCCACTGACAAGTTGTTCTACAACTGCCCCTATAGCCAGGTCTGAAGCATCTGTGGTTAGAGCAATGCGGGCTGAGGAATCTGGGTGGACTAACATTGTGGCGTTAGCTAGGGCGCTTTTTACTTCCGCGAAAGCGCGTTCGCGCTCCGGGGTCCATTCGACCGCGTTGGAAGCTTTCTTTTTTCTGAGCGCGTCATATAGGGGTTGCATGAGCTGAGCTGCGTGGGGGAGGAAACGGTTGTAAAAATTAACCATCCCCAAAAATTCCTGTAGCGACTTAACAGTTTGAGGCCGTGGAAAACTTTCTATCGCACGAACTTTGTCTGGAAGCGGAATTGCCCCTGCCGGGGAGACCCTATGTCCCAAAAAATCAATTTGTGATACACCGAATTTGCATTTGGCTGGATTGATTATAAGTCCGTGCTCTTCCAGCCTCTGAAAAACGGTAGTGAGGTGCTGTTCGTGTTCTTCCTCGGATGAACTGGCTACCAGCATGTCATCGAGGTAGACAAAAACAAAGGGTAGGTCGCGTAGGACTGCGTCCATCATCCGTTGAAAAGTTTGAGCCACGCCTTTGAGGCCGAATGGCATTCTTAGGAATTCAAAAAGGCCGAAAGGGGTTATAACCGTTGTTTTAGGAATATCTTCAGCTCGGACTGGGACTTGGTGATAACCACGGACTAAGTCTATTTTTGAAAAAATGCGCGCACCCGCTAAATGCAGTGAAAAATCCTGAATGTGAGGAATGGGGTAGCGGTCATGCACTGTAGCGTTGTTTAGCCTGCGGTAATCTCCGCACGGTCTCCAAGAACCGTCGGATTTCGGGACCATGTGAAGTGGTGAAGCCCAAGGGCTCTTTGAATGTCGGCAAATGCCTAATTTTTCAAGAGCTGCAAATTCGTCCCTTGCTATGTTGAGCTTGGCCGCGTCTAAGCGGCGAGCTTTGGCAAAAACGGGAGGTCCCGTTGTTGGAATGAAGTGTTTAACCCCGTGTTTGGCTACAGTGGCTGAGAATTTGGGGGTTGTGAGTGCTGGAAATTGGGTGAGGAGTTGCTCAAACTTACCTCCCGCCGTGGTGACGTTGGCCTGCACAGGTGGTGGAGAAACTCGAGCTGAACATGGAATAGAAGCAAAAGATAGTGCATTAACCAGGCGCCTATTTGCAAGATCCACTAATAACCCATGTGCACACAGAAAATCTGCGCCTAACAAGTTAAAGCTCACCGCTGCTACAACAAATGTCCATCTGTAGCTGCGGCCGTGGATGAGGAGGTGCAGGCTCTTTTCCCCGAACGTGTCGATGTCAGAGCCGTTGGCTGCCACTGCTCCGTTGCCCCAGGTGCCCATGGTTCGATCTGCGTGGGAGGGCGTGACGAAACTGAGCTGAGCTCCCGTGTCGATGAGGAACTGCTTGCCTGTGTATCCATCCGTCACATATAACAGCTTACTCTTCTCGCCGAGAACCGTTGCTGTTAATGGCCCTCGGCTTGGGCGTTTCCCCGACATCGTAAACTTGCAGGGGGGGAACGCATTTGCGGGCTTTCTCTGCGAAGCGGTGGTGATAATAGCAGACGTCGTTCTGCTCGTTGCGCTTGGGCCGCGCCGCTGTCACCGTGGGATGAGTCTCTCCAAGGCTCGAGGTGTCCGTTTTCAGATCTGCGGATGCCGCTGTGGGTGTCCGTTCTCTGCAGGCGTTGACGAGCCGGTAAGCCTCGTTGGCCAGTGTGCGGAAATCCTGATGATTATTGCACTTCATGCTGGCGAGTGTCCCTCTCAACTGCGGTGGTAGCGTGCTGAGGAAGATGAATTGGAAAAGGAAATTATCATTATCCTCCTCCTTGAGTTGTAGCAAATCCTCCATGAGGGTCCTCGGATTGCTCCCTCTGTGGCCGTAGACCGCCAGGATCCTCTCGGCTCTTTCCTCCGCTGATGGGACATAATTCGCTACGATGGTCGCCTTGAGTGTCTCATATTTGTCCCGGGCTGGTGGTCGCTGGACCAAGCTCCGCACACACTTCGAAGTGGCGGAGTCGAGTTTGGAGACGATATGGTAAAACTTAATATCGTCTGCTGTGATGCCCGCCAGTATAAACTGGGCTTCAGCTTGCTGAAACCAAGAGGCGGGGTCATCTTGCCAGAAGTCTGGCAGGTTGACAGCAACGGCGTTCGTGCACACCATCACTGTTGTGCCCGCCGGGTGAGAGTGCCTTGCCTCGGCACTCGTGGCGGTGCTGGAGCTCGGTTGAGCTCTCTCAGTGCCCTCTGCCGTGGGGAACAGCTGTCTGCTTGTTCCCTCATCTGTGTCGTCGCTGGCGTATGCAGGAGTCACCAAGGATGAGCAGCTTGAAGAACGCCTCCGGTCCATATTCTCGCGTCAGGGTCACCAGTGTAGTGGAGCTGAAATGACGAGGCGGTTTTGTATTAAAAACAGGGTTTTTAATGAATAGCTCCTCTATCAAATCTCATCAGGTGTAGAGCTTGGCAGAAGGCAAGAGAAAGAACTCTGCTTCGCTCGCTGGTTAAATACAAGCACGCATAGCACCACTCATTGAAACAGCTGACGTCAGAGCCACTCATTGAAAAAGGTAACATCTCCCCGTTATCTTAATCCCCATTGTCCTGCCATCCCCTCTCCCTGTCTTGGGAGGTGATGGGAACTCCCCCTCTCGCTTTAGGGGGTAAAGGTGTCGAGTCCGTCTCCACTGCCGCGTCCTGGGAGGTCCATTGTCTTTACTCCGGCGCGGGGGATGCTCTGTCCTTACTAGGTGTGAAGCTCTTTACATATGCTGTCACAAAACATTTCCACTTGTTCTAACATATGTAGATATGGGATATAAGCGTCATATATACCACAGATCTACACTTATCTGAATGCCCAAGGCTTGATTTCAAACATGGGTAAGTGTCTGGACAGTTTATGATACAGCAAGAATTAAACCGTCTAATTGCCAGATATGTCATTAAAGACTGAAGACATGCTATCAACAGTCACTTTCAGACAGCTGAGACAGTGGATAAAGATGGTTCCAAAATAGATTTTGATCTTTAACCCTTTAACTGCCCTAGGTGCCATATGGCGCCTGGGGCAGTGCAAGGCAACTCAAGGGCCCCCTAGTGGTCAAGAGTGGTAAAAAATTTGTCTGTAAAATAGTTCAGATTTCCAAGGCTATAACTTGAAAGTTACAAGAGATAATGGCTTACTGTCAATTAGAAAGATGTAGAATATGATCCAAAGTTTCAGATAGGAATAAATTTACACATCTAATTTGCATAATGTTGCGGCAGTTATATAAATTACATAACTCAGTCAATAAGTTGACTCGTGCAGTTGCTGCACTGTGCCACTGGGTGCACGTGACCCATCCATTTAATCTGGGCAGTTAAAGGATTAAAAGACATTTGAGGGACTGGATCAGATCTCTGTCACAGCAGACGTTTGGACTGTGGATAATGAATGTTTTCTTTGGATCAATGCACATCGGATTAATTCATCCATCCATCCATCCATCTTCTACTGCTTTTGTGGATGTCCGGGTCGCAGATGCAGCAGCTCAAGCAGAGAAGCCCAGACTTCCCAGCCACTTCACACTCAGTAGCAAACCGTCCCAGCAAGACCTGTAGGTCACTGCTCAATGAAGTCAAAAGGACAACATCATCTGCAAACAGCAGAGATGAGATCCTGTGGTCACCAAACATGACACCCTCTCTTCCTTGGCTGCGCCCAGATATCCTGTCCATAAAAATTATGAACAGGATCAGTGACAAAGGGCAGCCCTGGTGGAGTTCAACTCTCACTCGAAACGAATTTGACTGGGTGTTGGCAATACAAACCAAACTCTTGCAATGTTCGTATAGGGACCGGATAGTTCGTACCAACAAGTCCAATACCCCATACTCCCGCAGCAGCGCCCCCCCCCCCCCCCAAGAAACCACAAAGGACGTGGGTGAATGCTTTCTCCAAGTCCACAAAACACATGTAGACTGGTTGGGCAAACTCCCACGAACCCTCAAGGAGTAAATGTTATGTCCGTAAAATGTAGAACAGTGATGAGGTGAGTGGTGAACTACACAGGACTTTATTATAGACTCACAGCATATGTACAGACGCTCCCGCTAGGCTGAGAGGTGGTCGAAGAGACCGGCCCCTGCCGTACAGCCCTCTTATACCCCGGGTGGCAGCGGAACCGGGAAGGTAGAGCCGTCACCCGTGTCACACAGTAATATGTCCCATTAACGACACAACACTTCCTCCCCCTTTAAAAAATATGAGCAAACACACACCATTGGGACCCCCCCTCCCAATTTGGAACCCGAATCACACACTAAAGTGAACAGAAAATCATTAGGACCTACCTCATTCACACAAAACAACTAAGGCTAGGGGCGACAGGTGGACGACCGTCCCATCCCCACATGGCTAGATAGATTATTCTGCCATCTTTTTTAAACGCAGTCTCTCAAACACAAAATTGTCGTGCTCCTAAAATAAATAATTCAAAACAATCCCTTATCGAACACGTATACAAACATATTATTTCTTATCACTATAACACTCGTATCATATAACATATAACATCACTCATATCAACACCATGCATAATTCTTTAACCTGGGCAATTTATATACCAACAACAGATATTAAACACATTGCCCCCTCATTATCAGCCAGTCTCAGTGAAGAACCCACCCCCCGGAAACCTGTCAGGCGGGTCCCGACCAGAGCATCGTCTTCTCCTGGCACCCAGAGGCGACCCACGTCGGCGCCAAGACACCTCTCCCTTATCAGTGACACGCCGCAGCTCATTGGGGTGTCTCCATGTACCATCAGACAGCTGAAGGTAGCCATCCTCCCAAACAGCCATCACTTCCAGTCGCCCTGGTCCTCCTGCTGTTTCCGCTTTTTGCGAATTCTTCTCAACCGGGCCTCTTAACTGGGCCGGACCACATCAGCGACCCCCAGAGGAGCCTGACTTGGCTTCCAGTGTTCCTGTGTGGCATGTCGTTTTACCGTGCCAGCTGGCCCTGCCCCACTCGCTTTCATTTCAGATGCTGGCAAAGCCGTTGTAGCCCCTTGCTTCCGGTACCTCCCAGCCGAACTCCGGATTTGTTAATAATAAAACATATGCTCTGACATTGAAGCACATGTATCCCACCATAATCTTGTCAGGGAGAACCTGGTCCTTGAATTTTAATAAGACTGACATACTGTCAACCTTTTCCCCATTTCTAAAAGCCTGGAGTCATTTAATTCCTGTCATTGTTCCTCCTTTTATTAACGTCTTCATTTCTTCCAGGTTTTCTTTCAAAGGTATCCCTGATACTACCCCCCGACAGCAGTTCTCTCCCCATTAACATTCCTCTCCGCTATTTCTTTTTTGCACACTACTTTAGGCGTAAGTGCTTTGTTCTTTTGTTCTGTATTTTTACATTGAAGAAAGAGACTTCCATCTCTCAACACTTTGGCCACTTCATTGTCACCTAACGCTTTTTTCAGTCCAAGGGTTAACGTTATTGGACTTACTGCTGAGATATCATGTCCCGGTTTAAATTTCAAAATGATCTTGAACTCTTCTATCATTATCCTCCTACGAACTCACGGTTTTCCTTGTCATCAGTAAGTGCCAGCTTACTAGCAAACGTCCTTCCACTATCCTGCTTTCCATCACCCTTTTTCCCATGACTTGGAACCGGAGTTCATCTTTCCTCGTCAGAACCCCTATTACTACTACCTGCCATTCTGCTCGTCACAGTCCAGATTGTGCCTACCCGCCAAAATCGCCAAACAAGTGTACAGAATTCAAACCGACCGCCTCTCAGGAGCACTTCCCATACGCCCGAGCCACGTCCTAGAGCTTCTGTTTATCACTGCAAAGGAGCTGCTGACCATCCCACTCTAAAACGATACAGTGAGTCACCGTATCATGAACATGGCCTCAGACGTACAGTGTGCCATGCAAAAAAAAATGAATGAAAAAATGAATCAAATTCATTCACAGGTTCTAAAGCTATATTTTCATTTGCACTTTATTTAAAATTTATTTAATTTGAAACTTTTATTATTAATCTGTTTTAATCTATTTTTTGTGTTAATAAGCCTTACTCGAGCCTTTAAATTTGTTCTTGTAGCAGCTTGATATCTTTCATGAATTGTTGTAACATGTTTGGAAGAGGTGAATATAAAAAGGGAGTTGTAGCTTGGACGGCTGTGACTGTTATTGTTCTGCCAGGCAAAAATGAATGAATTAAAAATTAATCAAATTCATTTACAGATTAAAAGGTTATATTTTTTTCATTTGCACTTTATTTAAACTTTATTTACACTTTATTTAATTTCTGTTCTTGTACCAGCTTGATTTGTTCCATGAATTGATGACTGTTTGGCGTCTTCTTGTATGTGCAGGTTTACGAACGGAAAATAAATAAATGGGATGACCACATTGTATCATGCCTTTTATGACAAAGTTTTAACTTGTTAAGCTGTAAGTGGATTTGATTTAGTCATAGAATACAAATCAAACCAGGCATGACATCAATTATTAAACCAATAAAATGTTAATATTTGAATGGGCCGCAAGCCAATTTTTACTGGAAAATTTAGGCCCCGAGGTAAAAAAGGTTAAGAATCCCTGATTGAAGGAATTTAAAAAATGTACCATATTACCCTTTTTCTATTAGCATTCAGTAACAGAACTGGTCAGCAATCGGATATCATTACTTTAAACAGACTTATGAAATTAAATAAAAACACAGTGAAAGTTTCTGTTTTAGATTTAACATGTGGATTTTCCCCAAAATTGACAGCTCTTTCCTTGAGAAAGTCTTTTTTCATGGATCCAGTTATCAATGTTTTGTTAACAGTGAAAATCACCTGACTTTTATATAATCCTTTATTAGTCCCACAATAGGGAAATTACAGGGCATCCACCTGGATGGATGAGGCAGCCATGGTGCAGTGCCATTCCCTTCACCAAACACACACACATTCACAACTAGGGCCACTTTAGTCTCCAAATAACTTAACTTGCATGTTTTTTTCCTCAAGGAAATTCAATGTTCTGGATGTTCTTGCTGAAAACATTAAAAATAAAAGATTGTTCACAAGTCCCAAATCACAAGTCCAAGTCAAGTCTCAAGTGCTTATTAAGTGTGACTTGTGTCCAAGTCTCAGACTCCAGTCCCCATCTGCAGTGTGAGCTGACGTATTTTAACTTGAGTGGAAAAAAAAGCTTGATTCTTAGTCTAAGTAGCCAGTCATCGTTGAGATTCTGCCATACTGGGAGTGAGTTACAGTAATGGAGGATAAACCATTTGAAAATGAGAATTCCACTTAATGAAGACAGATGGACACATGGATAATGTTGTGAACCAAAACACAATGGCATTTATGGGATATCCACAACAGGTACAAGGCAGCAACAATAGTTACAGAAGTAACCTTGCCCCTCCGCAGGGCAAATTTCTGCTTGTTGCTCTAAACCCTGGTGGCTGTATTCACACAGGTAGAGTGATGCAATTTTTTTTCTTTGTGTGTGGTCTTAATGTACTATTAGATGAAGATACATATACTGTACATACTGTCTTGGATTTTGCCTTTACCAATAAAGGTCCCTTTGATCTGGCAATTAAATAAAACAGCTGTAATCCAAAGATGCCTTTCAATATATTTATTGTTCATTTTGGCCAAAAAAGGAAAAGTCACATAATGCTACATGCGGGCAGTGCCACGGGAAGATTTCAGAGTCTCAGTCCAGAGTGCAGAGTTTAATACAGTAAAACCAAAACAAATAAGCATACAATGCTGAGTCAGCAGTATCCAGAGCATTCTTTGTGAAGTGGAGCGTAGGTGTCTGGAAGTTTAACCTTGGGGGCCAGACTTCACAGTGTCCAAACATGATATGCTTTGTAATATCCGGAACAAAGTGTAATATTAACTAAAGAAATCATTTACAATACCATGCACAGTAAAACGTCTGCCTTGTCATGTCACGCCTCTGCTACATTAATGCCACAGCTGAGGACATCACATTTGAGATGCAGAAGGAAACCTTTTTCATCTCATAGTGAAGCCAACAAATGGCTCACTGTTACACCTTTGGAGTGAGAACATGATGGATAGAATTTTTTTTTCAGCATGATGTCACAGCAATGACACCATTTCTGCACTGGCACAGTAAACATGGCTACTGAAGAGACTGTACTGCACATGTGGTTGGATGATGGAAAAAATGTTTAATTCAGGATTCTGTTGAAAATGTTATGCATTATTCTTCCTACTCCACAAATTTCATCCAGTCCTTCATTTTCAGTCTCTGAACCAGTAGCTCCAAACCTGGGGTTCCTGGACCATTCAGATTTTCAGAAGTTTTCTAATTTCACTTCTTAATTGGTCCATAAAACTGCAAACAATTTGGCAATGTTGTGCATGGGTGAACGACAGTACAACTACCTTGAAAGGTAGTGAACTGTTGTGTAATAAGATAGGGGCACACATGATATTGCATGTTACACAATATTAGATTATGGCAAGCTTACTGTCATATTGTGGGGTTTTCCCCTACAGTTGTCATATTGTGGGGTTTTCCCCTACAGTTTGAAAGTGCTATGAGATGACTGTTGTTGTGAAATGGCACTATATAAAAAAAAGTTAAAATGAATTGAATAATCATCATAAACATATACATGTACAGTATGATTATAACAGCCCCTGACTCTTATTTACTAACAGTTAAAGGAGCCACATTTTCATACTTAAACACACATATTTCAGAGCATTTTTATGATAGTAAAATCTCCTCTATGAAATGTCACCTATGAAATATTATGCCTTGTTCATTAGTTTCTTTGTCCATTAATTACAACAGCCATATGTTGCACAGAAGTCTGTCATCTTTGTTGATCTGAATGAATGGTTTGAGGTTGGAACGCCGTACCAATGTGGTAGCGGTATTGACACATGCTGAGAAGCCGGTTGCGACATCTAGTGGTCATATCTGTGTTCCCCACTGTTACGATCCACTTTCTGGACCAAGGCCAGAATTGCCTACTTCAGTCTAGGATCACGAATCACAAAGTCCCTTTCGACCCTCAGTCAAGGTGGACATACCCACTGGCAAGGGAGACTAACACTTATATGGTCTTTTGCTCACAGCAGGCAGACCTACATCTACATCCCATGCTGGGATTCAAACCCATGACACTGTGAGCTAAATCTTCTCACTCTTACTACTGAACCAAAGAGGAATTCCTCTCTAGCACTTGGCTAGTCATGGAGGTGTACCCTAAGGTGTCAGGAACTGTACCACTGACTAAATTCCCTATGGAGGGGGCTGTTACACCTCCCCCCTTAAGGAAGTGGTGCAGGTGTCCAAACCTGGACGAGCCCCCATTTCTGCTGTGACCCACTTTCTGGGCCAAGGCCAGAACTGCCTTTCTCCCAGCCTGGGAACCAATTCACTGTCACCCTTACCCACTGGCAAGGAAGACAAACACATGGTCTCTTTTGTACACAGCAGGCAGACCTACATCTACATCCCAGTCTGGGATTCAAACCCATGACACCGTGATCTAAATCCTCCCACTGAGCCAAAGAGGAATTCCTCACTAGCTCTCGGTTAGTAGTGGAGGTGTACTCTGAGGGTGTCATGAACTGCACCACTGACTAATTTCCCATGGAGGGGTGCGTAACACCTCCCCCCTTAAGGAAGTGGTGCAAGTGCCCAAGCCTGGACAAGACCCCATTTCCGTTACATTTTCCACTTTCGGGGCCAAGGCCAGAATTGCCAACTTCAGCCTGGGATCACGAATCACAAAGTCCTTTTCAACCCTCAGTCAAGGTGGACATACCCACTGTCACCCTCACCCACTGGCAAGGGAGACTAACACTTACATGGTCTCTTTCGCTCACAGCAGGCAGACTGACACCTACATCCCAGCCTGGGATTCAAACCCATGATAGCCTGGGCCAGTATGAAAACTATTGCAGGCCTTCAGAGCACAGAGTGCAGTAATCGTGTGTTTTTAGATGGTTTTAATTCAGACACAGAGCTGGCTAATGCTCTTAATTATTTTTATGGTCATTTTGACTCCTTTGATTTTAGCACAGAAACCCAAGATTTGAAACAGAAACTCAAAAGACAATCAGCACTTTAATATTGAGGTGCAGGATGTTAAAAGGGAGTTCTGCGCTGTAAAAGTGAACAAAAGTCAGGGCCCTGATAATATATGTGGGCGCTTGGTAAAGTCCTGTGCACATGAACTGAGTCCTATATTTCATTACATTTTCAATAAGTCCTTACAGACACAACATGTGCCTAAGATCTGGAAAGAAGCTGTGGTTGTTCCCGTTCCAAAATCCAGCTGTCCTAAAACGGTAAACAACTTTAGACCAGTTGCTTTGACTTCAATTTTAATGAAAATTTTTGAAAAACTGGTCAGATGTGAGGTCCTAAAGCAGACTGAGCATGCATTGGATCCTCTGCAATTTGCCTATAGGCCTCACAGAGGAGTGGAGGATGCCACTGTCACTCTGTTTAACATGCTTTTTAAACATCTGGATTTTAATGGGACACACGCCAGACTTTTATTTGTGGACTTTTCCTCCGCCTTTAATACAATCCAACCTCATATCTTAGTTGAAAGGCTCCTGCAGCAATTTGATTTGAGCAATAATCTGGTGGGTTGGATTCTGGATTTCTTAACCAACAGGACGCAGAGAGTAAGGGTCAATGGTACATTGTCTGACCTAAAGTGCTCTTCTACTGGCTCACCTCAGGGGTGTGTGTTGTCACCACTACTCTTCATCCTGTACACAAACATGTGTCGGAGCAGACATGACAACAGACACATTATAAAGTATGCTGATGACTCAGTTATTGTCAGTCTCCTCCAGGATGGTGAGAGTGGCCACGGCCCAGTAGTTGATGATTTTGTTCACTGGTGTGAGGATTCCTACCTGCAGCTGAATACGACTAAAGATATGATTATTGACTTTAGGAGGAAAACTCCCAGGCATAAAGTCACCGTACTAAAAGGCCAGACCACCAAATGTGCACAATCCTACAAATATCTTGGGACGATTATTGATAGTAATTTAAAGTTTGAAGAGAACTGTGAAAGGGTGTGCAAAAAGGGTCAGCAACATTTGCATTGCTTCAGAAAACTTGCACGCTTCCAAGTTGACCGAACCATAATGACAATGTTTTATCGGGCTTTTATTGAATCTGTTTTATCCTTTTCTTTAGTGTCATAGTTTGGTCAGATAAAACTGAAACAGAGGAAATCCTTGGATCAGGTAGTTAGATGGTCCAGTCGTTTGCTTGGTGAGCCACAGCTGAGCCTGACATCCCTGTACACCAAACAAGTACAGAGGATGGCTACCTCCATTTTAAATGATGACTCCCACCCTTTGCACTGCCACTTTCAGTTTCTTCCCTCAAGACGGAGGTTTGCTGTCCCAAAAAGTAGAACCCAGTGCTACAAAAAACAGCTTTGTCCCTGCTGCTGTCAAAGAGTTGAACAAGCTGTAAAAATATATTGCACATAATTTAGGTACCTATTTATTAACTCCATTTTATATTTACTTATTTTTGTAGGATGTCACTTGGGTTCTAAATATTTTATTGGGTTTTAGCCCTTTGAGTTTTTAACCTCTTTGACTAGTTTCTAACTTTTAATATGACCCTTCTCTCTTACCTCTGGTTTTTCTCCCATCTCTTTGTCTTTTTATACCCTGATTGATGGAACCTTGAGTATTCTTATCATGTTTATAGTCAGCTTCATATGTGCCTGTGTTTGTGTCTATGTTGAATATAATTTGTGGCTTGTAAATATGTATGTCACCAGACTGCAAAACAAATCTACCTACGGGTACAAATAAAGTAACCTGAACCTGATACTGTGATCTAAATCCTCTCACTCTTACTACTGAGCCAAAGAGGAATTCCTCTCTACCACTTGGCTAGTCATGGAGGTGTACCCTAAAGTGTCAGGAGCTGCACCACTGACTAATACCCTATGAAGGGGGCCGAAACACCACTCAGACCTACTGATGCTAGTGGGGCCCGTAAGCGGCATGGCTCATGTTTATGCCAGTAGTTTCACTAAAACTACTTTGATAGCATGGTAGATAGTGTTACAGTTTCTCTCCATCAAACTCTAGACATGGTGGCCCCTTTAAAAAAGAAAAAGTCTAATCAGAGATTTCTGACTCCTTGGTTCAACACAGAAACTCGTAGCTTAAAACAGAAGACTCGTTAATTAGAAAGAAAATGGCGCTCCACCGAATTAGGTGAAATCTATCTAGCTTGGAGAAATCAACTTCTAATTTGTAAAAAATCTCTTCGGAAAGCGAGAACAACCTATCATTCTGCATTAATAGAAGAGGACAAGAATAATCCCAGGTTTCCTTTCAGCACTGTAGCCAGGCTGACAAAAAGTCAGGACTCTGTCAAATCTAGCATTCCCTTAGCGCTTACTAGTCAGGACTTTGTGAACTTCTTCAATAATAAAATTTAATCTATCAGAGATAAAATCTGTTAGATCCTTCCCACCATTAATTTAAACACAGTAACAACTAGGAAGAAGATGGAGGACAAGCTGCAACAGAGCGACATCAGCGGGGTCTGGAGAAACCTTAAAACCATCTCTGGGCTCCAGAATACCTCCCCCCAGGCCACGGGGGGCAGGGAGTGGGCGAACAATCTGAATCTGTTTTTCAATAGGTTTGACCAACCGCCCTCCCCCCTGACTGCACAACAACCACTGCTGCATCTAAAGACATCAAGTCCTGCTACCCACTCCCCACTCCACCAACACCCCCCCACTCCCAACACACAGCCCCCCCAACCTGACCCTCACTAAGACCCAGGTGAGGACGGAGCTGAGGAAGATCAAGGCGAGGAAGGCGTCGGGACCGGACGGCATCAGCGCAAAGCTCCTCAAGTCCTGTGCAGACCAGCTGTGTGGGATTGTGGAGTACATCTTCAATCTGAGCCTGAAGCTGGGGAGGGTACCACAGCTGTGGAAAACATCTTGCGTGGTACCTGTACCAAAGACTTCCCACCCCAAAGATCTGAACAGCTACAGACCAGTGGCCTTGACGTCCCACATGATGAAGACCCTGGAGAGACTGCTCCTTGCTCACCTCCGCCCCCTGGTGGGACCAGCGATGGATCCACTCCAGTTCGCCTACCAGCATGGCATTGGGGTGGAGGATCCGGTGAGCTTCCTCCTTCACCGTTCTCTGTCCCACCTGGAGAAGCCCAGGAATGCGGTGAGGATCATGTTCTTTGACTTCTCCAGTGCTTTCAACACCATCCAACCGATGATCCTGAAGGACAAGATCAACGCGAGGAAAACTAAGGAGCTGGTGGTGGACTGCCACAGGCAAGGACAACCCCTCACAGCACCAGTAAATATACAGGGAACAGACATCGAGATGGTGACATCCTATAAGTACCTGGGTGTTCATCTGAACAATAAACTAGACTGGTCACACAATACTGACGCACTCTACAAGAAGGGACAGCGCAGGCTGTTCCTACTGAGGAGACTCAGGTCTTTTGGTGTACAAGGGGTGCTGCTGAAGACATTCTATGACACGGTGGTGGCATCAGCCATCACTTTTGGAGTGGTCTGCTGGGGCAGTGACATTACAGCAGCCGATAGGAAGAGACTGAACAAACTGATCAAGAAAGCTAGCTCTGTCCTGGGGCAGCGCCTTTACCCAGTGGAGGAGATAGGAGAGAGAAGGATGGTGGCTAAACTGTCATCTCTGCTGGAGTCCGAGTTCCACCCTATGCAGGACATACTGAATGCACTACGGAGCTCATTTAGCAGCAGACTACATCATCCGAGGTGCACAACCGAGAGGTTTCGCAGGTCCTTCCTACCTACGGCTGTCAGACTGTACAACCTAAGCAGGGCTGCTCGCAGAGATAGCAAAAAGACATGACAACCTAATAGTTTTGAATGCAAAAGACGCAATAGACTTACACAATGGTCCCCTCCGGTATACAACTAGGAAAATACTGGTTGCTATGGAGGGTGAGAATATGTATGGGTACATAATCATACCATGTAAGATAACTAAGTAGACGGTTGTGCTGTTTCATTCCATCTAGCTACAATGCTCCGCACTGTGTGTGTTTATATATTTACATATTTATTCCATCTAGCTACAATGCTCCGCACTGTGTTTATATATCTACATATTTATTCCATCTAGCTACATTGCGCCGCACTGTGTGTTTATATATTCATATATCTATTCCATCTAGCTACAATGCTCTGCACTGTGTTTATATATCTACATATTATTCCATCTAGCTACAATGCTCCGCACTGTGTGTTTATATATTTACATATTTATTCCATCTAGCTACAATGCTCCGCACTGTGTGTGTTTATATATCTACATATTATTCCATCTAGCTACAATGCTCCGCACTGTGTGTGTTTATATATTTACATATTTATTCCATCTAGCTACAATGCTCCGTACTGTGTGTGTTTATATATCTACATATTTATTCCATCTAGCTACAATGCTCCGCACTGTGTGTTTATATACTCATATATTTATTCCATCCAGCTACAATGCTCCGCACTGTGTGTTTATATATCTACATATTATTCCATCTAGCTACAATGCTCCGCACTGTGTGTGTTTATATATTTACATATTTATTCCATCTAGCTACAATGCTCCGTACTGTGTGTGTTTATATATCTACATATTTATTCCATCTAGCTACAATGCTCGGCACTGTGTGTTTATATACTCATATATTTATTCCATCCAGCTACAATGCTCTGCACTGTGTTTATATATTTATATATCTATCCCATCTAGCTACAATGCTCCGCACTGTGTGTCTATATATATATATATATATATATACTGTATATACAGTGGGGTAAAAAAGTATTTAGTCAGCCACCAATTGTGCAAATTCTCCCACTTAAAAGATGAGAGAGGTCTCCAACTTTCTTCATAGGTATACCTCAACTATGAGAGACAAAATAAGAAAAAAAAATCCAGAAAATGATATTGAAGGATTTTTAATGAATTAATTGGTAAATTCCTCGGTAAAATAAGTATTTGGTCAATAACAAACGTTCATCTCAATATTATGTTATATACCCTTTGTTGGCAATGACAGAGGTCAAACGTTTTCTTTAAGTTTTCACAAGGTTTTCACACACCCTTGCTGGTATTTTGGCCCATTCCTCCATGCAGATCTCCTCTAGAGCAATGATGTTTTGGGGCTGTCGCTGGGCAACACAGACTTCCAACTCCCTCCAAAGATTTTCTATGGTGTTGAGATCTGGAGACTGGCTAGGCCACTCCAGGACCTTGAAATGCTTCTTACAAAGCCACTCCTTCGTTGCCCGGGCGGTGTGTTTGGGATCATTGTCATGCTGAAAGACCCAGCCACGTTTCATCTTCAATGCCCTTGCTGATGGAAGGAGGTTTTCACTCAAAATCTCATGATACATGGCCCCATTCATTCTTTCCTTTACATGGATCAGTTGTCCTGGTCCCTTTGCAGAAAACCAGCCCCAAAGTATGATGTTTCCACCCCCATGCTTCACAGTAGGTATGGTGTTCTTTCTCCTCCAAACACGATAAGTTGAGTTTTTACCAAAAAGTTCTATTTTGGTTTCATCTGACCATATGACATTCTCCCAGTCCTCTTCTTGATCATCTAGATGCTCTCTAGCAAACTTCAGACAGGCCTGGACATGTACTGGCTTAAGCAGGGGGACACGTCTGGCACTGCAGGATTTGAGTCCCTGGCGGCGTAGTGTGTTTCTGATGTAGCCTTTGTTACTTTGGTCCCAGCTCTCTGCAGGTCATTCACTAGGTCCCCCCATGTGGTTCTGGGATTTTTGCTCACCGTTCTCGTGATAATTTTGACCCCACGGGGTGAGATCTTGCGTGGAGCCCCAGATGGAGGGAGATTATCAGTGGTCTTGTATGTCTTCCATTTTCTAATAATTGCTCCCACAGTTGGTTTCTTCACACCAAGCTGCTTACCTATTGCAGATTCAGTCTTCCCAGCCTGGTGCAGGTCTACAATTTTGTTTCTGGTGTCCTTTGACAGCTCTTTGGTCTTGGCCATAGTGGAGTTTAGAGTCTGACTGTTTGAGGTTGTGGACAGGTGTCTTTTATACTGATAACGAGTTCAAACAGGTGCCATTAATACAGGTAATGAGTGGAGGACAGAGGAGCCTCTTAAAGAAGAAGTTACAGGTCTGAGAGAGCCAGAAATCTTGCTTGTTTGTAGGTGACCAAATACTTATTTTACTGAGGAATTTACCAATTAATTCATTAAAAATCCTTCAATGTGATTTTCTGGATTTTTTTTCCTTACTTTGTCTCTCATAGTTGAGGTATACCTATGATGAAAATTGGAGACCTCTCTCATCTTTTAAGTGGGAGAACTTGCACAATTGGTGGCTGACTAAATACTTTTTTGCCCCACTGTATATATATATATATACAGTATATATATATATATATATATATATATATATATATATATATATATATATATATATATATATATATATATATATATTTATATTTATATTTATATGCACATATGTATACTTGCTGCTCTTGTTTTTTTTTCTCTTGCCTTCTGATTGTTGCTCTGAGTGTTGCTATCCCTGTGCTGTTGCAATCCTGGAATTTCCCCATTGTGGGACTAATAAAGGCTTATCTTAACTACAACTCCTTCAACTGACATTCGTTTGGATGAGTTCACCTTAAATGACCTTTTAGAGTTAGATAAAATAATTTCCTCATCCAAACCTTCAACTTGTCTACGAGACCATATTCCTACCAGTGTAGAAGAGCTTGGAATAACGAGGCGATGTGATTTATAAACCAAAGTTTAATATCAGCTTCGCTCCTCTAACAAGTCTCATCTCAGTGCAGAAGCAGAATAAGAGGTTGAACACATTCAGACCTTCATACTTATACTTACACACAACAAAAGACATTGCATATCAAAGCTGACATCCCACATTAACTTAATCCCCCCTCCTTTGTCTTCCGTCTCCTCCACCTGACCCAGAGAGGTCAGGGCGATCGATCTCCTCCATTGTCCTCTGTCTCCTCCACCTGACCCTAGGAAGTCAGGGAGATCGATCTGGTCTCCACCGCTGCAACTCCGTATGCTCTTTGATCTTCGCTGGCGGTCGAGACCTCTTGTCCTGTTCTGAGGCGTGAGGTCATTGCACATATATAATCACTAAACATTCTAATATGCTTATACATATGTAGGTATGGGATATATGATTAATATAAACCACAGCCCCCCCCCCCCAAAGGACTAAGAAAAGGACAATCAAAGTAAGTCTACAGTTTAAGATAATTTCTATGACATACTATACTGTTAAACCTCTTGACAGGGAAAACAAGGAAGAATCTTTCCAGCAGTCATGCTCCTGTAGAGAATTCAGTGGTAACCATAACAGTGTAGTAATATCACAAATCAGCCTTAAAACTGTCACGCACAATCTGATAAAATAGTTAACAACTCTTGGTTAATTTGCATCAGTCCCTGTGCCGTCTGGGTTTTAATCTTCTCCCGAATCTGCTGTAGGTCCGCTTTGGCGTCCTGGCGGGACCTTCCTGTAAGGAATCTGCAGCTTGGGGAGGAGAGTGGTTATTTGTTCCCTGCAGGGGGGTTGAGTCTTTTTTCTTGGGGGGTCTACCCCACCGAGGTGCCCTCGCCACCCGTGCAGGTTCGTCTCTCAACAAGAAAGCAGGTTTAAGTCTGTCAATGCTGACTGTTTCTTTTCTGTCCCCTAAATCAAGCACAAAATGCTTATCACCAGGTTCCAGCACTCTGAATGGTCCGTCGTATGGTGGACGGAGGGTTGATTTTAAAGTTTCATGCCTAACAAAAACAAACTCGGCGTTTTTTAAAGCTTGGGGGACAAAAACCCTTGGGAAAGAGTGATGTGCCGGTCCGGGGAGAGTGTCTGGTCCATTACTGTCTAACGGCCTCAGGGTTGGAAGATGCCCAGGCTCTGGGTTCTCTGGTAAAAACTCACCTGGGAGTCTGAGAGGTTGTGCAAACACTAACTCTGCTGGGGAGGCGTCTAGATCCTCTTTAGGTGCAGCACGCAACCCCAGTAAAACCCAGGGAAGTTTATTTACCCAATTTGTATCCGTTAGCGAGGCCCTGAGGGCAGCCTTTAAAGATCTGTGAAAACGCTCGCATAACCCATTAGCCTGAGGGTGATAAGCGGTGGTGCGGTGAATTGTCGCCCCTAAGCTGCTGGCCATGGCTGACCAGAGCTCTGAGACAAATTGAGGCCCCCTATCGGACGTGATGTCCGATGGGACGCCGAAACGTGCCACCCAGTTTGTCAAAAAAACGCAAGCGACTTCCACCGCTGTGGTTGACGCCAGAGGGACCGCCTCAGGCCAGCGCGTAGTGCGGTCTATCATTGTTAACAGGTGTTTGAAGCCTTGAGACGAAGGTAGTGGTCCCACGAGGTCGACATGAACGTGGTCAAACCTTCTAGCTGGGATTCGAAAAAGCTCTAGAGGGGCTTTTGTGTGTTTGTGTATTTTGGCGCGCTGACAAGACATGCAAGTTTTTGCCCATTCCTTTACATTTTTGCGCAGGCCCGGCCAAACAAACTTTTCGGCGACCATTTTAACCGAGGCGCGCACACCTGGGTGCGCGAGGGAGTAAATTGAGTCGAAAATACGGCGGCGCCATGCAGCTGGGACTACCGGGCGAGGTCGGCCGGTTGAGATGTCGCAGCTTAGGGGGGGTACACCGTCACGTAAACCCCTTTCCTCCAGTCTTAACCCTGTTGGTCCAGACAGGAGCGCGCGCACGTCTGTGTCACCGCTTTGCTCCTCTGCCATGGCTGCGTAATCTATCCCTACGTGAATTGGGGCCGCGTACGTGTCCGCGTTGGCGAAGAGTTCTGCGGCTGAGGTAGTATAATCTGTCTCCTCGTGCTCTGGCGATGTCACAGTGCGAGAGAGGCAGTCTGCTACCACGTTAAGTTTGCCTGCCACATGTCGAATGTCTGTGGTGAACTCTGAAATTGCAGCTAGCTGTCTTTGTTGCCTGCCTGACCATGATTCTGAAATTTTGGCCATCGCAAAGGTGAGCGGTTTGTGGTCTACAAAAGCCATGAAACGCCGCCCTTCTAACCAGAACTGGAAGTGGCGGATGGATAAATGAAGCGCTAGCAGCTCCCTGTCAAAAGTGCTGTATTTATGCTTGGTTTGGTTTAACGATTTGCTAAAAAATGCTAAAGGTTGCCAGGTCCCGCCAACGTGTTGTTCCACAACTGCCCCTATGGCCAAGTCTGAAGCGTCTGTGGTTAGCGCTATGCGGGCCGAGGGATCGGGGTGAACCAACAATGTGGCGTTCGCTAGAGCACTTTTTACTTCCGCGAAGGTGCGTTCGTGCTCCGGGGTCCATTCAACCACGTCGGAAGGCTTTTGTTTTCTGAGCGTGGCATACAGGGGCTGCATGAGTTGAGCTGCGCGGGGGAGGAAACGGTTGTAAAAATTAACCATTCCCAAAAATTCTTGCAGCGATTTGACCGTTTGTGGTCGTGGAAAATTTTTTACCGCGTGGACTTTGTCTGGCAATGGGACTGCCCCCTTCGGTGAAACTCTGTGTCCCAAAAAATCAATTTGTGACACGCTGAATTTGCATTTGGCTGGATTGATTATTAACCCATGCTCTTCTAGTCTCTGAAAAACCGTAGTGAGGTGTTGTTCGTGTTCTTCCTCCGACGTGCTGGCTACCAGCATATCGTCGAGGTAGACGAACACGAAGGGGAGGTCGCGTAATACCGCGTCCATCATCCGCTGAAAGGTTTGAGCAGTGCCTTTGAGGCCAAACGGCATCCGCAAAAGTTCAAAAAGACCGAAAGGGGTTATTACAGCCGTTTTAGGAATGTCTTCCGCTCGAACGGGGACTTGGTGATAGCCGCGGACCAGGTCTATTTTAGAAAAAATGCGCGCACCCGCCAGATGTAGTGAAAAATCTTGGATGTGAGGAATTGGGTAGCGGTCATGCGCTGTCGCATTGTTTAATCTGCGGTAATCGCCGCACGGTCTCCAAGAACCGTCGGATTTCGGGACCATGTGGAGTGGTGATGCCCAGGGGCTTTTCGAGCGTCTGATAATGCCTAATTTTTCCAGGGTGGTAAACTCGTCCCGTGCTATGGCGAGCTTGGTCACGTCTAAGCGCCGAGCTTTGGCGAATACGGGTGGGCCCATTGTGGGGATGAAGTGTTCAACCCCGTGTTTAGCTACTGTTGCTGAAAATTTGGGAACTGTGAGTGCTGGAAATTGGGTGAGGAGTTGGTCAAACTTACCTCCTGCTGTTGTGACGTTGGCCTGCACGGGTGGTGGAGAAACTTGAGCTGAGCAGGGGATAGAAGAAAATGACCAAGCGTCTATTTGCTAGATCGACTAACAACCCATGTGCATACAAAAAATCAGCACCCAACAAGTTAAAACTCACCGCCGCTACAATAAATGTCCATCTATAGTTGCGGCCGTGAATGCAAAGAGGCAGGCTCCTTTCACCGTAAGTGTCAATGATGGATCCGTTGGCTGCCATCGCCCCATTGCCCCGGGGACCTATGGCCCGGTCTGCGTGGGAAGGGGTGATAAAACTCAGTTGAGCTCCGGTGTCAATCAGGAACTGTCTGCCGGTGTGTCCGTCGGTCACATAAAGAAGCTTATTTTTTTCGCCGAGAACCGCAGCCGTTAATGGTTCTCGGCTTTGGCGTTTCCCGAACTTTTGAACTTGCAGGGGGGAACGTATTTGTACGCCTTCTCGGCGAAACGGTGGTGGTAATAACAGATGTCGTTCCGCCTGTTGCGTCTTGGTCGTGTTGCTGCCATGGTGGGCGGGCTCTGCTCAGTTGTCTGTGGTTCTCCGCTGTTCTGGGCATCCGCGCTGAGATCTGCGGATGCTGCTGTGGCCATCTGTTCACCGCAGGCATTGATGAGTCGCTGCGCTTCGCGGGTCAGCGCGCGGAAGTCTTGCTGGGTGCTGCACCGCATGTTGACCAGCGTCCCTCTCATGTGTGGCGGCAGAGTGCTGAGGAAGATGTGTTGGAAGAGGAAGTTGTTGTTGTCCTCTTCCCTGAGCTGCAGCATGTCCTCCATGAGGGTCTTGGGTCTGCATCCTCTGTGGCCGTAGATCGCCAGGATCTTCTCTGCTCTCTCTTCGGCTGAGGGGACGAAATTCTCGACGATGGTCGCCTTAAGCTCTCTATATTTGTCATGGGCAGGCGGCCATTGGATTATGCTCCGCGCACATCTCGAAGTGGCAGCGTCGAGTTTGGCGACGATGTGATAAAATTTTGTGTCGTCTGCCGTTATGCCCGCCAGTGCAAACTGAGCCTCAGCTTGCTGGAACCATGAGCTCGGGTCTTCTTGCCAGAAGTCTGGCAGCTTAACGGTGACGGCGCTTGTGTGGGCTGTTCCTGATGTGTCCGCCGGGTGAGAGCGCCTTCCTTCGGCTCTCACGGCAGGGCTGGTGCTCGGTTGAGCCCTCTCTGTAGCTTCTGCCGTGGGGGAACGTCGTCCATCTGTTCCCCTGTCTGCATGGGCGCCGGCGCTTGCCTGGGTCGCCTCTGATGAGTCAATCGCGGGAGAACGTTTCTGTTCCATCCTCGCGTCAGGGTCACCAGTGTAGAAGAGCTTGGAATAATGAGGCGATGTGATTTATAAACCAAAGTTTAATATCAGCTTCGCTCCTCTAACAAGTCTCATCTCAGTGCAGAAGCAGAATAAGAGGTCGAACACATTCAGACCTTCATACTTATACTTACACACAACAAAAGACATTGCATATCAAAGCTGACATCCCACATTAACTTAATCCCCCCTCCTTTGTCTTGCGTCTCCTCCACCTGACCCAGAGAGGTCAGGGCGATCGATCTCCTCCATTGTCCTCTGTCTCCTCCACCTGACCCTGGGAAGTCAGGGAGATCGATCTGGTCTCCACCGCTGCGACTCCGTATGCTTTTGATCTTCGCTGGCGGTCGAGACCTCTTGTCCTGTTCTGAGGCGTGAGGTCATTGCACATATGTAATCACTAAACATTCTAATATGCTTATACATATGTAGGTATGGGATATATGATTAATATAAACCACAACCAGGTTATTTAAAGAAGTCTTCCCAATTATTGGTAGTTCTATTCTTCAAATAATCAATTCTTCATTAACATTAGGCCATGGACTGCAGGCTTTTAAAACTGCTGTAATTAAATCCTTACTTAAAAAGCCAATGCTGGATCAAGGAGTTTTAGCTAACTATAGACCAATCTCTAATCTGCCTTTCATTTCAAAAATAGGCCCTATTCTTTTTAGTTTATATACAGTATGCTTCCACTAGACAATATCATTAGAAAACACTGCATACTTTAATTGTTATGCAGATGAAACACAATTATATCTGTCAATTAAGCTAGAGGGTAGTGATCAGTTAGCCAAATTAGAGGCTTGTATTAAGGAAATCAGAGCTTGGATGACTTGTAATTTCTTGCTATTAAATTCAGATAAGACTGAAGTCATTCTAGTTGGTCCAAAAAACCTTAGAAATACATTTCCAAATCAATCTCTTACTTTGGATGTGGTTACTCTCTCTTCATTGTTCTGTGAGGAACCTTAGAGTTATTTTTGATTAAGATTTGTTCTTTAATTTACAAATTAAACTTGTTTCTAAGACTGCCTTCTATCATATGTGTAATATTGCCAAGATTAGGAAAATCTTTCAGAGTGATGCTGAAAAACTAATCCCTGCTTTTGTTAGCTGTAGATTAGATTATTGTAACTCTTTATTATCAGGCTGTCCTAAAACATCTTTAAAACGCCTTCTGCAGCTAGAGTTTTAACAAGTACTAGAAAGAGAGCTCACATCTCTCTGGTTCTAGCCTTCCTTCATTGGCTTCCCATAGAGTTTAGAATCAAGTTTAAAATCCTTCTCCACACTTACAAAGCTCTAAATAATCAGGCCCCTTGTTATTTAAAAGATCTGATAGTACCTTATCATCCGAGCAGATCACTATGCTCCCAAAATGCAGGATTACTTGTCCATCCATCCATCCATCAATCTTCTACTGCTTTTCCGGAGGTCCGGGTCACGGAGGCAGCAGTTCAAGCAGAGAAGCCCAGACTTCCCTCTCCCCAGCCACCTGCTCCAGCTCTTCAGAGAGGAAACCAAGGCGTTCCCAGACCAGCTGGGAGATGTAGTCTCTCCAGCAAGTCCTGGGTCTGCCCCAGGTTCTCCTCCCAGTGGGATGTACCTGAAACACCTCAAGTGGGAGGCGTCCAGGAGGTATCCTGATCAGATTCCCAAACCACCTAAACTGGCTCCTTTCAATGTGGATGAACAGCGGTGCTACTCTGAGCCTCTCCCGGATGATTGACCTCCTCACCCTATCTCTAAGGGTGAGTCCAGCAGTCCTACAGAGAAAGCTCATTTCAGCCACTTGTATGCACTATCTCATTCTTTCGGTCATTACCCAAAGCTCATGACCATAGGTGAGGGTAGAAACATAGACTGACAGGTAAATCGACAGCTTTGCCTTAGAGATTAGCTCCATCTTCACCACAACCGACTGGTACAAAGTCCGCATCACTGCAGATGCTGCTCCAATCTGTCTGCCAATCTCTCGCTCCATTTGCCCCTCACTCATGAATAAGACCCCGAGATACTTAAACTCTTCCACTTGGGGCAGGAGCTTGTCCCCAACCTGGAGAGGGCAATCCACCTTTTTCCGCCTGAGGACCATGGACTCGGACTTGGAGGTACTGATTTTCATCCCAGCCGCTTCACACTCAGCAGCAAACTGTCACAGTAAGACCTGTAGGTCATTGCTGTATGAAGCCAAAAGGACATCATCATCTGCAAACAACAGAGATGAGGTCCTGTGGTCACCAAGCATGACACCCTCTGTTCCCTGGCAGCACCTAGAAATCCTATACATTCATCTATTCATCTTCTTCCGCTTAATCCGTTTTGGGTCACGGGGGGGCTGGAGCCTATCCCAGCATCTTTGGGCGAGAGGCAGGGTACACCCTGGACAGATCACCAGTCCATCACAGGGCCAACACAGAGAGACAGACAACCATTCACTCTCACAGTCATACCTAAGGACAATTTAGAATACCCAGTTGCCAATTAACCTAACTTGCATGATTTTGGCATGTGGGAGGAAACCGGAGAAATCCCGGAGTAAACCCACGCAGACACGGGGAGAACATGCAAACTCCACACAGATCACTGTTGGTCGGGGGCTGGGATCGAACCCAGGATCCCCCGGCCAAGGGTGAGTTGCTGTGCTGCCGCAGTGCTAACCACTCTGCCACCGTGGCCATAAAAATTATGAACAGGATCGGTAACAAAGGGCAGCCCTGGTTGGACTCATACTCTCACTGAGAATGAGTCCGACTGAGTGTTGGCAATATGTACCAGACTCTCACAATGGTCATACAGAGACTGGCTAGCTCGTAACAACAAGCCTGATACCCCATACTCGCGAAGCACCCCCCACAAAAAACCACAAAGGACGCGATCAAATGCCTTCTCCAAGTCCACAAAACACATGTAAACTGGTTGTGCAAACTCCCACGAACCCTCGAGGATCCTCAAGAGGGTAAAGAGCTGGTCAGATGTGCCACAGCGAGGGCAAAAACCACATTGCTCCTCCTGAATCCGAGATTTGACCAATGGCCGGACTCTCCTCTCAAGTACACCACCGTTCAAAAGTTTGGGGTCACTTAGAAATTTCCTTATTTTTGAAAGAAAAGCACTGTTTTTTTCAATGAAGATAACTTTAAACTAATCAGAAATGCACTCTATACATTGCTAATGTGGTAAATGACTATTCTAGCTGCAAATGTCTGGTTTTTGGTGCAATATCTACATAGGTGTATAGAGGCCCATTTCCAGCAACTATCACTCCAGTGTTCTAATGGTACAATGTGTTTGCTCATTGTGTCAGAATTCTCCAGATTACCTCAACAAATTAACAGCTAGAATGCCAAAGGTCTGCAAAGTTTGAAGGAAAAAATTATTATTTCAAATACAAATCATTATTTCTAACCTTGTCAATGTCTTGACCTATATTTTCTATTCATTTTACAACTCATGGTGGTAAATAAAAGTGTGACTTTTCATGGAAAATACAAAATTGTCTGGGTGACCCCAAACTTTTGAACGGTAGTGTACATTAGCATAGACCTTCCCAGGGAGGCTGAGGAGTGTGATCCCTCTAAAGCTGAGGCACACCCTCCAGTCCCCCTTCTTGAAGAGAGGAACCACCACCCCGGTTTGCCATGCAGAAGCCACTGTCTCCGTTCTCCCCACAGTGTTGCAGAAGTGTGTCAGCCATGACAGCCCTACAACATCCAAGGCCTTGAGGTACTTAGGGTGAATCTTATCCAACCCCGGGGCCTGGCCACCAAAGAGTTTTTTAACCACTTTGGCAACCTCAGCCCCTGTGATGGGCGAGTCATCCCCCTCATCCACAAGCCCTGCTTCCTCTGTGGAAGGCATGTCAGTGGGATTGAGGAGATCCTCAAAGTATTCCTTCCACCTCCCGATGATATCCCCAGTCAAAGTCAGCAGCACCCCATCCGCACCATACACAGTGTGGACAGGGAGCTGCTCCCCCCTCCTGAGCCACCAGGCAGTTTGCCAGAATCTCTTTGAGGCCAACCAAAAGTCTTGTTCCATGGCTTCACTGAATTCCTCCCACACCAGAGTTTTTGCTTCAGCAACCACCCGAGCAACACTCTGCTTGGACTGCTGGTACACCTCAGCTGCTTTGGGAGTCCCGCAAGCCAACTAAGCTTGATAGGACTCCTTCTTCAGCTTAATGGCCCCCATCACCACTGGTGTCCCCCACTTGGTTCAGGGGTTGCCACCACGAGAGGCACTGATGACCTTGTGGCTGCAGCTCTGGACAGCCACTTCTACAATGGAGGTGGAGAACATGGCCCATTCAGACTTCATGTTTCCAGACTCCCTCGGAATGTGGTTGAAGTTCTTCCGGAGGTTGGGAGTTGAAGACCTCCCGGACAGGGGCCTCAGCCAGACATTCTCAGTACATGCTCATTATACTTCTGGGTCTGCCAGGTTTGAATGGCGTCCTCCCCTGCCATCAGCTCCATCTCACCAACAGGTGGTGATCAGTTGACAGCTCTGCTCCTCTCTTTACCCGAGTGTCCAGGCTATACAGTCGCAGGTCTGATGACACAATAACAAAATTGATCATCAACCAGTGACCTAGGGTGGCCTGGTGCCAGGTGCACATATAGACACCCTTATGCTTGAACATGGTGTTCATTATGGACAAACTGTGGTTAGCACAGAAGTCCAATAACTGAACACCACTCGGGTTCAGATCGGACAGGCCATTCCTCCCAATCACCCACTTCCAGGTTTCACTGTTGTTGCCCATGTGCGCATTGAAGTCCCCCAGTAGGACAATGGAGTCTCCAAGAGGAGCACTCTCCGGCACCCCAGTCAGAGACTCCAAAAAGGGTGGGTACTCTGAAACATCATTTGGTGCATAGGCACAAATGATGGTCAGGACCCATTTCCCAACCCGAAGGTGAAGGGAAAACCCTTTCGTCCACCGGGGAAAACTCCAATGTCGAGGCAGAAAGGTGTGGGGATATAAGAATGCCCACCCCTGGCCATCGCCTTTCACCCGGGGCAACTCCAGAGTAGGCCAAGCTCCAGCCCCTCTCCAGGAGACTTGTTCCGGAACTGGAGCTGTGTGTTGAGGTAAGGCTGACTATAACTAGCCGGTATCTCTCAACCTCATGCACCAGCTCAGGCTCCTTCCCCACCAGAGAAGTGACATTCCACATCCCAAAAGCCAGTTTAGGAAGCTTGGGATCAGACCGCCAAGGTCTGTGCCTTTGACCGCCACCTGAACCACATAGTATTGGACCCCCATGGTCCCTCCTGCAGGTGGTGAGCCCATTGGAGGATAGACCCATGTAACTCCTTCGGGCTGAGCCCGGCTGGGTCCCATGGGCAAACACCCGGCTACCAGGCGCTAGCCATAGAGCCCCTCTCCCAGGTCTGGCTCCAGGATGGGGCCCCGGTAACCCCATACCGGGTGGGGCACACTGAATCCTTGTTCTAACATTCATCATGAGAGTCTGTTGGATCGTTCTTAGTCTGACCCTTCACCCAGGACGATTTTATCTTGGGTGACCTTACCAGAGGCAAATTGCCCCGGAAAACATAGCTCTTGGAATCACAAGGGCATGCAAACCCTCCACCACGATAAGGTGACGATCCATGAGGGGCAATTACTTGTCATGCCTAGACTCTCCAAAAACACAATGGGAGGCAGAGCATTCGGTTATCAACTCCTCTTCTTTGAAACTGGCTGCCAATCTGGCTTCAGGAGTCAGACTCAATTTCTGTTTTTAAGAATAGAGTTAAAACCTTCCTTTTTGACATAGCCTGTAGTTACAGTGGAATCAGGTGACCCTGAACCCTCTCTAAGTTATGCTGCTAATAGGTTTAGACAGCTGGGGGACCTCCAACAATGCACTGGGCTTTACTCCTTTCTTCACTCTCAATGAAATATTTTTGCTGGTCATTAACATGTTTGTTCCCCCCCCATAGATGGAGTCCCCATCATGCTGTTTGCTCTCTACATGTCTGTTCTTTTCTTCTTCTCTATCCCCTCACCCTCCAGCCAATCGCAGCAGATGACTGCCCCTCCTCGAGCCTGGTTCTGCTGGAGGTTTCTTCCTGCTAAAAGGGAGTTTTTCCTCCCCACCGTCATGAAGTGCATGCTCACAGGGGATTGCCTGATTGCTGGGGCCTTTCTGCAATTGTGGGGTTTTCCCCTACAGTTGAAAGTGCTATGAGATGACTGTTGTTGTGAAATGGCACTATATAAATAAAGTTGAATTGAATTGAACTGAATTAAATTAAAACCAAGTTCTGGTTTTCACTGCGAAGTTACCTCTTAGGGATGCAGCTGTTTCCACACCATTGAGCCGTGCATCAGAGCCACAGCTCTTAAGTAAATACTAATAATAATTAAAGGGCCTATATCATGCAAAATCAACTTTTTTGAGCTTTTAAGCATGTTATAATGTTAATTCCTCACCAAAAACACCCCCAAAGTAGTATTTTGCTCCATTCACGCATCTCTGAGTATTCCTCCTCAACCCTGCTCTCTGAGCTGCTGCTCCGCCCTGTCCCTGATAATGACTGGGTCCCCACATTCATACGTATGAACGTGGGTGAGCCGCCCACTCCAGGAAGTGCCTGTGCTGCCAGCACCGCCCCCAGGCTAACGCACACACCCACTTTCTCTGCGCAGCTAACGGAGCGGTCATCGGCAAAACTCTTTCATTTTAGCATTGACGTTGTGAAGAAGTAGTTCCTCTCGCACCTAATGTGCTCAGTGACAACAACTGTTTGCTTTTTTATGTAAGACAATGTCTTCTAAGTTTTCCGTGGGGCAGAATTCAGCGACACGCTGCAAGCAGCCGACTCAGGGGTTACATCATGAAATGGGCGGCAGCCACAAGAAGGAGAGGCTGAGCCTCAGAGATCGAGGCATCTTACTTCCGGGGTTGGAAAAGTAGCTCGCGAAAATAACCTCATATTTCATAAGAAATTCATTCTCCAGTCATACATAGCATATAGTTTACTCTGAAAGGCTTAAAATAGCATGATATAGGCCCTTTAAGCAAGACTGACTGACTGGAAGTTGTCACTGCTGAAGCTGTTAGCCTAGCATTGCTAAGCTGTTGTATTACAAGTTCATTTTTTAAATTTCAGCCTTGAACAAGGGTGATTGCATATTGTCGTCATCTTGCCTGGCGGTTGAACGTCGTCAACAACTACCTTGTGAATGTGAAAATGAGAGAAAGACATAATATAGGCTTTTGAAATCAATACCATAGTTGCATCTAAGAAAATTTGTGCCAGTTTTTCCCTAAATCTTGTAAATGGGTTAACTTGAGAAGGAAATGTAGGCTTTTCATCATCATACTGTAGATATCTATTCAATTCAATTCAACTTTATTTATATAGCGCCATTTTTTATTTATTTATTTATTTTTTTTCCGGTTCCGCCGGACCGGCGGCGCCACACGAGTCGGCTGCCTGTTGCAACAGCCTTTTTTTTTTTTTTTTTTTTTTTTTATCTTCCTTCTTCTTTCTACACCTTTCACTCTGTATATATATCACGGACGCAACGGATCGCCCCGGGGGTCTTCCGGGTCGGCGGACGGAGCCACGGTTTGCAGCGGGAGACGTTACAGCGGGGAGAGCTAGTGCTAGCTAGCACTTTGGCCGCCGCCCGGTGCTAAAGGGAAAACTCGACATACCGGGAGCTGTAGCGAAAATGACGCGGGTGCCGGGCTGGAGTTTAGGCGGCGTGAAAGAAATATAAGACAGAATAATAAAGAGCGAGGGCAAGAACCAAGCAGACCGCCGTAAAATCTACTGAGGAAGAAGCCCCCCCCCCAGGAGACAGCTAGCCACCAGGGCTGCTCGGAGAGAGGCGCTCCGGCCACCGGCAGAGTGAAGAAGCCTCGCCGTCACAGGCCGTGGCTCTGAGAGAGATCCGTCGCTGCCAGAAATCCACGGAGCTGCTCATTCCGTAAGCTGCCCGTCCAGCGCCTGGTGAGGAAGATCGCTCAGGACTTCAAAGACCGTCCTGCGTTTCCTGAGCTTCGGGGCCGTCATGGCTCTGCAGGAGACCAGCGAGGCCCACCTGGTGGTCTCTTCTTCACTAAGGGGGTCACCATCAATGCCCAAAGACTTCCAGCTGGCCCGCTGCATCCGCAGAGAGAGAACTTAGACTTTCTGCTGCACATTCACCCAGCCATATGCTCTGCACTGTGTGTCTATATATATACATTTACTGTATAGTAATATGGACATATGTTTACTAGATGTTGTTTTTTTTCTTGCCTTCTGATTGTTGCTCTGCGTGTTGCTATCCCTATGCTGTTGCAATCCTGAATTTCCCCATTGTGGGAACTAATAAAGGCTTATCTTATCTTATCTTAATTTCACAACAACAATCATCTCATAGCACTTTCAACTGTAGGGGGGACCCCCACAATTGCAGAAAGACCCCAGCAATCACGCCATCCCCTATGAGCAGGCGCTTGGCAACGGTTATCTCTGAAACATCTTGGAGGAGTTTGATTTTGGGTTGTGTTGACCTCAAGATCAGAGGTCAGATTTTCCATAATTTTTGTACTTTATACTTTATAACTGGAGAAGGAAATGAGGGAAGCTTTTGATATTTAAATCATAGTTGTGTCTATAACAATTCTTGGAATTTTGAACTTGGGTAACCTTGAACTCAAGGTCAAGGTCACAGGTCAGATTTTTCAAAAAACATTGTAAACGTGATTTATCAAAAAGGAAATGACATACATGTCACATTGATACCATAGTTGTATCTTTGAAAAATCTGGGATGTTTGAATTTTGGTGACCTTGACCTGAGGTGAAGGTCAGAGGTCAGCTTTTGAAAAAAACTGGTAAATGTGATAATTTGTGAATGACTCTGAAACCTGGACCCTGAGTGTGCACCTTCATGACAACTAACAAGGTCCAGTGTCTTGTCTTAAAAGACTCATCCAACCAATGAGAACATTTATGATTAAAACGCCTGAAAATTAGCACTCACCCAATCCAGCGAAAAGTTCTGTCTGCAGGTCAGTGAAGCGGTAGCTAATCTCTGGCTTTTGCTGTGGAGGTTAACCTATCCTCAGGTCACCTAAAGTCATGTACAGCTCTGAACCCCACATCCTGGCAGTGATATAGACTGAAAATTTACTGGCCAGTGAGTGAGTTGTCTTGAAGATATAAAGGGTTTAAGGTGTTTTTCCTCCAATTGTGTAGTATTAACTCTTAGTTATAAAAGTTTCTCACCTACTGTACATGTTTAAAATGCTGAGACAGATATATAGGAACATCTATGACATCAAACAGAGCAACAATTAGCAGCTTTCATGTTGTTTAATCATCATCTTGATAGATCTGATAACTGTCAGGTCGATGGATTATCTTGGTGAAGGAGAAGAACTCTTGTACCAGTAATTAAACATTTTCTGTTTTGGGATGAATTATGTCAATCTTTCTGTCAAATGTAATATCAAATTAAATACCCAATCCCACCTAATGTAGCAGAAATTTAGGAATTGGTCATTGTAAGTCTACTTATTGAATCATAAATACTCCTTTCATGAACCCTATGATTTCAGCAGTAACCTTTGCATACCCATCATTCATCCAGTGTCTGATATTTCTAGCTCTGGGCAGGTCCAGACCTTACCAAGGAGTCCGAGTCAGAGACCCTGTCAAAGAGCTGCTGAGAAGGAAGAGAAGTCTGGAGCTCCACAGCACCAAGACAGCTCCTCCTACTGCAGTAAGGACACTTTTATTTATTTATATATTCTTTTCCATTAAATTGCAAGCATTTGTGTCAACAGAGAGTTGACAATTTAAAGCTAAGTTAATTCAGTTTCTCACAAATTTGTGATTTTTGTCATTAATCAAAAACGTTTTTCTCTTTCATTTTTTTGTCATCAATTTGCTATTTGTTTTAATTATTTGTTTCTTTTTTTTCATAAGTTTGGGAAGATTTGGGGCCGTATTACAAGGATGCAGTCCATAATCAGTTTTCACTGGCACAGGGTGTGTTTATTGGGTATTCCAAGTTCATTTCCTTATTACAGCAATGTAAAAACAAATTTTCTGTTGGGCACAAAGAGCAAAGAGGCTGGTCTAATTATTCAGAGGTGTGTATTGGAGAATCCAATCCAAAGCACTCCTGCCCATCCTTTTAATGCATAAAGGTGCATTATGTGGGGCGGCAGTGCTCAGGGCGGTAGAGCAGGTCGTTCAATAACCGGATGGTTGGCAGGTTCGAATCCCGCTTTCCCCAGATAATCTGACCGTTGTGTCACCTGGGCAAGACACTTTACCCCCAATTGCTCCTGGTGGGTCTGGACAGCGCCATGTTGGGCAGCTATGCCACTATCAGTGTGTGAATGGGTGGCAAGCAGGATCTGTAAAGTGCTTTGGTCATCTAGAGATGAGAATAAAAGTGCTATATAAGTGAATGCCATTTACCATTATCTAAAGTGAACTCTGATCATGACCTATTTTTAAGATGTTTTTTGCGCTGGCCAAAGGATGTGCGCAAAAATGCATGCGATAGTAATGCTGCTGGGAAATAAGGAAGTCATCAATCCCAGTTGATGCCCAGTTAGTTATTTTAGAAAGGACAAACAGAGAAGAGATAACGCTGGGCTGAAAAATCAACTGAATGATTTAATGTAGTACACATGGATGCAACACGCAGACATGAATTGGTCTGAAACTTCAGGAAAAGAGGATGATTATCAGTGCAAATTTTACATCAACTTTCATAAATGAAAGGATCAAGTAACAGTGGTACAGAAGTCACTCTCAGCTCCGCGGGGAGCTGGAGGGCTCCCTCTCCTGTTGCTTTTACCGACCGACTGTCTTCCCCATCTTGTGCGGGGGTCTGCCAAGGTTTGTGTCTCTCTGTCCCAGTCCCTCCCGGGCAGGAGGGAAGGAGGACATCCGGTGTCCCATCCGCCACCAATCCCCGCCACGAAGTGATCCCGCCGTGGCCGCCGAGCGACAATTCTCACTGGGAGCCGCAATCCAAGGCGCCCTACCGTTAGAGAACCTTGACCACAAGTATGGTGCGGACAACCTCGATTGGCTGGGAAACCCAGGGATGTGCGGGCCGCACCAGTTAAGGCAGATGTAAATACATTTCTTGTCTCTCCGGGAAGATACAGTGAAAAGTAAAACTCTGTCCATTCCTTCATTCCCCACAAAATAAACACATTAATGCCTAATAAGTTTATGATGAAAAACAAAAATATGGATGGAATAAAAATCTTTAGAAAGCTTGGAATCAGTCCGCCATAGTCTCCGCCTTTGACCGCCACCTAATCCACATAGCACGGGGACCCCCATGATCCCCTCCTGCAGGTGGTGAGCCCACTGGAGGGCGGACCCATGTAACTCCTTTGGGCTGAGCCCGGCCGGGTCCCATGAGTGGAAACCGCGGCCACCAGAACGCTAACCTTCGAGCCCTCCCCCAGGCCTGGCTCCAGGGTGGGGCCCCGTTCACCCCATACAGGGTGGGGTACACTGAATCCTTGATATAGAATTTATCATGAGAGTCTGTTGGATCGTTCTTAGTCTGGTCCTTCACCAGGACCATGTTGTCTTGGGTGACCCTATCAGAGGCAAAATTGCCCCAGACAACATAGCTCCTGGGATCACTGGGGCAATGCAACCCCCCCACCACGATAAGGTGACGATCCATGAGGGGGAGACTATTCTCTCAGCTGGTCTGGAATGCCTTGGTATCCTCTCTGAAGAGCTGGAACAGGTGGCTGGGGAGAAGGAAGTCCTGGGCTTCTCTGCTTGAACTGCTGCCTCCGCGACCCGGACACTCCGGAAAAGCAGTAGAAGATGGATGGATGGATGGATGGATGGAATAAAAATCTTCAGAATGAACGCACTACCCCCATGTGCCGTATCCACACCAGAACGCATACATGCTCCCTGTTCATTCATTCATTCACCCTAAAAAAAAATCTATACATTAATGCTTAATCTATAGACTCTAATGGTAAAATGAGAATGTGGATGGAATAAAAAGAACCATTTTAGTGTATTGTGGTGACCCAGCCACACTGCGGACGGACATTATCTCTCACATTATCTCACACTCATCAGGGCTGGAGGAAGGGGAGGACAATTGACATACGGACAGAGAGCCCCGGGGCGGGGGGGGGGGGCAATCAGAATGGACTGTTATGTATGCGTCCCCCGAGGACGGAAGAGGACATCCAGGCGCCAGCTGATGTACATGCTAAAGAATGCATATTAATAACAATCACTATGATAATGTGCCATGCATTCTCTCTGTCTGTATAACGTGTATAAAAGAGCTTGTTACACATGCCTAAGCAGCGCAGTAGCTCACCGAGCTACAAAGCGTGTTTCATTATGTTGGAGGAAATAAAACCTTGCACCCTTCCAGCTCATTGCATCTCACCTGTTCAATTACCTCCACAGTATCATCATATAAATAAAATGACAAGTGATTATATTAACTGTTACAACTCTCACCATTAAAATAACAGAAAATCCCAGTGCATGCTGTTTCCTCATGAGCTCTGGAGTTGTGCAATTTCAAAACACAGCACTGAAATAGCATTAAACAATGCACTTCTGAAGACAGACCTCCTTTTTCCTGATCAACAAGAGCACTCTGAGGCAAGTGCAAGATCCACCAGCTCCATTTTTCTTTGAAGATCCCAATATGTCACTAAAGGAGAGCGATTTTCAACCTTTTCCTGTAATTATTGAAGCAGAACCAATTATGATAAGCCTATCACCCATGAATATACAATAAAAAATTGTTGTATACAACGCATAGTTGTAGGTCAGGATCCCAGTGTGAACATGTGTAGCAAGTGTGGTGAACCTAGAGAGCTTCTATAGTATTTAGGGCATAGGGGATGCTAACCTTGACCTGTGATCTTCTGACCCCAAAACTACAGTCATAGGTTATGGTCTCAGAGTGAACCTGTGTACCAAGTTTGGTGACCGTAGCTTTACGCATTCTACAGTAATCATTCATTCATTCATTCATTCATTGGCTCCATCGATCTCGAAAGATCATGGGGGGGGGTTTGTGCCTTGGGTCATCATTCGGGAGCTGCACCATTGGGCGTGCTGTAAGAGGCCGATACGGATCTGCAGGTCTGCCGCAGCCGTTGCAGATGAATTCTTCACAGTGTAGTGGGGGTCTCGACAGTCTCCTCTGTCTGCGGAGTCTCTTCTCCCCCAGCGAGTGTCTCTTCTTTCCTCTGCTGTTCGGATGACATCCTGGGTGATGGTCCGCCAGTTGGAGCGGACGGAGGCGGCTGACTCCAGGTCGGAGGGGGTTAAAGCCTCCAGCCTTGAGGTCACGCTTGCAAACATCCTTGAATCTGAGAGTTGGGCGTCCCTTTGATCTAGTTCCAGTAGCCAGCTCCCCATACAGTAAGTCTTTGGGGATGCGGCCATCCTCCATTCGGTTGACGTGGCCAAGCCATCGCAAGCGTCTCTTTATCAGGATGGCAAACATACTGGGCACATCTGACTCTGGCCAGGACGTCAGATGTTGGAGGACACAGGTCCTGCCAAGTGATGTGCCGTAGTCCTGCGAAGGCAGCGCTGGTGGAAGGCGTTCAGTCGGCGTTCCTGGCAGGAGTAGAGGGTCCAAGCTTCACTGCCGTATAGGAGAGTACTCAGTACACAGGCCATGTAGACTCTTATCTTGGTGTTGATGGTTAGCATAGAGTTGTCCCAGACTCGCTTCGCCAGACGGGCCATCACCGTCGATGCCTTGCCGATACGGGCGTTCAGTTCGGCGTCTAGGGAGAGATTGCTGGAGATGATCGACCCGAGGTAGGTGAACTTGTCCACCACCGCAAGTGTGTGGTCGCCGATATTGATATTGGGAGCACTGCTGACATCTTGGCCCATGACCTCGGTCTTTTTAAGGCTGATGGTGAGGCCAAACTCAGAGCAGGCACGAGCAAAGCAGTTGATGAGACGCTGGAGCGCTTCCACGGTGTGGGCAACAAGACCAGCATCATCAGCAAAGAGCAGCTCCCTGATTAGAACGCTTCGCACCTTGGTCTTTGATCTGAGGCGTGCCATGTTGATGAGGCCTCCGTCGGATCCTGGTGTGGGAGAAAGACACCGTCTTCAGAGCCCCGGAAGGCGTAGCACAGAGCAGGGAGAAAAAAGATGCCAAATTAGGGTAGGAGCCAGAACACAACCCTGCTTCACACCGTTCTTGATCGGGTAAAGGGTCTGAGGATAATCTATCAAACTGGACAATGCCGTTCATGTCCTGGTGGAACTGACTTGATCATGCTCAAAAGCTTGGGGGGACATCCAATTCGTTGGAGGAGGGCAAACAGTCCATCCCTGCTGACCAAGTCAAAAGCCTTGGTCAGAATCAATAAAGGCCAAAAAGAGGGGTTGGTCCTCTGCTCCCGACACTTTTCTTGCAGCTGCCTCATAGAGAAGACCATATCTATGGTTGACCTGGTTGCTCTGAATCCACACTGCGCCTCTGGATACACACGTTCGGCAAGTAGTTGTAGTCTGTTGAGGACGACACGGGCAAAGGCTTTGCCAACTATGCTTAGGAGTGAGATACCGCGATAGTTGTTACAATCGCTCCGCTCCCCCTTGTTCTTGTAAAGAGTGATGATTTTGACATCACGCATATCTTGGGGCACAGCCCCTTCCTCCCAGCACTGCAACAGGAGCTCATGGAGGTGTTTCAAGAGCGAGCTCTCCTTTGCGGTTTTGACAATTTCAGGGGGGATGTTGTCACTGCCCGGAGCCTTGCCGTTTGAGATAGAGTCTATCGCCTTGCTGAGCTCCTCGATGGTGGGTGGAGCGTCAAGCTCATCCATGACTGACAGTAGAGGGGTGTTCTCAAGGGCCGTGTTCAAGACGGTGGTTACTCTCGAGTAGAGCTCTTGGTAGTGCTCAGCCCATCTCTCCATTTGTTTACCGCGATCCTTGATGACATCTCCTGCAGCTGATTTAAGTGGGGCGGTCTTGATGACACTGGGACCGAACAGTGTCTACAGTAATAGTGCAGGGGGAATGTTTGGATTGACCTTTGACTTTTTGATCCCAAACCTGTAGTCAGAGGTCATGGTCTTAGGGTGAACCTGTGTACCAAGTTTGGTGACCCTATTGTTCTTTGTTTTTGAGATATAGTTTACATGCCATTTTGACGTTGGCCTTTGACCTTGCAATAAAAAAAACCCAAACCTAGTCACACTTCAGGGTCACAGGGTGAGCCTCTGTACAGAGTTTGGTGATCCTAGCTTCACTCGTATAATAAGAAGGCGTAGGTTATGCCAACCTTGACTTTTGACCTTTTGACCCCAAACCCATAGTCACAGTTCAGGGTCACAGGGCGAACATGTCTACCTTGTGTGGTGGTCCTAGCTTTACTTGTTCTATACTAACAGTGCAAATGGAATGTTAACTTTGACCTTTTGACCCCACACCGATACTCAGGTCAGTGTGTAAGCCGTCCAAGATTTTGTCTTTAGAGACAGCTATGGTATCAGTTTGAAAAGCCTACTGTGCATCATTTCTATCAGGTTCACCCGATCAGAGTCAAATTGCAAAATGTGCATCATCGGTGTATATCAAACACTGGTACCAAAACAATCGGAACAAAACTGGAGGAGGAGTTGATTTTACAAGACAGTTACTGTCTATTAACTGAGGTGAAATCGGAGATCATAAGTCAGGGGCTATAACTTCTACAAAAATCATCGGATTGGAGCCAAATTGCAATCGGCACATCATCAGTGTATATCAAATCCTGGTACCAAGTTTCAAAACAATCATAACAAAGCTGTAGGAGAAGTTGATTTCACAAAAGCAGGATGGACAGACAGACAGACAGACAGACCGATGGATGGATGTAGACAGTCGTATCCTTTATTTAACCCCATTTAAGTAAATAATTAATATTAAAATGTCTTTTTTTTCAAGCGTGACCTTGCCAAGAGGGCAACTTAACAAATGTTACACAAAAAAACAAGTGTAGAAACATAAAAATATGACTATTCCAGAGCAGAGGTGAGTTGTAACTTATTACATTTACTCAAATACCTTAATGAAAAAAAAACAACTTTGAGTAGTTTTGTTCCATACTTTTACTTGAGTTTATGCACAACTGCAAGCCTCTGAAGGATCCAGCACTGAGAAGTCACCACCAACTTCAAATACTGTACCTGTTTGCTGCTCAACTGTGTTTTTTTTTTAATAGCTGCTTTTTATTACTATTAACTTGCCTCACAGAAACTTTCCTTATTAAGACTTTTCTGTGCTGTGAATCACAAATCTTTTCAATTTGGCGATCCCTCTTTAGTTTTTGTGAAATATTAATTAGTCCTATGCCTTTTGCAGGCCATTGTACTATTTCACTTTTTTTTATCTTCAGAAAGATCTTTTTCTCCTCATATTGGATGAGAACTATGACTTTCCTAACTATAAAGCACATACCTCCACCAAGGCTCCATCCATCCATCCGTCCAACTGTGCCTCCCTCCTTCTGGCTTTTTGTCTGACTGTCTGCCTTGGCACAGGTATGCACTGTCAGATAACCTCCAAAATCTGAGCGGTTCATCCATAGCCTGAGGACCACCTCTGGTGAAAATGTCATCAAAATCCATCAAGTAGTTTTGGCGTAATTCGGCACACAAACAAAAAAGAAACAGGCCTTGGTGGAGGTATGTGGTCTGGGATCACCTCCAAAATTTAATGGTTTCATCCTTGTCAGAAGGGCTGCCTCTGGCGAATATTTAATCAAAATTTATCTATTGGTTTTTGTGTAATCCTGCTAACAAACAAATGAACAAACAGCCCCATCACATAACTCCTAGGCGTAGGTAATAATAATGTGGAACATCCACTTTTAAGCAGGTTTTGCTTTAAATAAGATCACTTGACAAACTAAATTAACAAGCGTGTGTCAGACTGATCCCAGCTGTCTAACAAGACAGGAGAAACAAAACTAGCAAAAAAGAAAAACAAATAAGAAAAAAACAAATATGTACTCAGCTGAAATCCTACCGTGTCTGTTGCATAATAATTTGCAACATAGTGTAAATTTGAAGTAAATATAATTACTTCTAAATCTGTGTTGCATGACAATATATGAAGTTCAGAAAGATGCAGAGTTTAAATTAAAACTATAATATTCTTGGTGTGTGTCCTAAGGTGGGTTTTTCCTTTGTATTCTAATCATACATCATTTTTGTTTTCTAATGATTTATATCATTAATTCCTACTAACTTCCAGTGAGTTGGCACAGATGACAGTTATGCACACAATGCATCCTGTACAAGTGACCAACACGGTTCACAGCTCTACTTCTGTGGGAAGTCATTTTGGCTTTAATTTTAATTACATCAGGAGTTTATAAGAGAATACTCCTGTAGTCAACACGCAGGGCCAATTCCAGAGAAAAGTAGGGGATTTTCTTCTTATATAATCCAGGTGTTTTTCCATGACAGTTAGAGCCATTCCCATCATGACTGCAGGGCTAGACACACATCCCTATGCAAAATAACTGGCAGCCCTGCCAAAGAGCCCTCCCATTTTCAATTTATTATATCCACTAGGCAAGGAGAGGGCAGAAGCAAAAAATGTGCAAACACACATGTAAACATGAACTCCTTCTGTACCTGATAAGAGGTGGAGTGGCGGTGGGGGCATGAAGCATTACTCAATATGCATTTTTGTCTTCTTTTCTAATAGGTTTTATTAACCTCGGAAATGTCCAGTAGTTGTCAGAAAATTCCTTCTTTACAAGTACTGACTACTCTTAAAAATAATATTCTGTGGAAACTATTTACAGCCAAAATACCATGAAATATTAAAAGCTATCCAACTTTGTGTTCAATGTAAAATGTGGCTTTGATAAATTTTAACTAAATTTGTAATTTTCGAAAATGTCAGTATTGCAACTTAACAAAATTTTGTAAAGTGAAGCTAAAAAGGTCAGTTAGTCTCACTTAATGTCATAATCCGGGCATGGCTGGGGACCATGCCCCCACTTTATGTTCATTTTGGTTTCCTTGTTTTTTCTCTTGATTATTATTAGTATTATTTGTATTATGATTATGATTATTATTATTAAGTGTCCTCTGTGCTCCCCAGTTGTTGTCTGTTGCATGTAGTCCTGTCCTCATCCTCTGTTATTTTGTGGTCATCTTTTGTTAGTTGATAATTATTATGATCATTATTATTTGCATTATGTGTCTTCCTGTGTTTCCCCTGGTCCACTGTGCTCATCCCGTTTGTCCTTGTTGTCATTTTTGTGGTCTTGTATGTATATTTGTCTCCCTATTGTCCCCAGCTTGCATTGTAGAAGCCAATGCAATCTCAGCCTGTTATGCTCTACTGAAGAAAGATAACAAAACAAAGAAATCAATTGTGATGCGCTTTGTGAACAGAAGGGTAAAGAATAACATACTGAGGCAGGCCAAAAAGCTAAAGGAAACTCAAGTTTACCTAAATGAACACCTGACAAAAAAAAAAACGCTGAATTAGCACGACAGGCACGGATGCTGAAAAAACAAAATAAGATACAAGCAACCTGGACAAGAAACTGTAGAATTTGGATTAAACTAAAAGGAACACCTGAGCAAGCATAGAGTATAATGATCAGAGATGCTACTGACTTAGATAAATACAGATGAACACTGATTAAGAAAATAATGAGCCAATGATAATCCATATTCATACACACGATAAGAATAGTTCTTTTGACACACCATGCCAAAGTACTTTAAAAAAAATAAGCAAAATAAACAAAAACTTATGACCGACTCGAGTAGACATCAATTATCCCCAGTTGGAGGAAGTCATTTGACACAGAATGAGGAAACTCAAACTCTGAAAATATACCATTATGCTGAACATAAACCACAAGAGATGGAGAATGATATTGATCCTGATAACCACTTTTTTCAATAATATTCATAACCACTGTGAATATTACACTGAAAAACAATTCAAAAGTCAAGTGCAATTAGATGGTAAACTGTCAATAATACACTTCGATAGCAGAAGTCTTAACAAAAACTTTCCACAGATTCAGGACTATTTAAAACAGCTAAACAGAAAATTCACAGCCATTGCAGTCTCTGAAACCTGGCTTAATGAAGAACAGGCTCCCCTGATGGCAATAGAGGGATATCAGATGTTTTATATTAACAGATCTCAAAAAAAGGGTGGTGGTGTTGCACTATATACTGATGACCTGTACAGGTGTAAGCTTGTAAATGAAATGTCCTCAGCACTACCAGGGATTTTGGAATGTGTTACTGTTGAGATTGACCTAGACAAAACAAAAAATCTAATCATAAGCTGCATATATAGAACGCCGGGAACTTGCATTGAGACATTCAGAGATAAATTAGTCGAGCTGTACAATAATATTACTAGTAAGAAAATAGTAGCAATTTGTGGAGATTTCAATATTGATTTACTGAATCCACATCAACAAAATGTAATTACAGAGTTCATGAACTCTATGTACAGCATGAGTCTATATCCCACAATAACACATCCTAGTAGAATCACAGTTCACTCTGCTACACTTATTGACAACCTGTTTGTCAATGTTTTCGATAAGAAAATAGAAAGTGGATTATTGATAAATGATATAAGTGACCACTTGCCAACCTTTGCACTTATCCATGGCCACACGGGGCCCAACGCAGAAATAATTTCAAAATCGTTCAGACACAAATCACCAAATGCAATCAGTTCTCTTAAAGAGGACTTGCTGAAGCAAGACTGGACAGAAGTCTATGTATCAGATGTAAATGAAGCCTATGACACATTTATAAACATTGTAACCACTCTTTATGAAAAAAACTGCCCATTAGTAAAAAAAAAAAGCTTAAACACAAATTTGCTGATAAGCCATGGTTAACCAAAGGACTACAAAAGGCGTGTAAAAAGAAAAAATTATTATATAAAGCTTTCCTAAAGAAAAGAACAAAAGAAGCAGAGCAGCGGTATAAAACATACAAAAATAAGTTAACATATATAATAAGATGTAGTAAAAGAGACTATTACAGTAAAGAACTGGCGAAAAACAAAGACAATATTAAAAATACATGGACAATACTCAACAGTATCCTTGGAAATAAAAGCAGAAATACAAGCTACCCAACTAATATTCCAAAAAATAATAAAATGACTCAGAGTCTCAATATAGCTTCACCTGCAGATGAATTTAATAATTTTTTTGTTAACATTGGACCTAAACTGGCCCGAGAAATACCCACTACGGTGCCTACAGGTAATACAATATGCAATAACACTGCTGTAAAAGACTCCATCTTCATAAAGAACACAGACGAAAGAGAGGTCATTGAAATTGTTAAATCGTTCAAAAGTAAAACATCTACTGACTGTGATGGTATTGACATGCTACTAGTCAAAACTGTTATCGAATGCATAGTAAAACCACTGACGTATATCTGTAACCTGTCTCTCCAATCAGGTATATTTCCTGATGCAATGAAAATAGCTAAATTAATTCCGATATACAAGACGGGCGACAGAGGGGAACTCTCAAACTATAGACCAATTTCACTATTACCGCAATTTTCCAAGATACTTGAAAAAATATTCTATGAGAGAATTGACAACTTCATACTGAAGAATGATTTATTATGTGAGCAGCAATATGGGTTCAGACACAAGAGGACAACCGCATATGCCCTAATGGAATTTACAGAAAAAATATCAACAGCCATTGAAAATAAAGAGTATTCAGTTGGAGTATTCCTAGATCTTAAAAAAGCATTTGATACAGTAGATCATAATTTATTATTAAAGAAACTACAAAATTGTGGTATTAGAGGGGTAGCACTATCCTGGTTAAGTAGTTACTTAAAGAATAGATATCAGTATGTATGTGTTAGCAACAAAAACTCAGAGTTGCTGAAGGTCACCTGTGGAGTCCCACAGGGTTCAGTTTTGGGACCATTATTATTCAATATGTATATAAACGATATATGTAAAGTTTCAGAAAAAATGGACTTAATATTGTTTGCCGATGACACTAATCTGCTATGCAGTGGAAACAATTTGGAACAACTTCTGGATACACTCGGAAAGGAATTAGGAAAGCTTAAACTGTGGTTTGATTCAAACAAATTAACGCTCAATTTAAGTAAGACAAAATTTATAGTCTTTAACAACCATCACAACAACCCAGTACCCAAACTCAATGTAAATGGTGTAGAGATTGAAAGGGTATCTGAAACTAAATTCCTTGGAGTAATAATTGATAACAAACTGTGTGGAAGTCACATATTAATTATATTAAAGGTAAAGTATCCAAATCAATTGCAATATTACACAGAGTGAAATATTTGCTGAATCAACCCACACTATACACCTTGTACCATTCATTAATACTCCCATACATGACATATTGTAATGAAGTATGGGGAAATACATATAAAACAAACATATATCCACTCTTTATGCTTCAAAAGAGAGCTATTAGAATAATAAACAAAGCAGCTTACAGGGAACCAACAAACCCACTTTTTCTCAAACAAAAAACTCTCAAGTTGAAAGATCTGGTTGACTTTAAAACCGCAATAATAATGTTCAAAGTGAAGAATTTATCACTGCCCGCAAATATCCAAAAGTTGTTCCAAACAAGGGAGAAACGATATCACTTCAGAGGAACATGTATATTTCAAAAGCCTACAGTGAGAACAACCACCAAGCAACACTGTATTTCAGTGCAAGGAGTCAGATTATGGAACGATTTTGGACCTGAATTAAAATCATGTACAACGCTTGGACAATTTAAACAAAAACTAAAGGAAAAAATACTCCAAACATATTTACAAAACGACATGTAAACTCACATAAGGATTGGCATATCCAGCCTGTATTGTGTTGTAGCTTAGTTTTTTTTGTTTTGTTTTTTTTTTCTCTTTTTTTTCTCTGTGACATTTTGTCTTAGACTTGTTTTGAATAGTAACCGCTTAACTTAGCTTAGTTTTCTTTTTTTCTCTCAGTCACATTTTGTCTTAGCTTTGTTTTAAATTGTAATCGCTCTTGTCTTGTTTTCTCTTTTTTCTCTTTTGAATTCTTGGATGGAATATGGGTGGGCAATATAAGCTGCGGCTTCAGCCATCACCCATTTCGGATAACTCACGTGGAATTGTATAGAAGAAGGAGTCTTTGTCTAATTTGACCTTTTATACAGCTTCTCATGTTTCCATACCCATTTCCTCATGTGTGCTCCTGTTTAGCCCTTGATTGTCTCCCAGCTGCCCCGTGTTCCCCTGATTAGTTTCCTCCTTATATATGTTGTTCCTAGTGCTCAGTTCAGTGTTGGATCATTGTCATTTGTCCTGTCAAGTTCCCTGTGCATACTAGTGTTTCTCTGTGAGTTTTGCCACCTGTGACTCTTGAGTTTATTCCAGCCCTTGTGCTGTGTTTTTTCTTTCCCCTGAGCCTTTGTTAATAAATTGTTATTTTGCACCTGAAGTCCTGCCTGCACCACTGAGTCCTCTCTCCACCTTCATTCTACCGGGAGGCAGAATATTATGACACTTAATTTCTACTAATGTTATTTGTCTGTGAAACTTTGCTGCTGAGCTCAGTACAATGGCAACAAAAAGTATGTGAACCCTTTGGAATAACCTGGTTTTCTGCATTAATTGGTCATAGAATGTGATCTGATCTACATCTAAGTCACAAATATAGACAAACACAATGTCAGTCTTTCACATGCTTTTGCACTACAATTCCCATTTTGCACAGGTGGATTTGTTTGGTGTGGTTTTCATATTTTGCATCACGCCATCTTAAAAGGGACATGGCGCCAGTGCAGTTTTGGCACTTTGCTATTTTAGTGCATTTCATGTCAGTGCAGGTCTATTGTCAGAAGCGCATTGTTAACGCTATTTCAGTGGCACGTTTTATAATTGTGGGTGCCCTCCTATTGACGGGCACTCGTGGAGACACTCATGCACTGGGATTTTCCATTACTTTACTAGACAGAGTTGTAGCAATTATAATCTAAGGAAACTATTCCTGCCAATCTAAAAGTAATATAATTCAATTCAATTCAATTCAATTCAACTTTATTTATATAGCGCCATTTCACAACAACAGTCATCTCATAGCACTATCAACTGTAGGGGGGACCCCCACAGTTGCAGAAAGACCCCAGCAATCAGGCGATCCCCTGTGAGCAAGCACTTGGCGACGGTGGAGAGGAAAAACTCCCTTTTAACAGGAAGAAACCTCCAGCAGAACCAGGCTCAGGGAGGGGCAGTCATCTGCTGCGACTGGCTGGGGGGTGAGGGGATAGAGAAGAAGAAAAGAACAGACATGTAGAGAGCAAACAGCACGATGGGGACTCAATCTATGGGAGAGAACAAACAAATGTTAATGACCAGCAAAAAAAAAAAAAAATATTTCATAGAGAGTGAGGAAAGGAGTGAGGCCCAGTGCATTACTGGAGGTCCCCCGGCTGACTAAACCTATTAGCAGCATAACTAAGGGAGGGTTCAGAAACACATGATCCCTCCCTAATTGTAGGCTATATCAAAAAGGTAGGTTTTAACTCTAATCTTAAAAACAGAGATCGAGTCTGACTCCCGAATCCAGATTGGCAGCTGATTCCACAGGAGAGGAGCTTGATAACTGAAGGCTCTGCCTCCCATTGTACTTTTGGAGATTCTAGATATTACAAGTAGTCCTGCATTTTGGGAGCGTAGTGCTCTGTTAGGATGATACGGTAGTATCAGATCTTTTAAATAAAAAGGAGCCTGATTGTTTAGAGCTTTGTAAGTAAGAAGAAGGATTTTAAACTTAATTCTAAACTCTATGGGAAGCCAATGAAGGGAGGCCAGAACCGGAGAGATATGATCTCTCTTTCTAGTACCTGTTAAAACTCTTGCTGCAGCATTTTGGATCAGCTGAAGACTTTTTAAAGATGTTTTAGGACAGCCTGATAATAAAGAATTACAATAATCTAATCTCGAGCTAACAAAAGCGTGGATCAGCTTCTCAGCATCACTCTGAGACAAGATGCTCCTAATCTTGGCAATATTACGCAAATGATAGAAGGCAGTCTTAGAAACAAATTTAATATGTGAATTGAAGGACAAATTCTGATCAAAAATAACTCCAAGGTTCCTCACAGAGCTATTAAGAGAAAGAGTAGCTGCATCCAAACTGAAAGTTTGATTTGGAAAGGAATTTCTAAGGTTTTTTGGACCAACAAGAATGACTTCAGTCTTATCTGAATTTAATAGCAGAAAATTACAAGTCATCCAAGCTTTGATTTCCTTAAGACAAGCTTCTAACTTGGCTAATTGATTAGTATCATCTGGCTTCATTGACAGGTATAATTGTGTGTCATCTGCATAACAATGAAAATGTATACAGTGCTTTCTAATAATGTTGCCTAACGGAAGCATATATAAACTAAAAAGAGTAGGGCCTAGCACAGATCCCTGTGGAACTCCATGACTAAGCTTTGAGCTGAGAGAAAACTCATCATTTACATGAACAAACTGGAACCTATCAGATAAATAAGATCTAAACCACTGCAACGAAGTTCCATTAAGTCCAACATAGTGTTCTAATCTATCAAGTAGAATATTATGATCAATAGTATCAAAAGCTGCACTAAGATCTAAAAGGACAAGTACAGAAACTAGTCCATTATCAGATGCAATGAGGAGGTCGTTAGTGACCTTCGCTAAGGCTGTTTCAGTACTATGATGGATTCTAAACCCAGATTGAAACTCCTCAAGTAAACCATTTCCCTGCAGGTGGTCAAATAATTGCGTAGCAACAACTCTTTCTAAGATTTTTGAAATGAAAGGGAGATTAGAGATTGGTCTATAGTTAGCTAAAGCTCCTGGATCTAGCGTTGGCTTTTTGAGTAAGGGTTTAATTACAGCCATTTTAAAAGCCTGCGGTACATGGCCTAAAGTTAATGAAGAATTGATTATATGAAGAATAAAGCTACCAATAAGTGGGAAGACTTCTTTAAATAACCTGGTAGGAATAGGGTCTAAAAGACAAGTTGAAGGTTTGGATGAGGAAACTATTTTGTCTAACTCACAAAGGTCGATTGGAGAAAACTCATCAAGACAGACATCAATAGAAGGAGTTGTAGTAGTTACAGTATTTAAGTTAACTGTGGGAAGAATCTGATTGATTTTATCTCTGATGGATGAAATTTTATTATTGAAAAAGTTCATAAAGTCCTGACTAGTAAGCTCTAAGGGGATGCTAGGATTGACGGAGTCCTGACTCTTTGTCAACCTGGCTACAGTACTGAAAAGAAACCTGGGATTATTCTTGTTCTCTTCTATTAATGCAGAGTAATAACTCGTTCTAGCTTTTCTAAGAGATTTTTTATAAATTAAAAGATGATTTCTCCAAGCTAAATAGATTTCATCTAAATTAGTAGAGCGCCATTTTCTTTCTAATTGACGAGTCTTCTGTTTTAAGCTACGAGTTTCTGTGTTGAACCAAGGAGTTAAAAATCTCTGATTAGACTTTTTCTTTTTTAAGGGGGCCACCAAGTCTAGAGCCTGATGCAGAGAAGCTGAAACACTATCCACCATGTTATCAATTACAGAAGGAGCAAGCTGTCTATGCTTATTTCCGTTGTTGTTGACACTGGCATAGAGGAAACAATCTGCATAAATTTGGCAACAGCATCCATCTGAGAGGCATCTACTGTGATAATATTTTCTTTAGGAGCCAAATAGTCAGAAATAGTTAAAATCAAAGGTTCAACCGACCAATGGTCCTGACAGTACAGGGTTATGAGGAGGACACTACAGATTTTCTATTTCTATGCCATATGTCAGATCAAGGTCCAATGTATGGTGGAGGTAATGAGTGAATTTCCTACTTTCTGAGAAAACCCCAATCGAGTCTAATATTGAATATAAAAGCCACATTTAAGGCAGTCACATCTACACTCCACCTGTATATTAAAGTCCCCTACTATAATTATTCTATCAGATTTCAGCACTTAAATCAGCTAAGAAATCAGCAAATTCTGATAAAAATTCTGAGTAGGTTGATGGGGGACGATTAAACTATGGCAAATAAAATTGGTTTAACCTGAACATTGCTAAAGTGCCCAATACTGAGGACCAGGCCCTCCAAAGGCATTATAACATGTTTTTTGCTTTACATTAACTAGTAATATATGAGACACTAGTGTTTTTTTTTAAAAAAGTTCTGTCCATATTTTCATTTTTAAATTCCATCCACATTTTCATTTTCTTCAATTACGGGAGGAGTACTGCCAAAGATTAGGAATTATTTTGTTTTGTTTTTTTTAGGGGACATGAATGAATGAAGAAGGAGTGAGTGTATGTTTTTTTTACCACAGACTATAATCCATGCAGGAGACGTGAAAAGGCATTCTTTGCTGAGCCTCGGCTGTGCGGTCTGTCTGACTGGTTCTCACAGATACCCGACCCCCAAGCCTCTGTGGCTGCAGTGGCCATTGTGCATCCAATAAACAGAGGAAGTGAATGTCTAAAACCCGCAGGATGCTATCAATTTTGAAGATTTCAACTCCACAAAACTCTCCATGTGACAAAGTATTCTACCTACATATGTATATCAAGTCTCAATCTTGTGTTCGTTCATGCAAGTATACTGTCACGGTTAATGAAAAACAACAATCTGAGGACAATTTAATACTTTCCACATTTACACTGTAAGACAGCCTATCCCAAGTCATTTGAAGAAACAATAGACAATGTTTTCACTGCACAGAGGAAAAAAAAACAAAACTGTGCATGGAGGGCAATGAGGCTTGCATATTTGTGTGTTACATTAAACCTAAAGGAATTCAGCTTAATTGTTCAGCCCATTTGTTTAATCATATCCTCCCTTCTAAAATAAGTAACTGGTCATCAACATTAATTAGTGCCTGGCTTAATACCAAGCAGTGTACTACCGCCTACATTTTCTTTCTCATGCACATCTTATGGCTAGCTCAAAACCCGTCTTCTACACAAACCATCATAATCAGAGTTTACCTTGGATCATGCCCCCCCCCCACCATTTATTAAAGGAAAAGGCAGGAGCTCTTTGGATTGGATTACCCAAAACATACCTCTGAACAATGAGACAGCCTCCTTCCACTCTTCATGAGGTGCAAAATTATTTTTTTTTCTCTGCTGTGATAACAAATTGGACTTGAACACACCCGTAAATGCACTCTGCACCTTAGAAAATAGACTGTTGACTAAACCATTGTAAGAAGGCCGAAAGTCCTTAACCTAATACCACAAATTACAGTGGGGAAAAAAGTATTTAGTCAGCCACCAATTGTGCAAGTTCTTCAACTTAAAAGATGAGAGAGGTCTCCAATTTTCATCATAGGTATACCTCAACTATGAGAAACAAAATGAGAAAAAAAAATCCAGAAAATCACATTGAAGGATTTTTAATGAATTAATTGGTAAATTCCTCAGTAAAATAAGTATTTGGTCACCTAGAAACAAGCAAGATTTCTGGCTCTCACACACCTATAACTTCTTCTTTAAGAGGCTCCTCTGTCCTCCACTCGTTACCTGTATTAATGGCACCTGTTTGAACTCTTTATCAGAATAAAAAACACCTATCCACAACCTCAGTCAGACTCCAAACTCCACTATGGCCAAGACCAAAGAGCTGTCAAAGGACACCAGAAACAAAATTGTAGACCTGCACCAGGCTGGGAAGACTGAATCTGCAATAGTTAAGCAGCTTGGTGTGAAGAAATCAACTGTGGGAGCAATTATTAGAAAATGGAAGACATACAAGACCACTGATAATCTCCCTCGATCTGGGGCTCCACACAAGATCTCACCCCGTGGGGTCAAAATTATCACGAGAACGGTGAGCAGAAATCCCAGGACCACATGGGGGGACCTAGTGAATGACCTGCAGAGAGCTGGGACCAAAGTAACAAAGGCTACCATCAGTAACACACTACGCTGCCAGGGACTCAAATTCTGCAGTGCCAGATGTGTCCCCCTGCTTAAGCCAGTACATGTCCAGGCCCGTTTGAAGTTTGCTAGAGAGCATTTGGATGATCCAGAAGAGGATTGGGAGAATGTCATATGGTCAGATGAAACCAAAATAGAACTTTATTGTAAAAACTCAACTTGTTGTGTTTGGAGGAGAAAGAACACCATACCTACTGTGAAGCATGGGGGTAGAAACATCATGCTTTGGGGCTGTTTTTCTGCAAAGGGATCAGGACGACTGATCCGTGTAAAGGAAAGAATGAATGGGACCATGTATCATGAGATTTTGAGTGAAAACCTCCTTCCATCAGCAAGGGCATTGAAGATGAAACGTGGCTGGGTCTTTCAGCATGACAATGATCCCAAACACACCGCCCGGGCAACGAAGGAGTGGCTTCGTAAGAAGCATTTCAAGGTCCTGGAGTGGCCTAGCCAGTCTCCAGATCTCAACCCCACAGAAAATCTTTGGAGGGAGTTGAAAGTCCATGTTGCCCAGCGACAGCCCCAAAACATCATTGCTCTAGAGGAGATCTGCATGGAGGAATGGGCCAAAATACCAGCAACAGTGTGTGAAAACCTTGTGAAGACTTACAGAAAATGTTTGACCTCTGTCCTTTGCCAACAAAGGGTATATAACCAAAAGTATTGAGATGAACTTTTGTTATTGACCCATATTACTTATCTTTACCGAGGAATTTACCAATTAATTCATTAAAAATCCTTCAATGTGATTTTCTGGATTTTTTTTTTCTCATTTTGTCTCTCATCATTGAGGTATACCTATGATGAAAATTGGAGACCTCTCTCATCTTTTAAGTGGGAGAACTTGCACAATTGGTGGCTGACTAAATACTTTTTTGCCCCACTGTATATTTCATGTCTTTATTTCCCACCAGCACATTCACAGTGCTGGTGGGAACAAGTAAGTGAGCCCCTTGAATCTATTAACTGGTTGAACCTCCTTTGGCATCAATAGCTCCAACAAACACTTCTGGTAGCTGCTGTCAGACCTGCACAACATTCAGGAGGAATTTTGACCATTCCCTTCTTACAGAACTGCTTCAGCTCAGCCGTATTCTTTTTTTCCCCACATTAATTTTTTATTAAGTTTTTCTAATTAATACACATACAGGCAGATATACCAGACATATGTAGTCTATGCACATGCCAGTGATATTAAGATCACCCTTCCTTTACAGATCCATATCCTCACTAGTCACATCACAAATCAACAACCTCCAACCCCCCCCCACAAAAAAAAACCACAGGAAAAAAAAAAAAAAAACAACAGCCAAGGGGGCCATATAGTAGATAAATAAATAAAGTAAATAAATAAGCACAAATAAGAATAGGAGTCCAAACAGTCCTAATGACACAGTCCTTCACCCTTCAATTCCAGTAGCCCTCCTACAGCATTTGTTACTACTGCCATTTTACCAATCCTTTTAATACAATGGTGCAAGTCTACTCCCATTATAATCTAAAAATATCAAATATAGCCCTATGTCAACCAGATATTGTTGGAGACTTTCCATCAATCCATTTTAGTAAAATATTTTTTCTTACACACAAAGTAAGGATACATAAGAGTCTTTTTGCATGTGCACCCCTCTCTTTTATATCTGGCAGTCAAACAGTAAGCACATAGGGTCTTTATCTAACTGAACACCAAAATCAATACATCTGTTTACAATATCTGTCCAATATTCATCAATATATTTACATGTCCAGACTCAATGAATGAAACTCCAATGTCAACAATTACATTTCCAACGCAGTTCAGATTTACAGTGCATAAAGTATTCACAGTGCTTTCACTTTTTCCACATTTTGTTATGTTATAGCCTTATTCACAAAATGATTAAATTCATTTTTTCACTCAAAATTCTTCACACAAACACCTGACAATGACGTTATTTTATTTTTTTTTAGATTTTTGCAAACTTATTTTAAAAAAAAGAAATCTCACAAATATTCACAGCCTTTGCTCAGTACTTTGCTGATACACCTCTGGCAGCAATTACAGCCTCAAGTCTTTTTGAATATGATGGCACAAGCTTGGCACACCTATCTTTGGGCAGTTTTGCCCACTTCTCTTTGCAGCACCTTTCAAGCGCCATCAGATTGGATGGGAAGTGTTGGTGCACAGCCATTTTCAGATCTCTCCAGAGATGTTCAATTGGATTCAAGTCTGGGCTCTGGCTGGACCACTCAACAACATTCACAGAGTTGTCCTGAAGCCACTCCTTTAACATCTTGGCTGTGTACTTAGGGTCATTGTCGTGCTGAAAGATGAACCGTCGCCCCAGTCTGAGGTCAAGAGCGCTCTGGAGCAGGTTTTCATCCAAGATGTCTCTGTACATTGCTGCATTCATCTTTCCCTCTATCCTGACTAGTCTCCCAGTTCCTCCCACTGAAAAACATCCCCACAGCATGGTGCTGCCACCACCATGCTTCACTGTAGGGATGGTATTTTCCTGGTGATGAGCGGTGTCTGGTTTCCTCCAAACTTGATGCCTGGCATTCATGCCAAAGAGTTATATCTTTGTCTCATCAGATCAGAGAATTTTGTTTCTCATGGTCTGAGAGCCCTTCAGGTGCCTTTTGGCAAACTCCAGGTGGGCTGCCATGTGCCTTTTACTAAGGCAGTGTCTCCCAATCTGGGGTCTGCCAACCGGGCACCTGAGCCCACAGAGGGGGCGGAGCTTCGTCTGTTTTGAGGTCATGAAATGCGTGGGTAATAAAAAATGCATGAATGACATCATATAAAGAGAGGATGGTGTGGTGGACACAATATACCAGTGGAGCACAAAAAGTATTTAGTCAGACACCAATTGTGCAGTTCTCCCACTTAAAGATGAGAGAGGTCTCCAATTTTTCATCATAGGTATACCTCAACTATGAGAGACAAAATGAGAAAAAAAAATCCAGATAATCACACTGAAGGATTTTTAATGAATTAATTGGTAAATTCCTCAGTAAATAAGTATTTGGTCACCTACAAACAAGCAAGATTTCTGGCTCTCACAGACCTGTAACTTCTTCTTTAAGAGGCTCCTCTGTCCTCCACTCGTTACTGTCTTAATGGCACCTGTTTGAACTCGTTATCAGTATAAAAGACACCTGTCCACAACCTCAAACAATCAGACTCCAAACTCCACTATGGCCAAGACCAAAGAGCTGTCAAAGGACACCAGAAACAAAATTGTAGACCTGCACCAGGCTGGGAAGACTGATTTTAAGTGGGAGAACTTGCACAATTGGTGGCCGACTAAATACTTTTTTACCCCACTGTATATGGCACTCCACCCAGTACAGGGGGTTGGTGGGGGAGAAGATAGTTAGAGATGCTAATGGAGAAAAGGTGAGAGGAGCCAAACAAAAAAAGACGTGCCTTTCGCCCCCGCAGCGCCAGGTTTGCACCTCAGGATGCAGGGGTGCGAATGTATTGTACCAAGAATTGCTCTGTGACGTGTGTGTCAATGTTATGTTAATGTGTGTACATGTCTTTCAGTCTGTATGTTAATGTGTCTACCCTGTGTGCTGGAGGCGGGAATAAAAGTGTATAAAGGAGTTCGCTCAGGCACTCAGGGTTATTCTGTTCTATTCGTGTTGGAGGAGAAATAAAGTTCTGTGTCGTGCAGCTCGCTGTCTCATCTGATTCCATTCTCCACAATGGCTGAGAAACATAAACGTGCGGAGGACCCCGTGGAGTTAAAAAAAAAAAAAAAGACAATATATTGACAGTTACCTGAACTATGGATTTATAGACGCACAAGACTCTTTTTGGCCAGAATGTGTTATTTGTGGTGAAAAGCTAGCTAATGACAGCATGAAGCCCAGCAAACTGAGATGACATCAAGAGACTCGACACAGAGAGACCATTGGTGCAAGTCGGGATTTTTTTGAGAGGAAATGGCACCTGGTGCTTTCAAGGAGACACGGGGATGTCAGAAAATCCTTTGAATGGGCAGGTAATGATTTACTCAGAGCCACTGAAGCATTATTCAACTGTGCACTGCTCATTGCGAAGGCAAAAAAGCTGCACAATATTGGTGAGCATCTGATCAAGCCCACATGGCTATCACCACTATCACTCCAAACATCACATCACTGGTCAAAGACATGCAAGCTCAAGGTACACATTAATATTCTTTTTTGAATCAACAGACTGGAGAGAGTACAAAGCAAAACATCACTGTGAAGAGGATGATAAAATAAAGGCAGCGTTGGATTTTTAAATAGCTTTATTATCACTTGCCTTCATCAGAACTCGGCTACAGCCCATGGTTTGAGCAGGCTGCCGCTTCGTTCCTCCAGCTCTCAGAGAGGAGACAGTGTGTGTGTCTCACAGCAGATGCAGAATCAGAGTGAGAGAATGAGACAGATTTACAGCACAGTGCAGCTTATATACTCAACTCAAACAATAGATCAAAGACATTCACAGCAGTCAATCTGGGCATTTGCATATCAGAGGTACAGATAGGATGCATGAACACAATGCATGGATGACACTTTAACCTCATAGCTGTAAACACAGCATGCAGCGGAAAAAACCCAGGAGTGCGAGCTGACTGTCTCTGTTCTGTCTCGTGGTTTGTGGGGGTTGAATTCAACCGCTACACTGAATTAGTTTCTGCAGTGTTAATTCCTGGGTAGTGTTATGAGAAAGACCAGTCAAGGATATTTGCTCTTTGTGTATGGACAGGGGGTGTTTTAGGCCTACTGCCATTAGGCCCATACTGACTGACTTTTAGGCCTTTACTGATTTATGAGGTCATGTGTGTGTATACCCACTATTTTGGTTGTTAGAAATGTTTGCTTTCACAAGGGACATGTTCTTGTTAACATTTCTGTTCCATACCTCTGGCAAAGATGAAAAATTTATGTTACTGACAATGAACAATGAAGACTAAGGACTGCCTTCTGGTGTCAAAAAAGGCCATGTTTATAAGTAATACTGTCTTAAAACAAAAGGACAAATATTTTAATACCATTGCAGTCATTTGCCACATTTATTTTTTGTCTGTGTGTGATACACATGTTCATATAATTCAATTTAGTTTAAGTATAAAGGAAAACAAATCTACATTTAAAAACAAATGGAATAGGTTAAGCACAAAACTGATGTTATTTTTTTCCTAAATAAATGTTCTAAAAGGATTTAATTCCTCTGGCGTGATTGTATGGGCTAGTGGGGGCCCGGCACTTCTGTGACACAGGCGGGGGGGCTCCTAGGAAAAAGGTTGGGAACCACTGTACTAAGGAGTGGCTTCCGTCTGGCCATTCTACCATACAGGCCTGATTGGTGGATTGCTGCAGAGGTGGATGTCCTCCTGGAAGGTTCTCATCTCTCCACAGAGGAATGCTGGAGCTCTGACAGAGTGACCATCGGGTTCTTGGTCACCTCCCTGACTAACTGACTCCCCCAATCGCTCAGTTTAGACGATCGGCCAGATCTAGGAAGAGTCCTGGTGGTTCTGAACTTCTTCCATTTATGGACGATGAAGGCCACTGTGCTCATTGGGACCTTCAAAGCAGCAGAAATTTTTCTGTACCCTTCCCCAGATTTGTGCCTCGATACAATCCTGTCTCGGAGGTCTACAGACAATTCCTTTGACTTCATGCTTGGTTTGTGCTCTGACATGCACTGTCAACTGTGGGACCTTATATAGGCAGGTGTGTGCCTTTCCAAATCATGTCCAATCAACTGAATTTACCACAGGTGGACTCCAATTAAGCTGTAAAAACATCTCAAGGATGATCAATGGAAACAAGATACACCTGAGCTCAATTTTGAGCTTCATGGCAAAGGCTGTGAATACTTATGTACATGTGATTTCTTAGATTTTGTATTTTAATTAATTTGCAAAAATCTAAAAAAAAAAAACAACTTTTTTCCCATTGTCATTATGGGGTATTGTGTGTAGAATTTTGAGGGAAAAATTAATTTAATCCATTTTGGAATAAGGCTGTAACATAACAAAATGTGGAAAAAGTGAAGCGCCGTGAATACTTTCTGGATGCACTGTATTGAGATTCATCGTATGTCTGAGTTCCGGTGTAATAATCGAAATTGAGTCTCTTTGATCTTACTGCAAACTGAAATATTATTTGCTGAATTCCATACTTCTGTCCAGACTTCTGTCCAGACATTTGCGTAATATTGCCAAGATTAGGAGCATCTTGTCTCAGAGTGATGCTGAGAAACTGATCCACGCTTTTGTTAGCTCGAGATTAGATTATTGTAATTCTTTATTATCAGGTTGTCCTAAAACATCTTTAAAAAGTCTTCAGCTGATCCAAAATGCTGCAGCAAGAGTTTTAACAGGTACTAGAAAGAGAGATCATATCTCTCCGGTTCTGGCCTCCCTTCATTGGCTTCCCATAGAGTTTAGAATTAAGTTTAAAATCCTTCTTCTTACTTACAAAGCTCTAAACAATCAGGCTCCTTTTTATTTAAAAGATCTGATACTACCGTATTATCCTAACAGAGCACTACGCTCCCAAAATGCAGGACTACTTGTAATATCTAGAATCTCCAAAAGTACAATGGGAGGCAGAGCCTTCAGTTATCAAGCTCCTCTCCTGTGGAATCAGCTGCCAATCTGGATTCGGGAGTCAGACTCGATCTCTGTTTTTAAGATTAGAGTTAAAACCTACCTTTTTGATATAGCCTACAATTAGGGAGGGATCATGTGTTTCTGAACCCTCCCTTAGTTATGCTGCTAATAGGTTTAGTCAGCCGGGGGACCTCCAGTAATGCACTGGGCCTCCACTCCTTTCCTCACTCTCTATGAAATATTTTTTTTTTTTTTTGCTGGTCATTAACATTTGTTTGTTCTCTCCCATAGATTGAGTCCCCATCGTGCTGTTTGCTCTCTACATGTCTGTTCTTTTCGTCTTCTCTGTCCCCTCACCCCCCCAGCCAGTCGCAGCAGATGACTGCCCCTCCCTGAGCCTGGTTCTGCTGGAGGTTTCTTCCTGTTAAAAGGGAGTTTTTCCTCTCCACCGTCACCAAGTGCTTGCTCACAGGGGATCACCTGATTGCTGGGGTCTTTCTGCAACTGTGGGGGTTCCCCCCTACAGTTGATAGTGCTATGAGATGACTGTTGTTGTGAAATGGCGCTATATAAATAAAGTTGAATTGAATTGAACTTCCTTCTCTATATTCAGTCCCAAATCATTATTCCAGTCTTTGGCCAGAAATGCAGGTTTACCGCCATCATATTCACTAAGCACCCCATAGCCACGTGCCAAAATACCTTTCTTTTTTCCAATTAGGACTATATTCTCTACAGAGGAAGGCCGACAACAACGAATAATTTCCTTTTTATCCAAAAAAAACCTCTGGAGCTGAAAATATCTAACTTTTTGGGAGGGGATGTCATTTCTGACAGATTTGATCAAATGATAACAATTTTCCCTTTTCAAATAAATGCTTGACAGAAATAATTCCCACAGCTCAAAAGCTCTATGTATAGTTCTTGGGGGAAAATCAATGTCATCCCCAAACTGGAAGAGAGGGGACAGTGTTCCTTCCAAACCTTCTATTCTAAATATTTTTCCCCTTAAAAGATTTCAGTTTGTTTTTCAATTGGGTTGTATAGGTTAGATTGTGTTATTGTGTCTGGATTATGTGCAATCAGCCATTGTTTATGATCGCCAAGTGCTGCTGGATATTCGATCTTCCATGGTGGGGTTTGGCTGTCATAATCAGGAGGGAAGATTCTTCCATCGGTCTCTGCGTTTGCAACTTCCCGTTGGTTCCTGGGATCCCCGCTGTGGTTATACCGGCAGAAAGGGATCCAAACCTCGGGGAAGTCGTGGAGGTGCTGCGGTGAAATCCAGAAGGCTTGCTCGGCTTCGCCGTCTCGCTCGCTCCACCTTGTCTTCTCCTAATGCTGCAGCTGGCCGCTTTCCTGGATCCTGGCCCTCGGGTGTGCCCGGAGTGAGGCCATCATTTCTCCGGCCTGTTTTCCCTGTTCTACCGTGCCAACCGGCCTTCTCCCTGCTTCGAGCCAGGAAACACCCTGCAGGTAGCGGGTGCCTACGTCAACTTTCACCGGCCCCCAGTCCTGGCGAGACTGCTGCTGTTACAGAGCCCATCCAGCTGGCGTTGCTTAACGCACGTTCCATCTCAAATAAATCATTCTTTTTGAACGATTTATTCATTACTGCAGGGCTGGACTTTTTATTTCTTGTTGAGACTTGGCAGAGAAGTGAGGAATTTACCTCCTTAATTGAACTTTGTCCACCGGATTGTACCTTCTCCTGTGCTTCGAGATTGACAGGCCACGGCGGTGGTCTGGCCATCATGAACCGGCGCTGCTTCATTACACGGACGGTGAGCCATGGAACTTTTTCATCGTTTGAACTGATGATTTTAAAAATTGGCTCCTCAAACCCATTTTATTGTGTTGTAGGACCTTGGGGTAGTCAGATTATTTAGCATCTCAGAGGGAGACAGTGAATAAGCATGGGAGAACAATGCCCAGGGGGTTCTTGGCGAGATAGCAAGAAGGAGTCAGGGACATCTGGGTTGAATGCAGTGTAATGTAAATGTCATGCTGTGTGATAGGAAATGCCATGAAAAGTGTGAAGAGAGAGTTGAGTTAACTGAGGAGAGCTTGTTGAAATGATTCAGTCTGTTCTGTGCTTGTGAGATGTGAGTGTGTAATAAACTGTCTGTCCATGAATCTGCCTCTTATTTCACACACTCCACACTGGTGACCCCAGACGAATTATGGAACACGAGGCAAGAACCCCGGAGCCGGCCCGGTCGGGAAACCCCAACGACGCAGCAGCCATCCCACAGACAGCCCAGACTGGAGCCCCCAGCAACGCGTGTGCGGTTTCAGTCAAGCTACTGGACTTCTGGCAGCACAACCCGCGCTCTTGGTTCCACCACACCGAGGCCCAGTTCGCCCTCCGGGGAGTAACGGTAGACGACACCAAGTTCTACCATGTAGTAGCAGTGCTGGACGCTCGCACAGCCCAGCAGGTAGCGAGCCTGCTCGATCAGCCTCCAGCCCACAGCAAATACGAGGCGCTCAAGGCTGCGCTGACCCGGCGCTACACGCTCTCGGAATGTGAGTGAGCGGAAAGGCTCCTGGGGCGGACCGAGTTAGGAGATGGTTCGGCCGTCGACCTGATGGAGAAGATGCTGGCGTTAATGGGCACGGACGACGGGCACTCTCTGTTTGCCCACCTTTTCCTCCGGAACCTTTCAACGGAGGCGAGAGTGGTTCTGGCCAATTCGCCGTTGCTGGCCATGTATGACTACCGTGCGCTAGCCCAGGAGGCAGACCGGATCATCCTCACCACCCGGGCGATCACTGTCAACGCAGCGGCGGCGGAGCCCAGCGAGACGACCAGAGGAGGCGAGGAGCCACCGACGGTAGCGGCAGCAGGGGCCAAGGAGCGGCAGAGAGACGTGCTCTGCTTCTACCACCGCCGCTTCAGGGAGAACGCGTGCAGATGCGCGCCACCGTGCCAGTTCAAGTGCTCGGGAAACGCCAAGGCTGGCAGTCAGTAGCTGCTGCGACCGCCGGTGAAGAGAACAAGCTGCTCTACGTGACGGACTTGCGCTCGGGGAGACGCTTCCTCATCGACACCGGAGCCCAGAAGAGCGTCATCCTGCCGTCCTACGCTGACCGGCTGGCAGGACCTAGTGGCCCCGGACTTGTGGCAGTAAACGGCTCGGAGATTAAGACGTTTGGTGAGAGAACACTGGCCTTATCTCTACATGGCCGCTCGTATGAGTGGACTTTGATCATAGCAGCACTGTGTTGCCCGATCCTGGGCGCTGATTTTCTTTGTGCGCATGGTTTACTTGTGGATGTTGCTAACAGATGCCTGGTTAATGCACTGTCCTTTGAATCTCTCCCCTGTATAGCTCGAGGGACCCAGTCAACAGCACAAGCCAACGTCACAGCTCCAGGCGGTAAGTTCCATGCACTGCTCACTCAGTTCCCAGCACTCACGGTCCTGACGTTTTCGGTGGCCATTGCTAAACACGGGGTGGAGCACTTTATCACCACCACCGGGCTGCCCGTTTTCGCAAGACCTCGGCGCTTGGACGCAGTTAAACTGGCCATAGCGCTCGAGGAGTTCGCCAACCTGGAAAGGTTGGGCATCATCAGGCGTTCAAACAGCCCATGGGCATCCCCGCTACACATGGTCCCTAAGGCTGAGGGCTCGTGGCGACCGTGCGGTGATTTCCGCAGGTTGAACAACGCCACAGCACACGACCGCTACCCGATTCCCCACATACAGGATTTTTCCTTTCACCTCCCCGGAGCACGCATTTTTTCCAAAATAGACCTGGTCCGCAGTTACCACCAGGTCCCAGTGCGTGCGGAGGACGTACCCAAAACAGCTGTAATAACTCCGTTCGGTTTATTCGAGTTCCTGCGCATGCCATTCGGGTTAAAAGGCGCAGCACTGACGTTCCAGCACATGATTGATGCAGTGCTGCGCGATCTCCCGTTCGTGTTCGTCTAACTGGACGATATCCTGGTAGCCAGTGCGTCCGAAGACAAACATGAAACCCACCTCAGCCGCTCGCCTTTTTCAGCAGAACTTTGCACGACAGTGAACGTAAATACAGCGCATTCAACAGGGAGTTGCTGGCCCTCCACCTGGCCATACGCCACTTCCAGTTCTGGCTGGAAGGGCGCAGTTTCACCGTGTTCGTGGACCACAAGCCACTAACGTTCGCGATGGCCAAGGTTTCAGAACCGTGGTCGGGCCGGCAGCAGAGACAGCTGGCCGTGATCTCAGAGTTTACTACCGATATTCAGCATGTGTCAGGTAAACTGAATGTGGTGGCGGACTGCCTCTCATGCGCTGTGGTGGCCCCAGTCAACGTGGGGATAGATTACGCAGCCATGGCCGTGGAGCAGATTAGCGATGCAGAAGTGCGCGCGCTCCAGTCTGGACCAACAGGGTTAAGGCTGGAGAGCAGGGTGCTGCAAGACGGCAGGCCCCCCCTAATCTGTGATGTCTCCACGGGACGCCCGCGTCTGGTGGTCCTGGTTGCATGGCGCCGCCGCGTGTTTGAGTCGGTTCACACTCTAGCGCATCCAGAAGTGCGCGCGTCTGTCAAAATGGTGGGAGAGAAGTTCATGTGGCTGAGCCTACGCAAACAAGTAAAAGAGTGGGCTGCGGCCTGCATGGCGTGCCAACGAGCCAAGGTACACAGACACACGAAGGCTCCCTTGGAGCCGTTTCGGGTACCGGCTAAAAGGTTTGACCATGTTCACGTGGACCTCGTGGGCCTCCTCCCGCCATCACAGGAGTGCACGCACCTCCTGACAGTGGTGGACCGCACAACGCGCTGGCCAGAAGCAGTCCCACTGGCGGCAACCACCTCCGCGGACATGGCACGTGCTTTTTTAACAGCATGGGTGGCGCGTTTTGGAGTCCCGTCGGACATTACATCCGACAGGGGCCCTCAATTTGTTTCCGACCTCTGGTCCACGAAGGCCCGCAGCCTGGGTGTTGCAATTCATTGCACAACTGCGTACAACCCACAGGCCAATGGGTTATGCGAGCGTTTTCATAGATCACTGAAAGCAGCACTCAGGGCTTCACTGACGGATGCAAATTGGGTGGACAGGTTGCCGTGGGTTTTGGGGTTGCGCTCCGTGCCAAAAGAGGATTTGGAAGCTTCCCTGGCAGAGCTGTTTTTTGCGCAGCCCCTACGGCTGCCCGGGGAATTTCTGCCAGATAATCCCGTGCCGGACAGCTGCCCGTCTCAGCTTTTGCAGCGGAGCGCAAACACAGGCACGCTGCCGGGCCCGGCCCACCACTGTTTTCCGCATGCTTTCGTGCCTAAAACTTTGAAGAACGCGGAGTTCGTGTTCGTCAGACACGACGCCCACCGCCCGCCATTGCGCCCACCCTATGATGGACCGTTCAGAGTGTTGGAAACAGGGGATAAGCATTTTTTGCTAGACTTGGGAGGTCAGCGGGAGAAAATTGGCATAGTCAGACTCAAACTCGCCTTTGTAGCAGCGGACGAGCAAGTGCTGTTGGCTAGGGCCCTTCGGCGTGGAAGACCCCCACGGAGAGCTCCACAGGGAAGCGATCCACCAGAGCAGCCACATGGACAGAGCGAAGTCCCCCCCCCCCCGCCCCGCCCCGCCCCGCCACGACACACTCCCAGCAGCCCCCCACCGGCACAGCAGCGCCACGGAGGCGGTAAACCCCAGTTACAGCAGATATGGGAGGAGACTGAAGCCAAGAAAGCGTGTGGACTGATGTTCTATCTAAGATGCTGGGGTGGGGGGGGCGGTGTAGGACCTTGGGGAAGTCAGATTATTTAGCATCTCAGAGGGAGACATTGATTAAGCATGGGAGAACAATGCCCAGGGGGTTCCTGGCGAGATAGCAGGAAGGAGTCAGGGACATAGGGGGTTGAATGCAGTGTAATGTAAATGTCATGCTGTGTGATAGGAAATGCCATGAAACATGTGAAGAGAGAGTTGAGTTAACTGAGGAGAGCTTGTTGAAATGATTCAGTCTGTTCTGTGCTTGTGAGATGTGAAGTGTGTAATAAACCGTCTGTCCATGAATCTGCCTCTTATTTCACACACTCCACAGTGTTTTAATTTACCGCCCTCCAGGACATAATGCCTCATTTTTATCTGAGTTTAGCGATTTTTTAACTTCTATTATTAAATTTGAGTGGATTTTATTAATTGGAGATTTTAATTTGCATATTAACGATCCCAATGACAGTTTTGCAGTGAATTTCTTGGGTATTCATTTAATTTTGTTTTGTGTCTATCTGGCCCTATGCATATAAAAGGAAATACACTTGATCTTGTTTTTACACTCGGTCTTAATGTGTGTTCTTTTTAATTTATCAGTTAAATCAGTCTGTTACACTGGCAAGCGGGTAAAATGCTCTCGTGTCATTGACCAGTTTTCAGCTGTGAAATTTTCTGCTGCCTTTGACAGCAGTGTGGTTTTATCCTCTGATGAAGACACCGAGAGCTTGGTCTGCTCTTTTAACTCACACTGTTCAAACGTCTTAGATGTAGTTGCTCCCTTTAAAACCAGGACTGTCCATGCTGTTAATTCATCCCCCTGGTTAAATGAAGATCTCTGTTGTTTTAGACGTAAATGTCGGAGGGTGGAAAGACTGTGGAAGTCCACTAAACTTGAGGTGCATCGATTGTACCTTAAGGAACTGTTAATTGAATTTAACAATATGATAAAAATGGCAAGAACTTCTTATTTTTCCAATATCATCTCCTCCAGTAGTAACAATCCAAAGATCCTCTTCAGTACAATAGACAGTATAGTTAATCCTGTTAGTTCTGCTCACCCTGTTTATTCAGTTAATGACTGTAACAAGTTTCTTTCCTTTTTTTGTTGACAAGGTCACTGCTATTAGGGCTGGTTTTACTCATTCCTTTCCCCTAATCCTTGATTGTCCTAACAGACAGGCCTTTTTAAGTGATTTTACCCCAATTTCTTTTGGGGATTTGTTAGTGTTGGTGAGTTCCATGAAATCCTCCTCCTGCGTTTTAGATATTTTGCCTTCCTCGATGTTACAAGAGGTAATTGGCTCAGTGGGTACATCTTTGGTTAATATCATTAACAGTTCACTTGAATCTGGTTGTGTACCCTTGTATTTTAAACATGCAGTTGTGCAGCCACTTTTAAATGATATTTTAATGTCATCAGACTCTGGCAAATGCTCTGTTTTAGTGTTATTAGATCTTACTGCAGCATTTGATACTATTGATCATAGTATTTTGTTACAAAGGCTTAGAGATTGGGTAGGTATTTCTGGAAAAGCTCTGGATTGGTTTTTCTCCTACCTTTCTGGTAGGAGTTTTTCCGTGGCTGTTGGCTCTTATTCATTTGACTCTGCTCCTTTAACCTGTGGGGTGCCTCAGGGTTCTATCCTGGGTCCACTTTTATTTGCCCTATATATGCTGCCACTTGGTTCTATTATCAGCAAATTTAAAGGTGTGTCTTATCACTGCTACGCTGACAATTTACAGCTACTTTTCTCTTTTAAGCCTGACCATGTTGACAATTTAAAAATTATTCATGATTGTCTGTCTGCAATTAAGGACTGGATGTCTAGTAACTTTTTGCAACTTAATGCTGATAAAACTGAAGTCCTTATTGTAGCACCTGATAATCTAATTCCTAAGTTGGTTAATAGCATTGGTTCATTAAGCTCTAACGTATGGTCTAATCTAAAAAATCTTGGTGTCATTTTCGATCAATCGATGAGTTTTGATCAGCATGTCAAATCTCTGACCCGGAGTTGTTTTTTCCACCTTAGGAATATATCCAAAATTAGGTCATTGGTTTCCTACAGTCAGCTAGAAATCATTATTCATGCCTTTGTTTCTTCACGTTTGGACTACTGTAATGCTCTTTTCACATGTCTTAGCAAATCCTCTTTACACCGCCTACAGTTAGTCCAGAGCGCTGCTGCAAGATTGCTAACTAGGTCCAGTAGATTCTGTTATATTACTCCTGTTTTGGCCTCCTTGCATTGGCTTCCTGTAAATTATAGAATTGATTTTAAAGTTCTTGTTCTTACTTACAAAGCCATTCATGAAGAGGCACCTTTTTATATTAGTGACCTGTTCTTTCTTCACCAGCCCAGCAGGTCTCTCAGGTCTTCTCATCAGAATCAATTGGTAGTCCCTAGCACTAGGCTCAGAACCAAAGGCGATAGAGCCTTTGCTGCTGTTGCTCCCACACTGTGGAACTCCTTGCCTTTTGAACTTAGATCTGCACCTTCCATTGGTGCTTTTAAGAAGCAACTAAAGACCCACCTTTTTAGCCTGGCTTTTTAATTAACTATGTGCTGATTGTATTTTTATGTGCTTTTACTGTCTACTTTGTTTTTTGTTTTTTACTGTTTTATGTGCCTGTGTTTTTATTTTGTTTTTTTACCATGTTAAGCACTTTGTGACTCTGTGAAAAGTGTTCTATAAATAAACTTATTATTATTATTATTATAGGTCACATTAACGGTGGAAACAGTTTTGAAATGATTTATCTTGGTCTCATTTTTTTTACATCACAAAAATCTGGCATTTGAACAGGGGTGTGTAGACTTTTTATATTCACTGTATAGAACTCCCTATAATACTGTTCACATATTGTATTTGTACTATCTATATCAGTCTTCCTTTTACCATCTGTATCCTTAATTACTGAGATGGACTGGGAGTCTGATTTTTTTATTTACTAATCTTTCCAGATATTTATTTGGTTTATTACCAAATTCATACAACTTTTGTTTGAGCTCAGCCGTATTCTTAAGATGTCTGGTGTGGAAAACTCTCTTGTGTCATAAACGACCTCCGGCAGGCAGGAATGACGGACTCAATAGCGCAGGCAGGACTTGGTGCAAGGTAATAATTTATTAACAATTAATGAAATAAAACATTGCACAGGGGCTGAAACACACAAGGGCCATGGAAGGCAAATCTCACTCATAAGGTAACTCGGATGACGAGGAGACCGGAAGGAACACACAACTTTGACGCCACACCAGAACACAAACTCAGATTGACATTAATAGGGTAACTGATAATTACAAACGTGAGACAGCTGGTGAACAATCAGGGGCTAAACAGGAGCACATGAGGGAAAGTGGTTACAGGTAGTGATGGCCAGATGAGGCTTTCTTGAAGCTTTTCATCAAATTGGTTCATATGGATGAAGCCTCATGTGAAACTTCATTTGCTCTACTAAGCCATCTACTGGACAAAAAGTACACAATATGCAAATTTTTACAAGGGCATTATTGGTTTGATGTGTATTTTTTTCATTTCAATAAATGTACTGTCCTTTAAGAAATACCAATGATGATAAAGGGGGAAAAAAAGATAAAACTGGGGTGACTACAGTGAAAGTGCTTTAGTTACTTAGGCTATGTTCACACTGCAGGTTTAAATGCTAAATTTCATTTTTTTTTTTTTTTTCACACACGTGACCCATATCTAATTTTTTTTTTAATGATGGTCTGAACAGCACACATCTGATTTTTTCACACCAGACCCAGGCCACTTTCATATGTGGTCCTAATTCGGATACGTATCTGATATTTTCCAAAGCGACTTCAGTCTGAACAGTCATGTCGCATTTCATCTGACTTTTTCCTCATTGAAGTGAAACAGACGTGACACTTCTGTGGTGGAAGATGCACCAAGCAATGGCAGACACAGCTGATTAGTGCTCTCTTTTTAATCAATCTTCTTCCTGTTATGTCTGAGAAATATGGACAGCGGAGGCGGTGGCTGTGCTGAACAGTGGCTTTATTAACAAGTAGCTGGTAGCACGTGTAGCTTACAGAACTGTTGCTATGCTAACACTAAGAAGGTACAGGCTGGTGTTTGTCTAGAGGTGGAGCACCAAAGAGGCCATCTCCTGCCGTCAGTCCGCTAATCTAGACATGGCATGATGACATCATCCGTGCATGCACCATCACGTCCGTGCTGCTCACTGTGAATATGACAATATCTAACATTCACCTTCCCCCTGGGAAAGCCAAAATTATTACATTATTAACGTCAATGCAGGTATATGACCTCACAACAATTTAAACCTGAACCTGGGTCACCGGGTGGACTGCCAGTAGACCCCGCACAGTTGAGTGGGTTATTCTGTCACTGTAGTCAACCATGCTCTGTCTAAACATTTTAAAACAGAGTCATTGTGAGTGTTCAAGTTGAGGGGCTGAAGGCGAGCCCACAGTGGGCGCGCCCCTGGAGGTGCCAACTGCAGCAGACATGAGTGTGCTCTCTCGTCAGCAAAGTCCCACTCTGTGTCCCACACTGGCTGGGTCTGCTCCAGCATCGCAGTTTGGTCTGGGGCAGCTGCTCTTACCTTTCGCAGATGGTTGGAGTGCCATCTCAAACTACCGGCCATCTGGAAGGTGGCTGGCCGCAACTGCGCGGTGATCTGGGGTGACAGGAGCATCTGCTGATCATCTGGCTTTCAGATTGGCATGCCTGAACCCAGTCAAGCACTGCAAGTGGCAGTCTGTTCGGCTGCACTCAGCACTGCTGCTTTCTCGCCCCGAATTGCTGGTTGCAGTTGTGGCAGCGTGTCGTTCACGCAGGAATCAGCACTCGCTCTGGATTGGTGTTGCTCTGCTGGGTCCTGCTTGGCAATGAACTCTCTCTCCTGCAGTGCTGCGGCGGCTCCCTGAGGCTGACGCCGGGCGAGGATCTGAGACGAGTCCAGTTTCGTCTCTCCTCTGGTGCTGGTTGCAGTTGTGGCAATGTGTTGCTGTCGCCGGCGACGGGATGCATGTTGGGTTGTTGTTGTTCACCAGGGTCACTCTTGGCCATGAACTCCCTCTCCTACAGCTCTGGAGTGGCTCCCTGAGGCTTACGTATGCTGGGTGAGGATCAGAGGTAAGTCCGGTTTGTGCTCTTTCTCCTGCGATAAGGCAGAAGCTCAAGAATGCTCGTGCTGCATGAAGACCAGCTCTGGGTCCCATGTGGCTGCGATCTGCGGTTCCTTTGGCTGCTCCGGTTCTACTGGGTTCTGCTTGGTGTGAGGTGTGAGGTAGGGAGTGGCTGCATTCATGTCTGAGTGCAGTGGACTCGAGCCGTCGTCAGCCAAACTGAGTTTATCGCTGGGACGGTGCGCTGTGGTGCCCTGCTGTCCCACGGCGTCTACCTTGGGGCCCTCTTGAGAAGACGTGGGGTTGACGGGCTCAGCCATTGGGGCAACCATCTGTACCAGCGGAACTGACTGTGGGGAGTGCGAGCCGGGGCCTGTTAGCTGCAATGCTGCCTGGGCTGTTATCTCTAGCTGGGACACTAATTCCATCGCCTTTGTCTCTAACAGGACTCCTAACACCATCAGCACTGACTCCCGTAGCATTTCCAATAAGTCTGTCACTGGCAGGTCGTCTGGCTCCATCTGCAGTAAGTCTCGTATCATCAAATCTGTGGCGTACGTCTTCAACTGTGCTCACATCAACTTGTCTTCCAAGTGTCTGAACTCGCATTTGTTAGCCAAACACTGGAGGGCGGCCACGTACTGTTGGACCAACTTCTCTGGTTGCTGTCGGCACTGGTAAAACACAAACCTCTGGGCTGTTACGCTCTGTGGAGCAGTGAAAAGCTCAGTCAATAAGGCAGCACATTTGCTGTACCTGTCCGCAGGGCCCAGTGCTCTAAACACACTCTGTCCCTTGCTGCCCAGGTTATGAATCAGCAAAGCACCTAGATGATGCTTGCTAACGTTAGCTAGGTCCATAGCCGACACATATGTCTGAAACGACTTAAACCAATGAGGCCATGGGATGGACGGCTTATCTGGGATTGCGAGGAATGGTGGTGGGGATGCCAAGCACGCTTTGATGTCAATGTCATAAAGGTTTATCCTCGTCACCATTGTTATGTCTGAGAAATATGGACAGTGGAGGTGGTGGTTGTGCTGAACAGTGGCTTTATTAACAATTAGCTGGTAGCATGTGTAGCTTACAGCACTGTTGCTATGCTAACACTAAGAAGGTACAGGCTGGTGTTTGTCTAGAGGTGGAGCGTCAAAGAGGCCGTCTCCCACTGTCAGTCCCCTAATATAGGCACAGCGTGATGATGTCATCTGTGCCTGCACCATCACGTCCGTGCCGCTCATTGTTAATATGGGAATATCTAACACTTCCCTTTATCACTGGATTGTAATTTTATTGGCTCCGACTGCACAGCAACTTCAAAATTTAGGCGGGGGGTTCAAGGCTGAAACTGTCAGACAAGCAGGCACATAGTAACGACACATTTACTGGATGCTGCAAATTTCTTTTCCCGTGTAAACAGCACATCGTGAGTCCTGGCTGCTGTAATGCCTAAAATGTAAAGTTAATACCAACATGACTGTGGAGCGGAATGGCTAGATATGGGATATGAGGGCACACAGTCCAGGAAAAGGGAGTCTGTGGCGGCTTCTTCTTCCTGTGCAGGACCAGTGTTACGCCGCTGGTACTAGGTGCACTATTTATTAGGGCCCGAGCCATTGACAACGTCAGTGGGTGAGAGCCCTATTGTAATCGCTAGGATTATTTATTATTAACCTTATTTATACAGGTAATCCCATTGAGACATGGGGTCTCATTTTAAAGAGAGCTGTTCAATTGATCAGTTCTGTTAAAGCAGAGGTGATCACAGCGATCATCTGGTGTGTAGAGAAATAAAGCTGGTCTCATTTATTTTGTGCATAATCATTTCTGAATGATTTTAACATTTTATTTTGCTGTGCTGCATCAAGGTGAAGAAGCTTTGTCCCTCTCAGTCGTTCTGGGCTCATATTTACTTCCATAAACACAACACTGTGTCTGACGTTACATTTTCTTCTATGCATGCGGGTCACTTCATAGCTGTAGACTGTTCCCACTGGAGTCTGATTGGGGTTACGTTTAAATTATAATGTCAACGCCCACACACACAAAAAAAACAAATTTCGGCAAAAAAATGGAATTTAGCATTAAGACCTGCAGTGTGAACATAGCCTTAGTGTGCTTGTGCTACTTATCCATTTTTATAAAGAAATAATAACTTTTCAACAGTCTTTGGACTAAGGCGATTTTTTAAATTATTTTTCCAGTTGTTGACAATACTCTCTCACAGGGCAATGAGGATGCAGGCGAGTAGCTTTTAACAGCAGGAAATATGCACTACTCAAAAAAACATTAGAGATATTCGGCTTTCGGGTGAAATTTCAAGATGTACCTAAAATGCACTATATCCTTTACAGGTCAATTTAATTTGACCTTCTCTAACCTTTTGAATGCACATGTGCAACTATTCAGTGTTTCAGTACTTTTTGCATAACTTGCTATTCTGTAACAAGGTGCTTTATGGCAAAATCCACAACAGGTGTTTCAGCCATGAATCGACCAATAAATTTTCTGGTTCAGTTAGAACTGGTATTTAAACAGTCCACTTCATCATGCTGTTCACATTCTGACAAAAGTAGAATGTCATGCCTCAGCAGACAATAAGTTGACTTGTGAACAGCATGAGACGTCGTTGTCAAGCTGTAATTGATGCTCAAGGGCACAGGACAAGTTATTGAGACACTGACCTTTTTGTTGTGGCTTTTGTTTCAATAAATTGTTTGAGATGAGGAAATCATCGTTGCATGCTTCTACTTAGATGCCCTACTTTCATGATATAATATCACTGTAGCGTGAACTTTTTACATTTTCCATCAATTTCACCCGAAAGTCAAATATCCCTAACTTTTTGTGAGTAGTGTATATAAATAGACACACACCGAAAAAGAACCATGGAGTCAACATGAGAAAAAGATCAATCTGTAGCACACAATCCCAGCTTCTCATTGTGTGTCATGGAATGTGTCTGTAGTTTTGGGTGTGTGTATATTTATATTTCCTGCTGTTAAAAATGGCCATGGGTCTTTTTCATCATTAATTCAAGGTCCCTAGTCGATGCAGACAGCAAAAATGTAATACTGATGACACTGTGAAATCCATCCATCCATCCATCCATCTTCTACCGCTTTTCCGGAGGTCCGGGTCGCGGAGGCAGCAGTTCAAGCAGAGAAGCCCAGACTTCCCTCTCCCCAGCCACCTGCTCCAGCTCTTCAGAGGGGATACCAAGGCGTTCCCAGACTAGCTGGGAGACATAGTCTCTCCACCGAGTCCTGGGTCTGCCCCGGGGTCTCCTCCCAGTGGGACGTGCCTGAAACACCTCAAGTGGGAGGCGTCCAGGAGGCATCCTAATCAGATGCCCATACCACCTCAACTGACTCCTTTCAATGTGGAGGAGCAGCGGTTCTACTCTGAGCCTCTCCCGGATGACTGAGCTCCTCACCCTATCTCTGAGGGTGAGTCCAGCAATCCTACGGAGAAAGCTCATTTCAGCCGCTTGTATCCGCGATCTCGTTCTTTCGGTCATTACCCAAAGCTCGTGACCATAGGTGAGAGTAGGAACGTAGATTGACTGGTAAATCGACAGCTTTGCCTTAGAACTAAGCTCCCTCTTCACCACAACAGACCGGTACAACGTCCGCATCACTGCAGATGCTGCTCCAATCCGTCTGTCGATCTCTCGCTCCATTTTCCCCTCACTCGTGAACAAGACCCCAAGATACTTAAACTCCTCCACTTGGGGCAGGAGCCTGTCCCCAACCCGGAGAGGACAATCCACCTTTTTCCGGCTGAGGACCATGGACTCGGACTTGGAGGTGCTGATTCTCATCCCAGCCGCTTCACACTCAGCGGCAAACCGTCCCAGCAAGAGCTGTAGGTCATTGCTGGATGAAGCCAACAGGACAACATCATCTGCAAACAACAGAGATGAGATCCTGTGGTCACCAAGCATGACACCCTCCATTCCCTGGCTGCGCCTAGAAATCCTGTCCATAAAAATTATGAACAGGACCGGTGACAAAGGGCAGCCCTGGCGGAGTCCAACTCTCACTGGGAATGACTCCGACCGAGTGTTGGCAATGCGAACTAAACTCTCACAACGGTCGTACAGAGACCGAATAGCTCGTAACAACAAGCCCGATACCCCATACTCCCGAAGCACCCCCCACAAAAATCCACGAGGGATCCACTGTGAAATCACACATCTAAATCCAACATTCTACACATGCACCACAATGGCATGCTATGTAAAGACACAGAGGAGCAGATTTACTAAAGTGCTACGCCATCACAAAACCCTGTTTTGGTGTTAAAAAAACTACTGTTAAGATTTACTAAAGGATGAAAGGCAAAATTTGCGGTGGAAAGGCATGGACTATGTTAATTTTGCGCCTGACCTCATTGCATATGTATTTGTGGGAGCTATTATGTCAACGTGCAAATTTGAGGGAGGGGAGTATTTAAATGACTGGGGCAAGGTGATTTTTTAAGGTTTGCGGTTGTCAGTCTCCTGCTAAATGCACCGGGATTTAACGCCCCAAAAAAGCTTGTCTTAATTCATCTGCACCTGACATGATAGTGATCATTGGTGCCAGGAGGAGACACTGGCGAGAACCGAGGGCGCGTGGCAGAAGCTTCTCTCTGGCCGTAACTTTATTTGGCATGACAGAAGAACAGATTATATGAATATCAACAGTCTCACAGAGATCGGTGTTATGCTGAAGTGGACATCAGCCGAGAGTTTGTTTTTTTTTTAAATTTCATTTGTTTATACTGTATATTGCCTACTACATGAATTTGTATCCATAAAATAGGATACAATATGAGCCCTTATACCCGCAGTGGACCTATAAATGGTGTCGGCCGATGACTTTTTTTCTCTTTTCTGCAGAGGTTCAGACTGGGATCTGGAGTTTTCCTTTCCTATCAGCTCTCCCTTGCTCTTGAAGCAAAATCTTCCACATTGCCAATTTTCATCTTTTTTCCTCTCTCCATATTTCTATATTTACAGTATTTCTTTTTGCTGTGCATGAAACGATAATTCAGTTCCCTCTTCTCTCTATTTCCCTCTCCCAGTTCAGGATACACAATGTAAGAGGAAAACAACAATGAGATTATTAAGAAAAAGAGTGCACAGATCCATAGAAACTGTCATGAGCCGAGACAGCTTGGTTTTCCCCGGCTCGGTCCTGATCTCTCTGTGGGTTGGTTCTCTTGTGTATGTGCACTTTGTGTATTTTTGTAACCATAGCCACTGCCTGATCGGCAGCTGTTAGCCAGCATCAGCAATCTACTTTCTCCCATGCTGCTGACAGTCTGTCGGTCCAACCATGCCCCCTCGCTCTCTTTCGCTTTTCCATCAGCTGTTTCCAGTCCTGGTAATTATCCTCCCTGCGCCTCGCCCAGGTGTTGCCTATTTGTGAGACCAGCAGTGTTTGTATAAAAGCGGCCCTTTGCTGGAAAACACCGCTGGATCATTGTACGAGTCACACCGTCGTGCTTCGTCATGTGACCGTCAGTCTGTGAAGGATTATGCTCGCCGTACTACTGGAGGACCTGGATTGCTTAGGCTGTGAGTACTTTAGTGTTTCTCTGTGCGGTTGTGCTGCTATGCTGGTAGCGTTTCCTTGTGTGGCACAACTGCTATGCTTTCCCTCTGTGCAGCCTAGCATCTCAAGAGGACTCTTTTGTTAGCCCGAGCTGCTCCGCCATTTTGTATGGTTTCTTCATGGATGTTCAATAAATGTGTGTGTGATAACCTTTGCATTTAAATCCTCATTTTTCCTTCTCTCCTCCCTGCACAATGGTAGAGCGCACGGAGGGTTCATGACAGAAACGTCCCCCAAAATTGCAACATCATAACTCAATGGCATTTATAAAAAGTTGTGAACTGGGAGACCTGTAGATTTTGCTAAAACAAAGTTATTCACATAATAAAACCCCACTGTCTCCATCAGACCATGACAGTTCTAGTGTTAATAAGATAAACAAGTTGGTTAAATAATCAATTTATTTATGAGTAGTCCTTTATTAAATTAGATGCAAATGCTTCTTTTATACATGTTTAAAAAAAAGTCTGCCATGTTAAATGAAAATCTAAATTTTGAAATAAAATGAACAAAAATAAACTATTTTAGTGGCATTTGCGCTTAAACAAAAACTTGAAAAAAAAAGCTTTATATTATGGTCATCTGAACTGGCTGTGCCTATGTTGATGACCCACTTCTTCAGGTGTGCCTGTGCACAATTTTGCGGTGCTCTTGGCGGATGCGTGGGCATTGCTGAAATGAAGTGACTGCATCTATGTTCATAATTTTGCCTGTTAGTAGATCACTGGCAAAAATTGGCCATTCCCTTAGGCGTTCTGTCTAATTTGTGAACTCACTAATTTGCACTGTCTTAGTAAATCTGCCCCTAAATTAGAAGGTGATGACCTACTACTGTCATGGTCCGTGTGCTGACTCTGTCTGTCTCGGGTTGTGCGGTAGTTCCCCGTTCAATCCTCCGGCGCACCTCTTTGGCCTCCGGGCTTTTATTACGACAGTGTCTCAGCGGTGCTTCCGGCTGTCAGGAGCGGCGCTCCGCAGGACGGCTGGAATCCAATCAGCTGATGATCTTTCATCAGCTGATTAATCTGTCATGCCCTATTTAAGGGAGCAGCTCTGTTTGCTCGGGGCTGCGACCTCATCTGCCTTCCAGTCTGGTTTTCCTAACCCCGAAGCCAGTTCTTCCCAGCATTCAGGTTCCGTCCTCGCTGATTATATGTAAGTGTCTTGTCTTTATTTGTGTTTTGCCCCACGAGGCTCATTATTTTTTCACTCTGTCTTTATTTAATAAATGTATAAACTCAACGGCTGCCTGCAGCGTCTCATTAGTGGTCCGTGAGGGCCGTACCATAACAGTAGGTCACAGCCAGACTGAGACGCTGGTGACTGAGTTTGTTTGGACTTGATTTTCCACTTACCGTGTACCAGCGTGCTGGGAAATGGTGCCGCTCAAGGGCTACGGTAGGAGCCTGGGCTACGAGCTGGTGAGGGCCCTCGAGGAGATTGATGGAAGCCTTTTCACCGCTTGCCTCTACGACACTCCCAGCGATGCATGCTGGTACCTGGACTTCGCTGAGGCGACCATTAACCGCTATCCTCGCTGCCCTGATCATCCTGAAATCACGGCGAGGATGGCAGACATCTCTGCTTTCCAGGAGAAGCTCCGTGGGCTGGAGGGAAACTCCGGCAGGAAGCCGAAGAGGAGGCATCCTCACTCCTCCCTTCGGGATCCCATTCCTGTCTCTCATCCAGTCCAGGAGTTTGCACCTCCCAGAGGTCATCCCCAACGGAGTGAGACGTCAGTCGGGATTCCCCCGAAGGATTTACAGCTGATAGCGGCTTCCATCCGGGACCGGGTGGCTGCAGCTTGCTCCACCTTCCAACCTACACAGATCATGAAGCATGTGACGGCGGCGGTCAGGCTGTTGGATGGGAATTCAGAACTGTATGAATACCCTGAATACGTTGACCTGCTCGTCTCAGTTTCCGTGCAGGAGCAGCGTTGCCCTGACCTCACCTTCGCCTCACCCTCTGCCAGTAAATGTTGTCTCCATGCAGACTGCAAGCCTCAGCGAGAACCCCGTCCGGATCCAATTCCGGGTAGCTGCACAAACTCAGTCTCCCAGTCAGCTGCAGCCTCTGTGCCCCGTTGGAGGAGTAAGACAGCCGCCTCCGCCTCCGGGTCATCTGTCCCCGCTGTTCCGTCAGCTCCTCGTTCCCAGTTCGCCTCGGCTGTTCCTCTCCCCTCCTTGACGCCCCCTCCAGCTGCTGCGAATTCCATGAGTCCGTCTCTGGCTGCTTCCATTCCTGATCCGGTATGAGAGGCTCCTCTTCGTCTTCCCGGGGGGTCCTCTGTCTCCATCCAGTGAGGGAAGGGAAGAACCAAGTCCACTGCAGCGGGTTCCAGCTGCCCTCAGCGGATCAGGCAAGTGTCTCTTCATTCTTTTCCTTCACTGGATGAACTGCCTTGTTTGATTCCTGGGGGTGGAGCTTGGGGTTCACAGTCCCCCAAGCTCCCTCCAACTGCTGCAGTAATTAATTATGAACCTGCTACCTTTGTGTCTCCTTCCCCTGAGCGTGGACTATGCCGTCGGACGAGGAGGGAGCCTGCGGGCCTGGAGAGCCTGGATCCAGCCCCGCAGCCACAACACGGACAGAGGAGGAGGGTGGACTGTGGATTGGAGCCTGCACCCACGAGCAAGCGTCCCCGGGGCTCCACAGAGGGACAGTCCAACCCAGCAGGTCATGGAGCCCCTGCTATCATGGCGTGCGGGCCCTCGGCATGGACATCTGCGTCAGGGGATCTCCAGACTGTGGACTCCATCATGCCGGCTGCGGAGCCCGGCGTAGCCGAGTGGGAACCAAATGACGACCTTCTTCCATCGGAACCCAGATTGTCGAAGTCCTGGACGGCGACAGAACTTGAGATCAGGCAAGTGCTCTACTTTGTCTTTCTCCTCTCAATTCTAGATCATTTTTGTCTGTCTCATGGGGAGACGAGCCGGGTGCGGCCGTCCGCTGCATCTGAGCTTGTCTCGCTGGGATCTGTTGCTGCCGGTGATCCTGATCCCGGTTCTTTTTCTTCTCCTGAGCCTTCTCCCAGGGTCACTGGTGCGGAATCGATCCCGGTCGCTGTGCTGGAGTTCCGGGTTCGGGTTTGGAGGCCGTCCCTGGTGCTGCGCCGACCCAGTCGGGGTCCGTCATGGGTGTGGTTCCGGCCCAGTCGGGGTCCATTGCGGGTGCAGCCGTGACCCATTCAGGGTCCATCGCGGGTGCAGCATTAACCCAATCGGGGTCCGTCGTGGGTTGTGTTCCAGCCCAATCGGGGTCCAACATGGGTGCTATGCTGACCTAGTTGGGATCCATCATGGACGCTGCTCTGACCCAGTTGGGGTCCGTCGGGGGTGTGGCACGGTCCCACTCGGGACCCAAAGTGAACGCAGCGCCAGTCCATGTGGGGTTCGGAGAAGGAGCTGCAGATTCTTCACCGATCAGCGCCGGACTGGTCCCTTCCCCTTTTCCCATCCCCTTTTCCCTTCCACCTGGAGCCGCTGGGTTTCCCTGTAATCGGCTCGGCTCTTCCTTGCCGCTCCTCACGATAGGGAGGCCGTCTCCGAGTTCTCCCCTATGGTCCTGGTGGCCTGATGATACGGGTCGGCCACCTGGGAGACTGTTTCGCTGGTTTGGCGTTCTGGGTCGGCCACCCGACAAACTGAACTTTCTGTTCGGTGACCTGGTCCGGCCGCGTGAGGTACTGTGCTTCCTGGCCTGGGATAGACCACCCAAACTGTTCCTTTTCCCCCTGCCAGCGATTTGGACACTAGACGCAGGGCAGCCCCCCAAATTATTTGCTTTCATGCCATTGTGCTCTGCCTGCTGTCATCCCTGTTTTTTTCCTGCTCTTCTGTAATTTTTGGGATGTGCTGGTGTTTTAGTTGAACTATGTATTTCACTGCTCCTTAACGTGTGGTTTTTTCTCTCTCTCTCTTTTGATTGATCCCTCCGTAGTCTGGGGGATGTCCTTTTGTTGCCTATAACGGGTTATTTGAATGGATTTAAACTGTTGGTATTTGCCGCTATTTAGCGTGGTTTTTTTTTCCCTCTCCCTTCCTCTGTTGGAAGGAGGATATGTGGTTGCCATTTATTTCTTCTGGGCCTGTGTATCTTGATCTGTAGACCTGGTATTTCTGTTTGTGGCTTGTAGACTTAATATTCCGTTATTTGCATTTATTGTCTTGACTGTTTTTTTCCTGTGCATTGTGGAGTATTTTTGTGTTTGTTTCCCCATGCTCTGTAGTTGCTCCATGTTTTGTTTTTTCTGTACTCACCCTTGTCATCTGGTTCGGGCCCTCCTTAGCCTTTTTCCCCCTCCTCCCTCCCTGGGGCAGTCCTGTGGACCTTCCAGGTGGGGGAGCTCAATGTTACACGGCGTCTGGAATCCGCCTCGTGAACGGGGGCAACTGTCATGGTCCGTGTGCTGACTCTGTCTGCACTCGGGTTGTGCGGTAGTTCCCTGTTCTCTCCTCCGGCGCACCTCTTTGGCCTCCGGACAAGGACAAAGGACCCAGGGAAATACAAAAGGCAAATAATGCAAATAATGATCAGCGAAAACATAATGACATCAAAAATAAACTCAGGGCGTGGGCATGGTCCTAAACCATGCTCAGAACATGACATCTTCAGGTCATTCCACAGCATCGCTATTGGACTCATGTCTGGACTCTGACTTGGTCTTCAGAGATCTCTTTTTTGTAAGGCATGGCTTACATCAGCATGCTTCTTGTGAATAGCAAGCTGAAAAAGTTTGCTGTTATCATCAGGTCCACACAGGTGAAGGTCAGTGTCAGAAGGTCTGGACATTTATGAGTTCATGAAAAATGTTACTCCTAGGCCACTGACGTTGACTTTAAGCACATTCTAGATGGATCTGTATCTAGGCTGTGCTTAAAGTCAAGGTTAATGGTCAGGAGATCCGAGCACTCCCGGGATGATTTTGTCACACCGGAATGTAGTATCATAATAGATCAGAAATCCAAAATTTATGATGTCAATTATAAGATCGGATCTTGTTTTGAACCCTAATTTAGCCTATGGAATAATATTATTTTTCTTCCTCTAGAACATATTTAGCCATTGGTTGAATGCAAACAGCAGTGAGTTAAACTGAAACTATGGCTATGGTGCTGCTGCAGAGGATGAGATGGTGCCACAGATCAATAGAGTAACTGAATTTAAAAAAAAAACAAAAAAAACAAAAGAGAATTTTTCGCTCAATTAAAGAATGAAGCCACATTTATAATTAATTTGACACTTGATATGTCAATATGGTTTTCTACAAATAGAGCAATGATGGTTTCTGGTTCATAATAACAGGGTGGCCTGGGATGGAGTCAAATTCTTGGCCTGAATTTTTATCTCAGTCCACCCATGACTGCTTTTGAGTGTGTGTTTTGGCAGCTGCTTTCCCCTCTTTCTGGTACTATATACCACCACTGAATCTTTTAATAGTATTGAGTACTGGACTGTACTGGCCTGCATTTACTCCTGCACCAAGACCAGACCAATTCCAGAGTGTAGTGAGACCAAGGCAAGACCAAAATTTAAAGGGGACCACACAAAAACCAAGTCAAGATCAAGACATATACACAGTGTTCTTGGTCTCAATTTGGTTTCAGAGTGTCTTGGTTTTGTTCTTGGTCTCGACCCCTTAGTGTCAATACACTCTGGTCTTGGTGTGTTCTCAACTAAAACACTATCTTTCAGCCTTGCACAAAAAATGTTAATCTTCCACAATGTGAAGGTAACTTTCCTCATTTGTCATATCAAAGATAACATTTAGCAGTCTTGATACTCCTGCTGCTGCCAGAGCTGCAAGCCTAACTGGCTCATCTTCTACAACACAGATGTCTGACAGCACATGTCCTGTCAGCTGTAAGTGGTATTGCCTCTCCTGCTAAGTCTTATTCTTCCTGTCTGTTTACTCACCACAAAACCTACACTGCATTGCTGAATATTATACACCTATATAGGGACCATATACAGTAGAACAAGCAGAGACTGTACACATATTTTGAATGATGGGTGTGGTACTATAGCACCTCAAGAGTTATAAAGGGAACCTGAGAGATGGATGACAAGTTTTACAGTCTATCGGCCCTGCAGGAATTTCTCACTTAACAAGACATATTTGAACCCTTGAATTCCCAGACGAGTCAAATCCTAAGAAACATTAACATAACAATAAATTATTTATATAGGTAAAATACTTTCAGCACTGCACAGATTTATCCAGCATACTATGTGTTTATTTCACAGTAGCCATTTCATGAAATTCACTTCAATTTTAAGTTTATTTATTAGTGGTGAAGAAGTTAATGCATTAATTGTGTATTAACATAATGTCTTGTTTAATGCTGACAGTTTTTTTGATCATGGTTAAACGTGCATTTGGACCTTTCTGGCTTTCCATAAATAAGATGCTTGATGTGTGGGAAATGTGCAGATATGCAGCCACCTTTCTCTTCCCTGCCCAGTGCCCCCGACATGACTGCACAGGTCCCCTACGAATCTCCAGCCAGACCGGACTGGCCCACAAAGCGAGGAATGTTTCACAGTCCCTCCTCATGTACAAGAGATTACCAGGCCCCCAGGATCTCTGGGACTAGCTGAAGATAGTCCCGGTTGAAGATAGAGGACTACACTGAGGTTGTTGTGGCATACATAGCCAAATGTATTGATGATATTACTCACTGCAAGACCATCACTGTTCGTGGCAACCAAAAACCATGGATGACAGCAGAGGTCCACAGACTCCTGAGGGCTCGAGACGCAGCCTTCAGGGCTGGCAACACTGCAGGACTAACAACAGCTAGGGCCAACCTGTCCCGTGGCATCAAGGAGACAAAACAACAGTACAGCAAGAAAATATCCAGACACTTCAGCAACACCAGAGATGCAAGTTCTCTCTGGCGTGGCATACAGATGACCTGTGCGAGTGACATCACACTGCTCAACAATCTAAATAACTTCTTTGGCCAATTTGAAGCACAAAACAGCAGACCAGCACAGAAGACCACTCCTCCTCCAGACGAGCTGGCCTTAAGTCTGGATCCGGCTAGCGTGAAGAGGACCCTCTGCAGGACCAGCCCACGTAAGGCATCTGGCCCAGACAACATACCTGGTCGCGTCCTGAAGGACTGCGCAGAGGGGCTTAAGAATGTCCTGGCCGACATCTTCAACATCTCCCTGTCTCAAGCTGTTGTACCCACATGCTTCAAGACTGCCACCATAATACCAGTCCCAAAGAACCCCGTCCCATCCAGCTACAATGATTACCGGCCGGTAGCACTGACCCCCACTATAATGAAGTGCTTTGAGCAGCTAGTCATGCAGCACATCAAGTCCACCCTGCCTCCCTCTCACGATCCATTCCAGTTTGCATACAGGTCGAACAGATCCACAGAAGATGCCATCGCTGCTGCTCTCCATCCAGCCCTCACCCACCTGGATTCAAAAAACTCATACGTGTGCATGCTGTTCTTGGACTTCAGCTCAGCATTCAACACAATCATCCCCCAGCACCTGATACAAAAATTCAGACACTTAGGACTTAAAACCTCTCTCTGCAACTGGGTGCTGGACTTGCTCACAGGGAGGCCACAGAACGTGTGGGGTGGCAGCAACACCTCCCAGACCATCACACTGTGCACAGGAGCCCCACAAGGTGCGTGCTCAGCCTGCTGCTCTTCACCTTGCTGATCCATGACTGCATGCCAGCCTACAACACCAACCACATCATCAACTTTGCGGATGGCACGATGGTAGTGAGCCTCATCACCAACAACGACAAGGCCAACTACAGAAATGAGGTGAGCCAACTGGTCCAGTGGTGTAAAGACAACAACCTTTTCCTGAACGTGGAAAAAACCAAGGAGATTGTGGTCGACTTCAGGAGGGGTCACACACAGCACCCCCCCTCTGGTCATCGACGGTGCAGCTGTGGAGAGGGTGAACAGCACCAAGTTCCTGGGGATGCACATCTCCGAGGACTTCACCTGGACCAACAACACCACATCACTGGCCAAGAAGGCCCAAACTCTACTCCATTTCCTCCGCAGACTGAGGACAGCATGAGTCCCACCCCCCATCATGCAGTCTTTCTACGGGGGCACCATTGAGAGCATCCTCACTAACTGCATCACGGTGTGATATGGAAGCTGCACCGCCACTCTCTCCTCACCCGCAGAGCCATCAACATCACAGGCGACACCTCCCATCCCCTACACTCCCTCTTCAGCCCCCTGCCCTCGGGGAAAAGGTACCAGAGCCTCCGGGCCCGCTCCACAAGGCTGCTGAACAGCTACATTCATCGGGCCATCAGGACCCTGAACTCTGTTCACTTCCCCCCCCCGCTTCCCAGATGGTAACACCTGCACAGTAACTACCTCAGATGTTGGCATAGTAAGACTGGCACACTAACAATAATGCTGTTGTTCTGTTGTACTTTCACTGCTATATGTCTCTGCACTTTAACTGCAACCATTTGCACAAATACTATATCTGCTGCTGTCTGTATATCACTGCAGTATTGATCATGTGCAATTATATCTGTCACTATCTGCACCTACACTACTGCATTGGAATGCACTACGGCTATTCATCTCTAGCTGTCCAAATTTAGGATTGCTGGGTTTATTACCACTAATCATTTACCTAACTAATCGTTTACCACTATAGAGGTCAGAGTCCTTCTGGCTGCCATTGGCACCACGGGTTACATCACTGTATATAGACTGTACATAGACTGCTGCTGTCACGGTTTGTTCTTGTTTTTAATTTTTTCTTTTTTATTTCTTTTTTTAATACAGCCCAATTTCCTTCTTTCATAAAATGCACACCAATGTAGAGAGAGAGAAACGCCATTTCAATTCTCCTGTATGTCCTGCATGTATAGTAGTATTGACAATAAAATCTTTGAATCCTTGAATCCTTAAAAAAAAGTTGCCGGTGTGGCAAATGCAGTAGCTAGGGTGCTGAGAGCTTTGTGCAACATGGCCCAGGGCAATTGACGACATTCGGGGGGAACTTAGAGGGTGGGGTGGTGGACTGGAGTAGCATGGGGTTGCCAGCAGGTCCTGGCGTGTTTGCTGTGGTCGGATGACTTGTAACATCTGTCCAGAGACTTAAGATGAAAACTGCCTTTTGACTAACTCTGGCACATTTAAAAATCGTTTGTTAATGCGCACTGTCCCTGTTGAATAAATAAAGCAACAAATAAGCACGAGTGACCATAAAGAAGAGGTGCACACAGAATGTTGGATGAGGGGCTGCCTCGGAGTCCTCCACATCAGATACAGCAGGTCCTGGGACTTTTTCCGTTTCCTCTGTAGGGGCCCATGGGCCAGGGACAGTCGCCCCAATCTTGCCTTTCTTGCGTTCGTGTGGCATGGTGAGACTGTCAGTGGAAGCTCTCAGTGTGTGCTCACTCTCGCACCTGGAATGTCTTGTCCTTTCTGTCTCCAGTTATTCACAATTTAGTTTCATAGATCCCCAACCCCTCACAAAGTTGTCTTAATTTTTCTCGCACTCTGACTCAGAAACTAAATTGAGAAGGGTTTGAGATGGTCCCAGTGAGATACAGGCTTAAAATGTCAAACTGCAACAACTGTGTGGATTTTTGTCCCATGAGGAATTCACATCCTCGGGGTGAAGTTTCTTGTTCAGATGGGAAGAATGCTCCACCATCCACGGGCCTCACTAACAGAACGTGCCGGCTGTAACAGTTGGTGTCCACAGAGCTTAAAAAAGTAATAATTTAGCAGATAACTTTATTCAAAATAAAGACTTAATTATCGTTAAAATGTCAGTCCTTAATTCTGACATACCACTGATATTATTTCAGAGCTTATCTTAAAGCTTTTAATATTGGCAAAACTAAAAAAAGCAGAATAAATGGTGGTCAATAAAATTGTAAATTTATGACTTTTTCAGGCAAATTTTGAGGGTCCTCCCCATAAATTTGTGACTATTAATATTAAATAAATACATTAATATTAAATACATTAATATGTTCAAATAAGTTTGCAAAAATTTTCTTGTAATTTTGCAACTTTTTGATTGCAACATATTACTTTTCAAGCTAGTTTGTCACACAGCTCGTACACACAGACAATCACATTCATAGTCAGGCCCTGTTGATGTTTTGCCTGCATACTATGCGCACTAAGAAGCAGTGTTGTAGTAGACAAAGCTTGATCAAAAGCTTTGATTAGCTTCTGACTGCAGCAGACTCGTACATACAAGTAAGAACAATCATTGTCGGTGTCAGAAACCAAGCTGGCTTGGTTTTCCCGAGCTTGGTCCTGATCTCTCTGTGGGTCATGGGGCCGTTGTGCATGCATGTTTAGTATGTATTTCCAGTGTGTACCGTGCCCATAGCCACTGCTCTGGGGCCTGCAGTTGTGTGTCTGCTGACAGTCTGCCGGTCTGACCACGCTCCCCTCACTAATCACCATCAGCTGTTCCCAGCCCCGTTGATCATCTTTCCCGGGCCTCGCCCAGGTGCCTCCAATTTACCATCCCCAGCAATGCGTGTGTACTTTAGGAGCCTTTTTCCAGTCACGCATTGCTGGGTCATTGTGCTTGACATACAGTAGTTTATCGCAGTATGAAAGCCAACGTCACCAAAGGACTGTGTTCACTTGATGCTTTTTTGGACTAACTCGGACCGCTCCAGGCTTGTGAGTAATTCTGTGTGTGTGTGTGTTCCCCAGTATCCTCACCTGTAAACTGTAGAGCATCCTTGAGGACTCCTTAAGCTCTCGTGAGATGTATGCATTGAAACTGTTTGCCAGTTGTGGTGATTAATAAATGTATATGTGTTGTGTACACCCAGCGTGTAAATCCTCGTCCTTTCACCCCTCCTCCGTGCGCTGTGGAAAAGCACACGGGGAGATTATGACAGAATGACCCAGCCCCTATAAAAAGGATTTAGCGCGTTGCACCCACACAAACCTTTTTTAATTTTTTTGGACTGCTTTGTTTTCATCCATCTGTGTTTGGAGTGCATTATGTCCCCGGCTCATCGACGTCGTCCAAGAAAAGGAGGATTGGCCGTGGGGTCTCCAAGCCTGGAGGAGTGGGCAGTAGACTTCATCCAGAGCTATGTGGATGAGTTTCTCACTGCCAGCAGACCCAAGAGGGATTGGTGGAACGTTTATGGAGTGGTGGGGATTCTGGAGGCGCACCCTGGCCTCTGGAGGTACCCTCAGTACACAGAACTGCTGGCTTCCATCACCGCGCTCCAGCGTTTGTCCCCTGGGCTGAAGATGGAGTCATCTCCCGTTGGACCACAGCGCTCATGGAGGCGCGCTCCATGGAGGAGCGGCACCATTCCTTCTAGTCCTGCTCCAATTACCCTAGCTCCACCACAGTGGTGTCATCCTGCATTGGAACGGCGGGAGAAGTCCTACTTGTCTTTGGCGGCCGCTGTCTCTCCAGCCGCTGAGAGGCCCTCCAGGGTTGTCCAGGCTACGCCCACTTCTGCTTCATCGGAGCCGGCTCCTCCGCAATTCTTTGAAGGGGCCAAAACCAAAACGGCGACTGACACAGAGGGGGATGACAGACTGTCCTTTGCAGCTGAAAACATCCGAAACTGGGATGACAGGCAAGTGTTTTTTCATTCCATTCAAATCAATCATAATAAATCTTGTCTGTCTCCCGAGGGAGAGGCCCAGTTACAGCAGTCCGCTGAGTCTTCTCCTGCAGCTGCAGAAATTAATTAATTTCCTATTCTCTCCATGTCTCCTCCAATACTCCCTGAGTGCCCGTTGGCCCAAGGTCAGTGCCTTCAGATAATGGAGGAGCCGGTGGCTTCGGAGGATTCCTCTCCGGAGCCAGCATGGAGAGGCCCTCCTGCAGCCACGTCGGAGGAGTTCCCTGCTTCTTCTCCCGGGCCGGTGCCTGCTCAGTCCCTGGGAGTGCCGATGGACGAGGAGTGGTCGACCCTGCTCGCCGCGCTCAACCGCCAGGTCGAAGAGGAGCATTGTGAGAGGGAGGAGCGCCATGAGAGGGAGGTCCGAGGGCACGCTTCCCCGGTTGCAAAGGTTCCACCCCCCCGTGCCGGCTCAATCCCTGGACCATCAGACGAGGAGTGGTCGAACCTGCCTGCCTTACTCAACAGCCGGGTCGAGGAGGCGCATTGTGAGAGGGAGGAGCGCCGCAAGAGGAAGGCCCAATGACGCACTTCCCCAGCTGCTAGGGTTCCACCCCCCGTGCCTGATCAACCCCCGGGCTCACCATTGGATGAGGTGTGGTTGAACCTGCTCGCCGTGATCAACAACCGGGTCGAGGAGGAGCATCAGGAGAGGGAGGAGTGCCACGAGAGGGCAGCCCAAGGACATGCTTCCCAGGCTGCGAGGGTTCCACCCCCCGTGCCTGCTCAATCTCCAGAGAGGACAGAGCTCCTCGGCACGACTGACTCGCTGTCCAGCGCGGCGCTTTGCATCCTGGATTACCTGATCCCCGAGCCATCCAGGAGGAAGAGAAGGAGGAGCTCACGCCGGAAAAGGTCTTTGGTCTCGCTGTCGCAGTGCAAGGAGGAACGCCCGGAGGGGGGAGACGTCCCGGAGGCCACTGAGGACATCTCATGTCAGGAGGACAGGCAAGTTAGTTCTCATTTAACTTTTATGCTTGATGAACAAGTTTGCCTGCCTCCTGGCGAGAAGACTCAGGGCGAGTAACCCCTTGAGTGCTCCGCCCCAGCGGCATGTTGTGCCCCCATACCCGACCTCAACCAACCCTTTCTATGTACCCCCACAAGCTCGCCAGCACCGGATCCAGGTTGCTCGAGGGGAGAGGAATCGGAGGCCCAGAAGGGTCCAGCTCATGACGACGTTGGCCCAGTAGTCCCGGAGGAGGTCAACGGGGGTGTAGCATCTGATGGACTGGAGGAACCTGCACACCCTAAATCGCCGGAGTCCTGGATGGCGGTGGAGCTCGAGTTCAGGCAAGTGTGCTCCATTATGTCAATAGTTTCTATGCCGATGTTACAGTGCCCGACTCATGGTGACGAGGACCCGGGGCAGCTCCCAGTAGGCCTCGGGACTGCCTCACTGGGCTCTGCTGCTGCCGGCAACCCTGACCCGGTCTCTCTTTCTCCCTCTCCGGGTTCGGAGCCCCCTGATAGGGTCGCCGGAGAGCAGCTGATCCCTCCAGAGGCCTCCGAGGATCAGAGGTCAGCGCCAGGAGTCAAGGGAAGCATGACCTCCCCCGTTGGGGAGTTCACCGCAGGTGCAGCTAAGCTTCAGCCAGAGTTCACTGCGGGTGCAGCCCAACTCCAGCTGGAGTTCACCGTGAGTGCAGCCCAGCTCCAGCTGGAGGTCACTGTGGGTGCAACAGAGCCTCAGCCGGAGGTCACCGTGGGTGCTACGGAGCCTCATCCAGAGGTCACCGCGGGTGCAGCGGAGCTGGCCTGGTCGGGGTCAACCGCCGGTGCGGCGGAGCCAGCCCGGTCGGGGTCCACCACAGGTGCTACGAAGCCTCAGCCGGAGGTCACCACCGGTGCAGCGGAGCCGGCCCGGTCGGGGTCCACCGCCGGTACAGTGGAGCCAGCCCGGTCGGGGTCCACCGTGGATGCAGCGGAGCCAGCCCGGTCGGGGTCCACCACAGGTGCTACGGAGCCTCAGCTGGAGGTCACCGCCGGTGCAGTGGAGCTGACCCAGTTGGGGTCCACCGTGGGTACAGCGGAGCCAGGCCGGTCGGGGTCCACTGCAGGTGCTACGGAGCTTCAGCCGGAGATTACCGCCGGTGCAGTGGAGCTGACCTAGTTGGGGTCCACCGTGGGTATAGCGGAGCCAGGCCGGTCGGGGTCCACCACAGGTGCTACGGAGCCTCAGCCGGAGGTCACCGCCGGTGCAGTGGAGCTGACCCAGTTGGGGTCCACCGTGGGTACAGCGGAGCCAGGCCGGTCGGGGTCCACCACAGGTGCTATGGAGCCTCAGCCGGAGGTCACTGCCGGTGCAGCGGAGCCGGCCCGGTCGGGGTCCACCGCCACTGCAGTGGAGTCGGCCCAGTCGGGGTCCACTGCTGGTGCAGTCATGGCCCAAGCCAGGACCAACGAGGGTGTTGTGGGGCTGCCTGAGGACACTGTGGCTCCCTTCTCCTCTCCGTCCGATGCCGTGGGGGTTCACTCGCTATGGTCCAGTCACCCCGGTGAGCCTTCCAGTGGGCAGACCGCCTCCTGCTTCATCCTGCCAGTCCTGGTGGCTTTACAGTGTTAACCGACCGCCTGAGAGACTGGGGTTCTGGGCCAGATGGCCCGTGCAGTCCGGTAGGCAACCAGACTCTGTCCGCTGGGTCTGGGACTCAGGGCAGCCTCCCGAGCCTCCACACCTTTGGACTTAGAGGGGCTACTGTGGACCCTGGGTGGGGTGTTGTGTTCCCACCTTTTCTGTTCCCCCTTCCTCCCACCCGGGTTCATGTTGTTTGTTCCTGTTGGGAGGCGGGGTCTGGGATGTTACCTTGGGTGTCTGGGAATCCACCCCTTAAAGGGGGGGCTCTGTCAGGAACCGAGCCGGCTTGGTTTTCCCGGACTCGGTCCTGATCTCTCTGTGGGTCATGGGGCCGTTGTGCATGCATGTTTAGTATGTATTTCCAGTGTGTACCATGCCCATAGCCACTGATCTGGGGCCGGCAGTTGTGTGTCTGCTGACAGTCTGCCGGTCTGACCACGCCCCCCTCACTGATCACCATCAGCTGTTCCCAGCCCCGTTGATCATCTTTCCCGGGCCTCGCCCAGGTGCCTCCAATTTACAATCCCCAGCAATGCGTGTACTTTAGGAGCCTTTTTCCAGTCACGCATTGCTGGGTCATTGTGCTTTACATACGGTAGTTTATCGCAGTATGAAAGCCAACGTCACCAAAGGACTGTGTTCACTTGACGCTTTTTTGGACTAACTCGGACCGCTTCAGTCTTGTGAGTAATTCTGTGTGTGTGTGCTCCCCAGTATCCTCACCTATAAACTGTAGAGCGTCCTTGAGGACTCCTAAAGCTCTTGTGAGATGTATGCACTGAAACTGTTTGCCAGTTGTGGTGATTAATAAATTTGTGTGTCGTGTACACCCAGCGTGTAAATCCTCGTCCTTTTACCCCTCCTCCGTGCGCTATGGAAAAGCGCACGAAGAGATTATGACAGACGGGCCCTGTTAATGCAGTGCCTGCACACTAGGCACACAAAGTAGAACTGGTTAACAATATAATATGTAACATTCATATTGCTACAATATATTGAAAGTCTAATCTTTTGCTTTGTCAATAGAAAGGCCTTCAACTCTATCTTAAAAGTAGAGACAGTGACTGTTACACAGACCTAGGCTGGTAACTGGTTCCATAAGAAGGGAGCCTGGTAGCAGAAAACTCTGCCTTCCAAAATGCTTTTGATACAGTAGATCATAATTTATTATTAAAGAAACTACAAAATTCTGGTATTAGAGGGGTAGCACTGTCCTGGTTAAGTAGTTACTTAAAGAATAGATATCAGTATGTATGTGTTAGCAACAAAAACTCAGAGTTGCTGAAGGTCACCTGTGGAGTCCCACAGGGTTCAGTTTTGGGACCATTATTATTCAATATGTATATAAATGATATATGTAAAGTTTCAGAAAAAATGGACTTAATATTGTTTGCCGATGACACTAATCTGCTATGCAGTGGAAACAATTTGGAACAACTTCTGGATACACTCGGGAAGGAATTAGGAAAGCTTAAACTGTGGTTTGATTCAAACAAATTAACGCTCAATTTAAGTAAGACAAAATTTATAGTCTTTAACAACCATCACAACAATCCAGTACCCAAACTCAGTGTAAATGGTGTAGAGATTGAAAGGGTATCTGAAACTAAATTCCTTGGAGTAATAATTGATAAACTGTGTTGGAAGTCACATATTAATTATATTAAAGGTAAAGTTTCCAAATCAATTGCAATATTACACAGAGTGAAATATTTGCTGAATCAACCCACACTATACACCTTGTATCATTCATTAATACTCCCATACATGACATATTGTAATGAAGTATGGGGAAATACATACAAAACAAACATATATCCACTCTTTATGCTTCAAAAGAGAGCTATTAGAATAATAAACAAAGCAGCTTACAGGGAACCAACAAACCCACTTTTTCTTAAACAAAAAACTCTCAAGTTGAAAGATCTGGTTGACTTTAAAACCGCAATAGTAATGTTCAAAGTGAAGAATTTATCACTGCCTGCAAATATCCAAAAGGTGTTCCAAACAAGGGAGAAACGATATCACTTCAGAGGAACATGTATATTTCAAAAGCCTACAGTGAGAACAACCACCAAGCAACACTGTATTTCAGTGCAAGGAGTCAGATTATGGAACGATTATGGACCTGAATTAAAATCATGTACAACGCTTGGACAATTTAAACAAAAACTAAAGGAAGAAATACTCCAAACATATTTACAAGACGACATGTAAACTCACATAAGGATTGACATATCCAGCCTGTGTTGTGTTGTAGCTTAGTTTTTTTTTTTTGTTTTTTTTTTCTCTCTGTGACATTCTGTCTTAGATTTGTCTTGAATAGTAACCGCTTAACTTAGCTTAGCTTAGTTTTCTTCTTTTTTCTCTCAGTCACACTTTGTCTTAGCTTTGTTCTAAATTGTAATCACTCTTGTCTTGTTTACTCTTTTTTCTTTTGAATTCTTGGATGGAATATGGGTGGGCAATATAAGCTGCGGCTTCAGCCATCACCCATTTCGGATAACTCATGTGGAATTGTTTAGTAGAAGGAGTCTTTGTCTAATTTGACCTTGTTGTTATATTATACAGTTTCTTTTAACCTGTACTGTATTATCCGAAATAAATTCATTCATTCATTCTGCATGTCCACAGAGAGCATAAAAACACTCGGGACCTATTTTTCTGGGTGCTTCATGGGCTCTTATAAAAGGTCCCCACCTTGTATCCTAGCAACCTGTCACTCACACCTTGCTGCCAGTGTTTTTCACATTTTTCACTAAAATGCTCTACTAACTACACTCAACCGCATCAAACTGGTAAGAAAACATACAGCCCTCCAAGCTTTTGCTTTGAAATATTGATTATGGTGTCCTTTTAGTGTATTTCTGGTTGACTGGTTAGAGGTGTGCCACTGATGAGTGATGTGGGCTCTAAAACTTGAACTTTTCTTAACTTTAAGCGCCCGGAATGCAACAACAAAAACAATGACTGTGCCAAGAACACTTTGCGCCAAGGGCATTGAGCACATTAAATGCTCAGAAAACGCACAGAAATCAGAAACCCCTGGCATAAAAAAATGCTCTGTGGTCACACAGCCTAAAGGTGCCTTCACACCAAACGCGATCAGGCGGTGCAAATCCATACAAAGTCAATGGAAAGGGGCGAGCACACATGAAATCACACATTTGTGCGTTCACGTCCGAAGGATAATTCTGGCTTTGAGATTCTGCTGTCATTTGAGTAAAAGTATCAACATTGGAGAGTAAACTAGTTTGAAAATGAGACTGACACTCACCTGGAGACAGAAGGACCGGGAGCTCTTCAGCTGAATTGGGATGTTGGAGATATTTACCCACAGATTCCTGCCACGGATGTGCTAATAAGGCTAGCAAGCTAGCAACGGAAACACCCATCAAGTTATTGAGGCAGGGACAGCTTTTTCAGGTGATCCCCTCCGTTGGATAATGTAAACCTAAGCATGATGTTATTTTGGGGACTTCCACAGCAAGTTGAACACAGCTGCAGAAGTTATAAAGGCAACTTCGCCTGTCTGCATCTCACCCAGACGGTGAATTCATGTCTACTCATGTATATACATAGAGTTATAATGTAGTCCTGCTGCACGAAAAATTTGCACATTGGCGCTTGGTGTGAAGGCACCTTAAGAGACTCTAGGAATTACTAAAAATAAAGAGTGTAATGTTCTGTTGGGATGATATGGTACAATCAGGATTTAAGATAACATGGGTACAGATTATGCAGCTTCATATATCAGGAGAAGGATTTTAGCCATTAAACATATATAGTAATGACGTTACTGCCGTAGAGTAAGCCTACATAGAGGCAAATTCTATCTATTGTGATTTAACTTGAATCAAGAATTGCCAGTGAATGGCTTCATGGTTTCTCTCTGTGCTTTTACTTAGCATTTGGTCCCCCACAAAGGCCCAATTTCTAGTTGTCTTGAGCTGAGTTGTCCAACTCATTGGATCACCATAGAAGTTAAATAAGTTCTGTATGTTCTGTATCCTAGCACTACCTCAAAACAGCATAACAGATGGTAAATATGTATAGAAGAAATTTCACTTTTTCACAAGACTCACCCTAAAATCATAATAATGAGTATGATTAATATAGTGTTTGGTTTTGTTAATTTCGGCAGATAACTTCTTCACAGCTCAGCAGCCAACACCAGAAGTGCCTTGATCATGTGACCCTTTGGAAGCAAATCCTAAATCAACTTTCAACATCAGCTTGGGCTCAAATGTCACTCCTGAATTAGAGGCAGTTGTTCGAAAAACAAACTCACTGCTAGGCCCATTTACAGCTGTTCATTCTTTTGTGATGAAATTGCTTAGTTGAAAAGAGGTCAGTGGTACAACTAACAACAAATGAGTTCCATAACATGGAAAGTGCTTAACATACCATGGGTGGAGATTTGTCATTTTACTTCCAAGAAAACAGTTTTTTTTAGGTCACAATGAATGAATCCTTATGTTTAAGAAAACAGTACTAAAAATGTAGCCATTACAGAGTGTAAAGACACATTATTAATCAACATTGTCAATAAGAAGGTGCTACAGCCAAGCCAAAGGTGTGTTTAATTTGTGGTGGCCAAAATGCCCACATAGTAGTGTGACGTTTGCAAGGTTCACACAAAGACAATGGAGCAGATGGCTGTGATCAACCTGATTTATTTTTCACACCCCGACCCCCAACCTGCCTCTGTGCTACAGAGTGGAGTGGAGGTCATTCTCCCAGACCTCCGTTTCAATCATGGTTACACACACAGATACATCTTGCCCTAATCCTGCTAAACACTGCTGGGTCATTATAATGCAGTTATAATGACACAGCAAAGCATGCTGTGTCAGCATGGCACGCTGTGTCAGCATTTCCCAGCATGGCAAAGCATGCTGGGAAATCCCTGGCCCCCGTTAAAATGGCCCCGACGTTACACTGCCCCCCCCCCCCCCGGACTGGTTTCTGTCCCCAGAAAATTCAAAGTCCACTTTCAGAAATCCAACGCGAGTCAGCCCGGTGCCGGGGCGGCATGCACGGGCCATCTGAGTCTCGTTCAGAGTATCTGGTTGGGGTAGGGTTCCGGTTTGGCCATCAGCGGGCGGATGGACACATCTGACAGCCTCTGTAGGACCACGCACAGTCCCTTCCCTGGCAGCGGGAGTCCCAGGCCCACTCCGGCCGACTCCCACCGCTGCCAGTTCTCCCAGGCGGCCGCTGGCCCGCGTCCATGCGTCCAGCCCTTGCCGCGCCTGGAAAGTGGCCGCATCTTCGTCCTGCTCGCTCTGCTGCGTCGCTCCTGCGCCGAGGGCCTCCGTGACGTCACCGAAAGGAAAAGCATCGGGTAGCGGTAGGACACGCACAGTTCCTCCTCTGGCAGCGGGAGTCCCATGACTCCCACCGCTGCCAGGACCTCCCAGTCGGCCGCTGGCCCGTGTCCAGGCGCCCTGCCCCTGCCGATCCCGAGAAAAGACCGGATCTGTCCTGCTCGCTCCACTGCTGCTGCGCTCCAAAGGCCTCTGTGACGTCATCTGACGGGGGAAGCATCTGCAGGAGGCGGCTTTTTCCCCGTCCATGCCACCTCGCTCTAATTTAACGTCGGCGAGGGGCCAGTTTGTCGTGCGCTGTGTGCAGGGCAGTACCATGCCATGTACCCTGGCTCTGTGCAGCGGAAGCCGTCCTTCCTCACGTCGCCACGGCTGTTTTCTTCGTGCACGCGCTGCTGTGATCTGTCGTAGCTCCTCCTCCACTCGCTCTCAGCACGGTGGTTTCCTCTGATGATCAGCGCGGCAGCCAACTCGACCTGGGCCAGGCGGTCATCCAACAGGTTCTCGCCGTTGTAGCGGGGAATCTTGGCCCGCTGCTGGATGGATGAGACTGTCATCTCCCGGTCGATTGCCGCTCCTAGTCGCTCTGGAATCGCCAGCCCGTCCTGCCCTGAAAAGGGCGGGAAACGGGGCTGGTTTGCTCTGCTCCGTCCATCGCGGCGAAGCTCTCCAGGGGCCGGCGTCTCAGCTCTACACTCCGTTCCCGGCTGAGCAATGAATCGCTCCGGCCGTTGGACCTCCGCCTGGATCCTCATCTTGCTCCATATCCCACTCCTGACACCAGTGTGACGTTTGCAGGGTTCACACAAAGACAATGGAGCAGATGGCTGTGATCAACCTGATTTATTTTTCACACCCCGACCCCCAACCTGCCTCTGTGCTACAGAGTGGAGTGGAGGTCATTCTCCCAGACCTCCGTTTCAATCATGGTTACACACACAGATACATCTTGCCCTAATCCTGCTAAACACTGCTGGGTCATTATAATGCAGTTATAATGACACAGCAGTGTAACTCAGAAATAACACATTTAACACACACAGTAACGTTTCAAACTGGCAAAGCATGCTGGGAAATCCCTGGCTCCCTTAAAATGGCCCCGACGTTACAGTAGCTTAAAAGATGCACTTCTGTGACAAAGCTTTGATGTCAAGATTGCTAAGCCCATCACTTATACACAGTCTATGGGTGACAGTAGACAGTTATAACATGCAGACATATGTTTTCAAGGCTCTGCATAACAACTATGCTCTGTTGAAACACTACAATGCTGGGACCATGCTTCTAATAAAATGGGTTTTCAGAGGACTCCAATGAAAATGTAGACACATGAATGGAATAACTGTAAGGGTGTAGGATAAGTTTACCTGGAGATGAAACAGAGGAGAAGCAGATAAAACAGTCTCTGAGTTAAGAAGATGCAGAGTTTACTTGGTGCTATCCAGGAGGATGTGATGAAGGCTTCTCCTGTTGCAGGGGATGAGCCAGGGAAGTGATCATCTGAGGTTGAGAGGGATGAGATGTAGGTAAGGGTTTCTTACTGTAGAGAGGATCCAAGGTAGTCCAGAGAGAGACTGAGGGAAGGGACCAGGCAGGCAGGGAGACAGGGCGAGTATGGAGTCCAGAAGGCAAGATGGGCAGCAAGTGAGTAGGAATGGAGATTCCTAGAGAGAATAAGCCGTTGGCACAGTGATGGAAAAATTCTGTTACACTGAGTTATATGACATTTTATGAAAATGAATTTTTCCTTATAAAGCTTAATGTGTATACCTAGGAAATCCTGTTATATGTCCATATTTGGAGCTGTTGAGTAGTGGAAAAAACCAGATTGAAGGATGCTGATCTAAGTGTGAATGTTCAGTTCTATCACTGACTTCAGTTTACAGTAGTGTTTTCTGCATGGACTTTGCAAATAGAATCTTAGTCATGAATGAAATATCAAGAGGCTCAGCAAACCTTAGCACACTGAGTCATGAATGAACTCATCAAGAAGGGACCCCACCCCGATGGTCCCTTGGATATATTAGCCAGAAACACTCTGTTAGTTAAGCCAATGCACTGCAGCAGTCTGTAAGAGCTGTACTCTGCATTGTCTTCTGCTGATCAGTGCACATTAAATTTGCTGAAACTTTGATCCTGCCTGATTTTTGATAAGGAATTTTTCCAACACACAGGAACAACACAAGACAAAGTTTCACTAGAGATACAAAGTTTCAATTAGTGATGCTACGCTCGACACCGCCCACTCCACACTGATTCGAGCAATATAAAGCAGAAGTGTCACGAGCAGTGCATCGAGCGCCATTTAAGCATGCCCACAGTCACGTGACCGTAGCAGGTGAGGCCTCGTTATGTCGGTCACATCACGTGACTTGAGGGCTCGTGGGAAATTTGAGAGGGAATTGGGTTTTTTTGTTTGCTTTGTATCATTTGTTCCTGCCATCCAATTTTGAATAGACCTCGTATGGTCAAATGCTCAAAAAAAAAGTACAGAGATTTTTTTTCAGGTCTTCCACTAAGATGCAGTTCTGACACTCAGTCAGCAGAGGGCACTCTTTATTAAATGTTTCATAACACTGTGTCACTCATGAAGCTATTGTCTCAAAGTTGCTCATTGCTTCATAAGGCCTCAGTTTCACCATCACTAGTCTCAATAAGTTTGGAGGGCAGGTACTGCATATCATGCTCCCACATGCTGCTGCTCCCAAATGGGACTTAGTACTTAATAGTGTTAGGAGCTCTCTCCACACAGTGCAGGCAATTATCCAGCTGCCGCCAATCAGCTCTCCAAGGACTCCTGAAACAAGAAACAAAAGGTGCTTTTCCACTAGGGTCAGTACGGTACGGTTCGGTATGGGACGGTACAGTTCGGCTCGCTTTGTTTTTCCACTGCACTAGGTCCCATTTGAAGTGGGTGGGAATATAGTTACAGGGAGGCGGCGCAACCCTCTCCCTCCCGTTACGTAAAACCAGCGTAACTGGCGTAAAACAAGCGTAACGTTACGCAAAACACAAGCTGGCAGGTTACGCGGCGTCTGCCTTTTCTGTCTTTTTTTGCCTGAATAAATGCAAAAAAGGAGAACAGAAAGCAGAGGCGGCGAAACTACACACTCTGGAAAAGTACTGGATCGTTTAGGAATCCATAGAGCAGTATAAAGGAGAAGACATGAGGATACAAACAACATCACATATCAAGGTAAGCTAATGATTGCTAATGCTACTTTGCTTTTAAGTCCGCCGTACAACATTGTAATGTCTGCAAGTTATCGATATTAGGTACTAAAATATGTATTCTGTGTGTGTGTGTGTGTGTTTCAGATGGCTCTCTTGTGGCAAAAATATCACTTGAAACGTTGGGGGTTAACATTCAACACAGTGATGTGACCCCAACTTCACGAACGCGAAGTGGCTATAATGTCTGTAGAAATGTTTAGCTTCCTGTGCAACAAATTGCTCTGATCTGTGTCAAAATCATGGAGAGACTGTTGAGACGTCATGGAATTTACCTGCTCCAGCCAGTGGTGTCGTGGCAAAACATGGATCAGCTGCCATATTGTAGCATATGAGCCATTAAATATATATTTCAAAAGGTAAACAGTACTGAGTTAGGCATAAGATATATTTAACAGTTATGATGCATTTTAAGCCAAAACAAATGGATCTAGGATTAAAAGTAATTAAAATAACGCAGTCACAAGGTTACATGGAGAAATACGTGGATTACTGGAAATATATCATATTGAGTATTGCTGACTACATGTAGATACTGTATAAATATATATTCTCTGCATCAACAGTGAACTATACTTGTATTCATATAGTATTGCCCTGGGAATTTTGACAATAAACCTTTGTACTTTTGCAGATGTCTCTATTTTGTTTTACAGTCTTCAGCAAATAAGTGTTTTGGTTACTTTTCTTAAAAATGAGCCATTATTTTCAAAGTCACTGTTAAATGGTTCGTACTGTTGACTCTTTTCCCACCAGTGTCTTAACAGACAAAACAGAAAATCATGATGCAAACACATAAATCACTAAATTGTTTATTCCAATCAGCAGCAAATGACAGATTATTTAGAATGTGCAAAATTCAAACTGTAAAAAAAAAAAAAAAAGAAACTGAAATGGGTCACACACGCCAGCCACGCTGCCTCACTGAGAAGCAACTGGATCAGCCCCTTGTACTGGTCCCGGTTCAGCAGATCTTCAGCCTGCATCTCTGTAAATAGTGAGGCAAGGTCTGGTTTGGGTGGATCGTTTTCCCCTTGCCGAGATGAAAGACAGAAATGGGTGGTGGATAATCAAAGCAAGTTTAAAACATATTTGAGAAATGAATGAATGAATGAATCTTTATTTCGGATAGATTAGATTAAAAGAAAGAAACAGAATAATAGAACAAAGGGGAAAAAAATCCAATAAGGTCAAATTAAACAGCAACTCCTCGGATTATACAATTCAGCATAACTTATCTGAAATGGGTGATGGCTGAAGTCGCAGCTTATATTGCCCATCCATGTTCCACCTAAGAATTCAAAAAGAAAATAAAATAAGAGTGATTACAAATCAGAACAAAGCCAAGACAAAACGTGACAAAAACTAAGCAACAGCACAACACAGACTGGATATGACAATCCTTATGTGATTTTACATGTCGCTTTATATATACACTACCGTTCAAAAGTCTGGGGTCACCCAGACAATTATTTTGTGTTTTCCATGAAAAGTCACACTTATTTACCACCATGAGTTGTAAAATGAATAGAAAATGTAGTCAAGACATTGACAAGGTTAGAAATAATGATTTGTATTTGAAATAATATTTTTTTCCAGATACTCAACTTGCTCAAAGGAAGGTCAGTTTTATAGCTTCTCTAACCAGCTAAACTGTTTTCAGCTGTGCTAACATGATTGCACAAGGGTTTTCTAATCATCCATTAGCCTTCTGACACAATGAGCAAACACATTGTACCATAAGAACACTGGAGTGATAGTTGCTGGAAATGGGTCTCTATACACCTCTGTAGATATTGCACCAAAAACCAGACATTTGCAGCTACAATAGTCATTTACCACATTAGCAATGTATATTAGATATTAGAGTGTATTTCTGATTAGTTTAAAGTTATCTTCATTGAAAAAAACAGTGCTTTTCTTTCAAAAATAAGGAAATTTCTAAGTGACCCCAAACTTTTGAACGGTAGTGTATGTTTGGAGTATTTCTTCCTTTAGTTTTTGTTTAAATTGTCCAAGCGTTGTACGTGATTTTAATTCAGGTCCAAAAGTGTTCCACAGTCTGACTCCTTGCACTGAGACACAGTGTTGCTTGGTGGTAGTTCTCACTGAAGGTTTTTGAAATATGCATGTTCCTCTGAAATGATCATGTTTCTCCCTTATTTGGAACAACTTTTGGATATTTGCGGGCAGTGATAGATTCTTCACTTTAAACATTATTACTGCAGTTTTAAAGTCAACCAGATCTTTCAACTTGAGAGCTTTTAATTTAAGAAAAAGTGGGTTTGTTGGTTCCCTGTAAGCAGCTTTGTTTATTATTATGATAGCTCTCTTCTGAAGCATAAAGACTGGATATATTTACCTCCGCCAGGCCGAAAAGGCCAGGAGAAGGTTATGTTTTTGCCAGGGTTTGTGTGTTTGTCTGTCTGTCTGTCTGTCTGTCTGTTGGTTAGCAAGATAACTCAAAAAGTCTTGGACGGATTTGCATGAAACTTTCAGGCATTGTTGGAAATGGTACAAGGAAGAACTGATTAAATTTTGGGGGTGATCCGGTTCACCGTCTGGATACAGGAATTTTTTTAAAGCATTTTTCAACACTGTGACATAGGGCCATTTTCAACATGTGCGCAGGCACAATGGAGGCCGCTGGGCGTCGTGTCTGACCAACACAAACTCCGCCTTCTTCAACGTTTTAGCCACAAAAGCATGCGGAAAACACTGCTGGCCTCGGACGCCCAGCGTGCCTGTGCCAGCCATAGGCGCTGCGCACATTGCGCTGGTCGTCGTGTCTGACCAACACAAACTCCACGTTCTTCAACGTTTTAGGCACAAAAGCACGCGGAAAACACTGCTGCCCTGGGCCCGCCAGCGTGCCTGCTTTTGCGCCACGCTGCAAAACCTGACACGGACACCTGTCCGCCGCCCCATTATTTGCCACAAATTCCCCGCCCAGCTATAGGCGCTGCGTAAAAACGACCTCTCTGCCGGGGAAGACTCTAAATTCTGTTTTGCCGTGGAGCGCAACCCCAATATAATATAAAATCCACGGCAGCCTGTCTAACCAATCTGCATCCGTCAGTGGAGGAGATGGACACACCAACACTTCAGTTTATTACCTCCGCCAAGGAGGCAATGCTTTTACAACCGTAAAATGGGGCTATAAGGGACGGCGGGGTAATATGGGACACTTTTCTAAATGTAATTCTGCTTTTTTAATTTTGCTTCCGCCTAGATTTGATGAAGGATTCATGGATATTTGACAATAACAACACAACTCAGCGTCCTGCTCAAAATAAAAAAAGCAGAATTACATTTAAAACATTTCCCACAAAAGTGTCCCTTATTAACCCGCCGTCCCTTATAGCCCCGTTTTACACTACTCAACCACTAATCCTATCACTATCACATTGATTGTCATTCATTAATTGTCTGTTTATTGCACTGTCCATGTCAAATAAACAAATAATCATTGTGAATCCAATTGCTAGTCATATCTTTTCATGCTCAGGGAATCTGAAAACGTACACACAAACACTGTATGGGGGGAACTGTGCCGCTTGGCGGAGGTCTGCGCTCTCCGAGTGCTTTTCTAGTTACCTCCGCCAGGCCGAAAAGGCCAGGAGGAGGTTATGTTTTTGCCGGAGTTTGTGTGTTTGTCTGTCTGTCTGTTGGTTAGCAAGATAACTCAAAAAGTCTTGGACGGATTTCCATGAAACTTTCAGGCGTTGTTGGAAATGGTACAAGGAAGAACTGATTAAATTTTGAGGGTGATCCGGTTCACCGTCTGGATACAGGAATTTTTTAAAGCATTTTTCAACACTGTGACATACAGCCATTTTCAACATGTGCGCAGGCGCAATAGAGGGCGCTGGTCGACGTGTCTGATGAACACAAACTCCGCCTTCTTCAAAGTTTTAGGCATAAAAGCACACAGAAAACAGGGCTCGCCAGAGTGCCTGTGTTTGCACTACGCTGCAAAAGCTGACACGGGCAGCTGTCCGGCGTCGGATTATTTGGCAGAAATTCCCCGGCCAGCCATAGGGGCTGCGCAAAAACCAGCTCTCTGCCGGGGGAGGCTTCCAAATCCTCTTTTTTCCGCGGACCGCAAACCCAATAAAACCCACGGCAACCATTATCGCACCTTCTTTTGTCCAGCGGCTCCGGAACAGAGAGGAATCCCGGCGCCAGTAATGCTGCGCCTGATACGTCTCACTCTAATGCTAAAAGTGACTGCATCAGGGATTTACCACCTTGAATGAATGAATGAATGAATGAATGGCCTGGGCCCGCCGCAAAACCTCACACGGGCAACTGTCCGCCGACGGATTGTTTGGCAGAAATTCCCCGGCCAGCCATAGGAGCTGCGCATTTGGCACAAATTCACCGGCCAGCCATAGGCGCTGCGCAAAAACGAGCTCTCTGCCGGCGAAGCCTCTAAATTCTCGTTTGCCGCGGAACGCAACCCCCCAAAAAATAATATTGTAGCAAACTCAATATGAGCACCCTACTTGGCTTGCCCCTATTGGCGACACAGGTACAGTGCGGGACTCCGGAGCGTGAGTTCGAACCTCCCGGTGGCACGTCGCCATGTCGAGCAGCACGTTACAATATAATATAAAACCCACGGCAACCTGTCTACCCAATTTGCATCTGTCAGTGGAGGAGATGGACACAACAGCAACACTTCAGTTTATTACCTCCGCCAAGGAGGCAATGCTTTTACTACTGAACCACTAATCCTATCACTATCAGATTGATTGTCATTGATTAATTGTGTGTTTATTGCACTGTCCCTGTCAAATAAACAAATAATCATTGTGAATCCAATTGCTAGTCATATGTTTACATGCTCAAGGAATCTGAAAACGTACACACAAACACTGTATGGGGGGAATTGTGGCGCTTGGCGGAGGTCTGCGCTCTCCGAGTGCTTTTCTAGTTTTGTTATGTTTTTGCCAGCGTTTGTCTGTCTGTTTGTCTGTCTGTTGGTTAGCAAGATAACTCAAAAAGTTTTGGACGGATTTCGATGAAACTTTCAGGCATTGTTGGAAATGGTACAAGGAAGAACTGATTAAATTTTGGGGATGATCCGGATCACCGTCCAGAAGAAAACCGCCATTACGGAAAATGCCATTTTCGTGAATAACTACTGAACCACTAATCCTATCATTGTCAATCCAATTGCTAGTCATATATTTTCATGGTCAAGGAATCTGAAAACATACACACAAACACTGTATGGGGGGAACTGTGGCCGCCATTACGGAAAATGCCATTTTCCTGAATAAGTACTGAACCACTAATCCTATCATTGTCAATCCAATTGCTAGTCATATGTTTTCATGGTCAAGGAATCTGAAAACGTACACACAAACACTGTATGGGGGGGAACTGTGGCCACCATTACGGAAAATGCCATTTTCCTGAATAACTACTGAACCACAAATCATATCATTGTCAAATTGCTAGTCATATGTTTTCATGGTCAAGGAATCTGAAAACGTACACACAAACACTGTATGGGGGGAACTGTGGCGCTTGGCGGAGGTCTGTGCTCTCCGAGTGCTTTTCTAGTTTTATATGTGTTTCCCCATACTTAGTACAATATGTCATGTATGGGAGTATTAATGAGGGCAGCACGGTGGCGCAGTGGTTAGCACAGTGGCAGCACAGCAAGAAGGTCATGGGATCGATTCCACCCTGGACCATCGTGGGTTCGATCCCACCCCCAGACCATCGGTGACCCTTCTGTGTGGAGTTTGCATGTTCTCCCCGTGTCTGCGTGGGTTTAATCCGGGCACTCCGGTTTCCTCCCACATGCCAAAAACATGCAAGTTAGGTTAATTGGCATCAAAACTGGGGATTCTAAATTGTCCTTAGGTATGGATGTGAGAGTGAATGGTTGTCTGTCTCTCTGTGTTGGCCCTGTGATGGACCGGCGATCTGTCCAGGGTGTACCCTGCCTCTCGCCCAAAGATGCTGGGATAGGCTCCAGCCCCCCCACGACCCGAAAGGATTAAGCGGTAGAAGATGGATGGATGGATGGATGGGAGTATTAATGAATGATACAAAGTATATAGTGTGGGTTGATTCAGCAAATATTTCACTCTGTGTAGTATTGCAATTGATGTGGATATTTTACCATTAATATAATTAATATGTGACTTCCGACACAGTTTATTACCTCCGCCAGGAGGTTATGTTTTTGCCGGGGTTTGTTTGTTTGTTTGTCTGTCTGTTTGTCTGTCTGTTGGTTAGCAAGATAACTCAAAAAGTTTTGGACGGATTTCGATGAAACTTTCAGGCATTGTTGGAAATGGTACAAGGAAGAACTGATTAAATTTTGGGGATGATCCGGATCACTGTCCAGAAGAAAACCGCCATTACGGAAAATGCCATTTTCGTGAATAACTACTGAACCACTAATCCTATCATTGTCAATCCAATTGCTAGTCATATGTTTTCATGGTCAAGGAATCTGAAAACGTACACACAAACACTGTATGGGGGGAAGTGTGGCCGCCATTACGGAAAATGCCATTTTCGTGAATAACCACTGAACCACTAATCCTATCATTGTCAATCCAATTGCTAGTCATATGTTTTCATGGTCAAGGAATCTCAAAACGTACACACAAACACTGTATGGGGGGAACTGTGGCCGCCATTACAGAAAATGCCATTTTCGTGAATAACTACTGAACCACTAATCCTATCATTGTCAATCCAGTTGCTAGTCATATGTTTTCATGGTCAAGGAATCTGAAAACGTACACACAAACACTGTATGGGGGGAACTGTAGCGCTTGGCGGAGGTCTGCGCTGTCCGAGTGCTTTTCTAGTTATCAGTTATTACGCCAAGGATTTTAATTTTGGATACCCTTTCAGTCTCTACACCATTTACACTGAGTTTAAATACTGAGTTGTTGTGATGTTGTGAAATAACGTTATCAATAAAAGTTTAGCCACCGCTGTGTCGCCCTGGTTTCAAGTGTGGGTGGTGTTTTGTGCTTGTATTGCTAAAATATAAAAGGAAGCACTACAATGGGTCTCAAATATTTGTAATGTGTTCTTTTACTGGATGAGTTTAAAGATGAAATACTATAGACTACACATATAAACTAAATTCTAATGGTGACTGAACAACCCCCATTCCCCAAGGTGCAAGATTGATACAAGATTGATATACTATTATGACTACAACTCATAAAGGATCACAGAAATGATCTGATAAAAAATAAATAAATAAATAAGCAAGCGGTTTACCTATACTTTAACTTAAAAAGCAAAAGATCTGACCATAAATATGATTGATGTGTTGTTTACCTGTCACAATACTGCAGTCAAAACGTCACCATTCCGAGCAGATCCTGTTTGGACTCTACAATCAAAATACACACACCTTAAGTTCATACACAGCATGAAAATGCAACATGTAAAAAACACCTTTATAACCAGGATTACAAATAGCTTATTTCATCAGATATTGTCAACACAAAGCAACATACTAGGACGGACGTAGCGTTGAGCTATGTCATCGTTTAAACACAATTAAGTTTTCGTCTGTCCACAGTGAACTTTCCACTGCTGGGAAATATAACGTAAAACATGAATATCACATCACTCACCGTCCTGTATAACACAATATCATGCTTCAACTGCTGAAGTTGGGTGCATCGCGGCTGTACATTAAATTCAATTCGGGTGGCTGGGTCTAATTCCCGGTGCGTCTCCGTCTATTTTCTAGTACGTCTGCTTGTGCTCCCCACTGCAAGTTCAGTCTGCTTCCCTCTGCATTCGCTCATCAGCCGAAATGAACAGAAAACTCTGCTGGACCGCTGTGTTGATTTCTGTTGATTTCTGTTAAGCCATTCTATCGCTGTTGTTTATAATATCACTTGTTCGCGGGCTCACGGACGAAAAATTGCAAATGGCGGCCAGCCAGCGATTCTGGAACGTCAGTGTAACATCCACTCTCATGACGCTACGCCCGGACCAATCAGTGGCCAGCAGTGGGTTGATGTAACAGTACCGGTACGCTTCGGACCTGCTCTGGAGCAAGGCCGAAAAAATAGGGCCAGTTCCAATAAAACAGAACTGTAAGGACTTCCGGTGCCTAATGGAAAAGCGGACAAACCGTGCCGAAACGTACCGAACCGTAATCGTACTGACCCTAGTGGAAAAGCGCCTAAAAAGAGTGCAAAGTGCCTCACTCACCCAAACAGTGCTTCCCCCTCAACGGTCACCTACTGGCGGCTGGCCCGGCTTCTCAGAATGGGCCAAGTGGAAGGTATAGACCAAGTTGCCGTCCAGGTGCTGCTGCTCCTCCCCTGAAAAAATTTGTCACACTGAGCTCAGAAAAAATGTCACAAGTCACTCAATCTGTTATCAGGGGAGAATGCAGCATCCCTAAACATAGCACAGCATTTGGTAAATTGTCTTTCTCTTCTGTTGCCTTAAATCAATGGAATAACCTCCCAAATGAACTCATCACATGTACAGACTTTAAAACTTTCTCCTGTCAAACAAAATGCTGGATATTGTCACAACAGTCATGTAAACATTTGTGAGTTTGTGTGAGTGTATGTGAGTGATAGTGGGTCTATTTTAACTTGGGGAGCTGAGGAAATTAGATTTTAGGATATTGGAGATATGTGTATGATGCTAATTGTACCTTTGCTATTTTGCACAAATGTGTGGTTTGACTGACTGTACAGTTTTGTATGTTTTGAATTCTTCATAACCTCCTGAATAATTTCATTCTTGCTGTGCATCATAATTTGGAACAATGTATTTTTAAACTAAAATATTTTCAAAATGTTAAACAGTTTTCAGTTATTACTACATTACTTTTCAGTTATTACTACATTGTAAAAACATAACTTGTTTAAACTTAAAAGAACTTACAATTTTTAAGTCAAATGAACTTGACAAGCCAGAGTGGTGATCTAGTTGGTAGAGTATCCGCCCCACAACTGGGAGGTCATGGGTTCAAATCCTGGCTGGTTCATACCAAAGACCATAAAAAAAGGATATTTTCTGCCTTCTAGCTTGGTGCTCAGCACAATAGTATGGGGAAAGGAAAGTTAATGCACAGAGCTACCAGAGGACTGAGCCCCCCACTCTAGCTTTCACTACTCACAGTAGCTGTGTGGCCTAGGGTCATGAAATGGAGATTTATTTATTTATTTTTATTACTTATTTTGTACCCGTAGGTAGATTTGTTTTGCAGTCTGGTGACAAACCACCAGCTGCCGGTCGCTGCGTGCGCAAGCGCCCCTTAACTCCCTAACCTGCATGTTTTTGGCATGTGGGAGGAAACCGGAGAAATCCCGGAGTAAACCCACGCAGACACGGGGAGAACATGCAAACTCCACACAGATCACTGTTGGCCGGGGGCAGGGATTGAACCCACGATCTCACGGTCCCCACGATCCCCCGGCCGAGGGTAAAACTGTGCTGCCACAGTGCTAACCACGGCGCCACCGTGCACCGTGGAGATAGGCACCACCCCATACACCACATGCTGTGGAAGGGGATTAACTTTTTGAACTTGAGAAGACATGTTGTAATGGCTTAAATGAGCTTAAGTTTAATTTAACTTGAAGCAACTAGTTGTTTTTACAGCAACTTTTTTGTTGACACATACAAATTTTTAGTAGGATTATAAAAAAAACTGAAATGGGATTAGATAAGATTTCGAGCTGTGATCCATATTTGCCTAGTCCATAGCCACATGGCAAAGCCAGGGTCAACATAAGATCATATTTTTTTCAATGTAAACAAACTTCTATTACACAATACCAATAACACATACAATTATTCTGACAGAGTGGGAAGAAAAACAAGATAATATAATCTTTCAAAAGGGACCAGAACCATGTTTTTACTCATAATTGTTCAAGTACAGCTTTCAGGTAACTTTGGGTATGCCATTTTAGATCTGTGTGTTGTTGGGGATGTTTGTGTCTGATTCACAGTCTTGTGCCTCTCAGAGCTATGAATTACACAGTTATAACCAGAAGGCACAAACACACTCCCATCATATTCTAGACTTAACTGCTGTTCACACCTGGGCATGATGTGTGTACGTACTGCATATTTATATATCAACATGACAATGATGCTGTAAATATGCTTCTGGAACAGTTAATCAGCTCACTTATATTTTAAACATTTTTCTTTGTATCAGGATGTTGTCACACACAACAGCCAGTCATCACTTACACAAGGTAAAAGCCTCATCCGTGACCTACCACAAGTATAAAAGCAAAAGAACACCTGTGAGAAAAACTCACCCTCTCCAAATGACTCTAACTTCTGCTTATTGTTCAGACATCTTTGGCTCTGATGATGCCTGCAGCTCCTCAGCTGATCCATCTCCTGCGGGTAATGAGGGAGGGCTGCAGTGTTGGAAAGCTTCTCCCTCTCTGAACAGCACTGGGCTGCAGCCTGCCGTGATGTCCTGGTCTTCGCACGACTACAACCAGCAGGAGCCCGCGCCCCAGACACTGGCCTACCCTGCACCCCCCACCCTAACTGCTGATGTGTACATGCAGACCCTGTGCCCCAGTTACACCATGCTGACGTACACACACACACCCCTGCTGACAAACTTTGGGGTGAGTCACATTTAATGTTTAAAAAAAGCCTTATTATACAACAATTTATTCAGACTGAGCAATTTGATTGGACAACAGGGATTCCAGGAGTTACTACAGTTAGGGTCATACATATTTGCACTGATACAGGTTTTGTTTTTTAGCTGTTTATCAAAACATATTCAATGTACAATTATATAATCAATATGGGCTTAAAGTGCTGACTGTCAGCTTTAATTGGAGAGCATTCACATCCAGACTGGAGTTATGGTTTAGGATGTACAGTTATTTTTATACAAAATTCCCTCATTTCTGGGGCTCAAAAGTAATTGAACAATTGACTTAAAAGGTATTTCGTGGGCTGCATGGGCTATTCCCTCATTAATCAATCAGTCGAGCAGGTAAAAGGTCTTTGAAATGTATTTATTTGGATAAACCTCTTGAGATGTAACATCTCGTTTTCGAGGGGGGCCAACAAACAACACTTAACAAAAATCAAGATAGAATACATAAAATACAAGTATTAAATCAAAACAACTCAACAAACAAAACATGTAACATCAACTCATACACACAAACACTTGGAATAATGTAGTAGATACATGTGCGTATACATATATAACACACAAAATTATATATAAATATAAACACATATATAACACACAAAATTAAATATAAATGCATCTCATAAATAATGACTACAAGCTTAAACTTATAATTATACATTGACAATCAGTTGAAACAGACACAAACCATCTCTAAGTGAGTAGACAAATATTTTTTAACCAAATCAAAATAGGTTATTGCATGAATATGAGATAGAAGACTATTCCAATCATATGGAGCTTTAAACATTAAAGCTCTTTTACCAATTGATTTTTTTACAATAGAAATAACAAAATAAGGCTGAGAGGAGTCCCTGAAATTATAATTTGATGAAAATGGTATAAGACGTTCCTTCAAGTAGCTAGGATAATTAAAATGAAAACATTTAAAGATAAAAATGAGCCAGTGTATTTGTCTTCTCACAATTAGATTGGAGTTACGGTTTAGGAATTATAATTATTTTTATACAAAATTCCCTCATTTCTGGGGTTCAAGGGTAATTGAACAATTGACTTAAAAGCTATTTCGTGGGCTTCATAGGCTATTCCCTCATTAATCCATCATCAATCGAGCAGGTAAAAGGTCTGGAGTTGATTCCAGGTGTGGCGTTTGCATTTGGAAGCTGTTGCTGTGAACCCACAACATGCAGTCAAAGGAGCTCTCATTGGAAGTGAAACAGATCATCCTTAAGGTGCCTTCACACCAAATGCAAACAGGCAAATTTTTCCACACAGCACGATTACATAACTCTATGTAAACATACGACATGAATTCACCGTCTGAGTGAGATGCAGACAGGTAAAGTTGCCTTTATAACTTCTGAAGCTGTGTTCAGCCTGCTGTGGAAATCCCCAAAATAACAAGGTTTACATTATCCGATGGGCAGCTCACCTGAAAAAGTTGTCCCTGCCTCCAAAACTTCACAAGATGGGTGTTTCTGTTGCTAGCTTGCTAGCTTTGTTAGCACGTCTGTGGCAGGAATCTGTGGGTAAATAATTCCGACATCCTGATTCAGCTGAAGAGCTCTTGGTCCTTTTGGCTACAGGTGAGTGGCACTCTCATTTTCAAACTAGTTTACTCTCCAGTGTTGATACTGTTACTCAGATAACGGCATTATCCCTCGGACGTGAATGTGTGAATGCGTGATTTTGCGTGTGCTCGCCTCTTTCCATTGACTTTGTATGGATTTGCATCGCCCGTGCACATTTGGTGTGAAGGCATCTTTAGGCTGAAAAAAAGAAATCTATCAGAGAGATAGCAGAAGTGATGAATTAATTATCTGAAGAATAGAATTCCTAATAAATGAAAAGACTTCTTTAAATAACCTGGTGTGAATGGGGTCTAATCAACAAGTACTCCAAAGGGGACTGCACAGGGTATGCTGCCATATTAAGTAAGATTCCAAACCGAAGGGAGGAAACAGTCTTCAATTCAAAGGGAACTGAGAACTGAACAGGGAAAAAGTGAACAATTATACATCACTTCACCGAAAGTTGACAAGATTACCCATAAGCCATTGCACCTCAAATACAAGTAAAACAAACTATTGTTGCAAATGTTATTAACAAGCTACATTGATGTCGGTTATTGTTTATATCAACTGATAGTAATAAAAATATATTTGCATTAATATTTTATTTAAGAAATATAAATTATCCACCATAGTATCAGTACATGTACATGGTTACCATGGTAATGAATGGAGGAGGGTGGGCGATGGTTACAGGGTGTTTCAAATTGAGAAATTTTGTTCAGGGCAGTTAACTGATATTCCCTGCGAATGGAGCAGGGAGTAGGGAATACTGTTGAAGTACACTGTGGATCGGAACATAACTATAGTGTCAGCCTAGCTACAGTGCTGAAAAGAAACCTTAGATTGTTCTTGTGCTCTTAAAAAACAGTATATACACAGTACAAGAAATTAACTAGAGGGCACTCAGAGAGTTCATAGCTCCACCAAGGCTCCATCCCTCCCTCCCTTTGTCTGTCCATATCGCCATCCATCTGTACATTGCGAGATAGGGCCTTGGCAGAGGTATGCACTCACGGATCACCTCCAACATCTAATGAGTTCACCTTTGGGCCAAGAACCACCTCTGGTTAAAATATCATCCAAATCCATCCAGTAGTTTTGGAATATTGCTGCTAACACCCTGTGAGAAGATATGAGCCTTGGCGGAGGTATGCATTTTGAGATCATCATCAAAATGTAATCATGTATTCAATGTGCCATTACACACCTTTGCTGAAAATTTGAATGAAAGGCGCTATATAAATGCTATCCATGATTATTATTATTATTATTATCATTAACAGACAGAGCAACAACAGCAGAAACAATATGACTACATTACATGACTACATAATAATAACTACAACAACAACAACAAGACTGTCATAATTGTATTGACCATACATTGGGGCTTAAATCAACATCATGGTTAACTGAATCTTTCAGGTCGTTTTTTTTTTTTCCTCCTCTCTTCTCTCACAGTTTACTGACAAGGTTCATAATTATTAAGCAATATTATACAACAGCGCATCAGAGTGGTGGCCTAGTTGGTAGAGCATCCACCCCACAGCCAGGAGGTTGTGGGTTCAAATCCTGTCCAGGTCATACCAAAGACCATAAAAAAATGGTATTTTACGCCTTCTAGCTTGGTGCTCAGCATAATATAATGAGGAAAGTTAATGCACAGAGCTACCAGTAGCTTTCACCACTTACAGTAGCTGTGTGGCCTAGGGTCAGTGAAACAGAGACAGGTGCCGCCCCAAACACCACATGGTGTCCCACATGCTGTGGAAGGGATTAACTTAACTTTTAACACAACAGTGCAGTATCATGCCATTTTTTTTGCAATTATCAACTACAAATTCACATCGATGCAGCAAAGTTCAGCCTCCACCTCCTCCACCATCACCTCCTGTTCTCGTCTTTCTGTACCGGCACGCTGTGTCCCTCCCTTCCTTGATTCTAATTGGCTGCTTAGAAAGGGATGACATTAACGAGCACAGCTGTATAGTAGTCTGACAAGTTAAACTTTTTTCAGCCCTGAGCACTGTGACAAAAAGCAGCTACCGCTCAAAGCGTTTCAGCGCTGAGGGCACTCAGCACTGTAAACGCTGGACTACATAGAGAATGAATAGAAAATAGTCACCCACAGCAGGAAAAATGAGTTTGGTGGACACGCCCCCTAATACTTTTTCTGCAGTGTTTGGCTTCTGGGTTGCCAAGGTGTGTGGCCCTATGGCATGGTCACGCACGTAACTGAGTAGACACATCTTAAAGGGGCAGTGCATGAAAAGTGCCAGATTAATATATAAAATAATATTCAAAAAATTCCTGGATCCACATCGTGATACAAATCACCACCAAAATCTAACCATCTGTTCCCCGTGCCATAATGGAAGGGATTAACTTAACTTTTAACACAACAGTGCAGTATCATGCCATTTTTTTGCAATTATCAACTACAAATTCACATCGATGCAGCAAAGTTCAGCCTCCACCTCCTCCACCATCACCTCCTGTTCTCTTCTTTCTGTACCGGCACGCTGTGTCCCTCCCTTCCTTGATTCTAATTGGCTGCTTAGAAAGGGATGACATTAACGAGCACAGCTGTATAGTAGTCTGACAAGTTAAACTTTTTTCAGCCCTGAGCACTGTGACAAAAAGCAGCTACCGCTCAATCGTGCAGAATTTATTTTACTATCCACAGATTTTCTTTTTCCTTCTTTCCAAGAAAGACTGAAGATGGCTGCCACCGGATTAAAAAGTGGGCTGATGGGCACCACTAATAAGCCTTCTCTACTTATCTACTTCCTCTTCGTTTTGTCTTTGTGTGTCTGGACCTGCAACAAGAAGGATTTTCCGACAAACTCAACCAAAGGTGAAGTTAAAAAGTTTTATCTGTATGGATTTGGGCTTGGACATCTCACCCTACACTCTATGTGGTCTTTAAAAGCCCTGAGCAAAAACTTCCAAATTAAGGCAAACATGGCTGTTAAGCAAAAATCACAATATGGCAGAGGATATACAATTAAAGTTCTGTTAGTTCTGCTACTTCTGACAGGAGATATTCACCTTAACCCTGGACCTGCCACTATTAAACAGCAGACCACTGGGTTAGCACAAAACCGAGCTGTACAAAAGCAAAAACAACATTTATTTTTCCAAACTGTTAATCATGCACGAGTTCTTTGGGACACCAAGGCTAAACCAAAGGGGATCCTCGGCGGTCATTTAAACATACGGAGCATAATCCCCAAAAGAGAGGAGATTTCGGTGTTGCTGTTGGACTCAAATCTGGACTACCTTTGTCTCTCAGAAAGCTGGCTACACAGGAACATAGACACTAATATGATCGATATTGTGGGCTACCAGTGTTTTAGAAAAGACAGGCATTTAGGGAGGGGAGGAGGTGTTTTAATTTACATCAAAGAGAAATATAAATGTCAACTGGTTGATTTGAATACTTCACTTGAATGTTTAGCTGTTAATGTATGTCTCTCTCCGGTAATGAATTTCAACATTGCAGTAGTGTACAACCCACCGTCACACAATTCTTCCTTTTATAATGAATTAAGTGATCTGGTTAAACAACTTGAGAAGAACAGAGAAACAATAATTCATGGTGACTTTAATATCAACTGGTCTGATAAAAAAGACAAACAAAAACTGAAAAGCCTCATGACTAAATTTAATTACCAGCAAATCATCAAAGGACCCACCAGGATAACCAAACAATCCAGAACACTTATTGACATGGTATTTACTAATAAACCAGAACGAATAACCAGAACCTATAATCTTGTAACTGGTCTCTCAGATCATAACATGGTTCTTGCTGTCAGGAAACTTACTAAAAAGCGACTACAGTATTTTGGGGGAGTCGATATTGACAAATCAAATTTTATTATCCCCAAATCAAAAAATGAGGAGTTTGAACATTACTTAGAGAATCAAAATTGGGAGCAGCTCATGTCAACATGTGAAGTAGATGATTGTTGTAATTTTATAACTGCAACAATCACAAAATCTATAGAAAAATTTTCAAAGCAAATTAAAAGTAGACAACAGAAGATTAGCCTACCATGGTTAAATAATGAAATAAGAAAACTTATGAAGAGGCGAGACTATGCACTGAAAACATCACTAACCTCCAAACTACAAAATGATCACCTTGTATACAAAAGTTTAAGAAATAAAGTGGTACATGAGCTGCGAAAATCAAAAATATCTTATTACAATAAACTGATAGATCATGCAAAGGGTAACAACAGTTCCCTATGGAGGCATTTAAATAACTTAACTAATAAAAAAAACGATCAGAAGGGGGTAAAGGAACTTAGAATCAATGGCAAGACCATCAGTGACAAGGCTACTTTGGCAAATGAATTTAATTCACACTTTGTGGGCTCTGTGGAAGACTTAACAAAATTTTTTGTGCTGCCAAATGTGCTCAACAACACAAATTCCATACTTCCAACAGATACTTTTCACATCGATGAGGTAAATGAGAAGTTAATTGCTGGTATTGTTAAAACACTGTCAAACTCAAAAACTAATGATATCTACAATATGAGCACCTCCTTTCTCAAAATGCACAGCAAAATATTAATCAAACCACTGACCCATCTCATTAATCTCTCCATTAGGTCTAGTACATTTCCATCTGGCTGGAAAAAAGCTGTCATCATACCAGTTCATAAATCAGGCAGTAAAGACGATATATGCAATTACCGCCCAATCTCTATCTTACCAGTCCTATCTAAGGTTCTTGAAAAAGTTGTAGCTACACAGCTGATAGACTACTTACAAGACAGTCAGCTTCTTCATCCACATCAATTTGGTTTTAGACCAGGATACTCAACAGAAACAGCAAATTGTTGCCTTATTGAAAACGTCAAACAGTCCTTGGACAGGGGTAATGTGGTAGGAGCTGTTTTTCTAGATCTCAAAAAGGCTTTCGATACTGTAAACCACAGTTTGCTTTTATCCAAAATGGTATCTTTTAACTTCTCCCCAAATACATTAGAATGGTTTGCATCTTATCTCCAGAATAGAGAACAGTGTGTAAAAGTTCACCAGGATAAATCCTCATTTTTAAACAACCGCATGGGTATCCCACAAGGGTCCATTCTTGGTCCTTTACTTTTCAGCATTTTTATTAATGACTTGCCGTTACACTGCTCAGCTGCAACATGCCAACTTTATGCAGATGATGCAGTTATTTACACAGCTGCCAAGACTCCAGCACAGGCTGCAGATGTACTGTCTACAAGTATGGTTGATGTCCAAGAGTGGCTCCTCAAGAACCATCTATTGCTGAACCTTCAGAAAACAGTCTCAATGTGCTTTTCAATCAAAAAATGTAACCTGCAACATTTTAAAGTTAATATACATGATCATGACATCAGTTTAGCTACAGAATTCAAATACCTTGGCATTGTACTAGATCCTCAACTCAAATTTAATCTTCATATAAAGAAAATTTCAAAAACAGTAAAAAAAAATCTGAACTGCTTTAAATTAATTAGATATTACATACCTTACGAAGCAGCTGCACTGTATATGCATTCTATGGTTTTTTCTCATATATCATACTGTTTGACAGTCTGGGCTCAAGCAGCCCCTTCCACAATAAGACATATAGGTTCATTATATAATCAAACCCTAAAAATCTTGGACAAAAAGCCCATTAGGTGGCATCACTGTAATGTTTTAAAAAAATACAACCTATTGAGTTTTGAGAGCTTCATTGACCTCTGTCTTCTGAAATTAACGTTCAAATGTTTCCATAAATCAGCACCCGAGCCACTTGCTGGTTTCGTCCAAAGACAGGACAGCAGCAGAGCCACCAGGAGTTCTGTTAACAATAACTGTAAAATATTCCACCGCAGAACCACATTTGGACAAACAGCTTTCTCTATAAAGGGCAGTCACATCTGGAACACAATGCCAAATGAAATTAAAATAATAACGGACTTTAAAACATTCACTAAAAATGTTAAAAACTGGCTGAAAAATAAACAAGAATGTACTCATGTATGAATTAATTGTCTGCAAAGTGAGAGTGAATGAAGGGAAGGAATAAATGTGTTTGTTTATAGTGAGTGACGGAGGGAGGGAGGCCTGAAATAGGCAAATGTGAGTTATGTTATATGTGTTAAATGTGAGTCAGGCTGTTATATTTGTGTATTTATAATATTTATAATATTTATAATTGTGTATTTATAATTTTTCTGCATTGATGTATGTGGTTATTGTGTATATTTTTTTTTTCCCATCTTTACTTGATTCTTTTTTCTAAAGCCCATCCAGGGACAAGAGTTGCAAATTAGCTAATAGCTATACACTGTATGTGCAACACATCAGATTGATTGTCTTTGATTATTTGTCTATGTTTATTGCACTGTCCCTGTCAAATAAACTAATCTACTACTACTAATACACCTTTTCTGAAAATTTCATCAAAATCTATTCATAACTTTTTGATTTATGTTGGTAACAGGTGATTAAATAAGTCACCTACTGCGTGTACTTTCACAACAACAACAAAAAATGCTAAGGCTTAGGACAGTAATACACTAACCTGACTGGTTGAAGGAGAGGAGACACAGGCTGCATCTGCTGTGGTGAGGTGTGTGCGTGTGGGAAGGGGGGCGGGGATTTGGGGCTCAGGCACAGCTCATACGAAATTATTTGGATGTCAAAATATAGTTATCGGACATTAAAACACATTTGATTATCAACTGGTGTCTCCGTGGGGGAACATTTAAAATCTATAATACCTATTTAAAAAAAAAAAGTTGTCCAAAAGGGAACTTTGGGGGCAAAGTTGCAGTCTTCGAGATTCACTTCACGTCTCTTTGCACATGCCTTTATCACTATATCCTGGGCATAAAATTCTCTTCATGATGCCAAAGATAACATCGTCTATCATGATAATTTCTGGAGAAATTTTTCATCTGGCAAAATTTGTTTTCGTTACAGGTCAAGCCCCATCACTGTTTTGCATTTGCGCAATCAGACTACTTGTAAAAACATTGTCGATTGTAGCTATACAGGACAGCAGGACAAAACTGCAACTGTTACAATATGTGGAAACATGCATTGATCACCACACTGCGCTGAATCAACGAGCTATTTTCAGTGCATCATCTGCCAGCTGGTCAGAAGAAAAGAAACATCAATAAAATGTATCACTGTCCACTGTCCTCCACCCAGTTTATGGTTGAAAGCAGAACTGCCACAAAATTTGATTTACAGCAATAAAACACAAAGCCTCAATTATATTGATATTAAAGTTGAAACATTTGTAGTGATTTTCACACTATTGGCATGAGAGGGGACAGAAAGAACCTGCTGGATTCATGCTTACAAAAAGACCTCCGACACAACTGACAGGTTTGAGATGAAAGCAAATGGAAAGAATAGATAGGTCAAACCACAAACTTTAACTCATTTGAAATTACAGCATAACTGTAAACAGCAGTAGTGGGTGAAACACTGGCTCCTTGAATTGTTTTTAGTGGTGTTTTGAACTTCCGCAATTCTGAAAATAATGAAAACAAATGGAACTATGGGAACTTTTTGCTTCAATCAACACACATGCAGCTTTATGTCATATTGAGCACTTCTACGACACGTAAAGGACATTTAGGATTTCTCTTCTGACAAACTAAAGTGCTAAATGTTTCTGTGTGGAAGTGTTGTGCTTTTTGTTGCCATTCAGTTTGTTTTTGTCCAGTATCTCTCATTCCCATGTTGGAACAATAAATTCTGTCACAATTCTTTCTGACGTTGTTTTTCGTGGCATCAGTACTAGCCATGCAACTTTGTTTGGCAATCTACCTGCCAAGATTTTAATGAATTTGGCAAAGAGGTTGCTGCTATTTTCCCTCATACAATGCAGGTGAATGGAATGATGTTGGTGAGGTGGTGAAGATTTCATTAAAAAAAAAAAAAAAAAAAATTAGCAAAGACTGTTTGCATTTAATGTCAGAATTTGCAGTCCTCAAGGTACATTATGTACATTTTTTGTGTATTCTGACTTCTGAAATTTAATGCAGCATACAATCTTAACTAAGTTTTTATTGGGATATAAACACTCCAAAGTAAAAGTTGCTGCATTTTATAGAGATGTGTAGAGGGTCCTTCTTAATGTAGGCAGACATCTTGGACCACCATATTTTCATTTTCAGAAAGTAGAAGCTTTATGTTGACAGGGAGGAGTCTAGTTTTCAGGGGCGTGGGAGAGAAGTCTTTAATACAGCTCTGGAAAAAAAATCAAGAGACCACTCAAAATCATTCTTAAACCAGCACCTCTACATGTATGACAGCCTTTCTGTTCCAGTATCTGTTGAATTCCAACACAAGAGCACCTCAATCTACTCAGAGGTACTGATTAGGTGATCACCTGAGCACTGCATGATGCATTAAAGCTGTGATTGAAAATCAGGGCTATTCCACAAACGCTGATTTCTGAGCTCCTCTTAAGTTAAAAAAAAAATAGTGCTGTGGTGTTTAAGAATGAATATGAACTTGTTTTCTTTGCGTTATTCAAGGTCTTGAAACACTGCCTATTTTTTGTTGTTGTTTTGACCATTTGTCCTTTTCTACAAATTATTGCCCTAAATGATAGAATTGCTACCTCCGCCAAGAGAGTAAGTAAAATTTATTTATATAGCACTTCTCACAGAAAGACTCACAAAGTGTTACACAGTAAAATAAAACACAATCACAAATACAACAATAAAGGCATTGAAAAAAGTAAAAACATTAAAAACTTAAAAACCATAATCCATAATCAAACTAAAAAGCCTGTTTATACAGCAGTGTCTTCAGCTGCTTTTTAAAAGTGTCAGAGTCTCCTGAACGCAAAGACGATGGTAGAGCATTCCACAAGTTTTGCCACTGCCTGAAAGGCTCTATCACCTCGAGTTTTTAAATGGGTTGGAGGGACAGCCAATAAAAGTTGATCCGAGGACCTCAAAGACCGTGAGGGGTTATACACTTTAAGCAGCTCAGTGATGTATTTAGGGACCTGATCATGAGTAGCTCTAAAAACAAGAGCTAAAACTTTAAACTGAATCCTAAAACCAAGGAGGAGATAATGTTTTCGGTAGCATTGGTTGGTTTGTCTAGTTGTCAGGTCAGGCATTGGTTTGCTTGCTACCCGATAACCATGAAAACCAGTACTACCTGTCTCATGGGTCGGGCCGTCGGCGACTCAACCGGCAACTCCGCCCTTCTGAGGGCGTGGAGGGTGAAACTGGGCATCCTGGCAGAAGTAAAAACAATATCTGTCACAGGTCTGTGGTGGACCACTCCCAGTTACACGGGGTAAGACTGGACATCCTGGCAGATAAACACATCTGTCGCAAGGTCTGTGGTGGACTTTTGCCAGTCAGTGCATCGTGACATGCACTACACAAAGAGCAGAGATAAACAAACCTATCATCTGGTCAGTCACTGCAACAGATACTGGAGTCAGTTTGTCTTGGCCTGTCCTTGCCACTGATAATACTTCTATCTGCTAAGAATGTGCCGCTAATCCAGCAAAAGCTAGTGGTACTTAAATACTTTGCAAGCAGTTTCATGAAATGGTCAGTCAGAAAGCAACTCATATCGGCTTGGACGTCGCCTGGGTTAACGAGGTCAGGAGTTCCTGGCAGTGGAAGGCAAAGGACAGAGCTGTGTGGAGGAATCTGATCAGACCTAAATGAAAAGGTCATTGTCGCCCCCGACAGACTGCTATGATGAAGATGATAGTAACAGTCAAACCAGCCAACGCTACCGAAAGCATTACCTCCTTGGTGGAGGTAAAAAGTCTCCTCCCTGAAGAAGGAAATCTGGGCTTCTTTGCTCAGACTGTTGCCTCCATGACCCAAACCCCCAGATAAGCAGTAGATGGTGGATTGATGGACATCTAAGAGATATAACATTGAAATCACTGGATAAGACATGGGGTAAAAAAAAATAAAAAATACTGGGCAAAATACAGGGTGTCCATAAAGTCTCTTTACAGTTTAACAAAATTATTAAAAAGGCAACTGAATAGTCAAATCTGTGGAAATCATTCCAAAATGAGGAGTAGATATTGAAGGTTTTTTTGCCTCATTTAATACAGCTTTATATGGGCACCATTAGTTGCATGAAGCACGTCAAGACAGTACTCAATTTCTTGCCATGTTTGCTGTAGCACAGCTTCTTCAATGGTGGCAAAGGCATCAATGATCTTTTGCTCCAGGTCGTTGATGGCCCGTATCTTTGTTCGATACACAATATCTTTAACATAACCCCACAGAAAGAAGTCAAGGAGTGATATCTGATGAACGAAGTGTCCAGGGAATTGCGCCATCCTTTCCAATCCACCGGTCTGGAAATGTTTGATTTAGGAACCCACAAACATTGAAATACACAAATGCAATGTAATTAAAAACTGATAACCACTGAGGACATAGAAGAAATCTGATTAACATATCTCATCAATTGCTTTTGTAATAAATTTTTGAAATGGTAAAGACACTTTGTGGACATCCTGTATTGTCAGTCTGTTCATTTCTACACAAAACATAAGATTTTCTGAAAATCTTATTCCCCATGTCCTGTTCATTCACACACATGCTCTCACAACCCCCCCCCCCCCAACACACACACACGCACACAAAACACACACACCAAAACATACACACTGGAGGATGCTCTTCCTTGTGGCTGGGTAACCAACTTTACTTTCTCAACTCTATTTGTGCTGAGCACCAAGCTAGAAGATGAAAAGAACCATTTTTATGGTCTTCGGTCCAGTTCATTCACAACAATTGAAAATCACAATTTACATACATCTTGCATGATTCTGGTTTCTGGGTCATTTGTTTAATTCTTCCTCCCTCTGGCACTTGTCATTTTGGCCTAACTTTTGGTCTAACTTTAGGAGGGTAGGCTTTTTATTTTATTTAAATGTTATTGATGTTATATCAGAGCTATTTTAGAAGCATTTTAATGTTCCCAACCTGCAGATTATAAAAAGAAAGAAGCCAAATTCTAGAGAAAAACTGCAATCCTGGCAACACCATGCTCTTCACTTCCGCCCTCCAAAGAGAGCAGACGCCTTTTTCTTCTCTCCTGCTCTGACTTATCTCCTTCCTCCCCTAACTAACTGGATCCCAGCTTGCTATCGTCTGTCTGCGTGTCTCTACTGCTGATTATCGAAAGAAATTATGGAATTAATAAGCTGGGCTTTGAACGCAATTGACACTATTTTTTCAACGAGGAAAAGTGCCCCGGGGGAGGTTGTTTGCCCTGCAGGAACGGCTGCTGCGGGCTATTTGAGGGACACAAGTAATTGGAAACTCTTGTGCCTGTCTGATCTTTCCATCGAAGATGTAGAAGATTTGTACGTCTTCGTAGTAATGGTGATTGGGATCGTTCTGATTGGATCTGGGATTGACCTGGTGTACCGTAAATTGATGAAGATGGACACAACCTATCAAAACGCTGGCCAGGCGAGGTTCAACTATCAAATTGAAAAAATGGAGAGGACTCTGATAGCAGCAAATGGAGAACTGTCTCGGAAGGTGGATTACATCATGATTACGCTGAGAGCCGTCCATGAAGGATTCAACGCCCAGCAATGAAGGATTAAGTACTGAATCTGTAAGAGAATATAAAGTTTTTTCTCTTGGGATCAGCACTATTCGACGAATCTGATTCCCCTCACACAAATCCTCCAGATTATCTGCAGTTTTTTGTTTTCAAAACATTGAGCTCAGGCCTTCGGACAGCCAGCTGCATGGCCCAAGGACAATGCCAGCAGCTAGACAAAACATCTCCTGCCAAGAGACCTTGTTGTTCTTAACTGATACAAACACCTACATTCAACACTACATCCACACTGATTCAAAAAACTGATGAAAAAGATTATTCACTCACTGCTCTCTCTGTGTCCTTGTGAACTTTTTTGTCTGCTAACTGTGCATTGAGGGCTTTTTTTTCCTTGTAATCATAATATTGATCATATATGACCAGTATTCTGACAATCAATGGTTTTTTTGCTCCTTCCTATTGTATTATCCTTTCTTCCCTATGCATCCTGTACCCATCTGATGACAGGCGCGTTCACAGATGCTGCCGTGTCACCGGAAATGCAGGTCGTTTTCTGTGTCAAGTCAAATCCCTCGTATGTTATCAGTCATATCTGTTAATGTACTTGGCAATAAATCTTTTCTGAGTTCTGAGTTCTCTGCTCAGGAGTCTCAAGGAAGGAGTCAAGCATATAGAGGGCATGCAATGACATCACTTCGCTTACAGCCATGCCCCCCTCCTTCCAGACTGAGTGGCAAAACAAATCAAAGATGGCTATGTGTAGCAGTAAAAACACCAACACAGAGAGGAATACAAATGATTCTACGCTCAAACTGAAGGCAGTTGGGCTCGACAGTGACCCTCATAGCTTTCAAAAGAATCAGCGGTCCCCTAATATCCACATGTGGCCAGAAATTGGGTTTCCTGATATTTATATGTATTTAATTTCGACACCAGGAAAATATACAAAGCAAAGTCTGAAAGCATTAAAAATCCTAGACGTTTGGTCACACTTCAAGGCAGAATTTGTAGGCGTAATTAAAGTAACGAAGACACCTATGGATATTCTGGCTGTCTGTGGACAGCTATGTATACGTATATTGTGGAGTGTGTGAAATCAGAGGCGGAATAATTTCAGATGATTTATTACACACACATCTTTCAAGCACAGAACAGAATGAACTCTCAAGCAGAAACTCCTCTCTTAAGTTTCATGGCATTTACATCACACACAACATGACATTTGCATCACACTGCATTCAACCCCCTCATCCTTGACTCCTTCCTGCTATCTCGCCAGGAATCCCCTGCTCTTTGTTCTCCCAAGCTTATCCACTGTTTCCTGTCTGAGATGCTAGACAATCTGGCTCTCCCAAGGTGCTACACCCTGCTACACATCACCCCCCCCCCCCCAGCATCTTAGATAGAACAATAGAATAACGGTCCACATGCTGTGATAGAACAATTGAACATCAGTCCACATGCTGCTTGGGCTTCCGTCTCCTCCCGTATCTGCTGTAACTGGGGTTTACCACCTCCACGGCGCTGCTGTGCCAGTGGGGGGGGGGGTGCTGGGAGTGTGTCTGACTGCGGGTGGGCTGTTATTGGGGGGGGGGGCACTTCGGTCTGTCCATGTGGCTGCTCTGGTGAATTGTTTCCCTGGGGAGCTCTCTGTGGGGGTCTTCCATGCCGAGGGGCCTTAGCCAACAGCACTTGCTCGTCCACCACAACGAAAGCGGGTTTGAGTCTGTCTATGCCAATTTTTTCCCTCCTACCCCCCAAGTCTAGCAAAAAATGCTTATCCCCTGTTTCCAGCACTCTGAACGGTCCATCATAGGGTGGGCGCAATGGAGGTCGGTGGGTGTTGTGTCTGACAAACACGAACTCCGCGCTCTTCAAAGTTTTAGGCACGAAAACACGCGGAAAACTGTGGTGGGCAGGGCCCGGCAGCGTGCCTGTGTTTGCGCTACGCTGCAAAAGCTGAGACGGGCAGCTGCCCGGCGCGGGATTATCTGGTAGAAATTCCCCGGGCAGCCGTAGTGGCTGCGCAAAAATGAGCTCTGCCGGGGAAGCTTCAAGATCCTCTTTCGGCGCAGAGCGCAACCCCAATAAAGCCCATGGCAGCCTATCTACCCAATTTGCATCCGTCAATGAAGCCCTGGGTGCTGCTTTCAGTGATCTATGAAAACGCTCGCATAACCCATTGGCCTGTGGGTTGTACGCGGTTGTGCAGTGAATTGTAACACCCAGGCTGCGCGCCATCGCAGACCAGAGTTCGGAAACAAATTGCGGGCCCCTGTCGGACGTAATGTCCGACGGGACTCCAAAAAGGAGTGTCCCCTCGCCACGCACACCTCATTCCAACAGCTCAGTTCGTCTTTAAACTGGTGGAATGGTGCCAGTCTTCCTTGCACCTTCGCGGGCCAACCTTCCCTAATCACCGAGCACGGTTGTGACAGCACAGGGTCTCATTCTGACTCCGCCCGAAGTCTTGGAGGGATACTATATCCCGGAGGGCCCCGTGCAGTGTATTGACCAGATCTGCCTCTGTCGGATCGTTATCACCGCTGTCATCTGATTGTACGGTGTTGGGCGTGACGCGGGACAGGAGATCCGCCACTACGTTCTCCTTACCAGGAGTGAATTGGGTGGTAAAATTGTAGGCCCTCAGCCGCTCCGTCCACCTGTGGATTTGCAGAAGTCTGTGTCCTGAACCCGACATCTCCAGTAGTGTCGTCAGTGCTCGGTGGTCCATCTGCAGAGTGAAATGGCGCCCATAGAGGTAGATATGCCACCGTTCACATGCCCAAACGCAGGCGAGCCCCTCGCTGTCACCCACGGCATATTTTTGTTCAGCTGCTGAGAGAGATCTCGATGCAAACGCCACTGGGAGTTCCGTACCATCTTGTACCTGGGACATAACCGCCCCCACTGCCGAGCCAGATGCATCACAGGTCGCAATGGTTGGCTGCTTTGGATCAAAATGGGCCAACACTGGAGGGGAGGGGAGTTGAAACTTCAGCTTAGCAACCACTGCTGAGCAGGCTGGGGTCCATTGCCACAGCGCATCCTGTTTCAACAGGGCCCGGAGAGGTCCAATCATTTCCGAGTAGCGGGGAATAAAACAGCCATAGAAGTTCACCATACCCAGAAAAGAGGGAATCTGTGCAGGTGTCGATGGTTCTGGAAGGTGCAGGACCACCTCCATGTTCAAATGCAGGGGCCTCAGCCCCCTCTCCCCCCCCCCCCCCCGCCATCAACCGGAACCCCACAAACTCGATGGAGTCTGCCGCGAAGATGCACTTTTCCCCGTTCAAGATGAATCCGTGTTCCTGTAGTACCGTCAGCGCCCGTCCCAACCGATCATCGTGTTCCTCCCATGATGTGCCATGTACCATGATGCCATCCAAGTACGCTACCACACCCTTGAGGCCGACCAGAATCGTGGACATTATTTTCTGAAAACAGCTGGGTGCTGAGCTCAGACCGAAAGGCATGCATATGTACCTGAACACACCCATGTGGGTCACGAATGCTGTCACTTTCCTGTTGGCTGGGTGGAGGGGCACCTGCAGGTAACCCTGGCGAAGATCCAGCTTCGTGAATACCTTTGAACCGCTGAATGTTGTGGTGAGTTCCTCCATCGTGGGGAGTGGGTACTTGTCCGGGACGATCGCCTTATTCACCATCCTAAGATCGATATGGATGGATACCACCCGATTTTTTCTTAGCCACCACGATATTTGATATTCAGGGTGAAGTCCCCTTAGTCCGTAATAAAGGACTGAGTGGACTCATCCGCTCGCTGTTGGCGGTCAAAAAACACATATCTCCGCGCCGTGATGGTGAAATGGTCTCCGAAAACACAGTCCATTAATTCCAAACCATCTTTTAGTGAGCCGCTGCCACACAGCCCAAAAAATATCCGCTGGCCTTCCTCACTGAGATAGTGGACCATTAGGCTCCTCCGTCTCTCCATCGACGCCGCTCAGGCCGGCCGCAGCCACATACACGTTGAACGTCTCCCTCCAGCGGACCCATGGTATAGCTGGTGTGCCCGGAGACTGTAAAAATGGAGGTGGTTGTCTGATACACGCTCCAATGTTTTATCCTCATTGCCAAATGTTATGTCAGCAGCCTTCAGACAAACTAAACGTGCCAACATTTGGATTTCAAAATAAGGATTTTCCTGCTGTCTGGGTGGTGAGGAGATTTATTAAAAAAAAAAAAAAAAACACAACCTATAAATATATAGTAATATTAAAACAGAAACAACTGCCTCTTTGGTCATTTAAGTTAATTTATTTCATTAAATACAATTTTATTAATATTTTTTCTTTGAAATCAGAGTTAAATTATTGCTCTGTTCTGGCTCAGCAAAAATGTTATGGTCAAAAATTGTTATAAGAAAAAAAAATACAGTCTGTTTCATATTTATTTAAAAAAAACAGTGATTTTATTGTAAAAAAAAAAAATAGACAAAAATTAGCCATAAAATAATCCACAAATCTATAATAAAGTCTCAAATGTACAAGAAAAGTCAATTTTACAGCAGGAAATTACAAATTTGAGGAAAATGGTTTCAAATTTAGATAAATTTACAGAGAAAAGTAGAAAACTATAAGAAAATTGTTATAAATTTTTGAGAAAAACCTCAAACCTTCAAGACTGAAGTAATTACTGAAGTTTTTAAATGGGTGCTCTTTGTACCCTTAACTCAACTAAAAATTTTTGGTTGTCTACTTTTAATTATTAATTTCAAAGCACTGCTTTTACATGAGTAGAATCTCTGGTTACTATACCCACCTGATCATATAATTTAAGTATGCATGCGTACATTACTATTATGAATGGTTTTTTTTTTTTCCCCCTTTCGTACTCTCAATGGGAAAAAAAAGAAACACTAGAATAAAAATACAAAATATACAGACAAAACATGACACTTGATATTTTCTAACCTGTTTGTATACCACCGTAGACAGAGAGAGAACCTGAATTAGACAGAGCTCAGAGAAGGCAAGATGAGACAGAAGAGAGGAGCCAAGGAGAGGAAAGTGTTCAGGCAGAGGGTCCAGGAGAGGTGAGAGCAGAGGAAGGAGAGAAAGATGACACCACTAAAAAGTCCAAACATAGGACATCTGGGTGGGACCCCAACTGGCCCAATATTCCAATATTCAAGCCTTGGTTGTGCAATACTTCAAATATGCAAAGTTACTCCATATGCAAAGTTACTGTGCAAAATTTAAAAAAGAAATAAATAGTATAAAATTAACATATTCCATTAACAATTGTGTCATATGTTTACTGTCCCTCCCCCACCCCAGGAAAAATATGTTGCCACCGCACCAAGGTCTTTAGGCCAGAGGAAACACTGCAACTTTATGTGGCTTGACACTATAGCACAGCTGTGCGCTCATGCATGAGCATGTGCTTGTGTAGGAGCATTACCATGTATTTGACAGAACACCCAGATGCTCTTCTCCTCATCTCAGGCGATTTCAACCATGTTTCACTGTCTCCCATTCTACCCACGTTCACCCAGTATGTCACATGCCACACTAGAGACAATAAAACACTGGACTTGTTCTACGCAAACACTAAGGAGGCGTACACCTCATCACAACTCCCCCCACTCGGGAGATCGGATCACAACTTGGTTCATCTCCGGCCGGTGTACAAACCCCTAGTGCACAGACAACCTCCGGTCATGCGCACAGTGGAGTTATGGTCTGAGGAGACAATGGACACTCTAAAGGGCTGTTTTGAAGCCACCGCCTGGAAGCAGCTCTGCGATCCACATGGAGAGGACATCGATGGCCTCACTCACACCTTCACGGACTACCTCAGCTTCTGTGTGGACAAATCCGTTCCCACCAAGACCATACGGTGTTGCTCAAACAACAAACCCTGGATCAACCCTGAGATAAAAACACTTCTGAGAGAGAAGAAGATGATCTTCAGGTCGGGGAATAGGGAGATGCTGAAGTCCGTACAGAGGGAGCTGAGGAGAAAGATCAGAGAAGGCAAGGACAGCTTCAGGAAGAAGATGGAGAACAAGCTGCAACAGAGCGACATCAGCGGGGTCTGGAGAAACCTCAAAACCATCTCTGGGCTCCAGAATACCTCCCCCCAGGCCACGGGGGGCAGGGAGTGGGTGAACAACCTGAATCTGTTTTTCAATAGGTTTGACCAACCGCCCTCCCCCCTGACTGCACAACAACCACTGCTGCCTCTAAAGAAATCAAGTCCTGCTGCCCACTCCACCAACACCCCCCCACTCCCAACACACAGCCCCCCATCCTGACCCTGACCAGGACCCAGGTGAGGACGGAGCTGAGGAAGATCAAGGTGAGGAAGGCGTCGGGACCGGACGGCATCAGCGCAAAGCTCCTCAAGTCCTGTGCAGACCAGCTGTGTGGGATTGTGACGTACATCTTCAACCTGAGCCTGAAGCTGGGGAGGGTACCACAGCTGTGGAAAACATCTTGTGTGGTACCTGTACCAAAAACTTCCCACCCCAAACACCTGAACAGCTACAGACCGGTGGCCTTGACGTCCCACTTGATGAAGACCCTGGAGAGACTGCTTCTTGCTCACCTCCGCCCCCTGGTGGAACCAGTGATGGATCCACTCCAGTTTGCCTACCAGCATGGCATTGGGGTGGAGGATGCGGTGATCTTCCTCCTTCACCGTTCTCTGTCCCACCTGGAGAAGCCCGGGAATATGGTGAGGATCATGTTCTTTGACTTCTCCAGTGCTTTCAACACCATCCAACTGATGATCCTTAAGGACAAGCTGCTGCGCGCAGGGGTGGACCAGCACCTGTCATCATGGATCCTGGACTACCTCACGAACCGGCCTCAGTTTGTGAGAACCCGGGACTGTGTGTCCGACACGATCATCGGTAGCACGGGGGCCCCCCAGGGAACGGTGCTGGCTCCCTTCCTGTTCACTCTTTATACTGCGGACTTCTCACACAACACAACACACTGCCATCTACAGAAGTTCTCTGATGATTCTGCGATCGTTGGCCTCATCTCCAATGGAGATGAAGCTGAGTACAGAGGGCTTATCCAGGACTTCATGGACTGGTGCCATCGGAACTGCCTCCAGATCAACGCGAGGAAAACTAAGGAGCTGGTGGTGGACTGCCGCAGGCATGGGCAACCCCTCACAGCACCAGTAAATATATAGGGAACAGACATCGAGATGGTGACATCCTATAAGTACCTGGGTGTTCATCTGAACAATAAACTAGACTGGTCACACAATACTGACGCACTCTACAAGAAGGGACAGCGCAGGCTGTTCCTGCTGAGGAGACTCAGGTCTTTTGGTGTACAAGGGGTGCTGCTGAAGACATTCTATGACACGGTGGTGGCATCAGCCATCACTTTTGGAGTGGTCTGCTGGGGCAGTGGCATTACTGCAGCCGATAGGAAGAGACTGAACAAACTGATCAAGAAAGCTAGCTCTGTCCTGGGGCAGCGCCTTGATCCGGTGGAGGAGATAGGAGAGAGAAGGACGGTGGCTAAACTGTCATCTCTGCTGGAGTCCGAGTTCCACCCTATGCAGGACATACTGAAAGCACTGAGGAGCTCATTTAGCAGCAGACTACATCATCCCAGGTGCACAACCGAGAGGTTTCGCAGGTCCTTCCTACCAACGGCTGTCAGACTGTACAACCTAAGCAGGGCTGCTCGCAGAGATAGCAAAAAGACGTAACAAACTAATAGTTTTTTTGAATGCAAAAGATGCAATAGACTTACACAATGGTTCTCTCCGGCATACAACTAGGAAAATACCGGTCGCTATGGAGGGTGAGAATATGTATGGGCACATAATCATACCATGTAGGATAACTAAGTAGATGGTTGTGCTGTTTCATCCCATCTAGCAACAATGCTCTGCACTGTGTGTTTATATTTTTACATATTTATTCCATCTAGCTACAATGCTCCGCACTGTGTCTATATATTCATATATTTATTCCATCCAGCTACAATGCTCTGTACTGTGTGTCTGTGTGTGTGTATATATATATTTTATAGTAATATGTACATATGTATATTAGCTGCTCTTGCTTGCTTGCTTTTTTTTTTCTTGCCTTCTGATTGTTGCTCTGAGTGTTGCTATCCCTGTGCTGTTGCAATCCTGGAATTTCCCCATTGTGGGACTAATAAAGGCTTATCTCATCTTATCTTATTTGCACACTCAACAGCACAGCACACACTGTCTCATATGTTCTGTGTCCTAAGTTGAGTGTAGAGGTAAGGCATATGATATCGCAGAGCAGAACTCATGACAGTTAAACACTGAGTGGCAAAAATGAGTGGCAGCATTCGCAGTGAGGTTTGTGGGTGGTGAGGCACTGACTCTTTCAAAGTCAGCTTTACAAATATATGAACCCAATAGCATAAGCTTGAATTTAATTTCAGTTGAAAGTTTGCATAATTTATGATCTGCTAATCGTAGATTATAAAATCGGATTATATAATTTATTAACAAAACAGTTAAGGCATTTTACTGAATTGCCTTTTGATAGAACGCGCAGTGAATTTAAGTTCAGTTCAGCAATGCAAGTCTAGAGCTTTCACTGTGAAGGGAAAAAGCAGAAATAGTAGCACACTCCTGTTGCTTTTGTTTTGCAGAAGTTCTTCTGACTAACACCAAGCTGGATTTATGGATGTCATGCATCCATGCTTTCATTTCATTCAACTCTCCTGAATATAATCAAAGAGCAGTGTTGTGTGTGTGTGTGTGGGGGGGGGGCCCTTAGGGCTTGCCGTAGCAGCCCTGGTGGTGACGTTAGGCGGGCTGCAGCACCTGTATATATTCTGTGGTGTTCTTAATAAAGTTCAGTTCGCTGAGTTCGCTGCATGACATAACAGACTCCAGTCTCTGATTTACCAACATAACATTTTGGCAACGAGAGAAAAACCATGGAGGCGTATGGGCTACCACTGCCGTCGTTTCTGGAGTGTCCCGGAGAGCCAGTGATCCTGTGGCCAGATTGGATAGCGATGCTTGGGGGATACATCACTGGGCCGGGCCTGGGTAGACTCAACGGAGTTTGAAGACGGGCGCTGCTGGTCCGTCGTCTCGACACAGAGGGTCAGAGAATTCTCGCCATGTTGGGAGAGACGGAGCATTATGCGAATGCTGTAGGTGTGGCTGGCTGGAGATTTTGCCCAACATCCAAGGGACGAGAAGCTGGGGCTATGAGTAGTGAGACTGTTGGTGCCAAGAGGAGCTAAGCTAGTCAGCTTGGAGGAGCTAAAGGCTCAGTCTGTGGCAAAGAGACGGTTAGCCACAACGCTAGGTGTGAGCCAAAACCGAGCTACAAGCTACCAGCTGGGTATCCAGGAGAGACCAGAGCCACTGGATACCAATGATGGCGAGCCAGCTGAGGAGCTCCGCACGGTACGTGACCGTAGCGCTGGTGATGTTGACGGTACAGTGAGCAGCAGCAGCAGAGAAGGAGAGCAGCGACCGGACTGAACTGAGTCTTCCCCACAGCTGGGGTCCGGGCAGCGGGACAGTGGGAGCAAGCAAGCTGAAAACCCCGGGAAGCAGCAGCGACAGCCAAGCGCAAAGGCAGTGCAGCAGAGTGCCTTGGACGAGGGTGCTGGGCGCAGCGGCAAAACGCCTGGGTCAACGGGTGACACCGACGAGAGTGACACTGGGAGCCCCGGGAGAGCAGCGACAGCCGGGCACAGAGGCAGCGCAGCAAAGCGCCTTAGACGAGGGTGCTGGGCACAGCGGCGAAGCACCTGGATCAACGAGTGACATCAACCCGTGAGCGTCAGTTTTCCCCGGAGCTCGGCCGCAGGGGGCTGGAGTGTTTGGAGCTACAATGGTGGCAGCTGCAGCAGTTTTGAATACGGTCAGGGGTGGGCCGACAGGCACAGAGGGATGGCGTGCCGGGCGGAAGCACTGCAGGTCCAGGCAGGAGAAGCGGTCGGTGGTGAGATGGGACATTCTTGTCGGGGAGGTCGACTTCGATCCCGGGGGCAGGCGGCAGCCAGGGGCGTGCATGCCGTGGGGCTGCCCTGGGCCTCCAAGCCGGCTTTATCTTTGGCTGCCCATGGACTGCGGTATAACGTGGAAATCCAAGTGTAAATATGTTGATAGAGTGTAAATAATACATTCATATGTGCATGTGTTCTAAGTAAGTGTTTGATGTGAGTGTGATGTGCATGTGAATGTAATGTGTGTTGTTTGGGGATTAATTTTTTTATGTGTTTCGTTTAGTGTCACAGCACAGCAATATTTTAGTTATAAACGGACTCTCTTTTAGTTAATAAGTGGCAGAATAAGCCACTGTGCAGTGCAGGTTGCATGACAGTCCACCCACCAACCTACATTTTAGTTATGCTTTGTTAGGCCATCACAGTTCACTGTTCCCCTTTATTTTCCTTAGTGCATGATTTGGGTCCTAAACTGGGGTGGGTCTGAATTGTGTCTATGTGTTTTGGACTTTTGTAAGGGGGAGGGGAATGTTGTGTGTGTGTGTGTGTGTGTGTGTGTGTGTGTGTGTGTGTGTGTGTGTGTGTGTGTGTGTGTGTGTGTGTGTGGCCCTTTGGGCTTGCCGTAGCAGCCGTATTCTGTGGTGTTCTTAATAAAGTTCAGTTCGCTGAGTTCGCTGCATTTCATAACAGACTCAAGTCTCTGATTTACCGACATAACACAAAGACCTTTGGCTACACAAATAAAAGTAAAAATAAAAAGTATTCAGTTATTTTACAGTCAAATTTTGGAGGCCCAAAAGTGATTATAGACTACTTGTTTTTGACCAAGGAAGAACTAAAAAGTGGCTCAGAGAGCGTATTTGCCGTGTACACTTTACCTCCACAATTCAGTACAAATTCAAGTATATAAAACAAGTATGAATGGGTTTACCTTGTAAATGAAATCCATCTGTCCATCCTTCTGGACAAAAATCCCAGTGACTTTGCTGTAAAAGTCCTCCTTGTCTTCTTTTAGTTTTAAAAGTCTCTCTGTCTCAATCGACATTACTGCCAGTTTTTATTGAAAGTCCAATTTTGACAAAATTGTTTAAGTTTAGCTATAAAATCTTCCATTTTCAGTCTGTATAAAATAGAAGCACAATCGGTGTCCTCGGTACATCTGACTTTCTAATTTTATCTTTAGCTAATTTGGCGCTTAGCCTCAGTGTAGAAGAAGAAGAAGAAGAGAAGGAGTTAACTCCTGTGCCTACAGTGCTCAAGCGCCCCCCCCCCCCCCCGTTGAGGCAACATTACTGCGCAGCCTCTGACCGTGATTTATAACTAAATTTTATGACAAATTATTAAAACTAATAGCCCCCCCCCACGACCCGAAAAGGATTAAGCGGAAGAAGATGGATGGATGGATGGATGGATGGATGTTATACACACACATTAAGTACATTGTGGCAACCTGGGGAGAACCTAATTGTATACCATCTTAGACAGGAACAAAGAGCGGGGGCTCCCTAGTAAGATAACAGGAAGGTGTTAAGGATGAGTGGGTTGATTGCGATTGGACGAGAAGATCATCTTTTGTGTGTGAGAAGATTCTAGAAGAATGTCATGGTATTTAAGAGAAGAGCTTCTACTTGAATGTCATTCTTACTATGCTTGAGAATGTGAGAGTGTGTAATAAAGCGTCTGAAACAAATCTGCCTCTTCATTTACACGCTCCACAACATTACATATACTATGGAAAAGGAGGACACACAATAAAAGCTCCCACAAACATTACATTTTTGACATACATAGAGAGCTGTCACCAGGAACGTGCATCTTGCATGAGCTCTAACCGGGCTATGAAGGACTGCGCGATCCTTGTGAGGCTGCGTTTTTTGCTGCTTCACCTGCCTCTCTCCCTTGTATTTGAAGAGGAAATGTGCAGATTTGGTGATTTTAATTATATAAATATTGTTGAAGTGATTGGAATCATTCAGAAATTTCATTTAAACATACAAGACAGATTATAAATATATTATTATTTGTCCACTAATTATTTATTTTTTTATGTTTTCATAACAGGCGATCCCTAACTGCACGTCACCAAGCATTAGGGTGTATGCAGTAGAACACAAAAAATACACACTTTGGTGACACATGGGAAGTGCATAATGGTATAGCATCTTAGACTAGAACAAAGAGCAGAGTTTCCCTTGGAGATAGCAGGGAGGTGTGAAGGACGAATGCAGTGTGATCTTTTGTGTATCAGAGACTTCTAGGAGGATGGAAAAGGATTAAGGAAGTGAATGCAATGTGACCTTTTGTGTGTAAAGGATTAAGGAAGTGAATGCAATGTGACCTTTTGTGTGTAGAAGCTTCTGAGGGAATGCCATAGTATTTAAGAGAAGAGTCTTGTCTGAGATGTCTTCTTTCTGACTATGCTTCTGTGTGAGATGTGTAATAAACTGTCTGAGTCAAATCCGCCTCGTTATTTACACACTCCACACTGGTGACCCAAGACGAATCATGCAACACGACGAAAGATCCCCGGAGCCAGCCTCATTGGGAGCCCCCAGCCAAGCATATGCTCTTACAATCAAACTACCGGATTTTTGGCAGCACAATCCGCGCTCCTGGTTCCACCTAGTTGAGGCGCAGTTCGCCCTCCGGGGTATATCGGCGGATGACACGAAGTTCTACCATGTGGTCGCAACGCTCGACACCCACACGGCTCAGCATGTGGAGAGCCTGCTTGATCAGCCACCAACCAGCGACAAGTACGGCGTGCTGAAGGCTGCACTCATCCAGCACTACACGCTCTCGGTTGGTGAGAGAGCAGAGAGACTCCTGACGCGGACTGGGTTAGGAGATGGGTCGGCTATTGACCTGATGGAGAAGATGCTGAGATTAAAGGGCTCGGACGACGACCATTTCATTTTTACCCACGTCTTCCTCCGGAACCTTCCGTCAGCGACGAGAGCGACCCTGGCCAATTCGCCGTTGCTGGCCAAGCGGGACTATCGTGCGCTGGCCCGAGAAGCACACCAGATCATCATGGCCAGCAGAGAGTTCACGACCACGGCGGCAGCGACGGAGCTCAGCGCGACGGCCGGAGGAGGCGAGGAGCCATCGACGGCAGTGGCAGAGCCACCGACAACAGCAGCAGCGGGAGCCAAAGAACGAGGAGGAGACACCCTTTGTTTCTACCACCGCCGCTTCGCAGAGAAGGCACACAAATGTATACCGTCGTGCCAGTTCAAGCGCTCGGGAAATGCCAAGACCGGGGGTCTGTAGCAGCTGCGACCCTCGGCGAGGAGAACAAGCTGCTCTACTTGACGGACGCACGCTCGGGGAGGCATTTCCTCGTGGACACCAGCGCCCAGATGAGTTTCATCATGCCGTCCTACGCCGACCGGCTGGCGGGATCTAGCAGCCCCGAGATGGCAGCAGCAAACGGCTTGGAGATTAAGACCTTTGGTGAGAGGACTCTGCTTCTGTTTCTACACGGCCATACATTTGAGTGGACTTTTGTCATAGCAGCATTGAATTTCAATATATTGGTGGCTGATTTTTTGTGCACACATGGTTTGTTGGTTCATGTCGCCAACAGGCGCCTGGTTAATGCACTGTCCTTTGATTCTATCCCCTGTACAGCTCGAGCGTCCCGGCCAACAGCACAAGCCAACGTCACAGCTGCATGTGGTAAGTTCCACACACTGCTCACTCAGTTCCCAGCACTCACGGTCCCGACATTTTCGGCAGCCATCGCTAAACATGGGGTGGAGCATTTTATCACCACCACCGGGCCGCCCGTTTTTGCAAAACCTTGGCGCTTGGACGCAGCTAAACTGGCCATAGCGCGCGAGGAGTTCGCCAACCTGGAGAGGTTGGGCATCATCAGGCGTTCAAACAGCCCATGGGCTTCCCCGCTACACATGGTCCCTAAAGCTGAGGGTTCGTGGCGACCTTGCGGGGATTTCTGCAGGTTGAACAACGCCACAGCGCATGACCGCTACCCAATTCCTCACATCCAAGATTTTTCCGTTCACTTGGCAGGAGCGCGCATTTTTTCTAAAATAGACCTGGTCCGCGGTTACCACCAAGTCCCAGTGCACACTGAGGACATACCCAAAACAGCAGTGATAACTCCGTTCGGTTTATTCGAGTTTTTGCGCATGCCATTCGGGCTTAAAGGGGCTGCACAGACGTTCCAACGCATGATGGATGCAGTGCTGCGTGATCTCCCTTTCGTATTCGTCTACTTGGACGATATCTTGGTAGCCAGCGCGTCCGAAGACGAACACGAAACCCACCTCACGACGGTTTTCCGGAGGTTGGAAGAGCACGGGTTAATAATCAACTGAGCGAAGTGTCAGTTCGGGGTGACGCAGATTGATTTTTTGGGGCACCGTGTCTCTCCCGAAGGAGCGGTTCCGCTGCCTGACAAAGTGCGCGCGGTAGCAGATTTTCCCCGGCAGCAAACGGTCAAGGCGTTACGGGAATTTTGGGGAATGGTGAATTTTTATAACCGTTTCCTTCCCCACGCAGCGCAGCTCATGCAACCACTGTACGCCGCGCTCAAAAAACAGAAACCCGCGAATAAGATCGAATGGTCCCCGGAGCGAGAGCGGGCGTTCACGGAAGTCAAAGCAGCCCTGGCAAACGCTGCGTTGCTGGCACATCCAGACCCAATGGCCCGCATAGCGCTCACTACTGACGCGTCAGATGTGGCCATAGGGGGGGGGGTCATGGAGCAGCGTGTAGCCCGGGCTTGGCAGCCGCTCGCCTTTTTCAGCAGGACTTTGCGCGATAGTGAACGTAAATACAGCGCGTTCGACAGGGAGTTGCTGGCTCTCCACTTGGCCATTCGCCATTTCCAGTTCTGGCTGGAAGGGCGCTGTTTCACCGCGTTCGTTGACCACAAGCCACTAACATTCGCGATGGCCAAGGTTTCAGAACCGTGGTCGGGGCGGCAGCAGAGACAGCTGGCCGCGATCTCAGAGTTTACTACCGATATTCAGCATGTGTCGGGTAAACTGAATGTAGTGGCAGACTGCCTCTCGTGTGCCGTGGCTTCCCCGGTCCACGTGGGGATAGATTACTCAGCCATGGACACGGAGCAGGTTAGTGACGCGGACGTGCGCGCGCTCCAGTCTGGACCAACAGGGTTAAGGCTGGAGAGCAGGGTGCTGCAAGACGGTATGCCCCCCCCTAATTTGTGATGTCTCCACGGGGCGACTGTGTCCCGTGGTACCGGCCGCGTGGCGCCACCGCGTTTTTGACTCGATTCATTCTTTGGCGCACCCGGGAGTGCGCGCGTCGGTCAAAATGGTAGGAGAGAAATTTGTGTGGCTGAGCCTTCGCAAACAAGTGAAAGAGTGGGCAGCAGCCTGCATGGCGTGCCAATGAGCCAAGGTACACAGAAACACGAAGGCTCCCTTGGAGCCGTTTCGCATCCCGACTAAGAGGTTCGACCATGTTCACGTGGACCTCGTGGGCCCCCTCCCGCCATCACAGGGGTGCACGCACCTTCTGACAATGGTGGACCGCACCACACGCTGGCTGGAAGTGGTTCCACTGGCAGCAACCACAGCCGAGGAGGTGGCGCGCGCGTTTTTAATGGCATGGGTGGCGCGTTTTGGAGTCCCGTCGGATATTATGTCCGACAGAGGCCCTCAATTTGTTTCCGAACTCTGGTCAACAATGGCCCGCAGCCTGGGTGTCACAATTCACCGCACAACCGTGTACAATCCACAGGCTAATGGGTTATGCGAACGTTTTCATAGGTCATTGAAAGCGGCTCTCAGGGCATCACTGACGGATGCAAATTGGGTAGACAAGCTACCGTGGGTTTTATTGGGGTTATGTTCTGCGCCGAAAGAGGATTTGGAAGCGTCCCCGGCTGAACTCGTTTTTGCGCAGCCACTTCGGCTGCCCGGGAAGTTTCTTCCAGATAATCCCGTGCCGGGCAGCTCCCCGTCTCAGCTGTTGCAGCATAGCATAGACACAAGCACGCTGCCGGGCCCTGTTCACCACAATTTTCCGCGCGTTTTTGTGCCTAAAACTTTGAAAAACGCGGAGTTTGTTTTTGTTAGACATGATGCCCATCGACCTCCACTGCGCCCACCTTATGATGGACCGTTCAGAGTGCTGGAAACAGGGGACAAGCATTTTTTGCTAGATTTGGGGGGTAGGAGGGAAAAGGTTGGCATAGACAGACTCAAACCCGCTTTTGTTGTGGCAGACGAGCAAGTGCTGTTGGCGAGGGCCACTCGGCATGGAAGACCCCCACGGGGAGCTTCCCAGAGAAAAGATTCCCCAAAGCACCCACATGCACAGACTTTTACTCCTCAATCATCAGCCCCCCAGCATGACAGCGCCGCGGAGGCGGTGAATCCTGATTACAGCAGATACGGGAGAAGACTGAAGCCCAAGCAGCATGTGGATTGATGTTTAATGATTTAACCACAGCATATGGACTGTCATTCTATTGTTCTATCCAAGACGCTCAGGGGGGTCGTTTGGTGACACATGGGGAGTGCATAATGGTATAGCATCTTAGACTAGAACAAAGAGCAGAGTTTCCCTTGGAGATAGCAGGGAGGTGTGAAGGACGAATGCAGTGTGATCTTTTGTGTATCAGAGACTTCTAGGAGGATGGTAAAGGATTAAGGAAGTGAATGCAATGTGACCTTTTGTGTGTAGAAGCTTCTGAGGGAATGCCATAGTATTTAAGAGAAGAGTCTTGTCTGAGATGTCCTCTTTCTGACTATGCTTCTGTGTGTGATGTGTAATAAACTGTCTGAGTCAAATCCGCCTCGTTATTTACACACTCCACAACACAACTTTTGTCACAACAGTAAACAGAGTGCCTGTGTGCATTGCAGAGAGCTAATCTTATCATTTCATCTTGTATTAATTGACAAAAAGATAGATAAATAGTTAAAGGCTCAGAACCAGTTCTTCACTTACTGTGGAGAAAATAAGTATTGAACACGTCAACATTTTTCTCATTAAACATATTTCTGATGGAGCCACTGACCTGGGATTTTCACCAGATATCAGTACCAACCCAAGTAACCCATACATACAAAGAAATCAAGGCCACTGTGTTCACAAAACAAGTTATATTTAATAAAGTTGAATGACACAGGAAATAATGTGAAGTCATCAGTGTAAAATTAATTTCAGCTGGTTAAGTCCTGACTGATAGCCTTTAAAAAGGTCTGTGAATTTCAGATTGTCACACCACAAAGAACTCATGATGGGTAGAAGCAAAGAGCTATCTCTAGACCTTTGCAACCTTATTGTTGCAAAACATAATGATGGTATTGGTTACAGGCGCATTTCTAAACTGCTGAATGTTCCAGTGAGCACTGTTGGAGCCATCATTCGGAAGTGGAAAGAACATCATTTTAACATAAACCAGCCATGACCAGGAGCTCCTCAAAAGGTTTCTGACAGAGAAATCAAAACAATTATCAGAAGAGTTATCCAAGAGCCAAAGACTACTCATGGAGAGCTCCAGAAAGACCTGGAGTTAGCAGGTACTGCTGTCTCAAAGAAAACAATAAGAAATGCATTCAACTGACATGGACTCTATGCCCGCCTACCTCGCAAGACTCCATTGCTGAAGAAAAAGCATGTTGAAGCTCGTTTAAAGTTTGCTGCATAACATTTGGGCAAGTCAGTAAAGTACTGGGAGAACATAGTCTGGTCAGATGAGACCAAACTTCAATTTTTTGGATGTCACAACACAGCATGTTTGGAGGAGAAATGACACTGTACATCCCATCATGGTGTGAGTGTGTTTTTCAGCACATGGCTCAGTCAGACTTCATATAACTGAAGGAAAGATGAATGGACAAATGTACAGAAGCATCCTTGATAAGAACCTGTTGCCATCTACCAAGACGCTGAAGATGAAACGAGGGTGGACATTTCAGCAAAACTATGACCCCAAACACACAACCAAGGAAACTCAACTGGCTCCAGAGAAGGAAAATAAAGCTGCTAGAATGGCTCAGTCAGTCACCTGACCTGAATCCAATTCAAATTCTATGGAACGAACTGAATATCAGAGTTCATAGAAGACACCCATGGAACCTTCAAGATTTGAAGACAGTTTGTGTAGAAGAATGGGCTAAAATCACTCCTGAGCAATGCCTGCGCCTAGTTTCTCCGTAAAGGAGGCATCTGTAAGCTGTTATTACCAACAAAGGCTTTTCTACTAAATATTAAATTAATTTCACCAAGCGTGTCCAATACTTATTCCCTGTGTCATTCCACTTTATTAAATATAACTTGTTTTTGAAACACAGTGTTATGTCCACAAATCTGGTGATGAATGAGGCTGACGGAGAGGTAGCATTGAACACTACTTTATTAAGAACAAGAGCATACAGCATGTAACACACCACAGCGGCGTCATCCAGGGCAAAAAGGAAGTCCTCATGGCGGCTGCCGCGTAATATAGGCGGTGTGATGATGCAACAGGAAGGCAGCGTCATCACACCACTGCCTTCCTGTGCAGCGTCAGTGTGATGACGCTGCACTTCACTTAATGTGAAGTGCAGCATCACACTGCACTTCACATTAAAACTCTTCATAACATCCCTCCCCTTACAAGGTCCAAAACCACTCACTCAAATCAAACCCACCCTAATTTAGAACCCTAAACACACTCTAAACTAAAATAAGTTAAGGCCTAACACATACACACACAAAAAAAAAAAACTAAAACAGGACCAGTAGGTGGACTACCAAACAGCCCGCACGGCACAGTGGGTTATTCTGCCACTGGCAAAACTAAAAGTCTTTATGTCAACTAAAAAATTGCTGTGCTCCTAAACATAGAACATTAAACAGAACTATAAACATATTAACTGTCACAGCACAGTCACTTGGGGAAAAGGTGGGGCAGGCAGGGGGAAAACAGTTCAGTCTGAGGGCTTTTAAGGCGGCCCCAGGCGGGGCCTCCCCCCTGGGGCTTTGAAGTAGGCTCGTGGCGGCCCCCTGTCCTGGGACTTTGAAACGGGCTTGTGGCAGCTGCCTCCCCGGAGCTGTTGGCCCCCCGGAGTCAATCTTCATGACATCGGGCCCCGGGTCCCACACTGTGGCAGCCAACTCCCGCGGAGCCCCGCCGTCTGGAGTCACCACCCAGAAATGCCATAGTCTGTTCGCGTGCAGAACCGAATTGTATATCAGCCAAAACCATGTTGTTCCCAGCTTCGTTACGATCCTCAGTGGCACCCGTTTTGCTGGCTGCGGCCCTGTCAGTTGCCATCCCAGTCTCCCGCCGGCACAAACTTGAACCCAGTCCAGTACTTGGAGCAGCACCTTGCTTGGTTTGATGTGCCACTGTGCTTTCGGCAGCTCCATGCTCTCCTTTTGTCTGGCGCCATTGTAACACTAGCAGTTCCATTGTCATTGTGTTCACTGCGGACCCTTCACCCTTTGTCTCCGTCATCAGCTGTGGCCCGTCATGGGCACAGAAGGTGTCTGGAGCCTCTCCGGTGTCGCTCATTGATGCAGACTTTCCACCCGTCAGCTCGGTCGTAACCTCCGTAGCCTGCCAAACGAGGGAACAGGAGCAGTCCGGCTCTTCCCCTCTACCATCTGAAGTGTACTGCTGTGCCTAGGAGCTCTTCACATGCTCAGGCCCCCCCTTCGCTGCCGTGTTCACCAAGCCAGCTAACACTGTTTGTCCGGGTAGCTTCTGTGCTTGGCGCCCATTTAGCCCCATGGCTAATTCCTCCGTTGCTACTAGCTGGGACGTTAGCTCCCCTGTGCTTGCTAGCTTCGCGTCTTTTGGTGCCAGTAGCATCTCAACCCACAACTTCGTGCTACGTGTGTGTCTGGTGAAATAGTTAGCAAGAAGCTCAACAGCATGCTCATATGACTCTGTTGGTTCTAATGTTGAGAATTCACTGACTTTCTACGCCAAGTTTGTGAACAAGGAGTGCTCGTTTCCTTGTTGTGTTGAGTTTTCCCAGGCCCAACGCTGCAATGTATGGCACGAATGTGTCGAGCCACCACGGCCACAGAATTGCTGGTTCTCCCTGGTTGCTCAAGAAACGGCCACAGAGGTGTCACGCACACCCCCATGGTTTAATCCTCAGTCACCAAATGTTATGTTCACAAACCTGGTGATGAATGAGGCTGACGGAGAGGTAGCACTGAACACTGCTTTATTAAGAACAAAGCATGCAGTATGTAACACACCACAGCGGAGTCATCCAGGGCAAAGAGGAAGTCCTCATGGCGGCTGTGTCATGCGCTGGCCCTCGCGAGCCAGCTAGAGACGCACAGAGTCACCAGTGAGTTTTCAGTGAGTTTATTTACGGTGAAAAGTGAACAACACAAGATGCAGGAGCAATGACACATGAGTCTCCGCACTTCCGGAGGCGTAAGGCTAGACAGCTCACTTACGAGTCCATAGGAGGAGACAGTCATACACAGGCAACGGTTGTTTAAGTAATTGCCTACACAAGCCGCTGAAGCAAAGACACACAAAGGTCTACTTTCCGGAAGGGGTAAGGCTAATAGCTCACTTACTGGTGCCGGAGAAGTGACGGTCAACCACAAGCAGACAAGGTAGAAAATGGTCCAAGTCATCCGTAGCTCAGACGTATAACGACTGACACTGCTGTGTCATACCGTCGCCAGTGCTGGGCTTATATAGCGAACCACTAACGACGGTAATGACACTCAGCTGGCCGACCGTTGACAGGCGGAAACCCCACCGAGCACCTTCACAATAAGAGCCCGGTGAGGCCAGAATACAGCCCGCAGCTGTGAAGGCCGGCAGCGAGACATAACTTTAACCCGAGCGCGATCAGAACCGGCGCTCGGGTCATAACAGTACCCTCCCTCCACGGGCGGACTCTGAACGCCCCAAGGAACCACCCTGCCCCCCCCCGCCCCCCCAGGGTGGGAGGTGGGAGGACAGGTGCGGAGGGAGAGAAACCAACCCCTGAACAAGACCATGACCAGACAAAAAAAACATACAAAACCAAAAAAAAATACATGAAAATACCTGGAAACAAAGAACAAAATCCTCATACAATAGCCCCTCAAGAAAGGAGGGGAGAACAAAACAAAGACAAGACTTGACCAAACTATGAATACAAAACACAAAAGGCAATATAGATTGCTTTACCTGACTTATGGCTTTCAAAACACGAACAAAACCAAAAAAATACACACCAACACACAGGGAGCAATCTAAAATTGCTTAGCTTTGGCTATGACAATGACTATGGTTTTCCAAAAAAAAAACAAGAACAAGAGGCAATCAAAAATTGCTCAGAACTAGACAGTGACTAAGGCTGTGGCATACAAAGAAGGAAAAAAACAAGAGGCAATCAAAAATTGCTCAGACCTGACTAAGACTATGACTTTGGCTTACAAGAAAACAAGCGGCAATCTAAAAATTGCTCAAACCTGACTAAGACTAAGGCTTACAAGAAAACAAGCGGCAATCTAAAAATTGCTCAAACCTGAATAAGACTAAGGCTTACAAGAAAACAAGAGGCAATCTAAAAATTGCTCAGACTTGACTAAGACTATGAGAAACAACAAAAAATCTCAAGACGTACTTCACATGACCAGGCCCCGTATGGGCCCACAGATAGTCCCACAGTACATGATAATCAGGTGGCCTGCCCCAGTCCCATGCCCCCAGAAACCAGTCCTCTGGTGGCCGAACCAGGTCACCCCGTAACACACACAGTTTATTGGGTGGCCAACCCAAGACGCCGAACGCTCCAAGCAGTTCCTCAGGTGGCCGACCCGTATCCCACAAACACCAGGACCGTGGAGGGATTGCATGCAGCCGCTCACCTGAACAGAACAACACAGGGGAGCGCCAGACCGTCAAACAGAGCCCTCTCACGGACCCCAGCTGGTGGCTCCTGAGAGGGGGACAACCAAAACCTTGGGCCCCCTCGAATCCTGATTGGGTCACAGCCGCACCTGCGCTGGACCCCCACTGGACCTCGTCGGACCCCGATTGGGTCACAGTCACACCTGAGTCGGACCCCGATTGGGTAATTGCTGCACCCACGTTGGACCCCGACTGGGTCACCTCAGCCCATGCGTCGGACCCCGACTGGGTCAGGACGGGCCCCGATTGGGTCACCACTGCACCCACGTTGGACCCCGACTGGGTCTCCTCGGCCCACACGCCGGACCCCGACTGGGTCAGGACTGCTCCGGCGACGACCTCCATCTCCGAACCTGGAACCCCCGGTCCCGTGACCTTGACTGGCTCCGGACCGGTAACGCTGTGGAGGTGCTCAGAAAACAAGAGAGGACCGGGACCAGTTCCACCGGCAGCGCCAGAGCCCAGCGAGACGAGCTCGGGTGCAGCGGACGGCTGCCCCTCACTCGCCTCCCCATGAGGCAGGCAAAAATGCTCTAACACACCATACAGGAAAACAAGAAAGAGCACTTGCCTGCACTTGGGCTCTGGAGCCGTCCAGGACTTCGCCGATCCAGGTTCAAGAAGCAGCTCGTCGTCGGGCTCCCACTCGGCTGCGTCGGGTTCCACAGCCGGCCTGATGGTCTCTGCAGCTGGATCCTCACGCACTGGCGTCCACGCCAACAACCCGTATGACGTGGGGGCAGAGGACCCTGGACCTGCTGACTCGGACTGCATCCCTGAGGAACCCTGGGGATGCTCTCTCGTCGGCTCTGGCTCCTCACTGCAGTCCGTTCTTCTCTGTCCAAAGCACGGCTGCAGGGCTGGGATATTGCCCAGAGCTGCAGGCCTCCCCCTTGTTCGATGGCGTGGGACTGACGCCGAGGACCGCTCCGCAGGAGGAGACACAGAGGCAGCAGGTTTAATAACAATGGCTACAGCTGGGGAAAGAAACTCAGGGAGCTGCAAACCCCGAGCTTCACCCCCAGGAGTCAGACAAGACAGATCACTATGATCGATAGGTAAGTGAACTTGAACTTGCCTGTCTCCCGGGGGGAGGATGGTATCAGCTGTAGCGAACATCGCTCCTTCCCTTGCTCGCTGGGTGGTAAAAATGGACCCATGGACGGAGCCCACCGGCACAGGACTCAGCTCACTCACAGCAGCCGGCTGGTTGAGGGGGTCATCCCGGTGGCCCGGAACTGGATCCGGAGCAGGAGCTTGCCGAGGATGCGCCCGGCCGCGGCGCCGACGCCTTCGCCGGCCCCCAGACGGTGCGAACTCCCGGAACGGATCGAGGAAAGGATCAGGATCCATGAGCAAATAGCAGGAGTGCCTCTTCTCCTGCTTCATGCCGCGTTCCTCCTCCATCATCAGGTAGATCTCACGTTGCGCAGCGATGTCCTCCCTCCTCGCGTCGACTTCCGGGTGGTCAGCATAGCGGGGAGAGAGATGACAAAGTATATCCTCGGCGGCGTCCAGGTACTAGTGTATGCCATGGTCATAGTCTAGCAGAGAAGCGGAGATGAGAAGCTCATCCACCACTTCCAGCACATCAGTCAGCTCGTGGCTCGGACTCCACACACGGTTCCTCCGCGACGGCATTCTTCACATACACGGCACCCAGACAGGAAAAAGCAAATGTCCAAAAAACTCAAACTCACTGGTGAATAGCGTCTCGGGTTGGCGTCACCGTAACGCTGTTTTGGCAGCAGTGTACTGTCATGCGCTGGCCCTCGCGAGCCAGCTAGAGATGCACAGAGTCACCAGTGAGTTTTCAGTGAGTTTATTTACGGTGAAAAATGAACACCACAAGATGCAGGAGCAATGACACATGAGTCTCCGCACTTCCGGAGGCGTAAGGCTAGACAGCTCACTTACGAGTCCATAGGAGGAACAGTCATACACAGGCAACGGTTGTTTAAGTAACTGCCTACACAAGCTGCTGAAGCAAAGACACACAAAGGTCTACTTTCCGGAAGGGGTAAGGCTAATAGCTCACTTACTGGTGCCGGAGAAGTGACGGTCAACCACAAGCAAACAAGGTAGAAAATGGTCCAAGTCATCCGTAGCTCAGACGTATAACGACTGACACTGCTGCGTCATACCGTCGCCAGTGCTGGGCTTATATAGCGAACCACTAACGACGGTAATGACACTCAGCTGGCCGACCGTTGACAGGCGGAAACCCCACCGAGCACCTTCACAATAAGAGCCCGGTGAGGCCAGAATACAGCCCGCAGCTGTCAAGGCCGGCAGCGAGACATAACTTTAACCCGAGCACGATCAGAACCGGCGCTCGGGTCATAACAGTCTGCCCCATAATATACCACACTTCACATTAAAACCCTTCATAACACACAGTTGCCTTGATTTCTTTGTAGATATGGAATACTTCGGTTGGTACTGATTTCTGGTGAAAATCTCAGGTCAATGGCTCCATCAGAAATATGTTTCATGAGAAAAATGTTGACATGTTCGATACTTATTTTCCCCACTGTATGTCTGTTCTTACACACACATCACTACAGTTAAGTAAAGAGTGCAGTATTAACATCTAAAGTAAAAAAAAGGGCACTGTGTGTACTCCTTTTTTGTCTCTTGTGTATTTTGGTGTGTATTTGTGTGATTTTTGTTTTGACACCTCCTCAGCTGTGTCCAACCCCCCCCCCCCCCCCAGCGCCACTGCCTCCATGGTCCCCACTTCATCAAAGGCACCCCCCCCTCCTCCCCACCTGCCCTTGCCATCAGTGAGCAGGACGTGCACAGACAGTTCTCCAGACTGAACCCGCGCAAGGCCCCCAGCCCGGACGACGTGTCTCCCTCCACCCTGAGACACTGTGCGGAGGAGCTGACTCCTGTCTTCACAGACATTTTTAACACCTCCCTGAAGTCATGCCACGTGCCGGCCTGCCTCAAAACCTCTACCATCATCCCTGTCCCCAAGAAGCCACGGATCACTGGACTTAATGACTACAGACCTGTAGCGCTCACCTCTGTAGTCATGAAGTCCTTTGAGCGCCTGGTCCTGCCCCACCTCAAGACCATCACCACTCCCCTCCTGGACCCGCTGCAGTTTGCCTACAGAGCCAACAGGTCTGTGGACGACGCAGTCAACCGGGCCCTCCACTCCATCCTGCAGCACCTGGACTCCAGGTAGAACCTACGTCAGGATCCTGTTTGTGAACTTCAGCTCTGCATTCAATACCATCCGCCCCGCTCTGCTCCAGGACAAGCTGTCCCTGCTCAACGTGCCTGACTCCCTCTGCAGGTGGATCACCGACTTCCTGACGGACCGGAGGCAGCATGTGCGGCTGGGAAAGACTGTCTCAGACTCTGTTAGCATCAGCACCGGATCACCCCAGGGCTGTGTACTTTCCCCCCTGCTCTTCTTCCTGTACACCAACTCCTGCACCTCCAGCCACCAGTCTGTCAAGCTGATCAAGTTTGCGGACGACACCACCCTCATCGGGCTGAGGCCGATAGTTGGTCATTTGCCTCAGTCCTCTCCACACAGAAGCAGAGTCGTTAGCAGTTAACTGTTGCTGGAGTCTCTCAGAATACACAGATTTAGCTCTCCTCAGCTCTCTCCTAAACCGGTATTTGGCCTCCTTGTAGCAGTCCCTGTCTCCACTTTTCAGCACTGCTTCCTTCTCCTCCCTGATCTGTCTGAGCTTAGCTGTGAACCAGGGCTTGTCGGAGTAACTCACCCTGGTGCGCGATGGAAGAATGCTCTCCTCACAAAAGTGGGTATATGAGGTCACAGTGTCCGTGTATTCATCCAGATCATGCGTGGCTCCTTGACTGAAACTGCACACACGTTGCTGGGGGTTCCAGTCCTGGCTGTCTGCGAGTTGGCTTCAGCGTCTCTGGGGCTTCCCGACCGGGCCGGCTCTGGGGTTCTTGCTTCGTGTTCCATAATACGTCTTGGGTCACCAGTGTGGAGTGTGTAAATGAAGAGGCATATTCATTTCAGACGATTTATTACACACTCACATCTCACAAGCAAAGAACAGACTGACTGGTCACATCAAGCATTCCTCTCTCTATAACAAGTCACACTTCACAAGGTTCAAGGCACTTCCTCATACACAGCATGACATCTACGCTACACTTTGCTTCCTCATTGCTTCCAAAAGCAAATGTCCAAAAAACTCAAACTCACTGGTGAATAGCGTCTCGGGTTGGCGTCACCGTAACGCTGTTTTGGCAGCAGTGTACTGTCATGCGCTGGCCCTCGCGAGCCAGCTAGAGATGCACAGAGTCACCAGTGAGTTTTCAGTGAGTTTATTTACGGTGAAAAATGAACACCACAAGATGCAGGAGCAATGACACATGAGTCTCCGCACTTCCGGAGGCGTAAGGCTAGACAGCTCACTTACGAGTCCATAGGAGGAACAGTCATACACAGGCAACGGTTGTTTAAGTAACTGCCTACACAAGCTGCTGAAGCAAAGACACACAAAGGTCTACTTTCCGGAAGGGGTAAGGCTAATAGCTCACTTACTGGTGCCGGAGAAGTGACGGTCAACCACAAGCAAACAAGGTAGAAAATGGTCCAAGTCATCCGTAGCTCAGACGTATAACGACTGACACTGCTGCGTCATACCGTCGCCAGTGCTGGGCTTATATAGCGAACCACTAACGACGGTAATGACACTCAGCTGGCCGACCGTTGACAGGCGGAAACCCCACCGAGCACCTTCACAATAAGAGCCCGGTGAGGCCAGAATACAGCCCGCAGCTGTCAAGGCTGGCAGCGAGACATAACTTTAACCCGAGCACGATCAGAACCGGCGCTCGGGTCATAACAGTCTGCCCCATAATATACCACACTTCACATTAAAACCCTTCATAACACACAGTTGCCTTGATTTCTTTGTAGATATGGAATACTTCGGTTGGTACTGATTTCTGGTGAAAATCTCAGGTCAATGGCTCCATCAGAAATATGTTTCATGAGAAAAATGTTGACATGTTCGATACTTATTTTCCCCACTGTATGTCTGTTCTTACACACACATCACTACAGTTAAGTAAAGAGTGCAGTATTAACATCTAAAGTAAAAAAAAGGGCACTGTGTGTACTCCTTTTTTGTCTCTTGTGTATTTTGGTGTGTATTTGTGTGATTTTTGTTTTGACACCTCCTCAGCTGTGTCCAACCCCCCCCCCCCCCCCCCAGCGCCACTGCCTCCATGGTCCCCACTTCATCAAAGGCACCCCCCCCTCCTCCCCACCTGCCCTTGCCATCAGTGAGCAGGACGTGCACAGACAGTTCTCCAGACTGAACCCGCGCAAGGCCCCCAGCCCGGACGACGTGTCTCCCTCCACCCTGAGACACTGTGCGGAGGAGCTGACTCCTGTCTTCACAGACATTTTTAACACCTCCCTGAAGTCATGCCACGTGCCGGCCTGCCTCAAAACCTCTACCATCATCCCTGTCCCCAAGAAGCCACGGATCACTGGACTTAATGACTACAGACCTGTAGCGCTCACCTCTGTAGTCATGAAGTCCTTTGAGCGCCTGGTCCTGCCCCACCTCAAGACCATCACCACTCCCCTCCTGGACCCGCTGCAGTTTGCCTACAGAGCCAACAGGTCTGTGGACGACGCAGTCAACCGGGCCCTCCACTCCATCCTGCAGCACCTGGACTCCAGGTAGAACCTACGTCAGGATCCTGTTTGTGGACTTCAGCTCTGCATTCAATACCATCCGCCCCGCTCTGCTCCAGGACAAGCTGTCCCTGCTCAACGTGCCTGACTCCCTCTGCAGGTGGATCACCGACTTCCTGACGGACCGGAGGCAGCATGTGCGGCTGGGAAAGACTGTCTCAGACTCTGTTAGCATCAGCACCGGATCACCCCAGGGCTGTGTACTTTCCCCCCTGCTCTTCTTCCTGTACACCAACTCCTGCACCTCCAGCCACCAGTCTGTCAAGCTGATCAAGTTTGCGGACGACACCACCCTCATCGGGCTGAGGCCGATAGTTGGTCATTTGCCTCAGTCCTCTCCACACAGAAGCAGAGTCGTTAGCAGTTAACTGTTGCTGGAGTCTCTCAGAATACACAGATTTAGCTCTCCTCAGCTCTCTCCTAAACCGGTATTTGGCCTCCTTGTAGCAGTCCCTGTCTCCACTTTTCAGCACTGCTTCCTTCTCCTCCCTGATCTGTCTGAGCTTAGCTGTGAACCAGGGCTTGTCGGAGTAACTCACCCTGGTGCGCGATGGAAGAATGCTCTCCTCACAAAAGTGGGTATATGAGGTCACAGTGTCCGTGTATTCATCCAGATCATGCGTGGCTCCTTGACTGAAACTGCACACACGTTGCTGGGGGTTCCAGTCCTGGCTGTCTGCGAGTTGGCTTCAGCGTCTCTGGGGCTTCCCGACCGGGCCGGCTCTGGGGTTCTTGCCTCGTGTTCCATAATACGTCTTGGGTCACCAGTGTGGAGTGTGTAAATGAAGAGGCATATTCATTTCAGACGATTTATTACACACTCACATCTCACAAGCAAAGAACAGACTGACTGGTCACATCAAGCATTCCTCTCTCTATAACAAGTCACACTTCACAAGGTTCAAGGCACTTCCTCATACACAGCATGACATCTACGCTACACTTTGCTTCCTCATTTCAAGCTCCCTACAGGGACCACTGTTTTAACCGACACGCAAGATACATTAGTCCTTTACTTATGAGGAGGTGTAGCATCAGAAAATTATACTTAATATATTAAGTATTTCCTGACACAATGTTGTAAATATGTGCTGATCTCCAGCTTTGCTTCTTCTAATGAAAAGGAGTATAATTTCAATGAATGGAATGTATGGCATGTCTATTTTACTATAAAAAAACATGTTATCATTAACATAACTGATAACTGCTGCAGTGCAGCTACCCTTCCAACCTACTGTGAGGTGGTAATAAATCACAGGATAGGTCTGAGTCTTTGATTGGTTATAAACTGATGTTTTAAACACAAGGCACTTTCCACTGAGCCTCCACCCTGGCCCCAGTAGGCCCATATCTGGCAGGGTACACTGGATTCTTGTAACATTTTCATGGTGATCACACTGGACTGCTCTTGGTCTGGCTTTTTACCCAGGACCAATTTGCCATTGGAAACCCTACCAGGGGCAAGTCGTCCCTAGCAACATAACTCTAAGGAACATGAGGGCAAACAAATCCATTCACCATGATAAGGTGGGATCCACATTTTCCTTATTTTGCAGCCTTCCACCTTGGTCAAATGAATCAATTTGTGGCTTTCATGCTAAGGCTCAGTCATGGAGTTCCACGGGGCCTTGTTTTAGGTCCACTTCTTTTTACTTTATATATGTTTTTACTAAGTAATTTTATTAGATACTATTGCATGGGCGGCGCGGTGGAAGAGTGGTTAGCACTGCAGCAGCACAGCAACTCATCCTTGGCCGGGGGTTCCTGGGTTCGATCCCAGTCCCCGATCAACAGTGATCTGTGTGGAGTTTGCATGTTCTCCCCGTGTCTGTGTGGGTTTACTCTGGGATTTCTCCGGTTTCCTCCCACATGCCAAAAACATGCAAGTAAGGTTAATTGGCATCAAACTGGGGATTCTAAATTGTCCTTAGGTATGACTGTGAGAGTGAATGGTTGTCTGTCTGTCTGTGTTGGCTCTGTGATGGACTGGCGATCTGTCCAGGGTGTACCCTGCCTCTCGCCCAAAAGATGCTGGGATAGGCTCCAGCCCCCCCCCCCCGCGACCCGAAAAGGATTAAGCGGAAGAAGATGAATGAATGAATGAACTATTGCATGGGTTACCATTGTTATGCAGATGACACACAATTATATTTATCAATGAAGCCAGATGACAGCAGTCAGTTAGCTAGAGTCACGTCTTAAGGAAATCAGAGCCTGTATGACTTGTAATTCCCTGCTATTAAATTCAGATAAGACTGAAGTCATTCTAGTTGGCCCAGAAAACCTTAGCAATACTATCCCAAATCATGCACTTATTTTAGATGGTATTATATCTCCTAACAGTTTTGTGAGGAACCTTGGAGTTATTTTTGATCAGGATGTGTCCTTTAATTCACATATCAAACTTATTTCTAAGACTGGTTTTTATCATTTGGATAATATTGCTAAGATTAGGAACATTTTGTCTCAGGGTGATGGTAAGGACCTGTACTTATACAGCGCTTTTCTAGTCTCAAAGGCCACTCAAAGCACTTCACTAATACTAACTCTCTATTCTAAAGGCCTATCAAAGAGATACCTAGGGACAATTTAGAGTCACCAATTAACCTAACATGCATGCTTTTGGATTGTGGGAGGAGACTGGAGTGCCCAGAGTAAACCCACGCAGCACAGGGAGAACATGCAAACTCCACACAGAAAGGTTCCTACCTTTGCCAGCCTAGGATTCGAACCTAGAACCTTCTAGCTGTTATGCAACAGTGCTAACCACTGTACCACCATGCTGCCCACGGTGGTACATTGATGCCACGGTGCCACGGTTATGCTGAGAAACTAGTCCATGCTTTTGTTAGTTCCAGATTAGATTATTATAATTCTTTGTCAGGTTGTCCTGAAACATCTCTCAAGAGTCTTCAGTTGATCTAAAATGTTGCAGTTAGAGTTTTAACATGTACTTGAAAGAGAGATCATTGGTGTGCCCCAATTCACCCCTTCACATTATCCCTTAGCCCTACCCCTCCATTTTGTGCATTCACAGTGAATGCGCAAAACGGAGGGGTAGGGCAAAGGGGTGAAACAGAATGCATCCCATATCTCTCAGGTTTTGGCCTCCCGGGCAGCATGGTGGTACAGTGGTTAGCACTATTGATGTGAGGTCCTAAGGCAGACTGAACATGCATTGGATCCTCTGCAGTTTGCCTATAGGCCTCACAGAGGAGTGGAGGATGCCACTGTCACTCTGTTTGACATGCTTTTTAAACATCTGGATTTTAATGGGACACACGCCAGGCTTTTATTTGTGGACTTTTCTTCTGCCTTTAATACAATCCAACCTCATATTTTAGTTGAAAGGCTCCTGCAACAATTTGATTTAAGCAATAATCTGGTGGGTTGGATTCTGGATTTCTTAACCAACAGGACGCAGAGAGTAAGGGTCAATGGCACATTGTCTGACCTAAAGTGCTCTTCTACTGGCTCTCCTCAGGGGTGTGTGTTGTCACCACTACTCTTCATCCTGTACACAAACATGTGTCGGAGCAGACATGACAACAGACACATTATAAAGTATGCTGATGACTCAGTCATTGTCAGTCTCCTCCAGGATGGTGAGAGTGGCCACGGCCCAGTAGTTGATGACTTTGTTCACTGGTGTGAGGATTCCTACCTGCAGCTGAATACAACAAAAACGAAAGATATGATTATTGACTTTAGGAGGAAAACTCCCAGGCACAAAGTCACCATACTAAAAGGCCAGACCACCGAATGTGTACAATCGTACAAATATCTTGGGACAATTATTGATAGTGGATTGAACTTTGAGGTGAACTGTGAAAGGGTGTGCAAAAAGGGTCAGCAAAATTTGCATTGTTTGAGGAAACTTGCACGCTTCCAAATTGACCGAACCATAATGACTATGTTCTATCGGGCTTTTATTGAATCTGTTTTATCCTTTTCTTTAATGTCATGGTTTGGTCAGATAAAACTGAAACAGAGGAAATCCTTGGATCAGGTAGTCAGATGGTCCAGTCGTTTGCTTGGTGAGTCACAGCTGAGCCTGACATCCCTGTACACCAGACAAGTACAGAGGATGGCCGACTCGATTTTAAATGATGACTCCCACCCTTTGCACTGCAACTTTCAGCTTCTTCCCTCCAGACGGAGGTTTGCTGTCCCAAAAAGTAGAACCCAGCGCTACAAAAACAGCTTTGTCCCTGCTGCTGTCAAAGAGTTGAACAAGCTATAAAAATTATATTGTACATATTTTATATTTACCTATTTTGTAAGATGTGTGCCTGTGTTTGTGTCTATGTTGAATGTAATTAGTGGCTTGTAAATATGGATGTCACCAACTGCAAAACAAATCTACCTACGGGTACAAATAAAGTAACCTGAACCTGAACCTGAACCTGAACTATTGCTTAACAGCTAGAAGGTTCCAAGTTCGAATCCCCAGGCTGGCAGGGGTGGGAACCTTTCTGTGTGGAGTTTGCGTGTTCTTCCTGTGCTGTGTGGGTTTACTCCAGGAGCTCTGGTTTCCTCCCACAATCCAAAGACATGCATGTTAGTTTAATTGGTGATTCTGGGGCAGCTGTGGCACAGGTGTTGTGTGGCTGACTACTGATCGGAGGGTCAGGGGTTTGATTCCCACTCTGTCTGCAGTCTGCATGTCGAGGTATCCTTGAGCAAGACACTGAACCCCCAGTTGCTCCTGGTGGGTCAGGCCAGAGCTTGTGTATGGCAGCTCTGCCGCCCTCAGTGTGTGAATGTGTGTGTAAATGGGTGGATAGCAGGATCTGTAAAGCACTTTGGTCATCTAGAGATGAGAAAAAGCACTATATAAGTGAACGCCATTTACTATTCTAAATTGTCCCTAGGTATCCATCTAGGATAGACCCTTAGAATACAGGGTTAGTGTTAGTGAAGTGCTTTGAGTGGTCTTTGAGACTAGAAAGGCATTATATAAGTACAGGTCCTTATCCCTCCCTTCATTGGCTTCCTATAGAATCTAGAATTAAATTTATAATTCTTCTCCTCACTTATAAAGCTCTAAGTGATCAGGGCCCTTGTTATTTAAAGATCTGATAGTACCATATCATCCTAACAGAGTACTGCGTTCTAAAATTGCCAGATTACTTGTAATACCTAGAACCTCTAAGGGTACAATGGGGGGCAGAGCTTTCAGTTATCAAGCTCCTCTGGTGTGGAACTAGGGGTAGGCGGTATAAATGGTGGATGATATAAATTATATAAATTTTGATAATACCAGCAAAATGCAATAGCACTTGCTGATTTTGAAAAATTGATGTAAAATTGAATATTTATAGTTATAATATTGTAGCTATTATTTTGTTAGAGTTGCTACAGTAGTTCTTAGTCAAACAAAGCCTGTCTGCTCTATTATAGCTGCCTCTGAGCGACAAAGTTAGAGCTCCTCAGACTTTGCAGGTATGTGAATGTTACAATTGTATGCCGACAGTTATTCATTGAATGAACATGGTAATTAAGAAATGAACTGCTCTTTTCAAAGCCACCAGACTAATTCAGACAGAAATTTTACCTTCAAATACAAACTGGGAATCTACAGCAGAGTTCGCAACATTTACCTTTGTTGTTACTGTCCAATGGCTGTGAGATTCATGGCCCAAATCTTACACCTGAGTCTTCAGTGATGTCCTGCCTATAGAGATCTAATATTATTGGGTGAGTTGTTGTTTAGAAGAAGTCAGTGGCCCTATCTGTATATATCCACTAAGGCGTCTTCGAACGCTAAATTCCTGCACTGCCTCTGCTTCAAGGATCCAAAGGCCACGTAATTTTAATTGATTCTTCATCGCTTCATGCTGCAGCAACAACATTTGTCCTTTGTCTTTTCTTCGATAGTTTATTTTAAAAAAGGGATCTGGAGGTCGAGGGGGCTGCACCTCATTGGTTGACACTGGTCTCTGGTGGGCAGTCTGTCAAGTCTGTTTACTGGTGTCCAAGATGGCACCAGGACAGTAAACTTTCTCCTATATCTAAAAGTAAACAGCAAAACATGTTTCTGAAAATGGTCGAGATGAGAAATAAATTGTGTAGCTGTGGAATATGTGTTTACTTTTCACTAAAAACCACTATTTGAAAAAATCAGCATGAGCTGTTTGAAGCGATTGCCTCTGCATGCCTGCAATGCTACCAGAATGCATTGCAAGGCTTCCTACATAAACAATGAATCGGGGTTAGGGTTAGGGATTAATATGCTCCACCAAATTTTGGAGCCCAGGGGCAGAAATTAATTTTCCTTTTGGGTTTTATATCCAGAAGAATATACTACAATATATACCATTACCATCTGTACATCAAATTGTACCACAATATGAATTTTAGACCATACTGCCAAACCCTATTCTGGTATGCTAAGGCTGGGCAGCTGACGAAAGTCACTGAGCAAATTCTGGTGCTGAATTATTACACCAAAATGAGAAGGGCGGTCAAAGCTAAGACATGTGAAAATTTGGGTGTGTATTTATCCCAGATCATGATCCAGCCAGCTCAAATTGACTGCAAGAAAAAGCTCAGAATTGTCTCCATTTATTTTCACATATCTGTACTTATTTTTATCCATTTTACCCAGTTTGGGCCTCTCTAGCTAAAGAAGTGTGTTTATGGTAAAATCAGGTCTTTGATGTGGTTCTATTGCTTTCTGTAGCTTTCTGGATTGTTTTCACTGTGTAGGGGAGCACACCTTTGTGTTTTATCTAGTTGGCACCAGCTTAAACATTTTCCGTCATGTCTTGTTTCAGGCCATTCCAGTGACCCCAGCACCAACCTCCCTACCCCAGGTGGAGCTCCCAGACACAGGACTGACCTACCTCCCCTGGGCTCAGCCTCTCACCACTATATCTACCATGCCTAATGCGGGGGTCCAGTTTGCCTCAGGTTCTGCTGCCCTTCCCGGGTCCCCTCTGGTCCACATGCCCCTGTCCATGTCTTTAACCACCATGATTCCACAGCTGGACAACCAAGGCTTGGACGCTCATGCCCAGATCTTGGACCTCCCACGGCAGGACTCAGCAGCACAGGGCCAGGCACTGAATGAGGATCCAGAGGTTGACCCAGAGTCCCCAAATCTGCTGGATAAACTCTTGGAGGATCATAAAGAAAATGGCAGGGAGGAGGAGGGCAAAGACTCATACAGAAACTCCCTCTTCATCCCTGATGTCTAACAGAATATTTTATTTGCATTTCAATTTCTCAGGTGTTGTAGATGTTTCTTACTGACAGTTTCAGTTAATGACAAGCACATGTTTTTTTTGTATCACTTTTCATTTCTTTGACTTAAAGAGTGACACTGACTTTTTAATGTGCTCAATTGCTTGCTTGGGCTGTGAAATAAATACAATTAAAATATTGTTTATTCTAAGCTGATTTTTCCCTTTTTTCTGGCTTTAAGACATCTAGAATCGGGGCATAAAACCTTTTCAGCACATCGACAGGCTGCTAAAGCTTTGACCACTTCTATACACTCATGTTATAATGAACATAACTTGAAGACATTAGCACAAATAAACAGCAGGTAGCATTTAGTAGCACATCAGACTCAATAAAACAGACAGATCCCCTGTCACTTTCAGATTACACCAAGAGTACCTGGATGCAGCGGCAATATTGGCCGCTGAGTCATCTGTGTGCCGGATCTAGGGACCAGAAGTAACAAAGTTCCGTGGAAAGGACACCTTCGTATGAGCTGGAGACCGGAAGTTGCTCATGAAGCAGCCAGGAAAACAAAACATTATAATCAGCTAAAAAACGCTAAAATACGGCATCCTTTCCATGGAACATTGTGTCACTTTCGGTCCTCAGATACAGTCCCCAGATCCGGTACACAGATGACTTGGCGGCTATATTGCTGTTTTAAGGCATTTCTTTTTTCTGTCTTAGCAATAGATTTATGAAAACTTTTCAAGTCATTTTTAAATGCGGTATTTAAACGTTTGCTTTCCTGGCTGCTACGAGGGAAACTTCCTGTCTCCAGCTCACACAAGGGCATCCTTTCCACAGAACTTTGTGTCACTTTCGGTCCCCAGATCCGGTACACAGATGACTCGGCAGCCATATTGCTGCTGCATCCAGATGGATCTCGATTACACTGCAAGATATAGTATACAGTGGTGTGAAAAAGTGTTTGCCCCTTCCTGATTTCTCTTTTTTTTTGTATGTTTGTCATACTTAAATGTTTCAGATCAAACAAATTTAAATATTAGACAAAGATAACACAAGTAAACACAAAATACAGTTTTTAAATGAAGGTGTTTATTATTAAGGGTAAAAAAATAAATAAATCCAAACCTACATGGCCCTGTGTGAAAAAGTGATTCCCCTCCGTTAAAACAAATTAACTGTGGTTTATCACATCTTTGGAAAGCTGAGTTCAATTTCTCTAGCCACATCGAGGCCTGATTACTGCCACACCTACTCTCAATCAGGAAATCACTTAAATAGGACCTGCCTGATAAACTGAAGTAAACCAAAAGATCCTCAAAAGCTAGACATCATGCTGCGATCCAAAGAAATTCAGGAACAAATGAGAAACAAAGTAACTGAGCTCTATCAGTCTGGAAAAGGTTATAAAACCATTTCTAAAGCTTTGGGACTCCAGCAAATCACACTGAGAGCCATTATCCACAAATGGCAAAAACATGGAACAGAGGTGAACCTTCCCAGGAGTGGCTGGCCGACCAAAATTACCCCAAAAGTGCAGCGACAACTCATACAAGAGATCACAAAAGACTTCACAACTACATCCAAAGAACTGCAAGCCTCACTTGCCTCAGTTAAGGTCAGTGTTCATGACTCCACCATAAGAAAGACTGGGCAAAAATGTCCTGCATAGCACAGTTCCAAGACGAAAACCACTGCTGAGCAAAAAGGACATAAAGGCTTATCTCAGTTTTGCCAGAAAACATCTTGATGATCCCCAAGACTTTTGGGAAAATACTCTGTGGACTGACGAGACAAAAGTTGAACTTTTTGGAAGGTGTGTGTCCCATTACATCGGGCGTAAAAGTAACACAGCATTTCAGAAAAGGAACATCATATCAACAGTGAAATATGAGTGGTGGTAGTGTGATGGTCTGGGGGTGTTTTGCTGTATCAGTACCTGGAAGACTTGCTGTGGTAAATGGAACCATGAATTCTGCTGTCTACCAAAAAATCCTGAAGGAGAATGTCCAGCCATCTGTTCGTGACCTCAGGCTGAAGTGCACTTGGGTTCTGCAGCAGGACAATCAATCAACTTCATTTATAAAGCACTTTAAAAGTAACACTCGCTACACAAAGTGCTGTACAGCAAGAGCACATAAAAGCAGGGTGCTAACACAAAGGGCGCTAACACAACAACCACAGTAAAAAAAGAAAAATAAATAAATAAATTCATAAATAAAATAAAAAATAAGATAAATAAAAATCCATTTCATTCAATAAAATCAATGTCTCATACTGGGTCGAAGCCAGGGAGTAAAAGTGTGTTTTAAGACATGTTTTAAAAATGGACAGTGAAGGCGCTTGTCTGATGTCCAGGGGTAAATCATTCCATAATCTGGGGGCCATGATCGAAAAGGCTCTGTCCTCTCTGAGCTTGTGCTTCGCCTTTGGTACCTCCAAAAGCAGCTGTTCAACTGACCTAAGGGACCAGGTGGGAGCGTAGGGATGCAGAAGCTCAGAGAGGTAAGGCGGAGCAAGACCATTCAAGGATTTAAAAACAAATAAAAGAATTTTAAAATGAACTCTAAAATACATGGGCAGCAAGTGGAGTGAAGCTAAGATGAGTGTGATGTGATCTCTTCCACGTGTACCTGTTAAAAGACGAGCAGCGGCATTTTGAACCAGCTGCAGACGGGAAAGAGATGACTGGCTGACACCAGCGTAAAGTGCGTTACAGTAAGATGATATGAAATAAAAGCATGAATTACTGTTTCCAGGTGTGGTCTAGAGAGAATGGGTTTTACTTTTGCTAAACGCCTTAGATGAAAGAAGCTGGATTTTACCACAGAACGAATCTGCGTGTCTAATTTAAAATCATTGTCCATGATAAAACCAAAGTTCCTAGCTGTGGATTTAACATAAGGAGTAAGGAGGCCCAAGTATACAGGAGGGGACTCACAGGGGCAACTAGGTCCAAACACCATCACTTCGGTCTTCTTATCATTAATATTTAGGAAGTTTAGGGCCATCCAAGACTTTATGTCTTCAATGCATGCCAGGAGTGAGTTTACTGATGAGGCAGCTTTTTGTTTTAGAGGGACATAAATCTGACAGTCATCAGCATACAGGTGGAAAGAGATACCATGCTTTTTAAAAATGGAACCCAGTGGAAGCATGTACAGAGAAAAAAGCATGGGCCCTAGAATTGACCCCTGTGGGACCCCGTATGGCAGAGAAGCAGAAGAGGAATCAAACCCAGACATGCTAACTTTAAAAGTCCTGTCTGCCAGATAGGACCTAAACCAGTTGAGAGCAGTGCCACAAATGCCCACTAGGTGCTGCAAACAGGAAATTAAAACATGATGGTCCACTGTGTCGGGCAGCGCGGTGGCGGAGTGGTTAGCACTACGGCAGCACAGCAACTCACCCTTGGCTGGGGGATCCCTGGTTTGAGCCCAGCCCCGACCAACTGTGATCTGTGTGGAGTTTGCATGTTCTCCCCGTGTCTGCGTGGGTTTACTCTGGGATTTCTCCGGTTTCCTCCCACATGCCAAAAAACATGCAAGTTAGATTAATTGGCATCAAACTGGGGATTCTAAATTGTCCTCAGCTATGATTGTGAGAGTGAATGGTTGTCTGTCTGTCTGTGTTGGCCCTGCGATGGACTGGCGATCTGTCCAGGGTGTACCCTGCCTCTCGCCCAAAGATGCTGGGATAGGCTCCTGCCCCCCCGTGACCCGAAAAGGATTAAGCGGAAGAAGATGGATGGATGGATGGTCCACTGTGTCAAAGGCAGCAGTTAAATCAAGCAGCACAAGAACAGCATATTCACCTGAATCACATGCTAAGAGGATATTGTTAAAAACTCTTAACAAGGCTGTCTCTGTGCTATGAAGAGCTTTGAAACCAGATTGAAAAATCTCCAAAATACCGTGTTCATCCAGAAAACATTTCAGCTGCATATAGACAATTTTCTCTAAAATTTTTGAGAGAAATGGCAGCTTGGAAATAGGCCTAAAATTTGCCAACATGGTATGATCGAGACCAGGTTTCTTAATCAAGGGCTGTACTACTGCATGTTTAAAATTTGCAGGAACTACACCAGATGACAGGCTGCTGTTCAAGATGGCGAGAACTGACTGGCCTATACTGGGAAGCACCTCTTTAAAAAGTCTAGGAGGGACAGCATCACAGGGAGACCCTGAGGGCTTAATGTGGCCAACCACATCCTCTAAAAATGACAGAGTCACAGGTTCAAACTGATTAAAAACAGCAGAACAAGGGACAGAGACAGAGGGATCAGAGGCAGGAGCTGAGATGAGAGCCCTGGTGGTTGCCACCTTATCAATAAAAAAAGTTCATAAAATCATTACATAACTCAGAGGAGGCCTCCAAACAGTCAGTCTGTGGGGTGTTAAGAACAGAGTCAATAGTGTTAAATAAAACGCGTTGATTATGACAATGAGATAAAACAATATTAGCAAAATATTTGCTTTTTGCCTGCTTGACAGTATTTTGATACTGACGCCAGCAGTCTTAAAATCTGCAGCGACACCTGCAGTTTGTCCTTCTTCCATCTGCGTTCAGCTCTGCGCCACTCCTGTCTGACTGCACGAGTTCTGTCATTGAACCACGGCTCAGGTTTGGATGGAGGCTGCTTGGTTTTCAGTGGAGCCACAGAGTCCAAGATGATTTGGCAGGAGGAGTGAAACCAGGAGATGAGTTCCTCCACAGATGAGATGGAGTCAGGAGGGACACAGAGCTGGTCAAAGGCAGCGGAGAACCGAATGGCAGTGGAAGGATTAAAAATCCGGCAGCGCTGAGCAGGAGCGCGAGTTTTAGCTGCAGCGCGTGACAGATCAGCCTCAAATAATACAGGCAGATGGTCAGACAATACAGTGTCAGATTTCTACATTAACAACAGACAGGCCATAGGAGAGGACAAGAACTAACGTGTGTCCGTGCTCGTGAGTAGCGCCACCAGTCACCGACTGCACCAGGTTTAGAGAATCAATGAGATTTAAAGTCTTTCAGCAGCGGCTTATCAGGACAACACACATGTATGTTAAAATCTCCAACGTTAAGAACACGATCATAATTTGTAAGAATACCAGCTAAGAAATTGGCAAAGTCATTTAAAAAGTCCTTATTATATTTGGGTGGTCTGTATATGACAGCACACTGTACAGGGTTTATTCAACCCATCTCAAAGAAAGTCAGTTCAAAGCTGGAGAATGGAGAAGGTAAAAAGCGCTGCTTACATTTATAGTCATTTTTGTAAACAGTTGCCGTTCCTCCTCTTCGTCCTACTGTCCGCGGGGAATTAAAATAACAGTAACCTGGGGGTAAAACTTCGGACAGAGCAGAGAGTTCACCCACAGTCTGCCAGGTCTCCGCAACGAAAAAGAAATCCAGTTCCCGGGAGCTGATGAAATCCTTCAGGATGTAAGTTTTATTTGCCAGCGATCTGGCGTTTACCAGGCCAATCCGGGCTGGAGCTGGAGCTGGAGCTGGAGCCTGGGCCTCAGCAGAACAGGAAACGTGCCGCAGCGGTCTCAGGTGCCGGGGATTTACCCCACACTGACGAGGCCGGGAGAGTAGCAGTGCCGGGGCCCGGATCACCTCACCAAGGCCAGTCACAGGAACCAGGCAGGTATCAGTAGGATCCAGGGAACGCCAGGACACAGAAACCCAGGAACATAATCCCCCCGGAGTCCGGGGAACAGAGAAGGAAAGTGCCAGGCGGGCCTTCAGTTTCACCAGCCGACCACTGCATTTCCCAAGGCAATGGTGAGGCCTTGGGAAGAGGGGCTGAGGCCCGATACAGGAAAGGCGGGATATCTGACAGGAGCGGAGGCTTCTGTCCACCATAATCAGACAAAATAAGATCCTCGGCAGAAAGTCTAAGATATACAATGTTTGGCGGTCGTACACAAGTAAGGACTTGATTTCTTGAATGCCAATGGTTAAAAACAGTCAAAAAAAAACAAAAAAACAAGCAAAGCTGTCAGAGACAGATGGTCAGCCCCATACACTGGCGACATCTTGTCCAACCTCAATGATCAATGGACAATGATCCAAAACACAGCAGCAAGTCCACCTCTGGATGGCTTAAGAAAAAGAAAATGAAGACTTTGGAGCGGCCTAGTCCAAAGTCCTGACCTGAATCTGATTCAGATGCTGTGGCATGACCTTAAAAAGGTGGTTCATGCTCGAAAACCCTCCAGTGTGGCTGAATTACAACAATTCTGCAAAGATAACTGGGCCAAAATTCCTCCACAGTGCTCTAAAAGACTCATTGCCAGTTATCGCAAATGCTTAACTGCAGTTGTTGCTGCTAGGGGTGGCCCAACCAGTTGTTAGGTTAAGGGGATAATCACTTTTCACACATGGCCATGTAGGTTTGGATTTTTTTCCCTTAATAATAAACACCTTCATTTAAAAACTGCATTTTGTGTTTACTTGTGTTACCTTTGTCTAATATTTAAATTTGTTTGATGATCTGAAACATTTAAGTGTGACAAACAAAAAAAATGAGAAATCAGAAAGGGGGCCAACACTTTTTCACACCACTGTACCTACAGTATGTGCAGTTTTCTCCACCCTTGTATGTCACCATATGTTTGTCCCTCTAATGGCCTAAACCCACCTTTTTTGTAAAGTGCCTTGAGATGACCTGTGTTGTTATTTGGTGCTATATAAATAAAATTGAATTGAATTGTTGAAATACAGTGGGGCAAAAAAGTATTTAGTCAGTCACCAATTGTGCAAGTTCTCCCACTTAAAAGATGAGAGGTCTCCAATTTTCATCATAGGTATACCTCAACTATGAGAGACAAAATGAGAAAAAAAAAATCCAGAAAATCACATTGAAGGATTTTTAATGAATTAATTGGTAAATTCCTCGGTAAAATAAGTATTTGGTCACCTACAAATAAGCAAGATTTCTGGTTCTCACAGACCTGTAACTTCTTCTTTGAGAGGCTCCTCTGTCCTCCACTCGTTACCTGTATTAATGGCACCTGTTTGAACTCGTTATCAGTATAAAAGACACCTGTCCACAACCTCAAACAGTCAGACTCCAAACTCCACTATGGCCAAGACCAAAGAGCTGTCAAAGGACACCAGAAACAAAATTGTAGACCTGCACCAGGCTGGGAAGACTGAATCTGCAATAGGTAAGCAGCTTGGTGTGAAGAAATCAACTGTGGGAGCAATTATTAGAAAATGGAAGACATACAAGACCACTGATAATCTCCCTCCATCTGGGGCTCCACACAAGATCTCACCCCGTGGGGTCAAAATGATCACGAGAATGGTGAGCAAAAATCCCAGAACCACACGGGGGGACCTAGTGAATGACCTGCAGAGAGCTGGGACCAAAGTAACAAAGGCTACATCAGTAACACACTACATAGCCAGGGATTCAAATCCTGTAGTGCCAGACGTGTCCCCCTGCTTAAGCCAGTACACATCCAGGCCTGTCTGAAGTTTGTTAGAGAGCATTTGGATGATCCAGAAGAGGATTGGGAGAATGTCATATGGTCAGATGAAACCAAAATAGAACTTTTTGATGAAAACTCAACTTGTCATGTTTGGAGGAGAAAGAACACCATACCTACTGTGAAGCATGGGGGTGGAAACATCATGCTTTGGGGCTGTTTTTCTGCAAAGGGACCAGGACGACTGACCCGTGTAAAGGAAAGAATGAATGGGGCCATGTATCGTGAGATTTTGAGTGAAAACCTCCTTCCATCAGCAAGGGCATTGAAGATGAAACGTGGCTGGGTCTTTCAGCATGACAATGATCCCAAACACACCACCCGGGCAACGAAGGAGTGGCTTCGTAAGAAGCATTTCAAGGTCCTGGAGTGGCCTAGCCAGTCTCCAGATCTCAACCGCATAGAAAATCTTTGGGAGTTGAAAGTCCGTGTTGCCCAGCGACAGCCCCAAAACATCACTGCTCTAGAGGAGATCTGCATGGAGGAATGGGCCAAAATACCAGCAACAGTGTGTGAAAACCTTGTGAAGACTTACAGAAAACGTTTGACCTCTGTCATTGCCAACAAAGGGTATATAACAAAGTATTGAGATGAACTTTTGGGATTGACCAAATACTTATTTTACAGAGGAATTTACTAATTCATTCATTAAAAATCCTTCAATGTTATTTTCTGGATTTTTTTTTCCTCATTTTGTCTCTCATAGTTGAGGTATACCTATGATGAAAATTGGAGACCTCTCTCATCTTTTAAGTGGGAGAACTTGCACAATTGGTGGCTGACTAAATACTTTTTTGCCCCACTGTATGTGTTCACTGCAGTCATTTCCAGGGCACAGGGTGAAGACACCAAACAACATTGAGACCATCATCCTGCCAACACCAAAGTGGATCTACACCATCACAACCAACCCCCCAACAAGGCCGGCAAATGCAGGGCCGCCCTAAGTTGGCTGCACCCAGGAAGGGAGACCCAGAGGAGAGTCCCCAAGCAGCACAGAGAGGGACAGGAAAAGAGAAAGTCCCCAGAACACCAATGAGCCACCACCCCACAGAAATAGGCATGGCTGTCCCACACCAATCCTGACAGAGTGCATTTCCACTGCCAGCACACATGAGGGGAAACAAGCAAACACAAACAGCAGGAAAAGCAACGTGGGAGGAGGAGGAGGATGATGCGGGGCCAGGAGGGTGAATGGGAGCAAGCAGGAAACACAAGAGTAAGTTCAACAATTCTACGGAGAAAGTTCCTTTCAGCTGCTTGTATCTGCGATCTCATTCTTTCAGTTATTACCCAAAGTTCATGACCATAGGTGAGGATAAGAACTTAGATTGAGCAGTAAATCAATCAGCGGTGCGGTGGCGCAGTGGTTAGCACTGCGGCAGCACAGCAACTCACCCTTGGCCATGGGATCCCTGGTTCGATCCCAGCCCCTGACCAACAGTGATCTGTGTGGAGTTTGCATGTTCTCCCCGCATCTGCGTGGGTTTACTCTGGGATTTCTCCGGTTTTCTCCCACAGACCAAAAACATGCAGGCAGGTTAATTGGAGACTCTAAAGTGGCCCTAGGTGTGAATGTGTGTGTGAATGGTTAAGGGATAGCGCCGTACCGTGGCTGCTTCATCCATCCAGGTGGATGCCCTCAATTTCCCCTCTGGGGATCAATAAAGTATACAAAATCATATCAAAAAAATCGACAGCTTTTCTTGAGAGCTCAGCTCACTCTTCACCACAACAGACCGGCACAACATCCACATCACTGCAAATGCTGCTCTGATCCATCTGTCAATTTCTTCCTCCATTCTCCCTTCCCTCGTGAATGAGACCCCAAGATATGTAAACTCCTCTATGCGGGGCAGGAGCTTGTCCCCAACCCGGCAAAGACAATCCACCCTTTTCTGACTGAGGACCATGGACTCGGAGATGCTGATTCTCATTCCAGCCACTTCACACTCAGTAGCAAATCATCCCAGCAAGACCTGTAGGTCATTGCTCGATGAGGCCAAAAGGACATCATCTGCAAACAGCAGAGATGAGATCCTGTGGTCACCAAATATGACACCCTCCATTCCATGGCTGTGCCTAGATATCCTGTCCATAAAAATTATGAACAGGATCGGTGACAAAGGGCAGCCCTGGTGGAGTCCAACTCTCACTGTAAATGAGTTCAACTGGATGTTGGCAATACGACCCAAACTCTTGCAATGGTTGTATCGGGATGCATAGCTTGTAACAGCAAGCCCAATACCCCATACTCCCACAAACCCCCCCCCCCCCACAAGAGACATGATTGAATGCTTTCTCTGAGTCCACATAACACATGTGGACTGGTTGGGCAAACTCCCATGAACTCTCAAGGATTCTTGAGAGTTCTTGGGAGTTGGTCCGATGTACCACGAGGACGAAAAACACATTGCTCCTCCTGAATCAAACCACAGGTTCAAGGATTTTTCTTTAAAAAGAGGAACCACCACCCCAGTTTGCCATACCAAAGGCACTGTCCCAGACCTCCATGCAATGTTGCATAGGCGTGTCAACCATGACAACCCTACAACATCCAGGACCTTGAGGGCGAATCTCATCCACTCCTGGACCCAGCCACCAAAGAGTTTTTTAACCACTTCTGTGACCTCAGCCCCTGTGATGAGGGGGTCATCTCCCTAGTCCTCAAGCCCTGCTTCTCCCCCCCCCCCCCGTCCTGTCAGGCAGCTAGGCAAACAGAACAGGGATCTGTCACCCTACTGTGCCAAAACAGATTTACTTTGCCAAGAGGAGCCTATACAGTGCCTAACTTTGCACTGTATATTGTTGTAAACTCCTCCTGTAATTACTTTTAATACTTTATTTTAATTGTTTTACCTATGGAAGACCCAACAGGATGGGGAAGAGGGAAAGGAAGTGTGTGAAGGGGGGAAAGAAAAGGGAGGGGAACAGACAAAAAAAAAAAAAAAAAAACACAACTAAAACAAACAAAAGACAAACTGCTTCTTCCACCGGAGATGTCTCAATACGAGTCTGGTTTTTGCACCTGTTAAAGGAGAGACACTTGTACATGTATGTCTGTGTGCCTATATATGAGAACGCGCGCAAAATAAGTGTGTGCATGTGAGTGGTTTGTCAGGAAACATGAGCGGAGGGCTGGTCGCAGCAGCCCTCCCCCCGAGGACCCCGAACAGGCAAGGCAGTGCCACCAACCCCCAGCCCCGAGGTCAGCAAGCCCCAGGAAAGCCAAGCATCCACCCCCGGAGAGATGATCAAGGGAGGGCAGGCCGCCCAGCGGGCGGCGCAGTGAGCCCACACCCCTGGACCCGCTTGACCCCCACCCCCCCACCGGGGCCAACATCCGTCCCCGGGGCCCAGGCACCAGGAGGCCAGCGACCCCACCCCCCAGGACAGAGACCAGCCAGCGCCCCCCGGCGTGAGCCCCCCCCCCCCCGGTACCCCCACAGCGGCCCCGCCCCAGCACCTCGGCCACACACCCCGGGGACCCCCACGTCCAAAGAAGTTCCCTCGCCCAGGTGAGCCCACGTTGCCGAGAGGCACTACCCCCCTTAATCCAGCCCCTCCCGACTCACAGGCACACCCCTCCCCATACCTTCACACCCACATGTTCCCATGCACACCCCTCTCACTCACCCAGACCGACCCATTCTCTCTCGCTCCAGTACCCACTTAAATTCACTCCTCATTCACCTTTATTTCAAAAGCCGGCTGCGAAGCAGATGCAGCGAGCCTGAACATGCACCAGTGCCTGGCAGTGACCAGGGAGGCCACCGGCGCAGGCCACAGAAGCAGACCCCCACCCACCAGTGCCCATCTAAGCGAACAATCAGCAGACCACCACAGGTGCCCCAAGATGCCACCCGGCATGCAAAGCGCCGCACAAAACCGACCCACCATCACCACCTCCATTCATCACCCTCTCACTCACACTTAAACTCATATTCAGCCTCCCGTCACTTCCTTGGTTGTAGCTATATATTAGTAGTATCCAGGGATTTTTACAACATGATAGGTCCCAGGCTCCCCACCAGGCCCCCACGCCCCCAGCAAGACAGGGCAACAGGGGTGGGGAAAGACCCCACCTCCTCCCCCTGCACAGAACATGGTGGGTGGGTGTCGGTTATATGATATAATTGTGTATAAATGTGTGGACTACTAAAGTGCAATTAAAATTGGGGGGATAGTAATTGAAGCATCGTTAGCCACTGTGATGGGCAGCAGAGCCCCCATCCCCCCAAGCCCTCAGTGTCTAAAATGCAATTAAAATTTGCAGCCCCACCACGCGGCAAAGGTATCCCCTTCACTGACACAGTGCGGCACACCCCCACCCCAAAGCCCTAGATGTAACAAAAAAAGATCAGGGGGAGGAAGAGGGTGGGAAATAAGACTGGGAGGTAGGCGGTCTAAAAACAAGGCCGCCCCCCCCCCCAGAAGCCAGCTTGCAGACTGGTTTATGAGGCCACCCACAGCCCCCAAATCCCAACCCAGGGCGAGGGCCGCCAGTGGAAACAACCCAGAACCCACCAGCATCACGCCCCGGCGCTCCAGCACCACTAACATGATGGGGCAGTCAAACATACTACCACTCATCTTACACACACGAACATGGACAACAACAGTCACAATAGTGAACAATGGGCCGGACCCACACAACGCCCAACACGCCAGGCGACACACACGAGCGCCCACGCAGGCCCACAACCACCCACCCCAGACACACACCGACAGCTGCAGGCCACCCTGCAACCACAGCCACCCTGGAACAACCCAATGGAAACACGGCTAACAACCCGCACCAATGACCTCCCAGCCACCCCCAAACACCAACGCACACCCGCTGCCAATGACACCAGGGGCGATGTAGCAAAGTGCCTCACCCCCCCCAACACAACAGCAGGGCGGCCGGGACAAGCAAGCCCCGAAACGCCAGCCCCCATGCCACTGGATGGACTGCCCAACCCCTGCCACCCAACAAAGCTCTCCTACCCATACACACATCCTCCGCCCCCTAGACATCTACCCACAAGTAACAGCTTCCATACACACACACACATAACTCCACCCACCATCACACATACCCACCTACACAAACACACAACCCCACCTGCCCACTCAACACACACCCACTTCCACATCCGCTCAAACACAAGCCTACACTTACACCCCCCCCCCACCACCCGCAGACCCCCGTGAACGGGGAGGGCAACCCAGGATGTGGGCACCAGCCCCTGGGTGGCACCAGGGCCCCAGCAAACACACGACCCCACCACGCAAGGATGCCTTCCATAGAAGAAGCCCTGCTTCTTCTATGGAAGGCATGTCAGTGGGATTGAAGAGATCCTGGAAGTATCCCTTCCACCAGCCGACAATGTCCCCAGTCAACATCAGCATCGCCCCATACACAGTGTGGACCGGGAGCCGTTTCCCCCTCCTGAGCCACCAGACAGTTTGCCAGAATCTTTGAGGCCGACCGCAAGTCTTGTTCCATGGCCTCACCAAACTCCTCCCACACCCAAGTTTTTGCTTCAGCAACCACCTGAGCTGCACTAAGCACAGCCTGTCAGTACACCTCAGCTGCTTCAGGAGTCCCACAAGCCAACCAAGCTCGATAGGACTCCTTCTTCAGCTTGATGGGCCCCCCTCACCCCTGGTCTCCACCACTAGGTCCGGGGGTTGCCACCACGAGATGCACTGATGACCTTGCGGCCACAGCTCTGGGCACCTGCTTCAACAATAGAGGTGGAGAACATGGCCCATTCAGACTCCATGTCTCCAGACTCCCTCGGAATGTGGTTGAAGTTCTTCTGGAGAAGAGAGTTGAAGACCTCCCGGACAGGGGCCTCAGCCAGACATTCCCAGCACACCCTCACTATGCGCTTAGGCCTACTGGCCTGAGTGGTATTCACCCCTGCCATCAGATCCAACTCACCACCAGATGGTGATCAGTTGACAGTTCTGCACCTGTTTTTACCCTAGTGTCCAAGACATATGGTTGCAGGTCCGATGACACAATAACAAAATCAATCATTGACCTGTGACCTGACCCATTGTGTCAGGTGCACATATGGACACTCTTATGCTTGAACATGGTGTTCATTACGGACAAACTGTGGTTGGCACAGAAGTCCAATAACTGAACACCACTCGGTTCAGATTGGGCAGGCTGTTCCTCCCAATCACGCCCCTCCAGGTTTCACTGTCATTGCCCACATGTGCATAGAAGTCCCCCAGTAGGACAGCTGGGTCTCCAAGAGGAGCACTTTCCAGCACCCCAGTCAGAGACTCCAAAAAGGGAGGGTAATCTGAGCCATAATTTGGTGCATTGGCGCAAATAATGATCAGGACCCGTTTCCCAACTCAAAGGTGTAGGGAAACTACCCTTTCGTCCACCAGGGAAAACTCCAATATAGAGGCAGTGAGGTGGGGGGGGATACAAGAATACCCATCCATGCTCGTTGTCTCTCGGCTGGGGCAACTCCAGAGTAGACCAATCTCAAACCCCTCTCCAGGAAACTGGTTCCAGAACCGGAGCTGTGCATTGAGGGGAGCCCAACTATATCTAGCAGGTATCTCTCAACCTCATGCACCAGCTCAGGCTCCTTCCCCACCAGAGAGCTAGTATTCCACATCCCAAAAGCCAGTTCCGAAAGCCAGGGATCAGACCGCCATGGTCTCTGCCTTTGACTGTCACCTGATCCACATTGCACCAGACCCCCATGGTCCCTTCTGTAGGTGGTGAGCCCACTTTTCTTCCCTTTCTTTCTAAAATGGTGTAAGTTCATGTGTGCCAATGAGTACGTTAACCAGTGGTGTAAGGGATGGAGAGCAGCTAGGCAAAAATGTGCCAAGACCAACCCCTACACCCCCGAGCCAGTACATTCCCACCCCCACAAGCAGCCCGAATGTCCTTGACGCACCCCTCCCCATTGACCGAGGCATGGCAATGGCACTAGGAGTACACTGGCTTGTGCTCCCACCACAAAAGTGTTTTGTTTAGGCTACTTCTGCTAGTCAGAAAACATGGCAAAGATTCCATTTAAGTTTTATGCTAATGGTGAAGTGCTTTCTAGCAAATACCATGTTGCAGGGCTGTAAAGGGTGCCCCTACATGCTTTAGAATGTCCCCAGGAGAAAATGTGATATTGTATCAAATGGATGCCCTTATGGCAAATGTTACATTTCCTATAGGTGCCTGTTATGGCCCTTTTCCACTAGCACCTACTCAGCCCGACTCATCTCTATTCTACTCAGTTTGTAGGGTTTTCCATTAGTACCTAGTACTAGATACTTTTTAGTACCTACTCAGCCGGGGTTCCAAGCGAGCCGAGTCATGAGAGCGACGTCTTCACAAGAATGTGTGAAAGTTCTTGTCTTGAACTGAATGTAAACGAGACAAAAGAGCTTATTGTTCCCTTTTCAAGTGGGCAGAGACAGTTGGCAGAGGATGTTACGCCCATCATTCAGGGGAAACCAGTGGAGATGGTGGAGGAGTGCAAGTACCTGGGTACAATCTTTGATGAGTTTGAGGTTTTCCTCCAAAACTGAGGGGATCCTGAGGAAGTGTCAGTATCTACTCAGGAAGCTGAATTCTTTTGGAGTTAGTAAAAACATTTTAACCATCTTTTATCACTCATTCATCTAGGGTGTGAGTACCTTTTCATTCACTTGTTGGTTTTACTCCATCAGCCCGCAGGATCGGGCATGCTTAAACACAATTATTAAGACCTGTTCTAAAATTATTGGACAACCTGTTAGAGCTCTGAATGCCCACTGTGAACAGATATTTAATATTGCTTACAGGATCTGCCAAGACCCCTCACACATTTTATATCCTGTGTTTGAGTGGCTTCCATCGGGACGTAGACTGCATTGTCCAGGATGTAGGACGCAGAGGAGGAGAGCCACTTTTGTCCCTACAGTAGTCCAGCTTTTAAACTCTGATCCTTGTCTGCTCCAGTGTTGCAATCCCTCCTTGCCCCTTCTCCCACAGACAGTTTCCTTATGGCTGAATTGCACATGGCACTTTATCTCACCTTAAGCACTCAGCTGTAACTGATGTCTGCAGACAGTATCTATAGTGTTGTTTGTTTGTGATTTTTTTTGTGTCTTGTTTATATTAGCACTCTCTGTGCCTTTTAATTGCCCCTCGGGGATGAATTGAATTGAAGAATCAGGCCCGCCATTTGTAAAATTTGGCAACAGCGAGAATGAGTTTTTATTATTTCTATGATAATCAACAAGATAAATTGCTATACAGAAATCAACACCCTGGTCCAATGATGAGGTTCAGACTTTTCTGTGCTTGGTGGCTGATGAGAGAAACCAGAGGGAGCTAGATAGAGTGACCTGAAAAGAAAATGTATACCAGGAGGTCTCCGAGCTGATGGCCACTCACGGGAACCACTGGACATTAACTTATTACCGGACAATCTGTCATGACCCGAGCGCCAATCTCGTCCGCGCTCGGGCTATGCATCATCTCTGCCGGCCTTGACAGCTGTGGATTACATTCTGGCTCCACCGGGCTCTTATTGTGACAGCGCTTGGTGGGGTTTCCGGCTGTCAAGGTCGATCAGCTGTTCTGCATCACCGCTTGTTAGTCGCCGGCTTTATTAGCGGGCACTGACAGCTGGTTGATGCTGGAGTATCGTCAAAACATTCTGAGAGATTCCTGGTGTGTCAGCATGCTCGTGTCAGGTTCGTGTCTTGTTCATGTCATAGTTTAGGTCGTAGTGGCTGGGGCAAGCCCTACGATCCCTCGTATTCTGGAATGTATGTTCATGTCATAGTTTAGGTCGTAGTGGTTGGGGTAAGCCCTACATTCCCTTGTATTCGGTAGTGTGTGTTTTGCCCTCAGCGGCTCACAGCTTTATGTCTCATCTTCTCTTGTTAAAATAAACATCTAATGCAAAACTCATTGGTGACTTGGAGTCTTATGGTGGCCCGCGACGGTCACCGCATGACAGTATACTCCAGCCAGGTCGTCTAAACGGAGACGCCACATGAGACGCCTTTTCACCGTGAGTTTTTGCTGAATTGGACTACTGTTCTTCCTGTCTGGGTACCGTGCTGGAAGCATGCCGTCGCGGAGGGTCCGTGCTCGGAGTTGGAGTGACAGCCTGGCGGACGCCCTCGAGTGCGTGGACGAAATCCTCATCGCCGCCTCCCTCCTCGACTTCCACAGTGACGTGCACCGGTACCTGGACCAAGCTGAGGATATTCTAAATCATCTTCCCCGCTACGCCGATCACCCTGAGGTTGGCGCGAGGAGAGATGATATCGCCGCACAGTGCGAGATACTCCGTGGGCTGGAGGGAAATCCCGGCAGGAAGCCGAAGAGGAGGCATTCCCGCTCCTCACATCCGGATCCCGTTCCTGCCTCCACTCCGGTCCAGGAGTTCGCTCCGCCCAGGGGTGATCCCCGCCGGAGGGTGTCGTCATTCGGGATTCCCCCGGAGAAGCTACTACTCACAGCTGCTTCCATCTGGGACCGAGTGGCGGCCGCTCGTTCCTCAGTTCACCCCACACAGATTATCAAGCATGTGACGGTGGCAGTCAGACTGGTGGAGAGGAATCCCAAATTAAGTGACTTCCCGGAGTTCGCCGACCTCCTCGTCTTTGTCTCCGCACTGGAGCGGCGATTCCCGGGCCTCACCTTCGCCTCGCCCTCTGCCAGAAACCGTCGTCACCTCCACAGTCAACCTCAGCAGAATCCCCGGCTGGACCCGCTGCCAGCAAAGCCCGTCAGCGGACCTCTGAGAGCGGCTCCTCCTCGTCCTTCCAGGGGGCCCTCTGTCGCCATCCAGTGAGGAGAAGGAGGAACTACGTCCCCTACAGCAGGCACCATCCTCCCTCCGGGAGAAAGGCAAGTGCGTTCTTTACACCATAATTGTAACCTGCCTTGTCTGACTCCTGGGGGCGGAGTTCGGGGTTCGCAGCCCCCCGAGCTCCCGCCACCTCCTGTAGTTATAATAACCAAACCTGCTGCCTCTGTGTCTTCCTCTGCTGAGCGGTCCGCGATGCCAGGTCTACGTCGTGGGGTGAGGAGGGGGCCTGCGGTGCTGGAAAGCCTGGATCTGGCCCTGCAGCCACGTCGTGGACAGAGGAGAAGAGCGGACTGCGGCCCGGAACCTGTGCCGACGATAAAGCGTCCCCGGGTCTCCTCGCCGGAGCGGTCCGAGCCAGTGGGTCGAGGGTCCCCTACCTCCACGCCATACAGGTCATCGGCGTGGGTTTCAGCACGAGAGGAACCTCAGACTGCGGAATCAATCTTGCCAGCTGTGGAGCCCGACGCAGCTGAGTTGGAGCCTGCGTATGAACTTCTTCGCCCTGAGCCTGGATCGACGGAATCCTGGACGGCAACAGAACCCGAGTGCAGGCAAGTGCTCCCTCTTGTGTCTCTGTCCACTGTGTTGGATCATTTTTACCTGCCTCTCGGGAGGCGAGTGAGGGGCAGCCGCCTGCTGCGCCCGAACTCGTCTTGCTGGGTTCTGTTGCTGCCGGTGACACTGATCCTGGTTTTTCTCTGTGTTCTGAGCCTCCTTGCAGTGTCACCGGCGCGGAGCCAGTCGGGGCTGCCGAGTTGGAGGTTCCAGGTTCGGGGGTGGAGGTCATCAGCGGAGCTGCACCGACCCAGTCGGGGTCCGTTGTGGAGGCTGCTGTGGCCCAGTGGGGGTCCGACGTGGGTGCGCCCGAGACCCAATCTGGGGTCCACCATAGGTACTGTTCTGGCCCAATTGGGGTCCGACGTGGGTGCAGCCGGGACCCAATCGGGGTCCAGCGGAGGTGCGGCGCCGGTGTGGTCCATGGACGGTGGAGGAGCTGCAGACCCTTCGCCGCCTGACCCAGTACGGGCTCATCCTTGCTTTCTGTCCCCTCTACAGAGTCATCGCCCCTGCGCATCATCGCTGGGAGACGTGGGGGTCCCTTTTCACTCGCCCCGGCTCTCCTGAGTTTTGTCCTTTCCAGGGAGGCTGCCGCAGGCTGTTCTCCCCCGGTACTGGTGGCTGAGGGACGCAGGTTGGCCGCCTGAGGAACTGTTTCACCGGTTCGGCGCCTCGGGTCGGCCACCCAACATATTGTGTTTCACTGGGCGATCTGGTTCGGCCTCCGGAGGAGTGGACTTTCCGGGCCTGGGACTGTGGTAAGCCACCTGACACATGTTCCGCCCCCTATGACCACCCGTTGCCGCTGGACGCGGGGAGACTGCCTAAACTGTTCCCGTGGCATTTGGTCTCCGCTGGTCGGCATGAACTGTCGGGGGTAGAGGTCATTCCTGGTGGTGGTTTAGCCCTGTAATTGTTCTGTGTGTTTTGTTTTTGTTTTTTTTTTCTGTCCTGTGTTGTATCTGCTTTGACTTGAGAGCGTGGTATTTTTGTTTTCATGCCTGGGCAATTGAGTTCATGTATTTTGGAGGGTAGTCTAGCCCTGAAATTGTTCTGGTTTTTTTTTTTTTTTTCCTGACCTGTGTTGTATTTGCTTCTTGACCTGAGAATTTGGTATTTTTATTTTTGTGCCTGGGTAATTGGGTTTCAAGTATTGTGGAATATAGTCTGGTCCTGTAATTGTTGGTTTTTTTTTTGTTTTTGTTTTTTTCCTCTGTCCTGTGTCGTACGTATTTACTTTTTGACCTGAGAATTTGGTATCTTTGTTTTCGTGCCAGTATAATTGTGTTTCATGTATTTTGGGAGTATAGTCTGGCCCTGTAGTTGTTCTGTTTTTTTTTTCCCTCTGTGCTGTATTTGCTTTTTGACCTGAGAGTGTGGTATTTTTTTTTTTCCATGCCTGGGTAATGGCATTTCATGTATTTTGGAGTATAGTCTGGTCCTGTAACTGTTTCATGTATTTTGAGTCTTTTTTCCTGTCTGTGCTCTGGTTCTCTGTGGTTTGATCCTCTCCTGCCCCATCCGCCCACCTTGGAGGGGGTGGGATTGGATGTCTATGGGTGGTCAGGAGCCCGCCCTCAGAGGGAGGCTACTGTCATGACCCGAGCACCGATCTCATCCGTGCTCGGGCTATGCATCATCTCTGCCGGCCTTAACAGCTGTGGATTACATTCTGGCTCCACCGGGCTCTTATTGTGACAGCGCTCGGTGGGATTTCCGGCTGTCAAGGTCGATCAGCTGTTCTGGATCACCGCTTGTTGGTCGCCGGCTTTATTAGCGGGCACTGACAGCTGGTTGATGCTGGAGTATCGTCAAAACATCCTGAGAGATTCCTGGTGTGTCAGCACGCTCATGTCAGGTTTGTGTCTTGTTCATGTCATAGTTTAGGTCGTAGTGGCTGGGGTAAGCCCTACGATCCCTCGTATTCTGGAATGTATGTTCATGTCATAGTTTAGGTCGTAGTGGTTGGGGTAAGCCCTATGATCCCTTGTATTCGGTAGTGTGTGTTTTGCCCTCAGCGGCTCACAGCTTTATGTCTTGTCCTGTCTTGTTAAAATAAACATCTAATGCAAAACTCATTGGTGACTTTTGACATCTTATGGTGGCCCGCGAGGGTCACCGCATGACACCATCAAGGACCACAATGGCCGAAGTGGCTCGAACAGAAAAGACTGGAAGTGGTTCAACCAAATGGATGCCATTTACAGGCACCAACTGGCGAGCAACGGGAGGGAGAGTGGCCTCGACTCACCCAAGGCATCTTTGAAAACCTCGGCCATGGTATTGTTGGAAACTGTGATAGAGGATGGTGAGTATTTTGTGATTTTAAGCATCTTTTATGTTATTTATCCCATTGGTGGCAAGCTCACTTTAAACAAACAAAGATATAGCCATTGTCTCCTGTATGCAGACAATGAACTATCTAGTTAGCTAGCCATCAACACTAACTCCGTGCTCTGCTTGTATTTTGCACTTGCTGTCTCTTAAGTATTTGCTTCCGAGAGCAAACCGTCAGCATGTCGACAACATAACGGGCCGCGGTGCTATAAGGAACCTATGCACTTTGAGGTGGTACTCAGTTGTAATGGAAAACAACCAAAACCGTGTCAGGGCAAGTAGAGTCGAGGCAAGTCGAGCTGAGTAGGTGCTAGTGGAAAAGAGCCATTAGATGTCCTCTTACAGATGTGGACAAAATTGCTGGTACACCTCTGTTAATGAAAGAAAAACCCACAGTGGTCACAGAAATAACTTGAATCTGACAAAAGTGGTAATAAATAAAAATTCTATGAAAATTAACCAATGAAAAATCAGACAATTCTTTTGAATTGGGGTTCAGCAGAATTATTTTAAAAAACAAACTCATGAAACAGGCCTGGACAAAAATGATGGAACCCCTAGAAAAGATCGAAAATATTGTGACCATAGGGATATGTTCAACCAAGATGTGTCCTCTAACATCACAGGTGTCTACAAACTTGTAATCAGTCAGTTGGCCTATTTAAAGGGTGACAAGTAGTCACTGTGCTGTTTGGTGACATGGTGTGTACAACACTAAACATGGACCAGAGGAAGCAAAGGGAGAGAGTTGTCTCAGGACATTAGAAAGAAAATTATAGACAAGCATGCTAAAGGTAAAGGCTATAAGACCATCTGCAAGCATCTTGATGTTCCTGTGACTACAGGTGCACATATTATTCAGAAATAAGATCCACAGGACTGTAGCCAACCTCCCTGGACGTGGCCGCAGGAGGAGACAGATAATGTGAATGGTAACAAAAGAGCCCAGAACAACCTCTAGACACATTCATGGTGAACTCCAAGGTCAAGGTACATCAGTGTCACATCGCACCATCCGTTGTTGTTTGAGCCAAAGTGGACTTCATGGGAAATGACCAAGGAGGACACCACTGTTGAAAACAAATGATAAAAAAGCCAGACTGGAATTTGCCAAACTGCATGTTGACAAGCCACAAAGCTTCTGGGAGAATGCCCTATGGACAGACGAGACAAAACTGCAACTTTTTGGCAAGGCACATCAGCTCTATGTTCAGACGCAAAAATGAAGCATACCAAGAAAAGAACACTGTCCCTACTGTGAAACATGGAGGAGGTTCTATTATGTTCTGGGGCTACTTTGCTGCATCTGGCACAGGGTGTCTTGAATCTGTGCAGGGTACAATGAAATCTCAAGACTGTCAAGGTATTCTAGAGAGAAATGTGCTGCCCAGTATCAGACAGCTTGGTCTCAGTCACAGGTCATGGTCTTGCAACAGGATAATGACCCAAAACACACAGCTAAACACCCAAGAATGGCTAAGAGCGAAACATTGGACTATTCTAAAGTGGCCTTCTATGAGCCCTGATCTAAATCTATTGAACATCTGTGGAAGCAGCTGAAACATGCCGTCTGGAGAAGGCACCCTCCAAACCTGAGACAACTGGAGCAGTTTGCACATGAGGAGTGGGCCAAAATACCTGCTGAGAGGTGCAGAAGTCTCATTGACAGTTACAGAAATTGTTTGATTGCAGTGATTGCCTCAAAAGGTTGTGCAACAAAATATTAAGTTAAGGGTACTGTTGTGTTCGTGTTCATTGAGGAGAGAAGAGACTTGCAGTTGAACCAACGTAACTTTATTTTTTAGCGGTAGCTCACACAGACACTTTCACATCGGCTCCCATGTTGGCCGTTTCTTGTTCTACTGAGTGCATCATTCCAACAAGCGGTAACAAGGTAGCAGCGACGCCTAGTGGTAAACACTGATCATTACATCCCCCTTTCTTTGAGGTGAATAAACATTAATAAACATTGATGCAAAACAGTGTATATGTATTCAGTATGAATGGACTAATACAAAACACAAATTTCAGTTCTCCCTGAATCAACATGCCCAAAGAAATTAACATCTGTTACATTTTTCTTATTCTTTGCTTTTTTTTTTTTTTTTTTTTTTTAACACTTTACTTAAATTCTTATAAGTCCAACCTATCTGGTTTCTTTATTTCTCGTTTTGATCTTCTCGGTTCATCTTTGTCAGGTGGAACATTTGCTTCACAGTTCATAAGAGGTGTGGTTGTGGGAGATTCTGGGTGAGCATTATTGGGCCCACCAGGTGCTTGTGGAGTCTTGAGGAGACTGCGGCGATTGCGCCTGAGCACCTGTCCATCCTCGGTTCTCACTGTGAATGATCTTGGAGCAACTTCCTGTAATACAACTCCTTTAGTGTTCCAGCCAGATGCATCCTCGATCCTAACTGGGTCGTTGTTGGCCAGTGGAGAGAGTGGTTTGGCTGAAGTGTCATAGAATGTCTTTTGTTTCAGTTTCTGCTTCTCAAGCTTGTTTCTGAGTTTTGTATCTTTCCTTTGTGAAGTAGCATTTGGGTAGCTGGGAAGCGTTGTACGCAGCTTTCTGTTCATTAGTAGCTCAGCAGGTGACAGTCCGCACTGAAGTGGAGAGGCGCGGTAACTGAGTAGAGCCAAGTATGGATCCGAGTTGCTGTCTGCAGCTTTCTTAAGCAGTTGCTTCAGAATGTGGACGCCTTTTTCTGCTTGTCCATTTGATTGTGCATAGTGTGGGCTTGACGTCACATGCCGAAATTCATACTGTTCTGCAAACTGCTGCCATTCCCTGCTACTGAAACATGGTCCATTATCTGTCACCACAAGGTGTGGGATGCCATGCCGAGCAAATGTGGATTTGGTATGAGTGATCACACAGGCTGATGTAGTGCTTGAGAGTAGTGCCATTTCTGGAAAGTTGGAAAAGTAGTCCATGACTACTAAGTAGTCTTTGCCTTTAAGGTGAAACAGGTCTATCCCTACTTTGTGCCAAGGGGATGCAGGACTTTCAGATATCACCATTGGCTCTTTGCTTTGTTTACTTCGGTGTTTCTGGCACGTTTCACAACTACTCACAAGCGTCTCGATGTCTGTTGGTCTTGGCATGTTCAGTATTGCTTTCACTTTATCGCCATCTGGTTGTATGCCTTGAGCTGTGAGTTTGTCTCCGAGGAAGAGAATCTCTTGTACTGCAAACTCACACTTGGCTCTATTGAGTTTCAGCCCGTACTTCTGAATGCGCTCCATCACTTTGTTAAGTCTCTGGTTGTGCTCTTGGAGAGTCGAGCCCCATACAATAATGTCATCTATGTAAACTCTGACTCCCTCTAGGCCTTCAATGATCTGTTCCATCGCTCTGTGGAATATTTCTGGTGCAGATTTTATTCCAAATGGCAGCCTAAGAAAACAGTATCTACCGAAAGGTGTGTTAAAAGTACAGTACTTAGTGCTGCTCTCATCCAGTTTTAACTGCCAGAAACCCTGAGAAGCGTCGAGCTTTGTGAAGTAGTTAGCTCCTGCCATCTCACTGACTATTTCCTCACGTGTGGGGATTTGGTAGTACTCGCGCTTAATGTTCTCATTTAGATCTTTTGGGTCCATGCACATTCTCAACTCACCATTCTTTTTCTTTGTGACGACCATCGAGTTGACCCAGTCTGTGGGCTCCTGCACCTTTTTGATCACGCCCATGTTGGTCATCCTGTCCAGTTCTCGTTTGAGGGCTTCACGCAGTGGAGCTGGGACCCTACGTGGTGCGTGCACAACTGGTTGGGCGCCTTCTTTTAGCTGGATTTTATATGTAAAGGGCAGTGTGCCAAAACCTTTGAACACATCAGAAAAGTTTTGCACAATAGCGTTAGTGTCACACTTGGAATCTGATTCAATGCAGTACACTCTTTTCACTAACCCTAGCTCTTCACAGCTTTTATCACCCAACAGTGATTCACATTTCTCATTCACAACAGAAAAGTTTACATTGTGCACTTTACCTTTAACAACAACATTCAGTTTACAGGTACCAAAACACTGTATGGGTTGCCCATTGTAATCTTTCAACCCTGATTTCTTTCCGTATATGTGTGGCTTAACCTGCATTTCCTTTACATCAGACATGCTAATGAGGTTGGCTTTTGCACCAGTGTCCAGTCTCATAGTGACGATAGTCCCGTTAACCAGCAGAGGAGTGGTCCACTTGTCCTCATTGGTAATGCTGTTGACTTTTTCTCCTTCATTTTCACAGTCAACGATGCCCACAAAGAAAGTGTCACTTAAGTCTGTGTCTTCGACTACATTCACATTTTTGCCTTTTTTTCCTTCCTTTCTTTTGGTGAAGCATTGCTTGGCAAAATGATTCTTTCCATGGCAGTTGGAGCATACTTTACCAAACGCTGGGCATTGCTTTGGCTTGTGCTGTAATCCGCAACGCTTGCAGAAGAACGTGGGATCCTCGGTCCGCTGTGCAGTCCCGGCCCATGAGCGACGCCTCCCGCTCTGAGATGACACGGCGCCGACCGCTGCTCCTTCACTCGGAGGTGTGGCGCCTGGCATGCCGCAGAACGTTTTCATGTGCTGCTGGGACAGTTCGCTTGCCTGGCAGAGTTTAACAGCCATCTCCAGCGTCAACTCCGTCTCACGAAGCAGTCTCTCTCTTAACTTTTTGTCCTCAACACCAAACACAATTTGATCTCTGATCATTGAGTCCTTCAATGTCCCAAAATTGCAGGATTGTGCTTTCAAACGGAGAGCTGTCAAAAAACTGTCAAAGGGCTCACTCTGTTGCTGCATACGAGATCTAAACATGTATCTTTCATATGTCTCGTTTTTCTTAGGAGTGCAGTGAGCATCAAACTTAGCGAGCACGACATCCAGCTTATTTGGGTCTTCACCCGTTCCGAACACGAACGTGTTGTACACTTCAATGGCCTGTGGCCCCGCTAAGTTCAGCAAAAGTGCTACCTTTCTCGAGTCCGGCTTCGTGTCCAATCCCATGGCCGTGACATACAAGTTGAACTGCTGCTTGAATGCCCGCCATTTTTCATCCACGTTACCTGCCAATTTCAGGTTTTCCGGCGGCTTCAACTCCATGACGACTTCTCACGTGGTCGCTCAGTTCATGCAGTTTACTCCTGGTACCATGTTGTGTTCGTGTTCATTGAGGAGAGAAGAGACTTGCAGTTGAACCAACGTAACTTTATTTTTTAGCGGTAGCTCACACAGACACTTTCACATCGGCTCCCATGTTGGCCGTTTCTTGTTCTACTGAGTGCATCATTCCAACAAGCGGTAACAAGGTAGCAGCGACGCCTAGTGGTAAACACTGATCATTACAGGTACCATCATTTTTGTCCAGGCCTGTTTCATGAGTTTGTTTTTTAAAATAATTCTGTTGAACCACAATTCAAAAGCATTGACTGATTTTCATTGATTCATTTTCATAGATTTTTTATTTATTACCACTTTTGTCAGATTCACGTTATTTCTGTGACTATTGTGGGTTTTTCTTTCATTAACAGAGGGGTACCAACAATTTTGTCCACGTCTGTAACTGAGAGGAAATGATGATGAGTCCTTGCAGTTGAGAGAAAAAAATGCATGGAAGAAAAACGGACATGGTGCCCTGCAGTCTCCCTTTCCATGTGCCTTTTATGTTTTTTTTTCCCCAAAGTGGGCTCTGTAACATCATAACAGTGATGATAAATACTTTGATAAATCTTTTAATTTACCTCCTAAATGCTACCTGCAATTATTAAAGACTATTTGTTGCCCCTCTAACATTTCTTCTTCTGCATTTTTGTGGATTTATTGGATCAGTCAACTGCTCAGGTGGGGAAAAAAAAACAAAACTATATGAACATAATTTTTCCCAAGTCTCTCCCATGAAAGTTGGAGCCATTTTAAGATATATATAAAAAAAACACTCTGAAAAGAGGTCATCTACTGGTGTTTTGAACAACTGAAGTCCTACATCAAGCAAGAATAGGAAAGAATTGCACCTACAAAGCTTCAACAATTAGTGTCCTCAGTTCTTAAACTTTATTTATATAGCACCTTTCATACACCAAAGTGCAGCTCAAAGTGCTTTACAGTTAAACAATTCCGGATTAAACACAAACAAAACAACAAAAAGTCAAAGAGAGCCCTCCCTAAGCCCTCCTCCCAACCCCACTCTCCTCCAAGGCATACATCCACCTGACCCCCAACCCACCCCAGAGCCCACCTCCTCCCACCCTGTTCCACCCCACCCACAAGTAGTTAAAACATGGCTGAGGACCAGAGTGAGGACACGCCCTCATGGGGGGACCATCAGCACCAGGAGCCAGTCTCAACCCACAGCTGCAGAGACACCACCACAGGGGCCACCCCGGCCCAGGCAGACAGGAGTCCACACCACAACCAACACGCCGTGACTGGACTCCTCCATTCCACCAAGCCAGGGCCACCACCACAGCAGCATCCCCACCTCCAGAGCCAATTACAGCTCCAATGAGGAAACACTAGAGCTACAAATACCATAAGATAAAATAAAATACAATAAAATATGGTAAGAAGCAGAATAAGATCATAAATAAAAATAAAGAGAATAAAATGGTTAAAGGAATCATAAACACACACACGTATATGTAGTAATGCAAAACTGGATGGAAAGCATCTAAAAATATAAAGATATGAATAAATAAAATAGCCAAATAAGTATATAAACATAAATGATAAAAATAGTTAAAAGCTAAACTAAAAAGGTGGATCTTGAGCCTCGTTTTAAAAACATCAACACTCTCTGCAGCCCTGAGGTCCTCTGGCAGGCCGTTCCACAGACATGAGCCGAAAAACTGGAACAATGCCTCACCGTGGGTTTTTGTCCTAACTTTGGGTATCATTAAAAGGCCAGTGCCAGAGGACCTCAGGGTCTGCGAGGGACAATATGGTAAAAGCAGATCAAATAAATAAGATGAACCAAGACCATTAAGAGTGTTATAAACTAATAAAAGAACTTTAAAATTGATTCTATAACTCACAGGGTGTCAAGAATTGCCCCTTGGGGCAGAGAGAAAGACCCACGCGCTGGACTGTGAGTTTGTGGTACTTTATTACAAACATAAAGTGCATAACATAACAAAAACCAGAGAAAGATCAACCCGAAGATAAGGAGAAAACGCAGAGTGTAACACTTACTTTAGTGAGTTCTGACATCCATCAAGACCACCACAAGGAATACAAAAAGCAGCAGTCTTAAATAAGGCATAATACAATAAGCCACAGGTGTGGATATCAGAGCGGGCAGGAGAAAACAATGATTAATAATCTGGATCAGCTAGGAGTAATGAGAGGGGGCAACTGGACTTGACAGCTGACAGGGTGACGCCCACACTGAGCACAAAACCAGAAACACCACTTGACAGCTGTCAACCCTGAGAAAGAACACCACAGTAAGAATATAAAGAATAAAACATCACCAAATGCAGACTGATCCAATAATTGTAAATTAATACAAAATATGAGCGTAACAAAACTAAAACAAACAGGAAATAGAAAACAGTACGAGAATATCGAAACCCAAAAAGCACGAAATACAACAACTATATAAAAACAGAGAAAAAGCCATGAAACTGAGTAAGACGGAAACCTCCTTTGCTCAGCTCATGACACAGGGAGCCAGTGAAGCGATTCTAAAACTGGCATAATATGCCCTCTCTTTCTGGTCTTCGTCAGCACACGGGCTGCTGAATTCTATAATAGTTGTAAGTTACTGATCGTCTTTTTAGGAAAACCAGAAAGGAGGGCATTGCAATAATCAATGCCACTAGAAATTAAAGCATGCATTGGCGTCTCTGTGTTTTCTCGTGAGAGAAACGGCCAGACTCTGACTATATTCTTTAGATGAAAAAATCCAATTTTTAAAATATTAACATGCAGAATAAAACTCAGCTCAGAGTCAAAAAACAACACCCAGGTTTTTAACTCGTCTTGATGGAATAAGACACAATGTTTGTAATCTTGGTAAAAGTTTCTCTCTCTGAGACTCAGAACTGATGACTAAAACTTCAGTTTTGTCCTGGTTGAGCTGTAGGAAATTCTATGCCATCCAGGACTTAATGTCTAATATACAGTTTAAAAGGACATTGATTGGTGATGGGTCATCAGGAGAGATGGAAATGTAAAGCTGGGTATCATCAGCATAACTGTGGAAAACTAATTCCGTGTCTCCTGATGGCATTGCCTAGTGGCAGCATGTACAAATTACAAAAAAGAATTGGAACTAAAATCAACCCTTTGTCATGCCCTTTCAGAGCAGAATGATGAACCCAGGCACTGAATGGTGTTTTGTGCAGTATAATAACAAATGAACATAAAGTGTCCAAAAATAGTGCTGTACACACAATAAAACAAGAACACTTACAGGCTGAGGCACTTCTGAGCCAGCTTGACTCAGGAGGAAGCAGAGAGCTGATCAGCGTGATGACCTGGAGGGAAATAATACCAGGAGATACCAGACTTGAACATCAATTTAACCGCACTGACACAGAGGAAAGCCAGTGCTTTAATACACCACAGTAAATGAGCTGCAGGTGTGAATCACAGGTGAGCCGTGACCTAATTACCAAGCTGCCACAGCTGAGCTGGCAGAGAAGCAGGCAGTGGCAGCTGGTTGGGAGAGTCTGGTGAGAGAGAGAAAGGACTCTGTCACAACCCAAACACATATACAAAAACTGACCACAAAATAATGACAACAAACTTAGAAATAAACTTAGAAATAAAGTGAGGATCTGAGTTCAGAGAAAACCTCAGCTCAGATACATGACAGAGCCCTCCCCCCTTTAACGGGTGGATAACAGACACCCCCAGGTAACACCCAAAAGAACACCCCCCCCCCCCCCCCCCAACAGAGAGAGGAACAGCAAAACCACCCCGGGTGGGAGGTGGAGGAACATGCTAGGAGGGAAAACACAAGCTCGCTCAAGACCCACACCTGCTCTAACCAAACCCCTGGGTCCCCATCAGAAAAAACACAGAATCATGCCCTCCCCCGGTCCAAAGACCCTAAGAGTTCAGGCAGCCAGCCCGAGTTCCAGGCCTGGCGGACTGCAAGGTGAAACAGGTCGGGTGACCTGCCTAAGTCCCAGACCAGCCGAACGGCCAGATGGTACGAATCAGGTGGCCTGTTGGAAAATATGTACCATCCGACCCGGCAGCTCAGTCTTTCTGGTGGCTGGCCTGAGTTCTTAAAGTCCTCGGATGGTGACATTTTTTTATTGAACCAATAAACTGATTGTATGAAAATATTCCATTCTGGCCATTCCCGTGATTTAATATGTGTCACCAGCCTCCATAAATGACTTTATTTGGTAATAGCCCATCTTTCACTTAGTGATGCTGCAGTACCGCCATCTGTCGATAGGGGCGGGCAGCAGTGACGTCAGCACAGGAAGACAAAGAAAATGGTAGAAATTTCTTGGGAAAGAAGTGAGGGTGATATTGCCTGCCTGTGCTGTGAGCCTCATCAGAGAAACATTCCCATCGGATCACTACAAGGGATTTTGCCTACCAAGATTAGATTTGTGAAAAATGATATTTAAATAAAGTTTTGTAAAATCATATATTGAGTTTATTAATGTTCATGTCAATTTTATAATTCTAATATTTCAGCATTCATCAAAGTCACATGTCATATACATTTGAATAATTTTTCTACCATTTTATGGTATAAAATTCGGGTTCCATTTTTAAAAGCACATTTCTCTTAAAATCTTAGGCTTATATTTGTTTGTCTTAGCAAAATATGTTGCTTCCCTAACAATTGAAAGCTGAATTTTCATTGCTAATTGGAAATTTCTTCTACTTTTACATGTTTGATTTTGAAAACCTAGATACATGTTGCTCAACAGCATCAGCTTTGATGGGACGCTGAAATTTGGCACTCAATGTGGGGGAACTCTGGCTTGTACAGAGTGCCACTCCTCCCATAAGTGGGTTGGATCAACCAAGGTTTTGTTGAACAGAGTATTCATCAGATCATCCACATATTCTGAAAAAAAATATATTCAATAAAAATTAGACATCCATTTGACTACAGTATGAAATACAAATTTGACCCAAATTAACATAAATTGATAAAAGCTATGAAATGTGAAAGTTGAATGAAGACCAACCCTCCACCCACTGTAAATATCATATACAAGCCTAGAAAATGATACTAATATTTCTTACACTCACCGAAAGTTGGATTAACTTTCTTTGCTTGCAGTTTATATCCGCCTTTTTTGAATTTTGGGTACCTGATGATGAAGACTGGCTCACCATCACGATTCTGTGCCTGCTTGCGGCCTGCATTTTCATTAAAGTGCATTGCAGCTAAACAAAGTCTGTAATTAGAATATTATCACAATGATTTATTTTTGGACATATAAGTGATCTGTCTATCAGCAGAAACTCTATGTAATTGGCACTGTTATTAAAATTGCATTTCATATTTTTGGTCACATATTGCATCTCCTCACCTTGTCAACATTCCAAGGAATGAGAAGTGTACACTCTTTGGTGCAAAATGAATAATCAGACTGTGGAAAGCCTCCACATTTGAAGTTTGCTGCCCTGGACTCAGCTTTCGCACATCCCTGAGGACCCGTGTTTTGTTGATCATATCAACAACTTTTTCACAGCCCTTTGTGCCTGAAATAAATAAATTGTAGGTGTGAGATATGTCACCAAAAATGATGAAAATCAATGGGATAATAATTTTTATATATATATATAATACATGCACTGTTGTTTCATTGTGTGAAACTGTTTTTTGTGTTAGGTTGCAGTCTCTCAGGAGCTGGGGGATCGTATGTAGTGCTCGCATCTTTGTACTTGGGTTGATGCGCAGGCAGCAGAGCAGCTCGCCGTTCAGCTGGAAAAAAGCAGAGGACAAGGGTAACGGGCACCACACCGAGACAGGGATAATCAGTGATAATGTTGCTTACTTGCAGGGACAGGTGGCTGGCGTCGGCAGGTGATGAGCCCGGGAGACAGCGTCCTGCAGGTGGGCTAAATAGCCCGCTGCTGACGAGGCGCAGGTGTGCGCGCAGCTGAAGCCGCTGATGAGCAGCGAGTCGTGACACAAATTGCATCTTATTCTCGAAATCGCTGTCAACGAAATGTCTACTGCACATGTTGGGTGATTTACCAACATCATTCCAATTTTTTCGTGTTTTCTGAACAAATTTCACCCATGCCGTTCTGATTTTCCCAGGGACGGGAAATTCAAAAACACTCACCGCATGCTCCTCTGGTATACCGTCGCACCCATAGACAACACAACGCCAAACCATAATTAATTTGATTCCTGAAATCCTAATCTTAATAAATAATCTATTTGTAATCCACAAGTACTCCGAGAAATATCCGTAATCGCCGATTTTAAAATGTAAACAACAAGCAATGTCCGCCGAGCGTGTGTGTGTCTCTTCCTGTGATGACGTCACACAGTCAGTGGCCATCTTAGCCGCTGATCGCTTGGCTGAGTCAGCCAGCTCTCAAGGACAGCATACTTCAAGAGCGCATTGTCACCTTATGCGACATTTGTTGACACCAAAACATGTACGGTTCAAATTAGCTCGTCTCACACAAAAATTTAGGATATGATTTAGCGATATTGAATTTTCGTCTGGCCGACGCCTTTAAGCCGCCAGTCCCAGAGAGGTAACCCAGGAGGCTGCTCTCCCCCCCGAAGACAAACTGGCGGGAAGCAAGTCCAGGGAAGAGGAACCACAACGATGTCAGGCAATGGAGGAAGGGGGACCATGACGGTGTCTGGCAGTGGAGGAAGGGGGACCACAACGTCATTTGGCAGTGGAGGAAGGGGGACCACGGTGGCGTCTGGCAGTGGAGGAAGGGGGACCACGACGGCATCTGGCAGTGGAGGAAGGGGGCCCATGACAGAGTCTGGCAGTGGAGGAAGGGGGACCACGACACCCTCGGTGGTCTCGGACTGGGGAATAGTAGCACCCGCAGTGGCCCCGGGCTGGAGCTTGGCAGCAACAGGAGTGGCTCTGGGCTGGAGCTCGGCAGCACCCTCAGCGGACCCTGGCTGGGCCAACACTGCACCCTTGGCGGACCCCAGCTGGGCCAACGCTGCACCCTTGGTGGACCCTGGCTGGGCCAACGCTGTACCCTCAGTGGACCCCGGGCTGAGGCACAGTGCCCATGGTAGAGCCAAACTGGAGTGCAGCAACCACGTCAGCTCCAAGCTGTGGCGCAGCACCCACGATGGTCCCCGAGTGGGACGCAGCATCCACGGAGCCCTCAGGCAGAGGGGAAGCTGCATCAGCGACGAACTCAGCAGGGGGAGCTGGACCCACGACGACCTCAGGCGACAACACTAGAACCACAGACACCTCCGGTTGTACTGGAGGTACATCTCCGGTGGCCCTGGGAGAAGGCTCAGATAACAAAGAAAGAGAGGGAAGGTCAGGGTCGCCGGCAGCGGTGGAGCCCGGCAAGGCGAGGTCAGGTGCAGCAGGTGGCTGCACCCGACTACCCTCACCATGAGCCAGGCAAGATCTCTCCAAGGCAGAAAAGAGAAAAACAAAAGAGATCACTTACCTGAACTCGAGCTCCACTGTCGTCCAGGACTCCGTCAATCTGGCTGATGACAATGGTTTGGGCTTGGTCATCTGAAGGTCCAGTTTGGCTGCAGACTCTGCTGTGGCAGCCTTTGCAGCAGGCATAGTAAGTATAGCAGTCCTCGTTTCCCCAGGTGACACGACCCACACAGGCGGCCCTTCCGGCATAGCGGCTGGGGATTGGCTCCATGCTGGCCCTGGAGTCAGTCCTTTCTGGGCCACAGGCTCCTCCATCATCTGGTGGTTCTGACCAGAGGCCGGCGGACACTCAGGGACCGAAGGAGAGGACACGGAGAGAACAGGAAAGGAATGGTTTTGCTGCAGTAGGTGGGGAGAGCTCAGGGGACTGCATTTCCTGAGTCTCCCTACCAGGAGTCAGGCAAGGCACATCATCATGAATTAAAGAAGAAATAAATGACAGTTGCCTGTCCTCCTGGAGTGTGATGTATTCTGCTGCAGCCAGAGCACAGTCATCCCTCTCCGCATCTACGATGAGCCTGAGCCCTTCAGTGGATTGTGGAAGGACCACCTCTGTAGACACGGATGTGGGTGTAGCTGGGGAAAACCTAGTAGACTTCTCAGCAGCTGGAGGGCACATCGAGGCGACAGGGACTACAGCAGTGGACGGAGAAGAACAAGAGAGGGGCCCTGCTGCGGGAAAAGTCTGGCATGACATGAAGGGTATTGCTGCCAAAGAGGAATGGTGGAGAAGGGCCTTAGTCAGGGAGGTGACCAAGAACCTGATGGTCACTCTGTCAGAGCTCCAGTGTTCCTCTGTGGAGAATGGAGAACCTTTCAGAAGGACAGCCATCTCTGCAGCAATCCACCAATCAGGCCTGTATGATAGAGTGGCCAGACGGAAGCCACTCCTTAGTAAAACTCACATGGCAGCCTGCCAGGAGTTTGCCAAATGACACCTGAAGAACTCTCAGACCATGAGAAACAAAATTCTCTGGTCTGATGAGACAAAGATTGAACTCTTTGGTGTGAATGCCAGGCATCATTTTTGGAGGAAACAGGCACCGCTCATAACCACGCCAATGGTGGTGGCAGCATCATGCTGTGGGGATGTTTTTCAGCTTCAGGAACTGGGAGACAAGTCAGGATAGAGGGAAAGATGAATGCGACAATGTACAGAGACATTCTGGATGAAAACTTGCTCCAGAGCGCTCTTGACCTCAGACTGGGGTGACAGTTCATCTTTCAACAGAACAACAACCCTAAGCACACAGCCAAGATATCAAAGGAGTGGGTTCAGGACAACTCTGTGGATGTCCTTGAGTGGCCAAGCCAGAGCCCAGACTTAAATCCTACTGAACATCTCTGGAGAGATCTGAAAATGGCTGTGCAGCGACGCTTCCCATCCAACCTGATGGAGCTTGGAAGGTGCTGCAAAGAGGAATGGGAGAAACTACCCAAAGATAGGTGTGCCACGCTTGTGGCATCATATTCAAAAAGACTGAAAGGCTGTAATTGGTATCAAAGGTGCATCAACAAAGTATTGAGCAAAGGCTGTGAATACTTATGTACATGTGATTTCTTAGTTTTTTATTTTTAATAAATTTACAAAAATCTTAAAACTTTTTTCACATTGTCATTTTGGGGTATTGTGTGTAGAATTTTGAGGAAAAAAAATGAATTTAATCCCTTTTGGAATAAGGCTGTAACCTAACATCCATCCATCCATCCATCCATCCATCCATCTTCTACTGCTTTTCCGGAGGTCCGGGTCGCGGAGGCAGCAGTTCAAGCAGAGAAGCCCAGACTTCCCTCTACCCCGCCACCTGCTCCAGCTCTTCAGAGAGGATACCAAGGCGTTCCCAGACCAGCTGGGAGACATAGTCTCTTCACCGAGTCCTGGGTCTGCCCCGGGGTCTCCTCCCAATGGGATCTGCCCGAAACACCTTAAGTGGGAGGCGTCCAGGAGGCATCCTAATCAGATGCCCATACCACCTCAACTGGCTCCTTTCAATGTGGAAGAGCAGCGGTTCTACTCTAAGCCTCTCCGGGATGACTGAGCTCCTCACCCTATCTCTGAGGGTGAGTCCAGCAATCCTACGGAGAAAGCTCATTTCAGCCGCTTGTATCCTCAAACCTTGAGGATACAAGCCTAAACTCAACCTAAACTCAAACCTCAAACCTCAAACCTCAAACCTCAAACCTCAAACCAAACTGAAACCTCAAAACCATCTCGGGGCTCCAGAATACCTCCCCCCAGGCCACAGGGGGCAGGGAGTGGGCGAACAACCTGAATCTGTTTTTCAATAGATTTGACCAACCGCCCTCCCCCCTGACTGCACAACAACCACTGCTGCCTCTAAAGAAATCAAGTCCTGCTGCCCACTCCCCACTCCACCAACACCCCCCCACTCCCAACACACAGCCTCCCATCCTGACCCTGACCAGGACCCAGGTGAGGACGGAGCTGAGGAAGATCAAGGCGAGGAAGGCGCCGGGACCGGACGGCATCAGCGCAAAGCTCCTCAAGTCCTGTGCAGACCAGCTGTGTGGGATTGTGACGTATATCTTCAACATGAGCCTGAAACTGGGGAGGGTACCACAGCTGTGGAAAACATCTTGTGTGGTACCTGTACCAAAAACTTCCCACCCCAAAGACCTGAACAGCTACAGACCGGTGGCCTTGACGTCCCACTTGATGAAGACCCTGGAGAGACTGCTCCTTGCTCACCTCCGCCCCCTGGTGGAACCAGCGATGGATCCACTCCAGTTCGCCTACCAGCATGGCATTGGGGTGGAGGATGCGGTGATCTTCCTCCTTCACCGTTCTCTGTCCCACCTGGAGAAGCCCGGGAATATGGTGAGGATCATGTTCTTTGACTTCTCCAGTGCTTTCAACACCATCCAACCGATGATCCTGAAGGACAAGCTGCTGCGCGCAGGGGTGGACCAGCACCTGTCATCATGGATCCTGGACTACCTCACGAACCGGCCTCAGTTTGTGAGAACCCGGGACTGTGTGTCCGACACGATCATCAGTAGCACGGGGGCCCCCCAGGGAACGGTGCTGGCTCCCTTCCTGTTCACTCTTTATACTGCGGACTTCTCACACAACACAACACACTGCCATCTACAGAAGTTCTCTGATGACTCTGCGATCGTTGGCCTCATCTCCAATGGAGATGAAGCTGAGTACAGAGGGCTTATCCAGGACTTCATGGACTGGTGCCATCGGAACTGCCTCCAGATCAACGCGAGGAAAACTAAGGAGCTGGTGGTGGACTGCCGCAGGCATGGGCAGCCCCTCACAGTACCAGTAAATATACAGGGAACAGACATCGAGATGGTGAAATCCTATAAGTACCTGGGTATTCATCTGAACAATAAACTAGACTGGTCACACAATACTGATGCACTCTACAAGAAGGGACAGCGCAGGCTGTTCCTGCTGAGGAGACTCAGGTCTTTTGGTGTACAAGGGGCGCTGCTGAAGTCATTCTATGACACGGTGGTGGCATCAGCCATCACTTTTGGAGTGGTCTGCTGGGGCAGTGGCATTACTGCAGCCGATAGGAAGAGACTGAACAAACTGATTAAGAAAGCTAGCTCTGTCCTGGGGCAGCGCCTTGATCCGATGGAGGAGATAGGAGAGAGAGGGACGGTGGCTAAACTGTCATCTCTGCTGGAGTCCGAGTTCCACCCTATGCAGGACATACTGAATGCACTGAGGAGCTCATTTAGCAGCAGACTACATCATCCCAGGTGCACAACCGAGAGGTTTCGTAGGTCCTTCCTACCAACGGCTGTCAGACTGTACAACCTAAGCAGGGCTGCTCGCAGAGATAGCAAAAAGACGTAACAAACTAATAGTTTTTTGAATGCAAAAGATGCAATAGACTTACACAATGGTCCCCTCCGGCATACAACTAGGAACATACCGGTCGCTATGGAGGGTGAGAATATGTATGGGCACATAATCATACCATGTAGGATAACTAAGTAGACGGTTATGCTGTTTCATTCCATCTAGCAACAATGCTCTGCACTGTGTGTGTTTATATATTTGCATATTTATTCCATCTAGCTACAATGCTCAGCACTGGGTGTGTTTATATATTTATATATCTACATATTATTCCATCTAGCTACATTGCTCCGCACTGTGTGTGTTTATATACTTGCATATTTATTCCACCTAGCTGCAATGCTCCGTACTGTGGGTGTTTATATATTTACATATTTATTCCATCTAGCTACAATGCTCTGCACTGTGTGTTCATATATTCATATATTTATTCCATCCAGCTACAATGCTCTGCACTGTGTGTCTGTGTGTGTGTGTATATATATATATTTTATAGTAATACGTACATATGTTTATTAGCTGCTCTTGCTTGCTTGTTTTTTTTTCTTGCCTTCTGATTGTTGCTCTGAGTGTTGCTATCCCTGTGCTGTTGCAATCCTGGAATTTCCCCGTTGTGGGACTAATAAAGGCTTATCTTATCTTATCTTATCTTATCTTATCCGCGATCTTGTTCTTTCGGTCATTACCTAAAGCTCGTGACCATAGGTGAGAGTAGGGACGTAGATTGACTGGTAAATCGACAGCTTTGCCTTAGAACTAAGCTCCCTCTTCACCACAACAGACCGGTACAACGTCCGCATCACTGCAGATGCTGCTTTGATCCATCTGTTAATCTCTCGCTCCATTTTCCCCTCACTCGTGAATAAGACCCCAAGATACTTAAACTCCTCCACTTGGGGCAGGAGCCTGTCCCCAACCCAGAGAGGACAATCCACCTTTTTCCGGCTGAGGACCATGGACTTGGACTTGGAGGTGTTGATTCTCATCCCAGCTGCTTCACACTCAGCGGCAAACCGTCCCAGCAAGAGCTGTAGGTCATTGCTGGATGAAGCCAACAGAACAACATCATCTGCAAACAACAGAGATGAGACCCTGTGGTCACCCAGCATGACGCCCTCCATTCCCTGGCTGCGCCTAGAAATCCTGTCCATAAAAATTATGGACAGGATCGGTGACAAAGGGCAGCCCTGGCGGAGTCCAAGTCTCACTGAGAATGAGTCCAACCGAGTGTAACCTAACCTAACAAAATGCCGAAAAAGTGAAGTTCAGTTAATATTTTCCGGATGCACTGTGTATCATGATGATCTGCAAGTTGATTTGTCAAGGATTTTTAGGCCGGATGTCCTTCTTGACACAATCCTGCCCATTTATTCGGGCTTGGGACTGGAACAGGGAGTACACTGGCTTGTACACCCCCTGTGGCTGTGTAACCAACTCTCCTTCCCCCATTCTATTTTTGCTGAGCACCAAGCTAGAAGGCACAAAGTACCATTTTTATATGACCATTTTTATATGGTCTTTGATATGACCCGGCAAGGACTTGAACTTGCAACCTCCCGGTTGTGGGACAGATGCTCTACCACTTGGCCCCCACTCTGGTTAGTGTATTCATTTGAATATATGTTGAAAATACGTTTTAAATCAGTGTATTTTGGTTTTATTTACATTTTACACAATTACCCAACTTTTCTGGAATTGGGGTTGTAGTTGAAAATAGATTGTGTCAACAGTAATTTTACACAAAGAAGTGACACTGGTGATATTAGTCCAAAGGACATTTTTTCTAAAGTCACCCAGGATGTTGTATTTTCATCAGTTTTTGACCAATAAAGAATTCCTCTTATGTTAGCAGCCCAATAACCATAAGAAATATGGAAGCACTAGTCCTGCTGCCTTGTAAAATGTTGTGTTTAATTCAAGGAGGTTTCTTATTCCATCTGCAAGAAGAAATCTGTCTGTTTAATTTTGTAAAGAATATTTCGTTAAAAATATTGGAAGACAATAAAAAAAGATATAAAAACCTAGGGAAAATATTTATTTTGACTGCATTTATTCTTCAACCCAACAGAGAGGCAGCAATTGCCATTTTTCAAAATCTTGCTTTGATTTAGAGAGTAGTAGTAAGTAGTTTGCTTTATTTAAATCCTTTTAATTAGGAGTGACACAGATGTCCAGATATTTAAACTTTTTGCAACAAATTTTAAACGAAATCCGTGATGAAAGTGTTCTTCTGCTGTTACTCCAATTGGCAAGGCTGCTTTAATGAATAGACTAGGCTGGGCTGAAGCCCAGGGGCCTACGAAAATCAGGGGCCTAACATAAGCCAATGAAAAAGACCACATTGTTGTTAATTGGTCAAATTCTACGTCCATCACTTGATATTTGTGTGTGGCTGCTGATTGGTCTAATTTACAAGTGCCTCACATGGGTACCACATAATAATAGCCTATCAGAGGAATTGTTTTGACATGGGACTATGCAAGCACCAGTGAGAAGGTAAGAAGTAGTTAGTTTGGTCAAAATGTCTGCAAAAAAGTTTGAAACTGGTGCTCATAAAATTTTTGAGAGGAAAAGAGGTTTGGGAAAACGAATTGCTCAAAAAATCCTGAAGCAAAAAGGATTTTTCTAAGCTGGAGCATCGAGTGGAGGAGGCTGCTAATCAATGCACAGAGGAAACAGGTGGGCCGTTAAAGCACTCACCTGGAGGAGAAGGGCAAAGAGAGAAGAAAGGCCATGATTTCTTACATCAGACAGCTGTGCGAGGGACAGTGGACTCCGAACTTAGTAAAAAGTAGACTGGATTAAGGATGCATCCATAGAGTATGACGACATTCGTGAGCTGGACTTAAAAGATATAATGAAAGATTTTTCTTTAAAGAAGACGAGAAGAAAGCACTTCTAAAAAGGTAAGATATGCTATTTTCAGCTTTCCAGCCACCTGTGCAGGTTTTTGATTGCTGCTGTTGTGCATTGTTTGAATTAGAAATACTTTTTTTTTTCCCTTGTCCTGTCAGGCAGCTAGGTAAGCAGAACAGAGATCTGTCACCCTTATTGTGCCAAAACAGATTTACTTTGCCAAAAGGAGCTTTATACAGTACCTAACTATGTACTGTATATTGTTATAAATTCCTCTTGTAATAACTTTTAATACTTTATTTTAATTATTTTACCCATGGAAGACCCAACAGGATGGGGAATAAGGAAAGGAACTGTGTGGAGGGGGATAGAAAAGGGAGGGGAACAGACAAAAAAACAAAAAAACCAACAACTAAAACAAACAGAAGACAAATTTCTTCTTCCACCGAAGATGTCTCAACACCAGTCTGGTTTCCGCACCTGTTAAAGGAGAGACATTTGTGCGTGTGCATCTGTGTGCATACATATGAGAGTGTGCGCAAAATAAGTGTGTGTATGTGAGTGGTTTGTCAGGAAACATACGAAGAGGGGGCTGGTTGAAGCAGCTCTATCCCCAGGAACCCCGAGTAGGCAAGGCAGTGCCACCAACCCCCACAGGGCACAAATGCCTGAGGTCAGCAAGCCCCAGGAAAGCCAGGCATCCACCCCCGGAGGGACGATCAAGGGAGGCCAGACTTCCAGGCGGCTGGCGCAGCAGGCCCACACTCCCGGGCCCACCAACCCCCCAACCCCTCAGCAGGGCCAACGCCAGTCCCTGGGCCCCGGGTGCCAGGAGGCCAGCCACCCCACCCCCCGGGATGGAGACCGGCTCATGCCCCCCGGCACAAGCCCTGCAGGCACCCCCACAGCGGGTCCCCCCCACCCCGCAGTGCCACCACCGCACACCCCGGGGATCCCCATGCCCAACGAAGTCCCCCCCCACACCCAGGGGAGCCCACATACCTGAGAGGCACTACCCCCTCAATCCAGCACCTCCCAACTTGCAGACACACCCATCCCCACACCTTCACACCCTCATGATCCCATATGCACCCACATGCACTCCCTCACTCTCACTCACCCAGACCCATTCTCTCTCACTCCTGTACCTGTTCAATCTCACCCCTCATTCACCCTTATTTCTTATGGCAACTGCAATGCAGATGCAGCGAGCCTGAACTCACACCAGCGCCTGGTAGCAGCCAGGGAGACCGCCAGCACAGGCCTGCTGCCACCTCCCTGCAGACCCATCCCAGGGCAGCCGCGGCCACAGAAGTCCCACCCCCAGCACCCACCCAAGCAACTGATCAGCAGATCACCACAGGCCCCCCCGAGATGCCACCCAACACGTAAAGTGCACCTCCATTCATCACTCCCTCACTCTCACTTATTCTCTTATTCAGTCCCGCTCTCACTTCCTTGGTTGTATCTATACAATCAGCAGCACCCAGGGATTTTGACAACATGACGGGTCCCAGGCTCCCCACCGGGCCCCCAGCAGGAGGAGGATAGCAGGGGTGAAGGAAGACCCCCACCCCCCTCCCCCTTGCACAAACCATGGTAGGTGTATGTCAGTTGCATGATGTGATTGTGTGTAAATGTGTGGACTACCATAGTGCAGTTAAAATTGGGGGGATGGTGGTTGGAGCACCACTAGCCACTGCGATAGGCAGTGGGGTTCCCATCCCCCCAAGCCCTCAGTGTCTAAAATGCAATCAAAATTGAGGTGAGGGCAGCCCCACCATGCAGCAGAGGTATCAGGAATACTTCACTGATATAACTTTATGCTTCAGGCACTAGTATTTGATTTTGTGTACTTTATTGATCCCCTGAGGGGAAATTCAGGGCATCCACCTGGATGGATGAAGCAGCCACGGTACGGTGCCATCCCTTCACCATTCACACACATTCACACCTAGGCCCACTTTAGGGTCTCCAATTAACCTAACTGCATGGGGTTTTTTTGGCCTGTGGGAGGAAACCGTGGTTAGCACTGCGGCAGCACAGTTTACCCTTGGCCGGGGGATTGTGGGGATCGTGGGATCGTGGGTTCGATCCCAGCCCCCGACCAACAGTGATCTGTGTGGAGTTTGCATGTTCTCCCCGTGTTGCGTGGGTTTACTCCGGGATTTCTCCGGTTTCCTCCCACATGCCAAAAACATGCATGTTAGGTTAATTGGCTGTTCTAAATTGTCCCTAGATATTTGTTTCCTATAGGCCCTTAGAATAGAGGGTTAGTATTAATGAAAGCGCTTTGAGTGGTCTTTGTGACTAGAAAAGCGCTATATAAGTGCAGGTTAGTAGTTAGTTAGTAGTTAGAAATCCCGGAGAAAACCCATGCAGACATGGGAAGAACATGCAAACTCCACACAGATCACTGTTGGTCAGGGGCTGGGATTGAGTGCCGACAGAGGGCGGGAGAGACGACCCAGCAGTATGTCGCGGACCTCCGCTGTCTGGCAAGCACATGCAGGTTTGGGCAACTAGAGGATGAAATGGTGCGGGACTCAGCTAGCAGAGCACACGAACAACCCTTGGCTGTGGACGAAGCTGTTGATGACGCCGGATGATCTGCCACTGGCAAAGGCGGCCAACAAGCTAACATCATGACTAGTTGACCCACAACAACGGACCCCACTAGCACAAGCAGTAACCCCAGTAGAAGAACCTGGTTACACCGCGACCTTCTCGTAGGACACCGAGGTGAATGTTACGGGACAAGGGAACATCATGCACCACCAAATGTGAGGTAACTGTGGTTCCCTGACGCACCGAATGTGAGCGTGCTCCTGCCCAGCCAGGGGGCAGCGATGCCAGCGCTGTGGCAAGCTTAACCATTTTGCCAAAGTGTGCCATTCAACATGGTTAACAACAAGCTCACCACCCAGTTCAGTTGAACCACTGTTAACAACCACCATCCATACAGTGAACTCTAGCAGAGCAGTGCACAAATGGTGCAAGGTGAGGCTCAATGACGTCAGCCTGCCGCTACTATTGGACACTGCAGCTATGAGATGGAAGATGAAATAGGTCATGGTTAAGAGATTTTTCCCTTGTCATTCAATCGGGAAAAACACAGCTGAGCTTTATGGTTATGGACACACTCGTATCCGCCTCATAGGAACCATAACGCTGATGGTTCACTATGGGTCCAGAGTCCTCTCGGCGTTCTCCTTCCAGGTAGCCACATACAGAGGCAACATCTTGGGGTGTGACCTTTTTTACGAATTAGACTTCACCATTCATGACAACCAGAAACTTTGTCTGACCACTGATGACCAGAGTGCATCACACCTGGACTTGGGTACAGCCACTCCAAGCTTGACACTGCACGGAGAACAGAACACGGACAGAGTCCATAAACCAGACTCGTCTCTGATCCTTGCCCGGCAAAAGCCTCAGGAGTGCTGCAGGAGGGAGAGTTCATGGCCAAACAGAACCCCGGTGAACAACGACAACCCGGCATGCGTCCTGTTGCCTGCAAGAGCAACACACTGCCGCAACCACAACCAGCACCAGGAGAGATGGGGTGTAAATCGGATTCGTCTCAGATCCTTTCCCGGCATAAGCCACAGGGAGCCGCCGCAGCACTGCAGTCCATGGCTGAGGAGGACCCAGCAGAACAACATCATTCCAGAGCACGTCCTGCCACTGATGTGACTGGCACACTGCCACAACAGCAACCAACATTGGGCACGAGAGAGCAGCAGCACCTAGTGCAGCTGCACAGATCACCACTCGCAGTATTTGACTGGGTTTTGGTATGCCGATCCGAATGCCTGGATCTGCAGACGCTCCAGTCACTGCCGATGATTATCACCGCGCAGTTGGGATCAGCCACCTTCCAGATGGGCGATGGTTTGAGATGACACGCTAGCCATCTGCAAACGATAAGAGCAAGTGCCCCAGATCGAGCTGCAATGCTTTAACAGGCCCAGCCAGCATGGGACCCGAACGAGGACTTTGCTGATGAGAGAGCGGCACCAGCAAGAGAGCATCCAGGTCCACCGCAGCCAGCATCTCCAGGGGCGTGCCCACCACGGGTTCGCCAGAGGCCCCTGAAGTTGAACTGAAAATAATTATGTTTTGAATTGTGGAACAGAGCATGGTTGGAACACAGTGGTAGAATAACCCACTCAACCATGCAGGGCCGACCGGTAGTCCACCCAGTTGCCCAGGTTCATGTTTGTTCTTACTGTATGTCTGTTTTATAATGTTAGTAATGGTTTGGTTTTTCCCAGGGAGGAGGTGAATGTTATGTACTGCCATAACACTATCCATGGCACGGACGTGATGGCGCAGGCACGGGTGACGTCATCATGCCATGCCTATAATAAGAGACTGATGCCGGCAGCCTGGGTCTTTGGCACTCTGCCTCTAGCCTCCTACACTAGCCTGTACCCCTGCATTACTCGCTTATTTGTAGGGTTCCACATGTTGCTAGCCTCTTTAATAAAGCCACCATTCAGCGCACAGTCATCGTGTCTGCTGGTCCTCTTTACAGACATAACAGACATATTGTAAAGTGTCTTTGGGTGTCATGAAAAGGGCTATATAACTGCAATCCATTATTAAAAACATGGCTATTACACATTTTAAACTGAGATTCTGTTGGAGGGGGCTACAAATCCTCTCAGCCCCAGGGCCTAATGGCAAGTTAAGGTGGCCCTGCCAATTGGCATGAGCTCACTTTTTTGAAAAGTAATTTTGTAACCAGAAATTTTTCTAAATTCTATGATTGAGTCTAGAAGATTTGTAAGGCTATGCATACATAGGGTTTGATATAAAGATTAATAGCATGTCAACGGCGTAGAGTGCGACTTTATGTTGTAATTTCTGTGATGGAAATAGGTGACTCTGACCTTTCTGAAATATCTGAATCCAACTTGGCAGAATCTGAAGAGGTCATCATGTGTGATGAATGCTGTAAGGTTTCTGCTATCTTCATGTAGTGGTAACTGGTAGTATGCATTTGCCAGGTCAATTGTAGAAAACATTTTTTCACCTTGTAAGATTACAAAAGTTCATCAACGTGAGGCAGGGGGTAGCAGTCTGTAACCACAGCTTTATTTGGTTCACATAGGTCTGCACACATCCTTATTCCACCAATTTTATGTCCTGTAACTACAATAGATGAAACCCAGGGTGGTGCATCAATCTTTTCAATGTCAGTTTTCAGCAAATGATCCAGTTCTGCTGAGACAGAAGCTCTTACAGCAAAAGGTAGGCATCGTAGCTTCTGGTGTACAGGTTTAACGGAAGAATTGATTTTTACTTTATGCACAAAGTTGCATACACAGCCAATGTCAAGAACAGCTGGAATGCAGGGGTCAGGTGCAGTGCTTGTGGTCATCACAGGAACTGGTGAAGCAGGAGTTGGAGGAAGACAGTGTTACCTTTAATGCAGACGTTTAGGGCAGCCATTAGATCTCTTCCCAAGTGAGAGATCCCTTTCTTTACCACAAAGAATGTGGCCGAAGCAGTTGTACCTCCTCTGTTCACTGTGCCATGTACGCAGCCTGTTATGTATTAACAGAGTGAGACGTGAGCCATGCTGTACCAAGCAACGAACTGAACTTTATTGAGCAAAGCCTCAAATATACATACTGGCCATAGCCCGCCTGACATCACCATGCTGGATGCCTGGCGCCGGCTACGGCAAGCCTCAAGGGCCAGATCCCCACACAACATTCCCCCCCCACCCCCCGCAAATTTAGCAAGTGAACCCCCCCAAACACAAAATATGCAACAACAAAACAAAACAAAAAACCCCCAATGAATTACCTGGGTGTCTGGGTAGACTGCCAGCATGCCCCCATGTTGGGGTGGATTATTCTGCCACGCAAGGCCAACACGTGCTAGCTAGATTCAGTCCGACCACAAAGTCATCTAGGTGCTTAGGCTTCTGATGGGTTCTAACCGAGAGGACCTGCTAAAGGCACCGTTGGCCGAACCTGAGTGCCCTCCAGAGTCCCATCAGTCAAGCTCCAACCCATGTCCGTTTCGTCCGCTGCAGCTCTCGGGTCCTGGGCCAGCAACGATTTCCTGAGGCGGCTGGAATGCCACCGTGACCCGGAATGTGTCCGGGCCCAGCCACTTCACGATCTGCAGTGGTCCTGTCCAGAATGGCTGCAGCTTATGCATATGGTTGGGGTGCTTGATCCTTACACAGTCCGACACACCGAGACCATGAGCCCTCGCCCTATGCTTCTTGTCGAAACGCTGTTTCATTTTCCACTGTTGAATGAGGACCTGATTTTGTGATGTTCTGTGTCTGCTGGAGAAGGGGTCATGGGGGGGCCGCAGCCGATCCAGGGGCAGATGTAGTTCATGTCCCAGCATGAGCTTCGCTGGTGAACACCCCGTCGTGGTGTAGGCCGTCGCCCTGTAGTGGAGGGGCATGATCTGAAGGGCGTCAGAGAGCGTGAAGCCATCCACCAGATGGGCCCACAGACCATTTTTCAGTGTCTTATTGAAACGTTCTACACCCCCATTAGCCTGCGGATGATAAAACGCGGTTCTAATGTGCTCCACGCCCCTTTCTCCCCCAAACTCCTCAAACCCCCCAGAGATGAACTGTGGACCATTGTCATGTATGTATGTCATGTCCATTGTAATGGCGCCTGGAACCCCCCACCTGGCGAACAGTGACGAGAGGAAACCGATGACCACGTCTGTCGTGACCAAGGTAGTGGGCAACACCTCCGGCCATTTCGAAAACAGATCATAAGCCACCAGTAGAAAACAGCTGTTCATGGGGGCTGTGTGTAGTTCGCCACAGATGTCCAATTGGACATGCTTCCAGTGGCCCTCCAGGTATTGTAGTGGTCGCAGGGGTGGAGGAGGTGGCACTCCGGTTTTCCCGCTCTCCAAACACGGCACACAGTTCTTAACCATAGTCTCAATGTCTTTATCAATACCAGGCCACCAAACTGAATCCCTGCTTTGTTGTTTCACCCTAACCACCCCCAGATAACTCTCATGGAGCATAGCCAAAACATGCGATCTCAGCAACACCGGAATCAACGTGCAGTGTCCTCTCGTCACGCGCACGTCATTCCAGCATCTCAGTTCGTCTCTGAACCTGTGAAAAGGTGCCAAGTCCCCCTGCATTTTTGTGGGCCAACCCCCTCTGATAAAAGAGCACAGTTGCAACAAAGTCGGGTCCTGTTCTGACTCCGCCTGGAGTTTCTGGAGCAACACATGTTCCTGAGGGGCTTGTGCAGCATGTTGATCAGATCCGCCTCCAGGGAATCACTGTCGTCCTGTTGCGCGGTGTTGACTGGGGCACGGGACAAGAAGTCCGTCACGTTTTCTTTGCCAGGGGCAAACTGAGTAGTGAAGTTTTAGGCCCGCAGTAGTTCTGTCCACCTGTGAATCTGCAGGGGCCTGTGTCCCAAGCCAGTTGTTTCCAGCAGGGTCATCAGCACCCTATGGTCCATGCGTAGGGTGAAACGGTGTCCATAGAGGTAGATGTGCCACCGTTCATATGCCCAAACACATGTGAATGCTTCTCTCTCACCCACGGTGTACTCTGTTCAGCCAACGTGAGGGACCTCAACGTGAACACTACTGGCCGTTCCGTACCATTTTATACTTGAGACATAACTGCCCCCACTGCTGAACCAGCGAGTCACAAGTCACAAAAGTGGGCCATTTGGGGTCAAAAAGTGCCAACACCGGCAAGGAGGTGAATTGAGATTTCAGTTTAGCGACCGCCGCTGAGCAGGCCGGGGTCCATTGCTATGGAGCGTCCTGCTTCAGGAGGGTTTGGAGAGGCTCGATAGTCTCTGAATAATGGGGAATGAAATGTCTGTAGTAGTTCACCATGCCCAGAAATGAGGAAATTTGTGCAGGCGTCGTGGGGTCTGGGAGATGCAGGACCACCTCCATGTTCGAGTGCAGGGGGCTCAGGCCCTCAGCTGACAGCCAGAACACAACAAACTTAATGGATTCAGCTGCGAAAATGCACTTTTGCCCATTCAGCATAACCCCATGCTCCAGCAGCACCTCCATTACACGTTCCAAGCGTTCATCGTGCGCCACCCGTGATGTGCCGTGGACCACGATGTCATCCAGATACACTGCAACACCCCTGGGGCCGGCGAGGATCAATGACATGATTTTCTGAAAACAGCTCAGTTCCAAATGCTGGCAAAAAGGCATGTGGGTGTACCTGAAAATGCCCATGTGGGTCATGAACGCCGTCAGGTTGCGGCTGGCAGGGTGGAGGGGCACTTGTAGATAACCTTGGTGGAGGTCCAGTTTCGAAAACACTGCGGAGCCGCTGAACATCTCAGTGAGTTCCTCCATCATGGGCAGTGGGTATTTCTCCAGAATGATTGCTTTAACTATTCTGAGGTCAATGCACAGTTGGATGCCACCTGTCTTCTTCTTGGCTATTACAATATTTGAGATCCATGGTGAGGCAACCACTTTCTCAATAATGCGGGTGCTCAGTAGCTTATTTAGCACCGCCGTAACGTCATCCTGCAGGGCAAGGGGAAGCCGCCACAGAGGTTGGATTTTGGGCATCACACTCGGGTCAATGAGCGGACGGTGGTTGAATGCCTTCACACAGACCAGGCCCACAAACAATGCTGGCCAGCGTACATGCCACCCGGGAGAAAGAGTTAACACTGTGGAGCCCGCTGGCTCTGTAATGGAGGATCCTAACTCTTCGAATAAATCAATACCCAACAAGTCAGCCCCATGGCGCGAAACCTGAAAGGTAAAAACGGGAATAGTCTTTGACTCACACACCACCGAGAAACTGACCGTGCCCACCATGCCAATCTTCACGTCCATAGCCACACATTTTCACAGCACCCGCCACAATAGGTTTCTTTGGAAAAAGTTTTCTTACCGTGGACACGCTTAGTATGGATTTACCACCACCCAAATCCACCATGAGCGGCACATCAACGCAGCTGAGCTGCAAAACATACCACTTTCGTGGCCAATTCCTGCCACCTGCTACACACACCGAAGCTATGCCCATGAGTCCCGAATCCATTGGTTTGTTGGTAGTGGTGCAAACCCTAGCCAGGTGATTAGCACGACCGCAGTTGTAGCACTTTTCCCCTTTAGCGGGGCAGGCAGATGAGCCCGCCCGGTGATAAGGACAGCTACAGCTGCTACACAGTTCCTGGGTTCCCGCCCCTGCCCGTGCCATGGTCCGCCACCTTTGGGGGTCTGCCCCGCGTAGTTAGTTGAGTTGCTATTGGCCTGATGTGGAGAGGGCACTTGGACGGCTAGGTGTTCATTAGCCAGTACTTGTATTCCTAGCTGGGTAGCGGACTCGATTTGGCTAGCCTTCTGCATTACTTGCCTTAGTGTGAAGTTGTCCTTAGTTATTAGTAGCCTCTCCTTTAGCCACTCATTGCTCGTACTATGCACTAGCTTGTCACAAATTAGCTCTTCTTCTACAGGCCCAAAGGCGCACGTGCTCGCTAGGTTACGGAGCTCCATAAGGAAGTGCTGAGTGGACTCACCCGCTTGTTGACAGCGGTCGAAGAATCTGTATCTTCGTGCCGTGATGTTACACTGATCAACAAAATATTTGTCCATCATGCACAAACACTTGTCCAAATAGCCCATGCTACCCAGCACGCGAAACACATGTTGACCTTTTTTGCCGAAGCAATGGATTAGCATGTTTGTCCGTTTTTCTTCATCAGTGCCACCCAAGCCAGCCTTGACAATGGAGGCTTTAAACGTCTCCAACTAGCGGTGCCACAATGTAGCTAGTACACCCAGTGACTCCAAGAACAGAGGAGGTGGTCCTGCGAACACCCCCCATGGTTTAATCCTCAGTCGCCAAATGTTATGTATTAACAGAGCGAGACTTGAGCCATGCTGTACCGAGCAACGAATTGAACTTTGTTGAGCAAAGCCTCAAATATACATACTGGCCGTAGCCTGCCTGATGCCACCACGCTGGATGCCTGACATCAGCTATGGCAAGCCTCAAGGGCCAAATCCCCACACAACACAGCCCAACAAAGGAATTCTCTTCCTTGTGTAGGTAACCAACTGTTGAGAAGGGCGAAGCAGAGCTGTATCTCCAAAGTATTGTTCATACATATTGTGTGGCATAATAGAAACTGCAGAGCCTGAATCGACAACCACCTCATGTTCTGTAGCATGGGAAATAGGTGTACTGATGCTGATTTTACACTTAAGTGTAAAATCAGCATCAGTGCCCTACAGCTAACCTGCTTTAGCTGTAGGGCACTGAGGAAAATTAGCCATATATTTTTCAGATCTACAACTGAAGCAAGTATGGGAGGTTGTTGCAGTGGCAGTAGGAGATTTATTTGGGCAGCTGGATTTTCTGTAGTTCTTTTTAAAGGCCTGTGAACGAGGTTGAACTGATTGTACTGATTCATTATCAGCTGCTGAAATTGTTTTAGCTTGCTGGATTGTAGATTCCATTTGTGTTGCAATAGTAACTGCTTTATCTAGAGTGAGGGTAGATTCAAGCGAAGTCTTTCTCTAATGCTAGAATTGTTCATGTGTTCTTTCAACTTGTCGCAGATCATTTCGTCTGTTTTATCATCAAATCCACATCTGGAAGCTAAATCACTCAGGGTGGCCACACACTGTACAACAGTCTCATGAGGTGCATGATTTCGCTGTCTGAAAGGGTGTCTTTCTACTGTGACATTAACTTCAGGTGTACAGTGGTTCTCCAAAGCAGTTAGGAAGGCGTCACCTGAGTCTGGTAATGAATAGAAAATCCATTGTCCCTCTGCTCTGAGGCAATGGAGTAAAATAGCTCTCTTCCGAGCTTCAGGCCAGGCGTTTCCAGTTGCATTAATTACCAGCAAGTAGTTATTGAAAATCCGCATCCACATGCTGAACGGCATCTGTGGTTCCCCCGGGCATGGCAAAAACATCGGAAGCGGAGGCACATTTCCAGCCATGGTGAGTCCAAAAAAGTAAAAAAAACCCTGTAGGTTCACTCGTCGCCAAAATGTGGTTTGGACTCACGAATAATGAAGCAGTGTACTTTATATTAACAAAACTTTACTTGTCAAACGGCATTCATGGATACAGGTAGCAGTAGCAATATGAAATCAATTTCCTGAAGCGTTAGTCTGACTCTTCCTACTTCTTCTAGTATCTTAACTAAGATCAGCAATACAACAGTGCCATCTATGGGTATAAAGAAGTCGTGAATGACAGAACAACAATCATGAAACAAGAACCAGAACGTGAGTGCGCTAGCGTGATGGCATGCCAGCATGAAGATCGTCGTGCCAAAGGCAGCCCATAACCTCTGTAAATATGGAAACAAAATCAAGAACACCAGTGAACAATCAATAATCAAGAAATCAAAATCAGCCGTGACTAATTAACAAATCAAAAACTCACAACGCAAAACCGGAAGCAAACAAATGGCGCTGTCAAAACAAAAGCCCAAACCCAGGTCATGACAGGAATAAACATGATGACATAACCATGAAAATAATAATCATCAACAACACCAAACAAAACAGTGACCATGATAATAAACCGAAACAAAATCAAAAACATAATAACATTAAGATTCAACGTTTTTATTATCATGTGCACAGTTAAGAAACGCATCATTTTCTGAGCAACGAAATTCTTACTCTGCTCTCTGTACGATTGCCAAGGTAATAGATACACATCCATACATACTAATACACATACTAATAATACTAATAATTAATGAAGAAAGTCTAAACATGAACTGAAAGTATGAGTATGGTCCCCCGACAATGCTCAGAACCTGGATAGATAGATAGATAGATAGATAGACAGACAGACAGACAGACAGACAGACAAGAGAGTTGTTTGTGTGGTTGAAAGAATGTCATTTTTGAGAGTGCAAGGTGTGTTTTTTGAGTGAGTGCGTGTGTGCAAGTGTAGTAAGGGAGGGACATTGATGAACCACCTCATTTTTGGACCCACAATTTAAAATATTAGGTTTTGGCAATGAATCATGTGCACAAGAGGTCATGTCAAAATTGACTGCTGAATGTGCTGCAAACATGAGGATGGAGAGGACAATGCCATCAACATAACAGGTAGTGTACCATTTATTATTCCATATTATTATTGTGTTTTCCAAACCTCTCTAGCAACATGTCTGAGAAAGTCATTTCAATAAATCCTGGTTTAAAATATGATTTAGTCTGTAACTAGGGCTTAATCCCTATACGGGAAACTGGATTCTAGAGATTGCCAGACAATTTACAAGGGCATTTCAGGGGTTTGGTTGATTGAGAAACAGTTCAATTTCAGAATTTATAAAATAACCAACTCTTCATTTGAGAGCAGTAATGACTGAGATCACCACGGTTGATAATTTCTCTGCATTCAGGTACATCTCAAAAAATTAGAATATCATGAAAGTGTTCAATATTTTTTGTCACTCATTTCAGAAAGTGAAACCTATATATTATATAGATTCATTACACAGAGACTGATATATTTCAAGTGTTTATTTATTTTAAGTTTGATGATTATGGCTTACAGCCCATGAAAACCCCAAATTCAGTTTCTCAAAAAATTAGAATATTACATAAAATGAATTTTTAAAAAACAGTTTTTAAATAGAAATGTTGGCTGACTGACAAGTTTGTCCATGTACACACTCAATACTTGGTCGGGGCTCCTTTTGTATTAATTACTGTATCAATGTGGCGTGGCATGGAGGTGATCAGCCTCCATGACCAAAGTCTACCAGGAAATTTTAGTGCACTTCATGCTTCCCTCTGCTGACAAGCTTTATGGAGAAGCTGATTTCATTTTCCAGCAGGATTTGGCACCCCCCTCCCACACACACACACACACACACACACACACACACACACACACATACACACACTGCCAAAAGTATCAAAACCTGGTTTAATGACCATGGTATCACTGTGTTTGATTGGCCAGCAAACTCTCCTGACCTAAACCCCATAGAGAATCTATGGAGTATTGTCAAGAGGAAGATGAGAGACACCAGACCCAACAATGCAGACGCTGAAGGTCACTATCAAAGCAACTTGGACCTTCATAACACCTCAGCAGTGCCACAGGCTGATCACCTCCATGCCACGCCACATTAATACAATAATTAATCCAAGAGAAGCCCCGACCAAGTATTGAGTGTGTACATGGACATACTTTTCAGTCGGTCCATATTTGTATTAAAAAACTATTTCTTAAAATTAATTTTATGTAATATTCTAATTTTTTGAGAAACTATGGGGTTTTCATGGGCTGTAAGCCATAATCATCAAAATTAAAATAAAAAAAACACTTGAAATATATCACTCTCTGTGTAATAAATCTATATAATATATGAGTTTCACTTTCTGAAATGAGTGACAAAAAATATTGAACTTTTTCATGATATTCTAATTTTTTGAGATGTACCTGTACTAGGTATTGATATTGAAACCGACAAGAGAATGATCTGAAATGACAATAGCTTCATAGTCACAATTTTTAACCAAAGGGAGGAGCTTTTTATCAAGAAATAAATAGTCTCTATGTGAGCAAGTCTGGGGAGAAAAATGAGTATTTACACAATGCATGATTGCAGAATCACTAGATATCAAGCAATCCATAAGTGTCTAGAAAGCATAGAGCAATGCACGCTGATTTTGATGTGGTGGTATCCTTTTTGGGGCTACAATCTAACAATGGTGACAAGACACCAATCAAGTTTCCTCCAATAATGAGGTGATGTGATGACATTAGGGATTTGTGAGAAGATTTTACCGAAAAAAATTCCTGGTCATCCCAATTAGGGACATAAATATTTCCGAGTACTAAAGAGAAACCATATAATTGTCCAACCACAATTAAATACCACCCTGCCAACTCCCACTGAACTAAAATTGTCAGATAAATCAAATTCCACAAGTAGAAAAAAGGTTTACACACTTGTGAAAGTTCAAAGGAAAAAAAAGTCTGGCACAGTCTACATCAAATAAATCTGGAATATCTATCTGGATTATTGTGACTTTCCACAATGATCATATTTATAGTGGCTCATTCGTGCCTGTAAACTAAATCACATGAATCCAAAACCATGTACTGAACATTTTGAATTATTCCTGGACCTTGTTAGTTTTCTCATAGTGAATGTTGCCATGCAGGATTTATGTCTATCACCTGGATCAGCAGGATGAGCACGGTTTCATTCAGAATTAGGGCCATTCTTGACAATGTGCTGCTTGACATATTCCATGAATCCAAAAACTCCTTTTCCTCTCCATTGTATGTAATGCAGAGATGAGAAGGAAAGAGGATATCAAAATGGACTCCTGACTGTCCACAGAGAATTTTTTGGACATCTGTAAATGCAGCCTGGGCTTGGAGCGTGGCTGTAGTGTATAGTACAGAAAGATGACAACGGGGATCACATTGAGCAGAAGAGGAGCACAGCTCCGGTGCAGAGTCTCAGCACAATCCTGTAAATAGTGAAGCTTGGTGACAATAGGAAGCTTGCATTTATTACCTCCGCCAAGGAGGTTATGTTTTCATTGGCGTTGGTTTGTCTGTCTGTCTGTCTGTCCGTCTGTCCGTTTGTTTGTTAGCAAGATAACTCAAAAAGTTATGGACGGATTTTCATGAAATTTTCACAGATTATCAGAAATGGGGTATCCTACAGATGATTACATTTTGGTGGTGCTCCGGATCACCGTCAACAAGAAAACCACCATTACGCAAAATGCCATTTTCGTGAATAACTACTAAACCACTAATCCTATCATTGTCAATCCAATTGCTTGTCATATGTTTTCATGGTCAAGGAATCTGAAAACGTACACACAAGCACTGTATGGGGGGAACTGTGGCGCTAAACCGCCATTACGGAAAATGCCATTTTCGTCAATAACTACTGAACCACTAATCCTATCATTGTGGATCCAATTGCTAGTCATATGTTTTCATGGTCAAGGAATCTGAAAACGTACACACAAACACTGTAGGGGGGGAAATGTGGCACTTGGCGGAGGTCTGCGCTCTCCGAGTGCTTTTCTAGTACCGGTACTGTTATTTTCTTTAGATTTCAGTCACCCTAAAAGACATTCCTGCTTCCACCTGGTTCACTAATCTACAGTCGATAAAATATCTCACGTTATTCTGGTTTATTTTGTTATATTTTCACTGTGATGCTACTATCATTAGCACCACCAAGGTGGCTACCTGAAGCCTGCAAGTTAGCCACTGGGCTTGCCTCATTCATGAATGTTTCTGTGCTTGCTGTACTTCAGGGATGGGTCATATCCTATTGACCACTAAAACCATCAACCACTGCCCACCAGTGATTCATTATTTAAATCATTATACTGTAATACTTATAATGCGATTTATAGAGTTAAATTAATCCCTTTCTACAACGTGGAAAGGGATTAAAGTTGTGCGTTAACTTTCGTTTCCCCATTCTATTATGCTGAGCACCAATCAAGGAGGCAGAAAGTGTCATTTTTGTATGGTCTTTGGTGTGACCTGGCTGGGATTTGAACACACAACCTCCTGGGTGTAGGGCAGATGCTCTACCAACCAGGCAATCTCAGAAAGGCTGTAAAAAATTTTAAAAACTCATTTGCTACAATAAGTAAATAAAGGAAATCTGAACAAAATATGTCCCAAACATTTCACTGAGAAGTGTGAGCTGTTAAAATGTGGAAAAAAATGCAATAATCCCTTTAAAGACAGTGAAAAAGTGATTAAGATTAGGGCTGCAATGATTACTTGAATAATTTGAATAATTCAGTTACTAAATTCATCAATTTAAAATCTATGCTTCGATGTGTTGTTTAATGTAGTCTATATGACCTTCTTCCGGTACAACCTTCTTCTTGTCATGCTACGTGAACAAGATGCAACTTTGTTTAATGGTGCCATATCAGAGGGACATAGTGACGGGCTGGCAAAGAGGAAGAAAGTCAGAAAAATTGACAAAAGTATCTCAAGTCTGGGATCATTTCAAGCTCATATTGAAGGACAGCATTGTGCAGTGTGTACATGGTAAAGCCAAGCGGCAAGCTAGCATCCTACAATGCCAATGTTACATTGTCTCCGCAGAAAGCATCCCACATCATCAGTGTTGGGCAAGTTACTAAAAAATAGTAACTAGTTACAGTTACTAGTTACTTCTTTTCAAAAGTAACTGAGTTACTTTTGAGTTGCTGCAAGATTAAAGTAATTTGGAAAAGTAACTTTCACATTACTTTTAAATGCATACTTAAATCATCTTGCACACACAGTAAGATCAAGGGCCCCTTGTTCTTATCAGAAAAAAGAAGAAAAAGAAAACTGATGAGAAAAAAAAGTCTCAGCTTACAGAGAAAAAATGTCTCAGATTTACATAAACTATTATAATCAGTAGAAAGTCAGGAATTTACCAGAAATATAGCTGTAAATTCACAGAGAAAATTTTGGACCCCCTGGTGGGTTGTTTTTGGCCCATGAGCCACCCCTAGACCACCCCATTAAAAACGCATATTTAGAGGATTTATTTCCATGAAATAGTTGCATATCACAACAGCATGTTGTGATATGCAACTGAGATAAAATAAAACAGAAAGCATAGATAAATGAAAGTTCACCGCTTACAAGAAGCTGTTCTTTACTGCAAGAAACCGAGACACTTTTTCTCTGTGTGTAAGAAAACTTCCACACAATTACTTCCACACCTTCCACATTTACACAACTGCGGACAAATGTGAGCTTCTTGCTCAAAAAAATACTCATGTTTAACCACAGAGGTAGGAGCTGTTGGGGGGGGCTACTTACCGCTCGGACAACAGGTGATCAGGGCTCCATATGAGAAGCTGCCACCATTTCTTCCCACCGCAGGACAGGAAACCTACCAGCAGGGGAGGAGACTGACGGCTGCGCCAGCTATGGTAGGATCAGTTTATTTATGCTAAAATATGTATCCATATCAATAAAACGAGTAACATGAGTAACACATCTGATCAAATTTCAGTAACTAATGTATTACTGAATTTTTAAGACAGTAATTTTGTTACAGAGCATGTTACTGCAAAAGTAGTGGCGTTACAGTAACGCGTTACTCCCAACACTGCACATCATGCACAACTAGCGCACCCGAGACAAGGTACGTGATTGCGATTTTAAATTAAGATGAATAGAATATGGTCAGCTATGCTTATTATGCTTATATAACCAAACATATAGCCACCAATGCTAGCCGCTAGCGGATGCTAGCAGCTAGTGAATGGAACTTTATGGTGTAATGTCACGTATAAGGTTACGTTCTATGCAATAAACATTGCAATAAGCATTGCAGTAAGTGTGTACCTGTGTTATTGAGTGTTTATTACAATGACTACTGCTCTTTAGGAAAGAAAGTTCCGCACCTGATGGTCAATGTCTTCCTGGTTTCCCACTCCAGGAGACTGAGCACACCTGTGTGTGAATCATGACAGAATGATCCAGGCAGGATCAAGGCTCAGCGAGCGCTTCACCAGGCGAACACTCAGCATTCAAGCGTTTGGGTGCCACGGAGCTCCAGGTTGCATTTCTTTCTGAGCAGTTGCAAACTATCGTTCAGCAATTGGCGACAGTAACCAAGCATCTGTGTTGGGTTCCTGGTGCGGCGCCTCCCACCGCACTTGCTGCCCCGGCAGCTGTTTCCATCCGCAGGAACATCTCTGTTCTCATACCTGCCCCCTATGGGGCAGGGGGATGCAGGGGGTTCCTGCTTCACTGCCGTTTGTATTTTCAGCAAGTGGAGAGGGAATATAGGGATGATGTGGCCAAGATACACTTTATGACCTTGTTGTTGCGGGGCCGGGTGCTCAAGTGGGCTCAGTCCATCTTGACCAGCCCGAATGGACCCCTTTATTTGTTTGAACGGTTCGTGTGAGAGTTCTCCAGGGCTTTTGACCATACAGAGAGTGAGGGGAATATTGTTAGCCGGCTCATGGGGCTTTGGCAGGGGGATCAGTCTGTGGCCGATTTCTCTGCTGAGTTCCGGGTCGTTGCGGCAGACTCCGTCTGGAACGACATGGCGTTATGCAGCGCATTCCTGTCGAGTCTGAATTCACATCTCCGTGATGAGCTGGCTATCCGTGCATCTCCATCCTCCCTGGATGAGCTCATCGTGCTGGCTGTGGCCCTCGACAACCGGTTTAAGATAAGATAAGATAAGATAAGATAAGCCTTTATTAGTCCCACAACGGGGAAATTCCAGGATTGCAACAGCACAGGGATAGCAAGGGAGAGAGAAAGGGAGCGGAGGACAACCATCTCTCCGCTCGCTCCCCAACCAGCCGCCCCGCCCCTTGGTGCCACTCCGCTGGCCTCCTCCTGAGGCAGATGGGACCTGTCAAGTGCCATTGGCTCAGGAGGAGCACCAGCGTCGAGGAAGAAAAGGGGCGTGTTTCTATTGCGGGGTCCCACTCACGCTATTTCAAAATGTCCAGTGAGGCCAAAAGACCTGGCCCGTCAGTAACCGTGGGGGGTTTGGCAGAGGGTCCTCACAAAATCCTCCCAACCGTTTTGAACTTTTGGCCCTTATTCAGTTTCCGGGGGCCGAGTTCAAAACCTCCGCCCTGGTTGATTTGGGAGCGGAGCAAAATTTTATTCAACAGGCCATAGCGTGGAAATTACAGTTACCGACCAGGAATGTCCCAACACCTTTATCAGTCTCGGCAGTTTCGGGCAGCACAATCGTGGTGATTACCAAGCAGACTGAGCCCATTTTGGTCATTTTGTCTGGTAACCACTGCGAGGTTATTCAGTTTTACGTCCTGCCCCAGTCTAACACCCTTGTGATCCTGGGGTATCCGTGGCTCCGTATTTACAACCCCATCATTAACTGGAGTCAGGGCTCCATTTTGTCCTGGAGCCCTTTCTGTCTCTCGTCGTGCCTCCAGTCAGCCGGATGCTCTCCTTTGCTCCCACTCTCCTCCCCTTCGGCTGAGCCGGTGGATCTCAGCTCCGTGCCTGAGGTTTATCATGACTTAGGGGAGGTCTTAAGCAAGTCTCGAGCCCTATCTTTACCACCTCATTGGGGCTACGACTGTGCTATTGACCTCCTGCCATCCAGCCGGCTCTACAGTTTATCTGGGCCAGAGAGGGAGGTGATGGAGACCTACATAATAGACTCCCTGAGCGCCGGCATAATTCGTCCGTCGTCCGCTCCCCTTGGCGCGGGGTTCTTTTTTGTAGGGAAGAACGATGGGTCTCTGCGGCCATGCATTGATCACTGCAAGCTTAATGGGATAACCCAGAAGGATAAGTATCCGCTGCCACTTATCAATTCGGCATTTGAGCTACTCCAACGGGCGTGTTTTTTCACCAAGCTCGACCTCCACAATGCGTATCACTTAGTCCACATTCGGGAGGGGAACGAGTAGAAGACAACATTTAAGACACCTTTGGGCCATTTTGAATATTTGGTCATGCCATTCGGGCTGACCAACACCCCTGCCATCTTCCAGCAGTTAATTAATGACGTCCTACGAGACATGGTGAACCAGTTTGTGTTTGTGTATTTGGATGATATTTTGTTTTTTTCTCGCACCCTGGAGGAGCATATTGTCCACATCCGGTCTGTCCTGCAGAGGTTACTGGAGAAGCAGCTTTTTGTAAAGGCTGAGAAGTGCAAATTTTCCACTTGCTCAACTTTGTTTTTGGGGTTCATCATCGATGAAGGCACGGTAAAGGGAAATCCGGCGAAAACTAAAGCTGTTGTAGACTGGCCTATCCCCAGTCCAGGAAGGATCTCCTGCGCTTCTTGGGATTTGCCAATTTCTACCGCCACTTTATATGGGATTATAGTAGGGTGGCCCAACCGTTTATGCAGTTGATGTCGACCAAAAGCCCGTTCAAGTGGTCCGAGGGTGCTGAGCTTTTGTGACCCTAAAAAGCCTATTCACCAACGTGCGTGTCCTGGCGCAGGTGGATCCCGCAGCGTAGTTCGTGGTTGAGGTGGATGCTTATGATTCGGGGCTGGCTGCTGTCCTCTCCCAGTGCTCTTCCTCTGATCAGAAGCTCCATCCGTTCGTGTATTTTTCTCGGCGGTTAACTCCAGCGGACAGGAATTACACTGTTGGGAACCGCGAACTGTTGGCCATTAAGCTGGTGTTGGAGGAGTGGAAAGCTGGAGGGAGCTAGCCAAACGGTCATTGTCTGGACCGACCATAAAAATTTAGAATACCTTTGGTTGGCCAGGCGGTTGAATTCTTGGCAGGTTCGGTGGGCCCTGTTCTTTAACAGATTCAATTTATTCATCTCATACAGACCAGGGTCCCTTAATGCCAAGGCTGATGCTCTCTTACATCAGTTTTCTCCCTACTCCTCCTCCTCCACCTCCTCCTCTGCAGCTGCTGCGTCTCCCTCGGAGACTAATCCTCCCCCCCCCCCCCCGCTTTCTTGGGACACTCCAGTGGGAGATTGAGCAGAGGGTCTGGCAGGCACAGGCACAGTCATCGGAACCCATCACAGACGGAGGCCCTCCGGAACGGCTGTTTGTCCCCACAGTGTTACGGGTTGAAGTAATCCAGTGGGGGCATACTAGTTTTGGGTTTTTTTTTGCCTGTTATCACAGCATCTCCAGAACCATAAACTTGTTACGCAGGGTGTTTGGTGGCCCACACTGGGGAGGGATGTGTGGGAATATGTCAAAGCTTGTCACATCTGCTCTGCAAATAAGTCTGACTCCTTCCCTCCTGTGAGTCTCCTCCATCCCCTCCTGGTGCCGGGTCGCCCTTGGTCTCACATTTCACTGGACTTTGTTACAGGCCTCCCTCCATCCCAGGGGAATACCGTCATCCTCACCATTGTTGACCATTTCTCCAAGGCCATCCACCTCATCCCTCTCCCCAAGTTACCATCTGCCACGGAGACGGCCGATCTGCTGACTCAACATGTCATCCGGTTGCATGGTATTCCCACTGATATCGTCTCAGACCGGGGTCCCCAGTTCACATCCCAGGTGTGGAAGTCATTCTGTCGCTTCTTGGGTTCATCCGCCAGTCTGACGTCAGGATATCACCCCCAAAATAATTGTTAAACTGAGCATGCCAATCAGTCTCTGGAGGCCACCTTACGGTGCGTAGCATCATCCAAACCAACTACCAGGAGCACTCACTTGACCTGGGTGGAATATGCATTGAACTCGGCGATCTCCTCTTCCACTGGGTTTACGCCATTTGAGGGGTCTATAGGTTACACTCCACCATTGCTGCCCATGGCGGAGAGGGGCCTCGCCGTCCCATCCATGGAGGCCCATGTGTGCCGGTGCCACCGGCTGTGGAGGGCCATGAGGGCTGCCCTCCTTCGCTCCGCTGACCACAACAGACAGTACGCATACTGCAGGCGGGTGCTGGTGCCGAACTATACAGTGGGACATAGGGTTTGGCTGTCCACCGACTCGATCCCACTGAAGACGGAGTCCCGGAAGCTGTCCCCCACTTTCTGGGGCCCTTTACCATCAAGAGGTTGATCAACGATGTCACCATTCGGTTGGACTTGCCACCCTCTGTGTGCATCCATCCCACGTTCCATGTCTCTCGGATTAAGCCCCTCTCTGCCAGCCCCCTTTGCCCTGCCCCCCTCCCCCGATCATCGACGGCCAGACAATGTTCATGGTGGAGAGGATCCTGGATGTGCGCCAGTGGGGGCGGGGACATCAATACCTCGTCCACTGGGAAGGATATGGTCCGGAGGAGAGGTCGTGGATCCCGGGATCATAAATCTTGGACAAGCAGATAATTCGGACCTTCCATCGTACCCATCGATGTTAGCCCAGTGGGATGCCGGGGGGCATCCCTTGAAGTGGGGGCCACTGTAATGGTCGGGCGAGCGTGCTCCCCCTCCCTTCCTATTCCTGGTTTCCCGCTCCGGGAGATTGAGCACACCTGTGTGATTGTCCACCTGCTCCATCTGATGAGCCAGTGCATTTAAGGCCCAGCGTGAGGGGACCTCATCGCTGGATCGTCTGAGTTTGAAGCCACAAGTTTAGTCAAGTTTGTCTCGTTATCTTGTATTTCTGAATTCACTCCCTGTGTCTCCTGTTTCTCAGGTTGCTGCCACCTGCAGGTGTGTTTCCCGGAGCTGATCAAGCTCGCCTGACCAGGAAGATCATCACGTCCACACAGGTCCTGCCTTCCACCCGGTCCTTGTTGAAGTTCCCTGCCGGGCTCCACTGCTCAAACAGTAAGAATGCTTTCCTGCATTATTCTCCCTTCGGAGAATCTGTCCCTTACAACCCTTGTCTCCTCTCTGCTGTAGGCTATGTGCACTCCAGGGGGCACCTGTCTTGTCTAGAAATTTAAGTTGGCGCTTCTGTGTTTTTTTTCTTTAGTTTATGCACTTTAATTTTCTTTTGTGTTTTTCAATAAAATTGTGAAACTTTTCACTGGTGTCTGAGTGATCGTTCTGGCAGCTCTGCATTTGAGCCTAACTCTAATCTGAATCATGACACAATGCAAGTTTCTTTAAAAAAAAAAAAAGTAGCCGATTACTTGAGTAATCTTCCATTAGAGTGGGTGATTACCAGAGCCGTAAAATAGTTGTTAGCTGCAGCCCTAATTCAGATCTGCAACCCGACAACCCCAATATTCACAATCAGTGCATCCTTAATAACTATAATTAGTTTTAAGGAAAAGTATCAAAAATCTGTCCTCAGATGAGAACTCAAGCCACACACACACACACACACACATGCATGCATACGTGCACGCACACACACACATTCAGCTGCTCTCTATTCAGGGTTGCCATAGTAGCTCATGGGTCCACATATTTGATTTGACAAGGATTTTATGCCAAATGCCCTTCCTGATGCAACCCTCCCCATTTACCCGGGCTTGGGCCCAGCACAAGGAGTGCTCTGATTTTGTATTTTCCCCTGTGAGTAACTTTCCTTTACCCATTCTATTTATGCTGAATACCAAGCTGGAAGGAGGAAAGTACCATTTTAATGGTCTTATGTATGACTTGGCTGGGGCTTGAACCCACAACTTCCCGGCTGTGAGGTAGATGCTCTACCAGTAAGCCACTACGCCAGTAAGAACACATGCCAAACCAAACTAATTTGTTTACTTTTCAAAAATGCGCAATTTTTTTGTAATTTTCAAATCTTACTCACTGGACTGCTTTGTAGCTGATTTTGTAGTGGTGATCTGGTGCCTGAGTGGGGTTTCCCCTCCACCTGAAGGAAATGGACATCGTGAGAGTGGTTGCAGCCCATCTGTCAAATTTCACACCTGGAGACACCTGAGATCTTATCGTGGAGGGAAAACATGCAGGGCCTGCTCATGAGAGTTTGCATAAGTTCAGTTTTTTCTCCCAAATTTCTATGGACTGTAAGAAAAAGAAATGCAGAGGGTATCAGTAGTGCTGAAATGTGCCTCAGCAGTTACATAAAGGACACATGAAACTAGCAAACCAAAGTTATGTAATTCTTACAAGATAGTTTGCAAGCTAGTGCCTGATAATTCCTGCATGAGATTTAAGGCTTTCACTTCATAATAAGATTTTCCTATTTAAAAATAGAAGAAGAGTGTAGGCGCCTACAGAAGAGTGTAGGCGCCAGCACACACCCTTGTTTCACCCCGTTGCTTACTCAAACAGTCACAGATCTGGGGTGGATGGGTTTGTGAATTGGTATGATGACCATCAGCTGCAGACTGATACAGAAAAGACAGTGGAGATGCTGGCAGACCCCAGGTCAGATAATGATCACAGTCCTGTGGCCATACATGGTCATAATATCAAACAGGTTAAGTCATATAAATATCTTGGTGTTCACACTGGCAATGATCCGAGCTGGCACACATAAGTGGCAAGTGTTTGTGCTTGAATCCACCAGCATCTGCATTTTCTTCGCTGGCTCAGACTGTTTGGCGTCTGTAGAAATATTAGGTTGATTTTTCAACAGGGCAACCACTGTGTCTGTGTTACGGTATACAGTAGTATTACCAGCTGATTTCACAATTTAACGGTTAAATCAAAAGCTCAGATATTAAATCTGATAAAGATAGCAGGGAAGATCATGGATATTGCTGTGTATGTAAATAGGCTGTATTAGTAAGATGGCGGCCGGGTTGGTCATGGGCTAGACCGGGGTGGTTACTGCTGGTTTCCGATGGTGACACCACCCATGGTATAAAGGTGTGGGCGAAAGAGGCTCTGTCCCTTTCGTTGTGGAGCCACCTGGTCAGCAGGGCATGTGCCGTAAGCCTGTATATGTATTCAGCTCTGAATGTAATAAAGCTCTGTAAAACTGCAGCAACCATGTGCTTGCTTTAACTCAGTTACGGACATAATGGAAAAAAATTTTGTTGCTGAATTTCAGCTGTTTTTGGAGGCGCCGTGCACACCGCCCGTGCCATGGCCTTGTTGGGTTCTTGGCTTTTACCAACTACTTCGTGATCTTGGACCTCCGTGAGCGTGAGAGGATCTGTGCGAGGTTGGTGTTAATCCATATGTTGGGCACTGAGGGGCAGAGAGTGTTGGACAGTCTGGATGGGGCCGACAGTCTCGATGGCGTGGTGGAATTAATGGTGTGTAATTTTCACGCTGATAAGAGCATCATGGTCCGGTGCATCCATTTTCAACAGCGCCGCCAGCAGTTAGGGGAGCTGGTAACGACGTTCGTCGCCGAGCTCCATAGGCTTGCAAGGGGGTGTGAGTTTGGACGCCTGGAAGAGGAGATGATTCGGGATCAACTGCCGGAACATGTTCGTAGTGAAGCGGTTCGGTCCAGGTTGTTGGAGTTTCCAGGAGAGTTGTCGTTGACCACAGCTGTTAAGCTCGCCCAGCGTTTTGAGGTAGCGGAGATCATCGCGAGGGGCCTGCCTGATGAGTCTCTTTGGAACGAAGATGATGCTCACGCGAAGGCACCGAGTTGGGACCCTAACGACAGTGACGCCGGAGGTGACTCGTATGCCACTGTGGTGAAGATACGGTCTTTCCCTGGTACGCCTTGTTGTTATGGAGGTGGGTCTCCTGTTCACCGCTATAAGGCCAGTGAGTGCCCAGAGAGAGGAAAGCGATGTGGCAAGTGCGGTCTGCGGGACCACTTCACCAGGATGTGCAACAACTTCGTACACAGGAGCCGTAGGAGAGAACCAGGTGCTGGGCAGAAGTCTCCAACCATCGTGCATACAGTCTCCCCAGCGACCACGGGGAGGATCGGCTGTGATGTCATGCTCGACGGTGTCATGGTTCCACTGTTGGATGACACAGGTGCTGTTATCTCAGTGTTGAACATGACGACCGTGAACAGTTTATTTCCCCATCGAGAGATTAAACGATCTGAGAGAGACTATTATGGCTATCAACTGAATAGGCTGGCTGTGGTGGGCTTTATGGAGGTAGAAGCCCGTTACGGGTCGGTCATGGTACCCCAAGCCCACATTCATGTCACCGCTGCGGGGGTTAACATCATGGGGTGTAACCTATTTTGTAGCCTGGGTTTTTTGATCGCCAACATGCCGGCTGACTCCGCTGATGGATGGCGTGGAGATGAGGGAATCGGACTGGTTGGACATGTGTCAAGAAGGAGAGCACGTTCTGCGCTATGCGAGGATGCCGTGGTTTGGACCCCATGCCGGTCTGTTTAATGCCCAAACTGGGGGCACGGAATGGCATGACAGGACCTCACAGGCAGCCTGTAAAGTCGAGGCGCCCTCGCTGGATCCGGAAAGAGCGGGACCACAGAGCGAGTTGTTTCATCACTCGGGAAGACGGTCAACCATGGAAAACATGGACTGGGCCCAGGAGTCGACCGGACCGTTGGTGGAGACCAGTCAGACCCAACGTTATCGGAGGAGGAGGCTGCCGGGCTTCCCTGCAGGTCGGCGTTCTGGTGCGGCCTAGGGTTGAGGCCCGAATGAGAGGTGAACACGGCTCGCGTGAGCAGCGCAACGGGAGGAGGCGACTTCGAGTGGAGGCCGTTCAGAGCGACGGGTTTCTACGCTTGTCTGACCAGACCTGGAGGCATCCGAATGAGCTGCGCAAGGTGGAGGAGACGAGACGGCACAGTGGGAGCTCCGAGGTCAAGAGATGGAAGCATCGGGAGAAAGACCCGCCTGAGGACTGATAGAATTGTTTTAATTTTGTCTGTGTCTTTTCTTCTCAGTCCGGTTGTGTTTTATTTTCTTGTTTACATTTGTCTGCTACTGGTTTGGTACCCTGTTTAATTAAAAAGAAAGAGAGAAAAGAGAAGAGTATGAGCACGATGTGGGGGGAAGTTTTCTATTATAACTGTGATGTTTATTTGTAGGATTTTGACCTGAGGGGCTCTGTGTAGATTATGTGATTTCGCTCATTTTGAGGGGAAATTTTTTGGAATGATGTTTTATGTGCCCAATTTTGGGGTGGTGGGGTATGTTTAGCCCATGTAATTTGTTCATAATTGAATATTTATATACCCAACGTTTTAGAATGTGCCCAGTGTTGGGGGGGGTGGGGGCAGTAGCTATTATTTGCCTTGTGATTGAGTATTTTGTGTGGAGCTGTTCTGGGCTTATTTTGATTTTATTTTCTTAGTTACACGGCTTTGTTCTGAGTTTGTCGGCAGAATAATCCGCCCAGCCGTGTGGGGGTGCTGGTAGTCTACCTGGCCCCCCAGTTGCTTGTGTGCATGGATAGGTTGTTTGTTTGTCTTTGTATTTGTTCTGGTTTTAGTGCATGAGTCGGGAAGCAAATCTGGGGGGGGATCTATCTGTGCGCTTGGAATTTTTTTGAAGGGAGGGGAAACGTGTATGTAAATAAGCTGTATTAGTAAGATGGCGGCCGGTTTGGTCATGGGCTAGACCGGGATGGCTACTGCCGGTTTCTGGTGGTGACACCGCCCATGGTATAAAAGAGTGGGTGGAAGAGGCTCTGTCTCTTTCATCGTGGAGCCACCTGGTCAGCGGGGCGTGTGCCGTATTCAGGGTGCCACCCCTGAATACCCTGGAATACAATAGGTAAAATTTCATTAACAATCATACCATATCTTAAAAAAAGCTTATTTGATGATAGGCCAACATCAAACAACAAAGTGACTATTGTCCAATAATGATATAACAGCAGACATATTGGTGCATCCACAATGAGAGGCATTATGGATGCACTTTCTGTGAAAGTCAGAATCACCATGGTGGCATGTGAGCCAACTTTAAATCCTGTTGTATCAATTCTTGTTCAATTTTTCTTCTTCTTTCCTCAGCAACTATGTTTCTGCACTCTTTGACCCTTGGCATATGATTTACTGATGACTCATTCATTCAGCATGTGTTCCTCTTTGGATCATTGCTCCAGTTTATTGCGAAACTCATCTACTGCTCCCTTGTGAGGGGGCACTTTTTCATTTGCAGCCTTGCTTAAGCTCATGTCTTCATGGATTTTCAGCAACTTTAGGAGAGACAATTGCCTGTCAACGCCAGTGTTGAAGGGTGCTGATGAGTGCCTGTAGCATTTCATTCTAGTGTTTTCTTTCTCTACCATCAGCCTCATAGTTTATTTCATCTCCAAGGCACATTCAGAAAGAGAAAGTGAGTGTGCAGATCTACAAGAGACGCCCTTTAGGATGTATCACTGAGCCATGAAGCATGTGCATAAACATGCCTGCATAGCACTTTAGACAGCATGAAGAGGCAGGACAAATAATAATAATCAGGGCTGTTTCTAGATTTTGCGGCCCTGTGAAAGACAGTTTGGGGGCCCCTGTTTTTGTAATGGAAAGGAACTCAAAAATATGCACATTTACAAGAAAAAGTTTCAAATTTACAAAAAAGTCACAAACTTGAAAGTAATAGCAGTAGGGGAATTGTTGCATTTATATACTCTGCTTTCTTCTAATGTGGGACCCCACGGAGACACCGACACATTCAATCCAGGTTTTATCAAACATGCATTCAGTCAACAGTCACAACCTGCAGTGGACAATAAACACCACAATGTTGGCCAAGAAAGGACTCCAGAGGCTTCACTTTCTGAGGTGTTTGAAAAAAGCTCAACTTCCCCAGCAGTTTCTTATTACCTTTTACAGGTGTGCCATAGAGATCAATACATACAACACTACACAGTACTACATTACAGTATGGTACCTTGGTCAATAGGAAGGCATTCCATCACATCATAAAAACAGCAGAGAGGATCATAGGCTCACGGCCTTAAAAGGTCGAACTCTACTGTACAAAACAGAAGGACTTTCTAGACTGATTTATACAACTTTCTCCTTTCATGTAAATAAGAACATTAATAAATCAATAGACACAATGCTATTTAATTTTTGGTGGAAAAATAAAAATCATTGCATTAAAAAATCTGTGCTAATAAACAGCTACGATAAGGGTGGATTCATTTTTTAGATTTTGAGACTCTTTGTCGTGAATCCCTGTTCGCTTTTACGCAGCGCACGGACAAGAGAAGACGAATTCACGGGCAGGATACACCACAGACAGATTTACTGACATAAAGCCTCATAAGAACCAGTGCAGACATACAGAAAATACAAAAGGGTATGCACTTACATAAAAAACAAACGACGTGAAGTGCAGAAAGCTTACCACAGAATAAAGTGGCATGAGCAGGAATGCTCGGGGAGACCACAGCGTAGCGTGGCTCTAACAGAAACAATAATCCAGCAATGCTAGACAGAAAATGAACTGCTTAAATGCAAGCACTGAGGACTGAATGATTTGGTGCACCTGAGCGCGGAGCGGGAAAAGTAATTACAGGGAGTGGAACCAGCTGGCTGTCAAGAGAGGGAGGTGTGTTCTGGTTGGCAGACTGACAGGCCCGCCCACACAAGGTGTAGGCTAAAGAGCTGCCTGACAGCTCGTCAGTCAGAGAACCAAAACACACAGCAAGACATAACAGATCAGACAACATACACAAATAATAATGACACACAGAAGAGAGTCATGGGACTGGGCCTAAAGGACAAACCGGCCCGGTTCATGACAGAGCCCCCCTCTCAAGGCGTGGATTCCAGACACCCAAGGTACCATCCAAGAAAAAAGGAGAAAACCTGCCCCCCCAGCAGATGAACAACAATCATAAACCCAGGGCGGAAGGAAGGGGGAACAGGTCAGGAGGGAACAAAAACAAACAACCCTGCTCAGTGCCCACAACAGAAAAACACCCCAATTAACCACCCCAAGTCCAGAGGCATGGAGGCTCAGGAGGCCGCTCAGAGTCACAGGCCCAGCTGGCGGCCGGATGGACAGGAAGTCCGAAGGAAGTGGACCACCCGGCCCAGGGGCCCAGTCCTTCAGGCGATCGTCCAATGGTGTAGAGCCACCAGGACCGAAGGGGTGGACCAGGAGGTGGCTTACCCACCGGGAGGCTCACAGGTGGGTGACCGGACCAGAGGAGGTGACCCCCGACAACGTCTGGTGGAGAAGGGAGAACTGTAGTGCCCACGGGGGTCCCAGTCTGGGACATGGCCGCACCCGCGGTGGACCTTGGCTGGACCATAGCTGCCTCCACAATGGTCCCAGCCTGGGACACAGCTTCACCCAAGATGGGCCCCGGCTGGGCCAGCGTAGCACCTACGGGGGTCCCAGCCTGCGACACTGCTGCACCCGCGGTGGTCCCGGTCCGGGACATGGCTGCACCGGTGGTGGGACCTGGCTGGGCCATAGCTGCACCCGCGGTGGGACCCGGCTGGGCCACGGCTGCACCCACGGTGGCCTCCACGCCGAGGGAAGCTGGGCACACAGCGATCTCGGGCAGCGATCCTGGATCCTCGGCGGCCTCAGGTGGTGTTGGCTGCTCTCCGGCGACCCTGGGGGAGAGCTCAGAGACAGGACAGAGAGACAAAGGGTCAGGGTCACCTGCAGCAGTGGAGCCTGGCAAGGCAGGCCCAGATGCAGTGGGTGGCTGCACCCGGCTCTCCTCACCAAGAGCCAGACAAGGTTGCCCTAATTCAGAAGAGAGAGAAGCAAGCGAGAGCGCTTGCCAGGACTTGAGCTCCACCGCCGTCCAGGACTCTGACGATCCAGGTGGTGGAGGCTCCTCAAGCAGAGGAGAGGTTGCACTTGCAGTGGGCCCAGCCTAAGCCAAAGCTGCACCCAAGAAGGTCCCAGGTTGGGGTGAAACCCCCACGGTGACCTCTTCCGGGGAAGCAGGACCAAGGATGACCTCAATGGCAAGAGAGGCTGGACTCGTGACATCTGCGGGTGGTGTGACTGGGTCCACGAAAACTTCAGAATGGAGCGGATCTTCTCCAGCGACCCTGGGATGAAACTTGAACACAACAGGAGAAGAGACATGGTCAGGGTTGCCGGCAGTGGCGGAGCCCGGTGAGGTGAGTTCAGGCGCAGCTGCTGGCTACACGTGACTCACCTCCCCAAGAGCCAGGCAAGATTGCTCCAAAACAAAAGGGAGAGACACAAATGGGAGCACTTGCCTGAACTCGAGCTCCACTGCCGTCCAGGACTCCATCGATCCAAACGACATCACGCAGGTTCCTTCTCCGCTGCAGAGGCCTCTGCAGCTGGATTAGAGATGGTGGCAGTCCTGGTGCCCCACGGTGAAGACTCCAATGCTGGCGACTGATCCAGCGGGGAAGCTGGGGGCTCACTCAGTGCTGGCACTGGTCTTGACTCCTCAGGCTCCTCCATTGTCCAGTGGTTAGGTTCAGGGGCCGGCGGACACTCAGGGAAAAATGGGGGAGACACGGAGAGAATAGGAACAAAATCAACCATTGCAGCTGAAGGAGAGTACCCAGCGGACTGCTGAGACTGGGCCTCTCCTTCGGGGGACAGATAAGGTTTATCATGATTAAGTTGAATAGAATGACAAAACACTTGTCTGTCCTCCCAGTCTCTGGTTTTAACAGCTACAAGTGGAAGGCAGTCATCTCTCTCTGTGCCTATATTGGATTCGGGTCACCTAGTGGAGAGTGGAGGAACCATCTACGTGGCGACGGAGGTGGATGAGATTGGTGGAGGAGTTGCAGGATGTTTATGGTGAGCCCTCCGGGAATAGCAGCGACAAGAGGGCGCATGCGGCATGAGCTCTGGTTCCCTCGGTGAAAGCTCCTCCTGCATCTGGGATTCCCCTCTCGGGATGGGCGGTAACATGGGAAAAACAGGAGGGACAGACAGACAAACAGGTACGGCAGCTGACAGTTCATCAGGAATCAGGCAAGCAGTTTCAGGTGAGAGTAGAAGCGATTGAATGAGCACTTGCCTGAATTCCTGGGAAGTGATGAGCTAAATCTGGGTATTCTGAGAGACTCCAGCAGCAGTTCACTGCTAATGATTCGGCTTCCGTGTGGAGAGGACTGAGGCAGATCACCAACTATCAGCCTCAGGCTCCTAAAGGTCAGGATGACAAAGCCCTTTGTCAAAGACTGTCCCAACGCTATGCCCATTTTGACACCTCGTCATCTGTGTCCAACTCCCCCCCTCCCTCCAGCTCCACAGCCTCCACAATCCCTACTTCATTAAAGGCACCCCCCCTCCTCCCCCCCTGCCCTTATCATCAGTGAGCAGGACGTGCTCAAACAGTTCTCCAGACTGAACCCGCGCAAGGCCCCCGGTCCGGACGGCATATCTCCCTCCACCCTGAGACACTGTGCGAAACAGCTGGCTCCTGTCTTCACAGACATTTTTAACACCTCCCTTAAGTTATGCCACGTGCCGTCCTGCCTCAAATCCTCCACCATCATCCCTGTCCCCAAGAAGCCACAGATCACTGGACTTAATGACTACAGACCTGTAGCGCTCACCTCTGTAGTCATGAAGTCCTTTGAGCGCCTGGTCCTGCCCCACCTCAAGTCCATCACCACCCCTCTCCTGGACCCGCTGCAGTTTGCCTACAGAGCCAACAAGTCTGTAGACGACGCAGTCAACCTGGCCCTCCACTCCATCCTGCAGCACCTGGACTCCCCGGGAACCTACGCCAGGATCCTGTTTGTGGACTTCAGCTCCGCATTCAACACCATCCGCCCCGCTCTGCTCCGGGACAAGCTGTCCCTGCTCAACGTGCCTGACTCCCTCTGCAGGTGGATCACCGACTTCCTGACGGACCGGAGGCAGCATGTGCGGCTGGGAAAGACTGTCTCAGACTCTACTAGCATCAGCACCGGATCACCCCAGGGCTGTGTACTTTCCCCCCTACTCTTCTCCCTTTACACCAACTCCTGCACCTCCAGCCACCAGTCTGTCAAGTTGATCAAGTTTGCGGACGACACCACCCTCATCGGGCTCATCTCCAACGGCGATGAGTCCGCCTACAGGAGAGAGGTGGCCCAGCTGGCGTCCTGGTGCAACAATAACAACCTGCAGCTGAACGCTCTGAAGACAGTGGAGATGATTGTAGACTTCAGGAAAGTCACAACCCCTCTGCCCCCCCTCACCCTCACAGGCTCTCCCATCACCACTGCTGATTCCTTCCGCTTCCTAGGCACTACCATCACCAGGGACCTCATATGGGAGCCGACCATCAGCTCACTCATCAAAAAAGCCCAGCAGAGGATATTCTTCCTGCGGCAGCTGAGGAAGCTCAAGCTACCCACCAAGATGTTAGTGCAGTTCTACACAGCCATCATCGAGTCCATCCTCACCACCTCCATAACCGTGTGGTACGCAGGAGCCACTGCCAGGGACAGACTAAGGCTGCAGTGCGTCGTGCGCACTGCTGAGAAGGTGATCGGCTGCAAGCTCCCATCTCTCCAGGATCTGTACATCTCCAGAACCCGGAGGCGTGCTGGCCGGATCATAGCCGATCCCTCACACCCTGGTCACGTACTGTTTGCCCCCCTCCCCTCAGGTAGAAGACTTCGGTCCATCCAGACTAAAACCTCCCGTCACATGAACAGCTTCTTCCCCTCTGCCATCAGACTGCTGAACACTAAGTGACTTATTGACTCTCGTGCACCATGTACAGCAGCTCAACCAGACTCATGTCAATCATCACTGTTTTCTTCCTGCATTACCGACTGCACTATATAGTTCTCCACAGTATCTGCTGCTCGCTAATATATTTTAACTGCTGACCAGTATCACTTACTCTTATTCTACACTTTATTGCATGTATAGTTTATTTCTTTTATTTTATCATGTTTAATGTTGCAGCATTGCACCGAGACAAATTCCTAGTTTGTGTACTACATGAACAATGGCAATAAACCTGATTCTGATTCTGATTCTGATTCTGATGACGTCAGCTGTTGTCCTGGGGCCGAAGAGGTGCGGAGGCTTTAAGGTCGGCGCACGCTCGTCTTCGGGTTGAGGTTCCAGTTTCCTCAGGGAATACTCCTCCAACTTCCAGGCCAATTCTGGAAGGAGCCACAGCTTCGCCTCCAGGAGGTCTGTCTCCACCAGAAGAACCAGTCTGCATTCATCCAGCTCCTCTGGAGACGGAGCGGGCCATGGCTCGGGAAGAGAAGCAGGGCTGTCACTGTAGAAGCTGTAAGGTTCTTATGACGAGGGCGCTTCCTCTTTGCTGTGGACGGTTTGGGTGCTAGACAAACCCCCACCATCGGCTCATCGCTTGGCAGCAAGTAGAAGAAGCGGAGAAGCTCCGAATCGTCCGAGCATGAAGGCAGGGTAGCCGTGGGGGGCTCAAACGCTGAAAGCTCCTCACCAGGTCCCTCACATGGCAGGGAGAAAGTGAAACGGAGAATTTCAATTGCCTCTGGATGGTCCCAAAGGCTGTCCCTGTCCATAATCTTCACTGCTGCATCCCGAGCCCGTCTAGCTGTCTTGGGGGAACAGAGCTACAGTGTCCATGAAAGAATTTCTTCCAGGACGCACAGTGAGCGCAGCTCCCTCTCCTCCAGATCAGCCATGGCACCCGGAACTCAGGTGAGTGGACAAATAGTCAAAAAAGGAAAAATTAACGTCTGGGTGTACCCCGCTGAATCCTTTATGGCTGGATTATTCTTTTGTGAATCCCCGTTCGCTGCATAAAAACGCATGGAGGAGAGAAGACGAATTCACATGCAGGATACACCACAGACAGATTTATTGACATTAAGCCTCACAAGAAACAATACAGACATGTAGGCAACACACAGCAAGACATAACAGATCAGACAACATACACAAATAATAATGACACACAGAAGAGAGTCATGGGACCGGGCCTAAAGGACAAACCGGCCCGGTTCATGACACTTAATACCTTTAAAAGTAACTGGATAAAACAGATCCAGCAGAACCCTGCATCAATCTGGAATCTTATCCCTGAATATAATTTTTCTCAAGTGAGTGCTTTAAAATTCCTGTTATTGTGTCCATACAAACACAACAAAACTTCCTTTCAAACTATCCCAATTTCATAAACAGTTGTTATTATTCTGGTCTCTTATCTACAAACACAATTTTTCTCCCCATAACTATTTTATTTGGAATAACCACAATATAACTCATAAAAATAAATCCTTATTTTATAAAACTTGGTTTGATAAGATTCTGACAGTTAGACAATTACACAGCATAACAAAAATAATTTTTTTGTAAGTTGTCTGTGTTTTTTCAACAATTTAAGACAATTTTGCACCGCTGAATCTGAAAATGACGTCCGTTTTTCTCGATCAGGTCAGGTTTTAATGCGAAGTTGTAAGCAGTTGCACAGCAGTTGTACAGTTGTACTGTCAGAATCTTGAAACTTTAGAGTGATCGTATGTTGGTTCGTTACCTCAAATAAGATTCATGACACAAGTATATTCCTCATATGAGCTCTTTACTTGCAAGGAGTGCCATACTTTTAACAGAAAATGCAGCACTCGCAATAAAAAACAATCAGGAAGTATTTATACATAGTCAGTCACACAAACATCTACTGGATACAATTCACAGTCATAATATGAGTATACAAAACACTGGCCTGGACTGAAAACATGGCCTTGCAGGTGTGCCCCAGACTCCAAGTTAATCATAGTCACAGCATTTCATAGGAAAACAAGATCAATTCTCCCTCACTTCCAGACCCCTTATCATATACATAGTCTGGTCTGGTGAGACACTTTGACTTCTAAGCACATCTTAATGAAGGACACTCAATGGGTCCACTTATTACAGAAAAACAATACAGTATGCTATAAACTCATAGAAGATGCATGCAGTATACATTTTAATCATATAAGATAGTTATGCAATGATAATGATGTTAGTAATTATAAAATGATAAATGATTGAACATGCATGATAAACAATTTTCTGACATTTCCCTCCTGTTTTATCATTTTTATCACAGTTTTCATTTAGGGATGCTTTTATTCACAAGAAACATGTAACTTCTCTCGATTTTCTACATGCCCATCATTTGCATCATATTCCGATTACACAGGAGATTACTCACAGTCCTCACAGTCCTCTTTGTGAATACAGTCAGTTTGCAACAGAAAAGTATGATGAGCAATGGCCTGTGTAATCATAGATCCCATACAGGGAATAACACACATGAAGGGCACACTGAATAAGACCAATATCACAATCAATGGGGTCAACCACTTCAAAAGAATTTGCCACCAAGTTCCACTTTGAAACCAATCCCAGGGGCTCCAACCCTTATCTTCATCTAAAGTGTGTTGTAAGTGTAAAATGTCATTTAAATGGCTAATAATGTGAGAGAGATTCTGATTAAAATCTGGGATGTATGCAGCACTCCTGGCCAATAACATGACATACTCCTCCTTGTGCAGCTAATGTTAAATCTAAAGCTGTGAAACCTTGTTCCGTTAATACAGTTAGATTTTTCACTGTCCATGCTAACGCATTTATGTGATATGTAGCCAGGTAACTGCCATACATTGGAAAAAGAGTACCCATTACAATTTTGAAATCACTAATCCTCTGTTTCCCAGACAGCCTACCTATTAGTTGTTGCATATCTGGGGTTGTACTTCTCCGTGCCCTGGTGTGAATTTCAGTTTGATCAGGATGATAATAATGGGAGTATGATGTCTTCATTTTATGTGTGAGATTTGAACTTATGCTAATGTGTGGGATCAAAATAGCCATGTAGCATCTGCCACACCACCCTGGAGGAAGTAATGAGTAAACATTAGACCCTAAACATCCATACCCATCATCATTTGGCCAAAAAACAGTAGGATTATTGCTACAGTTAAAAGTATAATTTTTGCTCTTTAAGGTAAAATTTCCAGGAGCAATATAGAGAAAGTGAAATGCATTTCTACAAACAGAATCATGGTATCTTACTCCACAGGTTGCCGTCTTCACATCATTACACCTTGGTGAAAAACCTAGACTGAAATTATTTTCATTACAAGCTTTATTAAAACAGATTGGTGAAGTAAACAGTGTAGGATTTACCTTCATCAAGGACTTTTTAACAGCAAGCAAAGACTTCCCAATTCCAGTAGTGTTGAATATTCTTAACTTAGACCCAGTGTAATCAGTAACAGTGACATTCAATTTATTAAAATACCCTTCAGACAAATTTCTTACCAACCAATGTCTAACACCATTACTTGAATTTAGCAGATTGAGACGTGAGGTCATCGCTATTGTCACTCCAGCTGTCTCCTCTTCGCTCAGCGGCACATCATGGGGATTGCAGTCTTGTGTGAATGGGGTAGCAATGAATACACATAGCAGGAAGTGTTGATTCCCAGTCCTCTCATCGAAACAACCATTGTTTGGTACCACAGGTTGTGCGTATAGTCCACGTATTGTCCATTGTCCATGTCTTGCGGTCCATGTTTTGCGGGCTCCTCATCCTGGAATCAGAAATGGTCCCCCACCCCACAGTCATGAAAAGTATGGAACACAGAGTCATCAGTACCTTTGGTGCCATGCCTCCACCTGAGAGAGTACCCATCTGGGCCCCTATCTTCACCAGGTTTGAGACGGCTCTGTCCTTAGAAGGACAAAGCCCCCTTTGTAACTGGACTTACTCAGGGAAACAAGTTAGTTCACTTACAGGCACCCACAGTCTCTTAACGTGTGAAACGTGAATCCAAGATGGTCGTTCAGCAATACGTATGGCAGTGGGGGTGGGAGTGTCCAGTGTTGTCGGTGGTGGTTCTTTATGAAGACATAGTCTCCAGGTTGCAATGGGTTATCCGCTTTCTTTCTGTGGAGTAGAGAGAGCTCTTGACAGAATCAGTGTGCTCTGAGATGTATTTGTTAGACGTGATTAGTGGTGAGAGGTCAGGCAATACATAAGGATGGTATAGGGTTAATCATTAGTTTGATTGTACCATTTTTCTTTTTACAAAACCTGTACTTTGTGGGTGGTAGGCACTATGAAATTTGATCTTACTTCTTACAGCTTGGATTAAGTCTTGAACTGTTTGTGCCGTAAAATGAGTTCCATTATCTGCATAAATCAGTTCTGGAACCCCAACGGCGGGAAAAACGTGATTCATGTGCTGCGTTTGCTGAGGATGTGGGGTGAATTTCTATCCACCTTGTGAGGGTGTCAATCAACACCAAGCAATATCGTAGCTTCTCATTCCTCCTTGAGCATTATTTTATAAACAAATGATGCACTTTTGGCATGTTTTTGTTACTTCTTTCAAAATATTAGGACAGTTTTCCCAACATCCTCATCATTCCCTCCTGTTGGCACATGAATAGTTCATGTGCCACCAGGGCAGCCCATTTGTATAACATGGGTGGCAAAACAATTTTTCCATCAGGCAAGCCACATGTAACAGGAGGGAGGTCCAAATTATTTTAACAGTCTTTTAAAACATCAACATCAACATTATTAAAAAACAGACGGTTCTTAAAAAATCAATAGCAGTATAATGAGCAGCGATATCAGCCAAGCGTTTACTGGTTTTCCTGTGGAGGTGACAAACCCTGCAGGTTCAAGGTAGCGGTATGCAGGCAGCATGCGTTATAAGCATATTTACTGTCTGTACATATAGTTGCTTTTAGGTTAGTAGCTCATGTCCAATAGTTCAGCCATTGGAGGTGATGCAGGTTGTGGAATTTTACACAATCAGGACCCCAGACAATGTTGTCACAGCATAAGCAGTGGATGTTGACGTGTCGGGCTTTTTTAAAGATGAGCAGAAAAATAGAGAATGAAATAAAATAAAAGTCCTGTCCTAATTTAGCAAAGCTAACACACATAAGCATCAATAAGCTCTTTAAGTTCAGTCCTCAATTCTAAATTGGAGGCTGGTGTAACGTTTTTTTTTCCCTCTCTCCTCAAAATGTCATATGCTGTAGCAATTTTTCTTCATTTTCCCTCCTCTTTAGAGAAAATGACACTTCATTTATTTAGATGAAATCTATTTAACTTGAAGAATTTCTTTATTTAATTTTTTTTTTAGAAAAGATAAAATAAGTCATTAGTCTGCATTAGTCTGCATTAATAGAAGAAAACAAAGGTAATCTCAGTTTTTTTCTTTCTTCTTTCCTCAGCACTGTAGCTAGGCTGTCAGTTCTGCAAGTATGGGGGTGCAACTATGGGAGGTGCAAGTATGGGGGTTCCCCCTATAGCTCAAAGTGCAATGAGGTGTTATGAAAATAAAGTTGAATTGAATTCATTTATTTATTAATTTATTGATAATTTTTATGCATTATCTATTTTCCTGAGGGTTACTAATTATTTGCTAATTAATTTCTTTGATACCCCCTGCTTTGATACATGAAGACGCACATGCAGCAAAGTTACAGGGTATTTGCTTGATAAAAAGTGTGGGTAGCCCAATTCCTTCAAAAATAAGAGTTCAATAATCATAGCCTTTTTTTGTGACTTTTCTTGAACTAATTTACAGATTCCATTTAAGAGAAGCAAATAACTATCTGTGCATTTTTGATATGCTTCAGCATTGATGAATAAGATCAGTTTGTCCAGTTGAACACAGATGGGTTGAATTTGAATAAATGAATAAAGATTGTATCACACTCTTTCAGTCAACGGAAAGGTGGACCTTTTGCCTAATTAGAATTTGATTTAAATTTTTACCAGGAATATACAAAATGATTTTTATATATTCCTTGGTAAATTATGGGGTGAATGTAATTTACCCTGACCCAGCTTGGCCACTGCCGAATCAGGAAAAACACATTCCTCCTTACTGTCACATTTCTGAAATATGATGTTGCTGCACCATTTGTGGTGAGTAATATCAATATAAAATCATATAAACATTACATTTGTAAAGTCGAAGTCATTTGAATCAGTACACCTTATGTTATCTACAATGTCATACAAAGTCATACTTGGCTTCAAAAAATGTTTATCAACAAGGATCCTTTCTCCAAGATCTTTGTCTGATAATCCATAGCCCCTGGCAAATCATATGTGTCACACGTCAGTCCTGCACTGTCATGTTTCAATCTAAGGAAAAAAGGTCGGTAATGCGTCAAAATTGCTTTTAAAAATATGTAAACAGTTTATCACGTACGCAACATTAATCAAGACCCCACAAAGTTAGATTGAAAAGATAAAAATCCCAAACCTTGTAAAAATACCCATATTTAGACCACTTTTTCCACACAGATCAACCACACACATGCAGAGGATTGTTTTTATTTCCACAAGGTCGACGCAGCTCCTTCCATCCTCTCAACTCAGCCGTAACACAAAACTAGTCAACTCCTTCTGCTCAAGGCCACTATTTTCAGATACCTATAATTTCAAACATTTCTCAGAAGGATAACAATTAGACAATCAATCCTTTTATACCAAAAATTACAAACAGTTTAAAAACCTGCTCCCTCCGCCTTCGCAGAGAACTCAGAACTCTCATCCCTTTTCCTCACACTGGAGCCGTTTACAGAAACAAAAAAAAAATCTAAGCTGCAGCTGCCTCTAAGGCTCACACACACACAAAAATAAAATAACTGTTTCTCATTGTCCGTTTTAGCGTTATCCGGTTCCGTTGCCACTTAACCCGACCGTCTTTAGATCTTATAGTCTAGTATCAATATCTTATAACATAGAGTAAAGTTATTAACCTCTTGGGCTTCTTTTAATAATTTGCTGTATGGACCCTCCTTAGGATCTGTTACAGGATAAGTGGGGGGGGGGGCGCTCAGTTTTCTTCTGTTAGCTGTGACAGAGAATTTTCACTGTTTTGATTCTCACATGGTTTTTTTCTGATCCACTCCTTTCTTACTATTTTTGCATCCTTGGTTGGCTTTTATTCGGGCATCTGCAGCTGCTGCCAAAGATTTGCACATTTAAGTTCCAAATTTGGCTTTCTCTTATTTCCTTTGGTCACTAATTTTGCCGTCGACACTAAGGCTGCGCACTCATCCACATCTAATGTGGGTTTGAAGGAATAGTCCTTTTCCCATTTGCTCAGATATTTTTCAGGATCCTTTATCTGTTCTCTATCTTTTAACCGGTCATTGTAATGCGCTGTCTGCTCCCTTTCCTGCTGTTTAGTTTTTTGCTTAGTCTCTTTTTTCCCCACACAGTTACCCATTTTTCCCTTTTTTCTGCTGTTTTTATTATTTTTTAAACCCCTTGGTAATTCCACAGGAATTAAGATGCTTTACCAGGAAAAGTGTGAAACACCGTCACACTACCATTACAGCATAACCGCGACCTGATATTCTATTTTTAGTTCCAAAACTCGGGGATCTCAACCCAAAAACTTATTTTTGTCCCTGACCGGGGATTTCAACCCAAACCTTTTACCTCATTGCAACTACTTCCGCGCACTTTATTTACCTTTATTTACTTTTCGCGTTAGTCACTCGTAGTTGGATTTGGAGATTCTTGTAACATGTTTAACATTACTCACTCAAGGCTCGATTTTAGAGAATCTTCTAAACGCACATATAGTAAATAATAAAAAAGACGTCACTTACTTTTCTTTCTTTTAATTGAGGAGGATGGGCTTCACTAGACGACGTCTAGAGTCCCGCACAATCCAGATTTCCTCAATGGGGAGTCCAATACTGACTGTATGCAGTCAGACCATGTGCATGGATTTCCAACCTGGAGAGCGAGTCGCCTCCATCCATCGTCCAGATATTGCCCATCCGGGTCACGGCACCAAGTATGTCAGAATCTTGAAACTTTAGAGTGATCGTATGTTGGTTCGTTACCTCAAATAAGATTCATGACACAAGTATATTCCTCATATGAGCTCTTTACTTGCAAGGAGTGCCATACTTTTAACAGAAAATGCAGCACTCGCAATAAAAAACAATCAGGAAGTATTTATACATAGCCAGTCACACAAACATCTACTGGATACAATTCACAGTCATAATACGAGTATACAAAACACTGGCCTGGACTGAAAACATGGCCTTGCAGGTGTGCCCCAGACTCCAAGTTAATCATAGTCACAGCATTTCATAGGAAAACAAGATCAATTCTCCCTCACTTCCATACCCCTTATCATATACATAGTCTGGTCTGGTGAGACACTTTGACTTCTAAGCACATCTTAATGAAGGACACTCAATGGGTCCACTTATTACAGAAAAACAATACAGTATGCTATAAACTCATAGAAGATGCATACAGTATACATTTTAATCATATAAAATAGTTATGCAATGATAATGATGTTAGTAATTATAAAATGATAAATGAATGAACATGCATGATAAACAATTTTCTGACATGTACTGTAAATTGAATAGTAGACACTGATAAAGGTAAGTACATGTAAATTGAATGTTACGTCATCATTGTTCAAAATTCAGAGAATTTCAAGAAATATAAAAGAATTTTGCATCATATAAAATGAAAATACCCGTACATGTAAACAAAAATGTAAAAAACATGTGGCCATAGTTCAAAAAGTTGACCTGATTGAGCAAAACCAATGTGATTTTTGGATTCAGCACATCAAAATTGTTCTAAATCAGCTAAAAAAAACTTTGACAATAAATTTGGTGTTGACCAGTGTTATTTAATTTAAATGGTACGCTGTTGTCATATGAAGAATTTGTGTCTACAGTCAACTTTTCATGCTCAGTTAAAGAATTTCATTTTGTTAAGAATGTGATCCCTGATGGGGTAATCAGGCTTTTTAGAACTATATCACATTTATCAAATAGAGAACCCTGTCTGGACCCTTCTCATACTGTGGTGGGAAAAGCTTGTTTCCATCCCAATTTAAAAACAAATAAAAATATTAAAGCCTTATTTCAAAGGGAGATCACATCTACTCCCACTGCAGCTTATTTCTGGAATAGTCACATTAGTGATTTAAGGTGGACACAGATCTGGGGTTTATTTAATAATTTATTTTAAGAAATAAAGTTAAAGAAATATCATCTAAAAAAAATTAATAGATATTATCTGACCAAAGTGTTTTTAACATGATTTAAGATAAGATAAGATAAGCCTTTATTAGTCCCACAATGGGGAAATTCCAGGATTGCAACAGCATAGGGATAGCAACACTCAGAGCAACAATCAGAAGGCAAGAAAAAACAACATCTAGTAAACATATGTCCATATTACTATAAATGTATATATATAGACACACAGTGCAGAGCATTATGGCTGGTGGATGTGCAGCAGAAAGTCTAAGCTCTCTCTTCGCGGATGCAGCGGGCCAGCTGGAAGTCTTTGGGCATGATGGTGACCCCCTTAGCGAAGAAGAGACCACCAGGTGGGTCTCGCTGGTCTCCTGCAGAGCCATGACGGCGAAACTCAGGAAACGCAGGACGGTCTTGAAGTCCTGAGCGATCTCCCTCACCAGGCGCTGGACGGGCAGCTTACGGATGAGCAGCTCCGTGGATTTCTGGTAGCGACGGATCTCTCTCAGAGCCACGGACCTGTGACGGCGAGGCCTCTTCACTCTGCCGGTGGCCAGAGCGCCTCTCCGAGCAGCCCTGTGGCTAGCTGTCTCCTGGGGGGCTTCTTCCTCCAGTAGATTTTACGGGCGGTCTGCTTGGTTCTTGCCATCGCTCTTTATTATTCTGTCTTATATTTCTTTCACGCCGCCTAAACTCCAGCCCGGCACCCGCTTCGTTTTCGCTACAGCTCCCGGTATGTCGAGTTTCCCATTAGCACCGGGCAGCGGCCAAGTGCTAGCTAGCACTAGCTCCTCCCCGCTGTAACGTCTCCCGCTGCAAACCGTGGCTCCGTCCGCTGACCCGGGAGACCCCCGGGGCGATCCGTGCGTCCGTGATATATATACAGAGTGAAAGGTGTAGAAAGAAGAAGGAAGATTAAAAAAAGGCTGTTGCAACAGGCAGCCGACTCGTGTGGCGCCGCCGGTCCGGCGGCGCCACGGATTTAATTCTGATATTGATATTACGCGTTCATTTTGTGGTCTATATCCAAAAGACTTAGGCCATTTGTTTTGGAAATGTGTTTATGTGAAAGCTTTCTGGTTAGATCTGTGCCAATATATAGACAACAAAATTAGTTTAGATTATATTTTATGTTTTGAAAATGTCTTATTTGGTTATACAGATAATATCGGTACAAAGAGAGATTTTTTTTCTATATTCTGATTTTACTCCTTTTTTATAGTAATTTTTTTTATTCATAAATGTAAATTTAGCAATTAAAAAACCTTTATTTAAAATGTTTCCATTAGATTTCAACACTTATGTTAAAACTATTATTGGTTTGAGCAGCCAGAAAGCTATAAAAACATATCAAATCTTGCAAGAATTCGACATGTTTGTTTAGCTTGCTATTTGCTTAGCTGTTTCTTTATAAATTGGGGAAGAAGATTCCCACTGCAAGATATTATTTTAAACTTTTTTGTGTTCCATTTTATTTATTTTTCCTTTTCTTAGGCTGCTGTTGTTTTTTGCATTGTCTGTATGAGTCCCTGGCTTGTAATGTGAATTTCTGAGATTTAAATGTAAATTTTCTTGATTAATAATAATTAAAAAAAGGCTCACGGCTGCCATCTTTGGATGAGATCTCGCCGCCTTAGCAGAGCTGTGAGCATCCGTAAGGATCCAAGTCACCGTGGACGCAGCCTTTTTACATCTGGCAAGCGTCACAGGACCCTGTATGCCCGCACCAACAGGCTGAAGAACAGTTTTTACCCTAATGCTGTTACATTGATGAACAGTCTTATTTACAAACCCGCCATCTCTCCAAACTGATTTTTAAACTGATTTTATATGGACTGTTCTGTGCGCGAGCGTGCATGCACACGCTGGCAGCTGGATTCACACTCACTGGGTTTTGTAGTCAGCTATGTGTAATTTCTGTGATACTTGCAATGTGCAATAGTGTGATCTGTGTATTTTTACCCTGTATTGTGAATCACACACATATTTACAGTATACTTAGTCAGCTGCATTAATTAATTTTGAATACTTTTAATTACATTTTATCTTGTCTTTGTACTTTGTGCTGCTAGATTTCTATTTTTATGTTTATTTAACATTTTTCTTGCGAATATGCTGATTGGTGGCATCTTAGGTTTGCTCTAAACAATGTCTGGTTGTGCTTGTGTGTAATGACAAAGTTAAGACAATCACTTAAGCTGCATGGAATCTTTGAGAATTTTCTAGCATTTTTTTTTAAGTTTTCCAGTTTACTGTGACAAAATCTTTACCAAAGCAGCATGCAGCACATTTTCAGAAGGCATCACCAGTGCACTGGAGAGTAGAAGACTGAAAGTCAGTAGAAGCAAGACAGTACACGTGCATAAAAAATGAGAGGGAGGCAGGTGTAACACTAAAGATATAAGGAGTAGAAGTTGTGACAGTAGATGAGTATAAATACCTGCGGTCAACCTTCCAATGTAATGGACAGTGCACAAGAAAGGTGAAGAAGAGAATACAGGCAGGGTGGAGTGGGTGGGGGCGAGTATCGGGGTGGTTTGTGACAGAAGGATAGCAGCTACAGTGAAAGGGAAGGTTTACAAGACAGCAGTGTGTGGTGTTGTGTTCCGGCACATTATTGTGAAGTGCAGTGTAGTGACGTGCACTTCCCGTCACGTCACTGCTCCACCTCTTATAAGGCAGAGGGCGTCCATCTTACGCTCTCTTTGTCGGATGCCTCTCACTGGTGCGTACCGTGTGACTGCTTCTGTACATAGTTCAATAAAGCTGTGTTCGCCAACAATCATCCTGCCTTATCCTTCACCCAGGTATTTCCATACATAATATTTGGAAATCGAGGATTAACTCATGGAGGTGTGCATCACCCCACTTCCTCCCTTTCTCGAACTCCCGGGCGAACCACCGGTTTTATGGCCACATTGGTGGGAGGCCTATCAGACGTATATTACGACGCTGGGCCTCGGGGAACTCGATAAGGCAAGAGAGCGGGCATTTCTCATTAACAACCTGGGTGTGGAGGGCCAGAGGGTCCTGCAGACACTCGGCACGGCGGACTCACGTGAGGACATTGTGAAGCTGCTCGCTAAACGTTTCTCTACCCCAGACAATGTGACTGTCTGGAGGATTCATTTGCGGCAGCGATATCAGTGGGTAGGTGAGCCTATCCACCAATATGTCATTGATTTGAAGCAGCTAACCAGCGAGTGTTGTTTTGGACTGCTTGAAGATGAAATGGTACCCAATCAACTAGCAGAGCACACGTGTAACGCTGAGCTGCATGCTAGGCTATTAATGGTGCCTAATGACTTAATGTTAGCTAAAGCAATGGAGCTAGCTCTCCAGTGGGAAGCCATTGTTAAGCTAGCTGTGGAGCTAAATTGGTGCCAGCCACAAAAACAGCTGGAGCCGCTTGCCTCAGCTAATGTTGCAGACCCTGATAGTGAAGATAACTCAGATGAAGATTTTTGGCAAGTCAATGCTGCCAGCCAAAGGTCTGCCCTGGGAAACTCCTGTTGCAGGGGTTGTGGGTCCGCGACGTGCCACCATAAAGCTAAGAAATGCCTGGCTAAAGGAAAACATTACAGTAGATGTGGACGCTTGAATCATTATGCCAGGGTGTGCCGTTTGTTTTACCCGGGGAACCCATCGGAGAAACCACCCCACTTGCCCCCGACAAACACTGGAAGTGAACAGTACGAAGTGCTAACAGACGCCACGGCGGTCAAGTCGACCAGTTTTCACTCAGGGTCGGTACCCATGCCAATGAGCAACACCATGCTAGCCCCAGATGCCTCCGGTACTTGGCCACAATTGACTGGGGGGGGGGGGGGGGTCTGCAGCTACAATGGTGAACACTACAACGTTTATAGAAGAGGATGGGGCCAGACTGACGACATGGAGTTACCGCATGCTCAGCAGCAACACACTGGACCGAGTAAAATTCCACCCCAGGATATGGATTTGGTTCGGGTTCGGGGTGAAGGACGTCCACGGTGAAGATGGGCCAAACTGCAGCCAGCAAAACATCTAGAGTGGCTGTGGAGCTCAAGTCCAGGCAAGCGCTCAGTTCTGTCTTAACATCTACAGATATTGAGAATTCTTGTCTGGCTCAGGGTAAGGAGAATCAGTTGCAGATGTCCTCTGTTCCTGAGCTCTCCTCACCGGGCTCCACTGCTGCTGGTGATTTCTAGCTGGTGTTTTTCCCCTTTCCTGGGGTCCTGGACGGTGGTGGGGCTCGAGCTCAGGCAAGTTCTCTTTTTTGTTTTCACATCTGTCTTAGAGAAATCTTGCCTGGCTCTTGGTGGGGAGGGCCAGATACAGCCATCCGCTGCACCTAAGCTCTCCTCGCTGGGCTCCACTGCTGCCGGTGACTCTGACTCAGTGTCTGTCTTCTCCCGAGATCTCCGTGGGTGCTGTTCACCAACCGTTCAAGGCCTCTGTGGGTGCTGCTCCCCAGTCCGGAGCCTCCGTGGGTGCTGCTCCCCCTCCGTTTGAGGTCTCTGTGGGGGCTGCTCCCCCTCCATTTGAGGTCTCCATGGGGGCTGCTCCCCCTCAGTTTGAGGTCTCCGTGGAAGCCACTATGCCCCAGCCTGGGGCCTCCACGGGCGCAGCTACGCCCCAGTCTGAGGCCTCCATGGGTGCAGTCACGCCTCAGTCCAGGGGCACCGTGGGTGCAGCGACTCAGCCTGGGGTCCCATTGGTTGACCGCCTCCTTGGCTTGGTGCTCTTGCGGGTCAGGCTGGGCATCATGGGTGCTACGCCCCAGTCCAGGGCCGCCGTGGGTGCTACGTCCCAGCCTGGGGCTGCTGTGGGTGCTACATCCCAGCCCGGGGCCACCGTGGGTGCTGTGCCTCAGCCTGAGGTCATCAGGGACTCCCCATCCTCGCCAGAGGTCCCCATGGCACAGCCTCTTTCCTCATCCGGCCCCCCTCGCTGGCCGACCACCACCATCACCGGTCAACACCGTTGGCCAGCAGTTTTTGTTGGAGGTCAATCCGCCACTGACAATTCCGCATTCCCCATACTGATGACCAGGCGAGTTGCTGGGGGCCTGGGTTCCAGCTGCCACCTGGTGCCGTGCCCAGTTTCTGGTCTAGTTTAGTGTTTTTCTCTGTGCTTGTTCCTTGTTTTCATGTCTGTTGTATTTTGTTCCTGTTTTTATTTTTGTCATTTTGCATCTGTAGTATTTGTCATCTGTCTGAGCGTATGTTTTCACAGAGCTCAGACTCTCACTTTATTTCTAGGTTTTGTCTGTTAGTATGATTTTGTTAGTTTCTGTCTATAGTTTGGTTTGTTGACACTTATGCCTCCCCTTTTCCAGACCCACCCACTAGCTGCTCACAGTCTGCTCTCCTCAGCTGTAAGCAGTTAGTCAATTAGGTCACCTGCTCACTCAGCGACGCACATCTGCGGCTCATTTTTTCTTCCATGTATTTAAGCACTGCCTGTCCACTATCTCATTGTGGCATTATTGAATGTTTCCAAGACTGACTCCTACTTTGATAATCCCCTGTGTTCACAGAGCGATTTTGGCACAGGAACACCATTGCTGTAAGCTATTGTTTGTTATATTTTTGGATTCTCTGCACTATTTTGGACTTGTATGTTCTTTTCGTTAATAAATGTCACAAATACAGTTCAGCGCCTGGGTTTGTTTTCCTGCCCTGGAGGGGCATTCATAACAGTTTTATTATGTACATTTTGGGTTCTGTTGTGTTTGTATCTTTATGCTTTCCGGTTGTGTTTTATTTTGACAGCGCTGTGCAGCTTCCAGCTGTCCTATCCTATCCTATTCTATGGCTGTCCTTTGTTGCCGAAGATGACTGTCATGTGTTTGAGTTGAGGTCTATGTCAAGCAGGCTCTCATGTGGGCAGTCAGACCCGCTCGAGATCTGCAGAAATGCTGACAACTGTTGCAATGGAAAATGCTTGGAGTAGCTGCCGAGTGTCGTCGGTCATGTGCATGCTGATATTCTTGCTGGTGTTGCTCTTCTACGGCTGACGTGGTTTTCCTCAACAGTCCTCGCCATTTGACTCTCTGGCGTGCCTCTTCCTCCCAGGTATCATGGGGGATGCCAGTTCTCTTCATATACCACTTTAAGTCATCTTTGAAATGCTTTTTTTGTCCTCCATGGCTCCTTTTTCCCTTGGCTCAGTTCTGAGTAGAACACAGCTTTTGGCAGTCTGCTGTTGGCCAGCCGACGTACATGTCCTGCCCAATGAAGCTGTGACACGGTTTTTAGGGCTTCAACACTGACTGTGTGCACGGCACAGTACCTCAACATCTGGGATACAGTCTTGCAACTTGATGTTGAGGATGGAGCGTAGGTGGGGAAGCTGGAGTCTTGTCAGGGCCCTGATGTGTCTGCGGTAAAGAGTGGTGCACTTGATGGAGTAGAGCAGGCAAGGGAGAACTGCAGCTGAAAAAACCTTCACTTTGGTTTTCGTGCTGATGTCTTGACAACTCCAAAGTCTCTTGTGTAGCGCACCATAGGCCTTTGTGGCAGACTGGATCCTCCTTTCCACTTCCAAATCTGCAGAGTTGGTGTTTGTGACGGTGCTGCCCAAGTAAGTGAAAGACTCGGTTGTCTTCAGTGGTTCATCATGGACTGTAATAATTTCTGGCAGTTCAGTGGACATCGGAGGAGGCTGGTAGAGCAGCTCGGTCTTGGATATGTTGATCTTTAAGCCAAACATATCAGCTGCAAAGGAGAAATGATCCACAATCTGCTGCATATCAACTGCATTATTGGCCACAAGGATGGAGTCATCAGCATAGAGCAGTTCTCTGATACACCTCTCCTGTTTTTGTGTGGGCACGAAGCCAGCAATGGTTGAACAGTTTGCCATCTGTCCTTGTGCGGAGGAACACACCCTTGTTGGGGCCTTTGTTCATAATGTCCAGCACAGCTGTGAGATAGAGGGAGAAAAGAGTTGGTGCCAGTACACACCCTTGCTTCACGCCGTGGTTGACCACAAAGGCATCACTGGGTTCACCGCTGACTGAGACTTGTGCCTTCATTCCATAGTGGAACTGCTTGATGATGTTAACAAGCTTGTAAGGGCATCCATAGGTTTCAAGGACCTTCCAGAGGGTTGTGCAGTCAACGGTGTCAAATGCCTTTGTGAAGTCAACAAAGACAACATACAATGGCTGGTGCTGCTCTGCTGCCTTCTCTTGAAGCTGCCGTAAAGTGAATATCATGTCAACAGTGGAACGGCCAACCCAAAATCCACACTGACATTCAGGGAGAACTTCTTCCAAATTGATTTTCAGTCTGTTCAAGACAATCTTGGCAAGGACTTTGCCAGCTATGGCCAGTAGTGATATTCCCCGGTGGTTTCTGCACTCTGCATGGTCGCCCTTTCTCTTGTAGATGGTGACAATTAAAGCGTCTCGAAAGTCTTGAGCCTTGCACAACTTTTCGCCACCATTTTTCAGGATATCTGAGGAAATGCCATCCAGACCCAGTGCTTTGCCATTTGCCGTTGACTTCAGAGCATTCTTGAATTCCTTTATGCCGATTTCCCCACACAGCTCATTCCTTGTGGGTCTCCTCTTCAGCTGCTGACATGCATCTGGGTGTGCAGATCCTTCTTGGTTTAGCAGGCTGTTGAAGTGCTCCTTCCATCTGGCCTTGATGTCTTGAAGGTCTGTGAGCAGCTTACTACCATCCACTGACTTCATTGGGGCGACAGTGTAGCTCTTGGGTCCATAGATTGCGTTCAACCCGGCAAACAGTCCATGATAATTATGGTTGTCTGCCATATGCTGCAATTCTTCTGCTCTCTTCTGCCACCAGTCATTCTTAAGAGCACTCACTTCCCTCTGCACCTTGGCCTTGATTTCAGCAAGTGCACTCTTGCTCCTTTCAGAGTTCTCCTGAAGATTCCGAAAATGCCTGCATCTCTTATCTTCTAGGAGCCTCTCAATTTCATTACCATGCTCCCAGAACCAATCAGGAGTCTTTCTGTGGGGATAGCCTAGTGTTTCCTTGCTTGCAGAGTACACTGCTTCCTTCAGAGCTTTCCAATGCCGATCTAACTCCTCTCCAGCCAGCTGAACACTCTCCAATGCAGCTCCTATCGCCTTTGTCAGTTCTTGACAGTGCTCAGTATTTGTCAGCTTGCTAATGTCCAGTTTCTAAGGCTTGGCACTAGCAGGAGTTTTCCTGCAAGGCATAGTGATCTTCATTCTGAGTTGGCATCTCACAAGGTAGTGATCAGTAGAACACTCTGGTCCACGCATTGCTTTTGTGCATAGTACATCTGCCAAGTCTGACTTTCTCGTGATGGCATAGTTGAGCAAGTGGTAGTGACCTGAGCATGGGTGCTTCCAGGTGAAGTAGTTCTTGTTGGGCTGGTAGAAAAACGTGTTGGTAATGCTGAGCTCTAGTTGTGCACAGAAGCTCAGTAGGAGCTCCCCAGTGGACTTCTTTTTCCTCTTGCCAAACTTGCCAATGATGCTCATGTAGGTTTCCCAGTTCGTCCCGACTCAAGCATTGAAGTCACCTAATATTAGGAGCTTGTCTTCTCTGGGGACCTTAAGCACTACTTGAGTGAGTTCTTGATAGAAGGTCTCCTTCTCCTCAACAGTGTAAGTCATCATGGGGGCATACACGTTCACCAGAGTCAAGTATCTTCCTCTCTCAATTGGCACTCTCAAAGACATGAGCCTGGGTGAGATCACTGTAGGAAGTGATGTCAGCTTCTTGGCAATCGTGATGTGATCTGCAAAGGGAAGTCCAGCTTCTCTAGGCCCTGCAGTCTTGCCAACCCAGAAGAAGGTGTATTCCTCTTCTTGGAGTTGGCCTTGTGTTTCTAAACGTGTTTCCTGGAGAGCTGCAATCTCAATGCCAAACAGTTGCAATTCCCTTGCAATCAACGCAGTCCTTCGTTCTGGTCAGTTGTCTCTATCTAGTATAGTTAGCACAGTCCATGTCACAACAGTTATCCTCTTCTTCTTACAGTTTCTACCTCTAAAAGTGAAGTCCCGCTGACCGCGGTTAGCCAGCCAGGTGTGATCTGAGCATGCTTTCTTTACCCCACCTTTTCTAGGGGCTTCCAATTCTAGGGCAGGCAGTTCTATCCCTAAAGAGGGCTGCCTGGACACTTGCATTGCTGCCTTAACAGGCTGATACTCATGAATCAGCTAGAGTTATGACCATCAAATGCAAGCCACCTGTGTGCAGAGCTCCTGCTAGCAACTCAAACCTGCTGTCGACGCATTCACTCCATTGGCACAGGGCTTCCTCCAATCTTGAATATTCAAACACAATGCCTTGCACAGTTCCATAGGCAGTTGGTGTAGTGCCTCCACCAGACTGCCTCACTGGGCCTCAACGCCTGATGCAATGTGGTGCACAAGAGTGCAACGTACATTGTTGACGAGGAGGTCGTCCCACAGTAGCAGCTCACTTGCAAGTTGATGCCATCCGTTTGTCTCGGTTGAGGCTAATCCGCATGCCATCTGGTGTTCACGCCATTGGCTCTGTGATGAGCTCTTCTGCCGCTTGCACCACCAGACATCCTGCTGTCAATGTCTGGACCTGTGTCTCTAGGTAGGGAGGCAAGAGGGTACCATCACTTGCCCAAGGTGAACCTTCAGACTAATGGAGGGAAGGAGTCATCTTACTTCTCCATTCTAGACCGGCTCCAAGCCAAGGTCTAGCCACTGCCCAGCTGTCAAACAGTTTGGAGCTGCACAACTGCTATTCATTCTGTTACTCATGGATCTACACCTATGTCTAATTAGGTATTGCATATACGGGCTCGACAAACATCTGGGGTTTGTCAGGTCCTTCTTCCACATTACTCCGTCCTCAGGAGCGGAGTGTTTCATCCTGAGTGTGTTTGGGGCTGATGTTGAGGAGAGGTGGGTAGCTCTATCCAGGTATGTGCTTCCCTTATTTCTAGCCGTGAGCCCCGCTGCCTTCAGGAGTGCTCTGGCTAGATTCTGCCCCTGGCCAGGCGTTCCCTGGCTTCATGTCCCCCTGGACGTTGAGCTCCACTCTCCTCCGGCGTTTACCATGTACTTGTTTGTTAGTGCCATACACCTTATAATTTAGTTCTTGTATGTTAACGTTCGTGTCTGTCTTTACATTAATAAATGTGCAGAAACCACAGTGTGCCTTTGGTGTCTTTCAATAGCCCTTGAAAAGGGCTGTTCATGACAAAAAGATAAAAGAAAATATAAGAATAAGAAACCGAAAAGGGTGTAGGCTGAAGATGAGGCTTATATAACACCTACCCATAATATTGTACAACAAAAAATCATTCATTCATTCATTCATCTTCTTGAACGCTCAGTGCTCTATGGGCCGGAGCCCACTCCAGCATCTCTGAGCGGAAGGCAGGGCATACCCCGGACAGATCGCCAGTTCATCGCAGACAACAAAAACTTAAACTCGCAAAATAAGTCAAGTCCATCTTAAATGAAAACAGAAACAAATTCCAGCAAAGAAGTACCAGTCTTACAGAATCAACATAGATGTCAAATTAATTAGCCACTTAAGCACCATTTCTCTGCTCAACATGACAATACTGAGGAATTATATTTTCTTTATACATTTTTTTTTAACATTTCAAATGTACTACACATTTTAATTTTGTCTGGACAACAGTTCCATAAAATACTGCCAACAACAGAAACTGTCATGGCCGCCAATCACGGCACCTGTGCACGCACCTGTCTGTCATCTCTTGCGGCCTATTTATTCCACCAGGACCAGTGCTGGGCGTGGAGTCGTCTGATTCTCTATGCTGAATCCTGTTACGCCTGCCTCTGTGCTTCCCAGCACTCCACACTTCAGTCGTCGGCTTCCTAGCTCTGCTGAACCCCATCCGGGCCGGTTCCACCCGGACCATCTACCAAGTAAGCCTTTACGCTTCTCATCTTGTCTGATTCCCCTGTGCACAGGCGGAGATCCACGGCGGCGGTCCTCCATCTCCCTCCAGGCGGTGGACTCATCCTCTCACCTCCAGCTCGTCAGCCTCCAGCAGGCACTGTCCTCCTGGCTGCAGCTTCGGCACTACCTGAGCTTCTTCACATCCTTTGACAGTAAGCGCTATAACATCTCTAGAGCTGCATAGGTTAAACTGTAATCTAACAGCCCTTGTCTCGTTTCAGGGTTGCCAGGTCGTACGGTGCTCTGCCGGCCCCAGCTGGAGATTACGGATCGCACTACACCACATTACACTACATACCCCGCACGCACGCACCCACTCATTCACATTTACATTAAGTACGTTGATTGTATTTACTCTGGGTCGTGTCTGCTCTGGGGTCACCTAAACCATGTCAGTATGACTCCGCCAAGTGACCCGGCAGACAGCGCACTAGCGTGCAGAGTTAACCACCTAGAGTCTCGGGTAGATCAATTAACGTACCAGCAGCAGGTGATGCTAAACCAGTTAGCCCGCATCACCGATCAGCTAGATCAGTTGGTTAGCCCACGGGGTTTCCCCGCAGCTCCAACTAGCTCCTCTGCTCCCGCAAGCTCTACCGCTAGCTCCACCGCTAGTTCTACACCTAGCCCTTCCTCTCCGGGCCCCGCTTGTCGGTTCACTCCCGTCCCTACTCCCGCTCATTTTAGAGGCATATTGGGGGAGGCCAGGGGGTTCCTCATGCAGTGCGACATAGTGTTCCAACGGGTACCTGGGGATTTTCCCACTGACCAGAGCCGTATCGGCTATATGATCAATTTGTTAGAGGGATGGGCTTTAGCTTGGGCTTATGCGGTAATGGCTAGGGCTTATTATGCTTCAATGACTTATTCACAACTCACACAGGAATTCCAGGAGGTATTCAGTCACTCGGACCGAGAGGACGTACTCACCTCTCGTCTGTTAAATCTTTGACAGGGGTCGAGGGCGGTCGCCGACTATGCCGTGGACTTCCAGGTCATGGCTACGGAGATCGGGTGGGAGGATGCATCTCTGAGTAGTATATTCATTAGGAGTTTGAGCCCTAGCCTGCGGGACGAGTTGGCCCGCCTGCAGAAACCCTCTACACTGCATGAGTGTATCTCCCTGGCTATTAGCATTGATAACCGTCTGAGAGAGCGGGCGGCTGAGCGCAGAACTTCCGGCTGCTCGGGTAGCATGTCGTGCCGCTCCCTCCAGCCTCCCCTGCTTGCCCTCCCATCAGCTGACATCCCTGAGGACCAAGAGCCTATGGTTATGGGTGGGTCGAAGCTTCCTGTCGCGGAGAGACAGCGCCGCTGAGAGTTGGGGTTGTGCGTTTATTGTGGGAGCGGGGAGCATGACCTTGATTCCTGTCCCAAGCGGCCAAAAGGGGGAGTCCGTGCATCGCAGTAGGGGGTCTCACGGACATAACCCGCAATAATCCCCTCACCCATTTTTTGATTCCTATTTGGTTTTGTTTTGGTCACAAGGAACACAACACACATGCACTCACTGACTCAGGGGCCGAGCAGAGCTTCATTTCTAGTAGCCTGGCAACCCGTCTGGGTCTCCCTATGCAGCCGTTGAAGACTCCTCTCAACCTCATAGCCCTGTCTAAAGCCTCGCTAGCCACTGTCACTCATCGGGTCACCTCGGTGCCAGTTATCATTTCAGGCAACCATCGGGAGGAGTTGGATCTGTATGTCCTGCCGGTGTTATCCTCTCCGGTCATCCTGGGCTATCCTTGGCTGCGCCTGCATAACCCGTCAATTGACTGGCGTTCGGGGAGTGTGGTTTCATGGAGCCCTTCTGCCTAAGTGCCTGTTTGCAGTCTGCTGCATGCTCGCCTGCCACACCTCTGGGTGTCCCGGCCTCTCCCCCTCCCGACCTGTCGAAAGTGCCACCGGAATATTATGACCTTGGGGCCGTTTTCAGCAAATCCCAGGCCCTTTCCCTCCCCCCTCACCAGCAGTATGACTGTGCAATTAATCTTCGGGCCGGTGCTCCGCTGCCATGTAGCAGACTTTACAATGTGTCTGCTCAATGTGTGATCTATTGTCTGCTAATTGTGCCACAGAGAGGTTTGTTTCTCCATAATCAAAATTTAGCTTACATAAGCTGTATTCTGATGTTGAAGTTTTTTTCTCTCACCCATTGTGTCTTTTTCCCTCCCCTTATCTTCCCTTATTCCCCATCTTTTTTGATTAGGCGCCATGATGGCTGCCGTGTCGTTGTGATATGCTTACACAGTGTTCCAATGTCAGGTCAAATTCCTCGTGTGTTTTCTACATGCTTGGCAATAAAGCTTTTTCTGATTCTGATTCTGATTCTGCTCCGGAGCGCGCGGCCATGGACTCGTATATTAAGGAGTCATTAAGCTCAGGCATAATTAGACCTTCATCTTTGGCGGTAGGGGTGGGCCTCTTTTTTTGTGGGAAAGAAGGATGGCTCTCTCAGGCCCTGTATTGATTTCCTGGAGCTTAATAACATCACCATCAAGGATAAGTACACCCTCCCTCTTATCAACTCAGCGTTCGATTCCCTCCTGGGGGCCTGCTGCTTTACTAAGTTAGACCTGCGCAATGCCTATCACCTGGTGCAGATACTGGAGGGGGATGAGTGGAAGACGGCCTTTAGGACCCCTAGCGGGCATTTTGAATACCTGGTTATGCCGTTCGGGCTGACCAATGCCCCAGCCATTTTTCAACGCCTTATTAATGATGTTCTGAGGGATTTTCTGAGCACTTTTGTTTTTGTTTACCTTGACGATATCCTCATTTTTTTCTCAGTCCATGGAGGAGCATCAGATTCATGTCAGGCGGGTCTTGCAGCGGCTGCTGGAGAATAAACTCTTCGTGAAGGCAGAAAAGTGCGAGTTCCATGTCTCCCAGACCTCCTTTTTTGGCTTCATCAACGCACCGAAGGAAATTATCCCAGACCCAGCCAAGGTGAAGGCAGTGGTGGACTGGCCTACTCCCTCTTCGAGGAAGCAGCTCCTGCAGTTCCTGGGCTTCGCGAACTTTTATCGTCGCTTTGTGAAGGACTACAGCCGCATCGCCCTCCCCCTCACCAACTTGACCTCCACCAAGGTGCCTTTTCGCTGGACGGAAGAGGCGGACGCTGCATTCTCTGAGCTGAAGGTCAGGTTCTCGTCGTCGCCGATTCTGACACAGGTTTATCCCGCTCTTCCGTGCCTGGTGGAGGTGGACGCCTCAGACTCAGGGGTGGGGGCCGTTTTGTCCCAGCGCTCTCCGGCTGACGGTAAGATCCGCCCCTGCGCCTACTTCTCTCGCCGCCTGTCCCCAGCGGAGTGCAATTACAACATCAGTGACAAAGAGCTGTTGGCAGTTAAACTGGCCTTGGAGGAGTGGCAGCACTGGCTGGAGGGAGCGTCACAGCCGTTCATAGTCTGGACCGACCATAAAAACCTGGAGTACCTTCGGACCGCTAAGCGATTGAACGCCCGACAGGCCTGCTGATCGCTCTTCTTTGGACGATTCGACTTCACCATCACCTACCTCCCTGAGTCAAAGAATACCAAGCCCGATGCCCTGTCTCACCAGTTCGCCCCGGAGACGGTAGAGAAGGCTGAGCACCCCATCCTTTCCCATGCATGCATCGTGGGTGCCCTCTCTTGGGGTATTAGGGATAAGGTCATAAGGGCGCAGTCTGACGAGGCCGACCCCCGGGGGGGCAGCGGGCAAGTTATTCATCCCTGCAGCGGTCCAAGGGGAGGTCATCCAGTGGGGGCATACCTCCAAGTTTGCCTGCCACTCGGGAAGGGCACGCACTGTGGCGCTCCTACAGAGGTCGTTTTGGTGGCCGTCCCTGCAGAAGGACATGGAAGAGTACATCTGCGCCTGCCCTGAGTGCGCAACGGGGAAGACGTCCTCTTCACCACCGGCCGGGCTGCTTCATCCCCTCCCTGTCCCGGGCAGGCCGTGGTCCCACGTGGCTCTAGATTTCATCATCGGTCTACCCACATCCAACAATTTCACCACCATCCTCATGCTGATGGACAGGTTTTCTAAAGCCACCCACTTCATTCCTCTGCGGGGGCTGCCATCAGCCAAGGAGATTGCTCAACTGCACGGCATCCCGCAGGGCATCATCTCAGACCGAGGGCCCCAGTTCGTCTCCAGGGTTTGGAGGTCATTCTGCGCCACCCTGGGGGCTACAGCAAGTTTGTCTTCTGGTTACCACCCCCAGTCCAATGGACAATGTGAACGAGCCAACCAGGAGGTGGAAGCAGTGCTGCGGTGTGTCGCAGCCGCCAACCCGTCATCGTGGAGCACACACCTCCCCTGGATCGAATACGCCATAACACAGCAGTGTCTACAGCCACCGGCATGTCTCCCTTCGAGGCCCCGTTGGGTTACATCCCCCCGCTGTTTCCAGAAGAGGAGGGGGACATCGCCGTTCCTTTGGTTCGTGCCCACCTGAGGCGTTGTCGATGGATCTGGAGGACAGCCAGAGCAACACTACAATGGACGGTGGAACGCAACACCACGGTGGCCAACCAACGCAGGGTTCCAGGTCCAGTCTACCAGGTGGGTCAGCAGGTATGGCTTTCCACTAAACACATCAACCTGAAGGCTGAGTGTAAGAAGACTGCCCAACGGTTCATTGGTCCCTTTCCCATATGTTGGATCATTAACCCGGTGTCTGTGCGCCTAACTCTCCCCCCCCCCTTCCTCCACATCTGTCCAACCTTTCATATCTCTCAGGTGAAGCCCGTCTCCTCCAGCCCTTTGTGTACCCCTCCCAGGTCTCCACCTCCACCGAGGGTGATCGACGGCGACCCGGCGTGGTCCGTCTCTTCCATCTTGGACGTCCACCGCAGGGGTTGTGGCCTACAGTACCTGGTGGACTGGGAGGGCTACGGGGCGGAGTGGAGGTCCTCAGTGCATCCCTCCTTCGTGATCGACATCAGGGACTTCCATCGGACGCACCCGGGTAGGTTGGAACGCCCGCCGAGAGGCGTACCGTCGGGATGGGGGAAGTACTGTCATGGCCGCCGATCATGGCACCTGTGCACGCACCTGCCTGTCATTTCTTGCAGCCTATTTATTCCACCAGGACCAGTGCTGGGCGTGGAGTCGTCTGATTCTCTATGCTGAATCCTGTCACGCCTGCCTCCGTGCTTCCCAGCACTCCACACTTCAGTCGTTGGCTTCCTAGCCCTGCTGAACCCCATCCGGGCCGTTTCCACCCGGATCATCTACCAAGTAAGCCTTTACGCTTCTCATCCTGTCTGATTCCCCTGTGCACAGGCGGAGATCCGCGGCAGCGGTCCTCCATCTCCCTCCAGGTGGAGGACTCATCCTCTCACCTCCAGCTCGTCAACCTCCAGCAGGCTCTGTCCTCCTGGCTGCAGCTTCGGCGCTACCTGAGCTTCTTCAACATCCTTTGACAGTAAGCGCTATAACATCCCTAGAGCTGCATAGGTTAAACTGTAATCTAACGGCCCTTGTCTTGTTTCAGGGTTGCCAGGTCGTACGGTGCTCTGCTGGTCCCAGCTGGAGATTACGGATCACACTACACCACATTACACTACATACCCCGCACGCACGCACCCACTCACTCACGTTTACAATAAAGTACGTTGATTGTATTTACTCTGAGTCGTGTCTGCTCTGGGGTCACTTAAACCATGTCAGAAACACAGTGCTGTATAATGTTTGTCCTGAATTTGGGTTTAACCAAAATACAATTTCCACTCAAATTATATGTACTTTTTCTAATTTTGAACAGCTTTTGAATATTTGATGGTAGTTGTTTATTGACTGTTTTAAATGTAATTTGAATTGTACTATATTCTACTAAATCTTCAAATTTTAGTGCATTTAACCAAGTAAATAGTGGATTAGGTGGCTCATGATATGGTTTTATTGCAATTATCCTACTAGCTTATATAGGAAACAATAAGTGAACTATACAAAATGTATGATGATTTTTGACACAAGAGATCTTTTACTTTATACGATATGTCATGAATGCCCCTATGGGGCAGAAGGACAAACCCAGGCACTGAATGATGTTTTGTGCAGTTTCATTAACATAAAGAACATAAAGTGTCCAAAGCAGTGCTGTGCACACAAAAATGCAAAAACACTGTAGTTTCTTTTGTCATGATTCAATAACCAGAGGCTCAAATGCAGGGCGTACAACTCCAGAAGAAACTCACACGCAGGGTAAAAGTTAAACACAAAATTTATTACAAAAAACACAACTAAATGACACCATAGATAATTTGGAAAAAAAACAAAAACTCGGAGGGCAAGCTGGAAGGGCACACAGCCTGTAAACAGAGAGAAGAGAGGAAACGTTAGCAAGGGAAGGTGAGGATGTGAACTGACCAACTGAGATGATAGGAGAATTACAAACTGAGTGAAGGGCCTGGCAGTGTGACCCAGCATGCAGGGGAATAATAGTTGGAACCTGAGATGCTAGCAGGAATGAGGTATGACGATGGCAGAAAGGGAGCTGTAGGCTGACCAGGTGGAACAGTAGGAGACCAGACGAGATGGTGGAACGGAGGAGCAGACCAGGCAAGATGGTGGGAGGCAGGTGCTCATCACAGAACCCCCCCCCCCCTTCAAGGGGCGCCTCCTGGCATCCCTGTGGGCTTGTTAGAATACACCTGGTGGAAAGTTCGAACCATGCCCTTGTCGTGAAAGAATGATCCCGGGATCCATGACCTCTCCTCCGGTCCATACCCCTCTCAATGAACAAGATATTGCAGGCCCCAGCCTTGATGGCAGATGTCCAAAATCCTCTGGACAGTGTTGGTGATATGGCGGTCGAAGACCCGGTGAGGAGGAGGAGGCTTTGAGGGAGGACAGAGGGGGCTGACGGAGACAGACTTTATCCAGGAAACATGGAAAGTTAGGTGAATGCGGAGTGATGGAAGAAACTTGAGCCGGACGGTGATGTATTGATGACCTCGAAGATGGCAAATGGACCCAGAAAGCATGGAGATAATTTCCTCAATTCCGTCTTCAGAGGCACCTGCTCCACTGACAACCATACCCTCTATCCTACAGAATACTTGGTGTGCCGGTACGCATCTGCGATCGGTGTACAGATGGTTCCACTAGGCTGAGCGGAGGAGGGCAGCCCGGGTCAACCTCCATATGCAGTGACAGCGACGAGCATGGGCCTCCACAGATGGCACAGTTACCTCCCTCTCCACCATAGGGAGAAGAAGCGGAGTATACCTAACAGAGGCCTCGAAGGGCGTCAGTCCGGTGGCAGAAGAGACGGCAGAGTTCAGTGCATACTCCACCCAAGTTAAATGAGAGCTCCAGGTAGTGAGGTTGCAGGAAGCCACGCACCACAGGGTGGCCTCCAGGGACTGGTCGGCATGCTCGACCTGACCATTACTCTGCCGGTGGTACCCAGACGAAAGGCTGACAATGGTGCCGAGGGAGCGGCAAAAGGCTTTCCACACCTGGGACATGAACTGCGGACCCCGGTCAGAAGCAATGCCAATTGGAATACCATGGAGGCGGATGACGTGGGAGGTAAGAAGGTTGGCAGTCTCAGTAGCTGAAGGTAACTTAGGCAGGGGAACCAGATGAATAGACTTGGAAAAACGGTCTACAATGGTGGGTAAAACAGTGTTACCTTGAGATGGAGGGAAACCATCACAAAATCCAAGGCTATGTGTGACCAGGGGCGACTAGGAACAGGTAGTGGACAAAGGAGGCCGGCTGGAGGTGAGGGGTTAGATTTATTGGTGGCACATATTTGGCAGGCTTTAACAAAGTCCAGAACATCAGCATGAAGTTTTCGCTACCAAAATGTCCGTTGCAGCAACTCAACAGTCTGTGAGATTCTAGGGTGACAAGAGAAAAAAACTAGTCTGCCCCCATTGGATGATATCTCTGCAGAGACCAGAGGGACCATACAAATGATTAGCTGGGCTTCCTTCAGGGATGGGTTCGGACGACTGGGCCTGCTGGACCCTCTGCTCGATTTCCCAAGAGAGGGCTCCAACAATTAAGATTAGATTAAACCTAAGAAAAAACAGAGCCCAAAGGGCCCATCTAGAATTTAACCTCCTGACAGATCTTAAATGCTCTAAATTTTTTTTGATCTGTACAGACAATGATGGGATGAATGGCTCCCTCCAGCCAGTGCCTCCATTCCTCCAAAGCCAATTTGATGGCCAGCAGCTCACGATCTCTGACGTCGTGGTTCCTCTCGGCAAGGGTCAGCTGCCGAGAGAAATATGCACACGGATGTAACTTCTGGTTGGAGATGGAGTGCTGGGAGAGGACGGCGCCCACCCCCGAATCAGATGCATCAACCTCAACCACAAACTGTGATTGAGGGTCGACCTGAACCAGGATGGGTGCCTTAGAAAAAAGAGCCTTAAGCTCAGAAAAGGTCTGCTCCACCGCTTCAGACCACTTAAATGAGACCTTAGTCAAGGTCAACTCAGTCAAAGGCAGGGCTACTTTACTGTAATTGTGGATGAAGCTGCGGTAAAAATTTGCAAAGCCCAGGAAGCGCTGGAGCTGCTTCCTGGACTGTGGGGTTAGCCAATCAAGGACTGACTTACCTTTGCAGCGTTGGCCCTTAATTCGCTCTCGGCTACAATGAACCCAAGGAAGGAAGTGGAGTGAGATGAAAACTCACACTTCTCAGCCTTAACGTAAAGCTGATTCTCGAGCAGATGTTGTAACACTGTCCGGACGTGGACTGTGTGCTCCTCCAGTGTGCAGGAAAAAATGAGAATGTCATCAAGATATACAAAAACAAACTGATTTACCATATCCCAGAGAATGTCATTAATCAAGTGCTGGAAGACGGCGGGGGCGTTGGTGAGCCCAAAGGGCATCACGAGGTACTCTAATTGCCCAAGGTGTGTTTTAAACGCTGTCTTCCATTCATCATCCTCCCGTATATAGATCAGATGGTATGCATTCCGGAGGTCGGGTTTGGTGAATACACGCACACGTTGCAGGAGCTTGAAAGCTGAATTAATGAGCGGAAGGGGATATTTATCCTTAATGGTGATGCCGTTCAATTCCCAGTAATCAGTACAGGGTTGTAAGAACCCATCTTTTTTCCCTACAAAAAAAAACCAAAAAAAAAAACCAGCACCAAGAGGAGCAGAAGAGGAACAAATGAAGCCAGCATTCAAAGAGTCTTTAATGTAACTCTCCATCGCCTCCCTCTCCAGCCCTGATAAACTATAGAGCTGACCGGACAGCAGGCGCACGCCCGAGAGGAGGTCAATAGCACAGTCGTCGGACCGATGAGGTGGCAAAGAGAAGGGCCCTAGACTTGCTAAAGACCTCCCCCTCCCCAGGTCATGATAGACCTCGGGCACAAGACTAAGGTCCGGCAGCTCCACCAGAGGGGAGAAGATAGACAGAGTAGGAGAACACACGGCCGAGCAGAGAGAAGATGAAAGACAAAATGGACTCCATGAGGAAATGCAGTTTTGGGCCCAATTAATAATTGGGTTGTATTGATGAAGCCACGGATAACCCAGGGCCACAGGGGTGGATGAGCTGGGCAAAATGAAAAAAGAGAGAAGCTCGCAATGGTTACCGGATAGACATGGGCTCAGTCTTATGTGTAACATAAGTTCAACAGGGTCGGAAGGGCCCTAGTAGGAATCTTAAGTTTTTGAACCAACCCTCATGAAATAAAATTTTGCTCCGCTCCTGAATCAATTAGGGCAGAGATTTTGAGCTCAGCCCCAGGTAATTGGATGAGAGCCAGCAGTGAGAAATTACCAGGGGGATTTGCCAGTGATCTACATGCCAGGCCCCCCATGGCTACTGGCGGGACGAGTCTTTTAGCCTAATAGGACAAGTAGACAGCATGTGTTCTTTGGAACCACAGTACATGTAAACCCCCACCCTCCTACGGCAATTGCATTCCTCTGGAGACAAATGAGTCCGGCCCAGAACCATTGGCTTGAGGAGAATTCCTCAAAGCGAGAGGACGGCGGGGGTGGCTCCGACATGGAGGCTGAGGCAGATGCCTTCTGCTCTTTAGCTCACTCATAGTACTGATTATCCAGGCCAATAGCCTGCTTGATCAACTCATCCAGAGAGGAGGGGTTGGCGTGGATTGCCAGGTCGTCGCGGAGGTTGGAATTGAGGCTCCGGATGAAGGCGCTGCATAGAGCAATGTCATTCCATCCGGAGTCCGCCGCGACAACCCAGAACTCGACAGAGAAATCAGCGACCGACCAATTCCCCTGCCAAAGCACCATAACTTGTCTAGCGATGTTCTCTTCCTCTCTCTGTATGATCGAACACCCGGGAAAACTCCTGAACGACTCTATCAAAAATTTAATGGGGCCCTTCCGGACTGCTCAGTATAGACTGGGCCCAACTAAGTGCCTGGTCCCTGAGCAGCAAGGTCATGAAATGTATTTTAGATGCATCGTCCAAGTACTCCCTCGTCACCTGCTGAAAAAATAGCCGTCAATGAAGCAGGAACCCTTTACATTCCCCGACCGGTCAGGGGATGAGAAGGAGAGGAGAACAAGGCCGGCAAATAGTCACAGTTTAACATGGAAAATTATCAAGCCTTTGCTGAGGCAGCAATACCCAACAGTCCAGTGGAGAAGCATTCACAGACTGGCTCTTTTAACCACTGGCAGATGAGGAAGCAGCAGGTGCATCCAATCACGCATGTGCACGTAATCAGCTCCGGAGCCGGGAACAGACAAAGGGAAACACACAGGAGGGAAGGGGGAGCACGGTCACCTAATCATCACATCTCTAAAATCTGATGAATAATTTTGGTTGAGTTGCCGATTGCTCAGGGACAATTTTTCCACATTTATTTTTTTTAATTTAGAGAAAAGACAATTGCAAAGTGGATTTCTAGATTTTCTATAATATAAAAGTAAGACAAGAAACATCAATAAATACATTTACACATACCGGTTCAGGGTGTTGTTAGGGTTAAGCTGCAACTCGTCTTTATTTCTCCTCAGTTCATCATCACGGAGGTTCAGCCTGGAGGAGGCGCACTGACTCAGGTTGCTCCGCTCTGATCCAGCAGCTCACACGGGACCAAACGGCCGCCGTGGAGCTCTGAGGTGAAGGAGGGAATGCCAGTGAACTCGGACATCAGTTTGGTGGAAGTTTAAAAGCTGCTTCAGATACTGGTGGGACGATGAGGGAGGAGCAGCCGGGCAAGAGGACTGGAGCTAACGGCTAAAAGGGAGCAACTGGACCGTGAAAAAAACCCCTCCAGGACAGATTTAAGAGGAACTCACTGCTATGTATGGTAAAATACATGGGTGTAGGATGAGGCACGATGATGGTTGGCAAACACAGCTTTATTGAACTATATACAACAGTTACACGGCAGACACCTGGGGTGGGCAAACAGCATAAACAGGCCCTAAGATGGACATCCTCTGATATTTAAAGGGTGGTGCAGTGACGGAACAGGAAGTGCCCGTCACTACACCGTACTTCACAATAAGGTGCCGGAACACAACATCACATTTCCTCCCCCCTTAGAAAAGTCCAAAACCACACACACAGTTAAAAACCCTCCCCCATTTGGGACCCGAATCATACACTAACATAACGAAAACTAATGTACTGAAATGGCCTAACACATTCATGCCACAAAACCACCCGTCAGCCTAAATAGGGCTGACGGGTGGACTACCGTGCAGCCCACATGGCATGGTGGATTATTCTTCCACCAGATAAGCTAAAGAAAAAGAGTCAATTATTGAACTAAAATCACTGCTGTGTTCCTAAATTAAACAATAATACACAAAATAATCCCATTTTACAATATGCATACATAGAAGAACATAAGAACTATCAATAAAGATAGTTAGATACCGGAGTGGTGGCTCAGTTGGTAGAGCATCCGCCCCACACCCGGGAGGCAGGGGTTCAAATCCCGGCCGGGTCATGCCGAAGACCATATAAAAGTGGAACTTCCTGCCGTCCAGCTTGGTGCTCAGTAATAATGGAATGGAGGAGGGAAATTTGTGGCAGCGCCTTGCATGGCAGCGGCCCTCTGATTCTGCACGTGGGGTGTGTGTGATTAATACAGTTGATAGGTAAAACACAATCTCTTTCTACTGTACATGATTGGTTGTACAGTTGAATGACAATAAGGGTGATTTAATTAATTTTAAAGTGCTACTGCACAGTTATTTGGGTGAGAAAAAACTGGAACTTGCGTGGGGGGTCGAGGGCAGTCCCTCAGCAGGCGCGCCCCTGGAGACCGTAGACCCCAGGAGCGATGGCCGACCCTCTGGATGACGGACCCTAGATCCTACACTGCCATCACTGACTCCCGTCCAGCCTCGCCACCTGGAGCATCTTCCCAGACACGCTGAAGCTGATTGGCGGGCCTCAATGAGCCGTCGGACAACCTGAAGCACGCTGCGCCCAGCTTAGCCACTATGCACAGACACCCTTGATGTTTTGCTGGCTGTCGTTTGGCCCATCTTCACCGTGGACATCCTTCACCCCGAACCCGAACCAAGTCCATAACCCGGAGTGGAATTTTACTCTGCCTGATGTGTTGCTGCTGAGCTTGCGGTAACTCCATGCTTATCAGTCTATCCCCACCCTCTTCTATAAACGTTGTAGTGTTCACCATTGTATCCGCAGACCCCCCAGTCAACTGTGGCCAAGAACCGGAGGCATCTGGGGCTGGCACATTGGTATCACTCGCCCGCATGGGTACTGACTTTGAGCGAGAACTGGTCAACTTGAAAACGAAGGCGTCCGTTAACTTTTCGTACCATTTGCTCCCAGTGTCTGTTGGGGGCGAGCAGGGTGATTTCTCCGATGGGTTCCCCGGTTAAGACAAATGGCACACCCTGGCATAATGATTCAAGCGTCCACATTTACCACAACGTTTCCCTCTAGCTGGGCATTTCTTAGATTTATGGCAGCATGTCGCAGACCCACAACCCCTGCAACGGGAATTTCCTGGGGCAGACCTTTGGCTGGCAGTATTGACTTCCCAAAAATTTTTGTCTGAGCTATCCTTGCGATCAGGGTCTGCAACATTAGCTGAGGCAAGCGGCTCTGGCTTCTTCTGTGGCTGGCGCCTATTTAGCTCCACAGCTAGCTTATCAATGGCGGAGAGCTAGCTCCATTGCTTTTGCTCGGATCTGGGATCGTCACTTCCTTGTGGCAACGTATCGTCACTTCCTGTTTTGCTGTCTGCCTGTGTGGTTTGCTCTCCAGCCACTAGCTAGCCACTAGCTATGGCTACTAGCTCTCTTTCCTCTCCTCCTCTGGTGTGCTCTCTCTGTCAGATGTTTAGCTACACCTCTGCCTCTATTAGTGATAACGGTAAATGTAATAAATGTTGTCTTTTTGAGGCGCTCGAGGCGAGGTTGTCTGATTTGGAATCCCGGCTCCGCTGCATTGAAACACCGTCTGCGCCAGTTAATCTCGACGGACGCCCCTTAGCTGCAGCGGAGCTAGCTAGCTTAGGCCCCCCTGTCAGCGGCTCCCCGGCTCTCCTCAGCAGCGAGGAGACTGGGTGGGTGACGGTGAGAAGGAAGCCTAGTCGCAAAGCCCCGGTACACCACCAACCTGTTCACATTTCTAATCGTTTTTCCCCGCTCAGCGACACACCCGCTGAGGAAAAAACTCTGATCATTGGCGACTCTGTAGTCAGAAACGTGAACCTAGAGACTCCAGCGGCCATAGTCCAATGCATTCCTGGGGCCAGAGCAGGCGACATCGAGTCAAATTTGAAAATGCTGGCTAAAAGTAACTGTAAATATTCCACAATTGTTATTCACGCCGGCATTAATGACATCCGTCTCCGGCAGTCGGAAGTCACGAAACTTAATATAGAATCGGTGTGTGACTTTGCAAAAACGATGTCTGCCAAACAAATCTACCTACGGGTACAAATAAAGTAACCTGAACCTGAACCTGAACCTGCCACTGTAGTATTCTCTGGGCCCCTCCCCAATCTGACCAGTGATGACACGTTTAGCTGCTCGTCATCCTTGAACCGCTGGCTGTCTGTGTGGTGTCCTAAAAATGACGTGGGCTACATTGACAATTGGAGCTCTTTTTGGGGAAAACCTGGTCTTATGAGATGAGACAGCATTCATCCCACTTTGGATGGTGCTTCTCATTTATCTAACAATCTGGCATCTTTTTTATCCAAATTTCCAAAACCCTGACTACTCAGAGTTGGGACCAGGAAGCAGAGTCGCAGTCTTACACGCCTCTCTGCAGCTCCTCTTCATCCGCCACCCCTCAGCTTAGCCCCTGTCTTCCCCATCAGAGAATCGTTGTCTGCTCCCTCCAAAGTAAATAAAAATATAATGCATAAGCATCCCAAAGTGATAAAGCAAAATATTGGTAAAACTCAAATTAAACATAAAGCCTCTAAATTGAATGAATTGGCCTCTGTTCCTCCTCATAATTTAAAAATTAAATGTGGTTTATTAAATATTAGGTCTCTAACTCCCAAGTCTCTGTTAGTCCATGATCTGTTAATTGATCATCAGATTGATTTAATTTCCCTTACAGAGACTTGGTTAGGGCAAGAGGATTATGTTGGTTTGAATGAATCAACTCCCTCTGGTTATTTAAACTGTCAAAATCCCAGAAATTCTGGTCGTGGAGGAGGAGTAGCAACAATTTACCATTCCAAATTACTAGTTAATGTAAAGCAAAAAACATGTTATAATTCCTTTGAGGGCCTGGTCCTCAGTATTGGGCACTTTAGCAATTTTAGGTTAAACCCAATTTTATTTGCCATAGTTTATCGTCCCCCATCAACCTACTCAGAATTTTTATCCGAATTTGCTGATTTCTTAGCTGATTTAGTGCTGAAATCTGATAGAATAATTATAGTAGGGGACTTTAATATACATGTGGATGTAGATAGTGACTGCCTTAATGTGGCATTTAATTCAATATTAGACTCGATTGGGTTTTCTCAGAAAGTAGGAAATTCTACTCATTACCTCCACCATACATTGGACCTTGTTCTGACATATGGCATAGAAATAGAAAATCTTGTAGTGTCTCCTCATAACCCTGTACTGACAGACCATTGTCTGTTCACCTTTGATTTTACTATTTCTGACTATTTGGCTCCTAAAGAAAAATATTATTACAGTAGATGCCTCTCAGATGATGCTGTTACCAAATTTATGCAGATTGTTTCCTCTATGCCATGTGTCAACACAACGGAAATAAGCTATAGACAGCTTGCTCCTTCTGTAATTGATAACATGGTGGATAGCGTTTCAGCTTCTCTGCATCAGACTCGAGACTTGGTGGCCCCCTTAAAAAAGAAAAAGTCTAATCAGAGATTTCTAACTCCTTGGTTCAACACAGAAACTCGTAGCTTAAAACAGAAGACTCGTCAATTAGAAAGAAAATGGTGCTCCACTAATTTAGATGAAATCTATTTAGCTTGGAGAAATCATCTTTTAATTTATAAAAAATCTCTTAGAAAAGCTAGAACGAGTTATTACTCTGCATTAATAGAAGAGAACAAGAATAATCCCAGGTTTCTTTTCAGTACTGTAGCCAGGTTAACAAAGAGTCAGGATTCTGTCAATCCTAGCATTCCTTTAGAGCTTACTAGTCAGGACTTTATGAACTTTTTCAATAATAAAATTTCATCCATCAGAGATAAAATCAATCAGATTCTTCCCACAGTTAACTTAAATACTGTAACTACTACAACTCCTTCTATTGATGTCTGTCTTGATGAGTTTACTCCAATCGACCTTTGTGAGTTAGACAAAATAGTTTCCTCATCCAAACCTTCAACTTGTCTTTTAGACCCTATTCCTACCAGGTTATTTAAAGAAGTCTTCCCACTTATTGGTAGCCTTATTCTTCATATAATCAATTCTTCATTAACTTTAGGCCATGTACCGCAGGCTTTTAAAACGGCTGTAATTAAACCCTTACTCAAAAAGCCAACGTTAGATCCAGGAGCTTTAGCTAACTATAGACCAATCTCTAATCTCCCTTTCATTTCAAAAATCTTAGAAAGAGTTGTTGCTACGCAATTATTTGACCACCTTCAGGGAAATGGTTTACTTGAAGAGTTTCAGTCTGGGTTTAGAATCCATCATAGTACTGAAACAGCCTTAGCGAAGGTCACTAACGACCTCCTCATTGCATCTGATAATGGACTAGTTTCTGTACTTGTCCTTTTAGACCTTAGTGCAGCTTTTGATACTATCGATCATAATATTCTACTTGATAGATTAGAACACTATGTTGGACTTAATGGAACTTCGTTGCAGTGGTTTAGATCTTATTTATCTGATAGGTTCCAGTTTGTTCATGTAAATAATGAGTTTTCTTTCAACTCAAAGCTCAGTCATGGAGTTCCACAGGGATCTGTGCTAGGCCCTACTCTTTTTAGTTTATATATGCTTCCGTTAGGCAACATTATTAGAAAGCACTGTATACATTTTCATTGTTATGCTGATGACACACAATTATACCTGTCAATGAAGCCAGATGATAGTAATCAATTAGCCAAGTTAGAAACCTGTCTTAAGGAAATCAAAGCTTGGATGACTTGTAATTTCCTGCTATTAAATTCAGATAAGACTGAAGTCATTCTTGTTGGTCCAAAAAACCTTAGAAATTCCTTTCCAAATCAAACTTTCAGTTTGGATGCGGTTACTCTTTCTCTTAATAGCTCTGTGAGGAACCTTGGAGTTATTTTTGATCAGGATTTGTCCTTCAATTCACATATTAAATTTGTTTCTAAGACTGCCTTCTATCATTTGCGTAATATTGCCAAGATTAGGAGCATCTTGTCTCAGAGTGATGCTGAGAAACTGATCCACGCTTTTGTTAGCTCGAGATTAGATTATTGTAATTCTTTATTATCAGGCTGTCCTAAAACATCTTTAAAAAGTCTTCAGCTGATCCAAAATGCTGCAGCAAGAGTTTTAACAGGTACTAGAAAGAGAGATCATATCTCTCCGGTTCTGGCCTCCCTTCATTGGCTTCCCATAGAGTTTAGAATTAAGTTTAAAATCCTTCTTCTTACTTACAAAGCTCTAAACAATCAGGCTCCTTTTTATTTAAAAGATCTGATACTACCGTATTGTCCTAACAGAGCACTACACTCCCAAAATGCAGGATTACTTGTAATACCTAGAATCTCCAAAAGTACAATGGGAGGCAGAGCCTTCAGTTATCAAGCTCCTCTCCTGTGGAATCAGCTGCCAATCTGGATTCGGGAGTCAGACTCAATCTCTGTTTTTAAGAATAGGGCTAAAACCTACCTTTTTGATATAGCCTACAATTAGGGAGGGATCATGTGTTTCTGAACCCTCCTTTAGTTATGCTGCTAATAGGTTTAGTCAGCCGGGGGACCTCCAGTAATACACTGGGCCTCACTCCTTTCCTCACTCTCAATGAAATATTTTTTTTGCTGGTCATTAACATTTGTCTGTTCTCTCCCATAGATTGAGTCCCCGTCGTGCTGTTTGCTCTCTACATGTCTGTTCTTTTCTTCTTCTCTATCCTCTCACCCCCCAGCCAGTCGCAGCAGATGACTGCCCCTCCCTGAGCCTGGTTCTGCTGGAGGTTTCTTCCTGTTAAAGGGGAGTTTTTCCTCTCCACCATCACCAAGTGCTTGCTCACAGGGGATCGCCTGATTGCTGGGGTCTTTCTGCAACTGTGGGGGTTCCCCCTACAGTTGATAGTGCTATGAGATGACTGTTGTTGTGAAATGGCGCTATATAAATAAAGTTGAATTGAATTGAATTGAATTGAATTGCTAACGTTAAGTCATTAGGCACCATTAATAGCCTAACACGCAGCTCAGTGTTACATGTGTGCTCTGCTAGCTGGTCATGTATCATTTCATCTTCAAGCGATCCAAAACGACACTTGCTGGCTAGCTGCTTCAAGTCAATGATATACTGGCGGATAGGCTCACCTACCTGCTGGCATCTCTGGTGAAAATGAATTCTCCAAATGGCCACATTGTCTGGGGTGGAGAAACGTTTAGCTAGCAGCTTCACAATGTCCTCACATGTGTCTGCTGTGCCGAGCGTCTGCAGGATCCTCCGGCCCTCCATACTCAGGTTGTTAATGAGAAACGCCCACTCTCTTGCCTTATCGAGCTCCCCGAATGCTGTAACATATGTCTCATCGGCCTCTCACCAATGCGGCCATAAAACCTGTGGTTTGCCTGGGAGCTCAAGAAAGGGGCGAAGCGGGGTGATGCACACCTCCATGAGGTAATCCTCAATCGCCAAATATTATGGATGGTAAAATACCTGGGTGAAGGATTAGGCACAATGATGGTTGGTGAACACAGCTTTATTGAACTATATGCAACAGTTACACGGCAGGCACCTGGTGTGGGCAAACGGCATAAACAGGCCCTAAGATGGATGTCCTCTGATATTTATAGGGCGGTGCAGTGACGGAACAGGAAGTGCCGGTCAGTACACCGCACTTCACAATAAGGTGCCGGAACACAACATCACACTCACCATCTGGCTGTCTTGGACCCGGTTCATGCAGGTAAGCTGCAGGGACTGCAGCTGCAGCGTTAGCACTAGCTTAGTTTTCATCGTCGGCTTCAGGGTCAAAATCTCCCAAATCGCCGTCATCGCTATCGCTGTCTGCTAAATCATTTTCTTCACCTTTGTCTTCCTTATTGCTGGTATCCACTTTGAAGCTCGGATAGAGAATGCTTTCTTCCATTTTCCTCATTATGAACGCGATCTCGTCGTTTTCAGATTTTAACAAGACTCGTAATTAATTCATTGTTCAGCTCCTGACATCATGCATTCAGGCCAACATTACCAGCCAATTTTGGTCATCTGAAACTGTAGACTTTCACTATTTTTTTTTCTCTCCAGATCACAATTTATTCCAAAAAATGGTGATATTCGGGGAAATTATATCATTTCCTGTGTAAACATACAACATTCAGCCTAATTAAAAATCAATAAATCCCCCCCTTTAAAACAAATATTGAATCTACAGGTGCATCTAAATTAATTAAATGTTATCAAAAAGTTAATTTAGTTCAGTAATTCAATTAAAAAAGTGAAATTCATATATTGTATAGATTCATCACACACAATGATATATTTCAAGCATTTGTTTCTTTTAATATTGATGATTATGGCTTATAGCTGATGAAAACCCAAAATTCTGTTTCTCAAAAAAAATTTGATTACACAAGATCAATTTTAAAAAGTGGATTTTTCATAGAAATGTTGGCCTACTGAAAAGTATGCCCATGTACACACTCAGTACTTGGCCTGGGTTCCTTTTACATGAATTACTGCATCAATGTAGCGTGGCATGAAGATGATCAGCCTATGGCACTGCTGAGGTGTTAGGAAGGCCCATGCAGGTTGTTTTAATACTGGCCTTCAGCTCGTCTGCATTGTTGGATCTGGTGTCTCATCTTCCTTTTGACAATATCCCATAGATTCTCTATGGGGCTTAGGTCAGGGAAGTTTGATGGCCAGTCAAGCACAGTGATACCATGGTCAGTGTTAGATATTGAGATGTTAACAATAAGCAGCACGGACGTGGGGACGTATGCATGTGACGTCATCATTGCCGTACCCATATTAGGAGTCTGATGCGGGAGTCATCCTCTTTGGCACTCTGCCTCCAAGCCAACCACAGCCTATATCACGTTAATGCTAGCTTTATAGCTATTACCCCAGACACGTGTAACATCTGTGTCTGTGTATAATAAAGTACGAGTTCAGTACAACACTTGCCTCCACTGTCCTACTTCCAGGCATAACAGTTGGTGACGAGAATGGGATCATGGTCTTCTGGAGGAAAAACTAATTATTTTCCCAAAGATGGAAATGTGTCTGGCACCACCTCCACCATTCCTCGTGACCCCTGGCGAGCCACCCATTCCATGGCCCGTTGGTTTGAGTTCTTCCGCACTTATTCTGTGGCGATGGACCTAGGAAGACATGGTAAACTGAGACTGCAAGCAATTCTACTTCACTGCCTGGGCACCGAAGGTCAGCGAATATCTAACAGCCTGGGACAAGCGGACACCTATCAGGAATGCATCGCGCTGCTGGCCGGACACTTCACGCTGCTGGTGAGCACATGTGAGTATAGTTGTTTGGAGAACAAAATGGTGCGGGACCAGCTAGTGGAGCACACCAGCAACCCACAGCTACGGGCAAAGCTAATCAGGGCACCTGACAACCTACTGCTGGCGAAGGCGGTAGAGTTGGCGTTCCAGTTGAAGACCACCAACAAGCTAACATCGCAACTAGGTGAACCACAACAACACTTCTCACTAGCTTATGCAGTTACCCCAGCAGAAGTACCTGTTAACACTGCAACTTGCTTGGAGGATGCCAAGGTGAATGTTATGGGGCAACAGAACATCGTGGGACACCATTCGTGCAGTAACTGCGGCTCGCGAAGCACCGAGAGGGAGTGTGTTCCTGCCCAGCCAGAGGGCAGCAATGCAGACATTGCAGCAAACATAACCACTTCGCCAAGGTGTGCCGATCGTCATGATGGATATAAGACCAGCCACCCAGCCCAAAAAGCCCACTAATGACCACCATCCACACTGTAAGCTCCAGAAACTCAGTGATGCAAGGTGAGGCTCAAGTTCAAGTATGCTTTAAAATGACAAAACGGTCTTTTGTCATGAACCGAGCCCATGTTTCCTGTGGGCTCGGTTCTGATCAATCCTGGTGGCTCAGGCAGTGGGTTTATTATGTGGAGTTGTGTTTTGATTTCTTGTTGTGTTCATGTCCGTGCACCGTTTCTGTTCCTGCCTGTAGCTGCCGCTCTGGCCTGTCCAGCCACGCCCCCCTCTTTCTGACTGTCAGCTGTTCACCCCGGTAATCATCTTTCCCGCGCTCGCCCAGGTGTTCCCAATTTGCCACGCCAGCGGTGTTTGTACAAAAGCAGCTCTTTGCTAGACAAACGCCGCTGGATTATTGTACGAGTTGGATGGTCGTCTTCCCTGTCTAACCGTCACGTCACCAAGGACTGTTCTGTGTGCTCATCGAGAATCGCTGACTACTTGGACTGCCCCCGCACTGTGAGTTCAGCATGTGATCCGCTCACTGCTGTCATCCTCCAGTGTGAGTGTTGGGCGTCTTTAAGGACTCATGTGTATCCGAGCTGTGTTCATGTTTGTATGTTTAGTTTGATGTTAATAAATGTGTGTGTGGTGTAACCCAGCTTTTAAATCCTCATCCTTTCTCCCTTCGCCATGTGCTAGGAAAAGCACACGGGCAAGTTCATGACAGAATAATCCAGCCATAAAAGGATTTAACGGGTTCCACCCACACTAATCATTTTCTTTTCATTTTTGAGACTATCTCAGTTTCATTCACCTGCTTTCCGGGCACAATGGCTGAGCTGCTGGAGAGGGAGCTGCGCTCGCTCTGTCTGCTGGAGGATATTCTCTCTCGGGCGCTGGAGCCCTGTTCTCCTGAGGCAGTTCAACAGGCTCGAGACACCACAGCAAGAGTGATGAATCGGGATAGCCTGTAGGACCATCCGGAGGTGGCTGAGATTTTCCAGGAGATTGTCGTTGTGACGTCCAAGGGGTCAGGTGAGGAGCTCCCAGCGCTCGAGCCCCCCGCGGCTACACCGCCTTCGCTCTCTGTTACTCCGGAGATCATCGGCCTTGATTACTTGCAGCCGGATGGTGTACTCAGAATTCCAGATTATCTGATGCCCAACTGACCGTGAGGAAAAGGAAGCCTCGCCAGAGGAATCCCCTCTTGTCTTCAGCAGCCACCATTGCTCCAGTCGTCAAGATTGTCCCGGCTATGCCCACCTCCGCGTCATCAGAGCCGGCTCCTCTACAACCCTTTGAAGGAGTCAGTGACATGGAGAAGAGTGATTGCCAACAGTCTGCAGCTGTCAACACTGGGAGCCGGGGTGACAGGCAAGTGTTTTTTCATTTTATTCCATCTAATTGCAAACCTTGTCTGTCTCCCGAGGAAGAGGCCCAGTTTAAGCAGTCCGCTGGGTCCTCTCCTCCAGCTGCAGATACTAATTCACTTTTTCTTCTCTCCGTGTCTCCTCCCATTCTCCCTGAGGGCCCGTTGGCCCAAGGTCATGGCCATCAGACAGTGGAGGAGCCAGTGGCCCCGGATGATCCATTCCCGGAGCCAGCGTGGAGACACTCCCCTGCAGCAACGCTGGAGGATTTCCCAGTGTTGGAGCCGCTGCAGGAGGAGCATAGGACTGTTACTACCATCTCACCAGCTGTGGAGGCTGTTGCAGCGGGATGGGAGCATGAGCCGGAGCTCACTCAACTCACGGAGGAATTGGAGGAACATAGACAGGTGTTGCTGGCGGAGGCTGAGCTTCTCCTGGAGGTGAAGCCGTGGCTCCTCCTGGAGTTGGTGACAGAGTTTGAGGAATTAGCCCCGAGGGAACCGAAGCTCCTGTTGGAAGTAGAGTATGCTTTCACCTCGGAGCCTCCTCCTCCTCTACGTCATCGCTGTTCCCGGAGGTCTCGCCCAAACAATTCCATCGTTATCTGGCCAGCAACCCCCCTCTCTCTGGATGAGGAGAATCCTGCAGCGGTGCCCCCTGTTTCTCCCAAGGTGTCGCCTGCAGCCCTCTCCTCCATTGCTGTTACCTCTGCCACATGTGAAGGGCCCCTTTTTCCCGCCAGATCCATCTGTCCCTGTGCCAGTCTGGGGGGCTTCTCCACCATATATTGAGGAGCCCAGAGTCGCCATGGACATGGAGGGGGATGGAAGTACTCCGGACGCTGCTGGAGACATCGCGAACCAGGAGAACAGGCAAGTTCCTTCCCATTTTCCTATTATTAATGAACAATTTTGCCTGTTCCCTGGCCAAGGGACTTGGGTCTTGCAGTCCCCTGAGTTTTCTGCGCCAGTGGCATGTAACCGCTCCTCACAGATACTCTCCGTGTCTTCTCTGTGTGTTTTGGTGAATTCTCCGGTTTCCTCACCGAGTCGCCAGGCAGAGGAGGAACCTGAGGCCCTGGAGGACCTTTTCCCAGGGTCAGTGGAGAGGCAGCCCCCAGCCGCCATGCTGGTTAAGTCACCAGTGGGTGGAACTTCGCCTGGGAGCCTTGAGACTGCGACCACCATCACACCTGCTGCGGGGACCACCGCAACAGTCATCCCCCGGACCAGACCCCCAACTGATGGGACCCAGACCGTCATCGTTGACAGTAGTTGACAGGAGTCCTGGACAGCGGTAGAGCTCGAGCACAGGCAAGTTGTCTCTCCTGTAATTCAATTGCCTTTGATCGAGAGATCTTGTCTGGCTCTTGGGGAGGAGAGTCAGGTGTGGCTCTTGGCTGCGCCTGAGCTCCCCTCAACGGGCTCTGCCGCTGCCGGCAACCCTAACCTTTCCTTCTCTCCCATGCCTGCCGAGCCCCTCACTAGGGTCATCGGGCAGGAGCTGCCATCACCATGGTTGCCGACTGATGATGACAGGACGTTGGCAGCCCTGGAGGAGGTCAACGGGGGCACAGCGCCGAGTGCGATGATGGAGGCTACGCACCCCAAATCACCAGAGTCCTGGACGGCAGTGGAGCCCAAGTTCAGGCAAGTGTGCTCCATTATATCAATACCCCAGATATCTATGTCACACTGCCCAACTCATAGCAAGGAGGGCCCGGGGCAGCTCGTAGCAGCCCTCGGGTCTGCCTCACTGGGCTCTGCCACTGCCGGTGACCCTGACCTGGTCTGTTTCTCTCTTCCTCCGGGGTTAGAGCCCCCTGCCAGGGCCACCAAAGAGCAGCTGATCTCGCCGGAGATCGCCGAGGATCGGGGCCCAGCGCCAGTTGACGTTAGGAGCACTTCCTCCCTCGCTGGGGAGGCCACTGCGGGAGCAATGAGGCCCCCAATGGGGGTCACAGCTGGTACAACGGTGCTCCAACTGGAGCCCATCGCGGGTGCAGCCACGTCCCAGACCGGGACTGTCATGGGTGCAGCTCTGGCCCAATCAGGGTACACCACAGGTGCAGCTGAGCCTCAGTTGGAGGTCACCGTGGGTGCTGCTAGGCTCCTGCTGGAGTCCATCGTGGGTGCAGTGGAGCTGGCCCAGTTGGGGTCCACTGCGGGTGCAGCTTGGTCCCAAGCCGGGGTTCCTAAGGGCGCTGCGTGCCGCCATAAGGATGCCATGGTCCCCTTCTCCCCCCGGTTGTACGCCATAGGGGTTCCCTCCCTTTGGTCCGGTCACCCACCAGCGAGCTTCCTGGTAGGCAGGCCACCTCCTGCCTCACCCTGTCGGCCCTGGTGGATTAACAATGCTGGCTGACCGCCTGAGGGACTGAGTCTCTGGGCCAGATGGCCCGTGTTCTCCAGCAGGCCACCTGACTGAGTTCGCCAAACTGCCTGTTAGGCCTGGGAGTCAGGGCAGCCTCCCGAGCCTCCACATCTTTGGTCTGGGGGGGTTAGTTGTGGACCCTGGGTGGGGTATTGTGTTCCCTCCTTTCCTGTTCTCCCTACCTCCCACCCGGGTTCGTGTGTTATTGTTGTGCCTGTTGGGGTTGGTGGTGGTGGGGGGGGGGGTTCTTGATGTTACTGTGGGTGTCTGGTATCCACCCCTAGAAGGAGGGGCTCTGTCATGAACCGAGCCCATGTTTCCTGTGGGCTCGGTTCTGATCAATCCTGGTGGCTCAGGCAGTGGGTTTATTATGTGGAGTTGTGTTTTGATTTCTTGTTGTGTTCATGTCCGTGCACCGTTTCTGTTCCTGCCTGTAGCTGCTGCTCTGGCCTGTCTGGCCACGCCCCCCTCTTTCTGACTGTCAGCTGTTCGCTCCGTTAATCATCTTTCCTGCGCTCGCCCAGGTGTTCCCAATTTGCCATGCCAGCGGTGTTTGTACAAAAGCAGCTCTTTGCTAGACAAACGCCGCTGGATTATTGTACGCGTTGGATGGTCGTCTTCCCTGTCTAACCATCACGTCACCAAGGACTGTTCTGTGTGCTCGTCAAGAATCGCTGACTACTTGGACTGCCCCCACACTGTGAGTTCAGCCTGTGTTCCATTCACCGCTGTCATCCTCCAGTGTGAGTGTTGGGCGTCCTTAAGGACTCAAGTGTATCCGAGCTGTGTTCATGTTTGTATGTTTAGTTTGACGCTAATAAATGTGTATGTGGTGTAACCCAGCGTTTAAATCCTCGTCCTTTCTCCCCTCGCCATGCACTAGGAAAAGCGCACGGTCGAGTTCATGACAGTCTTTAGTCAAACAGTAATCTTAGTCAAACAATAGGCTACAAATACGGGGGGGGGGCTGCAAAGGTCATAGCGGTCAAATTTGACCAAATAAGGTTTATTTTTCAACCACAGCGACTCAACTGATCACATAGGTTTTCTATGGGATTCAGGTCTGGAGAAAGTGCAGGCCACTCTATTTGCGGTACCCCAGCCTCCAGCAGCCATTCCCTAATGATGCAACCTCAATGAGCTGGAGCATTGTCTTCCATGAAGATGAAATTAGGCCTGTGTTGTTCATGCAGGGGCACAATAACTGGATTAATGATAATGATAATGATAATGATAATGATAATGATAATGATAATGATGTTATTCAGGTCGTATTGGCTTATCACTGTAACATTCACAAGGTGTAGGGCAGTTCTGTATTGACTAGACACTCCTGCCCAGACTGTAATACAGTATACACATACACATACACATACATATACATATTATTGTATTACAGTGGGGAAAATAAGTATTGAACACATCAACATTTTTCTCATTAAACATATTTCTGATGGAGCCACTAGCCTGAGATTTTTACCAGATATCAGTAACAACCCAAGTAATCCATACATACAAAGAAATCAAGGCAACTGTGTTCACAGAACAAGTTATATTTAATACAATTTAATGACACAGGGAATAAGTATTGAACACAAAGAAAAAGCGGTGCAAAAAGGCATAGAAAGCCAAGAAACCACCTGAAATCCTTTAGAATTTAGGAAGCCATCCCATCCCCCATAAATACAAATTAATTTCAGCTGGTTAAGTCCTGACTGATAGCCTTGAACAAAGTCTGTGAATACCAGATTGTCACACCACAAAGAACTTATGATGGGTAGAAGCAAAAAGCTCTCTCTAGCTCTCCTTATTGTTGCAAAACATAATGATGGCATTGGCTACAGGCGCATTTCTAAACTGCTGAATGTTCCAGTGAGCACTGTTAGAGCCACCACTTAGAAGTTGAAAGAACATCATTTTACCATAAACCGGCCACTACCAGGAGCTCCTTACAAGATTTCTGACAGAGGAGTCAATAGAATTATCACTCTTGGAGAGCTCCAGAAAGACCTGGAGTTAGCAGGTACTGCTATTTCAAAGAAAACAATAAGTAATGCACTCAACCAACCTGGGCTCTATGCCCCCTCACCTCACAAGTGTCATGACGCCCGCTGGGCCGTCATCTGTCTCATCAGCTCCAGCTGCGCGCAGACAAGCAGGTGCTAATCAGTGGCTGTTAAAAGCCAGTGTTGCTGTCAGCCCGGCACGGAGTCGTCTGTCTTCCTCGTCAGAGTATGAGCCAGAACTTCGTTCTCAAGCCAAGCCAAGAACGTCTTGTCAGGACCGGCCACGTAAGAGAACGCTTTCCTTTTCAACCCCTTGCCTTTACCCCTGTGCACAGGTGGACCTCCCAGGTGGCGGACCAACTTCCCCAGCCAACGGGGCGTTGCCACCTCCATCACGGAGCTCCTCGTTACCACCACAGCTACTGGTACAATCATCACCACAGCTACAGGAACTATCCTCATTACAGCTACAGGAGCTATCATCATCACGGCTACTGGTACAACCACCACCTCTGCTACGGGAACAATCATCATCACAGCTACAGGTGCAATCACCACCACAGCTACGGGCACAATCACCACCACGTTGCACGGACACTGGAAGTCAGCAGAACATAACCTGTGGCACATCCAAGTAAGCCTTACCACCTACAATTACCCGCCATTGTTGAACAGCTATAATTGTTTCTGCTTGTGTGTTCCAGGGTTGCCAGGTCGCCATCTGAACTGCTCAATTCCAGTGACCAGACTTCAATACTTGCACTCACACACGCACTACACTCCCTCACTATACAATAAAGAATAATTGTCTATATCTGCTCGTGTTAGTGTCTGTTTCCTGGGTCCAGAACATGTCAGTACGACTCCGTCACGTTGACCCAGCGGACAGTACACTGTCGCGCCAATTAAACACACTTAGCACTCAGGTAGATATGTTATCACACCAACAGACAGTTATTCTTAACCAACTGACTCAAATTAACAGCCGGCTGGATCGTCTGGAGGGACACCAGACGTTCTCCCCGACCGCTAGTGCTTCAAGCCCTGCAGGCTTAGCGACAGGTCAAACTAACATCTCATCTTCTTCTCGCCTCACCCCTGTTCCCACTCCTGCCCGGTTTAGCGGAAAACTCGGGGACGCCCGAGGGTTCATTCTACAATGTGAATCAGTTTTCCTCCGTGTTCCGGGAGACTTTGCCATAGACTCAAGTAAGATTGGTTATATCATCACCTTGTTGGGGGGTAGAGCCTTAGACTGGGCATATACAGTAATGGCTAAACCAAGTTATCTTGTGTTAACTTACCAGCAGTTTGTGGCGGAGTTTATGTCTGTGTTTGATCATTCAGATAGGGGTGCGGTGTTGACAGAACGGCTGTTGAGTCTGCAGCAGGGTAACAGATCAGCTGCTGACTACGCTATTGACTTCCGGGTCCTGGCCACAGAGATTGGATGGGGGGAACCGTCACTTTGTGGTATTTTCCTTCGCAGTCTCAACGCCGAATTAAAGGATGAGTTAGTGGCACGGGACAAACCGGATAATTTGAGTGAATTAATTGCTCTTACCATAAGCCTAGATAGTAGGTTAAGGGAGCGAGCGGCCGAACGGCGAACTACTTCCCGTTCAGCTAAACCTCGCCCTCGCTCCACTAGTTCTCCTCTGCTCGCTCTACCCGCGTCAGAGGAACTTCCGGATCAAGAGGCTATGGTAATAGGGCAGTCAAAAGTGTCAGCGGCTGAGAGACAGCGCCGCAGGGATCTTGGCCTTTGTTTTTATTGTGGGAAAGAGTCACATGGGGTATTTGAATGTCCCAGTCGGTTAAAAGGGAAGGTCCTGTGGATCGCAGTAGGGGGATTCACGGACAAGAACTTAGAAAGACCCCTCACTAGTTTCCGCATACCCATCAGATTAATTCACACGCATACAGAACATTCCACACTGGCTTTAGTAGACTCAGGAGCTGAGCAGAACTTTGTTTCCAGAGACCTGGCAACCCGGATGGGCCTCAGCTGTCAGACTCTGGATCCCCCTGTCAATCTCATCACCTTGTCCAAGGCGTCACTGACCACCGTCGCCTATCAGACAGCCCCAGTTTCTGTGATCGTTTCAGGTAACCACAGGGAGGAGATTAGGTTTCTGATTCTGCCCGTTTCATCCTCACCCGTCATCCTGGGGTACCCCTGGCTTCGGCTACACAATCCCATCATTGACTGGCAAGCAGGGGGTGTTACAGCGTGGAGTACATTCTGTCTGAGTGCCTGCCTCCAATCTGCGGCATGTGCCCCATCTGTCAAGGTGCCTCCACCCTCGACGTCACCACCGGATCTGTCCAAGGTACCAGAGGTTTACCATGACCTGGGGTTAGTATTTAGCAAGTCTCGGGCGTTGTCTCTACCCCCCCATCGACCTTACGACTGTGCTATAAATCTGAAGGCTGGGGCCCCTCTTCCTGCTAGCCGCCTGTACAGCCTATCAGCTCCGGAGCGTGAGGCCATGGACGCCTACATCAAGGAATCCCTGGCCTCTGGTATCATCCGCCCGTCGTCCTCGGCCGTGGGTGCCGGTTTCTTCTTCGTTGGGAAGAAGGATGGCTCATTACGCCCCTGCATCGACTTCCGGGGCCTTAACGAGATTACAGTAAAGGACAAGTATACTCTGCCTTTGATGAACACAGCCTTTGACTCCCTCCAGGGGGCGTCCTGGTTTACCAAACTGGATCTCAGGAATGCCTATCACCTGGTGCGCATCAGAAAAGGTGACGAGTGGAAGACGGCTTTCCGGACCCCAAGCGGTCATTTCGAGTACCTGGTAATGCCGTTTGGGTTAACCAACGCTCCGGCCATCTTCCAGCGACTAATAAACGATGTTCTGCGGGACTTCCTTAACTCGTTTGTGTTCGTGTATCTTGATGATATACTAATCTTCTCTCGCACATTAGAGGAGCACCAGGTGCACGTCCGTAAAGTGTTACGGCGCCTCCTGGAGAACCAACTGTTCGTCAAGGCAGAGAAGTGTGAGTTTCACACTGACCAGACCTCCTTCCTTGGGTTCATCATTGCTCGGAACCAGGTGCTCCCCGACCCGGCCAAGGTTAAGGCAGTAGTGGATTGGCCTGCACCAACCTCTAGGAAGCAGCTTCAGGGATTCTTGGGCTTTGCTAACTTCTATCATCGGTTTGTGCCCAATTTTGGAAATATTGCTCGTCCTCTGACTGCGCTCACCTCCCCAAAGACCCCGTTTTGCTGGAGTGAGGAGGCAGCCAGGGCGTTTGAAAAACTTAAGGAGGAGTTTGCTTCTGCCCGTGTTCTGACCCAGGTGGACCCGAATCTACAGTGCTTGGTGGAGGTGGACGCCTCTGATTCGGGGGTAGGAGCGGTGCTCTCCCAACGTTCTCCTGAAGACGATAAGATCCGCCCTTGCGCCTACTTCTCTCATCGCCTGTCACCGGCGGAGATGAATTATAGCATAGGAGACAGGGAGCTGCTGGCGGTGAAACTCACCTTGGAGGAATGGAGACACTGGCTGGAGGGGGCTGCTCAGCCGTTCTTTGTATGGACTGATCACCGCAACCTGGAGTACCTCAGGACGGCGAAGCGCCTGAACGCACGCCAGGCTTGTTGGTCCCTTTTCTTTGGCCGATTTAATTTTACCATCACTTATCGGCCGGGGAGCAAGAACGGTAAGCCGGACGCCCTCTCGCGGCAGTTCGATGTACCATCCACTGAAGATCAGGAAGCACCCATCCTACCGCCCTCCTGTGTTGTGGGCGCCCTGTCCTGGGGTATTTGTAGGACAGTCCGAAGAGCGCTGAAGATGGAGCCAGATCCGGGGGGGGGGGGGGTCCCCCGGGCTGCCTGTTTGTCCCACGCTCTATTCGGGGTCAAGTGATTGAGTGGGGTCACGCCTCCAAGCTGGCTTGTCATCCGGGAGTGAGTCGGACTGTGGACCTTCTCCAGAGGACCTTCTGGTGGCCAGGGCTGTGGAAGGACGTTGTAAGTTACATCCGGGCTTGCGCTCAATGTGCTACTGGGAAAACGACATCATCCCCCCCGGCGGGTCTGTTACATCCTCTGCCGGTCCCTTCCTGCCCTTGGTCCCATGTTGCCATGGATTTTGTGACTGGTTTGCCCCCCTCAGATAATTTTACCACAGTTTTGACTATTGTGGACCGTTTCTCGAAGGCGGCCCATTTTGTACCTCTTCGGGGTTTGCCCTCGGCCCTGGAAACAGCGGACCTCCTTGTCCAGCATGTGGTCCGTCTCCACGGCATCCCCGCTGACATAGTGTTGGACCGGGGACCACAGTTCATCTCTCAGGTCTGGAAAGCATTCTGCGCAGCGCTGGGAGCCACAGCTAGCCTCTCTTCAGGGTATCATCCACAGAGTAATGGCCAGTGTGAACGGGCTAACCAGGAGCTTGAGGCCGCGCTGCGTTGTGTCATCTCCTCCTGTTCATCCTCTTGGAGCAAGCACCTTCCTTGGATAGAGTACGCCCATAACACCACGATCTCTACGGCCACGGGTTTCTCTCCTTTTAAGGCATCGTTTGGGTTTGATCCACCTCTGTTCCCGGAGGAGGAGAAGGAGGTAGCGGTCCCGTCTGTCCAGACCCACATAAGGTGCTGTCGGCGAGTATGGTCCATCGCCCGCAGGGCTCTTTTGAAGACCACTGAACGCAACATCCAGGTGGCCAACCGTCACAGGAGACCCGCCCCGGACTACAAGGTGGGTCAGAAAGTTTGGTTGTCTACCCGGAATATTGGTGTACCGGCTGAGAAGCGCAAACTCACTAAGCGCTTCATTGGTCCTTACACCATTTCTCAAATTGTCAATCCTGTGTCTGTGCGCTTGTCTCTCCCCCCTTCCATGCACATCTGCCCCACCTTTCATGTCTCCCAGGTTAAACCGTACATCTCAGACCCTCTGTGCCCGCCCCCCGCGGCTCCTGCCCCCCCGAGGATGATCGATGGCCATCCAGCCTGGGGGGTGACTGCCATCTTGGACGTTCGCAGGCAGGGTCATGGTCTTCAGTATTTGGTGGACTGGGAGGGCTTTGGACCGGAGGATCGTTCTTGGATTCACCCAGCGTTGATCCTGGATAAGCAGTTGATCCTGGATAAGCAGTTGATCTGCGATTTCCATCGGGCAAATCCATGTAGAATTGGGCAGGTGCCTGGAGGCACTGCTAGAGGGGGGAGTACTGTCATGACGGCCGCTGGGCCGTCATCTGTCTCATCAGCTCCAGCTGCGCACAGACCAGCAGGTGCTAATCAGCGGCTGTTAAAAGCCAGTGTTGCTGTCAGCCCGGCACGGAGTCATCTGTCTTCCTTGTTAGAGTATGAGCCAGAACTTCGTTCTCAAGCCAAGCCAAGAACGTCTCGTCAGGACCGGCCACGTAAGAGAACGCTTTGCTTTTCAACCCCTTGCCTTTACCCCTGTGCACAGGTGGACCTCCCAGGCGGCGGACCAACTTCCCCAGCCAACGGGGCGTTGCCACCTCCATCACGGAGCTCCTCGTTACCACCACAGCTACGGGTACAATCATCACCACAGCTACAGGAACTATCCTCATTACAGCTACAGGAGCTATCATCATCACGGCTACTGGTACAACCACCACCTCTGCTATGGGAACAATCATCATCACAGCTACAGGTGCAATCACCACCACAGCTACGGGCACAATCACCACCACGTTGCACGGACACTGGAAGTCAGCAGAACATAACCTGTGGCACATCCAAGTAAGCCTTACCACCTACAATTACCCACCATTGTTGAACAGCTATAATTGTTTCTGCTTGTGTGTTCCAGGGTCACCAGGTCGCCATCTGAACTGCTCAGTTCCAGTGACCAGACTTCAATACTTGCACTCACACACGCACTACACTCCCTCACTATACAATAAAGAATAATTGTCTCTATCTGCTCGTGTCAGTGTCTGTTTCCTGGGTCCAGAACATGTCAACAAGACTCCATTGCTGAAGATAAAGCATGCTGAAGCTCCTTTAAAGTTTGCTGCACAACATTTGTGCAAGTCAGTAAAATACTTGGAGAATATAGTCTGGTTAGATGAGACTAAAATTCAACTTTTTGGATGCCACAACACACAGCATGTTTGGAGAAGAAATGACACTGCACATCCCATCATAACTTGGGGGTGTTTTTCAGCACGTGGTACAGGCAGACTTCATATAATTGAAGGAAAGATGAATGGAAAAATGTACACAGACATCTTTGATAAGAACCTTTTGCCATCTGCCAAGATGCTGAAGATGAAATGAGTCATGTATGCTGCGTAACTGCGTAGCGCACAAATGAATTAGAGCAAGCCCAAAATGCAGGTGAAGTGAACATGTTTATTAACAAAGGAGCACAACACAAAATGCCCATAGAATGCAGTCCAAAATGAGAAAAGAACGGATGACCGGCTACACACCCCATTGGCAAGCCCCAAACGTTCCCAGGCATAACTGGAGTGGAGAGGAAGAGCAAATAATTATTAATAGCAAGCCCCCCCGGTCGGAATGGTGGGCAAATTACTTACACCGGGTCGGAGCACTTCTGTGCTCTGGAAACAACAACACCATGAAGTAGGGAGGAGGAGAAACCAACTGTGGGTGAGCCTGGTCATCTAATGTCAAATGGAGTTGACTTTGACTCGAATACCGACTAACGCCGCAACACCGAGTGCTCCCACTGCCACACATAAATACCCGTGGACTAATGAGAGACAAGTGGGAGCAGGTGCGTGGCAGGAGTCTGTGGATGGGTGCATGCCAGCGTATGTGAGTATGTGTATGTGTGTGTGAATGCATGCATGTGTGTGTGAGTGCGTGCAAATGAAACGGGGAAGTGGACAAATGATAAATGACAGACAGCCAGTGGAACTAATGAGAGTGCGTGAGTGTGTGTGTATGTGTGATAGCGTGCCTGTGTGTGCGTATGTAAGTGAGAATGAATGTATGTGTGTGTGGAAACAACAAAGGTAATGGCAAACAGCTGGTGAGTGCCTGGCAGGGAGAGGAGGAGGCGTAGCTGTAGACTGGCAGGGAGCCCAGGCTCAGAGGCTCCAATAACCTGCCAGCTGGAAATAATTAACAACAATCAGGAGACTACAGCCACAGATCATGGAACGGGGCTGAGATCACAACCCCGTTCATGACAAAATGAGGGTGGACATTTCAGCAAGACAATGATCCCAAACACACAGCCAAGGAAACTCTCAACTGGCTCTAGAGAAGGAAAATAAAGCTGCTAGAATTGCCCAGTCAGTTATCTGATCTTAATCCAATTAAATATCTATGGAACAAACTGAAGATCAGAGTTCATAGAAGACACCCACAGAACCTTCAAGATTTGAAGATAGTTTGTGTGGAAAAATGAGCTAAAATCACTCCTGAGCAATGCCTGTGCCTAGTTTCTCCATAAAGGAGGTGTCTGGAAGCTGTTATTACCAACAAAGTGTAGTGATCCAGGCTGCACACTGTTTTTGTTCTCCTCTCTCATTACTGTCATTTCCCACAGCTGCAGCTTCATCCACACCTGCTCTCTCCAATCAAGCAGCCTTTCAGTTGAGAGGGGCCCTTCACTTGTCCACGGAGACTACTACTGCATGCAGCCTCTTTCGCTCCTCACTACAGCCTTCTCCTCCTACGTGGGATCTCGTAAGCAATACCCCTGCTATTATCGAACTCCCTTTTCCCCTCTGTGTTCCTAGGACTTACCTGTGCACAGGTGGACCCATTCTCCTGGCGAACCAGGACCTTCCCTCTCAGCAGACAGGAGTCCCCTTCTCTTCATTCATCTCCCTGTAAGTGACTGTGGTTACTGTACTGTCACTCCTTCTCGCCTAGGCTTTCGCCCCCTGCACCTCTCATTGTAAATAGCTGCATGGAAGATTCACTCACCATCACTGGAATTCTACGATTGGGAAGAAGAGGTTGAGCTTTGGGCAGTTTCCAAAGCCTGCCGCTCTTCAAGCCGGAAGACCATAATTAATACATCCATCCATCCATCTTCTTCCGCTTAATCCTTTTTGGGTCGTGGTGGGGCTGGAGCCTATCCCAGCATCTTTGGGCGAGAGGCAGGGTACACCCTGGACAGATCGCCAGTCCATCGCAGGGCCAACACAGAGACACAGACAACCATTCACTCTCACAGTCATACCTAAGGACAATTTAGAATCCCCAGTTTTGATGCCAATTAACCTAACTTGCATGTTTTTGGTATGTGGGAGGAAACCGGAGAAATCCCGGAGTAAACCCACACAGACACGGGGAGAACATGCAAACTCCACACAGATCACTGTTGGTCGGGGGCTGGGATTGAACCCAGGATCCCCCGGCCAAGGGTAAGTTGCTGTGCTGCCGCAGTGCTAACCACTCTGCCACCGCGCTGCCCCATAATTAATACAGTCATTGACCAATTGTTCTCTGCTGATTGCTCATCTCTCTCCCTCTCTCTTCCCTTACAGGGTTGTCAGACTCTCCTCTCGTCATTTTCCCCTGCACACAATAAACTCATTGTTAACCTGTTAACCGAGTCTGTCGTCTGCTTCTGGGTCGGAACACTAAATCATGTCACAAAGAATTTTCTACTAAATGTTAAGCGAATTTCACCAAGTGTATTCAATACTTATTCCCTGTGTCATTCCACTTTATTAAATATAACTTGTTTTGTGAACACATTTGCCTTGATTTCTTTGTATGTATGGATTACTTGGGTTGTTACTGATATCTGGTAAAAATCTCAGGTTAGTGGCTCCATCAGAAATATGTTTAATGAGAAAAATGTTGATGTGTTCAATACTTTTTTTCCCCACTGTACTTGATATGATATACTTATCACCATCAGCTATACCTCCTCAGAATAAACTTTTATATTTCTTTTTAAATACATTTATGTTTGGACATTGCTTCAAATCAACACACAGATTATTCCACAGCTTCACCCCACAAACTGACAAACAAAAGCTCTTCCTGGTAGTTTGAATATTGATTCTTTTAAAATTGTACAAGCTCCTTAAACCATAGCCCCCCTCCATTTTAATAAACAAGTGCTGAATATGTGCTGGTAATTGATTATTTGCTTTAAACATAATTAATGCTGTCTGATATTCCACCATGTCTGACAATTTCAATAGAGTACACTATAAAAATAATGGATCAGTATGATCCCGATAGTTAACCTTAGAAATGATCCGAAGTGCTCTTTTTTGAAAAATAAAAAGTGAATTTAATGCATTTTTATAATTATTACCCCAGACTTCTTAGCAGTAGTTTAGATATGGTAAAATCAGAGAGCAGTAGAGAATATGGAGTGATTTCTGATCCAACACCGGTTTTGCCTTATTAAGTACTACAATACCTCTGGATACTTTTGAATGAATATAGTTAATGTGTGGCTTCCAATTCAGTTTTTCATCTAGTATGATCCCAACAAATTTATTTTCTCTAACTCTCTCAATTTGAACTCCATTTATCTGAATGTGTACTGGGATATTTTTTTTTTCTGTTCCCAAATAACATCAGTTTAGTTTTGCTCATGTTTAATGACGGTTTGTCATCATCAAACCAAATCTGTAATCTTCCCATTTCCTTAATTACCCGTTCCGCTAAATAATTTGTCACCAGAATAAAAAAAATGATTGTGTCATCAGCAAACAAAGCAAGTCTTAATTTCTTGGATACATTGCATGTGTATTGCTCATTGCAATTGTATTGCTCATTGCATGAGCCACCACTCTGGTGGTGGCTCAGTTGGTAGAGCATCCGCCCCACACCTGGGAGGCAGGTGTTCAAATCCCGGCCGGGTTATGCCGAAGACCATATAAAAGTGGAACTTCCTGCAGTCCAACTTGGTGCTCAGCAAAAAAATGGAATGGAGGAGGGAAATTTGTGGCGGCGCCTTGCATGGCAGCGGCCCTCTGATTCTACACTTGGGGTGTGTGTGATTAACACAGTAGGTAGGTAAAGCACAATCTCGTTCTACTGTACATGATTGGTTGTACAGTTGAATGACAATAAAGGGTGATTTGATTTAAATTTAATGTGCCATTAAAGTACAGTGTAAAAAACTTAAGGCCCAACACTGACCCTAGAGGCACACCACAAGCAATGTCCAAACATATGAAGCAACAGTCATTCAGCTTCACATGTTGTAGCCTGTTGGTTAAATACCTCCTTACCCAATCCAGAGCAACTTTCCTAATACCGTATCTTTCAAGCTTCCTTATCAATATATCATGATTTACTGTATCAAATGCCTTACTTAAGTCTATAACCATCCCTATTGTATATTGATTTTTCTCCATTGAATTTGTAATATTTTCTATTGCATCCAATAGTGCCAGAGATGTTGATCTACCCGACCTAAACCCATACTATCAGCAAGTAAATTATACTTATCTATGAATTTCTCTAGTTGATTATTAAAAAGTTTTTCAAGAATTTTTGAAGATTGAGGTAACAATGAGACAGGCCGGTAATTTGTGAAGTGATGTTTGTTACCTGATTTAAACAGGTATGACTTTTGCAACCTTCATTTTACTTGGGAATGTGCTAGTTTGAAATGAATGATAAATTACAGATATACTTTAAAGATTTTAAAATATTCTGAATGACCTTTTTTCACAATAATCATGTCTATGTCATTGCAATCAGAAGACTTCTTATTCTTATATTTTGACACAATCTCAACTATTTCATTATCTTCCACCAGTGAAAGAAACATTGAATAATGATTTCTATTTATCAAAGCATCCAGATTATCCTCAGTCAATGTCGAAACTGAGTGTCACGAGCTGCGCACTGGAGGTTCCCCCATGCTCAGTCTTGTGGCTCTTTCTCTGTATTTATATATTTGTTGTATTTTTGTGCCTTTTGGTTTTTGTTATCCCTGCTATGATTTGTTTTATTTTCCTGTTTATGTCCTAGTTTTACTACATTCTGATTCTGTATCATTGGTATCTATTTTTCAGTTTGTACTTGCTTATATTTTACTCTAATTCCTTATTATTGCAGTTGACAGCTGTCAGGGCATTCCTGGTTGGTGCTCCGTGTGGGCGTAGCCCTGTCAGCTGTCAGTCGGTGCACTCTCCTCTCATTACTTCCAGCTGATCCCAATCATTCATTCATTCATTCATTCATTCATTCATCTTCTTCCGCTTAATCCTGTTCGGGTCACGGGGTGGGGGGGTGGCAGGCTGGAGCCTATCCCAGCATCTTTGGGTGACAGGCAGGGTACACCCTGGACAGATCGCCAGTCCATCGCAGGGCCAACATAGAGAGACAGACAACCATTCACTCTCACAGTCATACCTAAGGACAATTTAGAATCCCCAGTTTGATGCCAATTAACCTAACCTGCATGTTTTTGGCATGTGGGAGGAAACCGGAGAAATCCCGGAGTAAACCCACGCAGACATGGGGAGAACATGCAAACTCCACACAGATCACTGTTGGTCAGGGGCTGGGATCGAACCCAGGATCCCCCGACCAAGGGTGAGTTGCTGTGCTGCCGCAGTACTAACCACTCCGCCACCGTGCCACCTTCCTGATCCCAATCATTAATCACTATTACCTTTTTGCCCGCTCATGTGACCCCACACCTGTCATTACTTGTCTTATTTGTTCTGATCCTATTTAAGGGCTGCTTTTTCATTTCACTTTTGCGGCAGTCTTGTTGATATTTTCTTCTCGCTACCAGAACCCCATCCCTGTTCTGATGAGTTTATCTGCTACTTGTTCTGTAAGTTTACCTCGTTACCTGTTTGGGAATTTTGTGTTCATGCACTTTTTGGGACTCTATGTTTTTTGTGTAATAAATTCCACAAACTGCAGTTGGCACGTGGGTCTGTCTCACTCTGCCCTGAGGGGCAAATCATGACACTGAGATTTGTCTTGCTAATTCTGATCCTACATTCACAAAGAACTTGTTGAAACTGTTTGCCACATCACCCATTTTATATATTTCCTGACAGTTATCAATAAAGTACTCAGGGTAACGTATTCCCCTGGACTCATTTTTGATGATACTGTTCAGTATGTTCCACATTTCTTTAATGTTGCCTCTGTTGTTTTCCAGTAATCCTTTATAATATTCTTTCTTGCAGATCCTTAAGATATGTGTTAACTTATTTTTATATGCTTTATATTTTTTCTCTGTTTCTGCAGTTCTATTCCTTATACAGTACATCTGGAAAGTTTTCACAGCACTTCACTTTTTCCACATTTTGTTATGTTACAGCCCTATTCCAAAATTGATTAAATTCATGTTTTTTCCTCAAAATTTTACTCACAACACCCCATAATGACAATGTGAAAAAAGTTTTTTTTAGATTTTTGCAAATTTATTAAAAATAAAAAAAACAAGAAATCACATGGACATACAGTAAGTATTCACAGCCTTTGCGCAGTACTTTGCTGATGCACCTATGGCAGCAATTACAGCCTCAAGTCTTTTTGAATATGATGCCACAAGCTTGGAACACCTATCTTTGGGCAATTTCGCCCATTTCTCTTTGCAGCACCTCTCAAGCTTCATCAGGTTGGATGGGAAGCATCGGTGCACAGCCGTTTTCAGATGTCACCAGAGATGTTCAGTTGGATTCAAGTCTGGGCTCTGGCTGGGCCACTCAAGGACATTCACAGAGTTGTCCTGAAGCCACTCCTTTGATATCTTGGCTGTGTGCTTAGGGTCATTGTCGTGCTGAAAGATGAACCGTCACGCCAGTCTGAGGTCTGTGAGCAAGCACATGGCAATGGTGGAGAGGAAAAACTCTCTTTTAACAGGAAGAAACCTCTAGCAGAACCAGGCTCAGGGAAGGGCAGTCATCTGCTGCGACTGGCTGGGGGGTGAGGGGATAGAGAAGATGAAAAGAACAGACATGAAAAGAACAAACAGTACAATGGAGATTTAATCTATGGGAGAGAACAAACAGATGTTAATGACCAGCAAAAAAAAAATTCATTGAGAGTGAAGAAAGGAGTGAAGCCCACTGCATTATTGGAGGTCCCCAGGCTATCTAAACCTATTAGCAGCATAACTGAGGGAGTGTTCAGAGACACATGATCCCTCCCTAATTGTAGTCTATATCAAAAAGGAAGGTTTTAACCCTATTCTTAAAAACAGAGATTGAGTCTGACACCCGAATCCAGATTGGCAGCTTTTTTCCACAAGAGAGGAGATTGATAACTGAAGGCTCTGCCTCCCATTGTACTTTTGGAGATTCTAGGTATTACAAGTAATCCTGCATTTTGGGAGCGTAGTGCTCTGTTAGGATAATAGGGTAGTATCAGATCTTTTAAATAAAAAGGGGCATGATTGTTTAGAGCTTTGAAAGTGAGAAGAAGGATTTTAAACTTAATTCTAAACTCTATGGGAAGCCAACAAAGGGAGGCCAGAACCGGAGAGATATGATCTCTCTTTCTAGTACCTGTTAAAACTTTTGCTGCAGCATTTTGGATCAACTGAAGACTTTTTAAAGATGTTTTAGGACAACCTGATAATAAAGAGTTACAATAATCTAATCTAGAGCTAACAAAAGCGTGGATCAGTTTCTCAGCATCACTCTGAGACAAGATGCTCCTAATCTTGGCAATGTTACTCAAATGATAGAAGGCAGTCTTAGAAACGAATTTAATATGTGAAATGAAAAATCAAAAATCGATCAAAAATAACTCCAAGGTTCCTCACAGAGTTATTAAGAGAAAGATTAACCGCATCCAAACTAAAAGTTTGATTTGGAAAGGTATTTCTAAGGTTTTTTGGACCAACAAGAATGACTTCAGTCTTATCTGAATTTAATAGCAGGAAATTACAAGTCATTCAAGCTTTGATTTCCTTAAGACATGCTTCTAACTTGGCTAATTGATTACTATCATCTGGCTTCATTGACAGGTGTAATTGTGTGTAATCTGCATAACAATGAAAATGTATACAGTGCTTTCTAATAATATTGCCTAACAGAAGCATATATAAACTAAAAAGAGTAGGGCCTAGCACAGATCCCTGTGGAACTCTATGACTGAGCTTTGAGTTGAAAGAAAACTCATTATTGACATGAACAAACTGGAACCTATCAGATAAATAAGATCTAAACCACTGCAACGAAGTTCCATTAAGTCCAACATAGTGTTCTAATCTATCAAGTAGAATATTATGATCAATAGTATCAAAGGCTGCACTGAGGTCTAAAAGGACAAGTACAGAAACAAGTCCATTATCAGATGCAATAAGGAGGTCATTAGTGACATTCACTAAGGCTGTTTCAGTTCTATGATAGATTCTAAACCCAGATTGAAACTCTTCAAATAAACCATTTCCCTGCAATAAACCATTTCCCTGCAATTCCTGGTTCTTAGTTTAATTATTCCTAGTCCCGTCTAGTCTGCTGTTATGTCTAGGTCCATCTAGTTTGGTATTATTATATTATCCGTTCCGACATGAGCCTACCCTCACTTGTGTTTTCAGTACTCCTTCTGTATTGTAGTATTTCTCTAATTCAGGGGTGGGCAGTGAGGGCCATTCCACTGCAGATTTTCTGTTCCACTCAGTGTCTTCAGCAGGTGTTTTAAATTATTAGCAATCCTTGAAGCTGATCAGAGCGAACACCTGCTGAAGACAGTGGGTGGAACAGAAAACCTGCTGCGGACTGGCCCTCCATGGCACATCAATGCCCACCCCTGCTCTAATTGTATCTCTTGTTTTACATTTATCTTATCCTTGCCTTGGTGGTTATTTTTTCCCTTTTTGCATTCTCCGGTTTGTTGATTATTTTGTATCATTTCATATTTATTTCCTTGTTTGTTATCTAGTACATTCTTTCCCAGTCTGTGCCTTTATTCTGACAGCATTCCTTATTTACTTCCTGTGCTCGCTCAAGTTCGTGGTTGTCACAACTGTTTCTACTCTGATTATTATCCTCGCTCCTGTCACCCACACCTGTTACCAATTGTTCTCATTTCCTTTTGCTCTATTAAAGGACTGCTGGACCGCTGCTTGGCACATCATCCTTCTCTAAGTCCAGACATTAGTTTTACGTCTAGGTATTTTCTCAGACGGGAGTTCCCCATCTGATTCCTCCTGATTTTCCTGCATGTGTTCCACACTTATTTTTCTCTCGGGCTATTTTGGTCTTACCAGCATGCGTTTCATGCTTCTGCCATATTTGTATTCCTCACGTCCTGCCAATGTAAGTTTTTGTGCCTTTGTGTTATTTTGTGTTTTTATTAAATTACCCTGCAAACTCACAGTCCAGCATTTGGGTCTTCATCCTACCCTGGAGGGACGATTTATGACAAGTTGTATAAACTGTTGTACATACAGCGGGGCAAAAAAGTATTTAGTCAGCCACCAACTGTGCAAGTTCTCCCACTTAAAAGATGAGAGAGGTCTCCAATTTTCATCATAGGTATACCTCAACTATGAGAGACAAAATGAGAAAAAAAATCCAGAAAATCACACTGAAGGATTTTTAATGAATTAATTGGTAAATTCCTCGGTAAAATAAGTATTTGGTCAATAACAAAAGTTCATCTCAATACTTTGTTATATACCCTTTGTTGGCAATGACAGAGGTCAAACATTTTCTCTAAGTCTTCACAAGGTTTTCACACACTGTTGCTGGTATTTTGGCCCATTCCTCCATGCAGATCTCCTCTAAAGCAATGATGTTTTGGGGCTGTTGCTGGGCACCACGGACTTTCAACTCCCTCCAAAGATTTTCTATGGGGTTGAGATCTGGAGACTGGCTAGGCCACTCCAGGACCTTGAAATGCTTCTTACAAAGCCACTCCTTCGTTGCCCGGGTGGTGTGTTTGGGATCATTGTCATGCTGAAAGACCCAGCCACGTTTCATCTTCAATGCCCTTGCTGATGGAAGGAGGTTTTCCCTCAAAATCTCACGATACATGGCCCCATTCATTCTTTCCTTTACACGGATCAGTCGTCCTGGTCCCTTTGCAGAAAAACAGCCCCAAAGCATGATGTTTCCACCCCCATGCTTCGCAGTAGGTATGGTGTTCTTTCTCCTCCAAACACGACAAGTTGAGTTTTTACAATAAAGTTCTATTTTGGTTTCATCTGACCATATGACATTCTCCCAATCCTCTTCTGGATCATCCAAATGCTCTCTAGCAAACTTCAGATGGGCCTGGACATGTACTGGCTTAAGCAGGGGGACACGTCTGGCACTGCAGGATTTCAGTCCCTGGCGGCATAGTGTGTTACTGATGGTAGCCTTTGTTACTTTGGTCCCAGCTCTCTGCAGGTCATTCACTAGGTCCCCCCATGTGGTTCTGGGATTTTTGCTCACTGTTCTCGTGATCAGTTTGACCCCACGGGGTGAGATCTTGCGTGGAGCCCCAGATCAAGGGAGATTATCAGTGGTCTTGTATGTCTTCCATTTTCTAATAATTGCTCCCACAGTTGATTTCTTCACACCAAGCTGCTTACCTATTGCAGATTCAGTCTTCCCAGCCTGGTGCAGGTCTACAATGTTGTTTCTGGTGTCCTTTGACAGCTCTTTGGTCTTGGCCATAGTGGAGTTTGGAGTCTGACTGTTTGAGGTTGTGGACAGATGTCTTTTATACTGATAAAGAGTTCAAACAGGTGCCATTAATACAGGTAACGAGTGGAGGACAGAGGAGCATCTCAAAGAAGAAGTTACAGGTCTGTGAGAACCAGAAATCTTGCTTGTTTGTAGGTGACCAAATACTTATTTTACCAAGGAATTTACCAATTAATTCATTAAAAATCATTCAATGTGATTTTCTGGATTTTTTTTTTCTCATTTTGTCTCTCATAGTTGAGGTATACCTATGATGAAAATTGGAGACCTCTCTCATCTTTTAAGTGGGAGAACTTGCACAATTGGTGGCTGACTAAATACTTTTTTCCCCACTGTAGGTATTCCTTAATTTAACTGAAGCTGGCATACAAACTTCTACTATTGAAGTGAATGATTGATAGTTTGCCCTCAGTCTTAATGCATTAGTTAAACTGTTCATAAGTACAATAGACATAGTCATTATTGTTAGAGCAAAAAAAGTTATTCTCCAGATCTATGTCATACTCCAGTTCCTGCATACTGTGATCCATATATTCAAATATTTTCAATTTAGGTTACCGTGATTCTACCATGTCATGCATAAAAATGCCATTTTCTCCAGCTGCAGTTAAATTATCTTCTCCCGTGGTTGTCAATGGCTGCGTGTATGGTGAGATACCTTGCTTGTGACCCATAAAATACATCACTGATACTTGTCCAATTCATCCATATTCCTGACGATCAGAACCTTGGCTTCCTCCGGTATTCCTTTTAACTCGATGAATATTTTGCAGTTTGAAGTCCAAGTACTCTGGATCTTCCCTTGTTTCCTTAGGAACCAGGCTTTCCTGGCAACCTCAGCATTGTCTTTCATTAGTTGTTCATTAACGAAAACGTTAGATCCTTTTAATTTTCTTCCCTGTCCCAACAGAGCTAACTTGTGCTTCCTGTTTACAAACCTCATTACAACAGCCTGTTTGTCACTGTTGCTCCTTTTGGGTAGAAGGTGACAAGCTTTGATGCTATTTTTTTTTATTTATTTAACGTTTATTTATACAGTGTAGTTCCATTGAGAGGCAACTTCTCCTTTTCAAGGACGTGCTGTTCACACTCACAGTTATACATTCACACCAGGAAGCTGCCCAATATAACCAGGGAAGTGGTGGCCTAATGGTTAGGGATGTTAACCGGTTGCGGGCTTGATCCCTGGACCGGCAGGATTAGATTTGGGTGGGACAGATAACATAGCAATGTTTGCCCCACCCTCCTTAACCCCACTGTGGTGCCCTTGAGCAAGGCCCTTAACCCCAACTGCACCAGTGGAGCTGCTCAGTACAACCACAGACTGACCTGTGGCCACTAAGCAGCTCCACTGGTGCCCCGGTTGATGTTAAGATGCTTGGTAGAGTTTTCTCCCAGGTAAACTTCACCTCCTGCCTTTTAGATCCGATTCCCACATCACTTTTTAAAACATTTTATGGACTCTTTGAACATGAGATTTTAAACATTGTAAATTGCTCTCTTCAGACTGGTGTTTTCCCCGCTGCCCCTTTTGAAGAAGAGTAATTTAGATCCTGATATCTTCAGTAACTATTGACCTGTATCCTACTTACCATTTTTAAGTAAAGTTTTAGAAAAAAATAATTTTTATCCAGTTAAACAATTTTCTTATGGACCACAACATTCTTGAGAAATTTCAGTCTGGCTTTAGGACAAACCACAGTACCGAGACAGCCCTTTTTAAATCGTTAATGATATCAGGTGTAACATGGACTCCCACAAACTGTCAGTCCTGGTGCTGCTGGATCTCAGTAGATCACCACATTTTATTATGCAGACTCAAACACCTGGTGGGCCTCTCAGGTACCGTTCTTGAATGGCTTCATTCCTATCTCACAGATCTCCGCTACTTTGTAAGTATGGATACATGTTCTTCAGCAATCCATTAAATCAAGTGTGGGGTACCCCAAGATTCAATTTTAGGGCCAATACTTTTTAATCTTTATATGTTTCCACTTGGGGATGTTATCAGGAGACATGGCATCAATTTTCATAGCTATGCTGATGATACTCAACTGTACATTGCCACGTCTCCTGATGACACAAAATCAATTAATGCCCTTTTGAACTGTATTTTAGATATAAAGTCATGAATGGCAGAGAACCTCCTACAGCTCAACCAGGTCAAAACAGAAATTTTAATCAGTGGTCCTGAAGAAAAGAGAGAGAAACTTCTACCAAAATTGCTAGGTCTAAAACCTACACATTGTGTGAAGAACCTGGGCGTTCTTCTAGACTTTGACTTTAATTTTATTTCACACATTAAAAATGTAACAAAAATTGGATTTTACCATCTTAGGAATATAGCCAGAGTCCACCCTTTTCTCTCTCTTGCCAGCACAGAGGTTTTGATGCATGTTTTTATTACTAGTTGTATAGACTATTGTAATGCCCTGCTCTCTGCTCTTCCTCAAAATAGAATATCACATCTCCAACTGCTCCAAAATTCAGCAGCACAAGTGTTAACAAGGACCAAGGGGCGGGTGCATATTACACCAGTTTTAGAATTGCTGCATTGGCTCCCCGTGCATTTTAGGATCGATTTTAAGGTGCTCTTAGTAGTTTTTAAATGCCTCAGTGGTCTTGGGCCTTCTTATCTATCTGAGCTGCTCTTATCTTATGAGCCCTCGTGAACCCTGAGATCCTCTGGTACTGGCCTTTTAATGCTTCCCAAAGTCAAGACCAACACCTTTGAAGCTTCCTTTCACTATTATGGTCCTCGTCTGTGGAACAGCCTGCCAGAGAGCCTCAGGGCCGCAGAGTCAATAGATGTTTTTAAGAACAGGCTCAAGACCCACCTTTTTAATTTGGCTTTTAATAAACCTGTTTAACTATTACTGAAGTAGTCATTTACAGTTACGCCCAGAAATATTTGGACAGTGACACAATCTTCATGATTTGGGCTCTGCATGCCACCACATTGGATTTGAAATGAAACAACTACAACAGAATTGAAGTGCAGACTTTAAGGTTTATTTCAAGGGGTTGAACAAAAATATATGATTACACATGTAGGAATTGTAGCTATTTTTATACAAACGCTCTTCATTTCAGGGGCTCGAAAGTAATTGGACAAATAAACATAACCCTAAGTAAAATGTTACTTTTCAATATTTTGTTGAGAATCCTTTGCAGGCAGTGACTTCCTGAAGTCTGGAACCCATGGACATCACCAAACGCTGGGTTTCCTCCTTTGTGATGCTTTGCCAGGCCTTTACTGCAGCTGTCTTCAGTTGTTGCTTGTTTGTGGGTCTTTCTGCCTTAAGTTTTGTCTTGAGCAAGTGAAATGCATGCTCAATTGGGTTGAGATCTGGTGATTGACTCAGCCATTGCAGAATATTCTACTTCTTTGCTTTAAAAAACTCCTGGGTTGCTTTTGCAGTATGTTTTGGATCATTGGTGAAGCGCCGTCCAATCAACTTTGCTGCATTTGGCTGAATCTGAGCAGAAAGTATATCCCTATACACTTCAGAATTCATCCGGCTGTTTCTGTCTTTTGTCACATCATCAAGAAACACAAGTGACCCAGTGCCATTGGAAGCCATGCATGCCCATGCCATCACACTGCCTCCACCATGTTTTACAGAAGATGTAGTGCTTTGGATCATGAGCTGTTCCAGTTCTTCTCCAAACTTTCTTCTTCCCATCATTCTGGTACAGGTTGATCTTAGTCTCATCTGTCCAAAGAATGCTGTTCCAGAATTGGGCTGGCTTCTTCGGGTGTTTTTTGGCAAAGTCAATTCTGGCCTTTCTATTTTTGAGGCTGATTAATGGTTTGCACCTTGTGGTGAATCCTTTGTATTTACTCTCAAGAAGTCTTCTCTTTATGGTAGACTTAGATACTGATACACCTACTTCCTGGAGAGTGTTCTTCACTTGAGTGGATGTTGTGAAGGGGTTATGAAAGGATTCTGTGATCATCCACCACTGTTGTCTTCCGTGGACGTCCAGGCCTTTTTGAGTTCCCAAGTTCACCAGTACACTCTTTTTTTCTCAGAATGTACTAAACTGTTGATTTGGCCACTCCTAACATTTCTGCCATCTCTCTGATGGATTTCTTCTTTTTTTTCAGCCTCAGGATGGTCTGTTTCACCTCCATTGAGAACTCCTTTGACCACATGTTGTGTGTTCACAGCAACATCTTCCAAATGCAAACGCCACACCTGGAATCAACTCCAGACCTTTTAACTGCTTAATTGATGACAGGTTAACGAGGGAAGAGCCCATGCAGCCTTGTTATTTTTTTTTTGCAGCCTTCTGAGTCAATTGTCCAATTACTTTTGGTCCCTTGAAAAAGAGGCGGCTACGTATTAAAGAGCTGTAATTCCTAAACCCTTGCTCCAATTTCGATGTGAATACTCTCAAATTACAGCTGAGAGTCTGCACTTTAAGCCCATATTGATTATATAATTGTATCCTGAATATGTTTTCGTAAACAGCTAAAATAACAAAACTTGTGTCACTGTACAAATATTTTTGGGCCTAACTGTATGTTCCATTGTTTTATGTTCTTTTTGGTGCCATTTGTTCTTAGATTTTCTCATCTTCTTATTGATCTGTTTAGTTCAGGTTTTTTTTTTAAGTGTGGGTTTTTTAGTTCCTGTTTTTATGTGTTCTTAGTTCTTTTTGCACCTTTTAAAATTTTGGCTTTTAACAAACCTTTTAACTATTATTGAAGTAGTCATTTATGTTCCATTGTTTTTACATTCTTCTTAGCTCCATTTGTTACGAATGGCTCTTGCAAGCCACTAATAAGAGCCAAGGGCCAACCAGTGAGTTTGCATAATTTATTAATAAGGGGAAATAACAAAGGAAAAGAGCCTCGTGGGGAAAAACACAACTCGGACGTAGGGACTCCAGCCTAATCCACAGCGAGAGGTCCATGTGGATAGAGTGAGGTTGCAGCCCTGAGCAAACAGAGCCGCTCCCTTATATAGCGGTTGACAGCGCATCAGCTGATGAGAGGTAATTGGCCTCCAGCCATCCCGCGGAGCTTGACAGCCGGAAGCCCGCTGAGACGCTGTCATAACAAAAGCCGGGCTGAGAAGATGTATGGCCTGAGCGTGGACAACATCGGCACACAGACCATGACAATACCTCCCCCTCGAGGCCGGGCTCAGAACGGCCAGTAACACCCAAGCCCCCCACCCCCACCCCCCCTAGGGTGGGCAGATGGGGCGCAGGCCAGGAGGGAGTGAGCCAAAAAAAGAGAAGGGAAAAAAAAACCCATGCCACTGACAGGGAACAAATGAAGCAATTACAGGGTACGGAAGAGGGAGAAAAAAACCCCCACAATACTCCATAAATGCGGACCATATACAGTATAGACCAAACCCTAAAAAAAAAGAATGCAACAACAGGAGGAGGCCTAGAAGGAAAACAAGGGCATACTAACAGTGATAAGGTGCATGAAACACAAAAACATGCTAACATCAATGAGATTACATGAAATCATAATAACATACCCGTACATTCACAAAATTACGAAGGAACAAAGGCATAGGAATGACAGGCGAGATAACACAGTTCCGGGGGCCTCCCCGCACCCAGCGTCTAAACCGCTAACAGGGGTGATGGGAAGAGTTCAGGCGGCCTACCCGAATCCCAGGCGAGGAAAAAACGTGCTTCAGGTGGCCGGACCAGGCCACCGAATAGAGAGTCCAGTGGGTCGGGTGGCCGGCCCAGAGAGCCAAATGGGCGCGGCAGTCCTTCTGGAGGCCGACCCGCATCGCTCCGCCACCAGGACCGCAGGGGAGAGAAAGGCAACGGCTTCCCTGTAGAGGGGAAAAGCGAGGGCGAACTGGGCCAAAAGTGAGGGGTCCAAACGGCACCTGGTGGAGAAGGCTTAGGGGGAAAATGAGGGTGAAGCTGATGAGGATGGTGATCAAGATGGGGAAGGAGATGAGCTGGTCCAGTGTCTGGTGGCAGGGGATCTGCAGCTCCCTCACCGAACTTGGATCCTGCTGGTGCTGCACCCTCGTTGGACCCCGATTGGGTCAGGGTTGCACCCGCGATGGACCCCGATTGGGTCACGGCTGCACTCGCGTCGGACCCCGACTGGGTCGGCGCTGCACCAGTACCGACCTCCAACCCCGAACCTGGAACCTCTGGCACAGCGGGCGAAATCAGCTCCATGCCGGTGACCCTGGGAGAAGGCTCGGGAGAGAGAAAAGAACCGGGATCAGGATCACCAGCAGCACCAGAACCCGGCGAGACAAGCTTGGACACAGCGGGCGGCTGCACCCGGCTCGCCTCCCCAAGAGACAGACAAAAATGCTCTAGAACAGAAAGGAGAAAGACAACATAGAGCACTTGCCTGATCTTGGGTTCCGACGTCGTCCAGGACTCCAATGATCCGGGCTCAGACGGCAGGAGGTCGTCATCAGGCTCCCACTCAGCTACGTCGGGCTCCGCAGCTGGCATGATGGTGTCCGCAGCTTCAGGATCCTCCGGCACCGATGCCCACGCCGACGGCCCGCACGGCGTGGTGGCAGGGGACCCTCGACCTGCTGGACCGGACCGCTCGTCCGTGGAGACCCGGGGACGCTTCCTCGTCAGCGCAGGTTCCACGCTGCAGTCCGCTCTCCTCCTCCGCCCACGATGTGGCTGCAGGACCGGAACCAAGCTCTCCAGAACCGCAGGCCCCCTCCTCATCCGGCGACACTGGCCTGGCGTCGAGGACCGCTCAACGGAGGGAGACACAGAGGATGCGAGATTAACAATTAAAGCCACAGCAGGTGGTGGGAGCTCGGGGGGCTGCGAACCCCGAACTCCACCCCCAGGAGTGTGACAAGGCAAATCACAGTAATGAGAATATAAATGAATTTGGACTTGCCTGTCTCCTGGAGGCTGGATGGTGCCTGCTGCGGCGGACGTTGCTCCTCCCTTTCCCCTCCGGGTAGTGACTGAGGGCCCCCTGGGAGGACGAGGGGGAGCCGCTCGAGAAGGTTACGGGACGGAGCTCACCGAAACAGGACTCCAGGTACACACAGCAGCCGGGATAGGCGTCGAGGAGGAGGGGGCGACAGCCGAGACGAGCCGAGCAGGGAGCGCTGACGGGACAGCAGGAGAAGATGGCCCGGGGGAAGAGGCTACGGGGATTCCCCTCTGACGAGGCACAGGAGTGACAGCTGTGTGGGAGATTGAGCCCTTGCGGCAACCCTGAACTGGATCCAGGCGGGATTCAAGGTGAGGTTGATTGTGACAACGGTTTCTGGCAGAGGGCGAGGTGAAGGTGAGGTCCAGGAATCATCGCTCCTGTGCGGAGACAGAGGCGAGGAGGTCGGCGAACTCAGGAAAGTCACTTAACCCAGGATTCCTCTCCAGCAGTTTGACTGCCGCCATCACATGCTTAATGATTTCAGTTGGATGAACAGCGGAGCGAGCAGCAGCCACTCGGTCCCAGATGTTAATTGCTGTCAGCTGCAACTTCTCTGGGGGAATCCCAACTGACGTCATGCTCAATGGGGGAATACCCCTGCATGGTGCGAACTCCCGGGCCGGAACAGAGGCAGGAGCGGGATCCCGAAGCGAGGGGGAGACAATTCCTCCTCTTCGGCTTCCTGCCGGGATTTCCCTCCAGCCCACGGAGTATCTCACGCTGTGCAGCGATGTCATATCTCCTCGCGCTGACTTCAGGGTGGTTGGCAAAGCGGGGGAGATGATTGAGAACATCCTCAGCTTGGTCCTGGTACCGGTGCACATCGCTGTGGAAGTCGAGGAGGGAGGTGGTGATGAGGATTTCATCGACGCACTCGAGGGCATCTGGCAGATCGTCACTCTGATTCCGAGTGCGGGACCTCCGCGACGGCATGCTTCCAGCACGGTACCCAGACAGGTAGGAGCAGTCCAACTGCAAAACTCACGGTGGCCGGCAACTCACTGGCTGCGAACTACTGTCACAAATGGCTCTTGCGAGCCATTAATAAGAGCCAAGGGCCAACCAGTGAGTTTGCATAGTTTATTAATAAGGGGAAATAACAAAGGAAAAGAGCCTCGTGGGGCAAAACACAAATAACGCAGGAGGTACACTTACAGATAACAATGAGGGAAGAGAGGAGGGCTGGAGCCGGACGTAGGGACTCCAGCCTAATCCACAGTGAGAGGTCCATGTGGATAGAGTGTGGTCACAGCCCTGAGCAAACAGGGCCGCTCCCTTATATAGCGGTTAACAGCGCATCAGCTGATGAGAGGTAATTGGCCTCCAGCCGTCCCGTGGAGCTTGACAGCCAGAAGCCCGCTGAGACGCTGTCATAACAAAAGCCGGGCTGAGAAGATGTATGACCTGAGCGTGGACGACATCGGCCCACAGACCATGACACCATTTGCTTTTAGATTTTCTTATTTTGATGTGTTCTTAGCTCAGTTTCTAAGTAAGGGTCTTTAGTTCCCTTTGCTCTTCGTGCTCTTAGTTTTATTTTGTATTTATGTGTTTTAGCACCAGTGTTTCCTCAGGATGGTTGCTCCTTCATGTGGTGCCTCGGTGCCGGGCAATGTCTCCTTTATTTTACATGTGTGTAAGAGAAGTAGGGGGTGATATATGTGCCTGTGTGTGTTGTGTTTGTAGGTATGTTTATGGGAGGGTTGGAAGGAGTGGGGCTGTGTCATGTAAAATATGTAATTAAATTTGTCTATTGTTTTTATCTATGTAAAGCTCTTGGTGCAGCATCTAATGTTTTTAAAGTGCTATACAAATAAAGTTTGATTTGATTTGATTTGATTTGATTTGATTTGATTTGATTTGATTTGATTTGATGATTTGATTTTTACCTCCTGGACACTCTTCACATGTTCTTCCTTCAAGATTACCCTTACTCCATTTCTCTTCCTGTGCACACCATGGTAGAACAGTTTACATCTCCTAGCCTTGCTTTCCTTCCATCTGGTTTCTTGTACACACAGTATATCCCTTCCTTGTCTCCATCTTATCAGCAACTCTCTCCTTTACAATGTTAAGTACAGTGGGGCAAAAAAGTGTTTAGTCAGCCACCAATTGTGCAAGTTCTCCCACTTAAAAGATGAGAGAGATCTCCAATTTTCATCATAGGTACATCTCAACTATGAGAAACAAAATGAAAAAAAAAAATCCAGAAAATCACAATGAAGGATTTTTAATGAATTAATTGGTAAATTCCTCGGTAAAATAAGTATTTGGTCACCTACAAACAAGCAAGATTTCTGGCTCTTACAGACCTGTAACTTCTTCTTTAAGAGGCTCCTCTGTCCTCCACTCGTTACCTGTATTAATGGCACCTGTTTGAACTCGTTATCAGTATAAAAGACACCTGTCCACAACCTCAAACAGTCAGACTCCAAACTCCACTATGGCCAAGACCAAAGAGCTGTCAAAGGACACCAGAAACAAAATTGTAGACCTGCACCAGGCTGGGAAGACTGAATCTGCAATAGGTAAGCAGCTTGGTGTGAAGAAATCAACTGTGGGAGCAATTATTGGAAAATGGAAGACATACAAGACCGCTGATAATCTCCCTCGATCTGGGGCTCCACGCAAGAGCTCACCCCGTGGGGTCAAAATGATCACGAGAACAGTGAGCAAAAATCCCAGAACCACACGGGGGGACCTAGTGAATGACCTGCAGAGAGCTGAGACCAAAGTAGTAGTAGTAGATTAGTTTATTTGACAGGGACAGTGCAATAAACATAGACAATTAATCAAAGACAATTAATCTGATGTGTTGCACATAGAGTGTATAGCTATTAGCTAATTTGCAACTCTTGTCCCTGGATGGGCTTTAGAAAAAAGAATCAAGATAAAAAATATACACAATAATCACATACATCAATGCAGAAAAATTATAAATACACAATTATAAATATTATATTATAAATACACAAATATAACAGCCTGACTCACATTTAACATAAATATTATAAATATTATAAATACACAAATATAACAGCCTGACTCACATTTAACACATATAACATAACTCACATTTGCCTATTTCAGGCCTTCCTCCCTCCGTCACTCACTATAAACAAACACATTTATTCCTTCCCTTCATTCGCTCTCACTCTGCAGACAGTTAATTCATACATGAGTACATTCTTGTTTATTTTTCAGCCAGTTTTTAACATTTTTAGTGAATGTTTTAAAGTCCGTTATTATCTTAATTTTATTTGGCATTGTGTTCCAGATATGACTGCCCTTTATAGAGAAAGCTGTTTGTCCAAATGTGGTTCTGCGGTGGAATATTTTACAGTTATTGTTAACAGAACTCCTGGTGGCTCAAGTAACAAAGGCTACCATCAGTAACACACTACGCCGCCAGGGACTCAAATCCTGCAGTGCCAGACGTGTCCCCCTGCTTAAGCCAGTACATGTCCAGGCCTGTCTGAAGTTTGCTAGAGAGCATTTGGATGATCCAGAAGAGGATTGGGAGAATATCATATGGTCAGATGAAAGCAAAATAGAACTTTTGGTAAAAACTCAACTTGTCGTGTTTGGAGGAGAAAGAATGCTGAGTTGCATCCAAAGAACACCATACCTACTGTGAAGCATGGGGATGGAAACCTCATGCTTTGGGGCTGTTTTTCTGCAAAGGGACCAGGACGACTGATCCGTGTAAAGGAAAGAATGAATGGGGCCATGTATCGTGAGATTTTGAGTGAAAACCTCCTTCCATCAGCAAGGGCATTGAAGCTGAAACATGGCTGGGTCTTTCAGCATGACAATGATCCCAAACACACCGTCTGGGCAATGAAGGAGGGCTTTGTAAGAAGCATTTCAAGGTCCTGGAGTGGCCTAGCCAGTCTCCAGATCTCAACCCCATAGAAAATCTTTGGAGGGAGTTGAAAGTCCGTGTTGCCCAGCGACAGCCCCAAAACATCACTGGTCTAGAGGAGAGCTGCATGAAGGAATGGGTCAAAATACCAGCAACAGTGTGTGAAAACCTTGTGAAGACTTAGAGAAAACGTTTGACCTCGGTCATTGCCAGCAAAGGGTATATAACAAAGTATTGAGATGAACTTTTGTTATTGACCAAATACTTATTTTCCACCATAATTTGCAAATAAATTCTTTAAAAATCAGACAATGTGATTTTCTGGATTTTTTTTTCTCATTTTGTCTCTCATAGTTGAGGTATACCTATGATGAAAATTGGAGACCTCTCTCATCTTTTAAGTGGGAGAACTTGCACAATTGGTGGCTGACTAAATACTTTTTTTACCCCACCGTATAAGAGCTTAAGTCTGATAGTCAAGGTCAAATTTCTGTTGTACTACTGAAGTAACAGTAATACAGTAAATCTCGTAGTAAAGAAAAAGTTGCTCAGATACATGTTACTTGAGTAGACGTAACCTCTGATTATCAGTTTCTAAATGAATGTGAGGTTTTGTTTTACATATCTTAGTCACCATGGTCAGCATGTGCTGTCACTCTTTTTTTTTTTGGCTGCTTATCAAATTTTCATCTGGGAAATAACATTTACAAAAAAAAAATAAAAATCCTATAGTATGCAGGAGGCTGTTATGCTGAGGCCTGTTTTTCCTGCCCACCTTCTATAGGAAACTTCATATGATGATCAAGATAACAGGATACAGTTGGAGAAGCAGAACCTCGTTGTTATTGTTTATGTTTTGTTTTTGTTCATTTTTTTAACATTTACAACTGCTTGATATTTACAGATATCTCTGCAGTAATCAAATAAGAGGAGGGATGCAGGTGGCGACAAGAGAAGATAACAGCAGAATCAACAATTAACAGTCAGTTTTCTAATTCACTTTCATCTCTGATCATACCAGGAAGTCAGCCACTGGCTTAAAAGCCACCTTTCCCATGTTCATTTGAAGAGTGATCAGATTTAAAAAAAAAAAAAAAAAAAAAAAAAAAAGAGCTGTTCAAGCACCTTACTGTTGTTTTTAACAGCCATATCTTTAAGAGGAAAATCTGGCTTTAATAGAGTTGCCTTTCCCCTATCCTAAATAGAAACACATCAGGAGTATTCACCTTTTTCTTGCCCTTTGTTTCATGTGTAAATACCACTTTCTTGATATGCCTTGTGCTGTTTGACCTGCCGACACTGTCTGTTATCAGGCCTGGGCATATATGTGCCGAAAACATGAACGAGAATAAACACTCCTTGATCTACTCAATAAAGAAACACGCTGATATGAATGACTGCCTTATCAGTCATTGCAAAATGCGTCGCGATCTTGTTTATGCTGCTCACTCCCCACCTCTTCCACAGGTGAGACTGAAAGGCTGCCATGAGTTTGAAGATATGCCAAGTGGTAGATTATTTCCATGACTGTCCTGTGTAACAATAGGAGGATTGTTGTCACCTCAGATTCATAAAGCCAGTGATCCTGCCACTTAATCATTAACAATGACAAAAGAAATGCTTTGTCCTGAGACACAGATTGCAATAAACCGGACTGTAAAGCTCGAACAATCCCTCGTAAACAGGTACAATATCAGGACACTGGAAAGAACTGGAAAATGACATATGGTATACAGTGGTGAATAGATTATACTTAAGGGTCCAATAAATGTGCAATATGATGTATGTCATAAACACAGGACCAACATATTATACATAGGTACAGTACATGCTGACGGGCCACTTCCGCCTTTAGAATGTTCTTAATTCATCATGGCGTAGATTCAAAAACGTGCTGGAAACATTCCTCAGAGATGTTGGTTCATACTGACATGCTAGCTGCACATCCATGATACAACTCTTCTTTTCCACCACATCCCAAAGGTGCATTATTGCAGTGGTCCCCAACCATGTGCAATGGAGTGCCAAGACTCTGCATGTTTTACCTCCGTCTATTGTCTTCCGCAGATGATCTCAATGAATTTCTTCCCACTGATTGCTAAATAGTGAAAATACCTGCTGAAGAGACTGGGTGGAAGAGAAAACTTGCAGGGTCTTGCCCTCTATCTCACATAGTTGGGGACCACTGGATTGGAATGAAATATTGAAACTTTATTGAAACTTAAGAGGGCATTCGAGTGCATGATGTCAAGTTCAAGAGAGCCAGTTTCAGACATGGCGTATTTTCCTGTTGGAAATACCAATCAGAAAATTGTCACAGAGGGGTGGACATGGTCAACAGGAAAACCCACATAGGCTGTGGCATTTAAACAACTAAGGGGTCCAAACTGCGCCAAGGCAATAGCCGCCCACACCATTAGACTACCACCAGCAGCCTGAACCACTGATGCAAGGCAAGATGGGTCCATTCTTTTGTGTTGTTTATGCCAAATTCTGGTCCTACTATCCAAACGTAGCAGAAGAAATTGAAACTCATCAGGCCAGGCTATGTTTTTGAGCCTGTGTGAAATGTAGCCTCAACTTCTTGCTCTTAGCTGGTTTGCATCAGGAGGGGTATCCAACATAAAATCCTTGCCAAATCAAATATCTGAATGAATGATCTGCAGTGGCGACCCCAATAGGGAGTGGTTGAAAGAAGAATATTCTATGCAGGAGTGTAAATATTTCTATTCCCTGCAAAAAAAAAAAAAAAGTGGAGTTAAAATTCCACATATGAACAAAATGACATTTTATTTATCTATGTATCTATCTATCTATCTATCTATCTATCTATCTATCTATCTATCTATCTATCTATCTATCTATCTATACATATATATATTTTATGTGTTCAGATCGGGCAGGCCGTTCCTCCCAATCACACCCCTCCAGGTTTCACTGTCGTTGCCCATGTGCGCATTGAAGTCCCCCAGTAGGACAATGGAGTCTCCAAGAGGAGCACCCTCCAGCACCCCAGTCACAGACTCCAAAAAGGGTGGGTACTCTGAAACATCATTTGGTGCATAGGCACAAATAATGGTCAGGACCCGTTTCCCAACCCGAAGGCACAGGGAAGCAACCCTTTTGTCCACCGGGTAAAACTCCAATATAGAGGCAGCAAGGTGGGGCGATACAAGAATACCCACCCCTGCTCGTCGCCTCTCACCCAGGGCAACTCCAGAAAAGGCCAAGCTCTAGCCCCTCTCCAGGAGACTGGTTCCGGAACCGGAGCTGTGTGTTGAAGTGAGGCCGACTATATCTAGCCAGTATCTCTCAACCTCGTACACCAGCTCAGGCTCCTTCCCCACCAGAGAGGTGACATTCCACATACCAAAAGCCAGTTTAGAAAGCTTGGGATCAGTCCACCAAGGTCTCCGCCTTTGACCGCCACCTGATCCACATAGCACCGGACCCCCATGATCCCTCCTGCAGGTGGTGAGCCCACTGGAGGGCGGACCCATGTAACTCCTTCGGGCTGAGCCCGGCCGGGTCCCATGGGTGGAAACCCGGCCACCAGACGCTAGCCTTCGAGCCCCTCCCCCAGGCCTGGCTCCAGGGTGGGGCCCCGGTAACCCCATACCGGGCGGGGTACACTGAATCCTTGATATACAATTCATGAGAGTCTGTTGGATCGTTCTTAGTCTGGCCCTTCACCCAGGACCAGTTTGTGTTGGGAGACCCTATCAGAGGCAAATTGCCCCGGACAACATAGCTCCTGGGATCACTGGGGCACACAAACCGCCCCCACCATGATAAGGTGACGATCCATGAGGGGGTGTTCAGTTATTGGACTTCTGTGCTAACCACAGTCTGTCCATAACGAACACCATGTTCAAGCATAAGGGTGTCCATATGAGCACCTGGCACCAGGACACCCTAGGTCGCAGGTCGATGATTGATTTTGTTATCGTATCATCAGACCTGCGACCGTATGTCTTGGACACCCGAGTAAAGAGAGGTGCAGAGCTGTCAACTGATCACCACCTGGTGGTGAGTTGGATCCGATGGCAGGGGAGGAAGCCATCCAGAACTGGTAGACCCAAACGTATAGTGAGGGTGTGCTGGGAGCGTCTGGCTGAGGCCCCTGTCCGGGAGGTCTTCAACTCCCACCTCCGGAAGAACTTCAACCACATTCCGAGGGAGTCTGGAGACATGGAGTCTGAATGGGCCATGTTCTCCACCTCTGTTGTTGAAACGGCGGCCCAGAGCTGTGGCCGCAAGGTGGTTGGTGCATCTCGTGGTGGCAACCCCCGAACCAAGTGGTGGACACCAGTGGTGAGGGGGGCCATTAAGCTGAAGAAGGAGTCCTATCAAGCTTGGTTGGCTTGTGGGACTCCCGAAGCAGCTGAGGTGTACCGGCAGGCCAAGCGGAGTGCAGTTCGGGTGGTTGCTGAAGCAAAAACCCGGGTATGGGAGGAGTTCGGTGAGGCCATGGAACAAGACTTTCGGTCGGCCTCAAAGAGATTCTGGCAAACTGTCCGGTGGCTCAGGAGGGGAAAGCAGCTCCCCGTCCACACTGTGTATGGTGCGGATGTGACACTGTTGACTTCGACTGAGGACATCGTCGAGTGGTGGAAGGAATACTTCGAGGATCTCCTCAATCCCACTGATACGCCTTCCACAGTGGAAGCAGGGTTTGGGGACGAGGGGGATGACTCGCCTATCACAGGGGCTGAGGTCGCCAAGGTGGTTAAAAATCTCCTTGGTGGCCGGGCCCCGGGGGTGGGCAAGATTCGCCCTGAGTACCTCAAGGCCCTAGATGTTGTTGGGTTGTCATGGTTGACACGCCTCTGCAACATTGCGTGGAGGTCGGGGGCAGTGCCTTTGGCATGGCAAACCAGGGTGGTGGTTCCTCTCTTTAAAAAAGGGGACCGGAGGGTGTGCTCCAACTTTAGAGGGATCACACTCATCAGCCTCCCTGGGAAGGTCTATGCCAAGGTACTGGAGAGGAGAGTCCGGCCATTGGTCAAACCTCGGATTCAGGAGGAGCAATGTGGTTTTCGTCCTGGCCGTGGCACATCGGACCAGCTCTTTACCCTCTCGAGAATTCTCGAAGGTTCGTGGGAGTTTGCCCAACCAGTTTATATGTGTTTTGTGGACTTGGAGAAGGCATTTGACCGCGTCCCTCGTGGATTTTTGTGGGGGGTGCTTCGGGAGTATGGGGTATCGGGCTTGTTGTTACGAGCTATTCGGTCTCTGTACGACCATTGTGAGAGTTTGGTTCGTATTGCCAACACTCGGTCGGAGTCATTCCCAGTGAGAGTTGGACTCCGCCAGGGCTGCCCTTTGTCACCGATCCTGTTCATAATTTTTATGGACAAGATTTCTAGGCGCAGCCAGGGAATGGAGGGTGTCATGCTTGGTGACCACAGGATCTCATCTCTGTTGTTTGCAGATGATGTTGTCCTGTTGGCTTCATCCAGCAATGACCTACAGCTCTTGCTGGGACGGTTTGCCGCTGAGTGTGAAGCGGCTGGGATGAGAATCAGCACCTCCAAGTCCGAGTCCATGGTCCTCAGCCGGAAAAAGGTGGATTGTCCTCTCCGGGTTGGGGACAGGCCCCTGCCCCAAGTGGAGGAGTTTAAGTATCTTGGGGTCTTGTTCACGAGTGAGGGGAGAATGGAGCGAGAGATCGACAGACGGATTGGAGCAGCATCTGCAGTGATGCGGACGTTGTACCAGTCTGTTGTGGTGAAGAGGGAGCTTAGTTCTAAGGCAAAGCTGTCGATTTACCAGTCAATCTATGTTCCTCCTCTCACCTATGGTCACGAGCTTTGGGTAATGACCGAAAGAACGAGATCGCGGATACAAGCGGCTGAAATGAGCTTTCTCCGTAGGATTGCGGGACTCACCCTCAGAGATAGGGTGAGGAGCTCAGTCATCCGGGAGAGGCTCACAGTAGAACCGCTGCACCTCCACATTGAAAGGAGTCAGTTGAGGTGGTATGGGCATCTGATTAGGATGCCTCCTGGACGCCTCCCACTTGAGGTGTTTCAGGCACGTCCCACTGGGAGGAGACCCCGGGGCAGACCCAGGACTCGGTGGAGAGACTATGTCTCCCAGCTGGTCTGGGAACGCCTTGGTATCCCCTCTGAAGAGCTGGAGCAGGTGGCTGGGGAGAGGGAAGCTTCTCTGCTTGAACTGCTGCCTCCGCGACCCGGACCTCTGGAAAAGCGGTAGAAGATGGATGGAGATGGATTTTATGTGTGTGTGAAAGGGTGGATAACAGGATCTGTAAAGCGCTTTGGTCATCTAGAGATGAGAAAAAGTACAATATGATTGAACGCCATTTACTATTTACCATGTTTTACCCAGCCTTTACCGGTGGAGGTGTATGCTGGGGGAGGAATCAAGTGCATCTAACACAGTCTGTGGAGTTTAGGATGCATGGTTCCCTCTCCACAATAAAGGCATTGTGAACTTGACAGGAAGATGACGGTACAAGATACTACTGGGTGCTGGGACACCAAAACTATATTTACATTTACTTATATTCACATTCTTTACTTTAATCCTCTCATATAACCCACTAGAAGTGTATGCCGGGGCAGAAATCAAGAGCACCCTGGATCCAATCTCTTCCCTCCGCTGCTCTCTCCACACCTGTGATGGCGTTTCGCTGGACAGGGAAATGGGACAGACTGCACTGCTCTCTCTCCATAACACACTTGCTGTGGAGTGCCGTTGGATGGGAAAACAGAGGTGTATGGTGCTGGAAGCAAAGGGGGATGCTTTGCACGGAAGACATGCTTTTCTCGCCAGAGCAGGTAAAGCCTCATTTATGCCTCTCCATGGGGTTTCATTGAAGAACGATCTGCACCAAACAAACACAAAAACACCCAAATAACAAACTGCATGATTTCATTTGTAATGCTATCCTTTTTAAATGTTGTCCAGTATTGGAAAATTGATCATTTTCCACTCAAAAACACAACAATCTGGAAATTTTGCCATGAATGTTCACTATACCATGTCTCCCCCTGGAGGTGCTGCTCTGCAACTGCACCCAAACTGAAGCTGAAAAAGCATAGTGGTCGTCAGACTTCAAATAATTATTTACCATGTTAAATGAATAATTCCCATTCCCAAAAGTGCAACATACAACGCTATTATGAATATAAGTCCTAAAAGATTATATTTATAATTTATAACACAGTGAATGACACAGTGGTGTGAAAAAGTTTTTGCCCCCTTCCTGATTTCTCATTTTTTTGTATATTTGTCACACTTAAATGTTTCAGATCATCAAACAAATTTAAATATTAGGCAAAGATAACACAAGTAAACACAAAATGTAGTTTTTAAATGAAGGTATTTATTGTTACGGAGAAAAAAATCCAAACCTACATGTCTCTGTGTTACGCTCAGCTGAGCGCGCTCCCCCTCCCTTTCTGTGGAAGGTTCCCCATCTAGACCCCAGCTCCGCAGGTGATCAGCACACCTGTGTGAGTGGATGCACCTGCTGTCTCTTCCCTGCCAGTGCTTAAAAGGACCAGTTTGTGAAAGCTCCAGCGCTGGCTCGTTGGGTATAGCTGCCATCAGAGTGTAGTAAGTTGTTGCACGTGTTATTAAGGAACTCAGCCTTAAACTCCTTTTCTCCTCCTCTCTCTCAGGTTGCTGCCATCTCCATGGGTTGCTGTGTGCTCACCTGCTCCATCACCATCATCATCACTCCAGGCTGCCTTCTCCACCCGGTCAGACACTCCCCCCAGCTCCACTCCTCCTCATCTCCCTGCCAGCACCACCCCTCTGGTTCCTCTGTTTCCTGCTGGGTTCCTCTGCCGGGTTCTCTGCTCATAATTCATAAGATCAATCCCTGTAATCCTTTGTCCCCAGTCTGCCTCCTCATTGCCAACCTGCTCTCATCTCCCTCTTTTACAGGCTGTGTATTCTTTTGGTGACAGGTGCTTTCCCTTAGCTTTGAGTTTATTTTCATTCAATAAAACTGTGTTTAAACATTGCTTCTCTGTGTCGTGTGCATTCACTGGTGTAGCATCCTGCACATGAGCTGATCTTTCTCTCAATCATGACAGAACGAGCCAGCCATGATTTAGGCTCAGCAGGAGCTGCATCAGCAGAGCACTCCGCCCTTCACCGCCTCAACATCACAGAGAGGCAGGTGGCCATGCTCACAGAACAGCTGAAGACAATCATGCAGCAGCTGAGCACGGTCACCAATCATCTCCGTCACATGTCTCGTTCGGGTCATGCCCCCCCACCTGCTGTCCCAGTTTCTTCCATCATTCGCCAAACCACTTCCATTCCCTTACCGGTCCCATACGCGGGGGGAGGTTGGGAAATGTAAGGGGTTTTTGTGCCATGTTCATCTTTATTTGGGGCAGGTGGGCGGGGAGTACCCGAAAGACACGTCCAAAATTCATTTTATGACCCTCCTGCTATGAGACCGAGCCCTTAGCTGGGCTCAGTCTATTCTTGACAGCGTGGAGGGCCCTAGTTACACCTTTGACAGATTTGTTGGCGAGTTTTCCCGGGCCTTTGACCGAACTGAGAGCGAGGGTAACATTATGAGCCATCTTATGTCACTAAGCCAGGGGAGTTGGTCTGCAGCTGACTGGAAGACGGCTTTTAAAACACACCTGGGGCAATTTGAATATCTCGTGATGCCTTTTGGGCTCACCAATGCCCCGGCTGTCTTCCAGCACATGATTAACGACGTCCTCCATGACATGGTTAACCAATTTGTTTTTGTTTACCTTGATGATATTCTAATGTTTTCCCGCACACCAGAGGAGCACACAGTCCATGTCCAGGCCGTGTTACAGTGGCTCCTGGAAAACCAGCTCTTTGTGAAGGCCGAAAAGTGTGAGGGTCGACCCGGCCAAGGTGAAGGCTGTACTCGATTGGCCAATGCCCCAGTCCTGCAAGGAGCTTTTTGGGTTCTGCGAATTTTTATCACCAATTCAAAAGGAATTACAATGGGGTGGCACAGCCTCTTACTCAGCTGACCTCGATCAAGGTGCCTTTTGCCTGGTCTGAGGCAGCCAAGCGGGCCTTCTCCAAATTGAAGGACCTGTTTTCCAACACACTCATCTTGGCCCAGGTTGACCCTCAGCTCCAGTTCATTGTAGAGGTGGACACTTCTGATTTGGGGGTGGGCGCTGTCCTCTCGCAGTGCTTGACCTCTGAGCAGAAGTTCCACCCATGCGCGTATTTCTCTCGGCGGCGTGGAACTACAGCGTAGGGGATCGAGACTTTCTGGCCATTAAATTGGCTCTTGAGGAGTGGAGGCACTGGCTGGAGGGAGCGGTCCATCCCATCGTAGTGTGGACTAACCATAAAAATTTAGAGTATCTTCGGTTGGCCTGCAGATTAAATGCCAGGCAGGCCCAGCGGGACCGCCTGGCAATCTACAGGCCTGGCTCTCACAGCATCAAACCGGACGCTCTCTCCCGCCAGTTCACCCCTGACCAACCAGCCTCCCCTTCACTCCCCCAACCCATTGTGCCCTCCTCCTGTATTCTTGGTGCTCTTACCTGGGAGATCGAACACAAGGTCCGGCAGACCCAGTCTGCTGAGCCCAAACCTGAGGGGGGACCTGACGATTGTCTGTTTGTCCTGGTCAGCCTCCGCAGTGGCGTCATGCGGTGGGGCCACACTAGTCACTTTGCCTACCACCCAGGGGTTACCCGGTCTATCAACCTAATCCAACGAGTGTTCTGGTGGCCTACGCTGCGGATGGACATCCGGGACTATGTCAAGGCCAGCCAAGTGTGTGTGTGGAACAAGTCTGACTCTTCACCTACTGCTGGCCTCTTACATCCCCCGCCAGTTCCCAGTCACCCTTGGTCGCACATTGCTCTGGACTTTGTCACTGGACTTCCCCCCTTGCAAGGCAATACTGTTATCCTCACCATCAAGGACCGTTTCTCTGAAGCCATCCATCTGTTGCCCCTCCCCAAGTTGCCTTCCACCTCCGAGACTACCAACCTGCTTACCACCCACGTAATCCATCTACACAGCATCCCTTTGGACATTGTGTCTGACTGGGGCCCACAGTTCACCTCCCAAGTATGGAAGTCCTTTTGCCACTCCCTGGGCACCACGGTCAGTCTCACATCTGGATATCCCCCACAGAGTAACAGGCAGGCTAAGCGTGCCAACCAATCCCTGGAGGCCGCCATCAGATATGTGACATCCTGTCACCCGTCCACTTGGAGCACCCATCTGACCTGGGTGGAGTATGCTCACAACTCCGTAGTCTCCTCATGCACTGGATTAATGCCCTTTGAGGCATCCATGGGGTATCTCCCGCCCCCCATTGCACATGACGGAGAGGGAAGTTGTTGTACCATCTGTGGGGGCCCACGCTTGTCACTGCCGCCGTCATTTATGAAACATTTGAAACATTTAAGTGTGACAAACATGCAAAAAAAAATGAGAATTCAGGAAAGGGGCAAACATTTTTTCACACCACTGTATATTTACATGATATATCCCCACCCCTTCCAACCCTTCCATAAACATACTCACAAAACACACGCACACACACACACACACACACACACACACAGAGGCACATACACCACCCCCTACTTCTCTTACACATATATAAAACTAGAAAAGCACTCAGAGAGCGCAGCCCTCCGCCAAGCGCCACAGTTCCCCCCATACAGTGTTTGTGTGTACGTTTTCAGATTCCTTGACCATGAAAACATATGACTAGCAATTGGATTCACAATGATAGGATTAGTGGTTCAGTAGTTATTCACGAAAATGGCATTTTGCATAATGGCGGTTTTCGCCACAGTTCCCCCCATACAGTGTTTGTGTGTACGTTTTCAAATTCCTTGACCATGAAAACATATGACAAGCAATTGGATTGACAATGATAGGATTAGTGGTTCAGTAGTTATTCACAAAAATGGCATTTAGCGTAATGGCGGTTTTCTTGTGGACGGTGATCTGGATCACCACCAAAATCTAATCATCTGTAGGATACCCCATTTCTGACAATCTGTGAAAATTTCATGAAAATCCGTCCATAACTTTTTGAGTTATCTTGCTAACAAACAAACAGACAAACAGACAAACAGACAAAACAATGCCGATGATCACATAACCTCCTTGGCGGAGGAAATAAAAGAGACATTGCTCAACACCGAGGCACCATGTGACAGAGCAACCATTCTGTGAAGCCCCCCACGCCGGGAGACCACACAGCCCATAACGACAGGGCGTGCCACAGAGGCCACCCCAACCAGGACAGGCCGAGGTCCGCACCACAGCTGTAGGCAGTGCCATAAAGCCCCCACCCACCCAAGCTAGAGCGACCCACAAGACCAGCACCCCTGCAAGGGGCCAAGCAGCATCCGGCATGAGGGGCTCCACAGAGAAAACACTGGAGCTAAAACACATAAAATACAAGATATAACTACAAACACATAGAACAAAGGGGACTAAAAACCCATACTTATAAAATGAGCTAAGAACACATCAAACTAAGAAAATCTAAATGCAAATGGAGCTAAGAAGAATATAAAGCAATGGAACATAAATGACTACTTCAATCATAGTAAAACAGGTTTGTTAAAAGCCAAATTTAAAAAGGTACAGAAAGAAACTAAGAACACATGAAACAAGAGGAACTAAAAACCCATACTTAAAAACTGAACTAAAACACATCAATAAGAAAAGATGAGAAAATCTAGAAACAAATGGCGCCAAGAAGAACATAAAACAATGGAACATATATGGCCACTTCAATAACAGTTAAACAGGTTTGTTAAAAGCCAAATTAAAAAGGTGGGTCTTCAGCCTGTTCTTAAAAACATCTATTGACTCTTTCTGGCAGGCTCTTCCACAGACGAGGACCATAATAATGAAAGGAGGCTTCACCAAAGGTCTTGGTCTTGACTTTGGGAACCAACAAAAGGCCAGTACCACAGGATCTCAGGGTCCATGAGGGCTCATAAGATAAAAGCAGCTCAGATAGATAAGAAGGCCCAAGACCACTGAGGCATTTAAAAACTACTAAGAGAACCTTAAAATTGATCCTAAAAATGCATGGGGAGCCAATGCAGTGATTCTAAAACTGGTGTAATATGTGCCTGCCTCCCTGGTTCTTGTCAACACTCGTGCTGCTGAATTTTGGAGCAATTGGAAATGTGATATCCTTTTTTGGGGAAGACCAGAGAGCAGGGCATTACAGTAGTCAATATTACCAGTCTTTTACGACTCGTAATAAAAGCATGCATCAAAACCTCTGTGCTGGCAAGAGAGAGAAAAAGGGCACACTCTGGCTATATTCCTAAGATGGTAAAATCCAATTTTTGTTATATTTTTAATGTGTGAAATAAAATTAAAGTCAAAGTCTAGAAGAACGCCCAGGTTCTTCATACAATGTGTAGGTTTACGACCTAGCAATTTGGGTAAAAGTTTCTCTCTGTTGTCTTCGGAACCAGTGATTAAAACTTCTGTTTTGTCCTGGTTGAGCTGTAGGAAGTTCTTTGCCATCCATGACTTTATATCTAAAATACAGTTCAAAAAGGCATTAATTGGTTTTGTGTCATCAGGAGATGTGGCAATGTACAGCTGTGTACAATCAACATAGCTATGAAAATCAATGCCATGTCTCCTGATAACATCCCCAAATGGTAACATATAAAGATTAAAAAGTATTGGCCCTAAAACTGAACCTTGGGGTACCCCAAACTTGATTTTGTGGACTGCCGAAGAGCAGGTATCATACTTACAAAATAGCGACGATCTGTGAGATAGGAATGAAACCATTCAAGAACGGTACCTGAGAGGCCCACCAGGTGTTTGAGTCTGCTTAATAAAATGTGGTGATCTACTGTGTCAAAGACAGCGCTGAGATCCAGCAGCACCAGGACTGGCAGTTTGTGGGAGTCCATGTTACACTTGACATCATTCACGATTTTTAACGATTTTGTACACAGGAGACAGTTATGGTCTCCTGTGTTTTCCCTGGTCTGCTGTATGCCCCCCTGTTTGTCTCTAGTGTTTTTATTATGGTCCTGTGGTATATTTAGCCCCTTTTCCACTGGTACCTACTCATCCCTACTTGCCTGGACTCTACTCGGTTTGTAGGGTTTTCCACCAGGTACTTTTTTGGGACCAACTTCAGTGAGGTTCCAACTGTGCTGAGTCGAACTGAAAATGTGACCTCAATGGGCTGCAAGCCACTGATTGGCCAGGGCATAACATCAGTGGATGAGAGCGACATCTTCACAAGATTGAAAAACCGCCATTTGTCAATTTGGCCATAAGTTTGTATTATTTCTGTGATAATCAACAAAATAAATGGCTACACAAAAATCAACACTGTCACAAAACACTCCCCATCTTCTCCGTGAGCAGCCATCAGCTTGGAGACCTCCTTGTATTTCACTTCGGAACGCTCTGCCGGTGCCAGGGCTGAAAAGTTCATCGACTGAAAAGTTCATATAGTGGTCAAATTTGGCCAAATGTGGTTATTTTTCAACAGTCTCCCCATTGGTGCGCACAGTTCTTCCATCGGTGTTGCAGTGTTTGGATCCCTACACTTGAAAAATAAACTACATTTGGTCAAATTTGACAACTATAAACTTTTCAGCCTATGAACTTTTCAGCCCCGTCGGCCCTGCTGTAGCGGAGTGAGCTGATATGAAAAAGTATACCAGGAGGTCTCCGAGCTGATGGCTGTTCATGGGGAAGATGGTGAGTGTTTTATGATTTTAAGCATCTTTTACATTATTTATTAATGAAAATGTCAGCATCTAAACAACATAATGAGATAACGGGCCGCCTTCCTGTAATGAACCCAACCCCACCCACTTGAGGTGGTACTCAGTTGAAATGGAAAACCAACCACACTGTGTTGAGCTGAAAAGTGTTGAGTTGGAAAAGGGGCTTTTGTCTCTAGTGTCTTAATTATGGTCCTGCGGTATATTTGTCTACCTAGTGTCTCCAGTCCCTTATGTTTCCGTATCCATAGCCATTTCCTCATGTGTGCTCCTTTTCAGCCCTTGATTGTTGCCCCAGCTGTCTCACGTTTGTAATTATCAGTTACTTTATTTATGTTTGTTTGTGTATATGCTCTATCTGGCATCACTATCGTTCATTTTCGGTTTCCCTGTGTTGTTTGCTGCCCTGTGCAGCCATTTATTTATTTTATGTTTTGTTCCTTGAATTTTTGTTTATCAATAAAGCATGTTACTCTGGAGCTCAGTCCGTGCCCTGAGTCTTCCTTCCTCCAAACCATCATCTGCTCCGAGGGCAGCTCTTGACACGGCTTTAAAGTAATGGGAAATAGAGGTATTGAGAAAATAGTAAACCTATATACAAATGGTAACATTCTCAATTTGGGGGAATTGTGCCAGAAATTTGACATACCAAAAAAAAAAAAAAAAATCCCAAACATTTTTAAAATGTATACAGTTAAGACATTTAATTCCATCAAAACATAAATTTTTCATGTCTGAGCCCTCACTATCATATTTTGAAAGTCATATATTGACAAACTTAAATAAGAAAGGACACATTTCTTTATTCTATACAGTGCTTCTTATGATAAAGAGACTTTTATTGATAGAGGCATGCAGATGGATTTACAAAAAAACATTCAAGAGAATGACATGTTTAAAAGCCCCAAAACAGTTTCAGAAATATTGGAAGACTGTTGTTCAGATTATTTCTAATATTGTTGGTGTACAGATACCACATGAAGCCAACATGCTGTATGTCTGTTGGGTATATATTCAAAAACCCTCACTGCTCATTCAACCTTAATTGACTTTGGACTCTTGCAGGCTAAGAAGATGATAGCTTTGTCTTGGAGGAAAATAGACACACTATCAATAAATATATACATAGGTAAAAGAAATGACTGCATACATTACACTTGAGAGACTTACCTACATAATCAGAGGGAAAGCAGAAAAAAATTGAAAATATATGGAGGCCCCTATTTGAGTTTCATTCATTCACTCATTCATTCATTCATTCATTCATTCATTCATTCAGATTTCATTCAGCTCATAGTTGGATGTGGATGTAACATGCTGTACTTTTTATGTATTGCATCTGGTTTTTCAAGTTATTCTTTTTAAAACTTTATTTTATTTTGTATGTGTTTTCTCTCTTTGGGGAGGTGTTGGTTGTTCTTTTCATTTGATAAATTGTAATTTTTGTTTATACTAATATTTGCAAAATTTAATAACTAGAAAAGCACTCAGAGAGCGCAGACCTCCGCCAAGCGCCACAGTTTCCCCCATACAGTCTTCAGATTCCTTGACCATGAAAACATATGACAAGCAATTGGATTCACAATGATAGGATTAGTGGTTCAGTAGTTATTCACGATAATGGCATTTTCCGTAATGGCGGTTTAGCGCCACAGTTCCCCCCATACAGTGTTTGTGTGTATGTTTTCAGATTCCTTGACCATGAAAACATATGACTAGCAATTGGTTTGACAATGATAGGATTAGTGGTTCAGTAGTTATTCACGAAAATGGCATTTTGCGTAATGGTGGCCACAGTTCCCCCCATACAGTGTTTGTGTGTACGTTTTCAGATTCCTTCACCATGAAAACATATGACTAGCAATTGGATTGACAATGATATGATTAGTGGTTCAGTAGTTATTCACGAAAATGGCATTTTCCATAATGGCGGCCACAGTTCCCCCCATACAGTGTTTGTGTGTACGTTTTCAGATTCCTTGACCATGAAAACATATGACAAGCAATTGGATTCACAATGATAGGATTAGTGGTTCAGTAGTTATTCACGAAAATGGCATTTTCCGTAATGGCGGTTTAGCGCCACAGTTCCCCCCATACAGTGTTTGTGTGTATGTTTTCAGATTCCTTGACCATGAAAACATATGACTAGCAATTGGTTTGACAATGATAGGATTAGTGGTTCAGTAGTTATTCACGAAAATGGCATTTTGCGTAATGGTGGCCACAGTTCCCCCCATACAGTGTTTGTGTGTACGTTTTCAGATTCCTTCACCATGAAAACATATGACTAGCAATTGGATTGACAATGATATGATTAGTGGTTCAGTAGTTATTCACGAAAATGGCATTTTCCATAATGGCGGCCACAGTTCCCCCCATACAGTGTTTGTGTGTACGTTTTCAGATTCCTTGACCATGAAAACATATGACAAGCAATTGGATTCACAATGATAGGATTAGTGGTTCAGTAGTTATTCACGAAAATGGCATTTTCCGTAATGGCGGTTTAGCGCCACAGTTCCCCCCATACAGTGTTTGTGTGTATGTTTTCAGATTCCTTGACCATGAAAACATATGACTAGCAATTGGTTTGACAATGATAGGATTAGTGGTTCAGTAGTTATTCACAAAAATGGCATTTTGCGTAATGGCGGTTTTCTTGTGGACGGTGATCCGGATCACCCCCAAAATGTAATCATCTGTAGGATACCCCATTTCTGACAATCTGTGAAAATTTCATGAAAATCCGTCCATAACTTTTTGAGTTATCTTGCTAACAAACAGACAAACAGACAAACAAACAGACAGACAAACCAACGCCGATGATCACATAACCTCCCCCTTTGGCGGAGGTAAAGATATGCTGGAAAAAAGCGACAAAACAAGTTTACATAAAGATGATGCTCATCAGTGACCTCGTAGACAACTATCAACCATATAAATTTGTGTAAATGTGTAAGCATTTTATGGAGATGAATTGTTCCTCTTAAAACTATTGTCAGCTCAAGTGCAACAATTAAATATCATTGGGGCTCTGCTCTGCCTTCAGACTGGATTTTTATTTTTCAGATGCTGCCAAGTTCCAGTAAGGGGGATTTCCACAAGCACTGGCTCAACAGGATTACCTGCCAAAGACGTCTGCCAATAAAGCTGATGGGATGGTACATGGGATAAGCACACAGCATTCCCACAGCATGTTCATGTGTCGACTGCATCTATAGTTATTTCAGGAATGAGAAGTAGGTGTGAAGAAGGTGTATTTTTTTTTTTTTTTTTTCTGGACCAGCACTTGGAAACCTCCCCGAAACTCAAAAAATCTTTGGCAACTGGCACCAATGACCTGGAACCTAAAAGTCAAGTACATGCTTGACTTTTTTCTGCAAATGCCACTTTAGTTTTTGTAACTAGATCCAACTTGTCTTTTTAATGATATAAGACATCAGCAGAAAAATGTTGCACATACTTATGATGGTACTTTCGCTGCTGGACAGTTTCAGCTGAATGATTTTAGATACAATAGTATAATTAAGCAATATTACACGAGAGTGAGTTACGGTATGTGAATATACAAACTCTGGGTGTGATACAGCTTGTGGCACACCCGTAGTTAGAATATTAATGATACCATAATGAACTAAAGTGAAATATTGCTTTTATACAACAGTTCCGCAAGCACAATTTATTAAATGACAGCAATACTGGACAAAATATGATTTGTTTGTTTAACCAGCTATTTTGTGCAGCTGAGGAAAAAAAATAGTCCTTCTGAATGTAGCCAGCAACTGCTGCTAAACATCTCAATCAGCATGAAGACGTCTATTGTCATTTCATACACATGTAAACAAATTAAATGTTGTCAAGTGCAAAAGTAGTAAGTGTTTATAAAACATATACCTGTTGAGTCGGTACTTCAGAAGATGAAAACGTATCCAATGCCGATCGTCAGATCCATTGGTAGTTAGCCGGTAGCTAGTAGTTAGCATGCTAGTGATTTAGCACATGCTAGTGATTTCGCATATTTTGCTCGTTTTTCTTCCCATTTTCAGATGAAACAAAGACTCCAACACTGTTATGTATGCAAACCTGGTGATGAATTAGGCGGAGATGGTGGTAGTGTCGAACACAGCTTTATCTGCATGGTGGCACAGTGGTTAGCACCGCGGCAGCACAGTTTACCCTCGGCCAGGGGATCGCGGGGATCGTGGGTTCGATCCCTGCCCCCAGCCAACAGTGATCTGTGTGGAGTTTGCATGTTCTCCCCGTGTTTGCGTGGGTTTACTCCAGGATTTCTCCGGTTTCCTCCCACATGCCAAAAACATGCAGGTTAGGGAGTTAAGGGGCGCTTGCGCACGCAGCGACCGGCAGCTGGTGGCTTGTCACCGGACTGCAGAACAAATCTACCTACGGGTACAAAATAAGTCAAAAAAAAAAAAAAAAAATTGTAGAACTATGTACAAATGGTGTGGCAGTACATGGCAAACACCTAATGTAGGCATCCAACACAAGAGATCATGTTATGGTGGCTCGCCCCGCTATATACGGCAGTGCGGTGACGTGACAAGAAGTCGACATCACCATACTGCACTTCACAGTAAAGTGCTGCCATAACATTCTCTCTCCCCCTTAGAAAGTCCAAAACCACTCATACAATTCAGACCCACCCCAATTTGGAACCTGAATCGCTCTCTAAAATAACGTAAACTAATGCACTAAAATGGCCTAAAACATTTGCGCAAAACAACCTAAAATAGGGTTGGTGGGTGGACTACAACTAAAAATAAACTAAAAAGTCTTTTATTCAAACTAAAAATATCTGCCGTGCTCCTAAACTAACACAATAAAACACAACAACACTAGAACCATAAACAAAGTGCTACCACACAGTCACTTGGGTGGGAATGGTGGAACCGGAATGGGGGAGGGCAGCCCCTCAGCAAGCACGCCCCTGGAGGCAGCAGGCCCCCAGAGCGATGGCTGATCTGGACGGTGGAGCCCGGATCCCACACCGCCATCACGACTCCCATCCAGCCTCGCCACCTGGAGCGTCCTCCTGGACACGCCGTAACTGGTTGACATGCCTCATCGAGCCGTCGGACCACTAGAAGCATGCCACTCTCAACTTCGCCACTATCGACAAATGGATAGTTTGATGATGCTTGATGTTTTGCTGGCTGTCGTCTGGCCCATCTTCACCATGGTCGTTCATCACCCCAAACCCGATCCAAGTCCATAACTCGAAGTGGAATTTTACTCGGCCAGATGAGCTGCTGCTTAGCATGTGGTAACTCCATGCTTGTTGGTCTGGCCCCGTCCTCTTCTATAAACGTTGTAGTGTTCACCGTCATAGCTGCAGACCTCCCACCCAACTGTGGCCAAGTACTGGAGGCATCTGTGGCTAGCATGGTGTCTCTCATCAGCATGGGTACCGACACTGAGTGAGAACTGGCCGACTTGAAAGAGAGGGTGTCTGTTAGGTCTTCGTACCATTCACTCCCAGTGCTGTCCGTCACAGCAAGTGGGATGATTTCTCCCATGGGTTCCCCGGGTAAGACAAATAGCACACCTTGGTGTAGTGATTCAAGTGTCCACATCTACTACAACGTTTTCCTCTTGTTGGGCATTCCTTTGCCTTATGCCAGTGCTTCGCGGACCTACAACCCTTGCACAGGGGTTTTCCCAGAGCAGACCTTCGGCTAGCAGCATTGGTTTCTGTAATGTTGTCACCCAAGCTATCCTCGCTATCGGAATCCGCGACATTTTCTGTGGTGGGCAGCTCAGGTGGCTTCTGTAACTGGTGCCAATTTAGCTCCAGAGCTAGCTTATCGAAGACCTCCAACCGGAGAGCTAGCTTGATGGCTCTAGCTAAAGTCAAGTCATTAGGTGCCATTAATAGCCTAGCATGCAGCTCAGCGTTGCATGTGTGCTCTGCAAATTGGTCACCTGCCATCTTGTCTTCAAGCGGCCCAAAACAACACTCGGTAGCTAGCCGCCTCAAATCAATGACATACTTGCGGATAGGCTCACCTACACGCTAGCACCTCTGGCAAAAGCGCATTCTCCGAACAGTCATGCTGTCTGGGGTGGAGAAACATTTAGCTAGTAGCTCCACAATATCCTCATATGAGTCCGCTGTGCCGAGCATCCATAGGACCCTCCGGCCTTCAATACCCAGGTTGTGGACAAGAAGCACCTGCGCCCTCACCTTATCGAGCTTCCAGAGGTCCAGCACCGTAATATACGTTTGATAGGCCTCCAACCAATGCGGCCATGGCACCAGTGGCTTGCCCGGGAGCTCGAGGAAGGGATGGAGTGGTGTAATGCACGCCTCCATACGTTAATCCTCAGTCACCAAATGTTATGTATGCAAACCTGGTGATGAATGAGGCAGAGATGGTGGTAGTGTCAAACACAGCTTTATTGTAGAATTATGTACAAATGGTGTGGCAGTACACGACAAGCACCTAACATAGGCATCCGGTACTAGAGACCGTGCTATGGCAGCTCGCCCTACTATATAGGGCAGCGCGGTGACGTGACAAGAAGTCGGCATCACCACACAGCACTTCACAATAAAGTGCTGCCATAACAATAACCACAAAGGTATTGTGGCTTGTTAATCGAGACAATAACTCAAACTCTAGCACTGCCTATTTTTTTTAAACAGACTTGAAATCGTTGAATGAGCTTAACCCTTTGACGATGTTTATTTTGCATGCCCCTAGTGGCACACCACAGCACTACGTCTGTCAAGTTGTAATCACCTGCCCAATTCTTCCAGCGCCACACAAGTCAGCTGCCTTTTTGCAACAGCGGCTCAATTCTGAGTTTTTCTTCCTCTAACTTTCTGATCTGGCGACAACTTTCTGGTGCCATCGGAACTGCCTCCAGATCAACGCGAGGAAAACTAAGGAGCTGGTGGTGGACTGCCGCAGGCATGGGCAGCCCCTCACAGCACCAGTAAATATACAGGGAACAGACATCGAGATGGTGACATCCTACAAGTACCTGGGTATTCATCTGAACAATAAACTAGACTGGTCACACAATACTGACGCACTCTACAAGAAGGGACAGCGCAGGCTGTTCCTGCTGAGGAGACTCAGGTCTTTTGGTGTACAAGGGGCGCTGCTGAAGTCATTCTATGACACGGTGGTGGCATCAGCCATCACTTTTGGAGTGGTCTGCTGGGGCAGTGGCATTACTGCAGCCGATAGGAAGAGACTGAACAAACTGATTAAGAAAGCTAGCTCTGTCCTGGGGTAACGCCTTGATCCGATGGAGGAGATAGGAGAGAGAAGGACGGTGGCTAAACTGTCATCTCTGCTGGAGTCCGAGTTCCACCCTATGCAGGACATACTGGATGCACTGAGGAGCTCATTTAGCAGCAGACTACATCATCCCAGGTGCACAACCGAGAGGTTTCGTAGGTCCTTCCTACCAACGGCTGTCAGACTGTACAACCTAAGCAGGGCTGCTCGCAGAGATAGCAAAAAGACGTAACAAACTAATAGTTTTTTTTTGAATGCAAAAGATGCAATACACTTACACAATGGTCCTCTCCGGCATACAACTAGGAACATACCGGTCGCTATGGAGGGTGAGAATATGTATGGGCACATAATCATACCATGTAGGATAACTAAATAGACGGTTATGCTGTTTCATCCCACCTAGCAACAATGCTCTGCACTGTGTGTGTTTATATATTTACATATTTATTCCATCTAGCTACAATGCTCTGCACTGGGTGTGTTTATATTTATATATCTATATATTTATTCCATCTAGCTACAATGCTCAGCACTGGGTGTGTTTATATTTATATATCTATATATTTATTCCATCTAGCTACAATGCTCCGCACTGTGTTTTTATATATCTACATATTATCCCATCTAGCTACATTGTTCCGCACTGTGTGTGTTTATATACTTGCATATTTATTCCACCTAGCTGCAATGCTCCATACTGTGGGTGTTTATATATTTACATATTTATTCCATCTAGCTACAATGCTCTGCACTGTGTGTTCATATATTCATATATTTATTCCATCCAGCTACAATGCTCTGCACTGTGTGTCTGTGTGTGTGTGTGTGTGTATATATATATTTTATAGTAATATGTACATATGTATATTAGCTGATCTTGCTTGCTTGTTTTTTTTTTCTTGCCTTCTGATTGTTGCTCTGAGTGTTGCTATCCCTGTGCTGTTGCAATCCTGGAATTTCCCCGTTGTGGGACTAATAAAGGCTTATCTTATCTTATCTTATCTTATCCGGCGACACCTTATACATCACGGACACACAGATCGCCCCAAATGTCTCCCGAGCCGGTGGACGGAGCCACTGTTTATAGCAGGAGACGGTACAACAGGGACCAGCTGTTAGCACATAACCGCCACTTGGTGCTAACGAAAAAACTCGACATACCGGGAAAAATAAGACGAAAACGACGTGGGTGTCGTGCTGGTGTAAGGCGGCGGGCAAGGAATATAAGGTACAGACCCACCCTCCCATCCATTGTTATGGGGAATGTACGATCGATACTAGGAAAGACAAATGAGCTAGCGGCTATCTCCCGCTACGATAGCATATACCGGGAGTGCTGCCTTATGCTATTCACTGAGATGTGGCTATCAGAACTAGCAGCAGATGCTAACATTGAACTGGAGGGTTTCCACTCAATACGGGCAGACCGAACAGACAGTGGGAAGGCAAGGGGCGGTGCAGTGATAATGTATGTTAATAACAACTGGTGCAGACCGGGACATATCACGGTTAAACAACAACACTGCAACAAGGACATGGAGTTGCTAGCTGTTAGCATGCGACCTACCTATCTCCCGAGGGAATACCCACACGTGATCTGCATTGTTATTTATGCAAATCCGACAGCGAACGCTGGGACAGTGCGTGACGTCATCCACTCAGTAACTGGCAGGCTGCAGACAGAACACCCAGATGCTCTTCTCCTCATCTCAGGCGATTTCAACCATGTTTCACTGTCTCCCATTCTACCCACGTTCACCCAGTATGTCACATGCCACACTAGAGACAATAAAACACTGGACTTATTCTACACAAACACTAAGGAGGCGTACACCTCATCACCACTCCCCCCACTCGGGAGATCAGATCACAACTTGGTTCATCTCCGGCCGGTGTACAAACCCCTAGTGCACAGACAACCTCCGGTCATGCACACAGTGAAGTTATGGTCTGAGGATGCAATGGACGCTCTAAAGGACTGTTTTGAAACCACTGCCTGGGAGCAGCTCTGCGAGCCACATGGTGAGGACATCGATGGCCTCACTCACACCATCACGGACTACATCAGCTTCTGTGTGGACAACACCGTACTCACCAAGACCATACGGTGTTGCTCGAACAACAAACCCTGGATCAACCCTGAGATAAAAACACTTCTGAGAGAGAAGAAGAGGATCTTTAGGTCGGGGAACAGGGAGATGCTGAAGTCCGTACACAGGGAGCTGAGGAGGAAGATCAGAGAAGGCAAGGACAGCTTCAGGAAGAAGATGGAGGACAAGCTGCAACAGAGCGACATTGGTGGGGTCTGGAGAAACCTTAAAACCATCTCTGGGCTCCAGAATACCTCCCCCCAGGCCACAGGAGGCAGGGAGTGGGCGAACACTCTGAACCTGTTTTTTAGTAGGTTTGACCAACCGCCCTCCCCCCGGACTGAACAACAACCACTGCTGCCTCTGAAGACATCGAGTCCTGCTGCCCACACCCCACTCCACCAACACCCCCCCACTCCCAACACACAGCCCCCCAGCATGACCCTCACTAAGACCCAGGTGAGGACGGAGCTGAGGAAGATCAAGGCGAGGAAGGCCTCGGGACCGGACGGCATCAGCGCAAAGCTCCTCAAGTCCTGTGCAGACCAGCTTCGTGGGATTGTGGAGCACATCTTCAACCTGATCCTGAAGCTGGGGAGGGTACCACAGTTGTGGAAAACATCTTGTGTGGTACCTGTACCAAAGACTTCCCACCCCAAAGATCTGAACAGCTACAGACCAGTGGCCCTGACGTCCCACATGATGAAAACCCTGGAGAGACTGCTCCTTGCTCACCTCCGTCCCCTGGTGGGACCAGTAATGGAGCCACTCCAGTTCGCCTACCAGCATGGCATTGGGGTGGAGGATGCAGTGATCTTCCTCCTTCACCGTTCTCTGTCCCACCTGGAGAAGCCCGGGAATGCCGTGAGGATCACGTTCTTTGACTTCTCCAGTGCTTTTAACACCATCCAACTGATGATCCTGAAGGACAAGCTGCTGTGCGCAGGGGTGGACCAGCACCTGTCATCATGGATCCTGGACTACCTCACTAACTGGCCACAGTTTGTGAGAACCCGGGACTGTGTGTCCAACACGATCATCGGACTCTGCGATCGTTGGCCTCATCTCCAATGGAGATGAAGCTGAGTACAGAGGACTTAACCAGGACTTCGTGGACTGGTGCCATCGGAACTGCCTCCAAATCAACGCGAGGAAAACTAAGGAGCTGGTGGTGGACTGCCGCAGGCAAGGACAACCCCTCACAGCACCAGTAAATATACAGGGAACAGACATCGAGATGGTGACATCCTACAAGTACCTGGGTGTTCATCTGAACAATAAACTAGACTGGTCTCACAATACTGACGCACTCTACAAGAAGGGACAGCGCAGGCTGTTCCTACTGAGGAGACTCAGGTCTTTTGATGTACAAGGGGCACTGCTGAAGACATACTGGGGCAGTGGCGTTACAGCAGCCGATAGGAAGAGACTGAACGAACTGATCAAGAAAGCTAGCTCTGTCCTGGGGCAACGCCTTGACCCAGTGGAGGAGATGGGAGAGAGTAGGATGGTGGCTAAACTGTCATCTCTGCTGGAGTCCGAGTCCCACCCTATGCAGGACATACTGAACGCACTGAGGAGCTCATTTAGCAGCAGGCTACATCATCCTAGGTGTACAACCAAGAGGTTTCGCAGGTCCTTCCTACCTACGGCTGTCAGACTGTATAACCTAAGCAGAGCTGCTCGCAGAGATAGCAAAAAAACGTGACAACCTAATAGTATTGAATGCAAAAGACGCAATAGACTTACACAACGGTCCCCTCCGGTATACAACTAGGAAAATACCGGTCGCTACGGAGGGTGACAATATGTATGGGTACATAATCATACCATGTAGGATAACTAAGTAGACGGTTATGTTGTTCATTCCATCTAGCTACAATGCTCCTCACTGTGTGTGTTTATATATTTATATATTTATTCCATCTAGCTACAGTGTTCCACACTGTGTGTGCTTATATATCTATATATTTATTCCATCTAGCTACAATGCTCCGCACTGTGTTTATATATTTATATATTTATATGTACATATGTATACTCGCTGCTCTTGTTTTTTCTTGTCTTCTGATTGTTGCTCTGAGTGTTGCTGGCCCTGTGCTGTTGCAATCCTGGAATTTCCCCATTGTGGGACTAATAAAGGCTTATCTTATCTTAAAACACTGCCGGCTCTATGGATGATTTGTGCTTATCATGCCCATACCCAAGATGGCAGACACGCTTTGGAGGACACAGAATAAACCACAGAAGAAGAATCTTCTTTAAGAAACGGAGAAGAAGAAGAAGACCTCCACAGTTAAACATGGCCAGTTGCCGCTGGGACGATAGCAGCGTTTATGAATGAAATTGCAAACAATCACGGCATTTATGACAGAAATTGCGGTGGAAAAAATAACAAGATTCATGTGAGACTTTCTGGATGTGGAAGAGAAAGCAAAATTGCCTGGCAGAAGACGAAATAAGGACCATAGATGACGAGAGTGGACGAATCAACATACCACCAGTGGTAAGTCTGATTGTATTATGGTTTGTGTACATTCTACTGAATTTATGGTTCATATACTTTAAATACTTTAAAGATAAGATAAGAAAACAAACAAACAAACAAACAAGAAATGGTGACTTAAAGCAGAACCATTCTTTGGGTAAAGATGCCCAAAGTCCACTTTTGACCAGTTATGAATTTGATATGGCTGCCGTGGAATTATGCAAATTAGATGCATAAATTTACTCCTATCTGAAACTTTGGATCATATTCTACATCTTTCTAATAGACCGTAAGCCATTATCTCTTACCACTTTAAAGTTATAGCCTTGGAAATTTCTGACATCTGAGCTGAATATTTTCTTGAAAAAAAATCATTACCACTCTTGACCACTAGGGGTTATGACGCAGTTTGGCTACATACACAGGTAGAGGGTTAAAATGATAGTAAGGCTGGGGTAGATGGAGGTCATCATCATAGCAGTCTGTCGGGGGTGACAATGACTGTTTCATTTAGGTCTGATCAGATTCCTCCACGCAGCTCTGTCCTTTGCCTTCTGCTGCCAGGAACTCCTCTCTATATCCAACTTCTTCAGGTTTCTTTTTACAGTGTCTTTAAATCTGAACCTTGGTCTACCCTGATTGCTTTTGCCCTCACATAACTGTGAGTAGAGTAACTGCCGAGGGAGACGCTGGTGATCCATCCTCTCAACATGTCTGAGCCATCTCAGGTTCACCTGAATGAGCATGTCCTCCATTAATGGTAGACCAGCTCATTTCAGCACTTCTGTGTTGGTTATCTTGTCTTTCCATGAGATATTCATTATGGCTCGAAGGTGTCTCATCATGCACGCGTGGAGTTTCTTTACCTGCACCCTGTAGACAGTCTAAGTTTCAGCACCGTACAATAGAGAAGCCAGTACTGTCACTCTGTGCACTTTGCATTTTACCCGGATTGACACGTCGATTGTTCCACAGTCTCTCCCTCATTTCCAAACACAGCACTCGCTCTTCCCATTCTGAGAGATAGTTCATCCTCCAGCCTAGCATTCTCTGAAACAGTACTCCCGAGATACTTGAAAGTCTTACACTTGACTAGTGGCTCTGTACTAATGATGATCTCTTCTGGTAGTGATGTTGATAACTGGAACTTTAGCAGTTGATAGAGGCACTCTGTGTTCTTGATGTTGATTTCGAGGCAGAATTGGCTAGCTGATCTTGCAAATTTCTCCACTAAAGATTGCATATCTTTCGCACTGTGTGCAACTAGAGCACTGTCATCAGCAAAGAGCATTTCTCTTACTACCTTTATTGATGTCTTACTCTTGGCTTTAAACTGTGCCACATTGAACAAGTCTGCTTCTTTCCTTGTTTGAATGTATACTCCTTCTGAAATGTCTTTGAAGGCCACCTCAAGCATGGCTGACAGATATAGCAAGAAGAGTGTAGGTACCAGCACACACCCTTGTTTCACCCCGTTGCTTACTGAAAAGTCTTTCGACACTGAACCAGTCATTGCCATGATGGCTTGCATACTTGTATGGAGTGTGACGATCAAGTTGACAAACTTCTCTGTGCAGCCATATTTCTTGAGTACCTGCCAAAGTCCTTGTCGCCATACAGTATTGAAGGCTTTACTGAAGTCAGTGAAGACTACAAAAAGAGGCATGTTCTGTTCGATACACTTTTCTTGGACCTGTTTCATGCAGAAAATCCTGTCCGTTGTGATTCTTCCACTTCTAAAGCCGCACTGGGTTTCCGGTAGTACATTCTGCTAGATGTGTTCATTGAGTCTGTTCAGTAGTACAAGTGAGAGAATCTTGCCAACAGTGGCTAACAGTGATGTACCTCAATATTTTCCACAATCTTTCCTGTCACCTTTCTTGAACAAAGGCACAATACTTGCATCTGTCCAGTCTTGAGGTACTTTCTGGGCATCCCATATCTCTTGGATGAGCTTGTGCAGGCAGTTGGTCAGCTGAACACCACCAAATTTCCACACTTCTGCTGGAATTCCATCCCTTCCTGGAGCTTTACCATCCTGTGTTCTCCTGATAGCTGCCATCAGTTTATCAAGATTTGGTGGTTCATCCAGACTTGATACTACTGGTTGCTGCACTAGAGCTTTTTTAGCCTCTTCAACGAGATCTCCAGGGTTATTTAGTAGTTGGTCAAAGTGGTCTGCAAATCTGTCCAGGATCTTGTCTTTCTCTTGCACAATCATTTCACGATCACCAGCAGAGATTGTTTTATTATCATCAGGTCAGTAAAAATGCCACCAAAGAAGGAAGAAATGGAAGAGTTTAAAAAATCTCTGAACTTCATGTTAGAAGAACTGACCAAAGTGGCCAATCAACAGCTTAAACTATTAGGGCTAATGGAGGAAGTCCGAGAATTGAAATTAACAATTAAGGAAAGAGACAAAAAAATTGCAGACTTGGAGCAACGCATCGAGGATCTTGAACAATATTCTCGTATGGATGATTTGATTATTAGTGGACTAGACATTAAATACCAATCATATGCCAATGCTACAGCAGGAATGAGAGGTAAGGAGGCTCCCCTAAGTGAATCAGGCTCCCTGGAAACCAGGTGCTTCAGTTCCTTGAAAGCAGAAATATAAAGGTTGAAGTAAATGTAATTTCAGCCTGTCATACTTTACCCAGAAAGGATAATAAAACAAAGAAATCAATTGTGATGCACTTTGTGAACAGAAGAGTAAAGAATGACATACTGAGGCAGGCCAGAAAGCTATGGGGAACAGAAGTTTACCTAAATGAACATTTAACAAAGACTAATGCTGAAATAGCACGGCAAGCATGGATGCTGAAAAGACAAAACAAGATACAAGCAACATGGACAAGAAACTGTAGAGTTTGGATCAAACTAAATGGAACACCTGAGGAAGCAAAGGCCATAATAATAAGAGATCTCACTGACAAATAAATATAGATGAACACTGATTAAGAAAATTAAGAGACTATGATAATTCATATCCACACACACGGCAAGAACAGTTCTATGTGGCATACCATGTGTATAGCATACCCCCCACCCCCCCGATGAAGGATGACACTTTAATGATGATTTTATAGGTTTAATGGCAGTAAACCCTCAAATTCACCGTAAGAGCTGGGAACCACACAGAAAAACAATGTATAAGCTAAAATCCATACTCTTACAACCGTTAGCTGAAAATAACCTTAACTCTGACAATAAATTCTACAAAATATACATATATGTTAACACAAAGATTCAAATTGTCATATTTACATATTAAACATACCTTGTGCCTCTATCAAGGGGGCTGCTAATAACAAATACATTTTTATATTCTGTCACAACCTTTTCTTCCCCGTCTTTTGCTGCCGTTAGCTTGCTCACGCTAACGGTTATAACAGGAAGTTCCTTCAAAATAAAAGCACCGAATATCAAACAGGAAGCTAACCGTAGCTGATAGTACATAAAAGTAATAAGCTCCAAAATAAAATATAAGCAAATGAAGAAATGTACATAGGGTTATTTACACTCCCACCAAAATTATGAGTGTTTGGGTTCCATAAGAACATCAACAAATAATTTTCTCAAGCAAAAGAACCCATATAAAGAGGTCGCCTTAAGAACTTTCTAACAACAAGACCAGTTTTTGTACTGGACGCTCTACAACTGATAGCTCACTAGAGCGTTGACCTTTGTTATTTAGTCTCTTTTCTCCAAGCGAAATCTTTGCTCTTCGCACAAGTCCATCTTTTCCACTAACAGTCTCTAAAACTCTTGCAAGTCTCCATTCACCTCTGGGCGCTAGTTCATCCATGTCTAACACAACATCACCTACTTTTAGATTCCTTTTTGGTGAATGCCATTTTTGCCTTGAAATGATGTTGTGAACATATTCCCGTCTCCAGCAGCTCCAGAACTGCTCTGCAAGGAACTGCACACGGCGCCATCTCTTTTTGCCATATAGGTCCTCCTTTGGAAACGTGCCAGGTGGGGGCAACGGTGCGTTGGATTTCATGTGGAGCAGGTGATTGGGCGTAAGTGGTTCTAAGCTGTCAGGGTTGTTCAAGTTATCTATAGTTAGGGGTCTGCTGTTGACTATAGTCATGGCTTCATAGAATAGAGTCCTTAATGAAGCATCATTGAGTCTACCATGAGCAAGTGACAGAGTGGTATTCAGTACACTTCTGACAGTCTTTATCTGACGCTCCCACACTCCCCCTGCATGACTGGAGTGGGGTGCATTCATCACAAAGTCACATCGTCTTTCGGATAAGTAAGTACTTAGCTTCTGAGTGTCTAGTTCATTTAAGGCTGTTTTAAACTCATTTTGAGCGCCAACAAAGTTTGTTCCCTGGTCACATTGGATTCGTCTGACTGCACCTCTGATTGAAATGAAACACCTTAATGCGTTAATGAATGCATCAGTAGACAAGTCCTCTAATAGCTCGATGTGGATGGCACGAGAGCAAAAGCAAGTAAATAAGAGTCCATGCCATTTGTGTTGTTTCCTTCCTTCTGTTGTCACAAACGGACCAAAACAGTCAATGCCGCAGTGTGTGAAGGGAGGAGAGGGCTCTAAGCGCTGTGGAGGTAGGTCACTCATCCTCTGACCCTCTGGAGCTTTGCGGAGTCTGCGGCAGGTCACACACTGACCGATGTATGAAGCAACTGTTTTACTCATTCCTGGAATCCAGTAGCCACTAGATCTGATTTCATTTATGGTAAATCCCTTTCCTTGGTGTTTTACCTTGTTATGACAGTGAGATATTATGAGCTTAGCTGCACAGTGATCCTTTGGGATCACGATTGGATGTTTGAAGGTGTCACTTGTTGGTGAATGTCGAAGTCTCCCTCCCACCTTGAGGAGACCATCTGTGTCCATGAAAATGTCCAGTTTAAACAGTTTGTTGTGACGTGGGAGCTGTTTTCCTTTGTTCAACAGTTTTATTTCCTGTTCGTATGCTTGATGCTGCACATCACAAATGATCACAAGTTCAGCATTTTCCTGTTCACTCACTGTAGCTGGTGCATTTGACTTGATATGTTTAGCCCTTCTTATAAGATGTGCTACAGCTTTGATTGCTCTGGACCATGACGAGAACTTACTTAGACGTTCAGCAAGACTCGCAGTGTCTGTGACTTTAGTTAACATTGTCTGTACTTTTCTGACTTCTGGATCTCCTATGGATAGATCCGGCTCAACAGTTTGTGGTGTGGGCAGTTCATTTTTCCACAAAAAGGTGGGGCCAGTGAACCAGCTAGACTTAATTAACTCATTGACAGTTAGACCCCTTGAAGCACTGTCAGCTGGGTTCACTTCTGATGGCACGTAAAACCATTGCTGAGGGCTTGTACTTTGTCTAATCTTTTGGACCCTGTTGGCTACAAAAGTGTGGAAACGACGTGCATCATTATTTATGTAGCCCGGTACCACCTTTGAGTCAGTCCAGAAATATTCTTTCACATCATAACACAGTTCTTCCCGTAACATGTTACTGACTGAGACTGAAACTACAGCTGCTGTGAGTTCAAGTCTGGGGATCGTGGTGAGTTTAGTAGGAGAAACTCGCGCTTTTGCTATTACCAGAGAGCATCTATTACTCTCTATTACGCTATTACTCATCTTTAGCGTTTTTAGCTCTCAGATAGCTACATTGTCCATATCCACTTGAGCTCGCATCTGAAAAGTGGTGCAACTCTATTTCTTTAGGCTCACCAAAACTAGCAGGTAGATAACAACGAGGTATGTTTAATTTTTCTAGATTTACAAAGTCACTTTGCCAACTCTCCCACCTTGGCTTGAGTGTGTTCAGTAGGGGGTCGTCCCATCCGATACCGTGTTGTCACATTTCTTGCAAGATTCTCTTTCCGTTCAGTATATATGGCGCTAAGAATCCAAGCGGGTCATGTATTGACGCAACAGTGGACAGAATGCCTCTGCGTGTGGCTGGCTGTACTTTTAGTGTGTTGTCAAACTTGAAACAGTCCTTTTCAATGTTCCATTGGATGCCTAGTGCTCTTTCTTGGGGCATGTCTTTGAATGTTAAGTCCCTTGTGTTTGTGTTTACAGTACATTCAGATGGAGGGATACTTCGCAAAACAGTGAGATCATTAGAAATGAACTTGTGAAGATGGAGGTTACCTTTGCTGCAGATTTCTCTGGCCTCTTGTGCCAACTGTATTGCTCCTTCCACTGTGTTTGTGCTTGTAACTCCATCATCGACATAAAAGTCTTTCTCCATGAACTGTGAACCTGCTGGGTACAAGACACAGTGCTCTTTGGCCAAATATTTCAGTCCGTAATTTGCACAGCCTGGAGACGATGCCGCACCGAAAAGGTGTACCTTCATTCTGTAGGTTTAAGGTTGTGTGCTTGTATCACCGTTTTTCCACCAGAGGAAACGCAGATAGTCCCTGTCCCCTTCATTGACATGAAACTGATGGAACATCTTTTCTATATCGCACGTTAAAGCAATAGAATGCTGCCTAAACCTCAAGAGAATGCCAGTCACATTGTTTATTAAGTCAGGCCCTTGGAGGAGATGATCATTGAGACTTGTTCCGTTGTGTTTAGCTGAACAGTCGAATACGACACGCAGTTTTGTGGGCTTTTTGGGATGGTAAATCCCGTGGTGCGGGATGTACCATTGTTCACCTTGCATTCCTTCGTTATGTACTTCTTCGATGTCTCCTCTTTCAATTATGTCATTCATGTATGCAACATAGTCCCTTTTGTATTTCTCATCCTTGTTGAACTTTCGTTTTAAGTGTTCGAGTCTAATTTCTGCAAGCCTTTTGTTGTCTGGTAAGTGTGGCCTTTGTTTGAATGGAAGAGGCATCTCACAGTATCCTTGTGCGTTTTTCTTTATTCCTTCCTTGAGTTTGTCTAGAAAAATGAGATCCTCTTGTGAGACTATTTTGTCGCTTGCCTTTGCATCCTTAAAATCAGACTCAAGAACTTTGATAACATCCATAGGTGTTACAGGAGGTAGTTCTTTTACCATGACTCTGTGGCACAGACTTGTTTCAGTTTCATTTGACTCTGATGTGGAGCCACCGACAATACTCCACCCTAGCTCTGTCTGGATTGCAAATGGCTCATTGTCCTTTCCAAGTAGAACCTGTTTTGGAGCTAGAGTTCTGGAACAGTTAAATCCAATGAGTAGTCCAACATCACAGCTCAGAAGAGGAGGTATCTTATCAACAATCTCTGACAGATGGGGCCATTGCTTTGCAGTTTCGTTCGTGGGTATGTTGTCATAGTTAAACGGAATATAGTCCTTTGTGTAAGAGGGCGGAAGGTCAATACAAACATCTGAGTTGTAACCTCTCACACGTAACCCTGGTACTCTCTGACTTTTGACTGTCATGTGAACTCCCAGCATTGTGGTTAGTTTTAGATTAACTGGATGAGAGTCTGCTTGTAACTGGTTAGTTACCTCTTCACTAACAAATGTATTGTCACTTTGTGTGTCTAATAAAGCATACACTAACTGCTCTTTAGAAGGACTCTGGGTAGTGGAAACCCACACAGGAACAATCATGGAGGTACTACCTGATTGACCCACCTTTGTGACGTTCAGAGCTGTGGCTGCCATAGTATCATTTTCTGTGGTTGGTGTAACATTTGTGGAGCTCTGAGGTCTTTCATTTGCCTTGTGATTCTCATTGTGCAAACAAGTGGGGTGTCGTCTTTTGCAAGTGTCACATGTGTGGCGATGACGACAGTCTTTGGCATTGTGGCCCACCTTTAAGCACCCGTAGCACAGTCTATTGTCCTTTACAAATGTCCATTTGTCGTCTAGTGACTTTTCTGAGAAGCTTGGGCACTTTGACAACTGATGCCTTTCATCTTTGCAGAACATGCAGGGTACTTTTAACTTTGTGTCATTTAACTTTGCTTTATCTGCATGTGCTGTAGCTTGTGTTGTAAAGACTTGGGTTGCAAATCTGTTTGGTTTAATCTCTTTTGCATGTCTTTTTTCCAGAGATGAGCTGCATGAATGGAGTGCATAGGAAGAAGTCACAGGATTACATGCAATTTCCGCCTCGAGTGCTACAAACTCTGCAAAATCCTTGAAAGAGGGGAAATCTTTACCTTCCATGAGAGCAACTGTGACCTGATGATTCCAACGTGTTGCGAGCCATTCTGGAACCTTTTGCAATAACTTTTGGTTGTCCTCACAGTCACTCAGTATCTCTAAGCCCTTTACATGTGGTGTTGCTTGGAGACAGGTTGTGAGAAAATCAGAAAATATCCGTAAACCTTCTGCATCCTCTGAGTGGATTTTAGGCCACTTCGACAGTTTGTCTCTGAGTGCCTTTTGAACAACAAAAGGCTGACCATAACGTTGGTCAAGCCTTTTCCAGGAATCTTTGTATGCCTCTTCGTCGCTACAATAAAATGTGCCCTCAAGGCATTGAAGTGCTGGGCCAGTAATATACCTTTTTAACAAGTGCAGTTTATCAGCAGGAGATATACCTTTGCAGTCTACCAGTGAGCTGAAGGAAGCCTTCCATTCGATATAGGTGATGGGATCTCCACTGAACACAATAGGCACTGGCACTGGGATTCTGTTTACAGCTATGCTGTCTTGGATAGCTTTAGCCAGCTGGGAAATGTCTGTGGGAGGCGATGGAGAAACAACTTGAGAGTGTGGTTGTTGCACAGAATAGTTGACAGGAAGGGATGCATATTGTTGCATGAGCGGGTGGTATGAACCTGTGGAGAGCAATGGGGCTGGTTGTGCAAAGCTTTGGTTGACAGGCGAAGTCCCATTGTTCTGTAACATACATTGACTGTCCGTATCAACTTTCAATTCCTTGTCATAAATCTCTAATTTTGCACGTGCAGCTTGCCTTTCCTTTTCTGCTTGTAAGCGCTCTAGTTCAAACTTTTGTGCATCCAATTCTATCCTGTGTTTCTCTTCCATTTCTCTTAATTTTTCCCTTTGTTTGATTTCCTCTTGTGTGATTTTATACTGAGCTTCCTTAGCAGCTAATTCTGCAGCTGCATCAATTCTTTTGGCAGCGATGCTTGCTTCAGAGTGGTAACTGGACTGTGATGAAGTGCCAAAAATGGACTTAGCATGTTCATAAGTTAGGAGTTGATGGAGGCGCTGCTTTTCTCTATCTGCATCATATTCATCTATGGCTGCTAAACGCTCTGAAATGATTTTCATAATGTCTTTTGTCACAGATTCACAGGAGTCCATTTTACGCCTTATGACATGGGATGGTGCATTACGCTCTCTTAGTTCACTGTATGCCTTTGTCATGTCATTTACTGTCCTTTCAATATCATCAGCCATTTCTGCTAACTGTGAATCTGACAGATCACTTTTGAGGTCTGCTCTGTATATTCTGACCTGTCCTTTCCAATGTTCATAGATAGTTAACAGCTTTTTCTCTCTTTTAGTCTGTTCATCCTTTTGATATAACAGCATTTTCTCTGTAGGCACACTAGGCCTTTCTGATCGCCTTGGTAACGTTTCATTAACTGTTTCCTCTTGTTGTTCCTTTTCATTTATCTGTTCTGATTTAATATCTTCCATTTTGAGAGCAATTGCTTGTCACCGTATCCTTAGACCGTTGCTGCAGCTCGCTGCTCCGCGTCGTTTCCGTGCCGTTCCTTGAAATCGCGGGCAGCTCGTTGTAGCATGTTGGGTGAAGCGTCTCCTCTTGGCTTGGGGCTCCTGCTTCGATCAGGCGACAGGCTTTCACTTCTCCCGGAGGTAAGCTCTTACAAAAGCATACCCCCCCCCCCCCCGATGAAGGATGACACTTTACTGATGATTTTATAGGTTTAATGGCAGTAAACCCTCAAATTCACCGTAAGAGCTGGGAACCACACAGAAAAACAATGTATAAGCTAAAATCCATACTCTTACAACCGTTAGCTGAAAATAACCTTAACTCTGACAATAAATTCTACAAAATATACATATATGTTAACACAAAGATTCAAATTGTCATATTTACATATTAAACATACCTTGTGCCTCTATCAAGGGGGCTGCTAATAACAAATACATTTTTATATTCTGTCACAACCTTTTCTTCCCCGTCTTTTGCTGCCGTTAGCTTGCTCAAGCTAATGGTTATAACAGGAAGTTCCTTCAAAATAAAAGCACCGAATATCAAACAGGAAGCTAACCGTAGCTGATAGTACATAAAAGTAATAAGCTCCAAAATAAAATATAAGCAAATGAAGAAATGTACATAGGGTTATTTACAATGTGTCATGTTCGGGGTCGTCACCCCGAGCGTGACTTGTGGCTGTTGGGTTTAATTATTGATTATTAATTCCAGCTGATGGATTGAGCCTTGCTCTCCATCAGTCCCACAGCCATGCCTCCTCCTCACCAGGCATCCACCAGTGGTATGGTTCACCACATACACACGCACACACTCATGCACGCACACACACTCATGCACGCATGCACACATACACACACAATCACATTCACACTCACCACGCACACACACATTGTTCAATCAGTCACGCACCAGGTGGCCACACAGCTGTGTCCATTTGCCCTCATTCTGGGTTTGTGTATTTATAGGGTAGAATGTGACCAACTGTTGTGGCAACTTTGCAATGTCGACCTTGGACATCCAGACTTGCTTCTGTTGGTTTTCCCTCGGACTGAATCATGTTGTTCCCTCAGAGCCTTTCCGCTCCAATGCTGTAGTAAGTCCTTGTGCCTTTTTCTCCACTCCCGCCTGTTTGGAACGCGTTAGGCATCCTTTGAACTAACCAAACTTGTAGCGGGGTGTCTTCCCTTCCATTGTGACTGTTTTTGGACATTCAACCCATTCATCCATTGTAAATAAACACGCTACTTACTCTGCGTTTTGGGCTTTTATATGTTCGCTGTGGAGTTATGCAGTGAATATGACAGAAAGTTGCCACCAAAACGAGCCCAAGCAGTAAGTAATGTGTTACTCATTTTTTGTGTTTTTTTCACTAACCTGTTCGGAGCATGATGTCCTGGTCCAGCCATTTCCACATCGGCAGAAGGGGACGACCAATGGGACATCCCAGTGTGGAGGAGGAATGGACAGCTGCGTCTATCCGACACCGAGCCCAGTTACCTCCGCAGCGGATCACCTGTCCTGAGCAGTCCCGTCTGCAGGATCTCCCTCCGTATCTGCTGTGAGGTCTTCTTCCTCGGTTTGTTCATCGGCAGCAGTGGGGCACCAGTTTTTTTCACCGGGATCTCCCGTTCCTGTGGTGAGAGGGGCGGCACCCATACCTGCTACGGAGGAGCCTAGCACTGCCTTTCCCGGACGGACAGGTGGAGACGTCCAAACAGCAGCAGCTGCAATTCACACTGCAAACCGGGAGAGCAGGCGAGTACATTTTCATTTGACTCATATTAACAATGACATGTCTTGCCTGATTCCCGGTAGGGAGGCTCAGGGAAAGCAGTCTTCTGAGCTCTCCCCACCTGCTGCTGTTTATAACTGTTCACCAGCCCTCTCTCCTCTTCCCTTGGTGTGCCTGTCGGAACCGGAGCTGAGCAGTCTGGATCAGGAGGAGCCAGAGATCCAGGGGCGGGGGGGGGGGGGATGTCCTCTTGCAGCCATGGTGAACCAGGTCCCAGCTGCCACGTCGGAGGAGTCACCAGTGTGGATCATGGCAGCTGGGAGAATTAAGACTGTAGAGACCATCATGCCTGCTGTGGAGGCCACCACAGCAAAGTCAGCACCCGAGCAGAACCTTGTGGAGGCTGAACCTGAGGAGGCATCACCCAGCTCGCCGAAGTCCTGGATGGCGGTAGAGCTTGAGCTACGACAAGTGCTATCTTTTGTCTTTCTCTTTTCCATAATTGAGCATTTTTGCCTAGCTTTAGGTGAGGAGAGCCAGCTGCAGCCAAACGCTGCACCTGAGCTCGCCTCGCTGGGCTCTGCCGCTGCCGGTGACTCTGACCCTTCCCCCTCTCTTTCTGAGTCCATTTCCAGAGTCGTCAGAGAGGGTCTTCCATTGCCGGACGAGTCTGTGGACCCAGGCTCACAACCAGAGGTCACCAAAGGTCCGGTCAAGGTGGTTGTTGGGGGCACCCAGTCCTAGTCCAGGGTGCCTGTGATCGATCGCCTCCTCACTTGGGTGCTCAAACGGGTCGGCTGGCCCATGACCAAGATGGCACTGGGGTCAGCAGTAGCCCAGCCTGGTCCCACCGCGGGTGCAGCAGGGGTCCAGCTGGACTCCATCGTGGGTGTAACTATGGCTCGGTCGGGGTCCATTGAGGGTGCAGCCATGCTCCAGTCCCATGCCGGGACCATTGTGGGTGCAGCTGTGCTCCAGTCCTACGTCAGGACCACTGGGAGTGCCACAGGACAGTTTGGGGACGCCGGGGTCTTTCTTTCCCTTTTGGAGGCCCTGTGGGTGTTCCTCCTCCTTCTGCCGAGCACCATCAGGGTCCTTCTCCTTTCACTGCCAGCTCTGTCACAATCGGGGCATGGCCAGGGACCGTGCCCACACTTTATGTTCATTTTAGACTTGGCTTTTCACAGTATCATTATTATTCTGTTTATGATTGTGATTATGATTAGTATTAAGTGCCCCGTGTTCCCTGATCCTTGTCTGTCATGTCATGTCTTCCCCTCTTGTCTGTGTCTTAGGGTTGTCTTTTTGTATTTGATTATATTTTGTCATCCCTGTCTATTTTTACTGTTTAATATTGTTGTCCTGCATGTCCATTGTCTTGTCTCCTACGCATTCCCCGTCTGAGTGTGTATGCAGCCCCTCCTGTCCTGTTTTCCTCACCTGCTGCCCTGATGATTAGTCCCAGCTGTCTCACATTAAGCTCATTATCAGTTACCCTATTTATGTGAGTTTTTTCATGTGCTCTCAGAATCAGAATCAGAATCAGAATCAGGTTTATTGCCATTGTTCATGTAGTACACAAACTAGGAATTTGTCTCGGTACAATGCTGCAACATTAAACATGATAAGATAAGAGAAATAAACTATACATGTAATAAAGTGTAGGATAAGATTAAGTGATACTGGTCAACAGTTAAAATATATATTAGCCAGCAGCAGATACTGTGGAGAACTATATAGTGCAGTCGGTAATGCAGGAAGAAAACAGTGATGATTGACATGAGTCTGGTTGAGCTGCTGTACATGGTGCACGAGAGTCAATAAGTCACTTAGTGTTCAGCAGTCTAATGGCAGAGGGGAAGAAGCTGTTCATGTGACGGGAGGTTTTAGTCTGGATGGACCGAAGTCTTCTACCAGAGGGGAGGGGGGCAAACAGTACGTGACCAGGGTGTGAGGGATCGGCTATGATCCGGCCAGCACGCCTCCGGGTCCTGGAGATGTACAGATCCTGGAGAGATGGGAGCTTGCAGCCGATCACCTTCTCAGCAGTGCGCACGACGCGCTGCAGCCTTAGTCTGTCCCTGGCAGTGGCTCCTGCGTACCACACGGTTATGGAGGTGGTGAGGATGGACTCGATGATGGCTGTGTAGAACTGCACTAACATCTTGGTGGGTAGCTTGAGCTTCCTCAGCTGCCGCAGGAAGAACATCCTCTGCTGGGCTTTTTTGATGAGTGAGCTGATGGTCAGCTCCCATTTGAGGTCCCTGGTGATGGTAGTGCCTAGGAAGCGGAAGGAATCAGCAGTGGTGATGGGAGAGCCTGAGAGGGTGAGGGGGGGCAGAGGAGTAGTGACTTTCCTGAAGTCTACAATCATCTCCACTGCCTTCAGAGCGTTCAGCTGCAGGTTGTTATTGCTGCACCAGGACGCCAGCTGGGCCACCTCTCTCCTGTAGGCGGACTCGTCGCCGTTGGAGATGAGCCCGATGAGGGTGGTGTCGTCCTGCAAACTTGATCAACTTGACAGACTGGTGGCTGGAGGTGCAGGAGTTGGTGTAAAGGGAGAAGAGTAGGGGGGAAAGTACACAGCCCTGGGGTGATCCGGTGCTGATGCTAGTAGAGTCTGAGACAGTCTTTCCCAGCCGCACATGCTGCCTCCGGTCCGTCAGGAAGTCGATGATCCACCTGCAGAGGGAGTCAGGCACGTTGAGCAGGGACAGCTTGTCCCGGAGCAGAGCGGGGCGGATGGTGTTGAATGCGGAGCTGAAGTCCACACACAGGATCCTGGCGTAGGTTCCCGGGGAGTCCAGGTGCTGCAGGATGGAGTGGAGGGCCAGGTTGACTGCATCGTCTACAGACCTGTTGGCTCGGTAGGCAAACTGCAGCGGGTCCAGGAGAGGGGTGGTGATGGACTTGAGGTGGGACAGGACCAGGCGCTCAAAGGACTTCATGACTACAGAGGTGAGCGCTACAGGTCTGTAGTCATTAAGTCCAGTGATCCGTGGCTTCTTGGGGACAGGGATGATGGTGGAGGATTTGAGGCAGGACGGCACGTGGCATAACTTAAGGGAGGTGTTAAAAATGTCTGTGAATACAGGAGCCAGCTGTTTCGCACAGAGTCTCAGGGTGGAGGGAGACACGCCGTCTGGGCCGGGGGCCTTGCGCGGGTTCAGTCTGGAGAACTGTTTGAGCACATCCTGCTCACTGATGATAAGGGGAGGGGGGGTGGAGGGGGGGTGCCTTTAATGAAGTAGGGAATGTGGAGGCTGTGGAGCTGGAGGGAGGGGGGGAGTTGGACACAGATGACGAGGTGTCAAAACGGGCATAGTGTTGGGACAGTCTTTGACAAAGGGCTTTGTCATCCTGACCTTTAGGAGCCTTAGGTCGATAGTTGGTGATTTGCCTCAGTCCTCTCCACACGGAAGCCGAATCATTAGCAGTGAACTGCTGCTGGAGTCTCTCTGAGTATAGAGATTTAGCCCTCTTCAGCTCTCTGTTAAACCGGTATTTAACCTCCCTGTAGCAGTCCCTGTCTCCACTTTTCAGCGCTGCTTCCTTCTCCTTCCTGATCTGTCTGAGCTTAGCTGTGAACCAGGGTTTGTCATTAGAGTAACTCACCCTGGTGCGTGATGGAAGAATGTTCTCTTCACAAAAGTGGATATATGAGTTCACAGTGTCCGTGTACTCATCCAGATCATGCGTGGCTCCTTTAAGCATGCCCCAGTCAGATATTTCCATGCACGTTTCCAGCTTCTCCTCAGCATCACTGGTCCGTATCTTCGTAGTGCTCACAACAGGTTTAGTGAGCTTCAATCTCTGTCTGTATGTGGGAATGAGGTGAACCATCACGTGATCAGATAATCCCAGCGCAGCTCGAGGGACAGCGCGATATGCATCTTTCACTGTGGTGTAACAGTGATCCAGTGTGTTTAATCCTCTGGTGGGGCATTTAATAAACTGTTTGTAGCGGGGGAGATCGTGGCTCAGATTGCACTGATTAAAGTCGCCAGCCACAATAATCAGCGAGTCCGGAAAACTCCGCTCTGTGTGTTGAATGTGATCCGCGAGCACGCGCTGAGCTTCGCGCGTGTCCGCGTCGGGAGGGGCGTACACAGCGATCATTATGAAAGAAGCAAACTCCCGCGGGGAATAGAAGGGCTTGCAATTGATAACAAGAAATTCCAAGGCAGGAGAACAGTGTTTGGAAATTACCGTTACATCAGAGCACCAGCTGCAGTTGATGTAGAAGCAGACTCCGCCTCCTGTGGTCTTGCCGGAAAGCTCTGTGTCACGATCAGCACGGAAGAGCTGAAAGCCGTCGAGGCGCAGCGCGCTGTCCGGTATATTTTCCCGGAGCCAGGTCTCAGTAAAGCAGAGGACAGCTGAGGAGGCGAGGTCCTTAAAACGCATCAGCAGTCTCAGTTCATCTACCTTGTTAGAGAGAGAGTTGGTATTGGACAGAAATATGCCAGGCAGCGCCGTTCGCGAGCCTCTCCTGCGAAGTCGTACGAGAGCGCCCGCTCGTCTTCCTCTCTTCCGCCGTCTCACTTTCCGAGCCAAACAATAAACCAGATCGGCGGCAGGGGCTAGAAAAACTGGGAGGAGGTCCGTGGGGGTGAAAGTCCTGATATTTAGAAGTTCTTCACGGGTATAAGTGCAAGCAGACACACAATTGACAAACAAAAACAAACAAAGAGCGCAGCGAAGCACCATGTCGACCGCTGTGGGCGCCATCTTGGTTTTCTCTGTCTGGCATCCTCATCGTTCATTCCTCGTTGTTGTCTCCTGTGGTTCCCCTGTTGTTTTTCCCCGTGCTACGTTGTTCCTGAGTTTATTCCTGTGAGTTATTTAGCCATTAGATGTGTGTTGTTTTCTTCCACCGTGCAGCCATTTGTTTCTTTGGTTTTTGTTAATAAATGATTGTTTGCATCATACTCCTGCCTGCACCATGAGTCCTGCCTTCAAACCCTCATCTGCCCAGAGGGCAGATCATGACAAGCTCAGAGTAGGTTTTTCGACAGCTTACAGTTTCATCTCAATAAATTAGAATGTTATCGAAAAGGTGATTTATTTCGGTAATCAAAAAAGTGAAACTAATTTATTAAATAGATTTATTGCAAACAGAGTGATATATTTCAAGCATTCATTTCTTTTAATTTTGATGATTATGGCTTACAGCCAATGAAAACGCATAATTCAGGTTCTCAAAAAAATTAGAATATTACATAAGATCAATTTTAAGAAATTGATTTTTAATAGTTGTCAGATTAATTGGCATCAAAACTGGGGATTCTAAATTGTCCTTAGGTATGACTGTGAGAGTGAATGGTTGTCTGTCTCTCTGTGTTGGCCCTGCGATGGACTGGTGATCTGTCCAGGGTGTACCCTGCCTCTCACCCAAAGATGCTGGGATAGGCTCCAGCCCCCCCGCAACCCGAAAAGGATTAAGCGGAAGAAGATGGATGGATGGATGGATGGATGGATGGATGGATGGATGGATGGATGGATGATTTTTAATAGAAATGGTGTCCAACTTAAAAGTATGTCCATGTATACACTCAATACTTGGTTGGGAATCCTTTTACATTAATTCATACTGCATCAAAGTGATGTAGCATGGAGGCAATCAGCCCGTGGTACTGCTGAGGTGTCATGGAAGCCCAGGTTGCTTTGATAGCTGTCATAGTTTGGGCTTGAGCTTTGGCTCAAGTCCACACTTTATGTTCAGTTATTGTTTTCCTGTGATCCTGTATGATTATTTATTGCCCTCTGTGTTTCCATGAGTCCTCTGTCTTTGTCATCTGTGTCATCCCTTGTCTGATTCTGGGTCTGTGTACATATCTGTTTACTTATTGTTCCAGCACCTTATGTTTCCCATATTTGTAGCCACGGCCCTTTTTGTGTTACTCCTGCATTTTGCTCATTGTCACGTCTCATGTGCATTCCCTGTTGGTATCTGTGTGTACAGCACCCCCGTCCTGTGTTTTCCACCTGCAATCACTTCCCTGCTGCCCTTGAGTGTGCCCATCTGTTCTGTGTTGTGTTGATTAGCCCCTGTCTATATAATCAGTGCGCTGTCTGAGTCTATTGTGGCATGGTTAACGTTATGTGCATTTTCCCTGCTGGAGCCCCTGAAGCCTGTGAGTTTTCTGTACATTTTGCAATTTGTGTTAGAGTTATTTCTCCAGCCCACATGCTGCTATTTGCTTGTTCTTTTGTTTTCTGTTAATAAATCATGCTACACCTGAGTTCTGCCTGCTACTTGAGTCCATCACCTGCACCTACCAGAGGTAGACATAACAGAATGACGCCACCACACACGGACTCAGCAGATATGGACATCTGCATGTTAGGACTGAATGAGGAGGAGTGCTGGATGGTTCAGCTCATCGAGGGGCTAATTGCCGATGCCCGAAAGAACCACACACTGGACAGAGTGCCAGAGTTATTGAGGATTATCCCAGCTTGTGGAATTATCCCGGTCTGATTGGACTATTTACCATGTCATCGGATTTGTTGAATTTATTCCACAAACTGGCAAAAAGGTCGAAGTCGCTGTCGACAGTGAAAAGCTCCCCAGCTCCATCAACCTCCCCTTCCTCTTTTTGCCGTTCATCTGCTCCGTCTTCAGCCTCTCCTCACTCACTGGTTCCAGCATGCCTCTCCCCAGCTTTGCAGCCACATCCTGGAAAGGGGAAGAGCATTCCCTGCTTGCTGAAATCTGTGCCGACAACAGAGCGTCCCCTGGTTTCGGCATTACAGGACCCAGTGCCATCTGTAAGACGTTACTTGGCACCGTTAAGCTGGATTCATGCTGCACCTCCGCTGTGTGCATACGTGCAACTGGAAACCTCGTGTGACGAAATTTACGTCATCATCTCCAGTCCGCTAGTGTCCGCAGGACTCTTCTGTGGACGACCTCATGCATCCCAAATTTTATGACCACGCGGCCTGCCCATGACCTGAATGCATTGACAGTGCATGTGCAAGACTGAACGTCCCATTCACGAGGTGGCGCTACCAACACAGCATACAAATACAAAGGAGATGATGAAGACAATGAGGACACGGAAGACGAGAATAAACATATGTGAATCCTTTTTCAGCAGCAGCAGAGAAGAGCAGAGAAGAGCACTGGAAAACAGTAATTCCTCCTTTTCCTTGAAACAACGCCATTGTTGTTGCTATAAAAATATGTGCGTTGCTCTCATGTTCATAGCGGGTGAACAAACTGGCGTGTTAGCGCATTTGCGCTACCCATAGGGTTGGGGAAAAACTGCAAATAACAGTTGTGTGCATGCGTCAACCATATGGCCTGGTAGATGAAGAAAAGTGAGTATGTACCCAGTGTACCAAGTTTGATGCCCCTAGCTTGTTTTGTTTGTGGCGTGCAGATGACCTTGTTACACTAACTTTTGATCTTTTCACTCAAAACTAGGTCAAAGGGACCTCAAGTTCAACCCATACCAAGTGTGGGGATTCTTATGCTAATTGCATTAATATAATGGTCATTAATGTGAAATTCTACTGAAAGGTTGTGCAATGTTGACTTCAGGTCAGGTCCATAACACTTTCAGATCTACCACTCATGTAAGTTTGGTGATCATAGCAACAGCCAAGAACATAATGACCACAAATGTGATAAATATACTAAGATATTCTGTGACTTTGAACTATGCATCAGAAAATGTAGGCAAGGTCAAAGGGGGTCTCAAGTTAATCTCCTCAAGATAGGTGACCCCAGTGATTTTTAAGTGACAGTTGTTTGCAGACAGACAGAATGACAGACAGACATGCAGGTTCATGCACGCAAACAGATCAGGGCAGTTCCTATAACCCTGCAGTCAGCTAGGCTTTCCTAGGAGTTTTATTCTAGCTCAGGGTGTAGTGTTGCTTTCTGTTCTTATTCTAGACTTTTTAGTTGGCAAGACGTTTTAAATGACGGCAGCTTGTAAAATTTATTGACACATATGAGATAGTTAATAGAAATAGGAACAGCCTTTTTCTAAATGCAAAATCCTTCCCTGCAGATTTAGTAAAAACATTTAAGAGCCCCCTCACTCCAGGGCAAATAACTGAGCCCTGACATGTTTTCAGCACATCATTTATTTATTTTCTCCTCCCACATCTTTGGGGACTCTTATGGTTGCTCAGGTAAATGTGGCCCTTTATATTTTTTTTTAATCTGCTGGTGGTTCCTGCTTAGCACGTGTTTCCAGTGTCATAGGTCTCAAAGGTCTACACGCCTGTCATGAAGAGCCTATCAGAGCTCATGCACAATGGTGTGAAAACGTGTTTACCCCCTTCCTGATTTCTCATTTTTTTGTATGTTTGTCACACTTGTGACAAAACTAGTGTATATAATAGTGTATATACTATTAATCATCACAAAAATAGGACAGAATAAAAAAAATGATTAAAGACAAAAGTAAAACAGAAACAAACAGTGGTGTATTAACAAAGGATAAGAAAATTATCCTGAAAATTCAGGTGTGTGTCCAGTGTCTATAACGTTTTCGTTTTTCAGTCTGTGTAACTTTTTAAAATAAAATCCCAATTTCATTTTAAATGGTTGCATTCTTGTTCATTTTTTTACATCTACATTTAGGAATATTTTCTTGTTGAAATAAAGAGGTTCAAACAGTGGGTTATTTTTTTACGTTCAGTGTTACAGTTCTAATAAAAATATGTACTTTCAACCCCTTTATTTTAACCATACTTTTAATTTATTTGAAATTAAAACATATGACTGGCTATTGTGGGTCTCAGACTTTATGTTTTAAACATGTTACTTTCTTCAGGAATGATCTGAATTAAATGTGCTGCAGCCTCTTGTAATTAATTAAATCATCTTTTTTTTTTTTTTTAAACTGCACAATTCACCCCCCACACACACAGACACCACCCTAAATTATTTAAACTACTAAATTGGGACTTCCGGTCTGGACACCATGGTGCTAGCAGCTTAACGCTGAAGCTCCCAGAACCAATCCAGGAAAACATCTTGAAAATCAGACTTAACAGATTTTTGGAAGAGTTAAAATCAAAAGACCAAAACATCATGCCTAAACAAAAACAGAAGAAATTGTCATTTCCCAGGCCAGGACACGCATCGGCCGAAGAAAGTGAACCGGAGGATCTCCGTTAAGAAGACGAGGAGCTGAACGTAGCTAACAAGGAGGTTTGGGCCGAATTTCGTGAATTCAGAGATGAATTAAAAAGGACAAACAGCAGAGTGGACCAGGCCGAGAACCGAATCTTGGAAGCTGAAGAAAGAATAAAAGTGCTTGAAGATTCCGTGCTGGATCTACACAAAAGGCAGTCAAGATTAGAAGCTAAGCTAACCGACCAAGAAGGAAGGCTGAGAAGAGACAACATTAGAATTCACGGTCTGAAAGAAGGAGCCGAAGATGGTTTCAACACAATGGCGGAATGTGTGGAATCTTTACTGAGAGAGAAGTTGGATATTCCCCAAGCCACTGATTTGAAGATAGAAAAGGCCCATCGTACATTAGCCGCTAAGCCAGCGGCGGAAGCGCCCCCACGTTCTGTGGTGGTGAGATTCTCCAATTTCAAAATAAAACAAGAGGTTGTAAGACTGGCTTGGCAGAAAAAAGGATTTATGCACCAACAGAGAAAAGTCTTTGTGGAACACGATTACACCCCGGAGGTTCTTAAAAAGCGCCGGGAATACAACAACGCTAAAAAGGTGCTACGAGAAAAAAAACTGCGCTTTCAGATGCCATTTCCTACGAAGTTAAGGGTCTTCTACGGTGAAGAGACATGTCTCTATAATTCGGCGGAAGAAGCTACAATTGACATGGCGAGAAGAGGGCTCCCGGTAACGGTGTTTAAACCCATAGCAGACCCGAGCGATAGGATCAAGGCTCAAACGTGGTCCACACAGAGACCTTCAAATCCACGGGCCAGCAGCGGGAAACCCAGCGCCAGAGCTCCAAGGATAAGCTTGCCGTTTTCAGGAGGGAATAGCGACCTTTTTTTCTTTTTTTTCTTTCTTAGTCATTCTGCACATCCAACCCCCCTCCTACAAGGTAACAAACATTAAAGGAGATGCAGAATCAGCATGTGGTAAAACATTTCATGGATCAGTCATAGTATTAGAAACAAATAAGTCTTTTTAATACAAAAAAAAACTTGTTAAAATAGAAATGTGACAATGATCCACATGTTCTCCCCACACTAACAAATACTGTATTAGCGTGAATGTTTGCTGTGATGGTGGTGGGAGGGTGCACACAATTTCATAGGGTATAGGCATAAAAAAAAAAAATCATTACAAGTTCGGCTTGGGATCTGAAATTCACGTTAAAAACATGGGACAACTTATAGGGATAAGCGAGGGCCCTCAACATGTAACAGAGTTTGAGGAATTTCCCTCAGAGCCTACACTCCATCAAGACTCTTCCAGGGTCTTTAAAAAGACCTCAGCTCAGGAAGTTCTTTTGTCAGTTTTTTGTTTTAAAGTTTTGTACATTATGTTCTTAATGTTTTTCATGTTCTTAATGTTCTTTCAGTTTCTGAGTAGCATAAAAGAGGGCCACCACACTGTTATACTAAATAAGACAATACAATGGAGAAAAAGGGTGTAACCAAAATAGTCTCATATAATGTAAAAGGGATCCTGAATCCAGTTAAAAGATCCAAGATTCTAGGCAAAATGAAAAAAGACAAAGCAGGAATAATATTTTTACAAGAAACCCACCTAACAGACGTGAAGCACACTAAACTAAATAGACAAGGGTTTAAAATGATCTCTTCATCTTCATATAAGTCAGGGAGGAGGAGGGGAGTAGCGACATTGATCTCAACCAAAATTACATTTGAAAAAAAATCAGAACACAAAGATAAAGAAGGGAGATACAGTTTGGTAATTGGGCAGCTAGAGGGAGAAGATATCACCCTGCTGAATGTATATGCACCTCCAGGGGCTAACTGGAAATTTTATAAAAATGTATTTGACCTAATGATAACTAAAGCCCAAGGTTTAGTGATATGTGGTGGAGACTTCAATCTAAGACTGAATCCATACTGGGATGCATCAGGTAATTCTCCACATCAAAATAACACTCAAAGTAGGAAAACTCAGATGCTACTAAAAGAAATGGGAATCTGTGGTGTGTGGAGAGAATTCAACCCCAGTGTAAAAGATTATACATTTTATTCAACGCCACATTCATCTTACTCAAGGATTGATTACTTTTTTATGTTTAATAGAGACATTGGAAGAGTAAAAACATGTAAAATAGGACTGATGGATCTCTCTGACCACAGTCCGATCTATATGGACTTAAGTATCCAAAATTACACAAATAATACATTTTCTTGGAGGCTGAATTCAAATGTCCTGAAAGGACCACTGAAAGATGAATTGGAATCAGATATTCTCAGATATTTGGAAGAAAACAATAATGGAGAAGTATCCCCTTTAATACTGTGGGATGCATGCAAAGCTGTAATAAGGGGAAAGATTATTGCAAAACTGGCAATCCAAAAGAAACTGAGACAAGAAAAACTAATCACTTTAGAGTCAGAACTTAAGAACCTGGAAAAAGAACACAAAGGCAACACTCATTCTAATGACTCGCTCAAGATTAAGGAAATTAAAAATCAAATAAATGAGATCTACACAATTGAAATCCAGAAGAAACTTACATTTCTGAAACAAAAATTCTATGAAGCAGGCAGTAAATCGGCAAAATTACTAGCCTATAAATTGAGGAAACAACAAACAGAAAGAGCAATCTACAAAATCAGAGACCCAGTATCAAAGGAAATAAAATTCAGAATTCAGGATATTCTTAAAAGCTTTGAGAACTACTATAAGAACTTATACTCCCTCAAAAAACATAAAAACACATCCTAAGCATTCCATCTAGCTACAATGCTCTGCACTGTGTGTTCATATATTCATATATTTATTCCATCCAGCTACAATGCTCTGCACTGTGTGTCTGTGTGTGTGTGTGTGTATATATATATATTTTATAGTAATATGTACATATGTATATTAGCTGCTCTTGCTTGCTTGTTTTTTCTTGCCTTCTGATTGTTGCTCTGAGTGTTGCTATCCCTGTGCTGTTGCAATCCTGGAATTTCCCCGTTGTGGGACTAATAAAGGCTTATCTTATCTTATCTTATCTTAAACACATTAAACCTTCCCCAACTTACAGAGTCTCAAAATAAAACACTACTGTCAGAAATACAACCTAAAGAATTGGAAAAAGCAATTATGAAACTTAAAGCTAACAAATCCCCAGGAGCAGATGGCTATACAGCAGAGTGGTACAAAACCTTTAAACAGCAACTATCTCCTCTCCTCCTGAAAATACTTAACTATGTCCTCCACACAGGGGAAATCCCCCCCTCCTGGAGAGAAGGGGTCATTGCAGTTATACCTAAACCTGAAAAGGATAAACTAGATTGCTCCAACTACAGACCAATCAGTGTATTAAATCAGGACTATAAGCTTTTTACCACTATCCTTGCCAAAAGGTTAGAAAAAATACTGACAGACTTAATTCATTTAGACCAAACAGGTTTTATAAGACAAAGACAGACACAAGACAACATTAGACGCACTTTACACATAATTCATCATATAAAAAAATATAACTTAAATGCAGTCATATTGGGATTAGATGCTGAGAAAGCATTCGATTCGGTTGACTGGTCTTTCCTGTATAGAATCTTATCCAGTTTCAATTTTCATAACAACTTCATTAGAACTATCCAGGCACTATATAAAAAACCAACAGCTAAAATAAGGATTAACGGTAATTTATCATCATCTTTTAGCTGGAAAGAGGATGTCGTCAGGGCTGCCCCTTGTCTCCACTGCTCTTTGCAATCTTCATAGAACCTCTGAGCCAATGGATAAGACAGAATCAAAAAATTCAGAGTATTACACTTGGTCAGAAGGAACATAAAATAGCACTCTTTGCTGATGACATTTTAATATACCTGGGGCAGCCGGACACCTCTTTACCAGAACTAATCTCAGTTTTTTCAGAGTATGGAGATTTATCGGGGTACAAATTAAATATGCATAAAACCCAAGTTTTAACATTCAACTATGACCCAAATCATTATTCACTAAGCAAACTCAAAACTAACTGGGAATTGGAATCTATGAAATATCTGGGGGTCAATATCCCGAAACAACTCAACAAAATTATAACACTAAACTATGATCCTCTGGTGGCAAAAATAAAATCTGACTTAGCAAGATGGAATATGATACCATTCTTGGGTACTGCACAAAGAAATGATGCAGTCAAAATGAATATACTTCCACGTCTTCTATACCTTTTCCAAACAATACCGGTAGAACCTCCCAAAAAAACATGGCAGGAGCTGGACAGAATGAACTCAAGATTCATATGGCAGGGCAAGAGACCTAGAATCAGATATAGAACTTTACAGCTAAACAAAGACAAAGGTGGGCTTGCGCTGCCAAATATCAGGGACTATTTTAAAGCCGCACAAATTAAAACTTTAGTAGAGATATGTAACCCAGTCTACACTGCACAATGGAAGGAGATCGATTGTCAAATAACAAGTGACATCCCCCTACAGGCAATAATAGGGAACAATGCCTTACCTAAACTTTTGAATAGCACTAGCCCGTGGATAGAGACCCCGCTAAAAATTTGGTTTAAGATAGTCAGAGAGAATCAAACTAAACAGCCCTATCGATTTCTGCAATGGATTGCCTATGATCAAGACTTTACTCCTAATAAAACAGACACTAGATTTAAAAAGTGGAAAGAGAATGGACTGATAAAATATTGTGATTTTTTTAAAGGGCAAATTTTAAGAAGTTTTGAAGATTTGAAAAAACAAGGTCTAACAAATCAAGACCTTTTCAGGTTCTTTCAGCTTAGACACCACATAAACAATATACTTAAAAAGGAGGATGTGGAAAGGGCCCAGTCAGGTGTTCTGAAGGTCTTCTTAATGGCATATAAAGGGATCCCAGGGATCAGATACATTTCTAAAATATACCAAGGTCTTCAAGACTTGAAAGGAGACAACACATCATATATAAAAGATGGGAAAAATAGGGGAATTTCACTTTACAACTGGAAATATGGGAAAAGCTAAATAAACAACAATGGAAAAGTACCTCATCCCTGCAGTGGAGAGAATTTGGATGGAAAAATTTAGTAAGATTTTTCAGAACACCTGCACAAAACAAATTTACCCATAAGGGGTTGAATTGTTGGCGCTTGTGTGGTGAAGAGACTGCAAATCATTTTCATGTGTTTTGGTCATGCCCAGTTATCCATCAATACTGGACCAATGTACAGACAATATTGGGGAAAATATTCAAAATAACAGTCCCCTTTTCTTTTGTAACTTTGTATTTGGGTTTACTACCGGACTCACTGGAAAGACGAGGAGAAAAATACTTATTCACTGTTTTAATATTGGCAAGTAAAAAAGCCCTAACTAAAAAATGGATGTTGAAGGACTGTCCTACACCTGAAGATTGGATTAACGTGATCCAAGACATTTACTCGATGGAAAAGTTGACATTCGCACTGAGACAGGACATGGATGGGTTCTTGAAATTTTGGCAACCCTGGATCGCATATGTGTCTTCCATTAGATCTAATCTTTGACAAATACCATTTCAATAATGGCTCTGCTCTTTATTCCAACGCTACTCAGATGCTCTTTTATTTTTAACTATTTGTTTTTATTTTTCTGTTTGTTTGTTTGTTTTTACTCTTTTGTTTTGTTTGTTTGGTTTTTTTTTTAATTCTCTTTAATTTCACTTTTTCTTTCACTTTTAAAAAAAAGGGTCTTGTAATAATTATTCTTCCAATGTTGTCAAATAGCAAAAAGTAAGGGAACGTGATGAAAATGTAAATAATGCAATGCTGTAATGACCTGTATACCTTTACAAAAACTTAAATTTAAAAAAAACTACTAAATTGGGTATAATTCAGCATAAACTCGGTCTTTATTTTGTGCATTTTTATTTTGACAAAGATTCATGTCAAGGCAGTAATTTTGGGGGTGGGAGGTGGGGGGTGGAGCAGGGGTGAAGGCGGGGTCAGTGATGAACAGGTGACCAATCAGGAGTTTTATGTTGAGAAAACCCAGCATGGTGCTCTAAACTGTGGGTAATTCCCTTACCTTAAATCAGCATAGCATGCTGGAAAAAGGGGTCATTTAAGGGCTCAAAATGTCAGTGAGTGATCAGTCAGCCACTTCCTGATTTCAGATTGGGACAGCCCTAAACCCTCAGCCACTTAACGTGAACGCGCCTAAAGTCAACGAGTCTGCAAGGGAGGAGAATGAGATTTGGCCTGTGTGTTCTCTCTCTCTCTCTCTCTCTCTCTCCCTTAATTAATTACTCTCCACAGCTGAGCTCTGCACCTGCTAGCAATCAGCACCACTCCTCAAATAGGAGCAGCTCTCTACAGACTTCAGGATCTTGTCAGACTCTCTTCTGCTGTTGGCAGGACCACCTCATCCCAGTGTGCAGCCTGAGACCTGATTGCCTTTTCCTCTCCTCTCAACACACGTAAGAGTGCTCATCTTTCTACTCAACTCTGGCTTACTATCTTCCAGGACTTTCTTGGCAGATTGGAACCTTCAGCTTGGCGGAGCCATGTACCCAGACCTTCACCCTTCTCACCCAATCTCCAAAATTAAGTCGACTTACCAATGTGCACAACTCACCTTAACTCTCCCCTTCACTCCTAAGCGCCAACCACCACCCTGTGTATACTCACCATTGATGAACCCACCTCCACGCCGAAGAGTCTTCAGGCAGACCTGCTCACCGCTGGGTCAACTCCTTCACCTGCAGGAGAGATAAACATTATCCACAATTACTGTGTTCCAAAATACCAATACTTACCACCCCTCTCTCTCTCTCTTTCCCCCTCTGCAGGGTTGCCAGACTCCTCATGCATTATTTCATTATCATTGTTCAGTAAAAGATTATTTTGCACTGCCACTTGGTCTCCTCACTGCCTGCTTTTGGGTCTGTTTGCTAGAATCATGTCAGGTGGGAGATAGAAAAAACACCTGCTTTGGTGTGCAGAACAGCTGATGCTTTCATTCAGATCCTGTTTTTAAAATAATCAAAAGATTACGTAGTGACACACACACACATATCTATTTTCTTTCAGGCACCGATATCAGGCTTGTTCTGAGATCTCCTCAGAAGCAGCGGATTGTTGTTGTTTTTTTGTATTTTCTTCATTTTTCTTTCTCCCTTCCCACCCCACATTCTGACCACTTCATATCCCTTCAACACCCTCTCCCATTCTCCCATGTCAGGCAGAGTGAAATTAAGATTAATACAAATAAAGTATTAAAATTATTATGCAGCAATAAAAGCTTATTAATATTACACATATCAACTATCTCCAAAACTCCTTTTAGCAAAGTAAATGTGTTTGGCACAACCAGGCAGTTAGATGTTCTTCTTGCCAAGCTGCTGGACAGGACAGTTTAAAAAAAATATATGTAGTAATTCATAATATAAACAATCATATGACATCTAAAAACCTTGACATCTATGAAACCCACTTTCCAACCCAAATATGAGTGACTAATTGAACACCTCCATGCAGGGCTTCACATTTCCATTTGTGCTCACCAGACATTGTGGCTACTAGTGTTACACCTCGCTCTCGCCAGTCATCAGCGCCAGCGGCGCGCACACCTGCGCCTCATCAGCACTGGCCTATATAAACCCCTCTGCCTTCTGCTTCAGCCTGGAGTCGTCTGCTTGACAATGCTCCCTAATCTCCAGCGCCCATCCAGTTCGCTACCGACCAGCGCATCGCTCTCCAAGCACGTAAGCTGCACTATTCATCTTACCTTCTCTCCAGCTTCTCCCCTGAGCACAGGTGGATCTCCAGGGTGGCGGAATTCCTCCTCCTCGCCTCTCCTCAGCCACTCTCTCATCAGCACGTCGAGAGCGCGCAGCCGCGCTGTCCTCCAGACTACAACTGCATCGCCAACACCAGCCACCTTCTCGCCTGCACGTAAGCAGCACATTGTGGTTATTTTCCCACGGGGCGTGTGACTGTAGCTAACTCCCTGTTCTGCTCTGTCCTAAGGGTTACCTGGCTGCACGGCGAGCTGTTCCGCCCTTGACGCATGCTGTTCACCCACACCACATCCACACCTCCATTCACGCACTCAAACACCTCCTGTTGTTTGAAATAAAGCCTTAACAACCTAATAGTATTGAATGCAAAAGACGCAATAGATTGACACAATGGTCCCCTCCGGTATACAACAAGGAAAATACTGGTAGCTACGGAGGGCGACAATATGTATGGGTACATAATCATGCCATGTAGGATAACTAAGTAGACGGTTATGCTGTTCATTCCATCTAGCTACAATGCTCCGCACTGTGTGTGTTTATATATTTATATATTTATTCCATCTAGCGACAATGCTCCACACTGTGTGTTTATATATTTACATATTTATTCCATCTAGCTACAATGCTCCGCACTGTGTGTGTTTATATATTTATATATTTATTCCATCTAGCTACAATGCTCCGCACTGTGTGTGTTTATATATTTATTCCATCTAGCTACAATGCTCCGCACTGTGTGTTTATATATTTATATGTACATATGTATACTCGCTGCTCTTGTTTTTTCTTGTCTTCTGATTGTTGCTCTGAGTGTTGCTATCCCTGTGCTGTTGCAATCCTGGAATTTCCCCATTGTGGGACTAATAAAGGCTTATCTTATTTTAAAACACTGCCGGCTCTATGGATGATTTGTGCTTATCATGCCCATACCCAAGATGGAAGACACGCGTTGGAGGACACAGAATAAACCACAGAAGAAGAATCTTCTTTAAGAAACGGAGAAGAAGAAGAAGAACTCTAAGTAGACGGTTATGCTGTTTCATTCCATCTAGCTACAATGCTCCGCACTGTGTGTGTTTATATATTTATTCCATCTAGCGACAATGCTCCACACTGTGTTTATATATTTATATATTTATTCCATCTAGCTACCTTACCCTCGGCCGGGGGATCGCGGGGATCATGAGATCGTGGGTTCGATCCCAGCCCCCGACCAACAGTGAGCTGTGTGGAGTTTGCATGTTCTCCCCGTGTTGCGTGGGTTTACTCCGGGATTTCTCCGGTTTCCTCCCGCACACCAAAAACATGTAGGTTTAGGGCGCTCGCGCACGCAGCGACCAGCAGCCGGTGGCTTGTCACCAGACTGCAAACCAAGTCTACCTACGGGTACAAATAAGTAACAAAAAAAAAAAAAAAATACCACCTCAACTGACTCCTTTCAATGTGGAGGAGCAGCGGTTCTACTCTGAGCCTCTCCCGGATGACTGAGCTCCTCACCCTATCTCTGAGGGTGAGTCCAGCAATCCTACGGAGAAAGCTCATTTCAGCTGCTTGTATCCGCGATCTTGTTCTTTCGGTCATTACCCAAAGCTCTTGACCATAGGTGAGAATAGGAACGTAGATTGACTGGTAAATCGACAGCTTTGCCTTAGAACTAAGCTCCCTCTTCACCACAACAGACCGGTACAACGTCCGCATCACTGCAGATGCTGCTCCAATCCGTCTGTCGATCTCTCGCTCCATTTTCCCCTCACTCGTGAACAAGACCCCAAGATACTTAAACTCCTCCACTTGGGGCAGGAGCCTGTCCCCAAACGGAGAGGACAATCCACCTTTTTCCGGCTGAGGACCATGGACTCGGACTTGGAGGTGCTGATTCTCATCCCAGCCGCTTCACACTCAGCGGCAAACCGTCCCAGCAAGAGCTGTAGGTCATTGCTGGATGAAGCCAACAGGACAACATCATCTGCAAACAACAGAGATGAGATCCTGTGGTCACCAAGCATGACACCCTCCATTCCCTGGCTGCGCCTAGAAATCCTGTCCATAAAAATTATGAAGAGGATCGGTGACAAAGGGCAGCCCTGGCGGAGTCCAACTCTCACTGGGAATGAGTCCGACCGAGTGTTGGCAATACGAACCAAACTCTCACAACGGTCGTACAGAGACCGAATAGCTCGTAACAACAAGCCCGATACCCCATACTCCCGAAGCACCCCCCACAAAAATCCACGAGGGACGCGGTCAAATGCCTTCTCCAAGTCCACAAAACACATGTAAACTGGTTGGGCAAACTCCCACGAACCCTCAAGAATTCTCAAGAGGGTAAAGAGCTGGTCCGATGTGCCACGGCCAGGACGAAAACCACATTGCTCCTCCTGAATCCGAGGTTCGACCAACGGCCGGACTCTCCTCTCCAGTACCTTGGCATAGACCTTCCCAGGGAGGCTGAGGAGTGTGATCCCTCTAAAGTTGGAGCACACCCTCCGGTCCCCTTTTTTGAAGAGAGGAACCACCACCCCGGTTTGCCATGCCAAAGGCACTGCCCCCGACCTCCACGCAATGTTGCAGAGGCGTGTCAACCATGACAACCCAACAACATTCAGGGCCTTGAGGTACTCAGGGCGAATCTCGTCCACCCCCGGGGCCCGGCCACCAAGGAGATTTTTAACCACCTTGGCGACCTCAGCCCCTGTAATAGGCGAGTCATCCCCCTCGTCCCCAAACCCTGCTTCCTCTGTGGAAGGCGTATCAGTGGGATTGAGGAGATCCTCGAAGTATTCCTTCCACCGCCCGATGATATCCCCAGTTGAAGTCAACAGTGTCCCATCCGCACCATACACAGTGTGGACGGGGAGCTGCTTTCCCCTCCTGAGCCGCCGAACAGTTTGCCAGAATCTCTTTGAAGCCGACCGAAAGTCTTGTTCCATGGCCTCACCGAACTCCTCCCATACCCGCGTTTTTGCTTCAGCAACCACCCGAGCTGCACTCCACTTGGCCTGCCGGTACACCTCAGCTGCTTCGGGAGTCCCACAAGCCAACCAAGCTTGATAGGACTCCTTCTTCAGCTTAATGGCCCCCCTCACCACTGGTGTCCACCACTTGGTTCGGGGGTTGCCACCACGAGATGCACCGACCACCTTGCGGCCGCAGCTCTGGGCCGCCACTTCAACAACAGAGGTGGAGAACATGGCCCATTCAGACTCCATGTCTCCAGACTCCCTCGGAATGTGGTTGAAGTTCTTCCGGAGGTGGGAGTTGAAGACCTCCCGGACAGGGGCCTCAGCCAGACGCTCCCAGCACACCCTCACTATACGTTTGGGTCTACCAGGTCTGAATGGCTTCCTCCCCTGCCATCGGATCCAACTCACCACCAGGTGGTGATCAGTTGACAGCTCTGCACCTCTCTTTACTCGGGTGTCCAAGACATACGGTCGCAGGTCTGATGATACAATAACAAAATCGATCATCGACCTGCGACCTAGGGTGTCCTGGTGCCAGGTGCACATATGGACACCCTTATGCTTGAACATGGTGTTCGTTATGGACAGACTGTGGTTAGCACAGAAGTCCAATAACTGAACACCACTCGGGTTCAGATCGGGTAGGCCGTTCCTCCCAATCACCCCCCCCCCCCCCAGGTTTCACTGTCGTTGCCCACGTGCGCATTGAAGTCCCCCAGTAGGACAATGGAGTCTCCAGGAGGAGTACCCTCCAGCACCCCAGTCACAGACTCCAAAAAGGGTGGGTACTCTGAAACATCATTTGGTGCATAGGCACAAATGATGGTCAGGACCCGTTTCCCAACCCGAAGGCGCAGGGAAGCAACCCTTTTGTCCACCGGGGAAAACTCCAATATAGAGGCAGCAAGGTGGGGCGATACAAGAATACCCACCCCTGCTCGTCGCCTCTTGCCCGGGGCAACTCCAGAAAAGGCCAAGCTCCAGCCCCTCTCCAGGAGACTGGTTCCGGAACCGGAGCTGTGTGTTGAGGTGAGGCCGACTATATCTAGCCGGTATCGCTCAACCTCGTACACCAGCTCAGGCTCCTTCTCCACCAGAGAGGTGACATTCCACGTACCAAAAGCCAGGAACAGGAATTGTCCGGGGGCAATTTGCCTCTGATAGGGTCTCCCAAGACAAACTGGTCCTGGGTGAAGGGCCAGACTAAGAACGATCCAACAGACTCTCATGATAAATTGTATATCAAGGATTCAGTGTACCCCGCCCGGTATGGGGTTACCGGGGCCCCACCCTGGAGCCAGGCCTGGGGGAGGGGCTCGAAGGCTAGCGTCTGGTGGCCGGGTTTCCACCCATGGGACCCGGCCGGGCTCAGCCCGAAGGAGTTACATGGGTCCGCCCTCCAGTGGGTTCACCACCTGCAGGAGGGATCATGGGGGTCCGGTGCTATGTGGATTAGGTGGCGGTCAAAGGCGGAGACCTTGGCGGACTGATCCCAAGCTTTCTAAACTGGCTTTTGGTACGTGTGTCTATATATTTATGTTTATATGTACATATGTATACTCGCTGCTCTTGTTTTTTTCTTGCCTTCTGATTGTTGCTCTGAGTGTTGCTATCCCTGTGCTGTTGCAATCCTGGAATTTCCCCATTGTGGGACTAATAAAGGCTTATCTTATCTTATCTTATCTTAAATCTTCCCGAGCCTGTGTGTGTGTTCCCTGAGTCCATCATTATGTCAACTAGTTTTCCAGGTTTAATAACCACTCAGCACTTTTTCCCTCACACATTTAAGAAGTTTTCTCTTGAATATTTAAAAAAAAAATTAAAACAATTGCATCATGAGGAGGATGTGGGGGTAGTGGAGGACTACAAATACCTGGGTGTTGTGATCAGCAATGGCCTAGACTGGGACTCTAGCACCGATGCTGTGTACAAGAAGGGGATGAGCAGACTCTACTTTCTGAGGAAGCTGAGATCCTTCAACGTGTGCAGCGAGATGCTGGAGCTTTTCTATCAGACTGTCATTCCCAGCACCATCTTCTTTGCTGCTGTTTGTTGGGGTAGCAGTATCAGAGCCAGTGACACCAACAGACTTGCCTCAAGCCAGAGACCTTTGAGACTGTGGTGGAGAGGAGGACACTGAACAAACTGTTATCCATCATAGACAATCCTGATCACCCCCTCCACCTTTTGCACCATATTGCAAATTTATGTATGTTTTTTTAAAGATGCACTGCAATGGATATTATATGTGTGTATGTGTGTGTGTGTGTGTGTGTGTGTGTGTGTGTGTGTGTGTGTGTGTGTGTGTGTGTGTGTGTGTGTGTGTGTGTGTGTGTTTTCATCATAGCAGTCTGTCGGGGGCGACAATGACTGTTTCATTTAGGTCTGATCAGATTCCTCCACACAGCTCTAGCTTCGCCTCCCACTGCCAGGAACTCCTGTCTATATCCAACTTCTTCAGGTTTCTTTTTACAGTATCTTTAAATCTGAGCCTTGGTCTACCCTGATTGCGTTTGCCCTCGCATAACTGTGAGTAGAGTAACTGCCGAGGGGGACGCTGAGGGAACCTACAGTTCCGCCTTCAACACGGTCATCCCCCCCAAACTCACCAACAAACTGTCTTCATTTGGCCTGCACCCCACCATCTGTGACTGGCTACTGGACTTTATGATGGGCAGGCCCCAGTCTGTCAGGATGGGAAACAGGACCTCAGCCAACATCATCACAAACACAGGTGTCCCACAGGGTTGTATTCTCATCCCCATCCTGTACAGCCTCTTCAACCATGACTGTGTTGCCTCCCACAAGGACAATATCATTTTAAAGTTTGCGGATGACACAGCAGTGATAGGACACATCACTGGTGGTGATGAAGCACCCTACAAAAGGGAGGTGGCCAGCCTGGTATCATGGTGTGAGGACAACAACCTCACCCTCATCATGGACAAGATGAAGGAGATGATAGTGGACATGAGGAAGGAGAGGAGGAGACTCCATCGGCCACTGTTCATCCGTAAGCTTGAAGTGGAGAGGGTGAGCACCTTTAAATACCCGGGCATCCACATCAGCGAGGACCTTACGTGGGCACTCAACACCACAGAGCTGGTTAAGAGAGCTCAGCAGCAGCTGTACTTTCTGAGGAGACTGAAGAAATTTGGCATGTCCTCCCTCAACAATTTCTACAGCTGCGTCATTGAGAGCATCTTGACCAATTGCATCACTGCGTGGTATGGCAGCACTACTGCCCTGGACCGCAAACACCTGCAGAGAGTGGTGAAGATGGCAGAGAAGATCATCAGGACTCCACTCCCCTCTCTGCAGAGCATCTACCGCTGCAGAGTCCAAAGGAGGGCTGCCGCCTTCCTCCAGGACCCCACCCAACCCCAGCACAGAATGTTCACACTTCTACCTTCAGGCTGGAGGTATAGAAGTGTGAAATGCAGGACATCCACACTAAAAAAACCTCCTTCTTTCCCGCTGCCATCAGACTCCTGCATAAATAACAAACTCCGGCACAGCTTTGCAAATAGAAATTCACAAACTGGTTGCTAAATTTGCACATTGATCACTTGCACAGTGTACATAATCTCACCCCGTCTAATGTCCATGTCATCTCTGCTGCTAAATTATCATTGTACAGTCTACTGGGTATTACAATTACAGAGAAATTGTCATAGTGGGTGCTAATTTGTACATTGCTCATTTGCACACTGTATAAAGTTGATGTAGAGGATGAAACCATATATATATATATATATATATATATATATATATATATATATATATATATATACTGTATATATATATATGTATATATATTACAAAACTGAGTAAACCCATCACATTTTTGTAAATATTTTATTATATCTTTTCATGGGACATCACTGAAGATATGACACTTTGATACAATGTAAAGTAGTCAGTGTACAGCTTGTATAACAGTGTAAATTTGCTGTCCCCTCAAAATAATTCAACAGACGGCCATTAATGTCTAAACTGCTGGCAACAAAAGTGAGTACACCCCTAAGTGAAAATGTCCAAATTGTGCCCAATTAGCCATTTTCCCTCCCCACTGTCACGTGACTCGTTAGTGTTACAAGGTCTCAGGTGTGAATGGGGAGCAGGTGTGTTAAATTTGGTGTTATCACTCTCACACTCTCTCATACTGGTCACTGGAAGTTCAACATGGCACCTCATGGCAAAGAACTTTCTCAGGATCTGATAAAAGGAATTGTTGCTCTACATAAAGATGGCCTAGACTATAAGAAGATTGCCAACATCCTGAAACTGAGCTGCAGCACGGTGGCCAAGACCATACAGCAGTTTAACAGAACACATTCCACTCAGAACAGGCCTCACCTGTCACGCCGCGCCATTCATCAGCGGCGCCACCTGCTCGCGCACCTGCTCGTCATCAACGGCGAGGGATAAAAGCCGTCTCGCCCTGAGCTTCGGCCTGAAGCCAACAGACTTCGTTCCTCACCGCTGTGAGTCATTCTCAAACTTCAGCTCAAACATTTTGGTAAGAAGCCCTTCCCTCCTTTTTCTCCAGTCTGCTCCCCTGTGCACAGGTGGATTTCCCGGCGGCGGACGACGCCTCTCCATCGCCTATTCCTCGCTGCTGCACCGAGCTCTCCAGGTGGCTGTCTCCCGGGTCTCGTCCCTTGTTGTACCAGCTATCCATTCCATCCAAGTAAGTCCTTCTCTTGCCATTATTCCTCCTGTGTTGGTGTATGCCCGTCACCCTCTCCTTGTGCTTTTCCCATAGGGTTGCCCGGCTGTACGGTCTCCTGCCTCTGTGCCTGAAGCAGACACCGCCACCAATACATTTACATCCCGCAGACACTCACTCATTCACGCCTGTTGTTAATAAACTGTTTGAACTACTCTGAGCCTGTGTGTGTGCGTCTCCTGAGCTGTGCGTTATGTCATCACCATGGTGGACCAAAGAAGTTGAGTGCACATGCTCAGTGTCATATCGAGAGGTTGTCTTTTGAAAATAGATTTATGAGTGCTGCCAGCATTGCTGCAGAGGTTGAAGGGGTGGGGGGTCAGCCTGTATATATATATATATATATATATATATATATATATATATATATATATATATATATATATGCCATGCAGCCATGCAGACCAAGCAGACCAATTTGATGCAGTGTGGGGCATATGGTCTGAGCACTGAGCGCGTATATATATATATATATATATATATATATATATATATATATACATATATATGCGCCAGGGACCTGGGCCAACACCACCTGCTCATCTGCCAACACAAAAGCGGGCTTTAGCCTGTCAATGCAGACGGTCTCTCTACGTCCCCCCAAGTCTAACACGAAATGTTTCGCCCCAGATTCCAACACTCTGAACGGTCCGTCGTATGGTGGGCACAGCGGGTTCCGGTGCGCATCGTGCCTGACGAAAACAAAACTGGTGTTCTGCAAGCTTTTTGGGATGAATGTGCAGGGAAAACAATGGTGGGCCGGGCCTGGTACACTCACAACTTCTGTGTTGTGTAGAGAATGCGTGGACGGCTTGGCCTCGGGCATGGGGTTTTCAGGTAAAAATTCTCCGGGAATCCGCAGCAGTTGGGAAAAAACAAGTTCTGCTGGGGAGGCTGCCAAATCCTCCTAAGGTGCGGAACGCAACCCTAAAAGGCAGGCGGTCAACCCAGTTTGTGTCCGTGAGCGAAGCTCTGAGCGCTGCTTTAAGCGACCATTGAAAACACTTGCATAACCCGTTAGCTTGGGGGTTGTATGCGGTAGTGTGGTGAATTTTCACCCCCAGGCTCTGGGCCATCGCAGTCCAGAGTTCCGAAACAAACTGTGGGCCTCTGTCAGACGAGATGTCCAATGGAGATCCGAACCGTGCCACCCAAGTTGACAAAAAAACACGCGACACTTCCACGGACGTGGTAGAAGCCAGTGAGACTGCTTCAGGCCAGCACCTGGTGTGGTCCACGATCGTCAAAAGGTGCGTGAAACCTTGCGACGGTGGGAAGGGTCCCACCAGATCCATGTGGACGTGGTCGAACCTCCTGGCTGGGATTTGGAATGGCTCAAGGGGAGCTCTGGTGTGCTTGTGCACTTTGGCCATTGGCACGCGACGCAAGCTGCAGCCCACTCTTTCACCTCTTTACGCAAACACAGCCAGACGAATTTCGCCCCCACTAGTTTCGCTGAAGCTTTCACTCCCGGGTGCGAAAAGGAGTACACCGACTCAAAAACGCGATGGCACCAAGCGCTCGGAACCACCAAGCGTGGGCGGCCTGTGGAGACATCACAGAGTAGAGGAGGGCACCCTTCCTGCACCACCCTGCTTTCCAGTCTTAACCCAGCTGGCGTAGACAGGAGCGCACAAATGTCCGCGTCCCCAGTTTACGCTGCAGCCATGGTGGGGAAATCTATTCTCACCTAGACCGGGGCGACCAATGTGAGAGGCAATCAGCCACCACGTTGAGTTTACCGGCAACGTGTTGAATGTCGTAGTAAACTCTGAGATTGCGGCCAGCTCCCATTGCTGCCAGGCCGACCATGGTTCAGAGACCTTGGCCATGGTGTACGTCAGTGACTTATGGTCTGCAAATGCGGTGAACTTGTGCCCCTCCAGCCAGAACTGGAAATGGCATGTCACCAGGTGGAGAGCCAGCAACTCTCTGTCAAATGTGCTGTATTTGCGCTCGTTGTCACGCAAAAGTTCTGCTGAAAAATGCGAGCGGCTGCCTGCCACGAACCTAAGATGCACTGCTCCACCACTGCCCCTATGGCCACATCAGACGCATCTGTAGTGAGCACTATCCGTGCAGACGGATCTGGGTGGGCCAGCAACACGGCCTTTGCCAGCACTGTTTTGGCATTTGAAAAAGCATGGCCCTGCTTGGGAGTTCAGTCAATGCTTTCTGCAGGTTTCTTTTTGTTTTAAGCACGGCATACAACGGCTGCATCAGCTGAGCTGCCCGGGGGAGGAAATGGTTGTAAAAATTAACCATTCCCAAAAACTCCTGTAGTGCCCTCATGGTCTGCGGATGCAGAAAGTCCGACACCGCGCGCACCTTATCCGGTAATGGGATTGCGCCTTCTGGCGAAATGCAGTGGCCCAAAAAATCAATCACTGGCTCACTGAACTGGCACTTCACCGGGTTGATTATCAAACCGTGCGCTTCCAACCTCTGGAAAACTGTTTTGAGATGGGCGATGTGCTCGTCCTTGGATGCGCTGGCTAACAGAATGTCATCTAAGTAGACAAAAATGAAGGGCAAATCGTGCAGCACTGTGTCCAACGTTCTTTGGAGGGTCTGCGCTGTGCCTTTAAATCCAAATGGCATGCGAAAAAATTCAAAAAGGCCGAATGGAGTTGTCACCGCCGTCTTTGGGACATCTTCTGCTCGCACCGGGACCTGATGGTAACTGCGGACCAGATCCACTTTGGAAAAAACGCGCACCCCAGCCAGGTGCACGGAAAAATCCTGGATGTGGGGAATTGGGTAGTGATTGTGTGCCGTAGCATTGTTCAAGCGCCGGAAATCGCCGCATGGTCACCACGACCCATCGGCTTTAGGCACCATGTGAAGCGAGGATGCCCATGGGCTGTTTGAGAGCCTGACGATGCCCAACCTCTCCAAGTTGGCAAACTCCTCACGCATGCTGGCCAGTTTAACTGTGTCCAGACACCGAGGTCATGCAAATACAGGTGGACCTTTAGTAAAGATGAAATGCTCAACCCATGTTATCGCCGCTGAAAACGTCGGAACCGTGAGTGCTGGGAACTGGGTGAGTAACTGTTGGTACTTACCCCCTGGAGCTGTAACTTTGGCCAGTGTTGTCGACCCAGCTCCCCTAGCTGTACCGGGCAGAGAAGCAAAAGAGACAGCATCCACTAGTCTTCTATTAGCAACAACTAATAAACCATGAGCGCATAGGAAATCTGCACCCAGAATGGGGGAGGAACATGCGGCTATCACAAAATTCCACTGAAAATTGCGCCCATGCAAGCATATTGTCAGTGTCCGCTCACCAAATGTCCTGATGTCTGATCCATTGGCGGCCGCCAGCTTGGGATCACTTCACCCTGCCACTCTATCTGTGTTGAATGGCAGGATGAGGCTCTTCTGAGAGCCAGAGTCCACCAGAAACTGTCTCCCCAAACATGTGTATGTGATATACAGCAGCTTGTCTCTGTCACCAGTAGTTACAGCTGCTACTGACTTCTGGTTTGGTGTTTCCCGACCGCTTGAATTGGCACGGCGGCAAGCATTGCTGGGCATCTGAGCAGAAACGGTGATGATAGTGGCAGATCGCCTCCTTCTTGTGTCTCCTGGCGTCTGCTCTGGCCACCACCAACGGCTACTCGATCTCGCTGGCAACCCTCCTGGGCTCTGGTGCTGCTGCGTTCACGCCGAAGGTTCTGGTTGCTAAAATGATGTGATCCACTTCCTGCGCTAGTGCGTAGTCCCTCATCACCAGCAGTGGCGAATTGGCCAGGATTGCCCTCGCTGCAGCCGGGAGGTTCCTGAGAAACAGGTGGGCAGGAAGGACTCGTCATCTATGCCCATCAACACCAACATGCTCTCCATCAACGCCACGCCTGATCTGTCCCCTAACTCTGAACATGTTAAGAGCCTCTCCACTCTTTCACTGTCCGAAAGGGTATAGCGCTGGATAAGCATCCTTTTGAGCGCCTCGTATATTCCCCGGACCGGCGGCTCTTAGAGCAGGTTTGCCACCTGTTGTGTGATGTGCGCGTCCAGCGCAGCAACCACATAGTAGTATTTCGTGTTGTCTGCTGTTACCCCGCAGAGAGCGAACTGGGCCTCAATGTGTAGAAACCACGCTGTCGGGTCGTGCAGCCAGGAATCTGGGAGCTTGATTGAAACAGTGCATGCAGCGCTGGTGCTTTCCCTCCAGGATGTCTCTGGGGTGCTTGTCTCGCCTTCCATGGCACGTCAGGGTCACCAGTGTAGAGGGAATGATACAGGTGAGGCAATGAGCTGATCAACACAGACTTTATTCTCCCTCTAACAGAACAGGATCACAAAAAGAGCTCCCAAGCCACTGTGCATCTTTCTTTTATACCTTTAATTACATGCATGGTGACCCGAGGATCCGATCTCACATTAAGTATAGCACAAAGCCTGTGAGCCTCATTAACATGATATTACACAGGTGCGGCCTTTCTCTCCTCTCCTGGCAGCCTGGAATCTGCTCCTATTCCCGGGGGGTGCCTAGCCTTTACTGTTCCGTCTGGACCCCCCCGGCGACGTCTCCTCTCTTGGTCAATTGATCTCTGGGTGGAGAAGTCCAACACCTTGCTCCCCACAAGATAACTTTATATGCTACATAGGCTACTACTAGTTTAAGTAAATGATGATCCTTATGAATCTATGGATAGTACCAACTGTACAAAGAAGGATTATAAAACACAGGGTGAAATGTGAGGTACCAATTAGACTGTTGGTGCAGAATGGCAGTATTGTTATGACCAAAATTCAACATTAGAGTGAATTATTGTACAGTGAAATGGCATGTGGCAGGAAAGTTTTCCTGTACCTGACCATTCGGCAGCGGACCTTTATCAGTGTGCTGGAAAAAGTGCTCCACTGTCTGTCCAGTGTGTGGTGGAGCGGGTGATCAGGATTGTCTATGATGGATAGCAGTTTGTTCAGTGTCCTCCTCTCCACCATTCTCAAAGGTCTCCGGCCCGAAACCAATTACAGAGCCAGACTTCTTGATAATCTTGTCAAGTCTGTTGGTGTCGCTGGCTTTGATTCTGCTACCCCAACAAACGGCAGCTCAGAAGATGGCACTGGGAATGACGGTCTGATAGAAAAGCTGAAAAAAGCATCTTTCTGCACACATTGAAAGATCTCAGCTTCCTCTGAAAGTAGAGTCTGCTCATCAACTTCTTGTACACAGCATCAGTGTTAGATTCCCAGTCCAGTCCATTGCTGATCATGACACCCAGGTATTTGTAGTCCTCCACTACCTCCAAATCCTCCCCCCTCATCAGCAATGGCTGTGAAGGCATTTTAGATTTTAGCTAGATCTTCAATACTATCCTTTTCTGGTTAAATTTGCCAGGTTGCAGACCTCTGTGTGATGTGGTCTTGGAGGAGAGGTGGTGCGTCCTTGTGAGTGGGATATGGGTGGGCCTAATTAGATCCTGGCGTTTGAAGGACGAAAAAAGGCAAAAGATTTTCATAAGCAACTGAAAGACAATGAAAGGTTTTTTGTGGACAAAAAGGGCACAAGATACCATTTAACTATCCATCTTCTAATGCTTTTCTGGAGGTCTGGGTCACAGAGGCAGCAGTTCAAGCAGAAAAGCCCAGACTTCCCTCTCCCCAGCTACCTGCTCCAGCTCTTCAGAGAGGATATGAAGGCGTTTGTAGACCAACTGGGAGACATAGTCTCTCCAGCGAGTCCTGGGTCTGCCCTGGGGTCTCCTCCCAGAGGCACGTGCCTGAAACACCTCAAGTGGGAGGCGTCCAGGAGGCATCCTGATCAGATGCCCAAACCACCTCGACTGGCTCCTTTCAATGTGGAGGAGCAGTGGTTCTACTCTGAGCCTCTCCCAGATGACTGAGTTCCTCACGATATCTCTAAGGGTGAGTCCCGCAATCCTACGAAGAAAGCTCATTTCAGCCCTTGTATCAGCGATTTCATTGTTTGGGTCATTACCCAAAGCTCATGACCATAGGTGAGGGTAGGAACGTAGACTGACCGGTAAATCGATAGCTTTGCCTTAGAGCTCAGCTCCCTCTTCACCACAACAGACCGGTACAACGTCTACATCACTGCAGATGCTGCCCCGAGCTGCCTGTCAACATATCGCTCCATTCTCCCATCACTCGTGAATAAGACCTCAAGATACTTAAACTCCTCCACTTGGGGCAGGAGCTCATCCCCAACCCGGAGAGGACAATCCACCTTTTTACAGCTGAGGACCATCGACTCAGACTTGGAGGTATTGATTCTCATCCCAGCCACTTCACAATCAGTGGCAAATCATCCCAGTAAGACCTGTTGGTCATTGCTGGATGAAGCCAACAGGACAACATCATCTGCAAACAACAGAGATGAGATCCTGTGGTCACCAAGCATGACACCCTCCATTCCCTGGCTGTGCCTACAAATCCTGTCCATAAAAATTGTGAACAGGATTGGTGACAAAGGGCAGCCCTGGTGGAGTCCAACTCTCACTGGGAATGAGTCCGACCGAGTGCTGGCAATATGAATCAAACTCTCACAACGGTTGTACAGAGACCGAATAGCTCATAACAACAAGTCCAATACCCCATACTCCCGAAGCACCCCCCCACAAAAAAACATGAGGCATGCAGTCAAATGCCTTCTTCAAGTCCACAAAACACAGGTAAACTGGTTGAGCAAACTCCCACGAACCGTCTAGGATTCTCAAGAGGGAAAAGAGGTCGTCCAATGTACCATGGCCAGGATGAAAACCACATTGCTCCTCCTGAATCTGAGGTTTGACCAATGGCTGGACTCTCCTCTCCATTACCTTGGCATAGACCTTCCCAAGGAGGCTGAGGAGTGTGCTCTATCTAAAGTGGGAGCATACCCTCCGGTCTCCATTCTTGAAGAGAGGAACCACCACCCCGGTTTGCCATGCCAAAGGCACTGTCCTCGACCTCCACGCAATGTTGCAGAGGCGTGTCATCCATGACAGCCCTACAACATCCAGGGCCTTGAGGTACTCGGGGCGAATCTCGTCCACCCCCAGGGCCCGGCCACCAAGGAGCTTTTTAACCACCTTGACAACCTCAGCCCCTGTGATGGGTGAGTTGTCCCCCTCGTCCACAAGCCCTGCTTCATCTGTGGAAGGCGTATCAGTGGGATTGAGGAGATCCTCGAAGTATTCCTTCCACTGCCCGAAGATATCCCCAGTCAAAGTCAGCAGCACCCCATCCGCACTATACACGGTGTGGACAGGGAGCTGCTTCCCCCTCCTGAGCCACCAGACAGTTTTCTAGAATCTCTTCGACGCTGACCAAAAGTCTTGTTCCATGGCCCCAATGAGCTCCTCCCATACCCGAGATTTTTCTTCAGCAACTACTCGAGCTGCACTCCGCTTGGCCTGCCGGTACACTTCAGCTGCTTCATGAGTCCCACAAGCCAACCAAGCTCGATAGGATGCCTTCTTCAGCTTAATGCCCCCCCCCACCACCACCACCACCACTGGCGTCCACCACTTGGTTCGGGGGTTGCCACCACGAGATGCACCGACAAACTTGCAGCCACAGCTCTGGGGCGCTGCTTCAACAATGGAGGTGGAGAACATGGCCCATTCAGACTCCATGTCTCCAGACTCGGAATGTGGTCGAAGTTCTTCCAGAGGTGGGAGTTGAAGAACTCCCAGACAAAGGCCTCAGCCAGACGTTCCCAGCGCACCCCCACTATACGTTTGGGTCTACCAGGTCTGAATGGCATCCTCCCATGCCATTGGATCCAACTCACCACCAGGTGGTGATCAGTTGACAGCTCTGCATCTCTCTTTACCCAAGTGTCCAAGACATACGGTCGCAGATCTGATGAGACAATAACAAAATCGATCATCGACCTGCGACCTAGGGTGTCCTGGTGCCAGGTGCACATATGGACACCCTTATGCTTGAACATAGATAGATAGATAGATGTACTTTATTGATCCCAAACTGGGAAATTACAGTGTAACAGCAGCACGACAGTAGACAACCAAACAACAGAAACACACGCATGACAGACAAAGGGATTACCCACTGAAAGTAAAACTAACACTACTATAAAAACCTATATACATCATAGCTGAATATATGGTGACTCGTATAAACACATGAATCATACCCACTGCACAATGCAGGACTATCAGGAGCAGAGTAAAATGTGAGGTACCAGTTAGACTGTAAGGTGTAGCATGGCAGCATAGTTATGACCAGAATACAACATCATAGTGAGTTATTGTACAGTGAAATGGCATGCGGAAGGAATGATTTCCTGTAATTGGCCATTCGACAGCAAAGCTGTAGTAGTCTGCTGGAGAAAGTGCTCCACTGTCTGTCCAGTGAGTGGTGAAGGGGGTGATCAGGACTGTCCATGATGGATCACAGTTTATTTAGTGTTCTCCTCTCCACCACTGTCTCAAAGGGTCTCCAGCCTGAGACCAATTACAGAACTAGCCCTCTTAATAATCTTGTCAAGTCTGTTGATGTCACTGGCTCTGATACTGCTACCCCAACAGACAGCAGCAAAGAAGATGGCACTGGCGACAGTGGTTTGGTAGAAAAGCTCCATCATCCTGCTGCACACGCTGAAGGATCTCAGCTTCCTCAGGAAGTAGAGTCTGCTCATCCCCTTTTTATATGCAGCATCGGTGTTGGACCTCCAGTCCAGGCCATTGCTGATCCTGACACCCAGATATTTGTAGTCCTCAACCACCCCCATATCCTCCCCCCTAATTTGCAATGGCTGCGAAGGCATCCTCTTCTTCCTGAAGCCAATCACCATCTCTCTGGTCTTGCTGGCATTCAGCCTCAGGTGATTCTGCTCTGTCCACACCACAAATCTGTCTACCAATGCCCTGTACTCCCCCTCCTCTCCCCCTCTTATACACCCCACAACAGCTGAGTTGTCAGAGAATTTCTGCAGGTGGTATGACTCGGTGTTGTACTGAAAGTCAGAGGTGTATAAGGTGAAGAGAAAAGGAGAGAGCACAGTGCCCATGAAGCTCCTGTATCACTAACCACCACATCAGAAAAGACACTGCCCAGCAGGACAAACTGTTGCCTGCCTGTCAGGTAGTCAGTAGTCAAGGAGCTCACAGAGCTGTCGACCCCCATCACTCACAGCTTCTCACCCAGCAGCAGTGGCTGGATGGTGTTAAAGGCACTGGAGAAATCAAAAAATGTGATTCTCACAGTGTCTCCTCCACCATCCAGATGCAGATGGGCTCGTTGCAGCAGATAAATGACACCGTCTTCAACTCCTAAATGGGGCTGATATGCAAACTGCAGAGGGGCCAGCCACGTCTTCACCTGCGGCCTCAGGTGGGCTAAGACCAGTCTCTCCAGGACCTTCATCACATGAGATGTGAGGGCAACTGGTCAATAGTCATTCAAGTCTGATGGAGATGACTTCTTGGGGACAGGAACCAGGCAGGATGTTTTCCACAGCACCAGTACTCTCTCCAGACTCAGGCTCAAGTTGTACAGGTGTTTCAGTACCGGAGCTAGCTGCTTGGCACAGGCCCTCAGGATCCTGGCAGAGATGTCATCAGGGCCCGCCGCCTTCCGCTGATGGAGTCTCTCCAGCTGTTTCTTAACCTGGTCTGAAGTCACAGTGATGTGAGGGAGGGGCCTGGTGTCCCCCAAGGAGAAGGAGGGGGGTGAGGGGGGAGATGGAGAGAGGTGCTGTACAGGAGGGTGGGGGGAGGGGAGGGGGTGGGGGTTTTGCTGTGTTGTTGGGGTGACAGACTGTGAGTTGAACCTATTAAAAGACAAATTCCGTTCATCAGCTCTCTCCTGGCTCCCAGATGTCTGCTTGACTCTCCCCTTGTGCCCAGTTATTTGTTTCATTCCCATCCACACATCTTTAGCATTGTTTTGCCTGAGTTGATTATCCAACTTCCTCCTACAATTGCCCTTGCTCCTCCTCAGCATCTCTCTCTCTCAACAAACATGGTGTTCTTTATGGACAAACTGTGGTTAGCACAGAAGTCCAATAACTGAACATCACTCGGGTTCAGATCGGGCAGGCTGTTCCTCCCAATCACCCCCTCCAGGTTTCACTGTCGTTGCCCACATGCACATTGAAGTCCCCAAGTAGGACAAAGGAGTCTCCAAGAGGAGCACCTCCAGCACCCCAGTCAGAGACTCCAAAAAGGGTGGGTACTCTGAACCATCATTTGGTGCATAGGCACAAATGATGATCAGGACCCGTGTCTCAAGCCAAAGGTGCAGGGAAACAACCCTTTCATCCACCGGGAAAAATGCCAATATAGAAGCAGCAAGGTGGGGGGATACAAGAATACCCACCCCTGCTCGTCACCTCTCGCCCACTACAACTCCAGAGTAGGCCAAGCTCCAGCCCCTCTCCAGGAGACTGGTACCAGGACCAGAGCTGTGTGTTGAGGTGAGGCCGACTATATCTAGCCGGTATCTCTCAATCTCATGCACCAGCTCAGGCTCCTTCTCCACCAGAGAGGTGACATTCCACGTCCCAAAAGCCAGTTTAGGAAGCCTGGGATCAGACCACCAAGTTCTCTGCCTTCGACTGCCACCTGATCCATATAGCACCGGACCCCCATGGTCCCTCCTGCAGGTGGTGAACCTACTGGAGGATGGACCCATGTAACTCCTTCAGGTTGAGCCCAGCCAGGTCCCATGGGCAGAAACCTGGCCACTAGGCGCTAGCCATCGAGCCCATCCCAGGCCTGGCTCCAGGGTGGGACCCCGGTAACCCCATACCAGGCGGGGTACACTGAATCCTTGTTCGAGCATTCATCATGAGAGTCTGTTGGATCATTCTCAGTCTGGCCCTTCATCCAGGACCAGTTTATCTTGGGTAACTCTACTAGAGGCAAATTGCCCCAGACAACATAGCTCCTGGGATCACTAGGGCTCATAACCCCACCACCACAATAAGGTGACGACCCATGAGGGGTACAAGATACCATTTTAGACAATGTTGATGTGTTTTTATAGGGGATTTATATCCACTGCAGTGCATCTTTAAGATTAGCTCTAATCATCACAGTTTGGTAAAACTCGATTTAAAGATGGACTCCAGTGGATATAAATCCCTTATAAAAACAAATCTACATTGTCTAAAATGATATCTTATGCCCTTTTTTCTACTAAAATTACCTTCATTGCCTCAAAGTTTTGTGTCAGATTTTTTCCACTTTTCCTCCTCTTTCAACTGCCAGCGTCTGTGAATAAGCCCACCCACATCCCACAAGGCTAATGGTGGCTAGTGCCACATTAAACAGAATAAATCCTGTGATAAAAAGACTTACCAGTTGAAGGACATGCCCAGTTGTATGCACGGTGGCCCAGGATAACTGAAACTGCATCAGTTCTTCAAAGTAGTTTGATGGTAAAACCCATCTTAATTTGGGTCAAGTTTTCAAAGCAGCTGTACAAAAATGCTAACTGGCCATGGAGGCTAACTTCTGTCAGGCCAGAGAGTGTTCTTTGTCTTGATTGGCTCAACACTATGAACCTGTTATCGTGACGTCACCAGAAACGTTCCATCTAAACTTGCCTTTTTTCCAAGAGGAGGAGCTCAGCTGAAATTTTACAGCATAAAAAAATAGACGTGACACATTTGAGTGATTTCGCTCTTCATATGTCTTGTAAGTCATAAAAAACATGTTACAGACATGTTAACAAGGAAAATAACTCAATTTCTGGTGGAGTGCCACTCTAGAAATAGTTAAATTAGGTTTAAAATTGAGCTACGCTAATAATATAAATTTATTGGGGGGGGGGGCTTTAGCTGTTCATATCTGTTTTATTTGCTAGCTAGCTAAAAATAAATATATAGCTAGCTTAAAATTAAAAGTTCAGCAAAGAAAATTAAATGTATCCTCCTTGGGAAGGTTGGCTTAATTTTAAACATGAATTAAGTATTTCCTAGTAATTCCTAGTTTGTGTACTACATGAACAATGGCAATAAACCTGATTCTGATTCTGAAGTAATTTTAAACCTCTCTTCTCTTCTCTTATTCCTTTTCATCCCTGGTGGGGCACAGCGCCTAAACAAAATGTTGCCACTTGGCCCTGTCTTGTGCTACGTGTTGCACTTTGGCCCGTCTCCTTCAACTCAGCTGTCAATTTTAAACCCAGTTTTACCAAACTGTGATTAAAGTTAAACTTAAGTTGAACATTTTTGGTGCAATCCAGCCTATAGGACTCAGTTCATTGAAAAAAAATAGACAATAGTTATACACTGCCTATAAAAAGTGTTCACCCCCTTGGATGTTTCATCTTTTTATTGCTTTTAAAATGAAATCGGTGAAAATAATTATGGCTTTTTTGACAAAAATTTGCAAAAAAAAAGTTTCTTTCATGTCAAAGTGAAAGCAGATTTTTACAAACTATTGTCAATTAATTAAAATGATATAAGGTAAAATAAATGATTGTATAAGTATTCACCTCTTCATGTCAGTATTTAGTAGATGTGTATGGGGTACCCCCCCACAGCAGCCACGGACAAACACAGCGCTCGACTAGAGCAATTAACAGGACAGTGAGATGTGTGTGTTGAGATCAATAGGCAGCCTTCCTGTGCTTAGTTCAGGCACCAGCGTCCTGTGGATATGTATGACGCAAATGCAAACATTCATGCTTCCTGCTCGCATTGTGGTACAAATGTCACATGTCTGAATGCATTTCCTTTGATGATAAAATGCCTTTGATGTATTGTCCGTTGCTGGGTATTTAAGTGGCTGAATTCATATGTTCACCCTCTGTTCTTCTTCTGACTGCTTCTGACTACAGCTCATGAGAGCCTGAGAGCGATCCCCAGCATGCTTATACAGCAGCTGGGGTGAGCTCCGTGATGGCGATGATTTGATCAATAAACTTCATTAAAACTCCAGTCGCCGTGCCTTATTTTAACATCGCCACACTGGTGACCCCGCAGACGCACACGCTTTGTGCGACGCAACCTTCTGGTCTGGACAACCACGCTGGCGACCCGACACTGAAAAGAACACGCTGCCAGCAAACGCAGCACCCGGCAGTGATTCTCCGACGACGAGCGAACGCAGCAGCCCGACTGATCTGCCCTTCCTTTCTGCTTCAGGGAGACTTTGACGCTCTTCGGAGACCACCCACGACCGGGAAAGCTAAGGAAATTTCATGGTGAGGTCTGCACGCCTAGATCGGCACATCCACGCTGGACCGGCCGCTCTCACGGCTCCTGACACACGATTCTGTGTCTCCATACGAGAGCGCACACACCTTGCCCTCTCTCCACGACGGCGGCCCATGGCCGACGGAGAACGCGTGGACCTGAACGCACCATGACCCGGCACGAGCGACGACCAACAGCCCGAACAGGGGAGACAATCGGCGCCGACTGCGCAGATCTCCATCAAGCCCCCTGACCCTGATTCGCCTCGCGACAGCGGACCGGCCATGCACAGAAGCCTCGCATCAGAACAGCGCAGCTGGAAGGCACGTGGCCGCAGCGCGTGCCACGCACCAGAGACAAGCTGGCTCTACAGACTTATACATCATCCTCCGCCGCTGCACACGGCTCTTCAGGACTGCTCACACACCTGAAGCACACACGCAGCCCGCACACAGGATTTGGTGTAAGTCTCAGCCACGGCGCACGACGGGAATCCAGCCGTCAGCTGTCCCCGAGGGCTTTAGGGCCGCGAACGCACCTAAAGCCGAAACGCCAAGTCCCTCACATAGCTTCAGCTCCTGTTTTTCTTCATTGCCGGACTGAATCGCGAGAGGAATCAGAGACTAACTTTTCTTCCCACAGCCATGGACATCCCCGCCACTTGCTACCCCCACCCTCCTCCCTTCCCCGGCACAGACTTTCCCCGCAGCTCGCCACCAAAGCGGGACTACCGAGGTCTCAGCTCCCCGCTAAGCCCTCTGGGGGGGGAGTGTATGGGGTACCCCCCCACAGCAGCCACGGACAAACACAGCGCTCGACTAGAGCAATTAACAGGACAGTGAGATGTGTGTGTTGAGATCAATAGGCAGCCTTCCTGTGCTTAGTTCAGGCACCAGCGTCCTGTGGATATGTGTGACGCAAATGCAAACATTCATGCTTCCTGCTCGCATTGTGGTACAAATGTCACATGTCTGAATGCATTTCCTTTGATGATAAAATGCCTTTGATGTATTGTCCGTTGCTGGGTATTTAAGTGGCTGAATTCATATGTTCACCCTCTGTTCTTCTTCTGACTGCTTCTGACTACAGCTCATGAGAGCCTGAGAGCGATCCCCAGCATGCTTATACAGCAGCTGGGGTGAGCTCCGTGATGGCGATGATTTGATCAATAAACTTCATTAAAACTCCAGACGCCGTGTCTTATTTTAACATCGCCACAGATGCACCTTTGGCTGCAATCACAGCACTGAGTCAGTGTGGATATGTCTCAATCAGGATTGCACATCGGGACACTGCAATTTTTCTCCATCTTTCCTTGCAAAACAGCTCAAGTTCTGTCAGGTTGCTTGGGCATCTGGAGTGAACAGCTCTTTTCAAGTCCAGCCACAAATTTGAGATCTGGGCATTGACTTGACCTCTCCAGAACATTCACCTTGTTGTCTTTGAACCATTTCCGTGTAGCTTTTGCTGTATGCTTGGAGTCGTTGTCTTGCTGGAAAATAAATCTTCTCCCAAGTCGTAGCTCTCTTGCAGATTGAATCAGATTATCCTCCAGGATTTAAGATAAGTCTTTATTAGTCCCACAAGGGGGGAAATTCCATTTGGTGATATTTTTCCCCTCTACATTTACTAGCCTTCCAGGACCTACTGCTGAGAAGCATCCTCTTAGCATGATGTTGCCACCACCATGCGTCACAGTGGAGATGGTGCGTTTGTGGTGATTTACAGTATTTGGTGGTCGCCAAACATAGTGTCTAGTCTGATGGTCAAAAAGCTCAATTTTTGTCTCATCATACTGAAGAACCTTCTTCCAATTGACCTTGGAGTCTCCCACATGCCTTTGGGCAAATTCCAGACAAGATTTCAGGTGAGCCCAGCCAGGTCTCTAAATATCAGGACTTTCACCCCCACGGACCTCCTCCCAGTTTTTCTAGCCCCTGCCACCGATCTGGTTTATTGCTTGGCTCGGAAAGTGAGACGGCGAAAGAGAGGTAGACGAGCGGGTGCTCTCGTGCGGCTTTGCAGGAGAGGCTCGCGAACGGCGCTGCCTGGCATATTTCTGTCCAATACCAACTCTCTCTCTAACAAGGTAGATGAACTGAGACTGCTGATGCGTTTTAAGGACCTCGCCTCCTCAGCTGTCCTCTGCTTTACTGAGACCTGGCTCCGGGAAAATATACCGGACAGCGCGCTGCGCCTCGACGGCTTCCAGCTCTTCCGTGCTGATCGTGACACAGAGCTTTCCGGCAAGACCACAGGAGGCGGAGTCTGCTTCTACATCAACTGCAGCTGGTGCTCTGATGTAACGGTAATTTCCAAACACTGTTCTCCCGCCCTGGAATTTCTTGTTATCAATTGCAAGCCTTTTTATTTCCCGCGGGAGTTTGCTTCTTTTATACTGATCGCTGTGTACGCCCCACCCGACGCGGACACGCGCGAAGCTCAGCGCGTGCTCGCGGATCACATTCAACACACAGAGCGGAGTTTCCCACACTCGCTGATTATTGTGGCTGGCGACTTTAATCAGTGCAATCTGAGCCACGATCTCCCCCGCTACAAACAGTTTATTAAATGCCCCACCAGAGGATTAAACACACTGGATCACTGTTACACCACAGTGAAAGACGCATATCGCGCTGTCCCTCGAGCTGCGCTGGGATTATCTGATCATGTAATGGTTCACCTCATCCCCACATACAGTAAGAGATTGAAGCTCACTAAACCTGTTGTGAGCACTATGAAGATACGGACCAGTGATGCTGAGGAGAAGCTGGAAACGTGCATGGAAATATCTGACTGGGGCATGTTTAAAGGAGCCACGCATGATCTGGATGAGTACACGGACACTGTGAACTCATATATCCACTTTTGTGAAGAGAACATTCTTCCATCACGCACCAGGGTGAGTTACTCTAATGACAAACCCTGGTTCACAGCTAAGCTCAGACAGATCAGGAAGGAGAAGGAAGCAGCGCTGAAAAGTGGAGACAGGGACTGCTACAGGGAGGTTAAATACCGGTTTAACAGAGAGCTGAAGAGAGCTAAATCTGTGTATTCAGAGAGACTCCAGCAGCAGTTCACTGCTAATGATTCGGCTTCCGTGTGGAGAGGACTGAGGCAAATCACCAACTATCGACCTCAGGCTCCTAAAGGTCAGGATGACAAAGCCCTTTGTCAAAGACTGTCCCAACACTATGCCCGTTTTGACACCTCGTCATCTGTGTCCAACTCCCCCCCTCCCTCCAGCTCCACAGCCTCCACATTCCCTACTTCATTAAAGGCACCCCCCCCTCCTCCCCCCCTCCCCTTATCATCAGTGAGCAGGATGTGCTCAAACAGTTCTCCAGACTGAACCCGCGCAAGGCCCCCGGCCCAGACGGCGTGTCTCCCTCCACCCTGAGACACTGTGCCAAACAGCTGGCTCCTGTCTTCACAGACATTTTTAACACCTCCCTTAAGTTATGCCACGTGCCGTCCTGCCTCAAATCCTCCACCATCATCCCTGTCCCCAAGAAGCCACGGATCACTGGACTTAATGACTACAGACCTGTAGCGCTCACCTCTGTAGTCATGAAGTCCTTTGAGCGCCTGGTCCTGTCCCACCTCAAGTCCATCACCACCCCTCTCCTGGACCCGCTGCAGTTTGCCTACCGAGCCAACAGGTCTGTAGACGACGCAGTCAACCTGGCCCTCCACTCCATCCTGCAGCACCTGGACTCCCCGGGAACCTACGCCAGGATCCTGTTTGTGGACTTCAGCTCCGCATTCAACACCATCCGCCCCGCTCTGCTCCGGGACAAGCTGTCCCTGCTCAACGTGCCTGACTCCCTCTGCAGGTGGATCACCGACTTCCTGACGGACCGGAGGCAGCATGTGCGGCTGGGTGTCTCAGACTCTACTAGCATCAGCACCGGATCACCCCAGGGCTGTGTACTTTCCCCCCTACTCTTCTCCCTTTACACCAACTCCTGCACCTCCAGCCACCAGTCTGTCAAGTTGATCAAGTTTGCGGACGACACCACCCTCATCGGGCTCATCTCCAACGGCGACGAGTCCGCCTACAGGAGAGAGGTGGCCCAGCTGGCGTCCTGGTGCAACAATAACAACCTGCAGCTGAACGCTCTGAAGACAGTGGAGATGATTGTAGACTTCAGGAAAGTCACTACCCCTCTGCCCCCCCTCACCCTCTCAGGCTCTCCCATCACCACTGCTGATTCCTTCCGCTTCCTAGGCACTACCATCACCAGGGACCTCAAATGGGAGCCGACCATCAGCTCACTCATCAAAAAAGCCCAGCAGAGGATGTTCTTCCTGCGGCAGCTGAGGAAGCTCAAGCTACCCACCAAGATGTTAGTGCAGTTCTACACAGCCATCATCGAGTCCATCCTCACCACCTCCATAACCGTGTGGTACGCAGGAGCCACTGCCAGGGACAGACTAAGGCTGCAGCGCGTCGTGCGCACTGCTGAGAAGGTGATCGGCTGCAAGCTCCCATCTCTCCTGGATATGTACATCTCCGGGACCCGGAGGCGTGCTGGCCGGATCATAGCCGATCCCTCACACCCTGGTCACGTACTGTTTGCCCCCCTCCCCTCTGGTAGAAGACTTCGGTCCATCCAGACTAAAACCTCCCGTCACATGAACAGCTTCTTCCCCTCTGCCATCAGACTGCTGAACACTAAGTGACTTATTGACTCTCGTGCACCATGTACAGCAGCTCAACCAGACTCATGTCAATCATCACTGTTTTCTTCCTGCATTACCGACTGCACTATATAGTTCTCCACAGTATCTGCTGCTCGCTAATATATTTTAACTGTTGACCAGTATCACTTAATCTTATTCTACACTTTATTACATGTATAGTTTATTTCTTTTATCTTATCATGTTTAATGTTGCAGCATTGTACCGAGACAAATTCCTAGTTTGTGTACTACATGAACAATGGCAATAAACCTGATTCTGATTCTGATTCTGATTCTGAGCTTTTTTCAACAGTGGCTTTCTCTTTGCCACTCTCCATACAGCTTGGATTGGTGAGGAACCCGGGCAACAGTTGTTGCATGTACAGTCTCTTCCACCTGTGCCACTGAAGCTCTCAACTCCTTTAGAGTGGTTGTAGGTATTTTGGTGGCCTCCCTCACCAGTCTTCTTCTTGACTGATCACTCAGTTTGTGAGGACAGCCAGCTCTAGGCAGATTTAGACAAGTGCCATACCACTTCCATTTTTTAATGATGGATTTACAGTAACTGAACTCCGTGGGATGTCCAGTGAGTTAGAAATCTTCTTGTAGCCATCTCCTGTCTTATACTTTTCAATGATTTTTTCTGAGTTGCTTGGAGTGTTCTTTTGTCTTCATGTTGCAATTGTAGCAGGAAATACTGATGAACCAGAGACTGGACCTCCCAGACACAGGTGCCTTTATACTACAATCACTTGACACACATTAACTGCACTCAGGTGATCTCTATTTCACTAAATGTGAGACTGCAGGCATCAGCTAGCTGGACCTCTGTTCAATTATGTCAGTCACTTTAAAGGGGGTGAATATGTATGCAATCATTTACTTTACCTTATATAATTTTAATTAATTGACAGTAGTTTGTAAAAATCTGTTTCCACTTTGATATGAAAGAAGCTTTTTATGCTAATTTGTCAAAATAGCCAAACTATTTTGACCATGATTTAATTTTATAAAGAAATAAAAGCTTGAAACATCCAAAGGGGGTGAATACTTTCAGTAGGCATTGTACATACTGTATTTTCTTCTTCTTTTAGTTAAATCTTTTAAGATTCTTTCACTCCAGGACAAATAGTTGAGCTCTGCTACTTCTATCAGCACATGCTGTAGATTAGCTCTCTCCTCCCACATTTTTTCAGCACTTTTATTTGCTACCTGTGGCTACAGCGGTTTGTTCTGGGATTAACACGTGAACCTGCTGGGACAGATGCTCATGATCTGAACTTGTTTTAGGAATGTTTCATTAGAGAAATCCACCAAAAGCCCCCAGACATGAATTTTAGACATTTTTTATTATATTACAATATCGTGCTGCAACAAATGACATCGGAAAAAAAAAAACATTCTCATTTGTTTTCCCATACACTCAGCTTTCAATCATAGACACTCCACTAAAGCAACCAGTCAGTCTGAGCAAAAAAAAAAAAAATAAAAAGACACACAAAGCAGACACCCTCACCAAAGACAATCTACCATCCAGACGCAGTAATACTATCGAGGCTCTCATCATAGAGAGTTATAACACATTTCAAGGCTCCTGAGAAAGTTCTCCTCCATGGGGTAGTTGACTGGATAGTCTGTGGGGGGGTAGTAAGGTGCGCACTCGGGGCCTCCAGTGCTCCCCGCTTCCTCGGGCCAGCTCTCCTGCTGGCCCAGCCAAGAGGGCCACTGGTAAATGTCCTGGGGATTGCAGCTCCGGTAGTGGAAGCTGTCGGAACTGTAGCCTTGGTGGTAGCCGCACTCCATCCTGGTGGGGGAGTCGGAGGAGGAGGAGGAAGAGGAGAAGGACTCGTAGCCGCTTGGCGAGTAGCCGCTGGTTGAGAAGCCACTGGGCGAGTAGCTGGTGGACATCAGCAGAGACTCCGATGATGAGCACGGTGCCTGACAGAGAGAAGAAGATTATTTGTAGAAGGATTCACCAAACTGAAGCTAGAGGGACACTTGCAAGTGGTGCTTTTCATTCCATTCTTTCCAACATGAGTCTGGCCATGCGACATTTCAATACTGATACAGACACTAATACCATACAGTAGGTTTAAAATAATGCGTTTACAGATGGCCCTTAACTGATACTGTTTATATCGTTTCTTTATGTTTTCATCTCTTCTAACACTGTTGCCATGAAGACAAATAATTGAGCAGAAATACTTTAAAACAGCATATTCCCAGATGTTTTCTGAACTTGCAGTTGAAGTCTAAATATGTCCATTTTAGAGCAAAATTGATGTCACACAACTGGGACACACCAAAAAATATCAGCCACTGCCATCAGAAATCGTTACCCTTTTGCCAAAAGGCTGATATCAACAAACAATGTGAATCAACTGGTGCTCGCGTATATCAGTACATCACTGCATTCCAAAAATCCATCCATCTTCTACCGCTTAAGCAGGGTACATCCTGGACAGATCACCAATCCATCACGGGGCCAACACAGAGAGACAGACAACTATTCATGCTCACATTCATACCTAAGGACAATTTAGGACACCCAGTTGATGCCAATTAATCTAACCTGCATGTCTTTGGCGTGTGGGAGGAAACCAAAGTACCCGGAGAAAACCCACCAGACACGGGGAGAACATGCAAACTCCACACAGAAGAGTCACCGATAGTCTGGGGTGAGACTGAACCATGACCTTCTTGCTGTGCTGCCACAGTGCTAACCACTGCGCCACCGAGCTGCTCTGCCTTCCAAAAATGTAGAATATAAATATTAAGAAAACATGTATTGGCCACAACAGACCACAGTAGACTATCAGAAGATAAGAGATCACAAGCAAAGCAAAATCAGCTCTTTTGAATGCACCTGTACACCAAACAGGTACGTCAAATATGGCACAATACAGCCAACAGCAACTCTCTACTTTAAAACTGCACAAATGAATAGCTTCGCTCTTCATACATACACTAGAAATGCTATTTAAGCAAAAGAATTATTATTACTTTATATTATTTATTTATTACTCAAGTAAATGTAGTCACCCAAAAATAATTAACTAAATAACTGGTGAAACAGTAAGAAAGTATCCACTAAAAATGATAGTGATTAATGTCTTCATTCCTGCCAGTTTTTCAGGTTTTTCTTGGAAATTTGATTTTTTTTCCCTGCCAAAATTACTGCTGTCTTTCATTTGTAGGCCTAATTTATCTTAATGCATAAAATCACTGTTGTCAAGTATACTGCTCAAAAAAATTAAAGGAACACTTTGAAAACACATCAGATTTTAATGGGAAAAAATAAGCAGGATATCTACACTGATATGGACTGGATAATGTGTTAAGAATGAAAAGATGCCGCATCTTTTGATGGAAATTAAAACACTCCAAAACTTAAAGTGAATAAATTGTGGCAGGCTAGTCCAGCTTACTCAGATTAAAAAGTGTTCCTTTCATTTTTTTGAGCAGTATATATAAAGATGGAAGTTTATACTCTTCATTATTTCAATGTTTATTTACTCTTCTGCTCCTATAGATGTTTTCGATACAATTTCCACTATACTGAACATAAAGTTGTAACATTTTTATGCAATTTTGCAACTTTTCCCGCATAAATGTCTAACTTTTTTGGAACCTTTTTAATTGCAAAATTACGGCTTTGTTGTTTGCGAAGTTCTTCTCTTTGATGTGTTATAAAACTAGTCACATGTGCCCTCTAGGGGTGCAGCTAACTATAGTTTTTGTCGGTGATTAATCTGGTGATTTATTTTTATTAATTGGTTCATTAGAGAACAAGGTTTAAAACATCACTCAAAGTATCCCTGAGCTGAAGGTGACCTCCTCACGTCTCTTGGTTTGATGAATGGTCCAAAACCAAATATATATACTGTGTATATACTGTATATATATATATATATATATATATATATATATATATATATATATATATATATATACAGTGGGGCAAAAAAGTATTTAGTCAGCCACCAATTGTGCAAGTTCTCCCACTTAAAAGATGAGAGAGGTCTCCAATTTTCATCATAGGTATACCTCAACTATGAGAGACAAAATGAGGAAAAAAAAAATCCAGAAAATCACATTGTCTGATTTTTAAAGAATTTATTTGCAAATTATGGTGGAAAATATGTATTTGGTCACCTACAAACAAGCAAGATTTCTGGCTCTCACAGACCTGTAACTTCTTCTTTAAGAGGCTCCTCTGTCCTCCACTCATTACCTGTATTAATGGCACCTGTTTGAACTCGTTATCAGTATAAAAGACACCTGTCCACAACCTCAAACAGCCAGACTCCAAACTCCACTATGGCCAAGACCAAAGAGCTGTCCAAGGACACCAGAAACAAAATTGTAGACTTGCACCAGGCTGGGAAGACTGAATCTGCAATAGGTAAGCAGCTTGGTGTGAAGAAATCAACTGTGGGAGCAATTATTAGAAAATGGAAGACATACAAGACCACTGATAATCTCCCTCGATCTGGGGCTCCACGCAAGATGGGTCAAAATGATCACGAGAACGGTGAGCAAAAATCCCAGAACCACATGGGGGGACCTAGTAAATGACCTGCAGAGAGCTGGGACCAAAGTAACAAAGGCTACCATCAGTAACACACTACGCCGCCAGGAACTCAAATCCTGCAGTGCCAGACGTGTCCCCCTGCTTAAGCCAGTACATGTCCAGGCCCGTCTGAAGTTTGCTAGAGAGCATTTGGATGATCCAGAAGAGGATTGGGAGAATGTCATATGGTCAGATGAAACCAAAATAGAACTTTTTGGTAAAAACTCAACTTGTCGTGTTTGGAGGAGAAAGAATGCTGAGTTGCATCCAAAGAACACCATACCTGCTGTGAAGCATGGGGGTGGAAACATCATGCTTTGGGGCTGTTTTTCTGTAAAGGGACCAGGACGACTGATCCGTGTAAAGGAAAGAATGAATGGGGCCATGTATCATGAGATTTTGAGTGAAAACCTCCTTCCATCAGCAAGGGCATTGAAGATGAAACGTGGCTGGGTCTTTCAGCATGACAATGATCCCAAAAACACCACCCAGGCAACGAAGGAGGGGCTTCGTAAGAAGCATTTCAAGGTCCCGGAGTGGCCTAGCCAATCTCCAGATCTCAACCCCATAGAAAATCTTTGGAGGGAGTTGAAAGTCCGTGTTGCCCAGCGACAGCCCCAAAACATCACTGCTCTAGAGGAGATCTGCATGGAGGAATGGGCCAAAATACCAGCAACAGTGTGTGAAAACCTTGTGAAGACTTACAGAAAACGTTTGACCTCTGTCATTGCCAACAAAGGGTATATAACAAAGTATTGAGATGAACTTTTGTTATTGACTAAATACTTATTTTCCACCACAATTTGCAAATAAATTCTTTAAAAATCAGACAGTGTGATTTTCTGGATTTTTTTTCTCACATTTTGTCTCTCATAGTTGAGGTATACCTATGATGAAAATTGGAGACCTCTCTCATCTTTTAAGTGGGAGAACTTGCACAATTGGTGGCTGACTAAATACTTTTTTGCCCCACTGTATATATATATATATATATATATATATATATATATATATATATATATATATACTCAACTTAAAATTCATAAACAAGAAAATGGCAATTTGAAATAATCTTTTTTTTTATTTTTGCTTGAATAACTATTAATATAAGTCTACTTTTACTTGAGTACAGTCTCTGAATACTCTACAACCCTCTGTCTAAACGTGACCAAGAAGAAAGGATGAAGAAAAAAATAAAATAAAAACAGGAAATAAAGCATAAATCAGCTTTTAAAAAGAGCCAGTGAGACCTACCATCCCGGTGCCATAGTAGTCTGCATCTGAGGACAGTATGGGATGCCAAGGCTGCTGGGAGGTGGGATGAGTGGGGAGGGGAGAGGGGTAGGCGTGACCACCATAGCTGCTGCCAGGTGGCATGACCTCCCCAAACTGCTGCTGCTGCTGCTGCTGCTGCTGCTGCTGCTGAAGATGATAATCCTGTTGCTGATGATAATCCTGCTGCTGCAGCTGGATGTCCTGCACAGGTAAGACTGTGGACGCGCCCTGCTGGAACGGCTGCGCGCCCCCGCAGCAGCTGCTGCTGCTTCCTTCAGCTGAGGGAAGCAGAGGAGGAGCCACGGTCTGACCTGTCCAGATTACACGGCAACATTAGACTGAAAACAACCAAAAAAAAAAAAAAAAATGTTATCACAGGTGCCCCCGTTAACCACCCTTGCGCTTCATTTGTCCCCAAGCCGCGCACTAAAAGCTGCAGGCGAGAGCAGGGGTTTGAAACCTGGGGCTCCCGAGCGATATCTGCCCAGTTTCCCCTAACCACTGGATTCTGGCTTTGAGAAAAGGACTTTCAATGAAAATACAGAAGGGGGGATGCAGCTACAAATCTGAGTGCCAATCTTGCAAATTTGTGTGAAGGGTTATCAGTTTACAAAGAACAAAGTAATAAGTTGAAGAGAACACACATTTAGTAAAAAAAAACACATTTCTAAGAAAAAAGTACGGCTTGAGTCGTGGTTTACCAGAAAATCCTCAAATGTACAAAGAAATACTCCAAAATTCCCCAAGGAAAATCTCACATTTATAAGAAAAAGTCTCAAACTGATACTAAAAGCTGCAAATTAAAAGAAAATACTGTTTTTGTTTGTTTGTTTATTGGGGGCAACAATTTGCAAATAAAAAGCTTCAAGTTTGTATTGAACAGAGAAGGGGAAGAAACGTAAATTTTGCAAATAGGTGAATTTTCAAGTGAAAATCGCTAATTTACTGTTTTACCTCAATTTTAAGATTAGAGAAAATCACACATTTACAAGAAAAAGTCTTAAATTGATAATAAAAGCTGCGATTTAAAAGAAAATGTGAAAGGTATAAGAGGAAAATTCACAAATGAAAAGATGCAAACTCGGATTGAAAGTGCCAGTGAAAAATCTGACTTCATTTTAAGATTCAAATTAAAAAACTTTGCAGCTCCCACGATTTAAAAAAAACAAAACAAAAAAACAACCGTTATCTTCTCCACCGTCTGGACTAAACTGCGTCCAGAGCCCCACGCCTGCGGCCGTGGCTGCGGCGGCGCACACCGCGCTCACGTGCTCACGTGCAAACTGCGCCCCGGGTGTTGTCGGGAGTCGTGACTCGTGCGTGGCGGCTGCGTACCTGTGGACGCCGCGGGCGAGCTGGGGAAGGCGGGGGCGCAGGGCTTCTCCTGTTCCAGCGTGGGCTGCTGTGGTGTCTGTGGGGGTAAAGGTGGTGGGGGAGAGGAGAGAGGTAGATAGGGTGGTCTTCTTCTTTTTTTTTTTTTTGTACAAATCTGAAATGTTTGTTTTTTTTTTTTGCATGTGGATTTGTGGATCATCACATAAATAAAACAAAGCAAAAGCCAGCAGTGGCATGAGGCGGTGAGTGGGTGTTACCGTTCTGGCTGTGCCCCCGTCGGCCTCCTCCCTCTCTCTGAGCCTCCTCAGCAGCTCCTTCACCGTTATCTTCACTCGCACGCCCTGGTACACCCTCTTTTGTTCTGCGAGCACAGCACACTGGCATTTAGTGATCAAAGTGCCAGCAGGCGCCTGACGGCGCAGAGGAAGCTGCCCCCCCCCCCGAAAACTGGCGCTTTCTCCCACCAACATGTTGTTCTCATGCCAAATGGGGGCCATATTTAGATGCATCCTAACGTGGATGTGCTAGAAGACCTTAATACAGGAGCTGTTATTTTGTGAAAATGTTATCTAAACTGCAACTGCAGCTGAACACCCCCGCAAAAAAAAAAAAAAAAAAAAAAAATCATGCGTAATTTGGTTTAGGTAATGTTTTTTGCTTGAATTTATAACATAAAAAATAGCTGTTGGTGCTCAATAAAAACTGCAGACTATATTTAACCGAAAACATCTTTCCAACAGCCTTTTAAACCAAATCCAGATGTTGTTTCGATGGTCAGCACAGCTGTCTTTGTAGGAACGTTCCGATATTTGCCACGGGTCGTCCGTGCGTAAAAGCGCGCAGCCGCGTCAGCCTTCAGCCCCTTGACCCGGACTCAAAGTCTGTGAGCGCGGGGGAAGACCGTGAGCGAGGCGGAGCGGCGTGCGAGCTTCAGCCGACACGTCCAGACCAGGAACTCCTCTTTAAAAAAAAACAAAAAAAACCACAAAAAACAAACCGCGATGCAGTAAGTACATTTCTCATCATAAAGGTGGATAAAAAGATGGACTGGATGTGGAAACGGTGACAGAATAATTCCGTGTTTGAACTGGGGGAAGCGCGCGGAACACAAAGGCGCGATCAGCGGCTAAAACACGCAAAGTTACGCTTCGTGTGCGCGACAAGAACAACGATTATAAAGACGGGCTGTTCTGCATATGTTCTGCATATTCAGTGGATTTACTGAAGAAGCGCTTTTGGCCAAAGTTTCAACGTGAGACTGCTCCGATCGTGAAATGTTTTATGGAAAAAAAAAAGGGAGGGGGCGGCTGGGAGCGATTTTTTTTTTTTTTCCTCCCCCGGTTAATGTTTACAGCCCCAAACCACGGAGATCGTCTCCGTTCTCCAGCCCGACTTTATTCAAATCGCACCAGCCCCCTGAGTGATGAGGCAGGAACCGGCGGTGTTCCCCCCCGGTTCTCTCACCTGTGATGGAGCTTCGTTGCGGATCGGGGAGAGAACGGTGCGCCTCATTCATCACAGCCCCAAAGGCGAAATTTAAAAGACGCGGGAGTGGCGAGACTTTTTTTTTTTTTTTGTCCTAAAATGCCTCGGCTGATAAATATTCATAGAGTTAAATTCTAATTTATGATTTGCCTTAAAAGTATCAAACAGTGAAGGAAAACGTGAGCGCGGACCCAGCCCACCCCCGCGTGCCCGACGCCCAGGTTACGCACTGACAGCGCGGCCGGGAGGAAGGCTTCCCTCCACACGGGAAGCACGCGCGGCTCTCATTAGGGATAAATGTGGTAGAAAATAAGCTGAGGTGGGACAAAAGACGTATAGTGTGAGGATTACAATGATAATAAAGCCGCAAATAGTCGGTAAAGCTCACAGGTGGCTCCGAAATGGAGAAAAACCGACAGTACAGGTGAAACAGGTGCCGACTGGTGAAATCAAATAAAAGATTATTTAAATAAAAGTTTAATTCACCTTTCATTCACCCCTGTTCTGCATTCAAACATACAAAGAAGTGAGCACATTTGAGGGGATAAATGACAGAAGCCTCTATCACTGCTGTGCCAGTTACATTCTTAAAGTTGGGGGGGGGGAGAAAAGTCATTAATTCAATTTTCTCTTTCATTTATTTTTTTTTTTTTTAACAGGACTACAAAAGAAAACGATGTGCAGAAGAGCAACCGAGTTGAACTCACCTGACATGATGAGTGGTGGAGAAGGATCCCTGGAGCAGACCTGTGGCTCTCTACAGTGTCCTGGTCTTTGCTCAGCCAGAAAGTGGCTCAAAGAGTGAAATTTGGGGAAAATTGGTGGAAAGTGTCCGTGTGGAGGGGCGAGAGCAGAGCTAGAGCTCGCAGAGGCCCTTTGAAACAGCTGGACACATTTTAGTTTGAGGCTTTCCTCCTCCATGCCTACTATTTAAAACCTCTAGAACTCAATGATTTGACAATGATTTGATTGCGCGTTACGGTGCTTTTGAATATTCAGTGGGTGGCGATATAAAGGGGTTTGAGGCCGAACCACGGCACGCTGACCCCCCGCAGGTGCGGCTACAGTACCGAGTCACGCGTTTCCACACTTTGGTGGCCAAAAATATCACTTTTGCTCGTTTTATCCACCTTTTTGCTGGATTGCTCACCGGCCCAGCCTGCCACCGGGCCCCTCAGTCCCCGGTGTTCCCCGCAAACAGTCGCGGGCCGCTCCTCCCGACCCCCCGGCCTGCCGCCACACACCCACGGGGGTCCAACGGAGCGTCGTTCCATTTCACACGCGCACACGCGCACAAAATAATAATTAATTTTGGAACTGATATATGGATAAAAAGGCAAGGCGGCAGGGCCTTGGCTGCCACCACAGCAGGCTCAGGCTGCAGGCCTGCACCGAGGAGCTCCAGACTTCTGAATGCATTTGCAATCATCCAAGGCTTTTTATGTATTTAAAGGATGACTATTTCAGGATATTTCTTAATTTTGAGGATGCATTACTGTGAGGAAGGGGGGGGAGGAGGATGGGGGCTGTGAAAAACCGACGCCTGCCTTTCATTCCCGACAGTAAAAAAAACCTTGTTGTGATCCTTCTCTGCCCATTCAAGCTAAACGTTTTTAGTTTTAACCATTAAAAAAAAAAAAGCTTTTTTTATTAAAGGCCTTTTTTTGAATCAGATGTTAAGTTATCAGCAGTAGGAGGAACAAATGCAGCCAGTCTGTCACCAGCGGTCTTCTGGTTTTATATGGGAATATGGAGGTAGCAGATCTAAATAATCATCACTGTTATCAATAATGATTATGATCATTCTTTAAAAAAAATACTATCGCCTTATATTGATGATTATGTGATGAGGTGACAGATGTGGGAGTCACGATCTGCCAGTCAAGTTAAACCGTACAGGTCACGCCTCAGCTTATTTCATCTAGTCATCATTTTTGCAGCTGATCCCAAATATTCACTAATTACGTTAAATTCTCAAAACAACAACAACAACAACAACAAAAACAACTTATAAAACCACTCTCGTTTAAAGTATGAATCTATCGTTGCTTTCTGACAAAGTCCTCGTGGCCGGTGTTGGGTGACGTCATTTTGATTTTTGCCTTCACGTAGAAAAGTCATCAGCGCGCATCCCCGGAGCGGCTGCCTCACAAAGTCCCGTCTTAGCTGCGGGACACACCGTGAGGCAGCCGGGGCAGCCGCCTCCCTCACGCGTCCCCGGGGGCTGTCGCAGCGGTACACGGGCGCCCCCGTGTGGAGGAGCACGCCAACGTCCCCCGCAGCTCCAGCGTGGGCGCAGCCGTGTTGAACTGTTTATTTTGGCTTAAACAAAATCTGCGTGGCACTCCAAAATCTATTTGAGACTTAAATGAAGATGAAATAGCTGAGTATATAAATATGAACTGGCCTCCTAACACCCTTCATTAACATTTTCCTCCTATTATATATCTTCTTCTTCTTCTTCTTCATCTTCTTCTTCTTCTCTCTGCTCCCTTTAGGGGTCTCCACAGCGGATCAGCTGTCTCCATCTCACCCTGTCCCTTGCGTCTTCCTCTGTAACACCATCCATCTCCATGTCCTCCTTCACTACATCATGAATCTTCTCCCTGGTCTTCCTCTTTTCCTCCTGCCTGCCAGCTCCATCTTCAACATCCTTTGTCCAATATATCCACTATCCCTCCTCTGCACATGTTCAAACCATCTCAGCCTTGCCTCTCTTACTTTGTCTCCAAACTGCTCAACCTGAGCTGTCCCTCTGATATGCTTATTTCTAGTCTTGTCCCTCCTAGTCATGCCCAAAAATAATCTTAGCGTCTTCAACTCTGCCACCTCCTGCTCTGCCTCCTGACTTTTACTCAGTCTCACTTTCTCCAAACCAGGGCTCGACATTAACTTTTTTGCTCACCAGCCACTGTGGCTAGTGATTTTCCAAAGTTACTAGCCACTCAGCTTTTTTACTAGCCACAATTTTGTGGTTGGAAAATTATGTTATGGCATACCAAAATTTACTTGAACTAAATTTACAACCTTTTTCAATGTAAACTACTCTTTTATATACATAAAAATAGCAAGAGAAACACTGTCTGTTTAATTATTTATGAAGAATATTTTTATATACTGTAAAACTTTAGAGAAAAATATTTGCAATAAGAGAGTGAAGTGCAGGTAGATTTGGGTCCGTTCCAGTTCTCGTTTGTACCCCTACTCCAGTGAATTGGGACACCCCTTCATGGCTGCATGACATCATTAGTAGTTGCTGATGGATTGAACCTAAATGGACGCTACCTGTTTTCATTAGAAAAAAGAAGAGAAAGAACAAGAAAACTGATTAGAAAAAAACACAGTACTTATGGGAGTTGTAGTTTTGTAGTCTCACATTGCAATAGGTTTATTATTTTAGATGCCATTTTTGAAAATTACAACTGGCCAAAGTGGCTAGTGGCTGTGACTGTCTTACGGCCACTGTTGAAATCCACCAGCCATTGGGCGGTTGGCTGGTGTTAATGTCAAGCCCTGTTCCAAATCATACATCATAGCAGGTCTCACTACCGTTTTGTATATCTTCCCTTTCACTCTAGTTGCTACCCTTCTGCCACAAATCACTCGGACACTCATCTCCACCCACTCCTCCCTGCCTGCACTCTCTTCTTCACCTCTCTTGTGCACTGTCCATTGCTTTTTATGGTTGACCCCAGGTATTTAAAGTCATCTACTTTTTCTACCTCCATTCATTGCATCTTCACTGTTACACCTGGCCCCCTCTGATTCACACTCATGTATTCTGTCTTGCTTCTACTTACTTTCATTCCTCTTCTCACCAGAGCATACCACCACTTGTTTAGGTTCTCTTCCACCTGCTCCCTACTCTCACTACAGATCACTGTGTCGTCTGCAAACATCATGGTCTATGTAGAATCCTGCCTGACGAAGGGGCTCAGAGCTGATCCCTGATGTAACCCCACCCCCATCTTGAATCCATTTGTCACCCCTACTGCACGCCTCACCACTCTCACTGTCCTCATACCTGCACCACCCTCACATACTTCTCTGCCACTCCTGACTTTCTCATACAGTACTACACTTCCTCCCTTGGCACCCTATCATATGCTTTATCTTGATCCACAAAGACACAGTGCATTTCCTTCTGACCTTCTCTATACTTCTCCATCAACACTCTTAAAGCAAACATTGCATCTGTAGTACTCTTTCTTGGCATGAAACCGTACTGCTGCTCACTGATTGTCACCACTCCTCTTAACCTGGCTTCAACAACTCTTTCCCATATCTTCATAGTGTGGCTGATCAGCTTTATGCCTCTGTAGTTACTACAGCTCTGAGCATCACCTTTGTTCTTGAAAATTGGTACCAAAACACTTCTTCTCCACTCCTCAGGCATCCTCTCACTCTCCAAGATTGTGTTAAACAATCTGGTTAAAAAGTCCACTCCTTTTCAGGAGGTTTCCTGTTTTTGCCCCATACTTTCCCCCTTTTTACGGTAATGATGTCAGATAAAAACTGAGGCATAACACAGACCCCACGCCAGTGCTTACCCCTTGCTTGTCGTTTTTTCAATTTACACCATTTTTCCCTTTTACCTCACTTGAACTATTTTCCCCCATTTTTCTCCACTGTCCCCTGTGTTTTTAAACACGTTTTCCCTCTTTCAGAATGCATTTATCCAATGTATTATAAGTATTTACTGTTTTCTTAATGTTATTTGCTCTTATCTTACTGGTTTTCTTACATGGTTATCACGCCAGATGAAAGTTGAGGCATACTACAGCCTGAACCTCAGGATTTACTCATTTACTGTTTTTACCTTTCTTTGTAACCCTTTCCCCCTGTTTTTACCATGCTTTTATGTTGTTTTTCATCAATTTTTACAGCCCCCCCAATGTACTTATATAGGAATATGATGGCTGAAAGCTGAGGTATAATACCCCCCCCACACGCACACACTTACCACTTACTTTTAACCATGTCTTTTTCATACTTTTTTAACCATGCGTTTACCATATTTTATTGTTTTATCCCCCTCCCCCATTTCTTTCACATTTTTACATACATTCATTTCATTCATTCATCTTCTTCCGCTTAATCCTTTTCGGGTCGTGGAGGGGGGAGCGGGGGCTGGAGCCTATCCCAGCATCTTTGGGCGAGAGGCAGGGTACACCCTGGACAGATCGCCAGTCCATCGCAGGGCCAACACAGAGAGACAGACAACCATTCACTCTCACAGTCATACCTAAGGACAATTTAGAATCCCCAGTTTGATGCCAATTAACCTAACTTGCATGTTTTTGGCATGTGGGAGGAAACCGGAGAAATCCCGGAGTAAACCCACGCAGACACGGGGAGAACATGCAAACTCCACACAGATCACTGTTGGTCGGGGGCTGGGATCAAACCCAGGATCCTCCAGCCAAGGGTGAGCTGCTGTGCTGCCGCAGTGCTAACCACTTCGCCACCGCACTGCCCCACATTTTTACATTTTTTTTTTTTTTACCAGATGAAAGATGAGGCATAATACTGTCAGCACCCCAGTGTCTATACTCACCTAGTTTTTACCATGTTATTCCCCCTCAATGTCCATCCATCCATCCATCCATCTTCTACCGCTTTTCCGGAGGTCCGGGTCGTGGAGGCAGCAGTTCAAGCAGAGAAGCCCAGACTTCCCTCTCCCCAGCCACCTGCTCCAGCTCTTCAGAGGGGATACCAAGGCGTTCCCAGACCAGCTGGGAGACATAGTCTCTCCACCGAGTCCTGGGTCTGCCCCGGGGTCTCCTCCCAGTGGGACGTGCCTGAAACACCTCAAGTGGGAGGCGTCCAGGATGCATCCTAATCAGATGCCCATACCACCTCAACTGACTCCTTTCAATGTGGAGGAGCAGCGGTTCTACTCTGAGCCTCTCCCGGATGACTGAGCTCCTCACCCTATCTCTGAGGGTGAGTCCAGCAATCCTACGGAGAAAGCTCATTTCAGCCGCTTGTATCCGCGATCTCGTTCTTTCGGTCATTACCCAAAGCTCGTGACCATAGGTGAGAGTAGGAACGTAGATTGACTGGTAAATCGACAGCTTTGCCTTAGAACTAAGCTCCCTCTTCACCACAACAGACCGGTACAACGTCCGCATCACTGCAGATGCTGCTCCAATCCGTCTGTCGATCTCTCGCTCCATTTTCCCCTCACTCGTGAACAAGACCCCAAGATACTTAAACTCCTCCACTTGGGGCAGGAGCCTGTCCCCAACCCGGAGAGGACAATCCACCTTTTTCCGGCTGAGGACCATGGACTCGGACTTGGAGGTGCTGATTCTCATCCCAGCCGCTTCACACTCAGCGGCAAACCGTCCCAGCAAGAACTGTAGGTCATTGCTGGATGAAGCCAACAGGACAACATCATCTGCAAACAACAGAGATGAGATCCTGTGGTCACCAAGCATGACACCCTCCATTCCCTGGCTGCGCCTAGAAATCCTGTCCATAAAAATTATGAAGAGGATCGGTGACAAAGGGCAGCCCTGGGGGAGTCCAACTGTCACTGGGAATGACTCTGACCGAGTGTTGGCAATACGAACTAAACTCTCACAACGGTCGTACAGAGACTGAATAGCTCGTAACAACAAGCCCGATACCCCATACTCCCGAAGCACCCCCCACAAAAATCCACGAGGGACGCGGTCAAATGCCTTCTCCAAGTCCACAAAACACATGTAAACTGGTTGGGCAAACTCCCACGAACCCTCAAGAATTCTCAAGAGGGTAAAGAGCTGGTCCGATGTGCCACGGCCAGGACGAAAACCACATTGCTCCTCCTGAATCCAAGGTTCGACCAACGGCCGGACTCTCCTCTCCAGTACCTTGGCATAGACCTTCCCAGGGAGGCTGAGGAGTGTGATCCCTCTAAAGTTGGAGCACACCCTCCGGTCCCCTTTTTTGAAGAGAGGAACCACCACCCCAGTTTGCCATACCAAAGGCACTGCCCCCGACCTCCACGCAATGTTGCAGAGGCGTGTCAACCATGACAACCCAACAACATCCAGGGCCTTGAGGTACTCAGGGCGAATCTCGTCCACCCCCGGGGCCCGGCCACCAAGGAGATTTTTAACCACCTTGGCGACCTCAGCCCCTGTGATAGGTGAGTCATCCCCCTCGTCCCCAAACCCTGCTTCCTCTGTGGAAGGCGTATCAGTGGGATTGAGGAGATCCTCGAAGTATTCCTTCCACCGCCCGACGATATCCCCAGTTGAAGTCAACAGTGTCCCATCCGCACCATACACAGTGTGGACGGGGAGCTGCTTTCCCCTTCTGAGCCGCCGAACAGTTTGCCAGAATCTCCCCCTCAATGTACTTACCCATATTTGCTCTGTGAGAGGGAAATAAACTTTCAAGTTACAAGAAAAGCTTGTGAACTGGCAAGAAAAAGTTCAGAGTCTATATATAAAATTAGCATTTTTTCATATATAACTCGTAAATTTATATATATTTTTCTGAGAGCAGGGTATATTTTTCCAGATGCCCTAATATACAGTCACATTATTATAGTTTTGTAGCATGTAATAAAACATTGTCAGAGGGGGCAGCTGGAAATTGTACTCAAGTAAAATTAGCATTACCTTATATCATTAATTACGTAAGACTTTTCCACCAAAATAATACTTGAGTAAAAAAGCGTAAAAACGTTATTTGAGTAGTGAGAAACAACTTTACTCTTCTTCTTCTTTTGGCTGCTCCCTTTAGGGGGCGCCACAGTGGATCATCCGTCTCCATCTCACCCTGTCCCTTGCATCTTCCTCTGTAACACCAACCCTCTCCATGTCCTCCTTCACTACATCCATGAATCTTCTGTGGCCTTCCTCTGTTCCTCCTGCCTGGCAGCTCCATCTTCAACATCCTTTGTCCAGTATATCCACTATCCCTCCTCTGCACTCTGCAAACCACTCAACCTGAGCCGTCCCTCTGATATACCCATTTCTAATCTTGCTCCTTCTAGTCACTGCCAGTGAGAATCTTAGCATTTTCAACTCTGCCACTTCAGGCTCCGCCTTCTGTTATTTTGTCAGCACCACTGTCTCCAAACCATACATCATAGCAGGTCTCACTACCATCTTGTAAATCTTTCCTTTCACTCTAGCTGCTACCCTTCTGTCACAAATCACCCCTAACACTTGTCTCCACCCACTCCACCCTGCCTGCACTCTCTTCTTCACCTCTCTTGTGCATTTTCCACTGCTTTGGATGGTTGACCCTATGGGGCAGATTTACCAACGTGCTGCGACATCGCAAAACCCTGTTTCAGCGTTAAAAAAAAAATACTGTTGAGATTTACTAAAGGGCGCAGGAAATTAGCAGTGGAAAGGTGTGGACTATGTTAATTTTACGCCAGGCCTCATTGCACATGTATTTGTGGGAGTTGTCATGTCAAAGCGCAAATTTGAGGGAGGAGAGTATTTAAATGACTGGTGCAAGGTGATTTATTAAGGTTTGCAGTTGTCAATCTCCTGCTAAATGCGTCGGGATTTAACGCCTAAAAAAAGCTTGTCTTAATTCATCTGTGCTGGACATGACAGCGATCAGTGGTGCTGAGACACCAGCGAGAACCAATGGCGTGTGACCGAAGAGACAGAAGCTTCTCTGCGCGTGACTTTATTTGGCATGACAGAAGAAGAGATTATACGAATATTAACGGTCTCACAGAGATCAGTGTTATGCTGAACTGAACATCAGCCGGCAGGGTTTTTTTTAATTTCATTTGTTTATACTGTATATAGCCTACTACATGAATTTGTATCCATAAAATAAGATATACAGTAGGAGCCCTTCCTACCTGCAATGGACATACAGCTGGTGTCAGCTGATAGTGACTTTTGTCTCTTTTCTGCAGAGGTTCAGACTCAGATCTGGAGTTTTCCTCTCCTCTCTATCCATCAGCTCCCCCTCACTCTTGAAGCAAAATCTTCCACATTGCCAATTTTCTTCTTTTTTTTTTCTGTATTCGTATTTTTATATTTACAGTATTTCTTTTCACCGCACATAAAACGGTAATTCAGTTTCCTCTTCTCTCTATTTCTCTCTCCCAGTTCAGGATACACAATATAGGAGGAAAACATCAATGAGATTATTAACAAAAAGAGCACACAGATTCATAGAAACGTTCCCCGAAATTGCAACACCGTAACTCAATGGCATTTATAAAAAGTTGTGAACTGGGATTTCCTGCACTTGACCGTTCAGCAGTGGAGCTGTAGCAGTCTGCTGGAGAAAGTGCTCCGCTGTCTGTCCAGTGTGTGGTGGAGGGGGGTGATCAGGATTGTCCATAATGGATAACAGTTTGTTCAGTGTCCTCCTCTCCACCACTGTCTCAAAGGTCTCCAGCCTGAGACCAGTTACAGAGCCAGCCTTCTTGATAATCTTGTCAAGTCTATTGTTGTCGCTGGCTCTGATACTGCCACCCCAACAGACAGCAGCAAAGAAGATGATACTGGCAACTACAACCTGGTAGAAAAGCCCCAGCATCTTGTTGCACACGTTGAAGGATCTCAGCTTCCTCAGAAAGTAGAGTCTGCTCATCCCCTTCTTGTACACAGCATCGGTGTTAGATTTCCAGTCCAGTCCACTGCTGATCATGACACCCAGATATTTGTAGTCCTCAACTACCTCCACATCCTCCCCTTTAATCTGCAATGGCTGTGAAGGCTTCCTCGTCTTCCCGAAGCCAATCACCATCTCTCTTGTCTTGCTGACGTTCAGCCTCAGGTGATTCTGCTCAGTCACACCTCTGTCTACCAGTGCCCTGGACTCCCCCTCCTCTCCCCTCCTATACACCCAACAACAGCTGAGTTGTCAGAGAATTTCTGCAAATGGCATGACTCAGTGTTGTACTGAAAGTCAGTGTTGTATAAGATGAAGAGAAAAGGAGAAATCATGGTCCCCTGTGGAGCTGCCGTATCACTAACCACCACATCAGACAAGACACTGCCCAACAGGACAAACTGTGGCCTGCTTGTTAGGTAATTAGTAATCCAGGAGATCACAGAGCTGTCAACCCCCATCATCTGCAGCTTCTTATCCAACAGCAGTGGCTAAATGGTATTAAAGGCACTGGAGAAATCAAAGATTGTGATTCTCACAGTGTCTCCTCCACCACCCTGGTGCAAATCGGCTCATTGCAGCAGGTAGATGACAGCGTCTTCAACTCCTAAATGGGGCTGATATGCAAACTGCAGAGGGTCCAGCCACGTCTTCACCTTCGGCCTCAGGTGGTCTAAGAATAGTCTCTCCAGGACCTTCATCACATGAGATGTGAGAGCAACTGGTGGATAGTCATTCAAGTCCAATGGAGATGGCTTCTTGGGGACAGGAACCAGGCAGGTCATCTTCCACAGCATCGGTACTCTCTCCAGACTCAGGCTCAGGTTGTACACCGTTCACTGTTACACCTGCCTCCCTCTCATTCACACTCATGTATGTATTCTGTCTTGCTTCTACTGACTTTCATTCCTCTTCTCTCCAGAGCATACCTCCATCAATCCAGGTTCTCTTCCACCTGCTCCCTACTCTCAATTACAATATCATCTGCAAACATCATGGTCCACAGAAACTTCTGACCTCGTCTGTCAGCCTGTCCATCACCATAGCAAACAAGAAGGGGCTCAGGGCCAATCCCTGATGTACCCCCCCCCCCCACCACCTTGAGCCCATCTGTCACTCCTACAGCACACCTCACCACCGTCTCACTGTCCTCAAACATGTCCTGCACCACCCTTACATACTTCTCTGCCACTTCTGACTTTCTCATACAGTACCGCACTTCCTCTCTTCGCACGCTATCATATGCTTTCTCTTGATCCACAAAGACAAAGTGCAACTCTTTCTGACCTTCTCTATACTTCTCCATCAACACTCTTAGAGCAAACATTGCATCTGTAGTACTCTTTCTTGGCATGAAACCTTATTGCTGCTCACTGATTGTGGCCTCTCCCCTTAACCTGGTTCAACGACTTTTTCCCATATCTCCATAGCGTGGCTGATCAGCTTTATGCCTCTGAAGTTACTACAGCTCTGAGCATCACCTTTGCTCTTGAAAAGTGGTACCAAAACACTTCTCCACTCCTCAGGCGTCCTCTCACTCACCAAGATTGTGTTAAATAATCTGGTTAAAAAGTCCACTGACATCTCTCCTAAGCATCTCCATACCTCTATAGGTACAGCGGGGAAAATAAGTATTGAACACGTCAACATTTTTCTCATTAAAGGTATTTCTGATGGAGTCAACTGTGTTCACAAAACAAGTTATATTTAATAAAGTGGAATGACACAGGGAATAAGTATTGAACACATGACAAAAAAGAAGTGCAAAAGGCCTTGAAAGCCAAGAAACCAGCTGAAATCCATCAGGATTTAGGAAGCCATCCCATCCCCCATTAGTGCAAAATTAATTTCAGCTGGTTAAGTCCTGACAGCCTTTAAAAAGGTCTGTGAATTTCAGATTGTCACACCACAAAAAACTTATGATGGGTAGAAGCAAAGAGCTCTCTCTAGACCTTCACACCCTTATTGTTGCAAAACATAATGATGATATTGGTTACAGGCACATTTCTAAACTGCTGAATATTTCAGTAAGCACTGCTGGAGCCATCGTTCGGAAGTGGAAAGAACATCATTTTACCATAAACCAGCCATGACCAGGAGCTCCTCGCAAGATTTCTGACAGAGGAATCAAAAGAATTATCAGAAGAGTTATCTAAGAGCCAAAGGCCACTCGTGGAGAGTGCCAGAAAGACCTGGAGTTAGCAGGTACTGCTGTTTCAAAGAAAACAATAAGTAATGCATTTAACCGACATGGGCTTTATGCCCGCTCACCTTGCAAGACTCCATTGCTGAAGAAAAAGCATGTTGAAGCTCATTTAAAGTTTGCTATGTAACATCTGGGAAAGCCAGTAAAATACTAGAAGATCAGATGAGATGGTCAGATGAGACGAAAATTGAGCTTTTTGGATGCCACAACACGCAGCATGTTTGGAGGAGCAATGGCACTGCACATCAGCCCAGAAACACCATACCAGCAGTGAAGTTTGTAGGTGGGAACATCATGCTGTGGGGGGGTTTTTCAACATATGCTACAGGCAGACTTCATATAATTGAAGGAAAGATGAATGGACAAATGTACAGAGACATCCTTGATAAGAACCTTTTGCCATCTGCCAAGATGCTGAAGATGAAATGAGGGTGGACATTTCAGCAAGCCAGTGATCTCAAACACACAGCCAAGGAAACTCTCAACTGGCTCCAGAGAAGGAAAATAAAGCTGCTAGAATGGCCCAGTCAGTCACCTGATTTGAATCCAATTAAAAATCTATGGAATGAACTGAAGATAAGAGTTCATACAAGACGCCCACTAAGCCTTCAAGATTTGAAGACAGTTTATGTGGAAGAATGGGCTAAAATCACCCCTGAGCAATGCCTGTGCCTAGTTTCTCCATACAGGAGGCATCTGGAAGCTGTTATTACCAACAAAGGCTTTTCTACTGAATATTAAATGAATTTCAACAAGCGTGTTCAATACTTATTCCCTATGTCATTCCACTTTATTAAATATAACTTGTTTTGTGAACACAGTTACCTTGATTTCTTTGTACTAGTGCATGCCTGTAGAATGCAAGTATTCCTGTCTGAAACAGGTAGCACAATCAGGCTTTCCAGGCCCAAATGTAGGCTGTGTTTGAAAGTGGACTACAGAGGTGTAGCCTATATGTAGGCAATCACATGTTAGACTTTGGCAGATATGAAAGGGACTGAACTGAGATTTATTTGTGTGAATATTAATTACAGAATAATTGAAAATGAATGGGACATCCAGTATTATCCACTGCTTAAGAACTGCTTAGTTTTTTTTTTGTCAGATCACTTATTTATGTGATCTTTTATGAGTTATATTCATAAATGTTGTATGGTGCACTTTGGGGAATGGGAGTTGTTCAGTCACCATTATAATTTAGTTTATATGTGTAGCTTATAGTCTATTGTCAATAAAGTCATGCAGTACTATAACAGGACACGTTTACAAATATTTGAGACCGGTGCATTGTTTTATATTTTAGCAATATATAAGTATAAAACACTGAACGTCATTATTATTATTATTATTATTATTATTATTACTACTGTATTTGTATCTTGTATACTTTATTGATCACCAGAGGGAAATTCAGGGCATCCACGCACAGCGCCGATCCCGTGTCACTCACTCACACACACACACACACACACACACACACCGCAGAATGACGCATTTGGCTGCGAGTTTTGCATCAGTGTTGCCCATTTGTCTAAATATTTACATACAAATTATTTATTTCGTTATTTGGACATTTTTGTGTCTGGTTGTCATTTAGTCAAAGCATGTGTCCGCATGTAATTTGCAGTTGATCTGGTCATTCCACTCCACAGTGAAGCGGCAGTTGGGGCTTTGGTGAACCGTTGACCGGGCGGGCTGAGCGTGTGCCAGCGATGCCTCTGCGGCACCATTCTCTATGGCGAATATATCCATTAGACCGACACAGCTTTATGGTCTATATTTTGACTGAGCGGGTCCATACTGGTGGACGCACACCTCAGCAGCAAAGCACTTCTAAAATCTTTGTTTGCGAAGCGTTGTGGTGACTGACAGGTCGTGATGCCGTGTATTGTCCAATCAGCATGGCCGTGATGCGGCGTATTCTCCAATGAGACGAATGAGCCAACATTTTCTCCACTTAAATGAAGAAAAACCAGAATGTATTGTGTTTGGGGATACTGTAACGGCTGGCTTTGGTTCCCTCTCTTTAAGGCTCAGTTCAGCTGTCAGAAATCTGGGGGTGATTTTTGACAGCCATTTAAAATTTGATAAACAGATTGACAATGTAGTCAAGATGAGCTTTTATCAATTATGTCTGTTATCCAAAGCCAAACCTTTCCTGAGCCGTCATGATCTTGAGATAGCCATCCATGCTTTAATCACTTCTCGACTTGATTACTGCAATGCACTTTATGTTGGCATCTCTCGGTCTTCTCTCAGCTGCCTTCAACTAGTGCAAAATGCAGCGATCCATCTTTTGACCAACACTCCTAGGCGAGAGCACATTACTCTGATCCTTTTTTCACTTCATTGGCTTCCTGTCCATTTTAGAATTAATTTTAAACTTTTGCTTTTTGTTTTTAAAGCTCTTAATGGCCTTGCTCCGGTTTATCTGTCTGAGATTTTGACTGTCCATGACCAAGGCAGGGCTTTGAGGTCATCCAATCAGCTTTTGCTGGATGTGCTCTGGTCAAGGTATAAACATTGGGGTGACCGAGCCTTTTCTGTTGTCGCCCCCAGGCTCTGGAGTAATCTCCCCCCTGACCCACGTGCTATCTCTGACCTGGCCCTTTTTAAATCAGAACTTAAAACATATTTGTTTAGGATGGCTTTTAATACCCAGTAGTGGTGATATTTGTCTTGGCATTTGTTTTTATTTTATTCTCATTTTTTGGTATTTATTCTTACTTCTTTGTTTATATTCTTTGTTTTTAATGCTGTGTGTGTTTTTTAATGCTGTTTAATTTTCTGTAAAGCACTTTGGTCACCTACGGGTTGTTATAAAGGGCTATATAAATAAAGTACATTACATTACAATGAGCACGGAGTCAATCCGAAACCCTGCCCACACTTCTTGAAGCCAGTGGGTGAAGACAGAGCGGTCACACAGCGGTGGCTAAACTTTTATTGATAAAAATTACATATTTTGACTGAGTGACTCCATATTCGGGGATGCCCACCCTCGTAGCTTCAGCAAAGCACATTTAAAATCTTAGGTCAGTGTGATGAATGGTTTGAGAGATATCTGAAGAGCACACAGACACACAGACACACACAGACAGACAGAGATCCCTTGAATTTATAGATAGATGTATGGATTACTTGGGTTGTTACTGATATTGGGCGAAAATCTCAGATCAATGGCTCCATCAGAAATATGTTTAATGAGAAAAATGTTGACGTGTTCAATATTTATTTTCCCTGAAAATGAATATTGAACACTATATATTTAAATATTAATTTTATATTTATATTATATATTTAAATATTGAACGCTATATATATATAATTGAAATAAATTATATGTTATATATATGATTACATTATATATTATATATAATATATATAATATATATATTATAATTATATATATAATTTATATAAATATATATATATATATATATATATATATATATATATATATATATATACTGTATATATATACTGTATATATAAATTATATACAATTTAATATAATTATAATTTTATAATAATATTTTAATAATTTTGTAATAATAATAATTTTATATAAATTATATTATTAAATAATATAATTTATTATAATTATATACTGTATAATTATATATATATTATTGAAATAAATCAACATTTTGATGACGTTCTAATTTATTGAGATGCACCTGTACATTTTATTTGTGTAGCCAAGGGTCTTTGCACCTTATTTATATTCAGGAGAGTTGAATGAAATGAAAGCACGGAGGCGTGACATCCATAAATCCAGCTTGTTGTCAGTCAGCAGAACTTCTGCAAAACAAAAGCAACTGCAGTGCACCACTGGTGGTGGGCGGATCAATCCAGATATCGATAATATGGATACCAGCGTTGGTTCTGATATCGATCAGTGCCAGTGTTATGAGGTCGATACTCCGTGTCCGTGTTGCTGCTCCCGCCACAGCACGGAGCAGACACACTCAGGCACACTTTGCTCCTCTTCTCGTGGTTTTACCCGGAGCCGTTTTCCCTCCTCCGCCTTCTGGTACCATCACGTGACTCGGCAGCGCCAGGTAAATGAAGCAGACGCAGCAGAGACGCAGCAGCAGGAGCGCCGCTGTGTTTTCACACCGAGCAGGAAACAACGGCAAACTGTGCAATTTGTGAAAAGGCTGTGGAATACAGTGGTAACACAGTTAATTTATACAAGTGCATGAAAAATCATCCAAAAGACAATGCCGAGCTACAGAAACTGAGAGAGGAGGAGAGAAGTCCAGCACCCCCAGACCCCGACCCAGAGGCAGACATCAGAGGCCTTTCACTAAGGCAGAGAATAACCAGCTATTTCACTCATCTTCAGCATTAGTTAATATTAATTTTCAAAGTGCAGCTGGTCATTTGTTACTTTAGCCAACTCAAAAAGTATAAATTATGCTGAGACCTTGGTTTATCCCACTGAAACGTTTTATTTAAATGAATACATTTACTGGATTTGAAACAAACATACTGAATATAATATGGTTCAGATTTGATTGAATATACTGTAATTACCATTTTGTGTTAACGGTGAAAGTGATACTGTATGTATTTACCTCTAAACTTTGCCCAGATTCTGTCCTGGGTTTTAACTAATTAATAATCCAAAGGAAAAATCACAAAACACTTAAAGGTCATGAAAATTCATTCAGATTTAGTAATTTGATGATGCATTCACCTTAATTATTAAAAAGTATCGATGGGTTTACCCCAGGATTTCTCAGGTTTCCTCCCACATGTCAAAAACATGCAGGTTAGGTTAATTGGCCTCAAACTGGGGATTCTAAATTGTCCTTAGGTGTGACTGTGAGAGTGAATGGTTGTCTGTCTCTCTGTGTTGGCCCTGCGATGGACTGGCGATCCGTCCAGGGTGTACCCTGCCTCTCACCCAAAGATGCTGGGATAGGCTCCAGCCCCCCCGCGACCTGAAAAGGATTAAGAGGAAGAAGATGGATGGATGAAATGGGACATCACAAGTTAGGAGCTATAACGCCAGCAAAAATGAGTGCAAAAATTGTTGCATTTAACTAAAAATCGGGGCGGCTGTGGCACAGGTGTAGTGTTGCCGACGACTGATCGGAAGGTGAGGGGTTTGATTCCTGCAGTCTGCATGTTGACGTGTCCTTGAGCAAGACACTGAACCTCCACCTCCTGAACCTCCTGGTGGGTCAGGCCAGCGCCTGTGTATGGCAGCTCCACCGCCATCAGTGTGTGAATGTGAATGGGTGGATAGCAGGATTTGTAAAGCGCGCTGGTCATCCAGAGATGTGTAAAAGTGCGCCATTTAAGTGAATGCCATTTACCAGAAAACCTGTCAGCATAGTTGGATAAGATCAAATGAAGACTGCCTTTATTACACTTTGATTTTGAATCATCCTGTTTTACTAACTAACTAACTACTAACTAACCTGCACTTATATAGCGCTTTTCTAGTCACAAAGACCACTCAAAGCGCTTTCATTAATACTAACCCTCTATTCTAAGGGCCTATAGGAAACAGATATCTAGGGACAATTTAGAACAGCCAATTAACCTAACATGCATGTTTTTGGCATGTGGGAGGAAACCGGAGAAATCCCGGAGTAAACCCACGCAACACGGGGAGAACATGCAAACTCCACACAGATCACTGTTGGTCGGGGGCTGGGATCGAACCCATGATCCCACGATCCCCACAATCCCCCGGCCAAGGGTAAACTGTGCTGCCGCAGTGCTAACCACTGCGCCACCGTGCAGCCAATTAAAAGAATGACAGTGAATGAGGAGAAAAATAAAACTATCATAAATTAGATAATCATGGATGCATAAGTCAGCGCTGTGCACTTTAATGTTCTGGCAGTATGTGTACAGAACCCCAGCAGGCTGGCTCTGCTCTGTCCACAGGTAACAGCTGCTTCCTGGTCCCATGGCGGAACAGCCTGCGGTAAAGTCCGGTGGTCAACTAAAAAAAAAGACTGAGAGTAGATAAATACTGTAAATAAGGAGAGGATAAATGAATTCTTAATCTGTGTACTTGTCCTGTAAGTTTACAATTAAAAACTGAAACTGTAAATAAGAACAAAATCCATCCAGTCTTTAATCACATGACAATTAAGGCTGCGTGTCCACAGAATGCATTTTTTGTCACCCGACTGCCCTGAATGTCTTTTTTTCAACACTTGTGCGCTGCACTCTGGAAAAAAAAAAAGTCTGTGCCCTGTATCGCAGCAACAGCTTGTCACTCACAGCTCAGCACTTCCGCTTTTCCTATGGCCAGACTTTCTACTTATTTTTTAATAGCAGTCTCTAAATAACAATGGACAGGAAACATATTCTAGCATTGGTAGCATCTCTGGATGCAAAATATGATGACATGGAAAACGGGAGTCTGAGTGCAGACTGCACCGGCATCCTATGTCCCGCCCTTCCTTATTCTGATTGGCTGCTTGGAAAGGTCTGACATTGACGAGCTCAGCTGTAGTCTGAAAAGTTGAAATTTTTTCAACTCTGAGCACCGCGAAAATAAGCGGCCACTGCCGAGAGCGTTTCAGTGCCGAGGGCACTCAGCGCTGTAGACGCTGGACTCCATAGAGTGAGGGGGAGACAAATCTTCCCTGCTCAGAATATGCTGGATCGTTTAATTCAGAACCCTCAGCAGGTGATCGATCAGAATCACTCACGTCAGTTCAGTCATTTTTTTAGCCGCCACCACAATTACAGTCTTTACAGTTGTCTGGCAGACTTAGTGATTCTGTATGAATGGACATATAAAATACAACAGTTATGAACATGCTCTGGAATATTTTTACTAAAATGCTATAAGCATAAAAAATACTGATTTTACTACTGAACTCAGATATACATCTTATTTACACAGAAGTATATATAAAAGGTCTTAGAACTTAAGAAAATGCAGTAATACAAATAGATATGTTAGAGGCTGCACAGGGCTGCCAAATCCCAACAATCATTTGCCTGCTATTTATGGTCCAATATTGCCCTCTATAGGCTATCCAGAATAATGCACACTTAGACTGCCACACCTACTAGGAGCACAGAGTGGCACATGCACTGTGCAATATATTGAATGTAGCCAACAAGACGGTCTACCCTACTTCGATCAGAGTAATTAAACATGTACATAAAATAATGAGCAAAGAACATTATATGGTGAAACTATACTCGGTTGCAAATGAACATTGGAGCAAACATACATCTTTAGCTGCTAACACAGGCTTGGGTATGAGTCTAAACATATTATATATCAGCTTATGCTAAGTGTTAGCTTAGTAGCAAAGCAGCAAACAATAAAGATACAGTCTGTTACTCACTGGCGCTAGACGCGCTGTTACCAGATGACAACTGTAATGAAGGCAATAGAATGGAGCGTGCAAGGCTTCAGCGTTGAGTCCAGAAACACAGTGGCCTGAACTGGGTGCTGAGCTCCAAATCTCCAGACTGCAGACTGGGAAAACGAATGTTGTGTTGGGTTCTTTTATAAATAAAGACTGCTGCTTTGGGTGAACACGGAGCCTCCTTTATTGACTGGCTGGAACAACATTAACACACGAACTCTGCCATATTATCATCCGTCCTGTTGTACACCTGACAACATCCGGTCTGTATCGCCCCCTAGTGGCTCCACATATGTAATACTTAAGATTACACCACATCCCCCTTACTGAAGCCAAGTTGACCCCTTTTAGATGAAAACACAAAATACATTCTTATTTCCGTTCCCTTTTGTCAGCTAACTATGACAGCATAAATGTAACACATCACCCCTTTTACAAATCTATAACATTTCTTTTTTTTTTTCAACACTGTTGCCATGTAAGAACATATTATGCAAAGGCCTCTTATTTTCTATTTAAAGAAGGCATTTTCAGAACTCAACTCTGTTTTCACAAATATTAACATGCAACTCTACAGATCCAGTCTCTTTGGTTTAATCACTTCTCTACCAGACCTGGTTCTAACAACACCTGGTGTTTCCTGTGCATTGGGCTCAGAAACAGTTTCTGTAGGAGTGTCTTTTCCATTTGACTGGGTCCGTTGTGGTTCCATCTCAGTCTCTGGTATCAACATAGGCACAAGATGAGTGCGATTCCTCCTGATTGTCCCTTGTGGTCCACTGATGACATAGGACCGTGGAGTTTTGTGGACAGATGTCACTGTGCCCTGTGCTTTTGCATCTGTAATCCAAACAGAGTTTCCGGGTAACAGTTTATCCAGATCTCTCGTTCTGTGTCTTTTGTTGAAACATTCAGTTTGCCTCATCCGTCTCTCCTTTTCCATGTGACGAATTTGTTGCAGATTCAGCACGCATGGCTGCAAGGCCTCTGGAAGCATTGGCAGGGTGGTACGAAGCCTACGCCCCATGAGAAGCTGTGCTGGGCTGTAGCCATTTGCCAACGCTGTGGTTCTGTAGGCTAACAGTGCTCGGTATGGATCACTGGCTTTCTTAATTAGGTTTTTGACTGTTCTGACAGCTCTTTCTGCCTCACCGTTACTTTGGGGGTACCTGGGACTACTGGTCACGTGCTCAAAACAGTACTCCTTTGCAAAGTCTTCCATTTCCTGACTTGCGAACTGCGGGCCATTATCCGTGATCAGTATCTCCGGTATTCCGTGACGTGCAAACATTGATTTTAAATGCACAATGACATTGGCAGAGCGAGTTGGGCTGAGCTGGGCAATCTCTATATACCTAGAGAAGTAGTCCACTAATAACAGGTAGTTTTTGTCTTGTAGCGTGAACAAATCAGCTCCCAACTTCTGCCATGGTCTTTCTGGTAAATCTGTGGGCATTAAAGGCTCTCTCACATTAACTCTTTCCTGTATGCACTTTCTGCATTTGAGTACAATTTCACTAATCTGGTTGCTTAAACCTGGCCACCATACAGCCTGACGGGCGCGCTCTCTGCATTTAACCACCCCCTGGTGGCCCTCATGTATCTTATCCAAAACTGCATTTCTCATGTTAGCAGGGATAACTAACCTCGTGCCTCTCAGTAGTAGTCCGTTATGCACACTCAAAACGGCTCTCTCAGACCAGTAGTGCTTCACCGCTCCCTGTAGCTGGTTACGATCCGGCCAGCCTTCTGTGCAGTATTTCATGACTTGTGAACAGACGCTGTCGGACTGCAGTTGCTCTTGGAGATCTGCAAGATATTTGCTGCTTGTAGGGAGTCCCTCTAGCACAGAGTCAACATAAATGTTAGTGTCCTCCATAAGATCTGTGTCTGTGTGAGTAACACTGTTTGTGAGCGGTAAGCGTGAGAGCGTGTCGGCAGTGGTTAGGCTTTTGCCAGGGATGTGCTTTATAGTGTATGAGTACCTCATTAGGCGCATACGAAATCTCTGTATACGCGGTGGAAGCGCATCCAAAGCTTGTCCTCCCAGCAGACTCACTAGTGGCTTATGATCAGTTTCTAGTTCAAAGTGCAGACCCAGGATAAAGTCATTGAATCTTTCGCAGGCCCACGTGAGAGCCAGCGCTTCTTTTTCCAGCTGGGCGTAGCGCTGCTCTGTAGGTGTCAATGATCGAGAAGCGTAAGCAACTGGTGACCACACGTCTCTCTCCTTCTGTAGCATGACTGCCCCCAATCCGTATGAAGAGGCATCTGCAGATATTTTCTGTGGTTTGTTTGGGTCATAGAGCTGCAATACAGGAGCAGAGGACAGTTCTTGTTTGAGATTACAAAACGCATTTTGTTGTTCATGCCCCCAGTACCACATGTTCTTTGTTGAAAGCAAGTCTCTCAATGGTTTGTCCTTTTCAGAAAGGTTCGGAATGAACTTCCCCAGCTGGTTCACCATTCCGAGAAAGCTCCTGAGCTCACTCACGTTGCTTGGCTCTTTCATGTCCTGAACAGCTTGGGTTTTGTCTGGATCTGGCTTCATTCCTTCTGCTGAAACAATAAACCCAAGAAATTTAACCTCTCTTTTGCCAAACTCACATTTTGACATATTCAACGTAACGCCGGCTTTCTCCGCGCGCTTCAAGACAGCGTGCAGTCTTGCGTCGTGCTGCTCCTTGGTGGATCCCCAGACCAGGATATCGTCCATGTGACAGACGACTCTGTCAAGACCCGCTGTAACCTCTGTTACCATCATGTTTTGGAAATGTTCAGGAGCACTGGAAATACCAAATGGCAAACGGTTGAAGTGGTATCTGCCAAATGGCGTAATAAATGTGGTGAGAAAGGCCGACTCTTTAGACAGTGGTATTTGCCAAAATCCCATATTTGCATCAAGCTTTGAAAAATACTGAGCACCTGTGAGCATGCCTAGCGTTTGGTCCACAGACGGGAGGATGTATCTTTCGCGACACACTGACTCGTTTAAAGGTGTCATGTCCACACAGATACGCACCTTTTCTTTGTCCTTTTTGGGAGCTACAACCATGCCACAGCACCAATCTCTTGGCTGCTCCACGCGACTGATGACTCCCAACTTTTCCATCCTCTCGAGCTCTTCTTTCACTTTACCCATGAGCGGCAGTGGCACACGCCTTGGCACCTTGAGCGAAAAGGGCTTAGCATCAGGTTTCAGTTTAATTGTGTATGGCTTTTGAACAAGCCCAAGTCCATTGCATAACTTGGGGTACGCTTTTCTCACTGTCTCTTGGTCTCTAGTGTCAATTCGGGCAATTAGTTTCAGTCTCACGGAAGCTGTTCTACTCAGTAGTGCCATGCGCAGATTTTTGACAATATAGATTTTCTCAGTAGCACTCTTGTCACCGTATGTAATAGTCTCTGTCATAGACCCTAACACAGTTAGTGCAGTTCCACCCGGTCCGTAGAGTGGTTTTTGTGCCTTTTCCAACTGTTCATTTTTCTTCTTGAAGGTTTCAAATGTCTGTTCAGAAACCGCTGTGACGTCCGCTCCGGAATCTAACTTGAAAGTCACTTTATTTCCTCTCACATTTATGTCTGCCAGCCACGGATCCTCTCCTAGATCCACTTCACCCAGAAAAAGTCTGTCTGCATTGTCAGTGACCTCATTCACAGTTGGGTTGGACCTACAGACTCTAATATAGTGTCCACGTTTTTTACAGTTATGGCATTCCGCGTTTTTAGCTGGGCACTGTACTGCTGCATGTGCTGGTGCTTTGCCACACTTGGAACAAACTTTACGGTCTTGTTTTGTCTGCTGAGGCCTTGAGGACTTAATCTGTTTTTGTTCCTTGATTATGAACTTGTTTGGCTTGGCTTTTCTGATGTGTACCGCATCCACGGCTGTTCTGTTAATGCTAGTTTCACCTCTTAGGTCAGTTTGTTGTCGTTTTATTTCTTCAGATTGTCTTGCCATTGTTATAGCTTTAGTTAGGGTAAGATCTTTGTCAAGCTGCATTCTTTCTGACAGCGACGAATCTTTTAGACCCACTACAAGCCTGTCTCTCAAAAGGTCATCATGAAGTGCACCGTACTCACAGTTTTCTGCCAGTGCATAGAGTGCTGTTATGAACGAGTCTACTGGTTCTGCCGGCTGTTGCACTCGCTTGTTGAATTTTGCTCGTTCATAAATCACGTTCTTTCTGGGAACGAAATGTCTATCAAAGGCTGTTTTAACGGCCTCGTACTGCTGGTGCTGCACACTCGTTAGCTCGAGCCCTCTTAGCACGTCGTCAGCCTCATCTCCCATGCAATAAACCAGTGTATTTACTTGGTTCGCCTCAGCTGAGTTATTCAGGTTACTTGCCAGTCTAAAACGCTCAAAACGTCTTATCCACTTTTCCCACTCTTGGGGTCTCGCAAAGTCGAAGGGCTCCGGTGGTTTAATGGTGAAGGTTGCCGCTGGAGTAGCCGCCGCCATTACTGGATCAGTTGGCGCAGCTGCAGCCCTTTGAACTTCGTCTGGCATAGCCGCTAGCCGGTTGCAAAGCTGACTTTTCTCACCTCAAAGCGCACCAACTTCTGACACCATGTTGTGTTGGGTTCTTTTATAAATAAAGACTGCTGCTTTGGGTGAACACGGAGCCTCCTTTATTGACTGGCTGGAACAACATTAACACATGAACTCCGCCATATTATCATCCGTCCTGTTGTACACCTGACAACATCCGGTCTGTGTCGCCCCCTAGTGGCTCCACATATGTAATACTTAAGATTACACCACAACGAAGAGAGCCAGCAGGATCAGACCGGTCAAGAGTCTGCACAGTTTGACTGACGGGAGCAAAAGATGCAAGGATAGCAGGTAGTATGTCTAAGTGGCAGTCACCACCAGAGGGGGCCCGTTTTACATAGAGAATGCTATGAATTTTTTCACCCACAGCTGAAAAAAATGTATTTGGTGGACACGCAGCCTAAAAGGACAGATCAGATAATGGATTGTGACAGATTTATTAAAAATCAGCTTGTTAAAATAACAGACACTGAGAAATTCTAGCACCTGTATAGGACCAGTTTTACATGTGTGCTCACACCTTCTAAACGCAATGTTTAAATAAGGGTTGATAACACACCACTGACTTTAGACCTGCGTTTTGTTGATCAAGGACACATTGACAGAGAATGCAACATAATACAAATGCACTGAACTTCACTCCAGGCCTCACCCATCTTAAATGAGTCCCCTCCTGCAAGAAACTGTGCACACAGTCAGTTGCTACAGTACATAGAGTGGGGGAAATAATTATTTGATCCTCTGCTGAATTTTTTAAGTTTATCCCCTTACAAAGAAATGAACAGTCCATAATTTTAATGGTAGGTTTATTTTAACAGAGGGAAACAGAATCTCAACAAAAAGAAATCCAGAAAAAAATATTAAATAAGGGTTATAAATTAATTTACATTACTAAATAAATAGAGGTAGAAATGTAATTATTATTAAATAATTTATTATTTAAAAAGTTTATAGCCTCTTCATGAATGAAGCCAAGACCGAGTTCACTCATGTGTACCTCGCTGAAAAGTCAGAAAGTGATGAAGATGGTCAGAAATGCCGAGGAAATGAAGAATGGAGGAAAAACAAAATACTGGGGTTTCTCCTGTGGAGCACTGCTGACATCAAATCACACTGTAGTCTTGGCAACAACGCTTTCCAATCTTTTTGGAAGCTCTGGAATCGAAGAGGCAAGATCCCTCTGGAAATACGTCTGTGCCTATACAATTCATTCTACATTCCAGTCATGCTATGTAATGGTAACATCTGGTCTGTAACAAAAGCAAACCTTAACAGGTTGGATGCATGCCACCGAAAACATCTACATACCATCACAGGTCACAGTTGGCCCAACAGCCTTATTTCCAGTCAGGCACTATATAAAAAATTGTAACTGTGAGACATCCTCCACATGGACCAAGAATCCCCAGCCCAGAAAGCTCTTCAATTTGCACTTGTAGGCTGCAACAAATACCAGGTGCATCATGGAAGACTGTGCAAATTTACTGTAACAAATCAGAGCTGACTTGAAAAAAGCGGGCCTTGGCCCTCTCCATACAATGGCACACCTGAGTAAACTGTGACATTTCGCAAGGTATAAAGCAAAGTGGTGCACAATGTGAATGACTGATTGCGGTCACAGGATGTCTAAGATTACTGTGACTGCACAACCAGTTGAGAAAGAGAGAAATAAATTAATTTGCATTTGACCAAGAGAAATAAGTATTTAATCACCTACACAACCAGCAAAAGTTCTGACCCGCACAGATCGGATATGTATCCATGAGGTACATAAATTAGTCCTGTCTCTTTAGGAAAGTACTCCTAATCTTAACTCATGATGTGTATGAAAGATACCTGTCACCTGTTCAATTCAAACTTCTCCACCACCGTGGGTAAGACCAAAGAGCACTCACATCCATACCCAAGGACAATTTGTAATCCTCAGTTGATGCCAAAGGATGTCAGAGACAAGATTGTAGACCGGCACAAGGCTGGAATGGACTACAAGGCCATCAGCAAGAAGCTTGGTGAGAAAGGGACCACTGTTGGTGGGGAAGTCATGGGGGCTTGAGCATCTGCCCCTTTCACTTCACTGTCCAAAGTGCCCTTTTGACTGGCCATTTAAATTTTCAACATTCAGTATAATTAGATGCAGAGATATAATTATACTGAATTCAGTACCCTCCGTCAGTCACAGTAGTACACAGAGTTCCTTTTTTAACTTGAGACGTTAGTATCACACTGTTTACTTGACTATAATGATGTTCGGATAAAAGCACGCAAGTGAAGAACTGGTTCTGAGCCTTTAAATATTTATATTGTGGAGGAATAAGATCAGGCGAGATGCGACGAGCTGGAAGGTTGCAAAGGTTTATTTTCCTCCAACATAATGAGATGCACTTTGCAGCTCCGTGCGCTACTGTGCTCTACTGTGCTGCTGAGACATGTCACACAAGCTCTTTTATACAGTGATACAGAAAGAGAGAATGCATGGCACATTAGCATATCAGTCAATACACATGATTAGCATGACCAACTGGCGCCCGGATGTCATCTCCCTCATCCTGGGGATGTATGCACAACAATCCATTGTTCTGATTGCCCCCAGGGGCTCTCTGTATGTGAATTGTCCTCTGCTTCCTCCAGACCTGCTGAGTGTGAGGAATGTCCTTGCAGAGTGTGGTGGGTCACCACAATAGAGCTATTTTTTGTCAATTAATACAAGACGGAATGATAAGATTAACTCTCTACAATGCAAACAGGTACTCTGTGTACTGCTGTGACTGAATACTGTGTATTTTTTCTGTTTTACTGCATATGCCCTAATGCTGCCACTCATTTTTGCCGCTCAATGTTTTGTAACTGCCATGAGTTCTGTTTGGTGACATCATACGCATACCCTCTATTATGAAGAGTTTTACAACAGCTCAAGGTTGACCCTCGGTTGCATGTGACGTGTGTGTGTGCGCACCTGTGCGCGTGCATACACACACACACACACACACACACACACACACACACACACACACACACAATAGACATACATACTAGTTTTCACTTTGTGGATATACTGTAATATGATGATGTTATATTCCATGTGGCATTTTTTAGATAATTATTATTGAGAAATATAATCTGATGGAAGACTCCATGGTCTTATAGTGTGGATTCCTTGTATAAGATTACAGTACGTTCCTGTCATAAACTCCCCCATGCGCCCTTCGTTGTGCACGGTGGAGAGAAGGAGGAATGAGGATTTAAACGCTGGGTTTCACCAAACACATTTATTGACATGAAACAGTACAAAACATAAAGACTTACAAAAAGGTTGAGCTGTACACAAAATGGCTGACACCGAAGCGACCAGCGGGCAGACCACTGTGTACTGTGGCCACAGGAAAATAATATTATGCAATATAAGTGCGCTCGTTAGAACAGGGAAGACAGTGGGTAGCTCGACAAACTTGCGGGGAACGTAAACTGGGCAAAGCCTAAGTGTAACAATAGTGCTGCCGAGAGGGAACGCTTCAGCACAGCGGCAATCACAAAGAGTCACAAACAATTTACTCACAAGTTGGAGCAGTCCCGCAAAGTCCAGCTCTCCTAGCGAGCGCAAATAACAGTCCTTCCAGACGTGGCGATCACTCCGTGGTGAGCAGGGGTGATTCACTCAACGACCCAATGATGTTTGCTTAGCGATGAGCTGCTTAAATCCAAATGCCACTGGTCACATTAATTGGGAACACCCGAGGCGCGGGAAAGATAATTACTGGGGCTGGGACAGCTGGTGGAATATGGAGAGCGAAGGGAGTGGTAGGACTGACAGACTGTCAGCAGCGTGGGAAAAAGATCAGAGGCTGACTAACAGCTGCCGGTCGGGCAGTGGCTAAGACGAAATGAATACACAAAATGCACATAGACAGTGAAGCCACAACCCACAGAGAGATCAGGGCCGAGCCAGGGAAAACCAAGCCGGCTCGGCTCATGACAGTTCCATTTTGTTTGGATAGATAGATAGATAGATAGATAGATAGATATCCATCCATCCATTTTCTACCGCTTTTCCGGAGGTCGGGGTCGCGGAGGCAGCAGCTCAAGCAGAGAAGCCCAGACTTCCTCTCCCCGGCCACCTGCTCCTGCTCTTCAGAGAGGATACCAAGATGTTCCCAGGCCAGCTGGGAGACGTAGTCTTTCCATCGTGTCCTGGGTCAGCCCCGGGGTCTCCTCCCAGTGGGACGTGCCCAAAATACCTCAAGTGGGAGGCATCCAGGAGGTTTTCCTGATCAGATGCCCAAACCACCTCAACTGGCTCCTTTCGCTATGGAGGAACAGTGGTTCTACTCTGAGCCTCTCCTGGATGACTGAGCTCCTCACCCTGTCTCTGAGGGTGAGTCCAGCAATCCTACGGAAAAAGCTAATTTCAGCCGCTTGTATCCATGATCTCATCCGCGATCCCCCCTCCCCCCCATATGGATCACCACCTTATCGTGGTGAGGGGTTTGCGTGCCCTAGTGATCCCGGGCGCTATGTTGTCCAGGGCAATTTGCCTTTGGTAGGGTCTCCCAAGACAAACTAGTCCTGGGTGAAGGGCCAGACTAAAAGTGATCCAATAGATTCCCATGATGAATAAAAAAATCAAGGATTCAGTGTACCTCGCCCAGTATGGGCTTACCGGGGCCCCGCCCTGGAGCCAGGCTTGGAGAAGGGGCTCGATGGCTAGCACATGGTGGCCGGGTTTCTGCCCATTGGACCCGGCTGGGCTCAGCCTGAGGTGTTCTGGAGGCCCAGGTTTCTTTGACAGTGGCCTTCAGCTTGTCTGCATTGTTGGGCCTGGTCTCTCATCTTCCTCCTGACATTACTTCATAGATTCTCTGTGGGGTTTAGGTCAGGAGAGTTTGCTGGCCAGTCAAGCACAGTGATACCATGGTCATTAAACCAGGTTTTGGTACTTTTGGCAGTGTGGGCAGGTACCAAGTCCTGCTGGAAAATGAAATCAGCATCTCTATAAAGCTTGTCAGCAGAGGGAAGCATGAAGTGCCCTAAAATTTCCTGGTAGATGGCTTCACTGACTTTGGACTTGATAAAACACAGTGGACAGACACCAGCAGATGACATGACTCCCCAAATCATCACTGACTGTGGAAACTTCATACTGGGCCTCAAGCAACTTGGATTCTGTGCCTCTTCACTCTTCATCCAGACTCTGGGACCTTGATTTCCATATGACAGGACTTGGCACCTGATTTGGGAAGCAATCTAGGCTTCCATAACCCCTCATCAGTACCACAGGCTAGTCACCTCCACGGCCATGCCACACTGAGGCAGTAATTCATACAAAAGGAGCCCTGACCAAGTATTGAGTGTGTACATTGACATACTTTCCAGTCAGCCATTTCTATTAAAAATACATTTAAAAAAATCATCTCATGTAATATTCTAATTTTTTGAGAAAATTAAGTTTAGGTTTTCATTACTTGCAAGTCCATCCATCCATCATCTTCTTCCGCTTAATCCTTTTCGAGTCGTGGGGGGGCTGGAGCCTATCCCAGCATCTTTGAGCGAGAGGTTCTTGTAAGTCATAATCATCAAAATTAAAAGAAATAAATGTTTAAAATGTATCACTGTGTGTAAAGAATTTATATGAGTTTCCCTTTTTGAATCAAATTACTGAAATAAATTTACCTTTCAGTGACATTCTAATTTATTGTGATGCGCCTGTATATTGCTAACAAATCTTGTTCCATGTGCCCCTTCTTTGAAAGTTGAGCCCCTGCCCCTCAAATGGGCTCTGCACAGCCCCGCCCCACTGCAGGTGGTGAGGGCGCACAGTGGAAAACCAGTCAGTGTGCTGACAGAAACTAAAGGCTCCACTGGTGCAAGGCACAAAGAATGATGCAAATTGCAAAGGCAGTCCTCTACACAGCCTTTTGGCATCTAACCAATGCACACAAGGAGCACCAACTGACTTGTACGACACACAAGTCAGTCATTTTACTTCCTTATTGTTTCACGCTTTATTCTGTGCGTGCATCTTAAAACGAGAGTTTAGAGCATTAATAGAGTAGATGATGTTGAAACAGTCTCAGCAGTTGGTAATGCCCAACTCTTTAAAACTTTCCAATATCTGATCCCTACTGATAGAAAAATTCAGTGATACATACATATTTGATGAGGTAAAACTAAAAAGATTTTTACAAGTGTCTCTTGGGTTTTTTCTGTATCATATACAGGGTTTTCAAAGCAATTTTCACCGTATTTTTTGCCTGTTTTTTGGATTTGTTAACATTAGCAAAGGAATGTGTTCATAATAACGTGGTGAAAATATTCCTAGCATATTTCTTATCAAAGTATACTTTAATATCTTGTTTATTCACTACAGATACACTGCTAAATTACAGAAGACATTTTTAATGAAAAATGTTAAGTAACAGAGAGAAATATACCCCGCTCCCATTTTTTTTTCTACAGATTAACTTTTGAATAACAGAAAACCTTTTTTTTTTTTGCCTGTGAGCATGATGATTATGGGTAACAGTGTTTTGAATTAAGTTATGAATTGCAATACTCTAAATTTCTGAGCTGCACCTGACGTGATAAGATGCAGCTCAAATAATCATGATAAAAACTGTGATAACTGTTTCACATGTCAACAATGCTCAGTTTAAAAGCCTTCCACCACTGATGTAGAGTGATGATGATCAAGTCGGTGGCGGCAATGCACCTGTTAGCTGGTTGCCAACCGTCAATCAAATCTAAAAGAAGAAGAAGAAGAAGAAGAAGAAGAAGGAGGAGCAGAAGAAGTCATTCGGACACTTTTAAATGTAACATGTTCACAAACGTGTCTTTTAATGCACAACAATAAATGCTCAGATCAAACAACATACATTCTTTAAATTATTGCTTTTTATGTCAGAAAGCTGACGGGCTGAAAGCTCAGTCACTTTTGTTGTCTGTCAGATTCATGTTGTCCACACAGTTTTATAAAAATCAAACACACAAGCTTTTAGTATTTCATAGAAGAAAGGGGGCTCTACATGCTGTACGCGTCCAGACTCAGTCGAGAGGCTACTTCATAATAGTGAGAGGTTAAAGTGTCCTTCTCCTGTGTTTCTGTATTCACGTTTGGATAATGATTTCTGTATGAAATTCTGGCAAATGCCACTGCACGTCGGTGCATTAGCATATCATCAGTTGTAATTTAACTTCAAAACTCTGTATCCCAAGTCATCAAAATGACAAATAAAAACCCTAAAATATTGTGAGCGTAATAGCTATCATGACACACTTTTGCCTTCTGCACTGTCCGTCATTTGACTTCCAGCCAAATAAAAAAAACCATTAGCTTTCAAACCAGACCATCAATCACGGAGCAGCTCATTCTGGCCTCACAAAGTCACCCGTTGACCTTGGCCTCAACCCTAAGCACAGCCTCGCAAACATACCTTACTCTCAGCTGTTATCGGGCTCGTTTTATTATTAACTTGTGCAGCATCTATTTACTGTTGTTAGCTATAAGCCTAGTTCAATGCCATGTAATGTCAGAGTCCTGGGCATGGGGGCAGTAATGAGTTCCCTGAGTTAATCTGAGCCCATGCATTACTAATTATGAGGAGTGGGTTAAAGTTAAGACGTTCTGGTATGTTCTACAGGTTCAGTAGAGCCCATGCTTTGTTATTTAGAATATGTAAGAGATGTAAACATAATAGCTATACAATGCCAAGCTAAGCAGGCTGAACTCAGCGTGTTCATGGTTCACATTTTTCACAGGAAGAACTGCCATCCGCCCCACAGCCGGGAACTCATGGGATCAAGCCCCAGCCGGGTCATACCAAGGGCCATATAAAAACGGTACTTCCCACCCTCTAGCTTGGTGCTCAGCATAATAGAATGGGGGAATGAAAAACTGTAACCCACGGACAACAGATGCAAATTAACCACTGGCTACAATCTGGCAAGTTTACATTGACTGATATCAGTGTTCATCAGCTTTCACTGTCCTTAAAAACAGCAATTTATAATTTACAATATACAAAAAACAAATTGTCAATACTATAACTACACTATATGTAAAATGAATAAAAGTGGCTAATTTTATTTTATGATGAGAAAAGGCTGTGTTGTGAAAAAAAATGATACTTGGCTTTTGACTGGCAGAGTGGAAAGCAGGAGTGCATCACCTGCATTTTGAAAGAGGTCTATTGCAAGAAAAAGGGTCATCTTTTTCCCACAATATTCTCATTTATAGAGATATACTAGTGCAAACATCAGGTTCTTTCAAAGTGGAAACAGCTGTTGAACTCCGTGAAACACCCCAGTGATTTATTGCTGCCACCGGCTTTCAAGAAGAACGAACAACTAAACAGCTCGCTTCAGCCAGCGCCATCTTGAACCCGTCTCAGCTATCAAAGCACACCCAGTAATGGTCAAGAGGCAGGTTGGGGTAATGAGACAAAAGTTGCAAATATATTGGGGGGAAAAAACTGATGAAAAAAAATCACTCAGGTGTTTTACCATTCATCATTTCAAGGCATGATTATGTATGCAGCTCCATGCAGATGCTTTTGGCCAAAAAACAGCTGAAATTGACTCTTCGTTATTTGTAAACTCATTATTCTGGTTTAAAAAAACAACAACACAAGTTCCACAGGAAAGCTCATTTGCTTTTAGACTGTTACTAAACCACAGCTGGATCATATCACATTCAATAAAGATGTCTGAAAATAATCACAGTGGACTTTGTCAAAATTTCAAATAAAGTCTTTCTAAGATGGGTAAAGACTCATCACTGTAAAATCCAATTAGTTATCCTTACTACGAAAACCCATGGAAACTAAATGATTTGAAAAAGCTAAGTAGAATATGCACTGTAAACTGTAAGAACAAATGCTTGTTTACAACATAAAATTTCTACTTCAGTCATTTTTCTTTCACAGCAATTTGTCTGTACGCTTTTTACGAGGAGGGTTAACTCCTTGGATTTTACAGCGCTGGCAGTACACACATCTCAGGACTGAAGAACCCCGTCTGGGCATAAGCGGTGCTACGTGAATATACAACTGTGAGAAAAATTAAACATTTAGCATGTAATCTATTACACTCTCATAACGCAGCAATAAGCCTGCAGCTGAGCATGCCGACAACATCTTAAAGCTAAAATGTTTTCAACAAACGTTAAAAATCATTCACAAATTATTTACACCGGCACTGCCACTGTTTACTGAGTTCATCCTTGATTAGTCCATATCTTCTCCAACCCTCTGGCTCCTCCTCCCATCAGTAGGACCTCCTGATCTCATAGGGCGACCAGGAGCTCACCCCGTCCTCCTTAGCCCAGGAGGAGTGAGGGTCCGCAACGGAGGGCAGGCTGCTGTGGCCCTCGGCAGCCTCCTCCGTCACCATCTTGGACACGAGGTCGCTGACGGGGCTGCTCATGTAGGGGGGGCAGGGGAAGGAGGAAGGGGTGGGGTAAGTGCTGCTGGTGGTCAAAGGGTGGTAGTGGGCGTCCTCCAGTGGGTGCAGGGTGGTGTAAGGCTGACTGCTGGACACGGGCACCATGGACGAGCCCCGGCTGGGTGAGCGGTACTGGGAGGGGCTTCCTGAGGGCTCTGGGCTCGGCATGGAGGGCGGGACGGCGACGGAGGTCAGGCTGTCTGGACATAGACCCTCCACCTGGGACACGGGCTCCGACTGCTCCCACGTGTCTCTCTGAAGCAGGAAGACACAATTCATTCACTTACCTCCTCCTCAGAGGTTCATGACTTTTCACGTGTTCACTTCCTTTCCTGATTTTCAGCGTTTGTCAGATTAACTCTTAAAAGAGCTACATATAGTTTTTCTACTTAAAAATTTTAAAAATATATACTTATAATCACTGGTGAAAAACAACAGTTATGATATAACAAAGATACAAATGCATTGCATTACAGAAATCTATTCTTTCCTGCAGTATCAGTGTTTTGCCAATAGTCTTGACTGTCTCATAGACAGATTCACGTTTTGTTTTGTTTTTGTCCAAAATGCTGCCACCTGCTGTTCATACGTAGAATTAATCCAGAGTTAACATAAGACATTTCAGGGGGCATACAGTAGTGGAAATTTTACTGTACTTGGTATATCAGTTTATTTCAACGCCTATGCACTTATGGAGGTATTTAATACCCCATAAATTTCTACAAAATTATCAACTCATACAGAGACTATGGTCTCCATCATTAATTATGTATTTACAGGACAAAATATGGGCAGCTACCTCTGAAAAAATAAAGATCTGTTCAAAATAAATAAATATTTGCAAAAAAAAAAAAAAAACTGAAATAGGCTTATCTTTCGATATCAAATCTCCATTCAAATGATTAAATTTTTGCAAAAAATTAAAAAGATCATTCCCCTTGTCAGTAAAATGATCCAAAATGCTGCGCTAACCTGCTACCCTCCATCCCCATAAAGACTGCAAAGATAGTTTCCACAGGACAGCTTGGTATATCAATGAGAGAATAGGAGCAAATGTACATGAAAAATCATGAAAATTTGAGGGGAAAAAAGTTGCAAATGGTGAAGAAAATTTGACAAATTTATGAGCATAAATTTGTGTGGGAAGAATGCAGCAGTTTTATTACAAAACATGGCAAATTTATGGGAAAAAAAATTACTAAATTTACTACAACAGTAATAAATTTGCCGGGACAACGTTGAAAATTTATTTTTTAAAAAGTTATAACTTTCCAAGAAAAATGTTTAAGTTTACATGAAAAAGCTCACTTATTGGTGAGAAAATTGGATGTGTATGAGAGAAACAAAAAGTCAAAGCCCCAAGAGGTTAGGCCAACTTGTGTCTTTTATTCAACTCAAACTGTCATGACATATTCTTGATATTGAAGTCTGCTGCTAAATGAGCTCCTCAGTGTGTTCAGTATGTCCTGCATAGGGTGGAACTCGGACTCCAGCAGAGATGACAGTTTAGCCACCATCCTTCTCTCTCCTATCTCTTCCACTGGGTCAAGGCGTTGCCCCAGGACAGAGCTAGCTTTCTTGATCAGTTTGTTCAGTCTCTTCCTATAGGCTGCTGTAATGCCGTTGCCCCAGCAGACCACTCCAAAGTGATGGCTGATGCCACCACCGAATCGTAGAAGGTCTTCAGGAGCACCCCTTGTACACCAAAAGACCTAATCCTCCTCAGTAGAAACAGCCTGCGCTGTCCCTTCTTGTAGAGTGTGTCAGTATTGTGTGACCAGTCTAGTTTATTGTTCAGATGAACACCCAGGTACTTGTAGGATGTCACCATCTCAATGTCTGTTCCCTGGATGTTCACTGGTGCTGTGAGGGGTTGTCCTCGCCTGCGGCAGTCCACCACCAGCTCCTTAGTTTTCCTCGCGTTGATCTGGAGGCAGCTCCGATGGCACCAGTCCACGAAGTCCTGGATAAGTCCTCTGTACTCAGCTTCATCTCCGTTGGAGATGAGGCCGACGATCGCAGAGTCGTCAGAGAACTTCTGTAGATGGCAGTGTGTTGTGTTATGTGAGAAGTCCGCAGTATAAAGGGTGAACAGGAAGAGAGCCAAAACCGTTCCCTGGGGGGGCCCCCATGCTGCCGATGATCGTATCTGACACACAATCCCGGGTTCTCACAAACTGTGGCCGGTTAGTGAGGTAGTCCAGGATCTATGATGACAGGTGCTGGTCCACCCCTGCGCACGGCAGCTTGTCCTTCAGGATCATCGGTTGAATGGTGTTGAAAGCACTGGAGAAATCAAAGAACATGACCCTCACTGCATTCCCGGGCTTCTCCAGGTGGGACAGGGAACAGTGAAGGAGGAAGATCACCGCATCCTCCACCCCAATGCCATGCTGGTAGGCGAACTGGAGTGGATCCATCGCTGGCCTCACCAGGGGGCGGAGGCGAGCAAGGAACAGTCTCTCCAGGGTCTTCATCATGTGAGATGTCAGGGCCACTGGTCTGTAGCTGTTCAGGTCTTTGGGGTGGGAAGTCTTTGGTACAGGTACCACACAAGATGTTTTCCACAACTGTGGTACCCTCCCCAGCTTCAGGCTCAGGTTGAAGATGTGCTCCACAATCCCACACAGCTGGTCTGCGCAGGACTTGAGGAGCTTCGCGCTGATGCTGTTTGGTCCCGAGGCCTTCCTCGCCTTGATCTTCCTCAGCTCCGTCCTCATCTGGGTCTTAGTGAGGGTCAGGTTGGGGGGCTGTGTGCTGGGAGTGGGGGGGGTGTTGGTGGAGTGGGGTGTGGACAGCAGGTCTCGATGACTTTAGAGGCAGCAGTGGTTGTTGTGCAGTCGGGGGGGAGGGCGGTTGGTCAAACCTATTAAAAAACAGGTTCAGATTGTTCGCCCACTCCCTGCCCCCCGTGGCCTGGGAGGAGGTATTCTGGAGCCCAGAGATGGTTTTAAGGTTTCTCCAGACCCCGCTGATGTCGCTCTGTTGTCCTCCATCTTCTTCCTGAAGCCGTCCTTGCCTTAAATACATAATTGTTTTTCCTTTCCCCTTGTTTGTCTCATCAATAAGGATATTTTGTTGTTTAGAGAAAAAAAAATGCTAGTGCATTTCAATAAATTAGTGTTTGGAAAAAAATGTTTTTTGCAAAATGATTAAGAAACTTTCTCAATATCCATTACACAGAATGAAACATTTCAGACTGTTCTCATTTAATATTGATAATCCTGGTTATAGTTTTTGAAATTTTGATATTTTTACCTGCTATCGCACACTGGTGTGTAAATATAACTACATTAAATCCAGAAAATCTTTTACTCCAGCTCTTTTCTTCGTGCTCCTAATTTTATCCTTGTGCTTCTGTATTTTTATATATCTATACCTGGGATGAGGTGCACCTTGTGTGTGTTGTAACGGTGCCATCAGTGTCATAGCTGTGTAAACAAACACAGCATTTCAAAACCTTGCGTGCATGGACTGACACAATACTTAGCTATCCTATGGTGCTATGCCACATGCACCAAGGCATCAGCACCTGTAGTGCTTTCATTACTGGCTGGAAAATATGCCAGGTGTAGTTTTTCCAGTGTTCCTACCAGGAACAGTGTTTTTGCAAGTCCACTCAGGCTACGGTGGAAATCTTAGTTTCTTACTTATGTCTTTTATGAAAGTCAATCTTGCTTTAAGTGCATCCCCATTTGTGTAAAGGGGTCACTGACTGAAAAAAATGGTTTGTTTGTAGGTTTAACTGTATGAAATGTGTCTCTTGGTGACGTAATTATCGAAAAAAAATATCAAAACAGTCACTTCTCAAAAAACACATAACCTTTATCCCATTTTTCTCTCAAAGAAACGTTTTTTTTTTTAATCTACTGGGGTTATTACCTCTGCCAAGGGAGGAGGTAATGTTTTCAGTGGTGTTGGTTGGGTTGTCTGTTACCAACATTACGCAAAAGGTTATGAACAGATTTTGATGAAATTTTCAGGAAAGGTGTGTAATGGCATGGGAACAGACGATTAGATTTTGGTGATGATCTGAGAGTGCACACCTCCACCAAGGGCTTTGTTTGTATTTGTGTAGCAGGATTACACTAAAACTACTGGATGGATGTGGGTGAACTTTTCACCACAGGTGGTGCTTGAGCTACAGAGGAACCCATTACACTTTGGTGATGATCTAAGAATGCATACCTCCACCAAGGCTCTTATCTTCTCGGTGTGTTAGCAACAATGCTCCAAAACTAATGGACAGACTTTGATGCAGTTTTCACCAGAAGTGGCTCTAGGCCTGCACACAAACCCATTACATTTTGGAGGTGATCCATGAGGGACGGAAGGAGCCTTGGCAGAGGTATGCGCTCTTTGAGTGCTTTTCTAGTTCCTTTTTGTCAAGAAATGGGAAACATCACTAAAAGGTAATCCCTAGCCTTGATACCTGCCCACTGCTCTATCATTGGCCCACCTAGCTCTCTGTCATGTAGATGGAAGGATAGCTAAAGGTAGCAGCCTCTGAACTAACAGTATTAGTCCCTAACACTGGTACTAGGAGGCTCGGACTAAGCACAGCTTATATTGTTATTTTCTTCAGATCTTAGTCACCTTAATAGCCATCCCTGTTACCACCCGATTCGCTAAACCACAGTCAATAATATATCTTGCGTCAGTCTGGCTTATTTTTTTTTTTAATATTCACTGTGATTCTACAGTGAACTGTTGGCACTGGCCTGCTGGATGGTCCACGATGGTTGCCGTGACCAACTCAGGCTGGGATTTGAGGCTGCTGGCTGGAGCTGGCGGTTTGGCCACTTGTTCATTTGTGTTTCTGTGCTGCTTGTGCTCTAGGGACCGGTCATGTCCTGTTGGCCACTGGGACCACACGCCCCCGTTAACCAGCGACGCTTTGTTCCATTCAGTCTTTGAGACGAACGTTCACGTCTTGGGGGTGGCGGGTCGGAGCGGCCACTGGCCCGGATCCTTTCTGAATCTAGCGGAGAACCTCTTACAACGTTCCTTACATTTGTTGGTGACTGAGAAAAGTCTCTTATCTTTTGACAAGATGTAGAGTTTTGTTCTCATGGAAATACACACATTATTTTTAATATATTGGTGAGTTGCAAAATACGTGCCAGTGTGAAGACCTACTCCACATGAAAAAATAATAACTGAAATCTTCAGAAGACCCCGATTAAATATCATGCTTCGACAAAGCTGCAGAAAATTCACCTAAACAGCCACAGCTTGAGCTCAAATGCAGGTGTGCATCTGGGCAGTGTGGGACCCTGTGAGAATTAAACCAACTGATTGCTAGATGCACCAGTGAAGGCATGTTATCATCAGCAGTTGAGTCAGTTGCCTTCACACAGTTCGCTCGCTCACTATCCATTTAACGTCTTTAGCACTAAAGCTGTGGCAGATGCTGCGCGACAGGCTCGCTGTGCTGTCCTCCATCGTTCCTTCTCATGGGCATCTCTGACACCGAGATTTAACTCCCTCAGATTTTGCGTAATAAGTTCTTTCCACGTTTTACATGGTCGGCCTCTCTTTTTTGTGCCTCCCACTTGGAGGTGCAGAAGTTTTCCTGCCCAGGTGTTGCTGTGTTCTACATGGCCAAACCACTGAAGTCATCTGTATCTTCCAGTCACAATCACTGCACCCAAGTCAATGACAAGGGCTATTGATTAGCAAAATACCAGTGACGACTAAAGAATGTGGGTCAGTCTTGAAGAAAAACTTTTTTTTCCTGATAGGGTATTCCAAAAATGGATTCTGAGCTCCAAATTTGAGGGACTGGATCATGTGTTGTCTGCCACAGCAGAAATTTGACTGTGCATAAAAGTTTTCTGTGTCTCACTGCTCATAGGATTAATCCATGTTATAGAGGTAATAAAACATGGACAGTTTTCATGTTCCACACACATGATCAGCAAAGCCAAACAATACAGTATGTGTGCAAGATAATCTAAGTACACGTTTAAAAGTAACATTAAAATTACATTCCCAAATAAGTCATTACTTTAATCATGCTGTAAATGGTGGATTTAGTAGCTTTATATTAGCTAATAGCTACATCTGGTACAAAGCATCTCTCAGCTTTATGTGATTAATGCCCTTTGTGCGCAGTCCCTGAAAGACATAGACAAACTAAAACAGCTTATTTACTTTTGAAAAGAAGTAACTAGTAACTGTAATTAGTTACAACTTTTGAATAACTTGAAAAACCCTGGATTTTCCACAGTATCCCAAACATTTTAGAATGCAGGTAGTAGTTTTCAATTCATTTCAGCTATTAACACTAGGCGGCAGTACTGTGTGAAAAATGGCCTGGGCAGCTCACGTTAAACACTGCTGAGGCCATTGGCAATCATGACTCACCCTGTAGGTTGAACAGTGGTATTACAGTTGGGACCAGCCCTAACTGTTTATTTAGTACACGTCTCTGTAATGCAATACATTGGCAAGTTTGGTATAACGTCACTGCTCTTGTTTCTAAACATTCTATTCATAATTACAAGCAATTTTTGAATATTTTAATTTAGAACAGCAATTACAAATAGCTCTTTTAAAGATAAGAAACATTATACTTTTCTTCCCACACATTAGTATGAAATTGTGGGTATCTGAATCAATCGCCGTCATCAGTGAAAGGCTGACTTGGAATCTTACCAGAAATAAATGTGAGGACTCGCTGCTGAAAGGTGGCAGCAGAGATGAGAGGGCAGACGAGGGCAGGAAGGAACCTCCCGAGCTGGAGAAGGTGGCGGCGCTGCGGTAGTCCCCAAACGTTTCTGGGTAGTAGCTGTCGATCAGGGAGGAGTAGGTGGCCATGGTGGAGGGCTCGCAGCCCAAGGGCTTACCCCCGAGGGTGGTGGAGTAGACATCAGGGGAGAACTGCTTGGCAGAGGGGCAGAAGTCGGAGTCGGAGATGAAGGGACGTCTCATGCCATAGTATCCAGGCAGCATGTGAGACCCTGAGGAGGGACAACAGATCTCATTGTTGTCATGGGAACAGTAACAGTGGAGCAAACTGTGGAGGACGATTGAGGAGTCTCACCTGGCATCTGGACAAATGACGGCGGGGTGGTCGCTCCTCCCTATGAAGGAGACACAAGGCTTTAGAGTTCTCTCTAAGTCAGCGTTATCTGTGACTTTTCTTAATCACAGAAGATCACACAAAACAAAGTGAACACGTGCTGACATCAGTGACGTGTGGGTCAGGGGAGGCAGGTGAGGCTGAAAATCACAGTCAGAGGCTGCACAGTACTGTTGCCTGAAGAGGGGGCGTGCTTGAGTACCATAAGCACTTTTTTTAACAATCACAGTGATTTTTGTCCAGAAGGACAGGCAAATTTGCTTCATTTACAAGTAAAGGTAAGACCATGCATGCATAGTAGTTGCAAATACTACTAATAATGTGTGTAAATTGTGGAGCTGCAACACAGAGAGAGATGAAGCTCTCTGAACCACTATAATTTAATTATTTTTTGGGCCAAAAACAAAGTATAATGAATTTTGTGGCCAAAAAAGTTGTTTGTAAAATAACTTAATATATTGTACTTGTGTAACCGAGGGTCTTTGCACGTTGTCTATACTCAAGAGAGTTATAAAGTGAAAGCATGGACTTTTACACTGCCTTTTCTGTGTACTCCATTAAGAGGTAATTCAATAAAATATCGTACACTTGTTGTGTAAATTTTTTTTTTTTAACAAAATCCGATATGTAAATCTTACCCTGAAAGCATCACAGCCTCACCAGAAATGAAACTCACTGCACGTCACTGGCTGATATCTGGTCAAGGCCAGGTGTGAGAATCTTCTCATAAATTTGATGCTTCTTTCTGGTAAATTTTCCATTTTTAACATAACTTTGCACAGTCTTTTGTGGATTTTTGAGTTGTTTTCATATAAATTTACAAAGTTTTATATAAATGTGAGACCATTTGATATAAATTAGATGAAAATTGAGTTTTTTAATAAACATTTTGTCATACATTTGTAATATATTTCTTGCAATTTTGCCACTTTTGACTTTATTCTTGGTAAATTTGACATTTTTTCTTGTATATTTTTGAGGATAGTGGAAAGCTTATAGCTATTCTCACTTTTTTTTTCTTGTCAATTTACAATTTGCAACTTTTTTTGCAGATTTGTGACTTTTTCATGTAAATTTGTTGCTTTGTCTCAAAAAAAACCAAACTGAGACACAATGTATTCTGTATGAATACCACCAAACAGCTGAAGGTCATACAACAGAAGTAAAATTAATTTACAAATCAGTGTGTTTACCCCATGAACACCCAAACTTTAACTGTTGTTTTCTGTTTACAGTTTTAGACAGTCACTTCTTGAAGCTGACAGAGACAACATTCTGACCTCCCAGGCAGTAAGTGTCACACTAAGGCGGGATTTATGCACCCGCATCACGTTGAGGCCATTACTGACATCTGTCACCGGCACAGCCATCAGCAATTTTTTCTTGTATGTTGGATGAAATGTGTTGTTCCATTGCCAAAATGGGTTTCAGATGATGTCTAGAGCAGTTTGTGTTCATTGTGTGTTTGTGTTTATGAAATAGCAATGGACAAGAGCAGATTGTGATGGAGTTGAAGCTAATAAATGTTAAGAAAGAGCAACTTTTCATACAGTTTTTGCACAGAGAAAAAGAGAAATCGGAGAAAATGGTGCATGCGACCACCGCTGCTGCTGTTATTTGACAATCTGTGTAACTACTGGGATTATGACGAGCCACAAAATGTTCTGTATATGCTTACTTCCTCAATATTCTTTTGAATTTGGACCGTTGTTTAAGAAGAAGTCAACTTTATTGTCATTCAGTCAATCATGTACAGTAGAACAAAATTATGTTTCTCCTATCTACAATGTCAATCACATCTAGAATCAGGAGGGGTCGCTGCCATGCAAGGCGCTGCCACAAACAACTTCTCCTTCCCCCATTCTATTTTTGCTGAGCACCAAGCTAGAAGGTGGGAAGTACCATTTTTATATGGTCTTTGGTATGACCCGGCCAGGGCTTGAACCCACAACCTCCCAGTTGTGGGGCGGATGCTCTCTCAACTAGGCCACCACTCCGACTTGCTTTGGAAGTTGTGCCACCGCAGAGCAGACCAGCGACAAGAACCACAAAAATGTGAAGGAGGAGACAAAGCGGACCAATCACAGCTCTTACAACCTGTACCGCTGGGTGACGCAATAGGAACACACGACGCTGCTGTGTCATTACTGTTGCGTCGACGCCATCGCAACTGCATTGCGTCAGCGCGGGTGGATAAATCCAGCTTTACTCTTGCCCCAACTGGTTGGTAGAGACACGTGAAATCAACCCAGTTATGCTATTGGCTGTGACATTCTTACCAGCCATAGATATACACTCACCGGCCACTTTATTAGGTACACCTGTCCAACTGCTCGTTAACACTTAATTTCTAATCAGCCAATCACATGGCGGCAACTCAGTGCATTTAGGCATGTAGACATGGTCAAGACAATCTCCTGCAGTTCAAACCGAGCATCAGTATGGGGAAGAAAGGTGATTTGAGTGACTTTGAACGTGGCATGGTTGTTGGTGCCAGAAGGGCTGGTCTGAGTATTTCAGAAACTGCTGATCTACTGGGATTTTCACGCACAACCATCTCTAGGGTTTACAGAGAATGGTCCGAAAAAGAAAAAATATCCAGTGAGCGGCAGTTCTGTGGGCGGAAATGCCTTGTTGATGCCAGAGGTCAGACGAGAATGGCCAGACTGGTTCGAGCTGATAGAAAGGCAACAGTGACTCAAATAACCACCCGTTACAACCAAGGTAGGCAGAAGAGCATCTCTGAACGCACAGTACGTCGAACTTTGAGGCAGATGGGCTACAGCAGCAGAAGACCACGCCGGGTGCCACTCCTTTCAGCTAAGAACAGGAAACTGAGGCTACAATTTGCACAAGCTCATCGAAATTGGACAATAGAAGATTGGAAAAACGTTGCCTGGTCTGATGAGTCTCGATTTCTGCTGCGACATTCGGATGGTAGGGTCAGAATTTGGCGTCAACAACATGAAAGCATGTATCCATCCTGCCTTGTATCAATGGTTCAGGCTGGTGGTGGTGGTGTAATGGTGTGGGGAATATTTTCTTGGCACTCTTTGGGCCCCTTGGTACCAATTGAGCATCGTTGCAACGCTACAGCCTACCTGAGTATTGTTGCTGACCATGTCCATCCCTTTATGACCACAATGTACCCAACTTCTGATGGCTACTTTCAGCAGGATAATGCGCCATGTCATAAAGCTGGAATCATCTCAGACTGGTTTCTTGAACATGACAATGAGTTCACTGTACTCAAATGGCCTCCACAGTCACCAGATCTCAATCCAATAGAGCATCTTTGGGATGTGGTGGAACGGGAGATTCGCATCATGGATGTGCAGCCGACAAATCTGCGCCAGCTGTGTGATGCCATCATGTCAATATGGACCAAACTCTCTGAGGAATGCTTCCAGCACCTTGTTGAATCTATGCCACGAAGAATTGAGGCAGTTCTGAAGGCAAAAGGGGGTCCAACCCGTTACTAGCATGGTGTACCTAATAAAGTGGCCGGTGAGTGTATATAAACACTAGATAGGACATGGCTAACCACTAGGCTAGTCTTGTTTCATTTACACAGCTTATTTATATAATTACAATAACTACAACAAACAACTGTTTGTGTATCCTTTTATCACAAAGCTGTAGGTGCTGTCAACCATTATTATTACCTACAGAATAGCGTGCCTCTGTTTGCCATGAAAATGTTAGAAATATCCTATTTAGTATTCATATATACTGTATATCTATGTTACTGGCCACCAGAGTCTCATCATCAAACTGCTCAGATGTAAATATAATTATTTCAGACCCGTAAAATATTTTTTAAAAAGTATTTTTTCATCAATATATTATTATTTGAAGAACATAAAAACGTTAAATTTTTTTTGAGGGTTTTACTAAAAGAGCTGCTTAGACCTGTTGTATATGTTTTTAAATCTTGTATAATCTCCTACTTGTATAATCTTCACAAATGTAACCTTGGATCATCCACCGGCTTTCGAAGAGACCGTGAAGGCTATCTCCCAGCTCTCTAGTGGCAAGGCGGCCGGTTCCGACACTATTCCGGCTGAAATCTTTAAGGATGGCAGTACAACCCTTGCGAGAAAGCTCCACCAGCTGTTCCTGCTCAGATGGGAACGGGAGCGGGTTCTACAGGATTTCAAAGACGCCTCCATTATCCATCTACATAAAAAGAAGGGAAACCATCACATTTGCGAAAACCACCGTGGTATCTCCTTGCTTGTCATTGCCGGCAAGATTCTTGCAAGAATAATGCTTAATCGCCTCACGTGTCACCTTTAGCAGGAAGATCTTCTGCCTGAGAGCCAGTGCAGCTTCCGAAGAGGACGTGGCACCATTGACATGGTATGTGCAGCAAGACAGTTGCAGGAGAAATGCCAGGAGCAAAACCGTGCCTTGTACTTGACGTACGTCGACCTAGCAATGGCTTTCAACTCTGTGAACAGGGAAGGCCTTTGGAAAATCATGGCCAAATTTTGCTGCCCTCGTAAGTTCATTTCCCTAGTTCGTCAATTCCATGATGGCATGCAGATACGTGTTCAGGACAGAGGCGACACCTTTATGCCCTTCCCTATCTCAAATGGGGTCAAACAGGGATGTGTCTTGGCACCTACACTGTTCAATATGGTGTTTTCTGCAATGCTGTATGACGCATATCGTGATGGTAACATTGGTATTGATTTCAACTTTCACTTCGATAGAAGGCTATTCAACCTGAGAAGGTTCCAAGCAAAGACCAAAGTGTCATTGGATACTATTCAAGAAGTTCCTTTTTGCTGATGACTGTGCACTGAATGTGAGTACTGCCGCAGACATGCAGCAAAGTGTTGACAAGTTTTCAACTGCCTGTACCAACTTTTGCCTGACCATCAATGCACAGAAGACCGAAGTACTACACCAGGCTGTCTCCAATCAGCCCCACATCAAGCCAACTATTACAATCAAAGATGAGTGGCTCAAAGTGGTAGATAGATTTACCTACCTTTGAAGTACACTGTCCCACAATGTAAACATTGACATTGAAGTGAACACTAGGTTAGCAAAAGCAAGCGCAGCTTTTGGTAGACTCCGTGCCAGTGTATGGGATAAAAGGGGAATCACCTTACCCACCAAGCTGAAAGTATACAATGCTATTATTCTGCCTATGCTACTGTATGCGTGTGAAACATGGACTGTGTACCGACGCCATGCAAGGAAGCTTAACCATTTTCACACAAAGTGTTTAAGGAAAGTGTTTAAGATCAAGTGGCATGACAAGATCCCAGATACGGAGGTTCTGGCCCGAGCCGGTCTTTCTAGGATATATACCATCCTGATGTAGTCCCAGCTGGGCTGGGCTGGCCATCTTGTTCGCATGCAGGACCATCGACTTCCAAAGAGGCTTTTTTATGGTGAGCTGCAGGCAGGAAAGCAGTCCCAAGGTGGTCAAAAGAAACACTTCAAAGACACCTTGAAAGTTTCCCTCAAATCTTTTGGTATAAATCCTGATTCGTGGGAACAGCTTGCCACAGAATGCTCTTCATGGCATCTAGCAGTATCCAGCGGTGCGAAAAACTCCGAAGTCAACAGAACCCCTGCAGCCGTTCAAAAGAGGGTGGCAAGAAAGGCTAGCGAGAGTACTCCCCACGATGGCTCCTCCAGCATCTTCTGTCCTGTTTGTAAGAGGTCCTTCCACGCCCACATTGGCTTAATAAGTCATATGCAGATTTAAAAGAGACGGTGAAAGTGGTCTTCGTCGATCACGACGGACGACATTGAGTTGAATCTTCTACTGTTTATTAGAGTAAGAGGATAAAAATGGATCTTAATGCATGCTCACTCTATGGACATAAATGAAGTTACCCTGCAGCTACAGCTAGACACTGATGCAAGTTTTGTTATTTTAGTTGTCTACCAAAACATATTCAAGATACAGTTATACGTATAATCAATACAGGCTTGAAGTGCAGACTCTCAGCTTTAATTTGAGGGTATTCACATTCAAATTGGAGTTAGAGTTTAGGATTTACAACCATTGTTATACAAAATTTCTTCATTTCAAAAGTAATTGGACAAATTAACATTATCATAAATAAAATGTACATTTTTAATACTCTTTTGAAAATCCTTTGCAGGCAATTACTGCCTAAAATCTGGAACCTACAGACATCACCAAATGCTGGATTTCTTCCTTTGTGATGCTTTGCCAGGCCTTTACTGCAGCTGTCTTCAACTGTTGCTTGTTTGTGGGTCTTTCTGCCTTAAGTTTTGTCTTAAGCAAGTCAAATACATGCTCAATCAGGTTGAGATCTGGCGACTGACTTGGCCATTGCAAAATATTCTACTTCTTTGCCTTAAAAGACTCCTGGGTTGCATTCACAGTATGTTTTGGGTCATTGCCCATCTGTACTGTGAAGCGTCATCCAATCAACTTTGCTGCATTTGGCCTAATCTAAGCACACAGTATATCTCTATACACTTCAAAATTCATCTGGCTGCTTCTGTCTTCTGTCACATCACTAAACACTAGTGAGCCAGTGCCACTGGAAGCCATGCTTGCCCAAGTATCACGCTGCCTCCAGCCCTCCACAATGTTTTACAGAAGATGTGGTGTGCTTTGGATCATGAGCCATTCCAGGCCTTCTCCATACTTTCTGCTTCCCATCATTCTTGTAGGGGTTGATCTTGGTTTCATCTGTCCAAAGAATCCTGTTCCAAAACTGGGCTGGCTTCTTTAGATGTGTTTTTTTTTTCTTTTTTTTTGGCAAAGACTAATCTGGCCTTTCTGTTTTTGAGGCTGATTAATGGTTTGCACTTTGTGGTGAATCCTCAGTATTTGCTCTCATGAAGTCTTCTCTTTATGGTAGACTTACAGTAGATATCGATACACCTACTTCATGGAGAGTGTTCTTCACTTGGGTGAATGTTATGAAGGGGTTTTTCTTCACCATGGAAAGGATCCTGCTATCATCTACCACTGTCCTTCTGTAGACGTCCAGGCCTTTTTGAGTTCCAGAGCTCAGAAGTACACTGTTTGTTTTTTTTTTCTCAGAATGTACCAAATTGTTGATTTGCTGCTCCTAGCATTGTCACTAACTCTCTGGTGGATTTCTTCTTTTTTCAGCCGAAGGATGGTCTGTTTCACTTCCATTGAGATTTTGATTGATTATTTATTTACGTGTCTTGCACCAATGGTGCCCAGCCCTTATGGGCTTACAAGACAATATAACACTAATAACATTGATGGCCACAAATCCACATATACAGTTAATCAAATTTGAAAAGAAAAAGAAAGATACACTCCGTGACATTAATTAACACATCATATAAAAGAAACATCTAAGTTGGATACAGAGTAGACTGCCTCGGTTGCCATGCCTCTTCTATAAATCTTGCCAGAGCAAAAGTCTCAACATTAAACAGCCAGCTCAGCGTATCAGCACCAGACAACCAAAACAAGTCAGGGTTCTTCACTTGGATCTTTTCATACAGATGGTTTCGAAAATCATTATACAAAGGACAATAAAATAGAAAATGAAATTCATCTTCAACTACCCCAAGATTACACAATACACATAAACATTGTTCTTCAGAGATACCTTTAAATCTATCAACCTCAATTGCCAGAGGTAAAGAGCCAGATCTCAACTGGGCACACAAAGACCTTTGCTTTCTCATCAGATTTAATTTTACATAAGGCTCTGTACAATAATCATCTTTGATTTGAGTGTAGCTTCTAAGCTTTGGTTTCAGACACATTTCTTTTTTCCACTGCTCTGTGTGGATCTTCATTAACTTTTGTTTTACAATGTTCATGTCAAACTGCAGATTATTCATGAAAATAAAATTCAAATCAGACAATGAAAAATAGCAGCCACCTCCTGTGACCAAGGGTAGTTATGTGTGTGATCCCAGAAAAAGACCTTCTTGGTAAGTCTTTCCTCTGGCAACTGCACAAGACGATTCCATAATCTGACCATTTCTCCCCTTTGTTTTACAATACATGTCAGCTCCTTCGACTGCATGTTGTGGGCTCACAGCAACAGCTTCCAAATGCAAATGCCATACCTGGAATCAACTCCAGACCTTTTATCTGCTTGATTGATGGTGGATTAATGAGGGAATAGCCCATGCAGCCCATGAAACAGCTTTTAAGTCAATTGTCCAATTACTTTTGAGCCCCTGAAATGATGAGATTTTGTATTAAAATGGTGGTAAATCCTAAACTGTAACTCCAATTTGGATGTGAATACCCTCGAATTAAAGCTGAGAGTCTACACTTTAAGACAATATTGATAGTATATCTGTATCTTGAATATGTTTTGGTGAACAACTAAAATAACAAAACTTTACCAAGTGTCCAAATATATATGGCCCTTACCTAACTGTATTTATTGATGGCTTTGATTTTCTATAGCTCATTGTTTAGACTTCCAATAAAATACCAATAAACAGACAATAGAACAGTTTTTTGGAGAAAGAAAGTAACAAAGGCAAGTAAATTAGCACCACCTGGATGCAGACCAACCTGAGGATCACAGTGGGTGAATTTGATGAGCAGTTGTCTAGGATGAGTAGCAATTTTTATGAAATCACATAAGTGCCCAGATCTCATGACCTTTGACCTGTCCCGAACTTTGAGCACAGCCTCAATGCTGACCCACCAGAGGTCCATTGTGTGTTAGTCTGGTGAGCATCGAGGTAATTGCCTAGGTAGAGTAGGGATTTTTCTGAAATGTGGATGGATGGATGGACAATGCATGCACTACCATGGCATTAGCCCAAACAAAAAACGCAAAACAGAACTAAAAGTGTCAAAAAAAGGACTCGGTCATGAGTAGTCCCACTGTTTTTGTTGATCACTTCAACAATTAATTTAGGCATGCTTGATGCGAGTGTTTCCAGGAGACTGGTGAGAACGTTGCCCCACGTGGTGAAGATGACTTCATGAAGGGCATCCACTTTCTGGAACTGATGTCCATTTTTGTAAACTTCCCTTGCCATCCATCCCCAAATGTTCTCAATGGGTTTAAATCAGGGGAAAATGCAGGATGATCCAAAAGGAGGATCCAACGGGCTGTCCGTGAAGACACAGGCTGATCCTCAACCCAAATTAAGGCACTTACTGATGCTGACTGCAGCCCAATAACCATAAGACGGCATCTACAATAGAAGGGCTTAAAGAACAAAACAAAACAAAAAAAAACATTTTTAAAGGCCACGTCTCCTCCCACGCCACAAACTTGCCCGTTTGGACTTTGCAAGGGAGCACAAAACATACTGTAGGACATTGAAAGGTGGAAGAAAGTTTTGTTCTCTAATGAGAAAAAAAAAATACCCTGGACAATCCTGATGGTTTCCAACCTTACTTGCATGGCAAGGAGATCCCACTGGAGATGTTTTCTACATGGTACAGTGGAGGAAGCTCCATCATGATCTGGGCTGCTTTTTTCCTTCAGTGGGACAATGGTGTTGCAGGTTGTGCAGGGGCATCAAATGGTGGCTGGCTATGTGGAGATGCTGCCCTCGCCTGAGGGCCCTCATCTGTACGGTAATGACTATCTGTCTTTCAACAGGACAACACTGCAGTTCACAACGCCCGCCTAATGAAGGACTTCTTCCGGGAGAATAGCGTCGCTCTTTTGGACCATCCTGTGTGCTCACATGATCTAAATCCATTGGGAACATTTGGAGATGGATGGCAAGGAAAGTTTAAAAAAACAGATGTTAGTGCCAGACCATGGGTGCCCTTCGTGAAGCTGTCTTCACCACATGGAGGAATGTTCTCACCAGCCTGGAAACACTCACAGGAAACACTCACATCCTGGAAACACTCACATCGAGCTTGTCTCAATTAATTTTTGATGTGATCAACAAGAACGGTGGGGATACTCACTACTGATTCCTTTTTTGACACTTTTAGTTCTAGCTTTTTGGGGGTGGGGGTTGGGGTGGGGGCTATAGTCTTAAACTTTTGATCAGCTGATGAACAGCTTGTTTGAGTTTAAATACAGTTTTCAATAAATTGCCGACTCTCCATTTTTCGTCTCTTGCTTCTGTTTCTTCTTTTTGCATTTTTTTACGAGGGGGGCTGAAAAGTTCATAGTGGTCAAATTTGACTAAATGTGGTGTATTTTTCAACATAGTCTCCCCTTTGGTCCACACACTTCTTACATCGGTGTTGCAGCGCTTGGATCCCTGCGGCTGAAAAATAAACCACATTTGGTCAAATTTGACCACTATGAACTTTTCACCCCCCCCTTCCCCATTGTACAACCTTGCAGTGTGAAATGCGAATACTTTTTCCACAGTCTTAAGATTTTGATAAGGAGTGTATAAATCAGGGGTGTCCAACCATGTGCCATGGAGAGCCAAGACCCTGCAGGTTTTCTCTTCTACCCAGTCTCTTCAGCAGGTGTTTTCACTTATCAGCAATCAGTGGGAAGAAGTTCACTGAAATCTGCTGTTGAAGACACTGGTTGGAGGTAAAACCTGCAGGGTCTTGGCTCTCTATGGCACATGGTTGGACACCCCTGGTATAAATACAGGTCCTGGTTAGCATGGTGGTACAGTGGTTAGCACTATTGCCTAACACAGTGGTCCCCAACCATGTGCCATGGAGGCCCAAGACCCTGCAGGTTTTACTTCCAAACAGAGTCTTCGACAGGTGATTTCACTGAGTTTCTTCCCACTGATCAGCAATCAGTGGAAACACCTGCTGAAGAAGCTGGAGGAACAGTAAACCTTCAGGGTCTTGGGCCTCCATGGACCAGGGTTGGGGACCACTGGTAACAGCTAGAAGGTCCCAGGTTTGAATTCCCAACCAGGCCCGCAGGGGCAGGGACCTTTCTGTGTGGAGTTTGCATGTTCTCCCAGTGCGGTGTGGGTTTACTCCAGGAGCTCCGGTTTAATCTCACAATCCAAAGACATGCATGTTAGGTTAACTGGTGAGTCTAAATGGTCCCTAGATATCGGTCTCCTATAGGCCCTTAGAATAGAGGTTTAGTACTAGTGAAGTGCTTTGAGTGGTCTTTGAGACTAGAAAAAGCGCTATATAAGTACAGGTCCTTATCCACCCTTACTATGCCTTTGACTGAACAAGCTAAAAATGATTATTGCTCTGGAGTTACCTGACTGATCCCATCATAGGCATAGCATATACAAACTTGGTTCCAAAATTCCAAAGAAGAATCCAAATTCTTTCATTAGGCATAATTACCACTGCTTTGTACGAAATATTTATTAGTTCAAGATGTAGAATCCATAGTATTATCACTGACATATTTAATGTATTTAATGTATCAAAAGTAATTAAATAAATTTATAGTAATGTAATTCAATTCAATTCAATTCAATTCAACTTTATTTATATAGCGCCATTTCACAACAACAGTCATCTCATAGCACTATCAACTGTAGGGGGGAACCCCCACAGTTGCAGAAAGACCCCAGCAATCAGGTGATCCCCTGTGAGCAAGCACTTGGCGACGGTGGAGAGGAAAAACTCCCTTTTAACAGGAAGAAACCTCCAGCAGAACCAGGCTCAGGGAGGGGCAGTCATCTGCTGCGACTGGCTGGGGGGTGAGGGGACAGAGAAGATGAAAAGAACAGATATGTAGAGAGCAAACAGCACGATGGGGACTCAATCTATGGGAGAGAACAAACAAATGTTAATGACCAGCAAAAAAAAATATTTCATAGAGAGTGAGGAAAGGAGTGAGGCCCAGTGCATTACTGGAGGTCCCCCGGCTGACTAAACCTATTAGCAGCATAACTAAGGGAGGGTTCAGAAACACATGATCCCTCCCTAATTGTAGGCTATATCAAAAAGGTAGGTTTTAACCCTAATCTTAAAAACAGAGATCGAGTCTGACTCCCGAATCCAGATTGGCAGCTGATTCCACAGGAGAGGAGCTTGATAACTGAAGGCTCTGCCTCCCATTGTACTTTTGGAGATTCTAGGTATTACAAGTAGTCCTGCATTTTGGGAGCGTAGTGCTCTGTTAGGATAATACGGTAGTATCAGATCTTTTAAATAAAAAGGAGCCTGATTGTTTAGAGCTTTGTAAGTAAGAAGAAGGATTTTAAACTTAATTCTAAACTCTATGGGAAGCCAATGAAGGGAGGCCAGAACCGGAGAGATATGATCTCTCTTTCTAATACCTGTTAAAACTCTTGCTGCAGCATTTTGGATCAGCTGAAGACTTTTTAAAGATGTTTTAGGACAACCTGATAATAAAGAATTACAATAATCTAATCTCGAGCTAACAAAAGCGTGGATCAGTTTCTCAGCATCACTCTGAGACAAGATGCTCCTAATCTTGGCAATATTACGCAAATGATAGAAGGCAGTCTTAGAAACAAATTTAATATGTGAATTGAAGGACAAATCCTGATCAAAAATAACTCCAAGGTTCCTCACAGAGCTATTAAGAGAAAGAGTAACTGCGTCCAAACTGAAAGTTTGATTTGGAAAGGAATTTCTAAGGTTTTTTGGACCAACAAGAATGACTTCAGTCTTATCTGAATTTAATAGCAGGAAATTACAAGTCATCCAAGCTTTGATTTCCTTAAGACAGGCTTCTAACTTGGCTAATTGATTACTATCATCTGGCTTCATTGACAGGTATAATTGTGTGTCATCTGCATAACAATGAAAATGTATACAGTGCTTTCTAATAATGTTGCCTAACGGAAGCATATATAAACTAAAAAGAGTAGGGCCTAGCACAGATCCCTGTGGAACTCCATGACTAAGCTTTGAGTTGAAAGAAAACTCATTATTTACATGAACAAACTGGAACCTATCAGATAAATAAGATCTAAACCACTGCAACGAAGTTCCATTAAGTCCAACATAGTGTTCTAATCTATCAAGTAGAATATTATGATCAATAGTATCAAAAGCTGCACTAAGGTCTAAAAGGACAAGTACAGAAACTAGTCCATTATCAGATGCAATGAGGAGGTCGTTAGTGACCTTCGCTAAGGCTGTTTCAGTACTATGATGGATTCTAAACCCAGATTGAAACTCTTCAAGTAAACCATTTCCCTGCAGGTGGTCGAATAATTGCGTAGCAACAACTCTTTCTAAGATTTTTGAAATGAAAGGGAGATTAGAGATTGGTCTATAGTTAGCTAAAGCTCCTGGATCTAGCGTTGGCTTTTTGAGTAAGGGTTTAATTACAGCTGTTTTAAAAGCCTGCGGTACATGGCCTAAAGTTAATGAAGAATTGATTATATGAAGAATAAAGCTACCAATAAGTGGGAAGACTTCTTTAAATAACCTAGTAGGAATAGGGTCTAAAAGACAAGTTGAAGGTTTGGATGAGGAAACTATTTTGTCTAACTCACAAAGGTCGATTGGAGTAAACTCATCAAGACAGACATCAAAAGAAGGAGTTGTAGTAGTTACAGTATTTAAGTTAACTGTGGGAAGAATCTGATTGATTTTATCTCTGATGGATGAAATTTTATTATTGAAAAAGTTCATAAAGTCCTGACTAGTAAGCTCTAAGGGAATGCTAGGATTGACAGAGTCCTGACTCTTTGTCAACCTGGCTACAGTACTGAAAAGAAACCTGGGATTATTCTTGTTCTCTTCTATTAATGCAGAGTAATAACTTGTTCTAGCTTTTCTAAGAGATTTTTTTATAAATTAAAAGATGATTTCTCCAAGCTAAATAGATTTCATCTAAATTAGTAGAGCGCCATTTTCTTTCTAATTGACGAGTCTTCTGTTTTAAGCTACGAGTTTCTGTGTTGAACCAAGGAGTTAGAAATCTCTGATTAGACTTTTTCTTTTTTAAGGGGGCCACCACGTCTAGAGCCTGATGCAGAGAAGCTGAAACACTATCCACCATGTTATCAATTACAGAAGGAGCAAGCTGTCTATAGCTTATTTCCGTTGTGTTGACACATGGCATAGAGGAAACAATCTGCATAAATTTGGAAACAGCATCATCTGAGAGGCATCTACTGTAATAATATTTTTCTTTAGGAGCCAAATAGTCAGAAATGGTAAAATCAAAGGTTAACAGACAATGGTCTGACAGTACAGGGTTATGAGGAGACACTACAAGATTTTCTATTTCTATGCCATATGTCAGAACAAGGTCCAATGTATGGTGGAGGTAATGAGTAGAATTTCCTACTTTCTGAGAAAACCCAATCGAGTCTAATATTGAATTAAATGCCACATTAAGGCAGTCACTATCTACATCCACATGTACATTAAAGTCCCCTACTATAATTATTCTATCAGATTTCAGCACTAAATCAGCTAAGAAATCAGCAAATTCGGATAAAAATTCTGAGTAGGTTGATGGGGGACGATAAACTATGGCAAATAAAATTGGGTTTAACCTAAAATTGCTAAAGTGCCCAATACTGAGGACCAGGCCCTCAAAGGAATTATAACATGTTTTTTGCTTTACATTAACTAGTAATTTGGAATGGTAAATTGTTGCTACTCCTCCTCCATGACCAGAACTTCTGGGATTTTGACAGTTTAAATAACCAGAGGGAGTTGATTCATTTAAACCAACATAATCCTCTTGCCCTAACCAAGTCTCTGTAAGGGAAATTAAATCAATCTGATGATCAATTAACAGATCATGGACTAACAGAGACTTGGGAGTTAAAGACCTAATATTTAGTAAACCACATTTAATTTTTAAATTATGAGGAGGAACAGAGGCCAAATCATTCAATTTAGAGGCTTTATGTTTAATTTGAGTTTTACCAATGTTTTGCTTTATCACTTTGGGATGCTTATGCATGATATTTTTATTTACTTTGGATTGTTTAATCCAAAGTAATTGTTACACAACGCTACATTATTACATTGCAAATACTGTTTTTGACTGTAGGAGTGTCTCAGATGGAGCCACAACTAGACTGGGGCTCTCCCAAAAGCTTGGAACATGAATATAAAGGGTGATAAGAGGATTTTTATTTATTTATTTATTTATTTTTTTTTTGGTATTCAATTTCATTTTATCTCTTTAGGCATCACAGTAACAATTTAGAGCTTGTTTTGCTGCAAGGAAACTCAGCTGGACTCCAGACATGTTTTAATGTAGTAAGTCATAAAACCACTGGTTTAACCCATAAGAACCCATGGTCCCATAATTTTCCTTGAAGGACAAAGGGGTCTGGGTTCTAATAGGTTAATGTTTAACTTGGAGCATCCTGGGACAGTTTGGAAATTTCAGTTAGTAAAAAAAAAAAAATACTATAATTAAATAATAATTTAATTTCCAGTCCATACAACTAGATTTGAGGGAGATATGAGCTGTGTGCATCATTAGGCCAGAGGAGGATGTGAATTACAAAGAGTTTTCAAAATTTTTACTGAGTAAACAGCTTCATAAAAATGACTCAGCAATGCTGACATTAATGAATTATGTTCTTAAAGTTGATCTTAGCTATAACAAATCTAATGTAAAAGAAATGATGAGCCGCTCATTTCAGTTTAGCTCCCCCAAGCCGTAATTTAGATTTTGTACTTTGGGCTAAATCAGGTCCATTGGTCCAAGCCTTAATTTAGCCCACAAACAGATGTTGAAAATTGGACTGTGTTTAGTCCATATAATATGGACCATATTTAACCCAAAAATAGATGTTGAACACTAGCCTACTGTGTGTGTGGTCCATCTAGTATAGACCATTTTTAACAAGAAAACAGTGGAAAATTGGGCTGTGTCTGACAATAATAATGAAAAAATAGTCCAATAATTGGGCTGTTTAGTCCACAGGATTTGGCCCAATTTTATCCGCAAAATACTTTTTGGATTCTGGTGATGGTGGTGGGGGTCTATCTCTCAAAAGTCAAATACACTTTTGCATCTACTGGGACTCTTTGTTAAAAGAGCTTCATAAAAACGCATATTATTTTAACAGCCTTTTTATCCCCCGCCGGTTGAAGCCCAAAGGAGTTGAAGAGCTCTTTGGACGAAGACTAAAGACTGAAGACTGAATGTTATGGGTCAGTCTGTCTGTCCGTCTGTCCCACTTTTGTGAAATCAATTCCTCCTACAGTTTTGGTCCGATTATTTTGAAACTGGTACCAAGGTGGTGATACGCGTATTGCAATTTCATTCTCATCGGATGACCTTGAGGTCAAAGGTCAGGTCAGATTTTTCCCTAAATCTTGTAAACACAGTAACTTCTGAAAGAAATTATGTAGGCAAATCGATACAGTAGTTGTATCTAATACACATCTTGGATGACTTTCACCCTAACCTAATATGGGTTTGGGGTCACGGAGTCAAAGGTTCAAAGTTAACATTGCAGTTGCACTATAGTAAATGCTACACTTACTATTACTATAAAACAAGTAAAGCTAGACCCACCAATCCTGATATACAGGTTCACCTTGGGATCCTGAACTCTGACTGTGGGTTTGGGGTCAAAAGGTCAAAGGTCAAGGTTAACATCTCTTACGCCTTATTACTGTACAACGAGTAAAGCTAGGGCCACCAAACTTGCTACACAGGTTGACTCTGTGACCCTGAAGTGTGACTATAATTTTGGGATCACAAGGTCAAAGGTTAACATCAAAATGGCTTATAAACTAAATCTCAACAACAAAGAAAGCTAGGGTCACCAAACTTGCTACACAGGTTTACCTTGGGATCCTGACCTCTGACTATGGGTTTGGGGTTAACCTCTTGCACTCCGGTGTACCGTGGGCGGTCACGTCTCTGCGTCCTAGGGCGCACGAGGGCGCCCTAGGACACACACTGTGCGTCCTAGTGCGCACTGAAAAAAAAAAAAAAGCTGCATTTCCGTTCTTCCACTACAGACACAGCCGCGAACAGAAAGCCAAAGGAGTGCTTTGATTGGTTTAGATGTGATTGACCTCTCATTGGAGCCTTGAATTGGGTTTCTGAAACCTTGAAGAACCAATGACTGAAAACCTAGCAAGAAGGACCCGCCTACCAACGGCTGCGAATACAGCGAGCCAATTGAAGCACAGAAGTTCGAAAGCGTGCGTCCCTTGCCTAAAATCTGTTTTGTGTAAGCCGCTGGGTGACACACACGCGTTCGCCAGTCTTTTTTTCTTACTACTGTCCTTATTTGTTTTGAAAAATCGTTCGCCAAAACCTCAATCATGGAAGTGCAAAACCGCAATAATGGAATTATGGTTTGACCGGGTCGCGTGACCAGAACCACGAGTCCGTAACAAGCGGACCAGCGTCATGTTCGTCTGACAATGAGGAAGAGAAGTTCGCCAGTGACACTGCTGTTGTGGACAGGTAAGTGTTATAAGCTAAATTATTCTTTATCCCTGAAAATTGTAATCAAAATGACTTTTGACCGATCGGTAAATTACAACTGTGCGTCATCGCAACATGACGGACCCGGACCGCTCCGGTCCGGTCCGGACGGCGCACGGACCGTGAACGCCCCCCCCCCCCCCGGCTACTCTTCTGTAGCAGATTGCAGATATTATTGCAGATATTTTAGTACAACTGTGCGTAGTAGACCGTGGCGCATGTGTCGATGGACAATGCCCTTCCTCTGTAGCGGGGGGGGGGGAGTTGTTATCTTCTACATTACAGATATTTTAGTATAATTTTTATTGCACTGTAGGTTATTTTTTTCTTGTAAAAAAAGCCACACATTTTTTACGTGGCATGCTTCTTTGTGTGTGGGGGGCTTGTTTGTTCATTCATTCATTCATGAATGAATAAACAACCCCCCCCCCAACACACACACACACAGCCCTTCACCTTTCATTAGAGCCCAAGATGAAGCTTCTATATTGAATCATTCAAAAGTTACATACGTTTTTCCAAACTGTGCCATTTGACACAATTTGGCACAGTTCAAAAACGCCTGGGAACAACCTAAGAAAAAAGCTGTGTAATATATTCATTTTTTGTGGTATTGTTACAAAATTTTGACCTCAGCTGGATAACACTTGGTTCTACATTTCTGTTGCATTTTCCAGCCCGGATCTGACAGCTGTGTGTTATTTGCAAGCATTTGTATCCAAAAAAACACCCAGGCAAAATTTATTTTCTTCAAGTTCAGTATGTTTAGATGACTGTTACTCAGTGGCAGGAGCACTTAAAGAGATTATGACTGTTTTGCCAAAAAATTCAAAGTGTTTTCTTTTAAATGAGACCAACCCCATGAAGATGCTGCAAAGGGTTGAAGAACAGCTTTTGATTTACTTTGGGTACATTATTTTTAGGCATTTTTAGGGAAATTGACCAGAGTGCAAGGGGTTAAAAGGTCAAAGGTCAAGGGTAGCATTTCTTATGCCTTATTACTGTACAATGAGTAAAGCTAGGGCCACTAAACCTGGTACACAGGTTCACCTTGGGATCCTGACCTCTGACTATGGGTTTGGGGTCAAAAGGTCAAATGTCAAGGTTAACATTCTTTATGCCTTATTACTGTACGAGTAAAGCTAGGGCCACCAAACCTGGTACACAGGTTCACCTTGTGACCGTGAAGTGTGACTGCGATTTTGGGATTGCAAGGTCAAAGGTCAACATCAAAATGCCTTATAAAGTATAGCTCAACAACAAAGAAAGCAAGGGTCACCAAACCTGGTACACAGGTTCACTCTGACACCATGACCTCTGACTACAGGTTTGGGGTCAAAAGGTCAAAGGTCAAGGTTGGCACTCCCTATGATCTCTTACTATAGAACATGTAAAGCTCTCTAGGGTCACCATACATGCTACACAGGTTCACCTTGAGATCCTGACATCCTGACCTACAACTATGGGTTGTATACTTTGTTATATATTTGTGGATGATGGGCTTATCATAATTTGGTTCTACCACAGTAATTATATTGAAAAGTTGAAAACTGCTCTCCATCAGTAAGTACTGGGATCTTCAAAGAAATTGGAGGTGGGAAAAATTGCACTTGCCTCAGAGTGCTCTTAAGTTTGACATTTGGCATAATGCTTGTTAAATAATATCTGGAACAATTTGAAAGCAGTGCTAGTGCTATTGTGCTATATTCTTTAAAAAAAAAATCACTGTTTGAATACAAGTATGTGTTCTGTGTTGTGTCTTTTTATTGACATTGATGTTCATACATCAGGTTCTGGGTGTCCCCAGAAACCCCTGGTCTTGTCTGCTCTTGAAAGCTAAGCACAGTATGCCTTGATTAGTACTTGGATGGGAGACTATGTGGGAATATTGGGTGCTGTGATTTATCCAGGATGTATTATGCCTCTTGCACAAAGATGATAGGATAGATGTGTACTCTCACACAATCCAAAAATGATCAGAAGATGAATGGTGTTGTTGCTTACCATATGATTCCTTTTTTAAAAAAAAGACAGCTTGTCATCTTTCACTTTTCAACTGAATACCGGCATTTTTTTTTAGACAGTTGGCAAAGCAGTCTTTTCAACATTTTTATCAACTACTTTGTGCTGGGAGGGACAAAACATATTGTTGATACTGCCGGAGTCAAAAGGCTTAAATTGCTGTTTCCCTTTTAACAAGTTTGCACAAAATTTATTGGAGTAAATAAGTCTATTTCTTTCTGAGCAATAATAATGCACCACAAGCCACTTATAATTAAAAAAATACTCATGAGAAATATTTTCAGTGTTTTAAAACTGGAATTGCTTCCTTTTAGCAAATTGCTTTTATAAAGGGAATCATTACAAACAAAAACACTCTGAGGCATGTACAATATCCCCTGACTCTTTTTTTTCTTTAGAGAGCCCAATATCTTACTGAAGTAGAGCAGTTTTCAACTTTTCCATATAATTATTGGGGCAGAACACAATTATGATAAGCCTGTCATCCATGAATATACAACATAAATAGGTGTATATAGCTGATAGGTGTAGGGCAGGATCCCAAGGTGAACCATGTAGCAAGTTTGGTGACCCTAGCTTTACTTATTCTATAGAAATAGGGCATAGAGAATGCTAATTTTGACTTCTGACCTTTTGACCAAAAACCCATAGTCAGAGGTCATGGTATCAGGGTGAACCTGTACACCAAGGTTGAAGACTGTAGCTTTACTCATTGTGTAGCAATAGGGCGTAGGGAATGCTAACCTTGACTTTTGAAACCAAACCCAAAATCAGAGGTCAGGGTGTAAGATTTTCCAAGATTTATCTTAGATACAACTAAGGTATCAGTTTGAAAATTCCACATCATTTCCTTCAGTAGTTATTGCATTTACACGATTTGGGGACCAACTAACCTCTGACCTTGACGTCAAGAACTATAACTCCTGCAGAACTCATTCCATCAGAGTCAAATTGCAACATGTGCATCATCAGGATATATAAAACCCTAGTACACAGTTTCAAACCAATCGGAACAAAACTGTAGGAGGAGTTGATTTCACAAGACAGTTGCTGTCTATTAACTGAGGTGAAATAGGACATCATAAGCCAGGGGCTATAATTCCTGCTAAAATCATCCAATCTAAGCCAAATTGCAATATGCATATCAGCAGTGTATATCAAGTCCTGGTACCAAGTTTCAAAATAATCGGAGCAAAACTATAAGAGGAGTTGATTTCACAAAAGTGGGACAGACGGACCAGACTGTAACATAATCCCCCTTTGATCTTCTACCCTATTGATCTTCAACAGGTGGGGGATTAAAAAAAACTTTAATTTTACAGCGAAAACAGATTTCTAGACAGAAATTTAATTAACAATATATGTTGATGGTGGTGGCTGTCCTAATTTGAGAAAGGTCCAAGCCAGTTGGTTCTAGTAATCTTCCAGTTAGTGAAATTGAGATCCCCTGAGTGCTGTGAGTGTGTCATGTGATTGGAGTATAAAGACGCATATGCCTGGAAGGTCCAGTCACTGATTAATCAGTATTCCTGACTACAATTATACTATGTGGGACGGCTGTGGCTCTGGAGGTAGAGCAGGTCGTCCAATAGCCACATGGTTGGCGGTTCGAATCCCACTCTCCCCAGTATCCTGCCGTTGTGTCCCTGGGCAAGACACTTCACCCCCAATTGCTCCTGGTGGGTCTGGAAGTGCCATGTTAGGCAGTATGCCGCCATCAGTGTGTGTGTGTGCGTGAATGGGTGGATGGCAGGATCTGTAAAGTGCTTTGGTCATCAAGAGATGAGAATAAAAGCGCTATATAAGTGAACACCATTTACCATATGAGGACCAAAGAACACTCTAATTCACAGAAAGAGTTACTGAGAAGGAAAAGTAAGGAGATGAAAACAAAAACCAATTTCCAAGTCACTGAGCATCGCCTGGAGTTCAGTTAAATCCACTGCTGAAAAATGGAAAAAATATGGCAAGAAGGAAAGCTCATATTACAGTGCTGTGAAAAAGTATTTGTCCCTTCCATATTTCTTGTATTTTTGCATATTTGTCACACTTAAATGTTTCCAATCATCAAACAAGTTTTAACTGATTGCAGTTGTTCCTCCCAAGGGTGGCACAACTAGTTATTAGGTTTAGTGGGCAATTACTTTTTCCTCATAGGGCCAGGCAGGTTTGAATAGCTTTTTTCCCGTAATAAATTAAATCATCATTTAAAAACTGCATTTTTTATTTACTCTGGTTATCTTTGTCTATTATTAAAATTTGTTTGATAGTCTGAAACATGGAGAGGTGATGGTCACCTCTCTTGTGGGGAAGGAGCCTGAGCTGGTGCATGAGGTTGAGAGATACCAGCTTGATATAGTCGGCCTCACCTCAACACACTGCTCCGGTCCTGGAACCAGTCTCCTGGAGAGAAGCTGTAGCTTGCCCTACTCTGGAGTTGCCCTGGGCAAAAGGCGACGAGCAGGGCTGGGTATTTTTGTATCCCCCCACCTTGCTGCCCCTATATTGGAGTTTTCTCCGGTGGACGAAAGGGTTGCTTCCCTGCACCTTTGGGTTGGGAAACAGCTCCTGATCATCATTTGTGCCTATGCACCAAATGATGTTTCAGAGTACCCACCCTTTTTGGAGTCTCTGACTTGGGTGCTGGAGGGTGCTCCTCTTGGAGACTCCATTGTCCTACTGGGGGATTTCAATGCGCACGTGGGCAACAACAGTGAAACCTGGAGGGGGGTGATTGGGAGGAACGGCCTGCCCGATCTGAACTCAATTGGTTTTCAGTTATTGGACTTCTGTGCTAACCACAGTTTGTCCATAACAAACACCATGTTCAAGCATAAGGGTGTCCATATGTGCACCTGGCACCAGGACACCCTAGGTCACAGGTCAATGATTGATTTTGTTATTGTGTCATCAGACCTGCGACTGTATGTCTTGGACACTCGGGTAAAGAGAGGTGCAGAGCTGTCAAGTGGTCACCACCTGGTGGTGAGTTGGATCTGATGGCATGGGAGGATGCCATTCAGACCTGGTAGACCCAAACGTATAGCGAAGGTGCGCTGGGAACGTCTGGCTGAGGCCCCTGTCTGGGAGGTCTTCAACTCCCACCTCCAGAAGAACTTCAACCACATTCCGAGGGAGTCTGGAGACATGGAGTCTGGATGGGCCATGTTCACCACCTCCATTGTTGAAGCAGCTGCCCAGAGCTGCAGCTGCAAGGGCATATCATGGAGGCAACCTCCGAGCCAAGTGGTGGACACCAGTGGTGAGGGGGGCCATTAAGCTGAAGGAGTCCTATCAAGCTTGGTTGGCTTGTGGGACTCCCGAAGCAGCTGAGGTGTACCGGCAGGCCAAGAGGAGTGCAGCTCAGGTGGTTGCTGAAGAAAAAACTCGGGTATGGGAGGAGTTCGGTGAGGCCATGGAACAAGACTTTCAGTTGGCCTTGAACAGATTCTGGCAAACTGTCCAGCGGCTGAGGAGGGGGAAGCAGCTCCCTGTACACACTGTGTATCGTGCGGATGGGACACTGCTGACTTCGACTGGGAATATCATTGGGTGGTGGAAGGAATACTTCGAGGAGCTCCTCAATCCCACTGACACGCCTTCCGCAGAGGAAGCAGGGTTTGTGGACGAGGGGGATGACTCGCCTATCACAGGGGCTGAGGTCGCCAAGGTGGTTAAAAATCTCTTTGGTGGCCGGGCCCCGGGGGTGAACAAGATTTGCTTTGAGTACCTCAAGGCTCTGGAGGCCTGTTGTAGGGCTGTCATGGTTGACACACCTCTGCAACATTGCGTGGAGGTCGGGGGCAGTGCCTTTGGCATGACGAACCGGGGTGGTGGTTCCTCTCTTCAAAAAAGGGAACCAGAGGGTGTGCTCCAACTTTAGAGGGATCACACTCCTCAGCCTCCCTGGGAAGGTCTATGCCAAGATACTGGAGAGGAGAGTTTGGCCGTTGGTCAAACCCTAGATTCAAGAGGAGCAATGGCTGGGGAGAGGGAAGTCTGGGCTTCTCTGCTTGAACTGCTGCCTCTGCGACCTGGACCTCCGGAAAAGCGGTAGAAGATGGATGGATGGTCTGAAACATTTGTGTGAGACAAATATGCAAAAACATAAGAAACTAGAAAAGCACTCAGAGAGTGCATACCTCCACCAAGGCTCCTTCAGTCTCTCACGGATCACCTCCAAAATGTAATGGCTTTGTGTCTAGGCCTAGAGCCACTTGTGGTGAAAATTGCATCAAAGTCTGTCCATTAGTTTTGGAGTATTGTGGCTGACATACTGTGAGAAGAGCCTTGGCTAAGGTATGCATTCCCAGATCATCACCAAAATGTAATGGGTTCCTCTCTAGGCCAATAACCACCTCTGGTGAAAATGCCATCCAAATCCATCCAGTAGTTTTTGTGTAATCCTGCTGCAAAAATACAAACAAAGCCCTTGGTGGAGGTATGCACTCTCAGATCATCACCAAAATCTAATCATCTGTTCCCCGTGCCATTACACACCTTTCCCAAAAATTTTTGTCAAAATCCGTTTATAACTTTTTGAGTTATGTTGGTAACAGACAAACAGACAAACCCCGGTAAAAACATTACCTCCTTGGCGGAGGTAATTAGGAAGGGGCAAATACTTTTTCACAGCACTGCAAATCTTGACTTGAGTACCCAGTGTCACTATTCTTCCTATGCAGTCCCGTACTTTGCATTATATAGTACCTTGTAAATAACTGACATTTCCTCACAGACATACGTTTTAGAGCATCTGCCCCACACCCGGGAGGCAGGGGTTCAAATCCCGGCCGGGTCATGCCGAAGACCATATAAAAGTGGAACTTCCTGCCGTCCAGCTTGGTGCTCAGCAATAATGGAATGGAGGAGGGAAATCTGTGGCGGTGCCTTGCATGGCAGCGGCCCTCTGATTCTACACATGGGGTGTGTGTGATTAACACTGTAGATAGGTAAAACACAATCTCGTTCTACTGTACATGATTGGTTGTACGGTTGAATGACAATAAGGGTGATTTAATTTAATTTAATTTAATTTTCATTTTGCCATTACAGTTTTTTTTAAGAACAAGTTAAAAACTTATTTGCAACAAGAAAAACTGTTGGCGAACTGTTGTGCACCCTTTTACAAACCATGTCAAAACCCCAGAAATCGTAACGTTTGTCATCATTTGCTACTCCGTGAGCTACATCCTTTAATTATTGAACTTAAAATTTGTATCACATAAATTATTTTGAGTGACCATTATTTAAGGTGGATAAGGAGGCACTTTTATAGACTTTAGGGCTTTCCCAAATACCAAGGCTGCAGTGAACAGTCGAAACATGTAAAGAAGGTAAAAACATCTCCTTTCTATTTTTGTCTTTAATAAGAACAAAAGGTAAATAAATTCCCCAAATACCACTTTTGGGGCTGCGGATATTCAAGAACAGTTCGGCATGAATTTTCAAATATTCTGTACAGTCTTTCTCCTTGCTCACTAAGTTCTATGGGCATAAATGGTTTTTCAGAAAACTTTTCTTCAATATCTGGAACTTTTTCATGTAAATTTGCAACTTTTCATACACTTTTAACGCTTCTTGTAAATTTAAAACCTTTGTTCTTGTACATTTACATTTTTTGTTATAAGTATGTAACTTTTTATTGTAAATTACATTTTTCCCATTAATTTGTAGCTTTTCTTGCAAATTTAAGAGTTTTTTTCTCATAAAGTTGTGATGTCACATAAATATGAGTCTTTTTCTTTTATATTTATTCATGTACAGATTTTGGAAGGTAGCAATGTGATGACTTTATAATCTGTGAGGTTTAAATTTGCAGGATTTTTGTGTGTGTGTGTGTGCGCAAAGGTAATTTTAAGGGGTGTGGGGGGGTGACCATATTCAAATACCAAAAATGAATATGTAACAACTATCTGAAAAATTAAATATCTGGGTACAACTCCAATAGAATCCTCAGTTTTTGTCATATTCCTGTGCCCACGCACAAAACAGACCAGTGTTCTTAACATCTTAACAAATATTCAATCTAAACTCAGTATGAGGAAAACAATGACCACAACTAAAGTAAAGGTTTAAAGTAAAATCTTAACACCCCTAAAAGTTTTGCAAGTGCAAAATGTTTCTTACTAAAAAAAAAAAAAAAATGACAGCACCATAGGTGCTGATGCCTTGGTGCTTGTGGAATTATTAGGCTATATGTCCACTGAGTGAATAAAAACACTCTAGACTCATTTTTATGGGCACTTCACAGGTGTGCTTACAAAAAAGCTCTCCGCCCTGTATCCTAGCAACTTCTTGATCTGTCACTCAAACTGCCATCAACGTTTCACACATCTTGCACTGAAACTCTTACTAACTGCACTAAACCACATCAAACCGGTCAGAAGGCATGCATCATTTTGAGCTGCTGCTGTTAAACACTGATCATGGTGTATTTTTAGCCTGATTCTGATCGGCTGGTTACAGAGGTGAGCCACTAATGAGCGCTGCAATGCTTCAAAAGTTGAACGTTTTTCTAGTGATGCAAAATATATATCAGTATGCTGTCGGTATCAGCTGATATAGCATTTAAAATTATTTATCACCATCGGCAAAAAATAATATTTACAGTCGATAGAATATTACAGTAGATGGTCTCAAGTGCCGCTCTGCTGGTGACATTACGCGTTTCCCCCAGCATGAGGGACTGACGTCAATATGTCAAGGGAGTGTATCAACTAATATGGCTGCCCTCCCCCCCCAGCTGCAGCTCCATACTCCCTCAAACAATGCTGTGTGTGGCTGTTATTTGTATTACTTTTTGCAGTTACATGCTGAAGGGCGCATGCGCACGCAGCGACCGGCAGCTGGTGAAAAAGTACGTCGTCTGTGTGTCTGTTTTTATGTACTTTTATATGTTTTTACGAAATCCTCTGTGTCGTTTCTGCCCTGGAGTGTTTGTGGACTGTATGGCGAAGCGCTCCCTGGTTCCTACAACATGGACTTCCTCCCCTCTCTGGCACTGCTGCTACTTTTCCTCCGGCTCTTTGTCTATGAGGTAAACGCGTTCGGCAGCATGGCGGGCAGGATACATTATTCCAGGGACATGTTGCTGCATTTAAACACGGTTGATGCAGCGGCTGTGATTGAGCCTAAGCCGCAATTGCCGGACTTTATTTTGAGAGACGGACATAGCGGTGAAAAGAGAGACAGGAGAAGGAAGCGCGGAAGGCGTGGAGGTGTGAAACTGCGCCTGAGGAGACGTCAGTTTGGTAACATTCCTCTTCCTTCGATGATTTTTGGGAACGTACACTCTCTGAGAAACAAGGTGGATGAAATTCAAGGGAATGTACGCTACCAGAAGGACTTTAAGAACTGCTGTGTCATGGCTTTCACGGAATCTTGGCTTACTGCGCATGACCGAGACGCAGACCTGTGGATTGACGGCTTTGGAGCCCCGCTGCGCTCGTATCGGCAGGAAGAGGTAACGGGGAAGCGTCAGGGGGGCGGCGTATGTTTATACATTAATAAGCAGTACTGCACATCTGTCACGGTCAGAGAGCGAATCTGTACACCCGATGTGGAGCTGCTGTCTGTGTCACTACGCCCCTTTTATTTGCCTCGTGAGTTCCCACAACTTTTCATCACAATTGTGTACATTCATCCGAGGGCAGACGCTGACTCCGCCTGCGGCTCTATCTTTGATGTGATCCAGCAGCTGCAATCAATTTCTCCAGAGGCGCCAAACTTCATTCTTGGGGATTTCCACCATGTTTCTTTAAAGAAGACACTTAAAAAAACTTTTATCAGTATGTCTCCTGCCCAACCAGGCGAAAAAAGACATTGGACCTGTGCTATGGATCCATAGAGAGGGCCAATAAATCACTTCCCCTTCCTCCTTTAGGATCCTCAGATCACAACTGTGTACATTTGCTGCCCACATATAAAACTGTTCTCAGAAGAGGCAAGGTGGAGACGAGAGACATTGATGTGTGGACAGAAGATTCAGTGCACAGCCTCCAGGAATGCTTTGACTGTACAGACTGGGAGATGTTCACACTGGCCTGCGGGGATGATTTGGACTCTTTGGTGGACGTCACATGCTCATACATGGCTTTCTGTAAAAATAAGATTGTTCCACGTAAACGTGTCAAAATATATCCCAACAACAAACCAAGGGTTACAAAATCAGTTAAATCCTGCTTACAGAGGAAAGCTCTTGCCTTTAAACAGGGGTCTGTTTCTGAGCTACAGGTTGCCACAAAGGAGCTGAAGGCCGAAATTTTAAGAGCAAAACAGAATTATAAATCAGAGTTGGAAAGCAAGACGGCAGCAAAGAATCTTGGTTCAGCCTGGGCCAGTATGAAAACTATTGCAGGCCTTCAGAGCATAGAGCGCAGTAATCGTGTGTTTTTAGATGGTTTTAATTCAGACACAGAGCTGGCTAATGCTCTTAATTGTTTTTATGGTCGTTTTGACTCCTTTGATTTTAGCACAGAAACCCAAGATTTGAAACAGAAACTCAAAGACAATCAGCACTTTAATACTGAGGTGCAGGATGTTAAAAGGGAGTTCTGCGCTGTAAAAGTGAACAAAAGTCAGGGCCCTGATAATATATGTGGGTGCTTGGTAAAGTCCTGTGCACATGAACTGAGTCCTATATTTCATTACATTTTCAACAAGTCCTTACAGACACAACATGTGCCTAAGATCTGGAAAGAAGCTGTGGTTGTTCCCGTTCCAAAATCCAGCTGTCCTAAAACGGTAAATGACTTTAGACCAGTTGCTTTGACTTCAATTTTAATGAAAATTTTTGAAAAATTGGTCAGATGTGAGGTCCTAAAGCAGACTGAGCAGGAATTGGATCCTCTGCAGTTTGCCTATAGGCCTCACAGAGGAGTGGAGCATGCCACTGTCACTCTGTTTAACATGCTTTTTAAACATCTGGATTTTAATGGGACACACGCCAGACTTTTATTTGTGGACTTTTCCTTCGCCTTTAATACAATCCAACCTCATATCTTAGTTGAAAGGCTCCTGCAGCAATTTGTTTTGAGCAATAATCTGGTGGGTTGGATTCTGGATTTCTTAACCAACAGGACGCAGAGAGTTAGGGTCAATGGTACATTGTCGGACCTAAAGTGCACTTCTACTGGCTCTCCTCAGGGGTGTGTGTTGTCACCACTACTCTTCATCCTGTACACAAACATGTGTCGGAGCAGACATGACAAAAGACACATTATAAAGTATGGTGATGACTCAGTTATTGTCAGTCTCCTCCAGGATGGTGAGAGTGGCCACGGCCCAGTAGTTGATGATTTTGTTCACTGGTGTGAGGATTCCTACCTGCAGCTGAATATGACAAAAACTAAAGACATGATTATTGACTTTAGGAGGAAAACTCCCAGGCACAAAGTCACCGTACTAACAGGCCAGACCACTGAATGTGTACAATCCTACAAATATCTTGGGACGATTATTGATAGTAATTTAAACTTTGAAGAGAACTGTGAAAGGGTGTGCAAAAAGGGTCAGCAACATTTGCATTGCTTGAGAAAACTTGCACGCTTCCAAGTTGACCGAACCATAATGACAATGTTTTATCGGGCTTTTATTGAATCTGTTTTATCCTTTTCTTTAGTGTCATGGTTTGGTCAGATAAAACTGAAACAGAGGAAATCCTTGGATCAGGTAGTTAGATGGTCCAGTCATTTGCTTGGTGAGCCACAGCTGAGCCTGACATCCCTGTACACCAGACAAGTACAGAGGATGGCTACCTCCATTTTAAATGATGACTCCCACCCTTTGCACTGCAACTTTCAGCTTCTTCCCTCAAGACGGAGGTTTGCTGTCCCAAAAAGTAGAACCCAGCGCTACAAAAACAGCTTTGTCCCTGCTGCTGTCAAAGAGTTGAACAAGCTGTAAAAATATATTGCACATAATTTAGGTACCTATTTATTAACTCCATTTTATATTTACTTATTTTTGTAGGATGTCACTTGGGTTCTAAATATTTTATTGGGTTTTAAACTTTTGAGTTTTTAACCTCTTTGACTAGTTTTTAACTTTTAATATGACCCTTCTCTCTTACCTCTGGTTTTTCTCCCATCTCTTTGTCTTTTTTACCCTGATTGATGGAGCCTTGAGTATTTTTATCATGTTTATAGTCAGCTTCATATGTGCCTGTGTTTGTGTCTATGTTGAATGTAATTTGTGGCTTGTATATATGGATGTCACCAGACTGCAAAACAAATCTACCTACGGGTACAAATAAAGTAACCTGAACCTGAACCTGTTGAAGTATATCAAACATCTTCTACAGCAGAGAAGAATTACTGCACATCGAGAGAATATGCCAGGTTCCCATAACAGCACTGGCATTTATGTATGACAGCTTAAACAGAAGCATGGTAGCCAGTCTGGCTGCTTGGCTCACCTAAGAGGGCTCTGAACAGACCAATGCTGTCTAGCCTTTTTGTCGCAAATGCCTGGTCCATTGGAAACAACACTGACAAACTAATACCTGATATATAACCTGACCAACCATAGGAGAAAGCTCTGTGATGATCATCATCAAGCTGGCTACACCTCAAGATCACAGATGCCACGGTTGAGCTAGCATGCCGCTAACTACACCAAAGCAGCAGGACAGAAGAATCTGGTGAGACCTGTGTTAGCAGAATTTGCATATATGTGAATAAGGGCTTGTTTACAAACTCTGAGATCATCGATAAGGACTGCTGAGCAGACCTGGAGCTGCTGGCAGCCACCTTTCAGTCTGCAATTTAGCACTCAGCTGTAAGTGAGCTGCCATTGACAAGCAGCAGATCCAGTTTTGACCAACATATAGAGGAGGTAACACACTGGACTGTGTGTATTCTAACATTGTAAAGGGATACACACATTTGCCTGAAAATACATAACATGTATTTATTTTCATATTAAGTTGGTGTAGTGTAGCGGTTTGATTCAACCCCCACAACACACAGACAGAACACAGAGACAGTCAGCTCGCACTCCTGGGTTTTTTCCGCTGCATGCTGCGTTTACAGCCGTGAGGTTAAATTGTCATCCATGCATTGTGTCCATGCATCCTGTCTGTACCTCTGATATGCAAATGCCCAGATTAACTGCTGTGAATGTCTTTGATCTATTGTTTGAGTTGAGTATATAAGCTGCACTGTGCTGTAAATCTGCCTCTCAATCTCACTTCTGCAACTACAGCTGCTGGACACAGACATTGTGTCCTCCTTCTCTGACAGCCGTGGGCTCGCTCTCGGCGCGCTTGCACGGCACCGGGAGCGGAGCTTGTGACGGCGGTATGATAATAAAACTCTACTTAAAACCTCCAACAACGCTGCCTTATTTTATTATCCGCCGCAGTAGTTGTCTTATTTTCCCGGGAGAATGTGTCTTTATACGCCAGTTAATCATCACTGTATGTAAATAGGTGGGAAAAAAAACAACAAAAAAAGCCACCTAGTTTTAAACTATCAACATATCAGCTAGCGGCAAAAATTCTACTATCGTGCATCCCTACTTTTTTCATTCAACCTTAAGCTCCCTGAGAGCAGTGAAAAAAACGGTCACCGCAGAATGGGATAAAGCATGCTTGATGGACACGCAGCCTTAAGGTGAGCAAATCGTGGTTTATCTTGACAACAGAAGCTTTAGCTCAAATTTCTGGCAAATTAAAAGTCGAGAAAATGTGGCAATACATTGATACAAGCCTTAAGTTCCACTTGATTTTGACCAGGTAAGCTGAAAACCTGGTAACAGTCAGACAGACTGATACACACACTGACACACTACTGTATGCCTAGGTTGTGCACGCACACCGAGGTATAATAACTACAGTCACTGAATGAATTAAATATGATCCACAAAAAAGTACAAATAACTAAAAATCCGGAAGCAGACTTCAAATATCATAAACGCAAGTTGAAAGCACAATTAAATTAAGTTGTTTTTGCATTTTACAGGACATCAGTCATGACTTAAATATGAATCTCTGCTGGAATACAGATTTTTCAGACAAAAAGTGTATTTGTCCAGTGAGGATCTAGAATATTAAATCTTTATGTTTTTTGCTTAATAAACTTGTGGCACCATGTGGTCTAATTCAATTCAATTCAATTCAACTTTATTTATATAGCGCCATTTCACAACAACAGTCATCTCATAGCACTATCAACTGTAGGGAGGACCCCCACAGTTGCAGAAAGACCCCAGCAATCAGGCGATCCCCTGTGAGCAAGCACTTGGCGACGGTGGAGAGGAAAAACTCCCTTTTAACAGGAAGAAACCTCCAGCAGAACCAGGCTCAGGGAGGGGCAGTCATCTGCTGCGACTGGCTGGGGGGTGAGGGGATAGAGAAGAAGAAAAGAACAGACATGTAGAGAGCAAACAGCACGATGGGGACTCAATCTATGGGAGAGAACAAACAAATGTTAATGACCAGCAAAAAAAAAATATTTCATAGAGAGTGAGGAAAGGAGTGAGGCCCAGTGCATTACTGGAGGTCCCCCGGCTGACTAAACCTATTAGCAGCATAACTAAGGGAGGGTTCAGAAAACACATGATCCCTCCCTAATTGTAGGCTATATCAAAAAGGTAGGTTTTAGCCCTATTCTTAAAAACAGAGATCGAGTCTGACTCCCGAATCCAGATTGGCAGCTGATTCCACAGGAGAGGAGCTTGATAACTGAAGGCTCTGCCTCCCATTGTACTTTTGGAGATTCTAGGTATTACAAGTAAACCTGCATTTTGGGAGCGTAGTGCTCTGTTAGGATGATACGGTAGTATCAGATCTTTTAAATAAAAAGGAGCCTGATTGTTTAGAGCTTTGTAAGTAAGAAGAAGGATTTTAAACTTAATTCTAAACTCTATGGGAAGCCAATGAAGGGAGGCCAGAACCGGAGAGATATGATCTCTCTTTCTAGTACCTGTTAAAACTCTTGCTGCAGCATTTTGGATCAGCTGAAGACTTTTTAAAGATGTTTTAGGACAACCTGATAATAAAGAATTACAATAATCTAATCTCGAGCTAACAAAAGCGTGGATCAGCTTCTCAGCATCACTCTGAGACAAGATGCTCCTAATCTTGGCAATATTACGCAAATGATAGAAGGCAGTCTTAGAAACAAATTTAATATGTGAATTGAAGGACAAATCCTGATCAAAAATAACTCCAAGGTTCCTCACAGAGCTATTAAGAGAAAGAGTAACTGCATCCAAACTGAAAGTTTGATTTGGAAAGGAATTTCTAAGGTTTTTTGGACCAACAAGAATGACTTCAGTCTTATCTGAATTTAATAGCAGGAAATTACAAGTCATCCAAACTTTGATTTCCTTAAGACAGGCTTCTAACTTGGCTAATTGATTAGTATCATCTGGCTTCATTGACAGGTATAATTGTGTGTCATCTGCATAACAGTGAAAATGTATACAGTGCTTTCTAATAATGTTGCCTAACGGAAGCATATATAAACTAAAAAGAGTAGGGCCAAGCACAGATCCCTGTGGAACTCCATGACTAAGCTTTGAGCTGAGAGAAAACTCATCATTTACATGAACAAACTGGAACCTATCAGATAAATAAGATCTAAACCACTGCAACGAAGTTCCATTAAGTCCAACATAGTGTTCTAATCTATCAAGTAGAATATTATGATCAATAGTATCAAAAGCTGCACTAAGATCTAAAAGGACAAGTACAGAAACTAGTCCATTATCAGATGCAATGAGGAGGTCGTTAGTGACCTTCGCTAAGGCTGTTTCAGTGCTATGATGGATTCTAAACCCAGATTGAAACTCCTCAAATAAACCATTTCCCTGCAGGTGGTCAAATAATTGCGTAGCAACAACTCTTTCTAAGATTTTTGAAATGAAAGGGAGATTAGAGATTGGTCTATAGTTAGCTAAAGCTCCTGGATCTAGCGTTGGCTTTTTGAGTAAGGGTTTAATTACAGCCGTTTTAAAAGCCTGCGGTACATGGCCTGAAGTTAATGAAGAATTGATTATATGAAGAATAAAGCTACCAATAAGTGGGAAGACTTCTTTAAATAACCTGGTAGGAATAGGGTCTAAAAGACAAGTTGAAGGTTTGGATGAGGAAACTATTTTGTCTAACTCACAAAGGTCGATTGGAGTAAACTCATCAAGACAGACATCAATAGAAGGAGTTGTAGTAGTTACAGTATTTAAGTTAACTGTGGGAAGAATCTGATTGATTTTATCTCTGATGGATGAAATTTTATTATTGAAAAAGTTCATAAAGTCCTGACTAGTAAGCTCTAAGGGGATGCTAGGATTGACAGAGTCCTGACTCTTTGTCAACCTGGCTACAGTACTGAAAAGAAACCTGGGATTATTCTTGTTCTCTTCTATTAATGCAGAGTAATAACTCGTTCTAGCTTTTCTAAGAGATTTTTTATAAATTAAAAGATGATTTCTCCAAGCTAAATAGATTTCATCTAAATTAGTAGAGCGCCATTTTCTTTCTAATTGACGAGTCTTCTGTTTTAAGCTACGAGTTTCTGTGTTGAACCAAGGAGTTAAAAATCTCTGATTAGACTTTTTCTTTTTTAAGGGGGCCACCAAGTCTAGAGCCTGATGCAGAGAAGCTGAAACACTATCCACCATGTTATCAATTACAGAAGGAGCAAGCTGTCTATAGCTTATTTCCGTTGTGTTGACACATGGCATAGAGGAAACAATCTGCATAAATTTGGAAACAGCATCATCTGAGAGGCATCTACTGTGATAATATTTTTCTTTAGGAGCCAAATAGTCAGAAATAGTAAAATCAAAGGTTAACAGACAATGGTCTGACAGTACAGGGTTATGAGGAGACACTACAAGATTTTCTATTTCTATGCCATATGTCAGAACAAGGTCCAATGTATGGTGGAGGTAATGAGTAGAATTTCCTACTTTCTGAGAAAACCCAATCGAGTCTAATATTGAATTAAAAGCCACATTAAGGCAGTCACTATCTACATCCACATGTATATTAAAGTCCCCTACTATAATTATTCTATCAGATTTCAGCACTAAATCAGCTAAGAAATCAGCAAATTCGGATAAAAATTCTGAATAGGTTGATGGGGGACGATAAACTATGGCAAATAAAATTGGGTTTAACCTGGAATTGCTAAAGTGCCCAATACTGAGGACCAGGCCCTCAAAGGAATTATAACATGTTTTTTGCTTTACATTAACTAATAATTTGGAATGGTAAATTGATGCTACTCCTCCTCCACGACCAGAACTTCTGGGATTTTGACAGTTTAAATAACCAGAGGGAGTTGATTCATTTAAACCAACATAATCCTCTTGTCCTAACCAAGTCTCTGTAAGGGAAATTAAATCAATCTGATGATCAATTAACAGATCATGGACTAACAGAGACTTGGGAGTTAGAGACCTAATATTTAATAAACCACATTTAATTTTTAAATTATGAGGAGGAACAGAGGCCAAATCATTCAATTTAGAGGCTTTATGTTTAATTTGAGTTTTACCAATATTTTGCTTTATCACTTTGGGATGCTTATACATTATATTTTTATTTACTTTGGCGGGAGCAGACAACGATTCTCTGATGGGGAAGACAGGGGCTAAGCTGAGGGGTGGCGGATGAAGAGGAGCTGCAGAGAGGCGTGTAAGACTGCAACTCTGCTTCCTGGTCCCAACTCTGAGTAGTCAGGGTTTTGGAAATTTGGATAAAAAAGATGCCAGATTGTTAGATAAATGAGAAGCACCATCCAAAGTGGGATGAATGCTGTCTCGTCTCATAAGACCAGGTTTTCCCCAAAAAGAGCTCCAATTGTCAATGTAGCCCACGTCATTTTTAGGACACCACACAGACAGCCAGCGGTTCAAGGATGACGAGCGACTAAACATGTCATCACTGGTCAGATTGGGGAGGGGCCCAGAGAATACTACAGTGGCAGACATCGTTTTGGCAAAGTCACACACCGATTCTACATTAAGTTTCGTGACTTCCGACTGCCGGAGACGGATGTCATTAATGCCGGCGTGAATAACAATTGTGGAATATTTACAGTTACTTTTAGCCAGCATTTTCAAATTTGACTCGATGTCGCCTGCTCTGGCCCCAGGAATGCATGTGACTATGGCCGCTGGAGTCTCTAGGTTTACGTTTCTGACTACAGAGTCGCCAATGATCAGAGTTTTTTCCTCAGCGGGTGTGTCGCTGAGCGGGGAAAAACGATTAGAAACGTGAACAGGTTGGTGGTGAACCGGGGCTTTGCGACTAGGCTTCCTTCTCACCGTCACCCACCCAGTCTCCTCGCTGCAGAGGAGAGCCGGGGAACCGCTGACAGTGGGACCTAAGCTAGCTAGCTCCGCTGCAGCTAAGGGGCGTCCGTCGAGATTAACTGGCGCAGACGGTGTTTCAATGCAGCGGAGCCGGGATTCCAAATCAGACAACCTCGCCTCGAGCGCCTCAAAAAGACAACATTTATTACATTTACCGTTATCACTAAAAGAGGCAGAGGTGTAGCTAAACATCTGACAGAGAGAGCACACCAGAGGAGGAGAGGAAAGAGAGCTAGTAGCCATAGCTAGTGGCTCGAGAGCTGGAGAGCAAACCACACAGGCAGACAGCAAAACAGGAACTAATCATCAGCCCAATATATTTAACATGTGATTAGCCTCTATTTGTATGTCTACCCATCGCTAATCCTCGTCATTGAGCTGCTATCAATGACACAGATTCGTGTCAGGGGAGTTGAGAGTGCAGAGACACAGCACACAGACAGAGGGGTTGACAGGATCTCTTGTTTGCATACTGCTAACATGAAAGACTTGATATTAAGCCTGTGCTGCCTGGGGAGCACGCAAATGTTGAGGGCAGAATTTGAATGTGATTTGCCAGAGCCAAGACTTCCTCATGTGGCCCAGGTACGGCTCGGTGCATCTCTGAAGGCAGCGTATGGAAATCAGCTGCTCAAGCACAGACAGTCTGATAATGTATGCCTGTGCGTTTGTGGGGTGTAATGATGACGGAGTCATATAACTCAGTTTCACAGAGAAAGAGAATCTTCCTTCCTATGCAAAACTCTCAAGCTATGTATTTCAAATGTACATCAAAGTTATGTTTTAAATTTTCCTTTTGTGCATGAATCCCATATGACACATTGAACTTGGTACTCATGTGTCATCTAAATTTTTCAGACTTTCTTAAACTGACACTGTCTTCTTTCAGTTGTGATTGCATGTGGGGAATACAGGATTTCTGTTTTTTTCTTTTTCTTTCACCCTCAAATTACTTTTTGTGCTTTTATATGGACTTTTTTTGTCCATCCATATTGAATGTCACCACTTTGGATTGGTGAATCACGCACTTTAATTTCCCACTGTCCTCACTCATTTATGTGATTCCAGCCTGTCTGGGCACGCCACCCTACTAGATAATGTCACACAAGGGACACTGCTTAAGTGAAGCGATGTGAGATCTTTATTGTTGTTATTTAACTCTGGCCATCCCTGTTCCAACATGAGGAGGGCTGTGGTCAGGACTCGCTCTTCTCTCTCAATGGTCTTTTATCCACACTGATAAAAGGTGGCATTAGCTTCTATAAGGATGGGGGATGGCTTCAGTTACCATGCGCCTCTGTGCATTATGAGGTCACCAGGCATCGTTTATAAATACACAAGTGAGGTTTGCATTGAAAGTACGGGCAGATAACCTGCAAACACTGAGTTCTTCTTACAGTACAAAATACTTTGATACACTATTGCTATTATGGCTGTCAAAAAACTGATACTCAGATACTAATTGATACTTAAAATTACTGTTGACCTAGATACTCATTTGTAGCACTATCCATACAGAAGGTGTGTGTGTGTGTGTGTGTGTCTGTCTGTCTGTCTGTCTGTCAGTGTGGGGAATTGATTAAAAAATGTAACTAATTAATTGCACATTTTCTATATTTAACTGTAATTAATTGTGATTATTTAACTGTAATTCATTGTAATTGTGATTAATTGCTAAAGTTACAATGAAAAAGAAGTGTTTTTAAGCAACTTTCAATTACATTTTTTTTTTATAAAATATACCCGTGACTCTCAAATTCAACAAAAATATAGCTAGAGTACCTGGATTTAAAGATGCACTGCAGTGGATATAAATCCCCTTAAAACAAATCTACATTGTCTGAAATGGTACCTTATGCCCTTTGTTTCCAGAAAAAAAAAACAATGATGTCTTACAGTTGCTTATGAAAATTTTTGCCCTCTTCCTCCTCCTCCAAATGCCAGGATCTAATTAGGCGTACCCACTTCCTGTCCACGAGGATGCTGACACTCCACCTCTCCTCCACAAGACCACAGAAATCTGCAAGCTGGCAAATTTGAACTGCCAGTGCTAAGTCATGACTGGTTCACCTGTTATAGTGAAATCATAAAAACGCTCAGTTGAAAAGTGCCTTTTTCCAAGGGGAGGAGCTTAACTGAACTTTCACAGCAGAAAACCATTATGACACAAAAGAGTGATTATGCTTTTGATAAGTCTTGTCAGTTAAACAGAAACATGTTACACACATGTTAACAAGAAAAAAAAACCTTGATTTTGACTGGTGTGTCACTTTAAAACAAAGGGCAAAATAAACTGCCACTGTCATATTTGTACCTACAAACACAGCTTAGTTTGACCAGTCTGTCACACAGTGAACCTCCAAAGTCACAGTGTTTGGATAACTGAGTACAACTACAAACTTTGGAACAGATTCACCTTCTGCAGCACACAGCTGTGGCTAGTGGAAAGCATTGTAGCAGTTAACAATTAGCAGTCAGCATCTGGGACAACGTTGCACTGTTGATAACAGTTTAAGAATGTTTCTCAATGTACAATTGCAAGGAATTTAGGTATTTCATCAACATGTACAGTCCATAATATCATCAAAAGATTCAGAGAATCTGGAGAAATTTCTGCATGTAAGTGGCAGGACCGAAAACTAGCATTGAATGTCTATGACCTTTGATCCCTCAGACGGCACTCCTTAAAAATACTGCCATCATTCTGTGATGGGCTTAGGAACACTTTGGAAAACCATAGTTAGTTAACACAGTTTGTCACTGAATCTACAAGTGCAAGGTAAAACTCTGCATACAAAGTGAAAGCCATAAATAAGCAACATCCACAAATGCTGCCGGTTGCTCAGAGATGAACTGGTGCAAAGTGGAAAAGTGTGCTGTGGTCTGACGAGTCCACATTACATATTGTTTCTGGAAATCATGGACGTCCTTCAGGCTAAAGAGGAAAAAGATCAGATCCAGATTGTTATCAGTGCAAAGTTCAAAAGCCAGCATCTGTGATGGTATGAGATGTATTAGTGCCCCTGTCATGAATAACTCGCACATCTGTGAAGGCACTATTAATGCTGAATGGTACATACAAATTTTGGCGCAACATATGCTGCCATCCAAGCAACATCTTTTCACGGACATCCCTGCTTATTTCAGCAAACAATGCCAAGCCACATTCTGCATGTGTTACAACAGTGTGGCTTCATAGTAAAAGAGTGTGGGTACTAGACTGACTTGCCTGCAGTTCAGACCTGTCTCTCATTGAAAATGTGTGGCATATTATGAAGCACAAATTATGCCAATGGAGACCCTGGACTGTTGAGCAACTTAAGTCGTACATCATGCAAGAATGGGAGTGAATTCCACCTACAAAGCTTCAACAATTAGTGTCCTGAGTTCCTAAATGCTTATTTAAGATAAGCTAAAATAAGCCTTTATTAGTCCCACAATGGGGAAATTCCAGAGTTTAATGTTGTTAAAGGAAAGGTGATGTAACAGAGTGGTAAAAATGCTCCATCACAGCTTTTTTGGAACATGTTGCAGGTATCAAATTCAAAATAAGTAAATATTTGCAAAGAAATAAAAAAGTTTATTGGTTTGAACATTAAATATCCTGTCTTTGTAGTGAATTCAACTGAATATATCTTGAAAATGATTTGCAAATCATTGTGTTCTTTTTTATTTACACTTTACACAACATCCCAATTTCACTGAAATTGAACTACAATTGAAATTGTATATATACATATAGGGATATTTTGGTCAAGATTTTTGTCCTTGATCCATTCAGAGTTTTTTAAGGTTGAGGATCAGCCAGTACTGTCACAATCTGATATTTACATTTTCCTACAACACATTCTTGCAAACTACATATCATTGAGTACATTAAAATATCTTTTTAAAGGCATCAATGCCATATATTTGCCTGACACCTCAAAACTCAAGAGTATTCCATACCACAGACATGTTGGCAAAACACCTTCCCAGCTGCAACTCTGTACAGCTGCTGTGTTTTGGCAATTGTGGCTAATGGAAAACAACAGAGATATGAATGGAATTGAACTCTGATACCGATCAAGTCACAAAAGCCTTGATCAGAGTTGTAGCATCATCTTGCTTTGGCTCATCAATAAAATAGACTTTTCCTCTTAAAGACATTGTTTCACCCAGGAGGAAAGTTTCCTCAAGTCATATGACTGGGATCTGCCAGTCTCTGCTTAGCAACAGCTCTCTCAATATTATTGGTTGTTACAGACAAAGGACTGTCTATTCATTGGACTAAAGTTCATAAAACCCGACCACGAAGGAAGACCGTTGGTTTAGGCTTATGTCAATCAGAGCTTCGGCGCGAAAGTTGTCTGAGTTATAAACAGGGAGACGCCCTCCTTCAGAGTTTCTGTCAGTGCAGATTCATGTGATCCTCCATTGTTGTGTTTGTGTCTGTGTATTTTAATGTTTTCCTATAAATGTCTGGGAATTAATTATTTCTTTTCTGAGCTTAAATCTTGTTTCAGGGTTAAACTCCGGTTCCTAGGCGTTCTCTATTTTTCTCCTTTTAAACGTTTTTCTTAAATCCACCATGTGCTTTGTGTTTTAAAGAGACTGGCCGATCACTCATTTCCACACTGGAAGCTGTTTTCAACTCCACAAAGTCAGAAGAATGTTTTTTAATTTTGCCATTGGCATCAGATTTTGAATTATTCTCGAATTCCCCTGGAAAGCCGCTTGTCAACGAAGAAGGAGAAGAAGCAGCCTCGTTGCCAATGTACTGAAGAAGCCACCATCGCCATCTTGGCTTGACCTAAGCTCCAACTGTAATTGAAGCAGTCAAAATCCAGCCTTGTGACTGCTTGACTTTGAAGGTTGTTGGACTGTGGACTTTGGAATATCTGTGGGCAGATACTTCCCTTATAATCCATGAAATCTTCAGCTGAGGGAGCAGCCGAAAGGACAACGCAAGGAGTCACATGAGCCATTTCTCTTCGTTTCCATCTGCTGAATAAAACATCTAAGATTTGAGAATAATTCAGGATCTGATCAGATACAAAACTAAGAGAGATAATATAATTTTTCTTATTAAAATTCCATTTTTACTTTCTTAACAGTAATCCAGAATTTTTCATATAAGTAGTTAATTGTCTCCATAAATTCACATCCAATATTATTCATAATTTTTCATTTCAGCCCTTCCAAATTCATGCTAAAGTCCATGGTTTTATAGATGTGCTCACATTGTTACTCTATCCTCAGTTACAAATTTAATGTGATGGGTTAATGTTGATAATTTCACTGTTTACAAATCATCTGAATGTGATGTCATTTAATCAGCCCCATTTAAATAAATCTGTAAAATGAGAGAAGTTGTTGAGGAATTTATTCCATTCTGAGCCTGGTTTCAAAGCCCCAGTATCGAATTCACTAATATTTTGAGACTGATGATTAATTGATTAAACAGGTATAAAATAAAATTAAATAAAAATTGTTCACCGAGAAAGAGGTGAGCTGGTGCACTTAATGAGTGCGTTATCCTCTTATTTATGAGTGTTCACGGTGACGGACCAAACATCTGTCCCCACACACATACACTCTTTATACAAATTAAATAATCTTTATACCTGATCATAATTACAAATTAAAAATTGCTACAGAGTCCTGATCCAATATATGAGATTGGATTGGAACATCCAGTTTTATATGTGTATATAAACACACACACACACACACACACACACACACACACACACACACACACACAAAATACATCTGGAAAGTTTTCACAGCACTTCACTTTTTTCACGTTTTGTTATGTTACAGCTTTATTCCAAAATGGACTAAATTCATTTTTTCCTCAAAATTCTACACACAATACCCCAATAAAGACATTGTGAAAAAGTTTTTTTGAAAATTTATTAAAAATAAAAAAAACAAAACAAAGAATTCACATGTACATAAGTATTCAAAGCCTTTGCCATGAAGCTCAAAATTGAGCTCAGGTACATCCTGTTTCCACTGATCATCCTTGAGATGTTTCTACAGCTTAATTGGAGTCTACTTGTGGTAAACTCAGTTGATTGGACATGATTTGGAAAGGCACACACCTGTCTATATAATGTCCCACAGTTGACAGTGCATGTCAGAGCACAAACCAAGCATGAAGTCAAAGGAATTGTCTGTAGACCGCCAAGACAGGATTGTCTCAAGGCACAAATTTGGTGAAGGGTACAGAAAAATTTCTGCTGTTTTGAAGGTCCCAGTGAGCACAGTGGTCTCAATCATCCATAAATGGAAGAAGTTCAGAACCATCAGGACTCTTCTAGGAGCTGGTCAGCCGTCTAAACTGAGCAATCGGGGAAGAAGGGCTTTAGTCAGGGAGGCGACCAAGAACCCAAATGTCGCTCTGTCAGAGCTCCAGCATTCCTCTGTGGTGTGAGAACTTTCCAGAAGGACAACCATCTCTGCGGCAATCCACTAATCAGGCCTGTATGGTAGAGTGGCCAGATGGAAGCCACTCCTTAGTAAAAGGCACATGGCAGCCCACCTGGAGTTTGCCCAAAGGCACCTGAAGGACTCTCAGACCATGAGAAACAAAATTCTCTGGTCTGATGAGACAAAGATTGAACTCTTGGGCATGAATGCCAGGCATCATATTTGGAGGAAACCAGGCCTCGCTCATCACCAGGCCAATGTCATCCCAACAGTGAAACATGGTGGTGACAGCATCATGCTGTGGGGATATTTTTCAGCAACAGGAACTGGGAGACTAGTCGGAATAAAGGGAAAGATGAACGCAGCAGTGTACAGAGACATCTTGGATGAAAACCTGCTCCAGAGCGCTCGTGACCTCAGACTGGGGTGATGGTTCCTCTTTCAGCAGGACAACAACCCTAAGCACATACTGTAGCCAAGATATCAAAGGAGTGGCTTCGGGACAACTCTGTGAATGTCCTTGAGTGGCCCAGCCAGAGACCAGACTTGAATCCTATTGAAGAGCTCTGGAGAGATCTGAAAATGGCTGTGCACCGACATTTCCCATCCAACCTGATGGAGCTTGAGAGGTGCTGCAAAGAGGAATGGGTGAAACTGCCCAAAGATAGGTGTGCCAAGCTTGTGGCATCATGTTCAAAAAGACTTGAAGCTGTAATTGCTGCCAAAGGTGCATCAACAAAGTATTGAGCAAAGGCTGTGAATACTTATGTACATGTGATTTCTTAGTTTTTTATTTTTAATAAATTTGCAAAAATCTCAAAAAACTTTTTTCACATTGTCATTAAGGGCTAGTGTGTGTAGAATTTTGAGAAAAAAATGAATTTAATCCATTTTGGAATAAGGCTGTAACATAACAGAATGTGGAAAAAATGAGGCACTTTGAATATATATACACTACCGTTCAAAAGTTTGGGGTCACCCAGACAATTATTTTGTGTTTTCCATGAAAAGTCACACTTATTTACCACCATGAGTTGTAAAATGAATAGAAAATATAGTCAAGACATTGACAAGGTTAGAAATAATATGTATTTGAAATACAGTGATCCCTCGCTACTTCGCGCTTCCCCTTTCGCGCCCTCAGTGCATCGTGGATTTTTCAAAAATATTCATCAAAAATTCAAAATTGAGAAATAATGGGCGGGCGCTAGCAGAAGGCAGGGAGACTACATTAGAACATCAGGTATCAACACGGAGAGCCCGCACAACTCAAAATCCACCTCTCTGTTCGCTGTTCTTGTGTTGGCTCGGCTCGGGAATCTCGCAAGCTGATTGGCCGAGACGTTTCACCCCGCAAGCTGATTGGCCGAGACGTTTCACCCAGCTTTTCTCCCTGCCGAGCGCCCATACCCAGCGAAGGAAGACCGCATTCATTGCTCTTTATCGCTCGTGTTGCTTAGTCTCGCCGCGTGGAACTTTTTGCTGTTCTCTTGTGCCATTTTGTGTGAAATAGTCTTCCCGTGGAGGCACTACGCCGCCTCCTGCAGCTTCTCCAGCTCTATCGGAAGCTGCCCTCGACGATCCTGCGCCTCTAGCACCTGACGATGAGGCGTCACCTGAGGAGCAGTAAAGCTATCATTAACCTGTGCAGTAAATCATCTTCATCTTGAGTTACGTATCTTGTTATAAGAATAAAAGAGTTCTAAAAACATATTTATATACACTTTATTTACATCTACGTATGTATGTACACTTACACACACACACGTATCATATGAGAGAGAGAGTGAGAGAATGAACGTACGTATTATTTATGGGTGACGTCATTAGGGGTGATGCTACTTCGCGGTTTTTCACTTTTCGCGGTCGGTTCTGGAACCCATTAACCGCGATAAGTGAGGGATCACTGTAATAATTTTTTCCTTCAAACTTTGCTTTCATCAAAGAATCCTCCATTTGCAGCAATTACAGCATTGCAGACCTAACATGATTGCACAAGGGTTTTCTAATCATCCATTAGCCTTCTGACGCAATGAGCAAACACATTGTACCATTAGAACACTGGAGTGATAGTTGCTGGAAATGGGCCTCTATACACCTATCTAGATATTGCAACAAAAACCAGACATTTGCAGCTAGAATAGTCATTTACCACATTAGAAATGTATAGAGTGTATTTCTGATTAGTTTAAATCTTCATTGAAAAAAAGTGCTTTTCTTTCAAAAATAAGGAAATTTCTAAGTGACCCCAAACTTTTAAACGGTAGTGTATGTATGTATGTATATATATATATATATATATATATATATATATATATATATATATGGGTGTGTGTGTGTGTGTATATATGTATATACAGTATATATATATATATATATATATATATATATATATATACACACACACACACACACACACACACACACACACACAGTGGTGTGAAAAAGTGTTTGCTGACTTCCTGATTTCTCATTTTTTTGTATGTTTGTCACACTTAAATGTTTCAGATCATCAAACAAATTTTAATATTTGACAAAAATAACACAAATAATGACAAAATTGAGTTTTTAAATGAAGGTGTTTATTATTAAGGGGAAAAAAAATCCAAACCTACATGGCCCTGTGTGAAAAAGTGATTGCCCCCTAAACCTAATAACTGGTTGGGCCACCTTTAGCAGCAACAACTGCAATCAAGCATTTGAGGTAACTCGCAATGAGTCTTTTACAGCACTGTGGAGGAATTTTGGCCCACTCATCTTTGCAGAATTGTTGTAATTCAGCCACACTGGAGGGTTTTCGAGCATGAACCGCCTTTTTAAGGTCATGCCACAGCATCTCAATTGGATTCAGGTCAGGACTTTGACTAGGCCACTCCAAAGTCTTCATTTTGTTTTTCTTAAGCCATTGAGAGGTGGACTTGCTGGTGTGTTTTAGATCATTGTCCTGCTGCAGAACCAAAGTGCGCTTCAGCTTGAGGTCACGAACAGATGGCCGGACATTCTCCTTCAGGATTTTTTGGTAGACAGCAGAATTCATGGTTCCATGCACAGCAAGTCTTCCAGGTCCTGGAGCAGCAAAACAGCCCCAGACCATCACACTACCACCACCATATTTTACTGTTGGTATGATGTTCCTTTTCTGAAATGCTGTGTTTCTTTTACACCAGATGTAATGGGACACACACCTTCCAAAAAGTTCAACTTTTGTCTTGTCAGTCCACAGAGTCTTTTCACAAACGTCTTGGGGATCATCAAGATGTCTTCTGGCAAAACTGAGACGAGCCTTTATGTTCTTTTTGCTCAGCAGTGGTTTTCGTCTAGGAACTCTGCCATGCAGGCCATTTTTGCCCAGTCTCTTTCTTATGGTGGAGTCATGAACACTGACCTTAACTGAGGCAAGTGAGGCCTGCAGTTCTTTGGATGTTGTTGTGGGGTCTTTTGTGACCTCTTGGATGAGTTGTTGCTGCACTCTTGGGGTAATTTTGGTCGGCCAGCCACTCCTGGGAAGGTTCACCACTGTTCCAGGGTTTTGCCATTTGTAGATAATGGCTCTCACTGTGGTTTGCTGAAGTCCCAAAGTTTCAGAAAAGGCTTTATGACCTGTTCCAGACTGATAGATCTCAAATACTTTGTTTCTCATTTGTTCCTGAATTTCTCTGGATCGCAGCATGATGTCCAACTTTTGAGGATCTTTTGGTCTACTTCACTTTGTCAGGCAGGTCCTATTTAAGTGATTTCTTGATTGAGAACAGGTGTGGCAGTAATCAGGCCTGGGCGTGGCTAGGGAAATTGAGCTCAGCTTTGCAAAGATGTGATAAACCAAAGTGAATTTATGTTTTAACGGCGGGGGGGATGGGTGATTTTGGTGAAAATCACACAAAGTTTGTCCAAGTTACAACTTTGAAATGTTCCATGTGCTCATTGGATCACCAAAATCACCCACCAAAGTTTTCATGAATGACAACAGTTCCACCCTGAACTCATCTATATAAAAACACCTGACAAAAGATATAGCACCACCAAGTGGTTAAAGGAAGAATTGCTGAAAACTTATATTTATTACTCATACGCCACTTGCCAGAATGACGTGAAATTTTCTGAATTTTATCAGACCACATGGGTGATCATAACTGCACATCAACTTTAGCATGGCATTACTGCTGTTACCATGGACACGCCCTCCTTGCCATTCAATCTGTGATCTTGTTGGGAGGGTTGGGAATGACCTGGAGTCATGAAATCTGGAACACTTAAGAAGTGAAATCTGCTGACTATCATATGTAGTCCTATATGGGTGGGCAACACATAATGTAACTGATAAGTAAGTGTCGCCATGGCAACATGGTGAAGGTTGACTTCTCGCCATGGAACATCGGAGAGTTGTAACTTGGACAAACTTTGTCTGATTTTCACCAAATTTTGAACAATGGATACTAGTCTCACCCTGCACACTCATATATAAAAATAATTAACAAAAGTAATAGTGTGACCTTCTGGTTAGAACAACTGACACGTAACTTGGACAAACTTTGTCAGATTTTCATCAAATTTTCTACGATGGATATCAGTCCCACCCTGAACGCTCCTATATAAAAGTAATTAACAAAACTTATAACGCCACCTAGTGGTTAAAGGAAAAATTGCTGAAAACTGTTTGTTTTTTTTTATTTTGTCTCACTGTGTGCAAAAATCACATGAAGGAATGACTAGGACTCACTGACAGCACACGTACATAGTACAGAACTGTTTCCATGCCAACCGGCATGCTTTGATGACGTCGTCGCCATGCAAAACACGAGATTTATAGCTCAGATGATACTTCTCTGATCTGGACCAAAGTTTGCACGATGGATGCTAATCCCACTCTAAACACATCTATATATCAATGTGAAGACGGAGTGTCACCACTGTTATGATTTATTGTATGTGTGATTGTGTTATATGTGTAGTATTGTAAATGTCAATTTGATTATTTGTTGAAGTGCACACATTATTTCTAGGATCTGTCTTTGACTAATTGAAATGCCTTTTGTGAGATAATTGTTTGGTTAATTATTTGGGTAAACAATTGGTGAGTATTTAATACACATACCTTTGCCAACATGCTTCCTGAGGGTGTCTGGGCAAAAGACTCTGTTAGGGGTTGAATGCCTTTTAAAGGACACCAGCAGGAAGGAAGCATGTGATGGTGAGTCAGAGGGGTGATTTAAATTTGTAAATAGGGGTTTAAATTATTTAGTGAATTATTTATCGTATAATTTATTCTGTGTGATGTATATTTATTTTGTAAATAGGTGGGGAATTATTTATGGACCTTTTAGATATTAGTGGGTATGTGTGGAAAATGAAAATGTTATTGTCTTACCTGGGACATGGTATGTCCTAATTGATGTTAATTATCTCCGTTAGTATATAACAGATGTGATTATTGATAGTGAAGATCGATTGGTGGATTGTTGATGAAGAGTCGTGTCGGTGTGAAGATGTCGGATATTATTTGGATTATTACCTGCACGTGTTTTGGAATAAAAAGAAAAATGGCTGATTGCAAATTGCCTCTAAGCCTTCATTCATGAGAGACTGCTCTACGTCACGTTTTATACATTACATTTGGTGGCAGCGGTGGTCCGTTCCCAGGAGGACGCTACATTTGGTGGCAGTGGTTGATGACGAGGGACGAAAGGGTGTCCAGAAGAAAAAAAGTGAGGCAAGAGGAACAATTTGACGGTGACGCAGGTATGGCATCTGAGGAGCAGGGCGCCAGTGGACTGAACGAGCTAGAAGAACTAACATGCTTGGTAAAGTCCTTGGTTTGTTCACTGACTGTCGGAGACCGTCAGAGGATGGAAGAAGCATCTCTTCAGGAGCAAAAGTGGCAGACCATGGATAGTCAAATTCGGCAGATGCAGTTGCAAGTTGCAGAGTTGAGAGAGGAGCATGGAAGCCGGGCTGAACGCAGCGGTGACGACGGCGCTTCAGGGGAAGACCCCAGGGTGACGGCCAGGCGGGTCGGCCCGCAGGAGGATGATTTACCGCTGCAGGTGCAGCTGAGGACGACGCGAACGCACCATGAGCCCAGGCTGAATCCACTCTCCCCCGAGGACGACATTGAGAACTACCTGTCGACATTTGAGAGGATCGCTACGGTCTGCCGCTGACGTGAAGAAGAGTGGGCTATTCAGTTGGCTCCTCTGCTTACAGGTAAAGCGCGGAATGCGTATGTACTGATGGACATTGCAGACACGAATAATTATGGAAAAGTGAAGGAAGCGATTTTAAATAAGTATGAAATAACACCCAACACCTATAGGAGAAGGTTTCATGCTCTGAACATTCATCAGGACGAAACCCCCCGTGAACTGTATGTTCGTTTAAAAGACCTGTGTACTAAATGGATTAAACCAGAGACCTCAACGGTGAAAGACATCGTGGAGTTGTTGATTTTGGAGCAGTTTCTGCGGATGGTGAACCCGGAACTGGAAATCTGGATACAAGAGCGGGACCCGAAGACTGCAGAGGGCGCTGCTCGTCTTGCGGAGGTTTTTCTGTCAGCCAGGTCTGGGAGCAGGAGACCTACTTTCGGCCATGACAGCTCTTTCACCACACGGAGTAAGTTTAATGAGGGTGAAAGGGGTGGTCCAGCTCAAAATAGGCTGTATTCCAGTGCCAGTCAGATCACAAATGGCAGATATAATAGTAGCAAAAAGTCACGTGTTGTTTTGAATAAAGATATACGCTGTTATCAGTGTAATAAAATCGGTCACACTCAGTATTCTTGTCCTGCCATAAAGAATGATAAACCTTCATTATTATGCTCAGTTCCAAGACCTACTCTGTCAGCACCAATTTATGGTGAAATATATAAAACTAACGTTTTGCTTAATGGTCAGTGTGAAGAGGCTTTGTTAGACTCCGGTTGTTTCCAGACTGTTGTTTTGCCCAGCTTAGTCCCTAGAGATTCATGGAGTGAGTCTACAGTGAATATTAGTTGTGTTCATGGGGATAAGAAGTTGTACCCGACCGCTGAGGTCTATTTAACAGTGGGGGGGTCAAACTTATCTCCTTCCTGTAGCCCTTGTGCCTGATTTGCCTTATCCAGTTATTCTTGGCAATGATGTTCCAACTTTGTTGGACATTATACAACAGGTTAGAGACGAACAAACTGAGGGACAGGCAGGTGGCGCTATTGAGCAGAGGCTTGATGCACCTGTTGGGAAAATCTGTAATATGGTGACAGCCAGGGCGCAGAGGGCTGCCAATGTTCTTCAGGAGCTGCCTTTTTTATGATTCTGAGATAGAGGCAGGCCCTATTAAACAATCTAAATCCAAGGCTCAGAGGAGAAGAGATAAGGTGTTAGCTTCAGTAAAGAACTTGGGTGAAGAAACACCACAGCTAAGTCAGTCAGTAGAGTTTGACATCCCGCCTGACATAGCTGCATTGCAGAAAGCTGACCCTGCACTTGGACCATGGTTTAATCAAGTCTCGGAGATTGAGGGTGTGAAACAGGGTAGAACGGATTGTTTGGCTGAGGCCATGTATGTCATTAAAAAGGGCATTTTGTACCAGCAACAAAGTGAAGTTATGGCCATAGCTTTGCCACGGGACCTCACACCACAGATTATGGAACTGGGACATGTTATCCCTTGGGCAGGTCATCTAGCTTTTCAGAAAACTTTGCAGAGAATTGCTAGAAGGTTTGTGTGGCCGGGAATGTATACCCAGATAAAGGAGCTCTGCACGTCATGTCCAATATGTCAGATTACATCACCTAGGGGAGTAGCCCATGCCCAACTGCACCCATTACCAATTATTGGAACACCATTTGACAGAATAGGGATGGATGTAGTTGGCCCCCCCTAGAGAAAAGCTCCTCTGGTAATAAATACATTCTCGTGATTTGTGATTATGCTACTCGGCACCCAGTAGCCTTTCCCCTGAAATCTATCAAGGCTAGGCAGGTTGCCAACTGCCTTATCCAGTTATTTTCAAGGGTAGGCATACCCAGAGAAATTCTAACAGACTGTGGAACAAATTTCTTGTCAAAACTGTTGCAGCAGGTATATAAGCTGTTGGGTATTAAGGGTATTAAGACCACCCCATATCACCCTCAGACTGAAGGACTAGTTGAGCGATTCAATCAGACTCTGAAAAACATGCTGCGGAAATTTGTTTCTGAAACGGGCTCGGATTGGGATCAATGGGTACCATATTTATTATTTGCTTATCGGGAGGTGCCCCAGGATTCAGCAGGGTTCTCACCTTTTGAACTACTGTATGGTCGTCAGGTGAGGGGCCCATTGGACTTATTAAAGGAGCACTGGGAGAGTCCACCGAGTGATCAGGACAATGTGGTCTCATATGTCATTAAGATGAGAGAGAAACTGGATCGAATGACTGCTTTGGCTCAGGAGCACATGAGGACGGCGCAGGCCAAACAAAAAACTTGCAAAAAACAAACATAATGAGTAAAAAAGTTTACAGTTTAAGTGACAAAAATCTTTCAAATGTACAACAGAAAAGTTCTTAATTTACAAGAAAATTGTCATAAATTTACGAGAAAAACCCCTCAAACTGTCAAGAATAAAATCATATCTCAAATAAGTTTTTAAATACATGCTTTCTTACTCATTCATCTGAAAAACAACAAATTTGGTAGGAAAATTAATATATCAACTAAAAATATATTACTTAAAATACAACATTAATTTTGTTTTATTTTACGAGAACATCTGCCCTCAGAGTGTCTGCCAAGAAAAAAATCTGACCTTTGGACAAATGTAGTTGATGCCCCCTGACTTATGCCCTCAGGTGAATGCAAAGCACTGTAATCAGTCTGCCTGAGTGTCTGTGTTTGGTTTTCTGCACCTATAAAAAAAAAAAAAAAAAAAAAGTCAGACTAGCAGGGTCCAGATCTGCTGTCTTCAACTACCCTGTTATTTTTAAGTTAGCTAAATAGGCACTAGGGCTGTGCGATATGACATATACAGTGGTGTGGAAAAGTGTTTGCCCCCTTCCTGACTTCCCATTTTATTGTATGTTTGTCACGCTTAAATGTTTCAGATCATCAAACAAATTTAAATATTACACAAAGATAACACAAGTAAACACAAAACGCGGTTTTTAAATGAAGGTGTTTATTATTAAGAGTAAAAAAAAATCCAAACCTACATGGCCCTGTGTGAAAAAGTGACCCCCCCGTTAAAACATAACTTTGGTTTATCACATCTTTGCAAAGCTGAGTTCAATTTCCCTAGCTACACCCAGGCCTGATTACTGCCACACCTGTTCTCAATCAAGAAATCACTTAAATAGGACCTGCCTGACAAAGTGAAGTAGACCAAAAGATCCTCAAAAGTTGGACATCATGCTGCAATCCAGAGAAATTCAGGAACAAATGAGAAAAAAGTATTTGAGATCTATCAGTCTGGAAAAGGTCATAAAGCCTTTTCTGAAACTTTGGGACTTCAGCAAACCACAGTGAGAACTATTATCCACAAATGGCAAAACACTGGAACAGTAGTGAACCTTCCCAGGAGTGGCCGGTCGACCAAAATTACCCCAAGAGTATAGCGACAACTCATCCAAGAGGTCAAAAAAGACCCCACAACAACATCCAAAGAACTGCAGGCCTCACTTGCCTCAGTTAAGGTCAGTGTTCATGACTCCACCATAAGAAAGAGACTGGGCCAAAATGGCCTGCATAGCAGAGCTCCTAGATGAAAGCAACTGCTAAGCAAAAAGAACATAAAGGCTCGTCTCAGTTTTGCCAGAAAACATCTTGATGATCCCCAAGACTTTTGGGAAAATACTCTGTGGACTGACGAGACAAAAGTTGAACTTTTTGGAAGGTGTGTGTCCCATTACATCTGGCGTAAAAGTAACACAGCATTTCAGAAAAGGAACATCATACCAACAGTAAAATATGGTGGTGGTAGTGTGATGGTCTGGGGCTGTTTTGTTGCTTCGGGACCTGGAAGACTTGCTGTGGTAAATGGAACCATCAATTCTGCTGTCTACCAAAACATCCTGAAGGAGGATGTCCTGCCATCTGTTCGTGACCTCAAGCTGAAGCGCGCTTGGGTTCTGCAGCAGGACATTGATCCAAAACACAGCAGCAAGTCCACCTCTGATCGACTTAAAAAAACAAAATGAAGACTTTGGAGTGGCCTAGTCAAAGTCCTGACCTGAATCCGATTTAGATGCTGTGGCATGACCTTAAAAAGGTGGTTCATGCTCGAAAACCCTCCAATGTGGCTGAATTACAACAATTCTGCAAAGATGAGTGGGCCAAAATTCCTCCACAGTGCTCTAAAAGAATCATTACAGGGTTTCCTCTGGTAACATTTCTGTGTGGCGGCCCGCCGCCCTAAGGAAGGATGCCACTGCGCCTATGAAAGATTAATTTAAGAAAAATTAAGCATAAAAGAAATGCTCCGCAAGCATGCACATGAACAACGCGCGTGACTGTTATCTGCGCAGAAGCACCCCACCCGCCCAGCGCCCGCTTGACCGTTTCTGCAGGCAGAGAGTGTCTCTCTAGCACTGCTGTCCAAGAGAAGCATGCGCTTATTAAAGTACTTTAAATGTGCAAAAAAGTACAAGAGATAAGCAGTGGAGGCATTTATGGTGGTTTTAACCCACTGCTAACTGGAACAACAATGAGGAGTTGCTTAGCTAACAGGTCTGGTTAGTCTTCATTGCAGCGAAAGGCAAGAGTGACTGATGAATCGCTTAGGATTTACTTCACCAGCTACTACAATATTAAATAATAATTTATGTTCATTATTATGAACCTGGCAGGTTAAGATGACTGAAATTCACAAAGTCAATGACTTTAATCCGTCAGCAGCCTTCAGACAAACTAAACGTGCCAACACTTGGATTTCAAAATAAGGGAGGTCTTTCCTGCTGTCTGGTTGGTGAGGAGATTTTTTTTTTAAAAAACTATAAATATATAGAAGTATTATAACAGAAATAACTGCATATTTGGTCATTTAAGTTAATTTATTTCTTTAAATATAATTTTAATAATTATATGTCTTTGAATTCAGAGTTAAAGTTATTGTTCTGTTCTGGCTCTGTAAAATTATGGTCAAAAGTTTAAATTGTATGAGGAAAAAAGTAAAAAAAATTGCCACATTCTGTTTCGTATTTATTAGAAAAACAGTAATTTTATAATAATCTGCCTTTGTCCATCAGACAGGCCTCTTCACTGTCCAGTTTTAAAACTCCTCTTAAAACCCATTTTTATTCTCTGGCCTTTGACCTAGTTTGAGACACTGACTTTATTTGTTCTTATTGTCTCTATTGTATGACTATTGTTTTGTTTGTGCTGTTTTGTACTTTACTGTATTTTATTGTTTTTATATTTTATTTATCATTGATGTACAGCTCTTTAAAAACAACTGTCGTTGTTTTTAAAGAGCTTTATAAATAAAGTTGGATTGGATTAAAAGAACATTAACATTAGCCATAAAATAATCCACAAGTCATTACTCAAGTTTTTCAGTGGTTGCTCTTTGTACCCTTAACTAGAAATTTTTGGTTGTCTGCTTTTAATTATTAATTAAAATAATTAATTTAATTATCAATTTCATAGCACTGCTTTTACATGAGTAGAATTTCTGGCTACTGTACCCACCTCTGATCATATATTTTAAGTATGCATCAGTAAATTACTGTTATGGATGTTTTTTTTCCGTTCCCTTTCCTACTCTTCATCAGTGGAAAAAAAGAAACACTAGAATAAAAATACAAAAAATACACATTTTGGTTATTTATGTAAACCATGAAAAAAAATCCTGCAGGACAAAACATGACACTTGGTATTTTCTAGCTCTTCTTTCTGTTTGTATACCACCACAGACAGAGAGAGAACCTGAATTAGACGGGGCTCAGAGAGGGAAAGATGAGACAGAAGAGAGGAGCCAAGGAGAGGAAAGTGTTCAGGAAGAGGGTCCAGGAGAGGTGAGAAGGATTACACCAGTAAAAAGTCCGAACACAGGACATCTGGGTGGGTCCCCAACTGGCCCAATATGACAACATTTAAGCCTTGGTTGTACAGTACTTCAAATGGTAAGTTCCATTATGCAATATTACTGTGCAAAGAAATAGTGTAAAATTAACATATTCCGGTTACAATCATGTCATGTGTTTTCTGCCCCCCCCCCCCGGAAAAATATGTTGCCACCGCGCCAAAGTCTTTAAGCCAGAGGAAACACTGCATTACCAGTTATCGCAAATGCTTGATTGCAGTTGTTGCTGCTAAGGGTGGCCCAACCAATTATTAGGTTAAGGGAGCAATCACCTTTTCACACATGGTCATGTGGGTGTGGATTTTTTTTTTCCCTTAATAATGAACACCTTCATTTAAAAACTGTATTTTGTGTTTACTTGTGTTATCTTTGTCTAATATTTATATTTGTTTGATGATCTGAAACATTTAAGAATAGAATAGAATAGACTTTATTTGTCATTATAACAAGTACAACGAAATTAAAATGCAAACCAATCAGTGAATGAGGAGTAAAAAGAAACTTAAAATTATATAAATTACTAATTTTAAATATCACACACACTCAAGTGTGACAAACATGCAACAAATGAGAAATCAGGACAGGGGCAAACACTTTTGCACACCACTGTATATCGGTGATGTGCTAAAAAAAAAAAAAGTCTACCACTTTATATAAAACTGTACCATTTATATCAGGATTTAAGAGACACATACTCCATTTCTACTTGTCGCTAGGGGTGGGAATCACGATTTGATTCAGATCGCAATACTTGGGTCACGACTCGATCCTATCACGCTTCAACGTAAAATGCTTCATGATAATAGAGTATCACGATCCCATATACAGCCATGGACAAAATTGTTGGTACCCCTCTGTTAATGAAAGAAAAACCCACAATGGTCACAGAAATAACTTGAATCTGACAAAAGTGGTAATAAATAAAAATTCTGTGAAAATTAGCCAGTGAAAATCAGACAATGCTTTTGAATTGTGGTTCAACAGAATTACTTTAAAAAACAAACTCATGAAACGGGCCTGGACAAAAATGATGGTACCCCTAGAAAAGACTGAAAATAATGTGACCATAGGGACATGTTCAACCAAGATGTGTCCTCTAATTAACATCATAGGTGTCTACAAATTTGTAATCAGTCAGTCGGCCTATTTAAAGGGTGACAAGTAGTCACTGTACTGTTTGGTGACAAGGTGTGTACCACACTAAACATGGACCAGAGGAAGCAAAGGAGAGAGTTGTCTCAGGAGATTAGAAAGAAAATTATAGACAAGCATGTTAAAGGTAAAGACTATAAGACCATCTCCAAGCAGCTTGATGTTCCCGTGACTACAGCTGCACATATTATTCAGAAATTTAAGATCCACGGGACTGTAGCCAACCTCCCTGGACGTGGCCACAGGAGGAGACGGATAATACGAATGGTAACAAAAGAGCCCAGAACAACCTCTAAACACATTCATGGTGAACTCCAACGTCAAGGTACATCAGTGTCAGATCGCACCATCCGTCGTTGTTTGAGCCAAAGTGGACTTCATGGGAGACGGCCAAGGAGGACACCACTGTTGAAAACAAAACATAAAAAAGCCAGACTGGAATTTGCCAAACTGCATTTTGACAAGCCACAAAGCTTCTGGGAGAATGTCCTATAGACAGACGAGACAAAACTGGAACTTTTTGGCAAGGCACATCAGCTCTATGTTCACAGACGCAAAAATGAAGCATACCAAGAAAAGAACACTGTCCTTACTGTGAAACATGGAGGAGGTTCTGTTATGTTCTGGGGCTGCTTTGCTGCATCTGGCACAGGGGGTCTTGAATCTGTGCAGGGTACAATGAAATCTCAAGACTCTCAAGGTATTCTAGAGAGAAATGTGCTGCCCAGTGTCAGACAGCTTGGTCTCAGTCACAGGTCTTGGATCTTGCAACAGGATAATGACCCAAAACACACAGCTAAACACCCAAGAATGGCTAAGAGCGAAACATTGGACTATTCTAAAGTGGCCTTCTATGAGCCCTTATCTAAATCCTATTGAACATCTGTGGAAGGAGCTGAAACATGCCGTCTGGAGAAGGCACCCTTCAAACCTGAGACAACTGGAGCAGTTTGCTCATGAGGAGTGGGCCAAAATACCTGCTGAGAGGTGCAGAAGTCTCACTGACAGTTACAGAAATTGTTTGATTGCAGTGATTGCCTCAAAAGGTTGTGCAACAAAATATTAAGTTAAGGGTACCATCATTTTTGTCCAGGCCTGTCTCATGAGTTTGTTTTTTAAAATAATTCTGTTGAACCACAATTCAAAAGCATTGTCTGATTTTCATTGGTTAATTTTCATAGAATTTTTATTTATTACCACTTTTGTCAGATTCAAGTTATTTCTGTGACCATTGTGGGTTTTTCTTTCATTAACAGAGGGGTACCAACAATTTTGTCCATGTGTGTATTTCAATTTTTTTTCACCTTATTCAACCTCAAATCATGTTCCATAACAAAACTGTTGACATCTCTTTCATACAATAAAGTATTCAGACCAAACGGGCAGCAACTGGACAATTTCACAGTAAATTATTTTTAAATTAAATGGCAAATAGTGTTCACTTATATAGTGCTTTTTTACTCATCTCTGGATGACCAAAGCGCTTTACAGATCCTGCTATCCACCCATTCACACACATATTCACACACTGATGGTGGCAAATGCGAAAACACATGCTCTTAAAATAAATAAGATAAGCCTTTATTAGTGCCACAATGGGGAAATTCCAGGATTGCAACAGCACAGGGACAGCAACACTCAGAGCAATAATTTAGAAGATAAGAAAATAAGAGCAGTGAATATACATATGTACACATAAATATACTAGAAAAGCACTCGGAGAGTGCAGACCTCCGCCAAGCGCCACAGTTCCCCCCATACAGTGTTTGTGTGTACGTTTTCAGATTCCTTGACCATGAAAACATATGACTAGCAATTGGATTCACAATGATAGGATTAGTGGTTCAGTAGTTATTCATGAAAATCGCATTTTCCGTAATGGCGGTTTTCGCCACAGTTCCCCCATACAGTGTTTGTGTGTACGTTTTCAGATTCCTTGACCATGAAAACATATGACTAGCAATTGGATTCACAATAATAGGATTAGTGGTTCAGTAGTTATTCACGAAAATCGCATTTTCCGTAATGGCGGTTTTCGCCACAGTTCCCCCCATACAGTGTTTGTGTGTACGTTTTCAGATTCCTTGACCATGAAAACATATGACTAGCAATTGGATTCACAATGATAGGATTAGTGGTTCAATAGTTATTCACGAAAATCACATTTTCCGTAATGGCGGTTTTCTTCTGGACGGTGATCCGGATCACCACCAAAATGTAATCATCTGTAGGATACCCCATTTCTGACAATCTGTGAAAATTTCATGAAAATCCGTCCATAACTTTTTGAGTTATCTTGCTAACAAACAGACAGACAGACAGACAGACAAACCAACGCCGATGAAAACATAACTTCCTTGGCGGAGGTAATAAATATATATACACATTGGCGGAGGTAATAAATATATATACACAGTATCTAGCATTGTAGCTAGATGGAATAAACAGCATAACAGTCTATTTAGTTACCCCACATAGTATGAATATGTACCCTTACATATTATCACCCTCCGTAGTGATTGATATTGTCCTAGCTGTATACCGGAGGGGGACCATTTTGTGTAAGTTGTTGCGTCTTTTGCATTCAATACTATTAGGTCGTAACGTTTTTTTTTTTACTATCTGCGAGCAGCCCTGCTTAGGTTATAAAGTCTGACAGCCATAGGTAGGAAGGACCTGCGAAACCTCTCAATCGCGCACCTAGGATGATGTAGCCTACTGCTAAATGAGCTCCTCAGTGCGTTCAGTATGTCCTAGATAGGGTGGGACTTGGACTCCAGCAGAGATGACAGCTTAGCCACCATCCTTCTCTCTCCTATCTCCTCCACTGGGTCAAGGCGCTGCCCCAGGACAGAGCTAGCTTTCTTGATCAGTTTGTTCAGTCTCTTCCTGTCGGCTGCTGTGATGCCGCTGCCCCAGCAGACCACTCCAAAAGTGATGGCTGATGCCACCACCACCCAATCATAGAAGGTCTTCAGGAGCACCCCTTGTATACCAAATGTTCAACTGATAGCAAAATATAGCCCTAAAACAAATAATAATAAGTTGAGTAGAGACGAGATGGAATCACATACCTGGGCACCAGTGTTTTAATCATGTGACAAAAGCCCTCGTTTTCCACAACACTATATGGATGTAGGTCTTTGCATATGAAGTAGGCGACTGACTGCGTTATCTTCTTGGCTCGCTCAGAATTTGGAGGTAGCTTTAACAAGCTATATGTTTCCAGAGTTGGTTGATTTTTACCCAGTGCTGGTTTAGCTTCGCTGTCATTTGTCAATCTGTCAATGCTCCACACTGTGTGTGTTTATATATTTACATATTTATTCCATCTAGCTACAATGCTCCGCATTGTGTGTGTTCATGTATCTACATATTTATTCCATCTAGCTACAATGCTCCGCACTGTGTGTTTATATATTTACATATTTATTCCATCTAGCTACAATGCTCTGCACTGTGTTTATATATTTATATATTTATTCCATCTAGCTACAATGTTCCGCACTGTGTGTCTATATATATATATACATACACACACACACACACATATATATATATATATATATATATATATATATATATATATATATATATATATACTGTATATATATATATATATTTATATGTACATATGTATACTCGCTGCTCTTGTTTTTCTCTTGCCTTCTGATTGTTGCTCTGAGTGTTGCTATCCCTGTGCTGTTGCAATCCTGGAATTTCCCCATTGTGGGACTAATAAAGGCTTATCTTATCTTATCTTATCTTATCTTATCTTATCTTATCTTATCTTATCTTATCTGCCAATGCTGTTGCCCCAGGATGGTGCTGAGAGAGGTGGTTCCTCAAATTTGTAGTACAGTATTCCCACAGTATTTTACTTTCGTGTGATACTACTTGCAAACTGAATGTGTCATATCCAGGTTGTCTGTTCCGTCTTTGTTATAAAATCAAAAAAAGTCCAGACATTTTATTTAAACTTTGACGGTGCATTGCTCAGTTGTTTTTTTTCTGGTGTTGCTGCTAACTCCGCCATCTTATTGTACACCTGGACTGAGGTTAAATCTCGCAAGATACCATTGCTGCGATGACTTTGCGCCATCTAGTGGACTGAAAACTCCATCGATTAACTGATAACCCAAAAGTATATGTTTGAGTGTGCATTTTTTTTAAATAAAAGATTGATTTGTGGGTTTATGGATCGATGCATTGTCGCAAGTGCCAAGTATCGCAATCCATTACTGAATCGATCTTTTTTCCCCACCCCAACTTGTCCTCCCCCCTCCCCTGCAGTGCACTAGGTGTGTGCAATAGTGAGTTCTGGTGGTTAGTACAGCAGCTAACTGCAAGCTAATGTTTTGGTCATATAGCCACTACTAGAGTTGCCAGCTGTCCGGTTTTAGCCAGGACGTCCCGTTTATTGGGCTAAATATGTTTGTCCCGAGTGGGATGTGCGTTGTCCCATATATTCAAGGCCATCTTAATGAACGGGCTAGACTGGGCTGAACCCCAGGAGTCTATGAAGATCAGGGCCTATCATGAGCCAATGAAAAAGATCACATTGTTGTTAATTGGTCAAATTCTATGTCCATCACTTGATATTCATGTTTGGCTGCGGATTGGTCTAATTTACAAGTGCCTCACGTGGGTATCATGTAGCAATAGTTTATCAGAGGAATGTTTTGACATGTGACTGTGCAAGCACCAGTGAGAAGTGAGAAATAATTAGCTCAGTCAGAATGTCTGGAAAAAAAGTTTGAAAGTGGCGCTCACAAAATTATTGAGAGGAAAAGAGCTTAGGGAAAACAAATTCCTCAAAAAATCCCGAGGCGTAAAGGATGTTTCTAAGCTAGACCATCAAGTGGAGGAGGTTGCGAATTACTGCACGGAGGAGACAGGTGGGTCATTAAAGCCCTCACCTGGAGGAAAAGGGCGAAGGGAGAAGAAAGGCCATGATCGCTTACATCAGACAGCTGTGCGTGGGACAGGAGAATCCGAACTTGGTAAAAAGACTGGATCAAGCATGCATCCACAGAGCATGATGATATTCGTGAGCTGGACTTAAAGGGCATAATGAAGGATTTTTCTTTAAAGAAGACCAGAAGAAATAACTTCTAAAAAGGTAAGACATGCTATTTGCAGTGCTTTCCAGCCACCTGTGCAGATTTTTCAATTTGCTACTGTTGCGCTTGCTTGAATCAGGAATACTTCACTGATGTAATTTTATGCTGAAGGCAGTATCTGTCACACTGTAGAAAGGGAAATCTCAGTAAGATAAAATATTCTAAATCAAGGCTTTATTCTTGTTTTTCTTTCACAAGGTAATTTTGACAAGACAAGAATTTCTTTTTGTTGTGCAGTTTTCTGCAAGATTTTACTTGCTTTACGAAAGTTTGTACTTGTTTTAAGCAATTTAATCTTACTTTGTTGGCAGATATTTTTTTTTCACAATTTTAGCTAGAATTATCTATTGCCAGAATTTTTTTTGGTTTATTTTAAGCAAAATTATCTGCCAACAGAGCTAGAAAATTTGATTTATCAAATTGCGTTAAACAGGTTAAAACTATTGGAAAGCATGTAAAATTTTCTTACACATAAACTGCACAGCAAGAATAAATATCTTGTCAGACAAAAAAACAAACATAAACAGCCTTAATGTATTTCATTTTACTTACAGTATATTTGACTTTTTGCAGTGTAGTTGTATTTTCTAGTTCAAAGTTGCATTATTTTTCAAAGAGAAACAAAAATAGGCTGTAGTGGCTCAGGAGGTAGAGTAGGTTGCCCAATAACTGAAGGGTTGGCGGTTCGAATCCCACTCGCCCCTACCTTGCTGTTGTGTCCTTGGGCAAGACACTTTACCCACTTCGCTGCCAGTGTGTTCATGACACTGATGTATGGATGTGAATACACACGTGGACAAAATTGTTGGTACCCCTCTGTTAATGAAAGAAAAACCCACAATGGTCACAGAAATAACTTGAATCTGACAAAAGTGGTAATAAATAAAAATTCTATGAAAATCAGACAATGCTTTTGAATTGTGGTTCAACAGAATTATTTTAAAAAAACAAACTCATGAAACAGGCCTGGACAAAAACGATGGTACCCTTAACTTAATATTTTGTTGCACAACCTTTTGAGGCAATCACTGCAATCAAATGATTTCTGTAACTGTCAATGAGACTTCTGCACCTCTCAGCAGGTATTTTGGCCCACTCCTCATGAGCAAACTGCTCCAGTTGTCTCAGGTTTGAAGGGTGCCTTCTCCAGACGGCATGTTTCAGTTCCTTCCACAGATGTTCAATAGGATTGAAATAAGAGCTCATAGAAGGCCACTTTAGAATAGTCCAATGTTTCGCTCTTAGCCATTCTTGGGTGTTTAGCTGTGTGTTTTGGGTCATTATCCTGTTGCAAGATCCAAGACCTGTGACTGAGACCAAGCTGTCTGACACTGGGCAGCACATTTCTCTCTAGAATACCTTGAGAGTCTTGAGATTTCACTGTACCCTGCACAGATTCAAGACCCCCTGTGCCAGATGCAGCAAAGCAGCCCCAGAACATAACAGAACCTCCTCCATGTTTCACAGTAGGGACAGTGTTCTTTTCTTGGTATGCTTCATTTTTGCGTCTGTGAACATAGAGCTGATGTGCCTTGCCAAAAAGTTCCAGTTTTGTCTCGTCTGTCTATAGGACATTCTCCCAGAAGCTTTGTGGCTTGTCAACATGCAGTTTGGCAAATTCCAGTCTGGCTTTTTATGATTTGTTTTCAACAGTGGTGTCCTCCTTTGTCGTCTCCCATGAAGTCCACTTTGGCTCAAACAACGACGGATGGTGCGATCTGACACTGATGTACCTTGATGTTGGAGTTCACCATGAATGTGTTTAGAGGTTGTTCTGGGCTCTTTTGTTACCATTCGTATTATCCGTCTCCTCCTGCGGCCACGTCCAGGGACGTTGGCTACAATCCCGTGGATCTTAAATTTCTGAATAATATGTGCAACTGTAGTCACAGGAACATCAAGCTGCTTGGAGATGGTCTTATAGTCTTTACCTTTAACATGCTTGTCTATAATTTTCTTTCTAATCTCCTGAGACAACTCTCTCCTTTGCTTCCTCTGGTCCATGTTTAGTGTGGTACACACCATGTCAACAAACAGCACAGTGACTACTTGTCACCCTTTAAATAGGCCGACTGACTGATTACAAGTTTGTAGACACCTGTGATGTTAATTAGAGGACACATCTTGGTTGAACATGTCCCTGTGGTCACATTATTTTCAATCTTTTCTAGGGGTACCATCATTTTTGTCCAGGCCTGTTTCATGAGTTTGTTTTTTTAAAGTAATTCTGTTGAACCACAATTCAAAAGCACTGTCTGATTTTCATTGGTTAATTTTCATAGAATTTTTATTTATTACCACTTTTGTCAGATTCAAGTTATTTCTGTGACCATTGTAGGTTTTTCTTTCATTAACAGAGGGGTACCAACAATTTTGTCCACGGCTGTAAATGTTCGGTAGTGGTCAGAGAGGCTGTTGGCATGGATTGGCAGCCATGTTCCCGTCAGTCTGCCCCAGGGCAGCTGTGGCTACAGAGGTAGCTTACCACTATCATTGTCTGTGGAGTGAATGAATAATGGAGTCATTATAAAGTGTCTTTGGGTGTCATGAAAGTGCTATATAAATGCAATCTATTATTAAAAACAGCTATTTCACATTTTTAAACTGAAATTCTGTATTTTATAAAATCTGAAATTTCAAGGTATACAGTATGGTATTTTTTTTTTCTTGTAATATTAAACATGACGTTGAATATCAGTATTTTTAAGGTATTAGCAAGGTAAAAAATCCCAGTATTATGACAACACTAATGTCCACAACATTGTGGCACTGAGCAATAGTTAAAACCCTCTGTCCCTTATTTGCCTGTGAGAAAGTTTGCAACCCTAGACACTACTTCTGTTTGCCAGGAATGTGGGACTTTTTCCCACTGTGCTGCGTCAGAAAGGATAGTCCTCTAACCTCATTTTAAATGGAGGTAAGTGACATTAACACCATCTCTCTTTAATTATAAAACAGCAAATGCTAAATGATGATGCTAGCTTGCCGCTAATAGGAAACATTAAAGTGTATCTTTGGTTTACATTACTGGCAAGTTTCTTAATTTTGTCTGAAAAAATATTACTAAAACTGCAAATATGCGTGACAGCGGTCGCATACACACTAAATAAATAATAAATAAAATGTGCCAGAGGAACAAGCTAGCTCTTAATAAAATAAGATAAGATAAGATAAGATAAGCCTTTATTAGTCCCACAATGGGGAAATTCCAGGATTGCATCAGCACAGGGATAGCAACACTCAGAGCAACAATCAGAAGGCAAGAAAAAAACAAGAGCAGCGAGTATACATATGTACATATAAATATAAATGTATAGACACACAGTGCAGAGCACTGTAGCTAGATGGAATAAATAATGTAACTTGATTCCTAATAATTTTTAAATAGGCAAGTAACGATAATAAATAAAGTTGAAGTCATCTGAAATGCACATTAAAAAACAGTTTTTTTAACAACACTGCAAAATTTAGAGTGGATGTAATTTAAAATGTAGAAAAAGAGATGGTCCTTTTTATTGGTTATTATATATAAACTATAGAACTTACAAAAAAATGTATACCGTGATCTATATCGTTATCATCAAATAAGATTACTTATATCGTGATATGAAATTTTGGTCATGTCGCACAGTCCTAACAAGCGCTGACTCTTTTCACTCAAATGATGTAGTAGGTATACATGAGCTACATCTGCACCACGGAGTTCTGAAAAGTCTCAGATGATTGACCCAAACTGAATTTGATACCTTTTTATATTTTTTAAAGTGATTTATTATATAATTGTAACCGCTGCTCCTCCACATTGAAAGGAGTCAGTTGAGGTGGTATGGGCATCTGATTAGGATGCCTCCTGGACGCCTCCCACTTGAGGTGTTTCAGGCACGTCCCACTGGGAGGAGACCCCGGGGCAGACCCAGGACTCGGTGGAGAGACTATGTCTCCCAGCTAGTCTGGGAACGCCTTGGTATCCCCTCTGAAGAGCTGGAGCAGGTGGCTGGGGAGAGGGAAGTCTGGGCTTCTCTGCTTGAACTGCTGCCTCCGCGACCCGGACCTCCGGAAAAGCGGTAGAAGATGGATGGATGGATGGATGTATTTTTTAAAGACTGGAACACGTCCTACATCAACTTCCGCCAACTACAAAACAAATTCTTGTTTCACACTGCCAGCACACTAGAAAAGCTACAAGAGAGATTCCCTAAAAAGCCATTACTTATCATCATTATCCATCCATCCATCCATCCATCCATCTTCTACTGCTTTTCCGGAGGTCCGGGTCGCAGAGGCAGCAGTTCAAGCAGAGAAGCCCAGACTTCCCTCTCCCCAGCCACCTGCTCCAGCTCTTCAGAGAGGATCCCAAGGCGTTCCCAGACCAGCTGGGAGACATAGTCTCTCCACCAAGTCCTCGGTCTGCCCCGGGGTCTCATCCCAGTGGGACATGCCCAAAACACCTCAAGTGGGAGGCGTCCAGGAGGCATCCTAATCAGATGCCCATACCACCTCAACTGACTTCTTTCAATGTGGATCAGCAGCGGTTCTACTCTGAGCCTCTCCGGGATGACTGAGCTCCTCACCCTATCTCTGAGGGTGAGTCCAGCAATCCTATGGAGAAAGCTCATTTCAGCCGCTTGTATCCGCGATCTCGTTCTTTCGGTCATTACCCAAAGCTCGTGACCATAGGTGAGAGTAGGAACGTAGATTGACTGGTAAATCGACAGCTTTGCCTTAGAACTAAGCTCCCTCTTCACCACAACAGACCAGTACAAAGTCCGCATCACTGCAGATGCTGCTCCAATCCGTCTGTCAATCTCTCACTCCATTTTCCCTTCACTCGTGAATAAGACCCCAAGATACTTAAACTCCTCCACTTGGGACAGGAGCCTGTCCCCGACCCAGAAAGGACAATCCACCTTTTTCCGGCTGAGGACCATGGATTCGGACTTGGAGGTGCTGATTCTCATCCCAGCCACTTCACACTCAGCGGCAAACCGTCCCAGCAAGAGCTGTAGGTCATTGCTGGATGAAGCCAATAGGACACCATCATATTGCTGGGGTCTTTCTGCAACTGTGGGGGTTCCCCCTACAGTTGCTAGTGCTATGAGATGACTGTTGTTGTGAAATGGCGCTATATAAATAAAGTTGAATTGAATTGAATCTGCAAACAACAGAGATGAGATCCTGTGGTCACCAAGCATGACACCCTCCGTTCCCTGGCTGTGCTTAGAAATCCTGTCCATAAAAATTATGAACAGGATTGGTGACAAAGGGCAGCCCTGGCGGAGTCCAACTCTCACTGGGAATGAGTCCGACCGAGTGTTGACAATACGAACCAAACTCTCACAACGGTCGTGCAGAGACCGAATAGATCGTAACAACAAGCCCGATACCCCATACTCCAAGCACCCCCCACAAAAAACCACGAGGGGCGCGGTCAAATGCCTTCTCCAAGTCCACAAAACACATGTAAACTGGTTGGGCACACTCCCACAAACCCTCGAGAATTCTCGAGAGGGTAAAGAGCTGGTCCGATGTGCCACGGCCAGGACGAAAACCACATTGATTCTCCTGAATCCGAGGTTCGACCAATGGCCAGACTCTCCTCTCCAGTACCTTGGCATAGACCTTCCCAGGGAGGCTGAGGAGTGTGATCCCTCTAAAGTTGGAACACACCCTCCGGTCCCCTTTTTTGAAGAGAGGAACCACCACCCCGGTTTGCCATGCCAAAGGCACTGCCCCCGACCTCCACGCAATGTTGCAGAGGCATGTCAACCATGACAGCCCAACAACATCCAGGGCCTTGAGGCACTCAGGGTGAATCTCGTCCACCCCCTGGGCCGGCCACCAAAGAGACTTTTAACCACCTTGGCGACCTCAGCCCCTGTGATAGGCGAGTCATCCCCCTCATCCACAAACCCTGCTTCCTCTGTGGAAGGTGTATCAGTGGGATTGAGGAGATCCTCGAAGTATTCCTTCCACCGCCCGACGATATCCCCAGTCGAGGTCAACAGCGCCCCATCCGCACCATACACAGTGTGGACAGGGAGCTGCTTTCCCCTCCTGAGCCGCCGGACAGTTTGCCAGAATCTCTTGAAGGCCGACCAAAAGTCTTGTTCCATGGCCTCACCGAACTCCTCCCATACCCGGGTTTTTGCTTCAGCAACCACCCGAGCTGCAACCACCCGCTTGGCCTGCCGGTACACTTCAGCTGCTTTGGGAGTCCCACAAGCCAACCAAGCTTGATAGGACTCCTTCTTCAACTTAATTGCCCCCCTCACCACTGGTGTCCACCACTTGGTTCGGGGGTTGCCACCACGAGATGCACCGACCACCTTGCAGCCACAGCTCTGGGCCGCCGCTTCAACAACAGAGGTGGAGAACATGGCCCATTCAGACTCCATGTCTCCAGACTCCCTCCGAATGTGGTTAAAGTTCTTCCGGAGGTGGGAGCTGAAGACCTCCCAGACAGGGGCCTCAGCCAGACGTTCCCAGCACACCCTCACTATACTTTTGGGTCTACCAGGTCTGAATGGCTTCCTCCCCTGCCATCGGATCCAACTCACCACCACGTGGTGATCAGTTGACAGCTCTGCACCTCTCTTTACCCGAGTGTCCAAGACATACGGTCGCAGGTCTGATGACACGATAACAAAATCGATCATCAACCTGTGACCTAGGGTGTCCTGGTGCCAGGTGCACATATGGACACCCTTATGCTTGAACATGGTGTTCGTTATGGACAAACTGTGGTTAGCACAGAAGTCCAATAACTGAACACCACTCGGATTCAGATCAGGCAGGCCATTCCTCCCAATCACCCCCCTCCAGGTTTCACTGTTGTTGCCCACGTGTGCAGTTAAGTCCCCCAGTAGGACAATGGAGTCTCCAAGAGGAGCACCCTCCAGCACTCCAGTCACAGACTCCAAAAAGGGTGGGCACTCTGAAACATCATTTGGTGCATAGGCACAAATGATGGTCAGGACCCGTTTCCCAACCTGAAGGCGCAGGGAAGGAACCCTTTCATCCACCGGGGAAAACTCCAATATAGAGGCAGCAAGGTGGGGGGATACAAGAACACCCACCCCTGCTCGTCGCCTCTCACCCGGGGCAACTCCAGAAAAGGCCAAGCTCCAGCCCCCCTCCAGGAGACTGCTTCTGGAACCGGAGCTGTGTGTTGAGGTGAGGCCGACTATATCTAGTCGATATCTCTCAACCTCGTACACCAGCTCAGGCTCCTTCCCCACCAGAGAGGTGACATTCCACGTACCAAAAGCCAGTTTAGAAAGCTTGGTCTCCGCCTTTGACCGCCACCTAATCCACATAGCACCGGACCCCCATGATCCCTCCTGCAGGTGGTGAGCCCACTGGAGGGCGGACCCATGTAACTCCTTCGGGCTGAGCCCGGCCGGGTCCCATGGGTGGAAACCCGGCCACCAGACGCTAGCCATCGAGCCCCTCCCCCAGGCCTGGCTCCAGGGTGGGGCCCGGTAACCCCATACCGGGCGGGGTTCACTGAATCCTTGATCTAGAATTTATCATGAGAGTCTGTTGGATCGTTCTTAGTGTGGCCCTTCACCCAGGACCAGTTTGTCTTGGGTGACCCTATCAGAGGCAAATTGCCCTGGACAACATAGCTCCTTGGATCACTGGGGCACGCAAACCCCCCACCACAATAAGGTGACGATCCATGAGGGGGACTTATCATTATTATTATTATTATTATTATTATTATTATTGGGTTTTTATCCATTGGCCTGTCCAACTTTTGAATATGTCAAAAGAAGTCCTAAATCACAATATATCAGAATCAGAATCAGAATCAGAATCAGCTTTATTGGCCAAGTATGCACAACACATACAAGGAATTTGACTTTGGCTAAAAACTTGCTTTCGTTGTTCAGGTGGAGGATTTAAATAAGGATTCAATGACAACAGAGTATGTACAGTAAATTACAGTCTGTCCACGTTTCTATAAAAGGATGCAAATATATACAGGAATATATGCAGTTATTTACTCAGACTAACCACACTTTGCAGAAATATATGAAAAAATACACAGTCACACAGTATTTCAATGTGAACTCAGATTCAGTGATATAATGTGAATGAAGTAAAAAGCAGTGTGAGAGTTATGTGCAATGTAATAATGGATGAAAAGTCATGAGTACAGCAACAGGTAGGACTAGGTGAATGTGAGGAGTTCATCAGAGTGATGGCTTGAGGAAAGAAACTGTTCCTGTGACGGGTGGTTTTGACCTTCAGTGATCTGTAACGACGACCAGAAGATAGAAGTTCAAACAGTTTGTGGCCGGGGTGTGATGGGTCAGCACAGATGTTTCCCGCCCGTTTCCTGGTTTTGGACTGATATAAGTTCTCAATGGAGGGTAGGTCGGTACCAATGATCCTCTCCGCAGACTTAATGATCCGCTGCAGTCTGGTCTTGTCCTGTTTAGTGGCAGATCCAAACCAGACAGTGATGGAAAAGCAGAGGACAGATTGGATGATGGCGGTGTAGAAGACAACCAGCAGCTCATAAGCTAAATCAAACTTCTTGAGCTGACGCAGAAAAAACAACCTCTGCTGGGCCTTTTTCCGGACAGTGTCTATATGGGAGGACCACTTCAGGTTCCGGGAGATTGTGGTACCCAGAAACTTGAAGGAGTCCACAGTGGACACTGTGCTGTAGAGGATGGTGAGTGGGGGGAATGAAGGGGGGTGTCGCCTGAAATCCACAGTCATCTCCACCGTTTTGGCTGGGTTAAGTTCAAGATGGTTCTGGCTGCACCAGAGGATCAGCTGCTCCACCTCCCGCCTGTATGCAGACTCATCATCATCCCGGATCAAACCGATGACTGTGGTGTCGTCCGCAAACTTCAGGAGCTTCACCGAAGGGTCCTCTGAGGTGCAGTCGTTGGAGTAGAGGGAGAAGAGCAGTGGGGAAAGGACACATCCTTGGGGGGCGCCAGTACTAATTTTTCGGGAGCTGGATGTAAACCTCCCTAGCTTCACCTGTTGCCACCTGTCAGTCAGAAAGCTGGAGATCCACTGGCAGGTGGAGGGGGGCACCTTGAGCTGGAGGAGTTTCTGATGAAGAATGCCTGGGATGATGGTGTTGAACGCTGAGCTGAAGTCGACAAACAGGATCCTGGCGTACGTCCCTGGGGAGTCGAGGTGTTGCAGGATGTAGTGTAGTCCCATATTCACTGCATCATTCACTGACCTGTTTGACCGGTAGGCAAACTGCAGTGGGTCCATCAGGGGGCCTGTGACGACCTTCAGGTGGTTCAGCACCAATCTCTCCAAGGATTTCATGACCACAGAGGTCAAGGCAACAGGTCTGTAGTCGTTTAATCCTGTAACAGAGGGTTTCTTGGGAACTGGAATGATGATGGAGCGTTTGAAGCAGGAAGGCACTTTACGCAGCTCCAGTGATCTGTTAAAGATCCGGGTGAAGATGGGGGCCAACTCGTTGGAGCAGACTCTCAGGCAGGACGGAGACACACCATCAGGTCCTGCAGCCTTCTTGATCTTTTGTCTCTGAAAGACCCGGCGCACCTCCTCTTCACAGATCGTTAGTGCTGGTGGGAGGTCAGAGTGGAGGAGGGATGGAGTTCCTGGGGCTGCAGATAATCCTTTTGTGTGGGTGGGAGGTGAGAACTGTAGGTTCTTTTCAAACCTGCAGTAAAAACTGTTTAGGTCGTTAGCCAGCTGGAGGTTTTCCATAGGGTGGGGGGACGGTCTCCTGTAGTTGGTGATATTCTGCAGGCCTCTCCAGACAGAAGCAGAGTTGTTGGCTGAGAAGTTTTTTTGTAACTTCACACTGTAGCTCCTCTTAGCAAGCCTGATCTCCTTCGTCAGCATGTTTCTGGCCCGCTTGTACAGAGTCCAGTCACCAGTCCTGTAGGCCTCCTCCTTGGTCTGACGTAGCTGCTTCAGTTTAGGAGTGAACCAGGGTTTATTGTTGTTGTATGTGCAGAAGGTCTTGGTCTGCACACACATGTCCTCGCAGAAACAGATGTATGACGTCACAGTGTCAGTGAGTTCATTTAGGTTAATGGCTGCAGCTTCAAAAACACTCCAATCTGTACAGTCAAAGCAGGCTTGTAACTCCAGCTTTGATTCCTCAGTCCATTTCTTCACAGTCCTTACAACAGACTTGGAAGTTTTTAGTTTCTGTCTGTATGTTGGAATAAGATGGAGCAGACAGTGGTCAGAAAAACCCAGAGCTGCACGGGGGACGGCATGATAGGCGTTTCTTGAAACTGTGTAACAGTGGTCGAGTGTATTTGTGTCCCTGGTGGGACATTTAATATGCTGTCTGTATTTAGGAAGCTCATTTGTGAGATTAGCTCTATTGAAATCACCCAGAATGATAAGCAGAGAGTCTGGATGTTTTTCCTCCACCTCTGCTATCTGGTCAGCGAGGTGCTGCAGTGCCTCCGTTGTACAAGCAGCAGGCGGGATATAAATTCTGACCAGAATAAACGAGGAGAACTCTCACGGTGAATAAAAGGGTTTACAGTTTATGAACAGTGACTCTAGGTTAGGGCTACAAAACTTCTTCAACACTGTGACATCAGTACACCAACCTTCGTTTATGTAGAAGCAGATTCCACCACCTTTAGTCTTTCCAGAGAATTCTCAGCTGCGATCAGCGCGAAACAGTTGGAATCTACTGTACTTATCTTGTTTGCTCAGCTAGCTGACTGAAAATAAAAACAGCTAACTTGGACAATATTTTTTCTTCAGAAAGCTGTGTCCAGCCAGGCTTAACTGTCAAGCTCAGAATGCTAAATTATAGAATTTATATGCAAGAAATTTGGATAATGTACAGATTATTTGTTATATAAGGGTGATGAACGCTGGTTGGAGGTGCTCCCTGTGAATTTTTGTCTGGGGCTCCAAGAGACTCTAGAATCGCCTCTGGACATACAGTACGTACACAGTTCTGTTGGTCACAACTTGGTCTCTGCCTGTCTTGGTCTTGTTACACTCTGGTCTCGGTCTTGTCTTGGTGCAGTCTTGACTACATTAGTAAATTATGGTACAAAGATGTTGCAGGTAAAGATGATATTTGCATGCCTTCATATTTTGCAGGAATAAAATGTGTCTTACAGAAAAACCACATGTTATGTGGGTCATATTAACACAACAATATTCCAGAAGCACCTGTTTCCTTGTTTTCCATTTTCTGCACATGTGAAATTCAATTCACCTTTAATATAGAGCAGCAATTGACAACACTTGTCTCAAAGCACTTTCAGCTGTAGGGCAAAGACTCCAGAATTGCAGAAAGAGGCCCCAACAATCATGAGATCCCCTCTGAGCAGCACTTGGCGATGGTGGGGAGGAAAAACTCATTTTTAAAAGGAAGAAACCTCTAGCAGAACCAGGCTTAGGGAGGGGTAGAAACAAATTTTGCACATAGGAAACGTGCTTTTGAAACATTGGGAACATAAGGTTTTGTTTTCTGTAAGAGTAATGTTTAACCACTTGCGCTCCGTTGTTCCGTGGGCAGGCAAGTCTCTGCGTCCTAGGACGCACGAGGGCGCACTCCTGTGCCCTCGTGCGCACTCGGACGCATAGTCCAGATTGTGGTGATGATGGTGATGTAGTGGCGTCCAAGCGCCACTAAAAAAAAAACTGCAGACACAGCCGCGAACAGATTAGTTCATCTGATTGACCTCTCATTCGACTAATAAGAACCTTGAATTGGGTTTCTGAAACCTTGAAGAGCCAATGAATGAAAACCTAGGAAGGAGGACCCGCCTACTGTGAATGCAGGAGCCAATTGAAGCACAGAAATTCAGGCTGGGTGAAGAGAGATTTACTGCTGCAGCAGATGAAAACAAAGGACGCTGGACGAATCTGCTACAGACCCAGCAGCATGGAGACCACCCACAAGTGGGACCTGCACTCATTCCAGCAGAATAGACGTTTAGGATTCTCTTCCGTCATCATAGACCGACGGAGGCCGACGACAAAGGTCGTAAATCATTCACCAAAACCGCAATATTGGAATTATGTTTTGATCGGGATCCACGAGCGGAGCAGCGTCGCGTTCGTCTGACAATGGGGAAGAGAAGTTCGCCAGGACTCTGCTGCTGTGAAGAGGTAAGGTGTTATAAGCTAAATTATTATTTCTCCCTGAAAACTGTAATCCAAAAATGACTTTTGACCGATTGGTAAATTACAACTGTACTGCGCACGAAGTACGAAGTGCGTGCGCCGCGATAAACGGTTCATTTGCCGTGTTCGGACCGTGAAGGCCCCCCCCCCCGCTGCAGAAGAGGAGCGTGGGGGGGGCCTTCACGGTCCGAACGCCCGCCGGTCCGCGGGGGGAAGCATATGAGTCTATTCCTTCATGTAGCGATGGCCGTCTTCTGTAGCGAGGGGGGGGGACAACCCCCCCCACACACACACACACACAGTAGCGAGGGGGGGGGAGCCGCTGTGAAAACATGCAAGGAGTGTAATCCATCATGTAGCGAGGGCCGAACTCCGTCTTTTGTAGCGGGGGGGGGACAACCCCCCCCACACACACACACACACAGACACAGCCCTGAGTGTGACCTTTCATTAGAGCCCAAAATGAAGATTCTACATTGAATTATTCAAAAGTTACAGATGTTTTTCCAAACTGTGCCATTTGGCACAATTTGGCACAGCTCCAAAACGCCTGGGAACTACCTGAGAACAAAGCTGTGTAAAATATTCATTTTTTTGTGGTATTGTTACCAAATTTGGATCTCAGCTTGATAACACTTGGTTCTACATTTCTGTTGCATTTTCCAGCCGGATCAGACAGCTGTGTGTTATTTGCAAGCATTTGTATCCAAAAAAACACTGTGTCCAAATTTATTTTCTTCAAGTTCAGTATGTTTAGATGACTGTAACTCAGTGGCCGGAGCACGTAGAGAGATTATGTTTTTTTTGCCAAAAAATTCAAAGTGTTTTCTTTTAAATGAGACCAACCCCATGAAGATGCTGCAAAGGGTTGAATAACAGCTTTCGATTTACTTTGGGCATGTTATTTTTTGGCATTTTTAGGAAAATTGCCCGGAGTGCAAGGGGTTAAAGTAAGTGAATCACCAATGCGTAAGTGAGCATGATCACAGATGGCAGGTGGAAAAAGAAAGGACAGCTATTGGACTGGAACTTGCATTTCTTGCAGGGATTTGAGTTTTGAAACTTTGAATGCACTGAAATGCATTGATTGATGTCACCATAATGCCAATCTTACTTGGAGGGTTGGGAAAAAAGCAACTTGTGTTAACGTTTTGGTTGTAGGACTTGCTGGGTTAAACAAAACTCTGACCACCAAACTCTGCAGTTTTGATGTCACCCCACTGTGAAATTAAAAATCAACCCTGAAAATTTCATAACAAACGGATACCCATTCTGGACTTGTTCCATCTAATGGCATCTTCTCTCATCTCTGACATAATCCCTCCATTAGCCTGACTCATCAGCAGCCTGCATATCTATAAAGAGTGGACATGCCGACACTGAAGGGAAAGCAAACAGTGAGCACTGTAAAAGCCTTTTGACAGGCGGTTTGAGCATAATGAAAAGCCAACAGATGTCTAAAAGCACAGTCCGACTTCTCTGCGTGTGTATGCGTGTGTGCACGGATCTCTGAGACAACAATAGCAGGCTTGTCTGTGGCCTGTTCACAACAGCGGACAAAGTGAGCTGGCAGGTGTGCACAGATCAAACTTTGCATAGGCAGTCTCCAGCACGGGCCCCTTTTTCTCCATGCCTCTGTGCTACCTGTCCACCTCAATCCTCCCGCCTCCCGCCTCCTTTTTGGGGGACTTTTCTGGGAGTTCCATGGCCGTGGGCACTGGTTAGCATTGTGTCAGAGCTCCTTTGTGAGGTTAGGATGGGTTTCGAGGCTTTGTGTCTCTCTCTACTCATGCCGTTCTCAGTTATTTACAGATTGGCTTTTGGAAGCGAGCTACAGGTGGATCATGGATCATCCGCAGATCGTTAGTGCACAAAACAAGGTCGAGAGTAAACAAGGGGAGGAGATTTTTTTTTTTTTAAAGGCAAGCCTGCTGATTGTGCCACCGACTGAATGTCAGCTGTGGTTGTTATTTGGTTTGAGGAGAAAAATGAAGAGGGTAATGACAGGACAAGACAAAAGCACGGTAGCTTATAGTGAAAGTGAGCTTACGCTGTATCTGGGTCCGGTTGTCTGCCGGGATCGCTTCTCCGCCAAGAGATCTTTGACTGTGTGTTTGACTCGAACTCCTTGATACACTCTCTTTGAAAATTCTGCTGGAAAAAAAAGACACGTGGGTGACAGTTTGACTTGTAACACAGTTTCATACAAATTTTCATCCATCCCCACAAATGGTTTATTCATTTGAATGGTTCACAGTTTTATGCATATAGCCCAATGACTCTTTAGGATTGGTGTGTAAATGTCATGGAAATTGCCTTTGGTTTGGTTGATGCAAATGGACACTGAAAAGAGACAATTAAGTACAAACACTCCTCAAAACCTCCTCCTCTCAAAGCAGGAAATATTCAAGGAAAACAAACAAAAACAAAACACACATCTAAGAAAGTGTGCAGATAAACTGAAGTAAAATATTTCCACAATAGGTCTGCACAAACAAATCTCTCATGTGTGCTGGTGTGATCTGGTCACATTCCTGGTAAGCAGAGGCAGAAACTCCAATGAAAATGCAAACTTTATTATGCAAACGTGAATTGCATGCAAAAACTTTTTGTAAAGGACCCCAGCCTTTTGAATGGATCTTTTAGATAAGCCCCAAATGTAGCACAGCTATGAAGTTCTTGAAAAAATAAACTTTCGCTACAAATCACGTAAGGTACTCATTCATGTATTTAAAGAATGGTATACATGATCCTTGACAGCATACATTCAAATACCAACAATAAATTTGTCTACACTTTATTTAAAAACATTTCTACTACATATTAGAGCTGCGACTTATGATTATTTTTGTTACACATTTTTCAACTGATTATTTTTCAATTTGTCAACTAATTATTGGGTTTATTTACAGTGCATCCAGAAAGTATTCACAGCGCTTCACTTTTTCCACATTTTATGTTACAGCCTTATTCCAAAATGGATTACGTTCATTTTTTTCCTCAAAATTCTACACATAATACCCCATTCCCAAAATGTGGAAAAAGTGAAGCACTGTGAATACTTTCTGGATAGTGTATATATATACATATATATATATCTATATATACACTACCGTTCAAAAGTTTGGGGTCACTTAGAAATTTCCTTATTTTTGAAAGAAAAGCACTTTTTTTCAATGGATATATATATATATATATATATATATATATATATATATATATATATATATATATATATATATATAGTAAAGTTATATAAGTATATAATAAATAATAATTAATAATAATTAATAAAGTTATATAAGTATATAACTTTAAACTAATCAGAAATACACTCTATACATTGCTAATGTGGTAAATGACTATTCTAGCTGCAAATGTCTGGTTTTTGTTGCAATATCTACATAGGTGTATAGAGGCCCATTTCCAGCAACTATCACTCCAGTGTTCTAATGGTACAATGTGTTTGCTCATTGCGTCAGAAGGCTAATGGATGATTAGAAAACCCTTGTGCAATCATGTTAGGTCTGCAATGCTGTAATTGCTGCAAACAGAGGATTCTTTGACGAAAGCAAAGTTTGAAGGAAAAAATTATTATTTCAAATACAAATCATTATTTCTAACCTTGTCAATGTCTTGACTATATTTTCTATTCATTTTACAACTCATGGTGGTAAATAAGTGTGACTTTTCATGGAAAACACAAAATAATTGTGTGGGTGACCCCAAACTTTTGAACGGTAGTGTGTATGTATATACACTACCGTTCAAAAGTTTGGGGTCACTTAGAAATTTCCTTATTTTTGAAAGAAAAGCACTTTTTTTTCAATGAAGATAACTTTAAACTAATCAGAAACACACTCTGTACATTGCTAATGTGGTAAATGACTATTATAGCTGCAAATGTCTGGTTTTTGATGCAATATCTACATAGGTGTATAGAGGTCCATTTCCAGCAACTATCACTCCAGTGTTCTAATGGTACAATGTGTTTGCTCATTGCGTCAGAAGGCTAATGGATGATTAGAAAACCCTTGTGCAATCATGTTAGGTCTGCAATGCTGTAATTGCTGCAAATGGAGGATTCTTTGACGAAAGCAAAATTTGAAGGAAAAAATTATTATTTCAAATACAAATCATTATTTCTAACCTTGTCAATGTCTTGACTATATTTTCTATTCATTTTACAACTCATGGTGGTAAATAAGTGTGACTTTTCATGGAAAACACAAAATAATTGTGTGGGTGACCCCAAACTTTTGAACGGTAGTGTATATATATATATATATATATATATATATATATATATATATACAGTATATATATATATATATATATATATATATATATATATATATATATATATATATATATATATATATATATATATATATATATATACACATACATACAGGTGCATCTCACTAAATTAGAATAGCATCAAAAAGTTGATTTATTTCAGTAATTCAATTCATAAAATGAACTCATATTTTACTGTATATAGATTCATTACAGACAGAGTGATCTATTTCAAGTGTTTATTTCTTTTAATTTTGATGGTTATGGCTTGCAGCTCTTGAAAACCCAAAAATCAGTTTCTCAAAAAATTAGAATACTGTATTACATAAGATCAATTTTTAAAAAAAAATATTCTTTTTAATAGAAATGTTGGCCGACTAAAAGTATTTCCATGCACACACACAATACTTGATCAGGCTTCGATCAGTGTTTTACATGAATTAATACTGCATCACTGTGGCGTGGCATGAAGGTGATCAGCCTGTGTTACTGCTCAGGTGTTATGGAGGCCCGGGTTGCTCTGATAGCTCATCTGCATTGTTGGGCCTGGTGTCTCTCATCTCCCTGTTGACGATACTTCATAGATTCTGTATGGGGTTTAGGTCAGGAGAGTTTGCTGGCCAGTAAAATATGGTGATACCATGGTCATTACACCAGGCTTTGGTACTTTTGGCAGCAGTGTGGGCAGGTGCCAAGTCCTGCTGGAAAATGAAATCAGCATCTCCATAAACCTTGTCAGCAGAGGGAAGTATGAAGTGCTCTAAAATGTCATGGTAGACAGCTGCATTGACTTTGGACTTGATAAAACACAGTGGATGAAAGATGGATTCATGCTGCACCTCTGCTGTCCGCGTACGTGTAACCAGAAACTTTGTGTGACGAAATTTACGTCATCGTCTCCACTCCGCTAGTGTCTGCAGTGCTCGACCATGGACGACCACGTGCAGCCCGAATTTTGTGACCGCTCCACCTGCCCACGACCTGAACGCGTTAAAAAGCACATGCGCAAAACTGAACGTCCTATTCACGAGGTGGCAATATTGGCACAGCATACTGACACAAAGTAGATGAAGAAGACAACGAGGAAGCGGAAGACGAGAATAAACATATATGAATCATACATAAATACTTCAGCAGCAGCAGCATCTTCATGGAAAAGGAGTGAAAACTGGGAAGTCAAACAGCAGAAAGCAAGCAGCGTTTCTTCGTTGGTGAAAATCCTGGCACGTCAGCGCATTGGCGCTACCTATTGAGCAGGAGTGAAACTACAAATGATGGTTGTGTGCATTCGTCAACCGCTTGGCCGGGGTAGATGAAAAAAGTGAGCATGAACAGCGCCGCGTGCATGCCGGGCTCATCCAAAGCGCACTTGGACCAAAGCGGACTAGAGGGAAATGCAGCATGAATAAGGCTTAACACCAGCAGATGATGTGGCTCCCCAAATCAGGTGCCAAGTCCTGTCACTTGGAAATCAAGGTCCCAGAATCTGGAGGAAGAGTGAACAGGCACGGAATCCAAGTTGCTTGAGGTCCAGTGTGAAGTTTCCACAGTCAATGATGATATGTGGAGCCATGCCATCTGCTGGCATTTTTCCACTGTGTTTAACCAAGTCCAATGTCAGTGCAGCCATCTAACAGGAAATTTTAGAGCACTTCATGCTTCCCTCTGCTGACAAGCTTTATGGAGATTCTGATTTCATTTTCCAGCAGGACATGGCACCTGCCCACACTGCCAAAAGTACAAATACCTGGTTTAATGACCATGGTATCACTGTGCTTGATTAGCCAGCAAACTCTACTGACCCAAATCCTATAGAGAATCTATGGTGTATTGTCAAGAGGAAGATGAAATACACCAGAGCCAATAATGCAGATGAGCTGAAGGCCACTATCAAAGCAACCTGGGCTTCCATAACACCTCCGCAATAACACAGGGTGATCGCCTCCATGCCACGCTGCATTGATGCAGTAATTATGCAAAAGGAGCCCTGACCAAGTATTAAGTGTGTACATGGACATACTTTTCCATCGGCCAACATTTCTATTAAAAATCAATTTTTGAAATTAATTTTATGTAATATTCTAATATTTTTGAGAAACTGAATTTGGGGTTTTCATGAGCCATAAGCCATAACCATCAAAATTAAAAGAAATAAACACTTGAAATATATCACTCAGTGTGTAATGAATCTATATAATATATGAGTTTCACTTTTTGAATCGAATTATTGAAATAAATCAACTTTTCAATGACATTCTAATTTATTGAGATGCACCTGTACACACACACACACACACACACACAGAGGCAATAAAAAGTTAGAGAACAATGTGTTAATACTTGATTTATTCTACAATATGTTATTCTTCATTGTTCAGAATTTTACAGAATATCAGCTGTCACTATACCTCTGCTGCACTAGCATGTTTGTTTTTTTAATAACCAAGGCACTACAGCACAAACATTTATTTTGTTAAAAAAAAACAGTGATCAAAATTAGAGAACAGTGACCACAAAGAAGAGAAGATTTAAACAATGTTTTTTAGGGCTATAGGATTAAAAAGTTAATAGAAAATGTAGAGGCACTTGCTTTGAATGACTTCAGCACATCTGTACCCACAGGACATCACTAGTTTCTCACACTGCTCTGGTTTGATCTTGGTCCATTCTTCTTGCAGTCTCTTCCACAGTTCAGTAACTGTAGTGGGTTTCTTAGCCATTACTTTGTCACCAAGGATTTTCCAGAGATTCTCTATGGGGTTTAGATCTGGACTCTGGGCTGGCCATTTCATTGTTTCAATATTGTTAGATTAAAGGAACTGTTTAACCTGTTTTGAAGTGTGGCAGGGGATACTGTCTTGCATGAAAAGTGTGGGCCGATTGGGAGACAACTGCAGTGAAGGAATTGCATGTTGCCGAAGGAGGTTCACATAAACATTTGCATTCACCCTGTCATGTCACCCTTCTGTAATTTCCCACTTTGAGATCAGTAAAGTACATCTCTCTATGTAGCTGTACAAGAGGCCCAACTCCTGCTGCAGAAAACATCCCCCAAACTATGCCACTTCCTCCTCCAACTTAACTCACTTCTTTACACACTTTGGGTTCAGTCTTTTCCCAGTTTGACACCAAACATAAAGTTTCCCAGTCAGACCCAAATAAACTGAACTTCCTCTCATCATTGAAGTGCACTCTGGACCAATTCTCCTCTGTCCACACAACATGCAGGATCTGTAAAGCGCTTTGGTCATCCAGAGATGAGAAAAAGTGCTATATAAGTGAACACCATTTACCATGCTCCTTAGCAAAGGCAAGTCTAGCTTTTTTATTCTTTCTGCTGATGAGAGGTTCAGTCACTGCAGAGTGAGCTTTGAGTCCAAATTGTTTTAAATGAAGAGACACTGTGTGCCGAGACGGATCCTTACCCTGTTCAGCAGTGAACTGGTGAGTAATTCCAGCTGCAGTGTTGAACCGATTCCCCATTGAGAGTCTTTGTATAATCCTGTCCCCCAAACCGGAGCAGTGTGAGAAACTAGTGATGTCTTGTGGGCACAGATGTGCTGAAGTCATTCAAAGCAAGGGTCTCTACACTTCCTATTAATTTTTTAATCCTATAGCCATAAAAAAAACATTGTTTAACTCGTCTGTTCTGACACAGTGGTCACTGTTCTCTAACTTTGCTCACAGTTTTTTGTTTTTTTACAAAATAAAAGTTTGTGTTGAAGTGCCTTGGTTATTTAAAAAAATAAAGCATGTTAGTACAGCAGTGGTATAGCCACAGCTGATATTCTGTTAAATTCTGAACAATGAAGAATAACATGTTAGAATAAATCAAGTATTAATACATTGCTCTCCGCTGTGTGTGTGTGTGTCTACATACATCTCCTGGACTAATGCTGAATTCACTTCTTTCTATATAAATCAATATGAGGGCATGGATTCTGTTTTTAAATTACTATCTTAAAATAAAGTGTATTGTCCCACAGGTAAAGAACATAGTCTTTCTCCTCAACGTAAAAGCACGCTGTCATACAGTTAAAAGAAAAACAACCTTTTGACTGGCACCTAATCCCTTAAAACACATATCTTGCTCCATTTCTATTAAACATTGGACTGCTGAGCAGAGCAGCAGCAGCCTGTAAATGAATGAGTGGGACTTACCTGTGTCCATGGTACTGCTGATACGCATACACACACAGGCCTCTCTGTTCTCTGTATTTGCCTACAGTGGCTCAATCCAAGTGTGCAGCACCATACTGAGTGGCGTGCCACGCTGGGAGCTTTAACCACACTGTGAGGAGGGCAGGGACACTGCAGCCATGAGTAGGCAGCGCTTCAAAAATGACCTTTATCTATTTGTTTAAATGCAAATACTTGGTGGGGACGTTTTTTTTCCTCCTCTTCCATATTTGCATCTGCAAGTTAAGATTAGGAGTTGGAAGCATGAGGAGCACAGAGAGACAGGGAAGATTCCCCCCACCATCACCATCACCACCATCATTCATCAAATTTAAAAAAAAATGATACATTTGATTTATTTTTCTTTTTGCTCCTATATAGTGTCAAGATTTGCTTGCACTGTTGAGTTAGTGGGGCGGGGTGGGTTTGTGGGATCTCGGGAATAATTTTTAAAAAAAAAAATCATCAGTTAGTTCAGACTGAAACCTGTCATTTCAGCTACATTATTAGCAGCTGGAAAATTGCAGGGCTTCACATGCACTGATGAAAATAGTTGGACAATGTGTCCCCCTTTTTTGCATGCAAAGTGAACATTTTGCAATATAATACACAAATATTGGTGCTAGGATTTGGATGAAACACTGTGAGCGGTGTAAAAACAAATGAGTCACCTGGGCTTGTGTTTAAAAAAAGAGATTGGAGAATCTTCAGAGGCATGATTCCATCAGGCTTTTAAATGGAGATCTGCCTTCTGATGGGGTTAATAAACATTTACACAAGTTTTCCATAGCATGTGATACTATTTGTATTTGGAAACATCGGATTTTGTGATGGCAAGGAAATAAAATGGTTAATCATTGCGTGGCACAAGAAAACCTGCTAGCTTTTGCATGCTTCCAGGGGTCCTGACATTGATCCTCTGTGTTTGCAGTTCTTCACAATTTCATAGCAAAGTGACACCTTCAAGTATGCGAACTGGAAAGCTAATTATACATTTCATTCTATGGTAATTTAGCCAGTAGCCAGCATGATTACATGTTGTGAGAGCAGAAGTACAAAGGAAGTACAACAGTGTGATATAGCCCTTGTGTACTCGGAGCAAGGGCCATTATACTATAACAAACACTACAACGCTACTTTCGTTGTAAAGCCAGCCTTCCCATGTCATCACAGGTAAATAATCCATGTGTTAGAATAAAGCCAGCTTATACAAGTCTTTTCAAGAGAAGCTCTTCAAAAGTCTTTTGTTGTGTCCACAAAAGGGCTCTGTCCAATACGCTGCTGAAATGGGGGAAAAAAAGATCCAGGTCTTTGAGATGGAGACGTTCAAATGCTTAGATCTATGACCATGAAAGCAATACGGCGCCTCTCTGTCTTAGACTTATTGAATTTTTTAAAATTCAATAGTGAGAAATACACTGTAATCACAGATCCCCTACAGTTGAAGGTGCTATGAGATGACTGTTGTTGTGAAATGGCGCTATATAAATAAAGTTGAATTGAATAGATTACAGAATTTATTGCCCCAGATGTGGGGAGACTTGAATAACGAAACCGAATTGTCTTTCATTTCAGTTTATTCAAGAAATCATTCCACTGTCTGCTCTTATTCTTGAGCAGCGAACAAAGAGAGTGAACACACCAAAGTTCTCTCATTTAAACCTTCTCACATCAAACCATTTCCCTCGCGGGGGAAATCACACATCTATATCAAAGTCTCTTTATTCACATTCATTAGCCTTTTATTTACATAACTCCCCCTTCTCTCTTCCCGAGCCTCAGTGGTCAGGAAGTCTTCTGTCCCCTGTCCTCCGCAGGGGGTCCAGGCTCTGTGGCTCCGCACCGCAGGGGGCTGGCTCTCCTTCATCGTGGTTAAATCACATATGCAGTGTCCAACATATACATGTCTCACAACACAGCCATATAACCCCCCCCCCAAACGATGAAGAACAGACTAATTCCCAAAATTTAATAGCACCTTACTCACTACTGAATAATCAACACCAACATTCAGTCTGTGCGCCGCTTGGGCTTCAGCCGTCTGCCGAATCTGCTGTGCGTTGGCCCCGCCTTGCCTGCGGTGCTGTTCTGCTTCGGGTCTGTTGACTGAGGAAGAGAGTGGTTAATTGCCCTCTGCGGGGGCCTGCCTCGTCGAGGCGCCACCGCGACCGGTACAGACACGTCCTTCATGACAAAAGCAGGTTTTAGTCTGTCAATACTGACTGTCTCTTTTCTGTCCCCAAAATCTAGCACAAATTGCTTATCACCTGCCTCCAGCACTCGAAATGGCCCTTCGTAAGGTGGTTTGAGCGTTGCCTTAAGGGCTTCGCGCCTGACAAAAACGAAATCGGCATTTTTCAAAGCCTTGGGGACGAAAACTCGTGGAAAAGCGTGATGAACCGGACCCGGGAGCGTGTCTGCCCCCGTGCCAACTAACGGTCCCAGAGCAGAGAGAGGTGGGGGCTCTGGGTGCTCTGGTAAAAACTCGCCCGGCAGCCTCAGAGTTTGTGCGAATACCAGCTCCGCTGGGGAGGCGTCTAAGTCCTCTTTAGGCGCAGAACGCAACCCTAATAAAACCCATGGGAGTTTATTTACCCAATCTGCATCCGTGAGCGACGCTCTGAGTGCTGCCTTCAAAGACCTATGAAAACGCTCGCATAAACCATTAGCCTGAGGGTGGTAAGCCGTAGTGCGGTGAATTTTGGCTCCTAAGCCGTTGGCCATCGCTGACCACAGCTCAGAGATGAATTGCGGTCCTCTATCGGACGTAATGTCCGACGGAACCCCGAAGCGCGCCACCCAAGCCGTTAAAAAAAACGCGAGCCACCTCCGCGGCCGTGGTCGTCGCAAGTGGGACCACTTCCGGCCAACGTGTGGTGCGGTCCACCATTGTCAAAAGATACGTGAACCCCTGTGATGCCGGTAGGGGGCCCACAAGGTCGACGTGCACATGGTCGAACCTTCTGGCCGGAATGCGGAACGGTTCTAACGGGGCTCTTGTGTGCCTGTGAATTTTGGCCCGTTGACAGGAAATGCAGGTTTTTGCCCATTCCTTCACGTGCTTGCGCAGGCACGGCCAAACAAACTTTTCCGCCACTAGTTTCACCGACGCGCGCACCCCCGGGTGCGCCAGTGAGTGGACCGAGTCAAAAACACGGCGGCGCCACGTGGCCGGAACCACCGGACGCGGGCGCCCCGTCGACATGTCGCAGATCAGGGGGGGCATACCGGTTTGTAAACACTTGCTCTCCAGCCTCAACCCTGTTGGTCCAGACTGGAGCGCGCGCACGTCTGCGTCCGCCCCCTGGTCCGCTGCCATGGCTGCGTAATCTATACCCACGTGCACCGGGGCTGCGCGCGCTACCGTGCCGCTCCCTTGCGGCGCGGTCACGGTGGCCCGTTCTGCCTCTGCGCGTGTCGGGGTCGTGAACGCGCGTGAGAGACAATCCGCTACTACATTGAATTTGCCCGCGACGTGCCTAATGTCAGTGGTAAATTCCGAGATTGCGGCCAGCTGCCTCTGCTGCCTGCCGGACCACGGATCTGAAATTTTGGCCATGGCGTATGTGAGCGGCTTGTGGTCCACATAAGCGGTGAAGCACCGTCCTTCCAGCCAGAACTGGAAATGACGAATAGCCAAATGCAGCGCCAACAGTTCTCTGTCAAACGCGCTGTATTTTCGCTCAGCCGCGCTTAAAGATTTGCTAAAGAAAGCCAAAGGCTGCCAAACTCCGGCTACCTGTTGCTCAATAACGGCCCCTATGGCTAAATCTGAAGCGTCTGTCGTCAGCGCGATACGTGCTGCAGGGTCTGGGTGGGCCAGGAGCGCAGCGTCAGCCAAGGCTTTTTTAACCTCTGTGAACGCGCGCTCCCGCTCCGGGGACCATTCGACCGCCTGGGTCGGCTTTTGTTTTTTGAGCGCGGCATATAACGGTTGCATGATTTGAGCTGCGTGGGGCAGGAACCGGTTATAAAAATTCACCATCCCCAAGAATTCCTGTAGTGATTTGACCGTTTGTGGACGGGGAAAATCCGCTACCGCGCGTACTTTCTCTGGTAACGGAACCGCTCCCTCCGGGGAGACGCGGTGACCCAAAAAATCAATCCGCTCAACGCCGAACTGGCACTTGGCTGGGTTAACTATTAAGCCGTGCTCTCCCAGCCTCCTAAAAACTGCTGTGAGGTGCGTTTCGTGTTCGTCCTCTGAAGTACTCGCGACCAAAATGTCGTCGAGGTACACAAACACGAAAGGGAGATCGCGTAACACGGCATCCATCATCCGCTGAAATGTTTGCGCCGCCCCTTTGAGACCAAACGGCATGCGTAAAAATTCGAAAAGTCCGAACGGGGTTATTACCGCTGTTTTAGGAATGTCCTCCGGTTGGACCGGGACTTGGTGATAGCCGCGAACTAGATCAATCTTTGAAAAAATGCGCGCCCCCGCCAGGTGCACCGAAAAATCCTGAATGTGCGGGATGGGATAACGATCGTGTGCCGTAGCGTTGTTTAGCCTGCGGTAATCCCCGCACGGTCTCCAGGAGCCATCGGCTTTCGGTACCATGTGCAGCGGCGAAGCCCACGGGCTCTTCGACCTACGAACGATGCCCAGCCTCTCCAGGCTGGCGAACTCCTCGCGCGCAATGGCGAGCTTAACTGCATCCAAGCGCCGAGCTTTTGCAAACACGGGAGGACCAGAAGTGGGGATGAAGTGTTTCACCCCGTGCTTCGCGACCGTCGCTGAAAAAGTGGGCACAGTGAGCGCTGGAAATTGGGTGAGGAGTGTGTGAAACTTACCACCTGCTGTAGCGACGTGGGTCTGTACTGGTGGCGGGGACACTCGAGCTGAACAGGGGAGAGAGTAAAAAGAGAGTGCATTTACCAGCCGTCTATTAGCAAGATCAACTAACAGATTGTGTGAACACAAAAAATCCGCGCCCAACATGTTGAAACTCACCGCCGCTACTACAAAAGTCCATTCATATGTGCGGCCATGTAAGCATAAAGGCAAGGTCCTTCTCCCGTAGGTGTTGATGTTCGAGCCATTTGCCGCTGTAGCTCCGTCACCGTGGGGTCCAGCCACCCGGTCCGCGTATGTTGGGGTGATGAAGCTCACTTGTGCTCCGGTGTCAATGAGGAACACTCGTCCGGAGCGCGCATCCGTGATGTAGAGCAGCTTGTTGCGTTCTCCGAGGGTCGAAGCTGCTAGCGACCCCCGGTCTTGCCGTTTCCCGAACTCCTGAAGATGCAGGGCGGCACACACCTGCGTGCCTTCTCTGCGAACCTCCGATGGTAAAAGCAGAGATCTTCTCCTCCGCTGTGTCGTGCCCGCGCCTCTGTCGCCGGGCTATTGGCTCCCCCTCGTCGCGGCCGTGTTGCCGCCATCGTCGGCCAGTCTGGTTCTGCCGCCTCTGGCTCCCCGCTGTCTCGGATCAGAAGGTTGCGTGTTCAGATCACGTCGGGGTCACCAATGTGGGGAGACTTGAATAACGAAACCGAATTGTCTTTCATTTCAGTTTATTCAAGAAATCATTCCACTGTCTGCTCTTATTCTTGAGCAGCGAACAAAGAGAGTGAACACACCAAAGTTCTCTCATTTAAACCTTCTCACATCAAACCATTTCCCTCGCGGGGGAAATCACACATCTATATCAAAGTCTCTTTATTCACATTCATTAGCCTTTTATTTACATAACTCCCCCTTCTCTCTTCCCGAGCCTCAGTGGTCAGGAAGTCTTCTGTCCCCTGTCCTCCGCAGGGGGTCCAGGCTCTGTGGCTCCGCACCGCAGGGGGCTGGCTCTCCTTCATCGTGGTTAAATCACATATGCAGTGTCCAACATATACATGTCTCACAACACAGCCATACCAGACATAAAAATGTAATATTTGACTTGACTTAGTTTGATATTTAGACAGTAGTGGGCTGTCAGGGCCAGCAAAGCCTTCTCTGCTGACCTAAATACTGCATTTACACTCTTATATTTGTTCCATGAAGACGTATTAACTTAGCATTCAAAAAAGTTTCCTCAAAATGCCGAAAAATGGCATACACAAAGTAAATCAAATCCTTTCTTCACTGAGTGGCAGTAGAAAATTTGAAACACCAGAATTTTAACCCATAAGAACCTAGACCCTTTCTCCTTCAAGGAAAATTATGGGGTCTGGGTCCTTATGGGTTAAGTGGTTTTCTATACAAGGCGGCATCTATTGTGTAAATAAAAACATTTTACAGATACCATTAAGAACACCTTTTTTAACGTAATCCTTTCAATAAACGTATCAGGAGAGAGTTCATACTGTGTTATAAATTAATTATAAAAACAATTTCTTTTCTATCAGACAGTGAATAAGGTTGTTTTTACCTTAGCATGTTATGACAATCAGCTGTTTTTATCTGGACAAACAGCTGACAGAAACAGCTGATTGTCACACCATCACGTGACCCTTCTGAGGAAGGCTGCAAGAAGTGGCCGAAACACGTTAAGGTAAAAACAACCTTATTCACTGTCTGATGGAAAAGAAATTATTTTTTACAACATCAGGCTTAAAGTTTAATCATGGAGCTTGTATTTCTGTGAGAAATCCAGAAATACAAGCTCTGTGTTTGTATTTCTCGGTGAGAAATGCAGGTACATCTCAAAAAATTAGAATATCGTGAAAAAGATCAATATTTTTTGTCACTCATTTCAGAAAGTGAAACCCATATATTATATAGATTCATTACATAGAGAGTGATATATTTCAAGTGTTTATTTATTTGAATTTTTATGATTATGGCTTACAGCCCATGAAAACCCCAAATTCAGTTTCTCAAAAAATTTGAATATTACATAAAATTAATTTAAAAAAAATAGTTTTTTAATAGAAATGTTGGCTGACTGAAAAGTATGTCCATGTACACACTCAGTACTTGGTTGGGGCTCCTTTTGGATTAATTACTATATTGTGGAGGAATAAGATCAGAGGAGATCAGACGAGCTGGAAGGTTGCAAAGTTTTATTTCCTCCATCAAAATGAGACACACATCGTAGCTCTGAGCTACTGTGTTAGTGTGTTCTTGAGGCATGTATAGTAAGCTCTTTTATACAGACAGAGAGAATGCATAGCACATTAGCATATTGGTATACATATCGGTCAATACATATGATTGGCATGACCAACTGGCGCCCGGACGTCCTCTCCTTAATCCGGGGATGCATAAACAATAGTTCATTGTTCTGGTTGTCCCCCAGGGGCTCTCTGTCCGTATGCAATCCCTGCTGAGTGTGAATAGTATCAGTCTGCATTGTGCTTGGTGACTACATGGCTCCCCCCAGAACGTTCAGAAAGGGCTGTAACCCCCCCCCCCCCCCGGTCATTTGGGCTCTATCTCCAGTTCCAGCACGTTGAACGGCCGTGGATCGTGGGTGCCGGGGCCGGTGCGCGTCGTGTGTAATGGAACAAGACGGTGATCGGCCGGCTTTAGGGAGTGAGGTGTGGGAAGAGCGCTGTGGAGGAGGAGTAGGAGGGGGGTGGGAGTAAGTGAGTGCCGGCCCGGGATGTCAAAGGTGTCTGGGCCACGCAGAAATTGCATGTGGATCCGCAATGGTGAGGGATTTTCCCGGTAAAGCTGGCGGAGATCCACAGTGGCTGTGAAAAAAAATTAAGTCTCTGACTCCTCTCGCGGCTCGATCCAGCGAGGATGTGGGAGAGGCGAGCGGCCAAATTCCCCGAGGATGCGTAGCGGCTGTGAAACAACTGCAGCTGTGTGAGAGACCTGGCGGTCTGGCTTTTAGGTGCGGAAGCAGCCCTAAAGCCATCGGGGACAGCAATCGGCTAAATTCCCCTTGTGCGCCGTGGCTGAGAAACCCATACAAAGTCCTGTGTGCAGGCTGCATTTATTTATTTTTTTATTTTTATTTATTTATTTATGCAGGGACATGCACAATATACACTGACCTTAAAGAGGAAAGATGCATTGTACCAGGTTATAGCACAAGTGCTAATTTCCACCTGTAGTCCCTGGGCAGGCTGGTGTTAGCATTAAAAAGCAGACATTTGCTAAAACTACAAGTAAGCATTAATAAAAAACTAAAACCAAACATTGATTAAAAAACTAAAACCAAGCATTGCTAAAAACTAAAAAACATTAATATCATTGATAAGAACCCAAAACATTGATAAGAACTAAAACATACAATAATACATTTTTATAACTCCACTTTATAAACAATTTTTCACATCAAACCACTGACTCTTATTGGTCCCACTGTCAACATCACACACTCTAACTAACTAACTAACTAACCTGCACTTATATAGCGCTTTTCTAGTCACAAAGACCACTCAAAGCGCTTTCATTAATACTAACCCTCTATTCTAAGGGCCTATAGGAAACAGATATCTAGGGACAATTTAGAACAACCAATTAACCTAACATGCATGTTTTTGGCATGTGGGAGGAAACCGGAGAAATCCCGGAGTAAACCCACGCAACACGGGGAGAACATGCAAACTCCACACAGATCACTGTTGGTCGGGGGCTGGGATCGAACCCACGATCCCACGATTCCCACAATCCCCCGGCCAAGGGTAAACTGTGCTGCCGCAGTGCTAACCACTGCACCACCGTGCAGCCCACTCTAACATCTTTATGTAACCCTTACTAACTAACACCTACTCACTTTAGGTGTAGTACCCTTTTTGGTAGTGGTGTGTTATGGCAATGTATTTACCTTAACTTTTCTACCTGAGGGAAAAGGGATAATTGGGCCAGGTCAGACCAACTCTGGGTTCGTAGGAGCCTGGGAGGTGCAGCAACAGACGACACATACACAGCCGTATATGGAACTTGCAACTATGTTACAAGTATGTGCACAAAAATAAATACACAGCGCGATAAAAGAAAAAATAAAAACAAAATACTCCAAATTATATTTACAATATTCACAGTTCCTTTTTGTCCTTTCCAGGTGACTAGTGGAGTCACCTTTAGCAGTTCATAGCGTTCGGGCTTCAGCTCGCCATCCAGATCTGGAGATCCACGCTCTGGTCAAACCAGTCCAAAGGGAAAAAAAAAAAGAGAACCTGACCATGCCAAGTGGCTCGTGCTTCAGTAGAGTTCCCGCGCTCAACGGCATCGACAACCTTTGGATCCCAATCAATTTCAAGGATTTTATCCAGGCAAAGGCTGCTACCAGCACGCTAGCGTCGCCATATCACCAAGGACAGTCTCTCTCTCTGGTCTGTCTTTCGGCGTCTGGTGTGACTGAGCCAAAAATGCAAGTCATCCCAGACCCAGGGAGATAGTGCTTAACCCACTGGGTGGCGTGACCCAGCAACAGCGCAGCCATTGGTTACTCGAAATATCAACACACAATACTAGGAACTTTATCAGAACCTTCTAGAAAATGTTCCTACTATATATGAATATATATTTATTTAAATATTCATATTCAAATTATGTATTCCCATTGTAAATTGGGTGTTTTTCTTTTTAAAAGCGGTGTCAATATTTATAATTTAATTCACGTTAAACTATCTACTCCCATTGTGAAATGAATGTCCCCCCTTCTTCTTAAAGCGGTATCGACATTCATATTTTTAATCACGTTTTTAACACTGGGTTACACTATCCCCCCTTAGAATCATGCAAGTCCCTTTGCATGGGATTAGCTAAATAGTACTGACGGGAGAACAAGTGTTCATGGGAATATTCTTAAGATCTGTCTCTGTTAAGGCTCTGGTAAAAGCCAGGTTTAGTCCTTGAAACAGGGACTGGGCAACATGAGAGGGTTTCCCAACTGACTATACTGTAGTCTTTCTGGCTGGGAGGCTGTCCTCTCGGAGCGTCTCACAGTCTGTGGGACTTCTTTTTCAGGTTCTCTGTCTTCCGCAGGTTCATCATAGGTACTTTTATCAAGTGAGTTGGTTTCACTTTCAGTTCCATTCTCATTGTTTGATGGTTCCACATTTGTTTCAGTTTCCTCCAGGTTTCCATCATTCGGTAAGTTGTCACATCCAGGTGAAGTGACATTTTCTATTTGGTTGTCATTCTCAGGTGAGTGAGTTTCAGCAGGAATGTCTCCTTTAAAGAATGTCTTTGGATGGGGAATTTCATAAACTCAAGTGAGCTTTATGGGTGTTTGGATTGGTTCTTCTCTGTACCAATAGACATCTTCATTTTCTGTTTCTGAATTCTCACATTGATCACTTTGTTCAGGTGATTGTCTTGTCTTAGGTTTGCAGACACGTTTTGGTTGAACAGGTTCGTCTTCAACAGGGGCAAGAAAACCACAGGGAAGCAAGAGGTCACGGTGGACGGTGCGAACAGGACCGTCTTTTGTCTCAGGTCTTATAGTGTAAACAGGAAAGTCACCTGCTTGGCTCACCACAATGTGAATTTCAGCTTCCCACCTGTCTGCTAGTTTGTGCTTGCCTCTGAGGCGGACTGCACGTACCAAAACTCTGTCGCCTGGTTCTAGTTTTGAGGGTTTCACTCGCATATCAAATCTTGTTTTGTTTCTTTCAGCCATCTTGTTAGCATTTTTTGTTGCTAGTTTGTAGCTTTCTTGTAGAGTTGTCTTCAGCTTTTCAATATACTGGGAATGTGACTTGAAACTTTTGTTGTGTAACGGGAGCCCAAATGCAAGGTCGATGGGCAATCTTGGCTGACCACCGAACATTAACTCATACGGGGCAAAACCAGTAGTGTCATTCTTCGTACAACTGTACGCATGTACAAGTGATTTCACATAGTTGTGCCAATGAGTTTTGTTCTTTTCCTCCAGAGTACCCAGCATGCTCAATAACGTTCTATTGAAACGTTCTACCGGGTTACCTCTGGGATGATAGGGTGTCGTCCGAATTTTGCGAATGCCCATGATTTTGCAAAGTTCTTTTATAATATGGGACTCAAAGTCGGGACCCTGATCACTATGTAACCGTTCGGGTATCCCGTAGTGGACTATAAAGTTGTCCCAAAGTGCCTTTGCAATGGTCTGAGCTTTCTGATTGCTGGTAGGGATGGCTACAGCGTATTTCGTGAAATGATCAGTTAACACGAGCACATCCTTCATGTTACTTTGATCGGGCTCAATGGACAGGACAAGTTCAAGCGGTCGGGTGGACTTGATGTTAACAAGCGGAGCAGCTTGTTCTGTAGCAGTTTTACGTCTTACGCAGCGATTACATGTCTTGATCTTCTTTTCAATATCTGCCGCCATGCGAGGCCAATAGAACCTTGTTCTGGCGAGATCCAAAGTACGCTCTGTGCCTAAATGGCCCATGTCACAGTGGAGGCTTTGAAAGACTGAATCGCGGAGCTGTTCAGGTAAAACGAGCTGGTAAGTAACATTTCCTCCGTCTTGACGAGTGCGGTAAAGGATGTTATTGCACATTTCAAGTCGACCGAGCTCTCTGAGTAACAAGTTGATGTCAGGAAGCTCAGTTCGTACAGTTGGTGGAACTTTTAGTCCAGTTTCAATTTGTGCAATCACTTCTCTTAAACAGGGGTCAGTTCTTTGTTCGTTTTTGATCTGTTCAGGAGTCATGTGGGGTACAACTGGAAGACCACCACAGCCATCTTCATCAGCATAGCCATTTGGAATGGCGGCTACAGAGATGGCTAACGAGTGAACCAAAGGGAAGGTGTTGTCTGGAGAGCTACAGACAAGGTGTTTTTCACATATAGCAGACACTACCTCGGAACTTAAACTGTTCTCAGGAAGAGACAAGTGGGTTTGAGTGAACTGCTGTATGCGGTCAAGCTCCTTTTGGGACACTGCGTCATTAAGTAACTCGCCATGTGGCCGTCTAGAGAGGCCATCTGCATCTGAGTTAACCTGTTGCACTCCGGTGTACCGCGGGCGGGCACGTCTCTGCGTCCTAGAGCGCACGAGGGCGCACGAGTGCGCACGAGGGCGCTGCGTCCTAGGAGGCACTGAAAAAAAAAGCCGCGTTTCCGTTCTTCCACTACAGACACAGCCGCGAACAGAAAGCCAAAGGAGTGTTTTGATTGGTTTAGATGTGATTGACCTCTCATTCGACTAATAAGAGCCTTGAATTGGGTTTCTGAAACCTTGAAGAACCAATGACTGAAAACCTAGCAAGAAGGACCCGCCTACCAACGGCTGCGAATGCAGCCAGCCAATTGAAGCATAGAAGTTCGAAAGCTGTTTTGTGTAAGGCTGGGTGAAGAGAGACTGACTGCTGCAGCAGATGAAAAAAGGACCCGCAGGAAGAACCGCCACAGACCCAGCAGCACGGAGACCACCCACAAGTGCGACCTGTGTGACAGGGACTGCCATTCGCGCATCGGCCTGTTCAGCCACAGGCGGTGCTGTCCCAGCAGAGTAGACGTTTAGGATTCTCTTCCATGGTCATCATAGACCGTCCACATGCTGTTGTGGACAGGTAAGTGTTATAAGCTAAATTATTCTTTATCCCTGAAAATTGTAATCAAAAATGACTTTTGACCGATCGGTAAATTACAACTGTGCGGCGCACAAAGTCCGAAGTCCGTGCGCCGCGTCCGGACCGTGAACGCCCACCCCCCCGCTACTCTTCTGTAGCGAGGGGGAGGAGGTGCGGGGACCGCGGGGACTGTGCGCCGCGGTCGCCACATCGCCACATGACTGTTCCGTCATGTAGCGATGGCCGATGTCCGTCCTCAGTAGCGGGGGGGTGGGGGGAGAGTTGTTATCTTCTACATTACAAATATTTTAGAATAATTTTTAGTGCACTGTAGGTTATTTTTTCTGGTTAAAAAAAAGCCACACATTTTTTACGTGGCATGCTTCTTTGTGTGTGGGGGCTTGTTTGTTCATTCATTCATGAATGAATGAATAAACAACCCCCCCCCCCCCGCCCCCCACACACACACACACACACACACACACAGCCCTGAGTGTCACCTTTCACTAGAGCCCAAGATGAAGCTTCTATATTGAATCATTCAAAAGTTACAGACGTTTTTCCAAACTGTGCCATTTGGCACAATTTGGAACAGTTCAAAAATGCCTGGGAACTACCTGAGAACAAAGCTGTGTAATATATTCATTTTTTGTGGTATTGTTACAAAATTTTGACCTCAGCTGGATAACACTTGGTTCTACATTTCTGTTGCATTTTCCAGCCCGGATCTGAAGCTGTGTGTTATTTGCAAGCATTTGTATCCAAAAAAACACCCAGGCGAAATTTATTTTCTTCAAGTTCACTATGTTTAGATGACTGTTACTCAGTGGCAGGAGCACTTAGAGAGATTATGACTGTTTTGCCAAAAAATTCAAAGTGTTTTCTTTTAAATGAGACCAACCCCATGAAGATGCTGCAAAGGGTTGAAGAACAGCTTTTGATTTACTTTGGGCACGTTATTTTTTGGCGTTTTTAGAGAAATTGACCAGAGTGCAAGGGGTTAAGCTTGACTGCTCTGTATTGGAGCTGAAAGTTAAACGTCGACAGAGCAGCTAGCCACCTATAACTCATGGCATCCATCTTAGCAGTAGTTAAGATGTACGTCAGAGGGTTACTGTCTGTCACGACAGTAAAGTGGTTGCCATATAGATAGTCTGCGAACTTCTCCGTTACTGCCCACTTTAGAGCCAAAAATTCCAATTTATGGGCGGGGTAACGGGACTCACTTCTAGACAACCCCCGGCTTGCATAAGCTATGACCCTAGTCTGGCCCTCCTGCTCTTGATAGAGGGCGGCGCCAAGCCCTGTAGTGCTGGCATCAGTATGAAGTGTATATGGCAACTGAGGGTCAGCGAAACCCAGGACAGGCGCAGTACTGAGCTTTTCAATGATGGTTTTGGAATGCAAGATCACAGGAAGAAGTCCATCGCTTGCCAAACAGTATCTTTGGGTTGTGGTATTGGGCAGGCTTAGCTTTGGGCTTTGGGCTTTTTCGCAAAGGCTTTTTAGTTTATATATGCTTCCGTTAGGCAACATTATTAGAAAGCACTGTATACATTTTCATTGTTATGCAGATGACACACAATTATACCTGTCAATGAAGCCAGATGATAGTAATCAATTAGCCAAGTTAGAAGCCTGTCTTAAGGAAATCAAAGCTTGGATGACTTGTAATTTCCTGCTATTAAATTCAGATAAGACTGAAGTCATTCTTGTTGGTCCAAAAAACCTTAGAAATTCCTTTCCAAATCAAACTTTCAGTTTGGATGCGGTTACTCTTTCTCTTAATAGCTCTGTGAGGAACCTTGGAGTTATTTTTGATCAGGATTTGTCCTTCAATTCACATATTAAATTTGTTTCTAAGACTGCCTTCTATCATTTGCGTAATATTGCCAAGATTAGGAGCATCTTGTCTCAGAGTGATGCTGAGAAACTGATCCACGCTTTTGTTAGCTCGAGATTAGATTATTGTAATTCTTTATTATCAGGCTGTCCTAAAACATCTTTAAAAAGTCTTCAGCTGATCCAAAATGCTGCAGCAAGAGTTTTAACAGGTACTAGAAAGAGAGATCATATCTCTCCGGTTCTGGCCTCCCTTCATTGGCTTCCCATAGAGTTTAGAATTAAGTTTAAAATCCTTCTTCTTACTTACAAAGCTCTAAACAATCAGGCTCCTTTTTATTTAAAAGATCTGATACTACCGTATTATCCTAACAGAGCACTACGCTCCCAAAATGCAGGATTACTTGTAATACCTAGAATCTCCAAAAGTACAATGGGAGGCAGAGCCTTCAGTTATCAAGCTCCTCTCCTGTGGAATCAGCTGCCAATCTGGATTCGGGAGTCAGACTCGATCTCTGTTTTTAAGAATAGGGCTAAAACCTACCTTTTTGATATAGCCTACAATTAGGGAGGGATCATGTGTTTCTGAACTCTCCCTTAGTTATGCTGCTAATAGGTTTAGTCAACCGGGGGACCTCCAGTAACGCACTGGGCCTCACTCCTTTCCTCACTCTCTATGAAATATTTTTTTTGCTGGTCATTAACATCTGTTTGTTCTCTCCCATAGATTGAGTCCCCATCGTGCTGTTTGCTCTCTACATGTCTGTTCTTTTCTTCTTCTCTATCCCCTCACCCCCCAGCCAGTCGCAGCAGATGACAGCCCCTCCCTGAGCCTGGTTCTGCTGGAGGTTTCTTCCTGTTAAAAGGGAGTTTTTCCTCTCCACCGTCGCCAAGTGCTTGCTCACAGGGGATCGCCTGATTGCTGGGGTCTTTCTGCAACTGTGGGGGTTCCCCCCTACAGTTGATAGTGCTATGAGATGACTGTTGTTGTGAAATGGCGCTATATAAATAAAGTTGAATTGAATTGAATTGAATTGAATTGAATTGAATTGAATTGAAAAGGAGGGTAGCCTGCTGTCAAGTCAGTGAGGGGCTTAACAATGCTGGAATAGTTCTTAACGAACCGCTTATAGTACCCTGAAAAGTACCTATAGTACCCTGAAAGTACCCTGAACATTTTCTAGAACATTTCTAGAAAATGTTCCTAACTATTTAAGATAAGATAAGATAAGATAAGCCTTTATTAGTTTCACAACGGGGAAATTCCAGGATTGTAACAGCACAGGGATAGCAACACTCAGAGCAACAATCAGAAGGCAAGAAAAAAAAGCAAGAGCAGCTAATATACATATGTACATATTACTATAAATATATATATATATATATATATATATATATATATATATATATATACACAAAGACACACAGTGCAGAGCATTGTAGCTGGATGGAATAAATATACGAGTATATAAACACGCAGTGCGGAGCATTGTAGCTAGATGGAATAAATATGTAGATATATAAACACCCACAGTACGGAGCATTGCAGCTAGGTGGAATAAATATGTAAATATATAAACACACACAGTGTGGAGCATTGTAGCTAGATGGAATAAATATATAGATATATAAATATAAACACACCCAGTGCGGAGCATTGTAGCTAGATGGAATAAATATGTAAATATATAAACACACACAGTGCAGAGCATTGTTGCTAGATGGGATGAAACAGCACAACCATCTACTTAGTTATCCTACATGGTATGATTATGTGCCCATACATATTCTCACCCTCCATAGCGACCGGTATTTTCCTAGCTGTATGCTGGAGGGGACCATTGTGTAAGTCTATTGCATCTTTTGCATTCAAAAAACTATTAGGTTGTTACGTCTTTTTTGCTATCTCTGCGAGCAGCCCTGCTTAGGTTGTACAGTCTGACAGCCGTTGGTAGGAAGGACCTGCGAAACCTCTCGGTTGTGCACCTGGGATGATGTAGTCTGCTGCAAAATGAGCTCCTCAGTGCATTCAGTATGTCCTGCATAGGGTGGAACTCGGACTCCAGCAGAGATGACAGTTTATCCACCATCCTTCTCTCTCTTATCTCCTCCACCGGATCAAGGCGCTGCCCCAGGACAGAGCTAGCTTTCTTGATCAGTTTGTTCAGTCTCTTCCTATCGGCTGCAGTAATGCCACTGCCCCAGCAGACCACTCCAAAAGTGATGGCTGATGCCACCACCGTGTCATAGAATGTCTTCAGCAGCGCCCCTTGTACACCAAAAGACCTGAGTCTCCTCAGTAGGAACAGCCTGCGCTGTCCCTTCTTGTAGAGTGCGTCAGTATTGTGTGACCAGTCTAGTTTATTGTTCAGATGAACACCCAGGTACTTGTAGGATGTCACCATCTCAATGTCTGTTCCCTGTATATTTACTGGTGCTGTGAGGGGTTGTCCATGCCTGCGGCAGTCCACCACCAGCTCCTTAGTTTTCCTCGCGTTGATCTGGAGGCAGTTCCGATGGCACCAGTCCACGAAGTCCTGGATAAGCCCTCTGTACTCAGCTTCATCTCCATTGGAGATGAGGCCGACGATCGCAGAGTCATCAGAGAACTTCTGTAGATGGCAGTGTGTTGTGTTGTGTGAGAAGTCCGCAGTATAAAGAGTGAACAGGAAGGGAGCCAACACCGTTCCCTGTGGGGCCCCCGTGCTACCGATGAACGTGTCGGACACACAGTCCCGGGTTCTCACAAACTGAGGCCGGTTCGTGAGGTAGTCCAGGATCCATGATGACAGGTGCTGGTCCACCCCTGCGCGCAGCAGCTTGTCCTTCAGGATCATCAGTTGGATGGTGTTGAAAGCACTGGAGAAGTCAAAGAACATGATCCTCACCACATTCCCGGGCTTCTCCAGGTGGGACAGAAAACGGTGAAGGAGGAAGATCACCGCATCCTCCACCCCAATGCCATACTGGTAGGCGAACTGGAGTGGATCCATCGCTGGTTCCACCAGGGGGCGGAGGCGAGCAAGGAGCAGTCTCTCCAGGGTCTTCATCAAGTGGGACGTCAAGGCCACCAGTCTGTAGCTGTTCAGGTCTTTGGGGTGGGAAGTTTTTGGTACAGGTACCACACAAGATGTTTTCCACAGCTGTGGTACCCTCCCCAGCTTCAGGCTCAGGTTGAAGATGTACGCCACAATCCCACACAGCTGGTCTGCACAGGACTTGAGGGGCTTTGCGCTGATGCCGTCTGGTCCCGTCGCCTTCCTCGCCTTGATCTTCCTCAGCTCCGTCCTCACCTGGGTCCTGGTCAGGGTCAGGATGGGGGGCTGTGTGTTGGGAGTGGGGGGGGTGTTGGTGGAGTGGGGAGTGGGAAGCAGGACTTGATGTCTTTAGAGGCAGTAGTGGTTGTTGTGCAGTCAGGGAGGAGGGTGGTTGGTCAAACCTATTGAAAAACAGATTCAGATTGTTCGCCCACTCCCTGCCCCCCGTGGCCTGGGGGGAGGTATTCTGGAGCCCAGAGATGGTTTTGAGGTTTCTGCAAACCCCACTGATGTTGCTCTGTTGCAGCTTGTCCTCCATCTTCTTCCTGAAGCTGTCCTTGCCTTCTCTGATCTTTCTCCTCAGCTCCCTCTGTACGGACTTCAGCATCTCCCTATTCCCCGACCTGAAGATCCTCTTCTTCTCTCTCAGAAGTGTTTTTATCTCAGGGTTGATCCAGGGTTTGTTGTTTGAGCAACACCGTATGGTCTTGGTGGGAACGGATTTGTCCACACAGAAGCTGAGGTAGCCCGTGAAGGTGTGAGTGAGGCCATCGATGTCCTCACCATGTGGATCGCAGAGCTGCTTCCAGGCGGTGGCTTCAAAACAGCCCTTTAGAGTGTCCATTGCCTCCTCAGACCATAACTTCACTGTGCGCATGGCCGGAGGTTGTCTGTGCACTAGGGGTTTGTACACCGGCCGGAGATGAACCAAGTTGTGATCCGATCTCCCAAGTGGGGGGAGTTGTGATGAGGTGTACGCCTCCTTAGTGTTTGCGTAGAATAAGTCCAGTGTTTTATTGTCTCTAGTGTGGCATGTGACATACTGGGTAAACGTGGGTAGAATGGGAGATAGTGAAACATGGTTGAAATCGCCTGAGATGAGGAGAAGAGCATCTGGGTGTTCTGTCTGCAGCCTGCTGGTTACTGAATGGATGACGTCACGCGCTGTCCCAGCGTTCGCCGTCGGATTTGCATAAACAACAATGCAGATCACGTGTGAGTGTTCTCTCGGGAGATATGTAGGCCGCATGCTAACAGCTAGCAACTCAATGTCTTTGCTGCAGTGACGTTGTTTAACAGTGATATGTCCCGGTCTGCACCAGTTGTTGTTGTTAACATACATTATCACTCCACCGCCCCTTGCTTTGCCACTGTCTGGTGTTCGGTCTGCCCGTATCATGTGGAAACCCTCCAGCTCAATGTTAGCATCTGCTGCTAGTTCAGTTAGCCACGTCTCAGAAAACAAAAGGAGAGAGCACTCCCGGTATGTGCTATCGTAGCGGCAGATAGCCGCTAGCTCATCTACCTTTCCCAGTAACGACCGTACATTTCCCATGACAATCGATGGAAGCGAGAGTCTGTACCTTATATTTTTTGTCCTCCGCCTTACTCCAGCCCGGCAGCCGCGGCGTTTTCGCCTCAGTTCTCTCGGTATGTCGAGTTTTTCCAATAGCACTGGGTGGCGGTTGAATGCTAGCAGCTCTTCCCTGCTGTATCGTAAACAGTGGCTCCGTCCACCGGCTCAGGAGACATTTGGGACGATCTGTGTGTCCGTGATATAAATGGAGTGGAAAAAAAACGGATCAAAAAGAGATATATATTCTATTTATGAATATATATTTATTTAAATATTCAAATTATGTATTCCCACTGTAAAATGGGTGTTTTTCTTTTTAAAAGCGGTGTCAATATTTATAATTTAATTCATGTTAAACTATCTACTCCCATTGTGAAATGAATGTCCCCCCTTCTTCTTAAAGCGGTATTGACATTCATATTTTTAATCACGTTTTTAACACTGGGTTACATTTACATCACAGTACATTATGGACACAGGTTTGCTTCGAGATTAAATGTTTTTTCACCATATAGCATGTTTCAGGTGCGTGAGCAGCCCTGAAGGTTCCGAGGCTGGCAATCGGCCGTGTTTCTCGGGCATGTGCAACGGCGGAGGACGATGTATCAGTCTGTAGAGCCAGATTGTCCCTATACATGGTGCGCACTTGGCACAGTGACCACATAGCTGGCAGTTACGCTGTCCTCGTAATCCTGCGATGTGTGTGCGGGGCTTCATTGTCACGAGCTGAGTCAGGGTCAGGGAGCTTGGTGGAAATCAATGCAGTCGGCGCCGGTGATCGTCCCCGTTCAGGCTGCTTCCTTCGTTTCACTCATGTCGCCGTTCAGGGTGCGTATCGGCCCCAGAGCTGCGCTCCAGAGAGCGTGCTCCGGTGAGGATGAAGAGGTTGCAGGCGTTCTCTGGTCCTCTGTGTCCACAGCGCGGTGAGAGGGAGCAGATGGTCATTCTCTCACGTCAGGTCACCAGTGTGGCGGTAAAAGATCAGGCAAGGGGCGAACCATGACATGTCTAGGGTCACCAGTGTGGAGGAATAAGATCAGGCGAGATCAGATGAGCTGGAAGGTTGCAAAGTTTTATTTCCTCCATCAAAATGAGACACACATCGTAGCTCTGAGCTACTGTGTTACTGTGTTCTTGAGGCATGTATAGTAAGCTCTTTTATACAGACAGAGAGAATGCATGGCACATTAGCATATTGGTATACATATCAGTCAATACGTATGATTGGCATGACCAACTGACGCCCGGACATCCTTTCCTTAATCCGGGGATGCATAAACAATAGTCCATTATTCTGGTTGTCCCCTAGGGGCTTTCTGTCCGTACGCAATCCCTGCTGAGCATGAATAGTTTCAGTCTGCATTGTGCTGGCTGACCACAGTATCAATGTGGCGTGGCATGGAGGTGATCAGCCTGTGGCACTGCTGAGGTATTATGAAGGTCCAGGTTGCTTTGATAGTGACCTTCAGCTCGTCTGCATTGTTGGGTCTGGTGTCTCTCATCTTCCTCTTGACAATACTCCATAGATTGTCTATGGAGTTTAGGTCAGGCGAGTTTGCTGGCCAATCAAACACAGTGATGCCATGGTCATTAAACCAGGTTTTGATACTCTTGGCAGTGTGGAAGAGTGCCAAGTCCTGTTGGAAAATGAAATCAGCTTCTCCATAAACCGTGTCAGCAGAGGGAAGCATGAAGTGCTCTAAAATTTCCTGGTAGATGACTGCGCTGACTTTGGTCTTGATAAAACACAGTGGACCGACACCAGCAGATGACATGGTTCCTAAAATCATCACTGACTGTGAAAACTTCACACTAAACCTCAAGCAGCTTTGATTTTGTGCCTCTCCACTATTTCTCCAGACTCTGGGACTTTGATTTCCAAATGAAATGCAAAATTTACTTTTATCTGAACAGAGGTCATCTGCTGGTGTCAGTCCACTGTGTTTTAGCAAGACTAAAGTCAGCGCAGTCGTCTATCAGGAAATTTTAGAGCACTTCATGCTTCCCTTTGCTGACAAGCTTTATGGAGAAGCTGATTTCATTTTCCAGCAGGACTTGGCACCCCCCCCCCCCCCCCACACACACACACACACTGCCAAAAGTATCAAAACCTGGTTTAATGACCATGGCATCACTGTGTTTGATTGGCCAGCAAACTCTCCTTACCTAAACCCCATAGACAATCTATGGAGTACTGTCAAGAGGAAGATGAGAGACACCAGACCCAACAATGCAGACGAACTGAAGGTCACTATCAAAGCAACCTGGGCCTTCATAACACCTCAGCAGTGCCACAGGCTGATCACCTCCATGCCATGCCACACTGATACAGTAATTAATCCAAAAAGAGCCCCAACCAAGTATTGAGTGTGTACATAGACATACTTTTCAGTCGGCCAACATTTCTATTAAAAAACTATTTTTTAAAATTAATTTTATGTAATATTCTAATTTTTTGAGAAATTGAATTTGGGGTTTTCATGGGCTGTAAGCCACAGTCATCAAAATTAAAATAAATAAACACTTGAAATATATCACTCTCTGTGTAATGAATCTACTGTATATAATATATGAGTTTCACTTTCTGAAATGAGTAACAAAAAATATTTAACTTTTTCATGATATTCTAATTTTTTGAGAAGTACCTGTAAATGTTCCTTGGTGATTGTCTGAAATCTACTGTAAATTGGGGCTCTAACATGCTGTAGCTCTCTATTTCTGTGCACACAGACGTGCAAAATTAGTGCCAACTAAACCTCTCCATTCTGGACACTGGTTTCAAATCTCTACACTTTCACACCTCCAAATACCTAGCGTAGTATGCACGACAGCTAAACTGTAGATAAACTTCCACAGTCTGGGGTAAAAACGTTGTTGTGTACATGGACTCTGGAGCAGCTGCAGCCTGTTTCTGTCTCCTTCAGGCAGAGTTTCAGGTCAGTGTTTTAAGGCCATGGTGCAGGTACTCTGCATCTGTTGACACTTCTGTGTTTCAACTGCCCTAAGCTTTGGCATTTTGTGTTGCCATTGTGCAGTTGTTGATTTTCTTTTTTAACACAGGGGGTGGTTGTTGTCGGTGGATATAAATTTAGTATACTGGTATTAATGTAATTTAAGGACAGATTTGCAATAAAGGTGCAAAAATATGATAAAAGATGCTAATTTACAATTTAACAAGCAACAAATTTACTATAAGCAAGTCATAAATTTATGAGAAAAAAATGACATTTTAATGAGAAAAACACAACTTTCAAATGCTAAAAAACAATACATTTCCAAGAAAAAGGAATATATATACAGCAATAAAATCACACAAATTACCAATTTTCAACAACTTTTTTTTATATGTTTTTTGATTTTTTTCCATTCATAAATGTGTGATTTTCTGAACAATTAATGAGGTATTTTCCCCCGTTCTGTCTAGCAGCTAGGTAAGCAGAACAGATATCTGCTTCCCTTATTGTGCCAAACTGATTTGCTTTGCCAAAAGGAGCTTTGCTCATATTTGATATGTACTTATAACAATAAATGAAACGTATAAAAGCACGACGATGTCGAAGATGGCGGAGTGAGTGGTCTCAATCTTGCAGGCTCAGCTTAAAGCGTATCTATGGTGGTCGTGAAAAAAAAAGATATTATATTGAGCCCCTGTCTCACGTTCTAGTTCAAGTTTAAGTTGAAATTCACGTTCAAAGCAATCTGATATAAATCCATTGCTGATGTGCTGGTTCAGCTATGTCAGCAAAACATGGGTACAGCCATACTAGCGGCTACATGGACTTCCAGGACGCTTCCTGTGACGTAATTTTGTGGCTACCGCGATCTGGATCAGTATTGGCTGAGCCTCGAGTACCCGGATGTGCAGCGGCTTTGGGGATATTCAAATTCAAATTCAAACGTTTATTTCAAACTCAGGGTTCATATTAAATGCAGAACTAAAACGAGTAGAAAATAAATAAATAAATGCTTAAATTCAGCGGGCCGACTTTTCTGATCTGAGCTTGTAAAGGCCGATGATTCTAAATCTATGCGATCCAAGTACCCGGATGTGCAGCGGCTTCGGGGATATTCAAATTCAAATTCAAACGTTTATTTCAAACTCAGGGTTCATATTAAACGCAGAACTGAAACGAGTAGATAAATAAATAAATAAATGCTTAAATTCAGCGGCTTGTCTCATCTGATCTGAGCTCCTAACTGCCGCAACACGGAAGATGATTCTAAAACTATATACAGAGCATCAGACACTCAGTGCTCTTGTAAAAACAAAAACATACAGTGCGATATGGATATCGCAACATGGCGGAATGTAAAGCCTTTGGATGTTTGAATAATAAGCGAAAAAAACAAAGAAACACTTTTTTTGTGTACCCAAACCCAGCTCACCTTGTCAGAAGATCGGCGCGGAAACAGGGCACAGACGAATAATTTCAGACGAAATTGCGTTGTGTGTGAGGACCACTTCGTCACTTTAACCCTCAGAAGACCTTTCTGGCTCAAACATGTAGCCATGTCGCCCGAATTCTTCCGCACAGTCAGAAAATTCGGCCATAATAGAACAAAAACAACGGACAACAGCACCATAATCGCGGGGAAACGCTGATTATTGTCTTTTCGTATCCACGAAGTGACGTCACATCCGCAAGTGTCATGGCTACGCCCACAGTTTTCATTGGCTGCCCATGGCCAAGGTCCTATTTGAATATATGTCTTGTGGTATATGGCTGGCAAGAATTATTTACCAAAATAAGAAATACTTTTTCATAATGTTTTCAAGTTAAATGTGTCTTCACGACCACCAGAGGTACGCTTTAAATAATTTTTTTAGTTGTAATTCAGCCGGTCTGGATTCGGGGGTCAGAATCGATCTCTGTTTTTAAGAATTATTTTGTGCTCACTGTGAGAATTGGACTTTTGGGACTGCTCTCATTCCTGAGTAAACTGATTAGCGTTTCTTTTCGTGGTTCGCTGCTACGCTTTACCTGAAGCGTTTGCTAAGCTAACGCTATCGCTATAGCTAACGCCATAGCTAGTCGTAGCACCTAACACCGACACGGAGAAGCGACTCTGTCCCCGGTGATTGGGGCTCGCCGGAGGAACTAGCAGAGGCAGCAGTTGGACGGGAGCCGGATCGGAGTTCAAGTGCAGCGGTGGTGGGAGACGGGGACCAGTGGAGGACCACCCGGATAAGAGCCGGAGTCAGAGCCCAGTTGCAGCGGCGGGGCTCGGTGGAGGAGCTACCGGGACCCCAGCTGGACAGGAGCAGGATCGGAGCTCGGCTACAGTGGCGGTGGGCTGCGGGACTTGGTGGAGGAGCTGCCGGTACCCCAGCTGGACAGGAGCTCGGTTGCGGCGGTGGTAAGCAGCGGGACTAGCAGCGGAGGGGGCTAGCTGAGGCCCAGCTGGATTCGAGGTCGGTCGGATCGGATACCAGCGACACCAGCAGATTGTTTTACTATCCACAGGTCAGTAAAAATGCCACCAAAGAAGGAGGAAATGGAAGAGATCAAAAAATCTCTGAACTTCTTGTCAGAAGAACTGACCAAAGTGGCTAGTCAGCAGGCTAAAATATTAGGGCTAATGGAAGAAGTCCGAGAATTAAAACTAACAATTAAGGAAAAAGACAAAAAAATTGCAGACTTGGAGCAACGCGTCGAGGATCTTGAACAATATTCTCGTATGGATGATCTAATTATAAGTGGGCTAGACATTAAATATCCATCATATGCTCATGCTACAGCAGGATTGAGAGGTGAGGAGGCTCCCCTGAGTGAATCAGTCTCCCTGGAAAACCAGGTGCTTCAGTTCATTGATAGTAGAAATATAAAGGTTGAAGCAAATGCAATTTCAGCCTGTCATGCTTTACCCAGAAAGGATAATAAAACAAAGAAATCAATTGTGATGCGCTTTGTGAACAGAAGGGTAAAGAATGACATACTGAGGCAGACCAGAAAGCTACGGGGAACAGAAGTTTACCTAAATGAACATCTAACAAAAATTAATGCTGAAATAGCACGGCAAGCACGGATGCTGAAAAGACAAAATAAGATACAGGCAACATGGACAAGAAATTGTAGAGTTTGGATCAAACTAAATGGAACACCTGAGCAAGCAAAGAGTATAATAATCAGAGAGATTACTGACTTAAATAAATATAGATGAACACTGATTAAGAAAATTAAGAGACTATGATAATCCATATCCACACACACGGCAAGAATAGTTCTTTTGACATACCATGTCAATGTACTTTAAAAAAAAAAAACTAAACAAAACAAACAAAAAAACTTATGACTGACTTGAGTAGACATCAATTATCCCCAGTTGGAGGAAGTCATTTGACACAGAGTGAGGAAATTCAAACTCTGAAAATATGCCATTATGCTGAACATAAACTACAAGAGATGGAGAATGATATTGATCCTGATAACCACTTTTTCAATAATATTCATAATCATTGTGAATATTACACTGAAAAGCAACTCAAAAGTCAAGTGCAACTAGATGGTAAACTATCAATAATACACTTCAACAGCAGAAGTCTTAACAAAAACTTTCCACAGATTCAGGACTATTTAAAACAGCTAGACAGAAAATTTACAGCTATCGCAGTCTCTGAAACTTGGCTTAATGAAGAGCAGACTCCCCTGATGGCAATAGAGGGATATCAGATGTTTCATATTAACAGATCTCAAAAAAAGGGTGGTGGTGTTGCACTGTATATTGATGACCTGTATAGGTGTAAACTTGTAAATGGAATGTCCTTTGCACTACCAGGGATTTTAGAATGTGTTACTGATGAGATTGACCAAGATAAAACAAAAAATCTAATTATAAGCTGTATATATAGAACGCCGGGAACTTGCATTGAGACATTCAGAGATAAATTATCGAGCTGTACAATAATATTACTAGTAAGAAAATGGTAGTAATTTGTGGAGATTTCGATATTGATTTACTAAATCCATATCAACAAAATGTAATTACAGAGTTCCTGAATTCTATGTACAGTATGAGTCTATATCCCACAATAACACATCCCAGTAGAATCACAGTTCACACTGCTACACTTATTGACAACCTGTTTGTTAATATTATTGATAAGAATAATAGAAGAGACGACGCCTCTGTGCCAAGTCAAAGAAGAATCCTAGTCACAGTCCTAAAGCCGAAAGCAAACAGCCCCAAGAGCACTTTGTGGTAGGATCTGCCCTTTGCATATTACAACTAAACGTTGAAGGCCTATCTGCAGCCAAGCGAAGCCTTATCGAAGTCCTCGCCTTCCAACATTCGATTGATGTAATCTGCCTCCAAGAGACTCATATTGGCACAGAGGAAGCTGGCCGCTTCACCATCAAAGGCTTTGACCTCCTGTGTTATGTTCTACATGCTAAACATGGACGTGCCACCTATGTGTGTTCTGACATAGTTGAAGCAAATCACCTGATAACAACACATTTCTCAGACACCATAATCATTGGTGGCTTCCATATTGTCAATGTGTACAAGCCCCCTAATGCCAACTGGGATCTGCAGGTCTTACCCACCCTACCCCACCCTGCCATCTATGTGGGAGACTTTAACAGCCATCACCCTGACTGGGGGTACCCAGCAGTGGACAGTGATGGGGAGGCACTTTCAGACTGGGCATCCAGAAATGACCTCGCTTTGATATACGACCCCAAACAAAGAGGAACCTTCCACTCTGCTAGGTGGAAGAAGGACTGTTCTCCTGACCTGTGTTGGGCCAGCTCTTTGAATGGGGAGCCATATCCTACACAGATCCTCATTCTTGATGATTTTCCACACAGCCAACACCGGCCCCTGCTTGTACACATTGGCCTACAACTTCCAGTCATATACAGCCCAAGGAAGATGCGCTGGAACTTCCGCAAAGCCAACTGGATGAAATTCAGTGAAACTCTGGACCGGAGCGTTGTTACCATCCCACTCCACACCATCACTGTAGATGAAGCATACAACCGCTTCTGCAGCGCAATCTTCAAGGCTGCCCATACTGCAATCCCACGAGGCTACCGACCCCTCTATGTCCCATGTTTGGACGGAGAAAGTGCTGCCCTCCTACAATCCTATCAAACATCATGGGACCCAGAGATAGCAGACCATCTCATTGAATCGCTAAATACAGCCTGGCGAAAGAAATGGGAGGAGACAGTTGCTGACCAGAGCTTTACCCACTCTAGCAGGAAATGTTGGAGCCTCATCCGTCACCTAGGAGCTGCACAGAAGCCCCCTAGCCAAAGCCAAGCATCCGTCACACCCAACCAAGTTGCATCCCACCTACTGACTATCGCCAAAGCACCCCAAGACAAAGATACCAGAAGAGCAGTTACAACTGAGCTAAAAAAACACCAAAAAATGCCTGTAGAGGAAACGAACCCTGAACCCTTCGAGGCTGCTGAACTGGAGAAAGTCCTACAGGGCCTGAAATGTGGAAAGGCAGCAGGATACGATAACATCTTCCCAGAATTCATGAAAAATCTTGGCCCCCGAGCCCTAACCTGGTTGACACAATTCTACACAAGGATCACACAAACAAACTCGATCCCAAAGAAATGGCGGACAGCAAAGGTCATTGCCATCCCAAAACCTGGCAAAGACCACAAACTACCAGTAAGCTACCGCCCAATCTCCCTACTCAGCGTTCCTTACAAAATCATGGAGCGCCTAATACTGCAACGCATTTCCCCAGAAATAGAGGATATTCTAAGTGTGGATCAAGCAGGTTTCCGCAAGGACCGCAGTACAGGAGAACAAGTACTGGCCCTAACCACCTTCATCGAAAATGGCTTCGAGAGCAGACTGAAGACAGGGGCTGTGTTTCTCGATCTTACAGCCGCCTATGATACGGTCTGGCACAAAGGCCTCCTCCTGAAACTTATACAGGCGATCCCTGCTTGGGCAACAGCAATTATAAAAACCCTGCTGACTAACCGAAGGTTCAGAGTCCACCTCAGTCAGAACACAAGTGCATGGAGAATGCAGAAAAACGGACTCCCACAAGGCTCAGTTCTAGCTCCAACTCTGTTCAACCTCTACATAAACGACCTGCCTACTACAAAATCCCGCAAATTCATCTATGCAGACGACATCTGTTTGGCATTCCAAGCACCAGACTTTGAACCACTGGAACGGGTGCTCACGGAAGATCTTGCCAAACTGGACCAGTTCTGCAAAATCTGGCGCCTAAAACCAAGCCCAGCAAAAACCGTCTCCAGTGTATTCCATCTCCACAATGCAAAAGCTGCCAGAGAACTAAACATCCACCTGAGTGGACTCAAGCTTAAGCATGCCCCAAATCCAACTTATCTTGGAGTGACCCTTGATAGGACCTTATCCTTCAAGGAACATCTAAAGGGGACGGCTGCTAAGGTGAAGGTACGAAACAACCTGCTCTGCAAGCTCACTGGTGCAAAATGGGGGGTGGCAGTCTCCACCCTGCGCACCTCAGCACTGGCCCTTTCATACTCTGTAGCAGAATATTGTGCCCCTGTCTGGTCCAGGTCATCTTACACACACCATGTAGACACCCAGCTCAACTCAACCATGAGAACTATAACTGGAACAATCCGCTCAACACCACTCCCCTGGCTCTCTTTACTGTCAAACATAGCCCCTCCACACATCCGGCGAGCAGCATTAACTCAAAGGATGCTCCAAAAAGTTAAAGATTCTCCTCACTTACCAATCCATGCAGATATCTACACCCCACCCACTGCCCGACTTTCATCCAGACGGCCGATTTGGAAAAACCCTCCCCCAGCTGACTTTACCATCCAGACAGCTTGGCAAGAGGAATGGGAGACCAAGGAGGTCCCAAACAAACAGCTGGTGATAAACCCCAACCAACAGGTCCCGGGCACCAACCTCCCAAGGAGACAGTGGTCTACACTCAATCGCTTCAGGACTGGACATGGCCCCTGCTTGGCCAGCCTTCACAGATGGGGCAGTAGCCCTAGCCCACTGTGCGCATGTGGAGAGGAGCAAACAATGGAACACATCATAGAGGCTTGCCCGCTCCAAAGACTGGAAGGAGGATTACACACCCTCCATACAGCAAACCAGGAGGCAACTGCTTGGCTTAAGGACTCTGCATTCGCTAAATAAATAAATAAATAATTGATAAGAAAATAGAAAGTGGATTATTGATAAATGATATAAGTGACCATTTGCCAACCTTTGCACTTATCCATGGCCACACGGAGGCCAATACAGAAAAAGTTTTAAAATCATTCAGATACAAATCACAAAATGCAATCAGTTCTTTTGAAGAAGACTTGCTGAAGCAGGACTGGACAAAAGTCTATGTATCAGATGTAAATGAAGCCTATGACACGTTACACTCGTCAGGTGAAGAAGAGGCAACTTGACGATTTTCAGAAGTTTATTGTCTTTTTACAACACCAGGCACGTCACTCTTACACTGTGCATCACTCAACAGCAACCCCCTTCTTTCTTGCTCGCGCGTTCTAGCAACTTGACAGTGTCTCATAACAACCGAGCGCCACTTGTGGCGCAAAAGTGCTACTGCTTTTACTGATAAACAGTCCAAATTACAGTCTTATAGATACATTTACTATAAATGCTTATATTAGCCATCAGCATCTAATCACATCAAATTAAAAATGTTTACTGGGGGGGGTGTCCAAATTTAATTTTTCCTATACTCACCCCTCGAAAATTTAATGTCGACCCGACATTACAAAACAACTTTCCAAAGCTATTTTTTTTTCACAGTCCACATTTGGTAACCATGTATCTCATGTAAGTAGGATATTACTAAGTAGGAGTCAGAGTTCATTAGAGCCCATAAAGATGCAAACTGGTAATAGTCCATAGTACAGCATGTATCTCCTGTTCCATGCAATACATCCGCAGAAGAGGTCTTTGTGCACGATAACCATCAACCGCTCCATCCACCATGGTGAGTATCTGCATCTTTCCTGAGAGTAAGGGTACTCAATCTAGTCATAGCCTACCAAATAAACCATTATGTGGTGCCTGTACCTTAGTAACACACTGAAAATCTTCTTTTTTTTTTTTAAATCAACAATAAAAGTAACTTGGTGATGAGTTTAGTAACTACTCATTTACTTTCCAAAACATCTGTCTGAACAATGGCTATTTCTAGCTTCTACACATCTTATATTTGTTTTAAACAGATGAAGTGTGAGGCTGGCCTAACTTATCATAAGTAAATATCAACTTCTTCTTTCTCATTCTTGAAGGATACGTTTTAGCAGGGGTGTGGACAGGTCCCTCCTGGTCACTGGAACCGGACTCAGACAACACATCACCCTGGTCCTGGTCTGCCTCAGCTGGGTCTGAGACCACCGGATTGTTGACCTCTGGTGCCAGCTGCACATATGTGGCGTCATCTGTGTCTTGGTCCTCACCCTCCGGAGTAGTGTCACTGTCCAAGTAGAACTCCGGTGCATCAGCTCTTAGTGGATTGTGACTGTGATTCTTTCCAGCTCGTAGGCCGATCATGGCGCTCCAGCCATTTTCATCCTCATCGACTGTGCTGTTTTGACTGTCCACATATCTTTGCTTTTTAGACTTTCTTTCTCTTGTTTTATTAGAGGAAGACTCCACTGTTTCCATGGGAAGAAAGTCACAGGGTAACAAAAATTTCTGTGCATGATCCGAACGCGCCCCTTGCCACTTTCAGGTTTGATTTCATATACTGGACTGTCTGGGTACTTCTTTTGAGTCACTACATACACTTTGTCTTCCCAGAATGATCTTAGTTTTCCTGGCCCACTTTTCTCGGTCAAGTTTCGGACCAGTACTCTGGATCCAGGGAGCAACTCAGCACCGTGAACTTTTCTATCATAAAGGGCTTTACTTCTCATCCCTTCTTTGTTTGCTGTTTTAGAGGCAAGTTTGTAAGCTTCAGTCATTTTAGCCCTCCACTTTTCAGCATAGTCCTGGTGAGAAGCGCTCTGGTCTTTTGTTGTGAGGCCAAACATTAGATCAATGGGCAGCTTTGGACTACGGCCAAACAGCAGAAAATATGGCGCGTACCCCGTAGCCTAACTGCGTGTGCAGTTGTAGGCATGAACCACTTTTGCCAGAGAGGACTTCCAGTCTGCCTTGGCTGCTTTGGGCAAGTTTCTGAGCATCGCCAACGGGGTACGATTGAATCATTCCACCTGCCCATTCCCTTGGGGGTGGTAGGGCGTTGTTCGGGACCCCTGCACCCCACTGTACTCCTGTAGTTTTGCTAAGAGTTTATTTTGGAACTCTTTGCCCTGATCGTGCTGGAGACGTGTGGGGAAGCCAAATTTGAGGGCAAAATCCCCAAATATCTTCTCAGCAGCGGTGTAGGCAGCTTTGCTGCGACAAGGATAAGCCTGGGCAAAGCGAGTGAAGTGGTCCATTAGAACCAGGATATACTCGTATCCTCCTTTGCATCTCTCCAAGTGTAGGAAATCAACGGACACGAGTTCAAATGGATACGTGGTGACAATATTAGTCAGTGGTGCCCTTGTTGGCTTGTTAGGACGTTTATTCTTTAAACAACTGCAAACTTTAGTGATGTAGTGCTCAACATCCCTTTGCATATGAGCCCAATAAAAGCGCTCCCTTATCAGATTCATCACCCTCTCTACCCCTAAATGGCCCATGTTTTCGTGGAGCTCCTTAAACACGAGCTTGTGGAACTTATGGGGTAGAAGTAGCTGGTCATGCAATGCCGTTCTCCTGTAAAGCAGTCCATCATCTTCTAGGTATAGTTTGTGTTTTTGCCTGACTAGAGCTGCAATTTTACTGTTCAGCTGTTTTCCACTTCTTGGCCATTGTTTTGACACCACATAATGCAACACCTCTCCAATCACAGAGTCTTCTTCTTGAGCCCTTTTTAGAGCAGTCTTTGGTATTTCAGCTATAGAGCTGGCTTCTAGATCTGCTTCACTAATGAGAGTGGAAATAGTGACTGCGCAGAACCATGGTTCATTTTCTTGTGACTTTACATTGACTGCCTGTGCCACACAGTGCATTACATCAGGATCAACATTTTGTGTGCATTTGTTCATGTACTGCTCCATATCTACGGGCATACGTGAGAGGTCGTCTGCACCCCTATTGGCTTTCCCAGGGCGGTACTTAATCACAAACTGGAAATCAGCTAGTTCTGCTACCCACCTCTGTGTGGTTGCGTTTAACTTTGCGGTGGTGAGCACATAAGTGAGGGGATTATTGTCTGTATAGACAGTGAATGATGGGGAATAGTAAAGGTAATCCCAAAACCTCTCACATATGGCCCACTTCAGGGCAAGAAACTCCAGCTTTCCTGAATGAAGGTGGTAGTTTTTCTCTGGATTTGACAGTGTCCTGGAGCCATACGCTATCACCACCAGTTTGCCTTGTTGTCGCTGATATAACACCGCCCCAAGCCCCTCCTGTGAAGCGTCACAGTGCAAAATGAAGGGTTCCTCAAAGTTCGGGTAACCTAACACTGGGGGCTGGGAGAGAAAGTCAATAAGCTGACAGAGCACTGCCTGATGCTCAGGGCGCCACTTGATTGCATGGGATGAGGGCAGCTGGCCACTTTCTTTCTTTTTGACATGTCTTTTCGAGTTTTGTTTTGCTTTGTCTGTGTGGTCGTTAGCAAGAAGGTCATATAGAGGCTTTGCTATATGGGAGAAGTTTGGAATATAGCTGCGGTAGTATGAAATAAAGCCTAGCAGTTTCCTTAGCTCTCCAACAGTGGAAGGTTGCTGCTGTTTTAGGGCCTGCACAGGGGCAATGTCCGCAGGGTCCATAGTATAGCCCTGTTTTGTCACCATTTTACCAAGGAAACATACCTGTTGCTTGAATAACTCACACTCCCGGGGCGTCAGCTTCACCCCATGGCTTTGGTAGCGGTGCAGGACGTTTCTCAGGTCTCGCAAGTGGGCTTCGAAAGTCTGTGAAATGAACAAGGTTATCATCGAGGTAAGGCAGACAGACATCATCCCTCAACCCCCACAAACACTCCTCAATAGATCTTTGGAATGCTGCTGGTGCTGAGGACAAGCCAAATGGAATTCTTACCCATAATACGTCAAACAGGTTCATTTTGTCTTCTTTCAATTATTTATCCTTTTTTTTTTTTTTTTTTTTTTTTTCCTTTGAAAGACAAAAGTAAAATAGAAAGATGTCTTTACCTTCTTTACATGTTTCAACTGCACTGCAGCCTTCATCAGAAGAGTCAGCTGATTGCTGCCAGGTGACATTTATCAGCTGATTTTCGTAGGCAGGGCCAGCTCAGCAGATCTGTCAGATCCGCCGAGCCGGCCCCGCCTCCCGCCGTCAGATGGTCTCTGGAGAATGTGGTCCCAGGTGTGAGAAAGCATAAAGAAACCACAAGAAAAAAAGAACACCAAAAGGAATGTGAGAAGGAAACGCAAGGACGACTCACAAGATCACAAAAAGAAAAAGCAGAACAAGAAACATTAAAATCAGCTATATCGGACCACTGCAAAAGAAATAATCACATCATGGACTGGGACAACACAAAAATTATTGGATCGGAGAGCAACAGACACAAACGTTGGATCAAGGAGGCAATAGAGATCAGAAAGCGGGGAAAAGACACCATGAACCGAGATGAGGGGGCCTTTATGCTTTCTCACACCTGGGACCACATTCTCCAGAGACCATCTGACGGCGGGAGGCGGGGCCGGCTCGGCGGATCTGACAGATCTGCTGAGCTGGCCCCGCCTACGAAAATCAGCTGATAAATGTCACCTGGCAGCAATCAGCTGACTCTTCTGATGAAGGCTGCAGTGCAGTTGAAACATGTAAAGAAGGTAAAGACATCTTTCTATTTTACTTTTGTCTTTCAAAGGAAAAAAAAAAAAAAAAGGATAAAGAATTCTTACCCATTCGAACAAACCCCACGGGGTGATAAATGCAGTGAGGGGCCTACTCGACTCTTCCAGGAAGCCCTGGTGATATGCCTTCCCTTGGTCGAGGACTGAAAACCAGGCACTCCAATTCAGACTGTTCAGCATATCTTGTATGCAGGGGATTGGGTGTCTGTCAGGTATAGACTTCTTGTTCAGCTCTCTAAAGTCGCAGCACAAACGCAGACCTCCATCTTTCTTTCGCACACAGACTATTGGACAAGAGTACGATGACTTAGATTTAGTGATCCAGCCCCTGTTAAGCAGGTCTTCTAAATATTCTTTTACTTCTTTAAGAAGTGGCCTGGGGACACAGATATAAGTCTTTTTAACAGGAGTGGGATCCTTGAGTCTTATTTTCAACTGTAAAGAGGGAATTGTCCCTACATCATACTCATCACAGGAAAACGCTTGCCGTTCCTCCCATAGTAGCTGTTTCACTGGCTCCTGTTGTGTGGGAGAGAGATGATCAAGAGGAACTGGTGGGTCCCAAATGTCCACAGTCTCTTTGACGGCACAGTCCATTTCTGTCTCTTCATTTCTTTCTGTTTCACTTGTCATCGGGTCTGCTGCCACCTGGCTTACAGTAGTGGGTCTAATGTCTGCCGGGTAGGTAGTTTTAACTCTCTGTGTCTGTCCCAAAATGGTCTTAGCTGGCAGCTGGATATCACGAGGAGTACTGTTTGTTATAGGTATTTTGAACATAGACCGACTTCCTTTCCGTAACTGCACCACCCCACTTTGCATCTCCAAACCCTCCGGTAGTTGTGTGTACTGACTCGGCTCAAACAAGACGTCTTGTGTTTCTGTAAGTGGGCCTGCTCTGACAAAACCTTTAACTGCTTTGGTTTGGCCAGCTGGGATGGTGACTATCTTGCTGCCAACTTTTACCATTCCTTCCCCCAGCCTATCCTCCTCACTTTGCATCACCTTCAAAAATACCTCTGTTTTCTCACAATCAAATGAGAAGGCTGCACTAACAGCTTCACCGATGGCACAAGGGGGTTCAATGCCCATCTTCAGGACATGCTCAATCACGTTGAACCCAATAATAGGATGCTCTGCCACCCCATCCTCATTCACCACTAATACAGGAACTAAGAGCTCCACCTGTTGGCCACTATCTGTCGGCAGCTTGAAAGTAACTTCGACCCACCCTGAGAATGGAATCGGTGTCTGGTTCACTGCCCTCCCATCCAGAATACTGGGACCCACCAACTCAGCTAAGTCCCTGACTGTGGCGTGTGGCATGTGCTCCTGTCTCCAGGTGTCATTCATCAAGCAGACCTGTGACCCTGTGTCCCGCAACGCTTCTGTCTCCTTATCATTGAGAAAGCAGGTTATGACATATTTTTTTCCAACCAGATTGAGCAACTGTGATCTGCGATTAGGGGACAGTAGATTGACACGGACCGTTTCTTCAGGAGGTACCTCTGCTTTAGTTACCAGCCTTGCTTCTAACTTCCGAATACTGTCAGTAACCAGCTTGTACAGATCTTGTGTGTTAGTTTGTTTTGATGTGGTTGTGACAGTACTGGCAGCCATGTCTACTTGCCCTTACTTTTTACCAGGTTCTCTTCCCCGTCCGACATTCCCTTGACATGTGGCCACTTATTCCACATTTGAAGCAGTGGTCGCACTGATCTCCATTGTGGGTGGACTGACAGCTTTTGCAACCACGTGTCCTGCTCGCTCTTTGAGCATGGGGAGCTCTGGGAGACTCACGCATGGCCTTCTTTATCTCCTCCATTTCACCCTTCAGTTGCATGACGATGTCCAGGAGCTCAGATTCCGTGCAGGTTACTGGGCTTTGGGGTTTAGGGGTTTTACCTTTTGTCGATGGTGGAGGGCATTCTTGGCCATCCACTCTTCCCACTGTTGCATCTTGACCTGACAGACTTTCCACTCGACGTTCTCGGACTGTGGGTTCTTTTGTGTGCTTCTTGAACTTTTGGTGTCTTTCCCACTCAAGACTGGCTGCTGCATTTGTCTTAGAAATCAGGAGCTCATCTGTGACAGCAGGATCCTCAAGATAGTGCTTCAGTTGGTACTTCACATCAGCACTAATCAGTCCCGTTTCCACCGCCCTCAGAAACTTCCTCTGGATAAGGCCAGAGCTGTACTGCTCTTCCGTGCCAGGCTCTCTGGATGCTACCAAAAGTCTTTCTTTTAACTCAATGGCACGGAACAGGAAGTTCTGAGGTGACTCGTTACTGTCTTGTGTGAGGTTTATCAGGCGATTATACAAGTCAGTGGAACTATCCTCTTTATAACGTCCTCGCAGGATGGTGCGCAACTGTGGCAGGGTGAGATCTGACTTGATCTCCAGCATATCTCGCAAACTCAGTCCGGGACTCACTGCTCTGACAACAGCCTCGATTATCTCAGCCTCACTGTGATTTTTCTTTAGGCCCATATCAATCTGGTGAATAAGGTTGGAATAAGACAACTTGTCTCTTTGGCCCCTCTCTCCTATCTGACCATTTATCCAAAACTCCCGTTTAATGGTCACCTCTGGTAGTAGGGGCGCTGAGGGGACTGCGGGCTGTGTCAGGGAAGGGTGACTTTGAGGCTGAGTTGTCACTTTAGTGGTAAGCCTTGCTATTTCCTCTTCAAGCTTTTTAGTTGAATCAAGAAAACTTTCATGTAGAGCGGCATATTGTTTTTGTAAACTTGCGAGTGCCTCCGCATCCCGACCCGCGCCGGCCGCCGCCGCCGCCTGCGATGACTGCTCGCCTTGTTTAGCTTCGGTAGCACATGTGATTAGCTTTAGCAGAAACGCGTGGGCTACATCCTCTTCTTCGTTTTCAAAGATCTTATCAACCTCATCGTTTAACAGTCTTACCAGCATGTACTTTTTAGATGGCTTGACTGGGTTTATCTTTGCAAACAAACAGACCTCGTGTAGCTGTTTGAGCTGTAGTTGCACCAATGCCTCGCGTAGCTTGTCTTGCAGCTGCTCAAATTCCATTATTTCTGCTCGTCTTCTTGTTTATTTGCACACTCACCATCTTAAGCACGACTGAACCATCCTCTGCTACCAAATTTTGTGACACTCGTCAGGTGAAGAAGAGGCAACTTGACGATTTTCAGAAGTTTATTGTCTTTTTACAACACCAGGCATGTCACTCTTACACTGCGCATCACTCAACAACAACCCCTTCTTTCTTGCTCGCGCGTTCTAGCAACTTGACAGTGTCTCATAACAACCGAGCGCCACTTGTGGCGCAAAAGCGCTACTGCTTTTACTGATAAACAGTCCAAATTACAGTCTTACAGATACATTTACTATAAATGCTTATATTAGCCATCAGCATCTAATCATATCGAATTAAAAATGTTTACTGGGGGGGTGTGTGTCCAAATTTAATTTTTCCTACACACATTTATGAACAATGTAACCACTCTTTATGAAAAAAATTGTCCATTAGTAAAGAAAACGCTTAAACATAAATTTGTCGATAAGCCATGGTTAACCAAAGGATTACAAAAGGCGTGTAAAAAGAAAAATGTATTATATAAAGCTTTTCTAAAGAAAAGGACAAAAGAAGCAGAGCAGCGGTATAAAATATACAAAAATAAGTTAACATATATAATGAGATGTAGTAAAAGAGACTACTACAGTAAAGAACTGGAGAAAAACAGAGACAATATTAAAAATACATGGACAATACTTAACAATATTCTTGGAAATAAAAACAGAAATACAAGCTACCCAACCAATTTTTCAAAAAATAATACAACGACTCAGAGTGTGAATGCAGTTTCACCTGCAGATGAATTTAATAACATTTTTGTTAACATTGGTCCTAATTTGGCTCGAGAAATACCCATTATGGCACCTACGGGTGATACAATAAGCAAAAACACTGCTATAAAAGACTCCATTTTCATAAAGAACACAGACGAGAGAGAGGTCATTGAAGTTGTTAAATCGTTTAAAAGTAAAACATCTACGGACTGTGATGGTATTGACATGCTCCTAGTCAAAACTATTATTGAATGCTTAGTGAAACCACTGACGTATATTTGTAATCTGCCTCTCCAAACAGGTATATTTCCCAATGCAATGAAAATAGCTAAAGTAATTCCGATATACAAGACGGGTGACAGAGGGGAACTTTCAAACTATAGACCAATTTCACTATTGCTGCAATTTTCCAAGATACTTGAAAAAATATTCTGTGAGACAACTGACAACTTCATAATGAAGAATGATTTATTGTGTGAGCAGCAATATGGGTTCAGACACAAGAGGACAACTGCATTTGCACTAATGGAATTTATAGAAAAAATATCAACTGCCGTTGAAAATAAAGAGTATTCAGTTGGGGTATTCCTGGATCTTAAAAAAGCATTTGATACAGTGAATCATAATTTATTATTAAAGAAACTACAAAATTGTGGTATTAGGGGGGTAGCACTGTCCTGGTTAAGTAGTTACTTAAAGAATAGATATCAGTATGTATGTGCTGGTAACAAAAACTCACAGTTACTGAAGGTTACTTGTGGAGTCCCACAGGGTTCAGTTTTGGGGCCATTGTTATTCAATATGAATATAAATGATATATGTAAAGTCTCGGAAAAAATGGATTTAATATTGTTTGCCGATGACACTAATTTATTATGCAGTGGAAGCAATTTGGAGCAACTTTTGGATACACTCGGAAAGGAATTAGGAAAGCTTAAACTGTGGTTTGATTCAAACAAATTAACACTCAATTTAAGTAAGACAAAATTTATAGTTTTTAACAACCATCACAACAACTTAGTATCCAAACTCAGTGTAAATGGTGTAGAGATTGAAAGGGTATCTGAAACTAAATTTCTTGGAGTAATAATTGATAATAAACTGTGTTGGAAGTCACATATTAATTATATTAAAGGTAAAATATCTAAATCAATTGCAATACTACACAGAACGAAATATTTGCTGAATCAACCCACATTATATAATTTGTATCATTCATTAATACTCCCATACATGACATATTGTACTGAAGTATGGGGAAATACATATAAAACAAACATATATCCAGTCTTTATGCTTCAGAAGAGAGTTATTAGAATAATAAACAGAGCTGCTTACAGGGAACCAACAAACCCACTTTTTCTTAAATTAAAAGCTCTCAAGTTGAAAGATCTGGTTGACTTTAAAACTGCAGTAATAATGTTTAAAGTGAAGAATCTATCACTGCCCGCAAATATCCAAAAGTTGTTCCAAATAAGGGAGAAACTATCATTTCAGAGGAACATGTATATTTCAAAAACCTTCAGTGAGAACTACCACCAAGCAACACTGTGTTTCAGTGCAAGGAGTAAGATTATGGAACGATTTTGGACCTGAATTAAAATCATGTACAACGCTTGGACAATTTAAACAAAAACTAAAGGAAGAAATACTCCGAACATATATACAAGATGACATGTAAAATCACATAAGGACTGTCATATCCAGTCTGTGTTGTGCTGTTGCTTAGTTTTTTTTTTTGTCACATTTTGTCTTAGCTTTGTTCCGAAATGTAATCGCTCTTGTTTTGTTTTTCTTTAGAATTCTTGGATGGAATATGGGTGGGCAATATAAGCTGCGGCTTCAGCCATCACCCATTTCGGATAACTTATGTTGAACTGTATAATCAGAGGAGTTATTATTAATTTGACCCTGTTGGATTTTTTCCCCCTTTGTTATATTATTCTGTTTCTTTTTTAATCTTTACTTTTAATCTATCCGAAATGAAGATTCATTCATTCATTCATAAATAAATAGTATTTATAGACTCTTCTTGTAATAACTTTAATACTTTATTTAAATTGTTTTACTTACAATGGACCTAACAGGGGGGAATGGAATTGAAAAGATCTGGCTTATTTAGTGAGATTTTTCTAATAAACTTTAACATTTTTATTGAAAAGTTATATACAGCGGTGTGAAAAAGTGTTTGCCGCCTTCCTGATTTCTCATTTTTTTGAATGTTTGTCATACTTAAATGTTTCAGATCATCAAACAAATAATATTAGACAAAGATAACACAAGTAAACACAAAATGCAGTTTTTAAATGAAGGTGTTTATTATTAAGGGGAAAAAATTCCAAACCTACATGGCCCTGTGTGAAAAAGTGATTGCCCCCTAAACCTAATAACTGATTGGGCAACCCTTAGCAGCAACAACTGCAATCAAGCATTTGCGATAACTGGCAATGAGTCTTTTACAGCAGTGTGGAGGAAATTTGGCGCACTCAACTTTGCAGAATTGTTGTAATTCAGCCACATTGGAGGATTTTCGAGCATGAACCGCCTTTTTAAGGTCATGCCACAGCATCTCAATCAGATTCAGTTCAGGACTTTGACTAGGCAACTCTAAAGTCTTCATTTTCAATTAGCAACAAGTTACCATTCCAAATTACTAGTTAATGTAAAGCAAAAAACACGTTATAATTCCTTTGAGGGCCTGGTCTTCAGTATTGTGCATTTTAGCAATTTTAGGCTAAACCCAATTGATTTGCCATAGTTTATTGTCCTCCATCAACCTACTCAGAGTTTTTATCCGAATTTGCCGAATTCTTAGCTGATTTAGTGCTGAAATCAAATAGAATAATTATAGTAGGGGGCTTTAATATACACGTAGATGTAGATAATGATTGCCTTAATATGGCATTTAATTCAATATTAGACTCGATGGGGTTTTTTCAGACAGTAGGAAATTCTACCCATTATCTCCACCATACGTTGGACCTTGTTCTGACATATGGCATAGAAATAGAAAATCTGGTAGTGACTCCTCATAATCCTGTACTGTCAGACCATTGTCTGTAAACCTTTGATTTTACTATTTCTGACTATTTGGCTCCTAAAGAAAAATATTACTACAGTAGATGCCTCTCAGATGATGTTGTTACCAAATTTATGCAGATTTGGTATCCATTTTCTTTCTAATTGACGAGTCTTCTGTTTTAAGACTTCTGTTTTAAAGGGTGGCCCCTTTAAAAAAGAACAAGTCTAATCAGAGATTTCTAACACCTTGGTTCAACACAGAAACTCGGAGCTTAAAACAGAAGACTCGTCAATTAGAAAGAAAATGACGCTCCACTAAATTAGATGAAATCTATTTAGCTTGGAGAAATCATCTTTTAATTTATAAAAAATCTCTGAGAAAAGCTAGAACAACTGTAGCCAGGCTGACAAAGAGTCAGGACTCTGTCAGTCCTAGCATTCCCTTAGAGCTTACTAGTCAGGACTTTATGAACTTTTTCAACAATAAAATTTCATCTATTAGCGATAAAAATCAGTCAGATTCTTCCCACCGTTAACTTAAATACAGTAACTACTACAACTCCTTCAATTGATATCTGTTTTGATGAGTTTACTCCAATTGACCTTTTAGAGATACACAAAATAATTTCCTCATCCAAGCTTTCAACTTGTCTTTTAGATCCTATTCCTACCAGATTATTTAAAGAAGTCTTCCCATTTATTGGTAGCTTTATTCTTCAAATAATCAATTCTTCATTAACTTTAGGCCATGTACCGCAGACTTTTAAAACTGCTGTAATTAAACCCTTACTCAAAAAGCCAAAGCTGGATCCAGAAGTTTTAGCTAATTTTAGACCAATCTCTAATCTGCCTTTCATTTAAAAAATCTTAGAAATAGTTGTTGCTACGCAATTATTTGACCACTTGCAGGGAAATGGTTTATTTGAAGAGTTTCATTCTGGGTTTAGAATCCATCATAGTACTGAAACAGCCTTAATGAAGGTCACTAATGACCTCCTTATCGCATCTGATAATGGACTTGTTTCTGTACTTGTCCATTTAGACCTTAGTGCAGTTTTTGATACTATCGATCATAATATTCTACTTGATAGATTAGAACACTATGTTGGACTTAATGGAACTTTGTTGCAGTGGTTTAGATCTTATTTATCTGATAGGCTCCAGTTTGTTCATGTCAATAATGAGTTTTCTTTCAACTCAAAGCTCAGTCATGGAGTTCCATAGGGATCTGTTTTAGGCCCTACTCTTTTTAGTTTATATATGCTTCCGTTAGGCAACATTATTAGAAAGCGCTGTATACATTTTCATTGTTATGCACATGACAAACAATTATACCTGTCAGTGAAGCCAGATGATAGTAATCAATTAGTCAAGTTAGAAGCCTGTCTTAAGGAAATCAAAGCTTGGATGACTTGTAATTTCCTGCTATTAAATTCATATAAGACTGAAGTCATTCTTGTTGGTCCAAAAAACCTTTGAAATACCTTTCCAATTCAAACTTTTAGTTTGGATGTGGTTACTCTTTCTCTTAATAGCTCTGTGAGGAACTTTGGAGTTATTTTTGATCAACATCTGTTTTTCAGTTCACATATTAAATTCGTTTCTAAGACTGCCTTCTATCATTTGCATAATATTGCCAAGATTAGGAGCATCTTGTCTCAGAGTGATGCTGAGAAACTGATCTACGCTTTTGTTAGCTCTAGATTAGATTATTGTAACTCTTTATTATCAGGTTGTCCTAAAACATCTTTAAAAAGTCTTCAATTGATCCAAAATGCTGCAGCAAGAGTTTTAACAGGTACTAGAAAGAGATCATATTTCTCTGGTTCTGGCCTCCCTTCATTAGTAGTAGTAGATTAGTTTATTTGACAGGGACAGTGCAATAAACATAGACAATTAATCAAAGACAATCAATCTGATGTGTTGCACATAGAGTGTATAGCTATTAGCTAATTTGCAACTCTTGTCCCTGGATGGGCTTTAGAAAAAAGAATCAAGATAAAAATATACACAATAACCACATACATCAATGCAGAAAAATTATAAATACACAATTATAAATATTATAAATATTATAAATACACAAATATAACAGCCTGACTCACCTTTAACATAAATATTATAAATACACAAATATAACAGCCTGACTCACATTTAACACATATAACATAACTCACATTTGCCTATTTCAGGCCTTCCTCCCTCCGTCACTCACTATAAACAAACACATTTATTCCTTCCCTTCATTCACTCTCACTTTGCAGACAAATAATTCATACATGAGTACATTCTTGTTTATTTTTCAGCCAGTTTTTAACATTTTTAGTGAATGTTTTAAAGTCCGTTATTATTTTAATTTCATTTGGCATTGTGTTCCAGATGTGACTGCCCTTTATAGAGAAAGCTGTTTGTCCAAATGTGGTTCTGCGGTGGAATATTTTACAGTTATTGTTAACAGAACTCCTGGTGGCTCTGCTGCTGTCCTGTCTTTGGACGAAACCAGCAAGTGGCTCGGGTGCTGATTTATGGAAACATTTGAACGTTAATTTCAGAAGACAGAGGTCAATGAAGCTCTCAAAACTCAATAGGTTGTATTTTTTTAAAACATTACAGTGATGCCACCTAATGGGCTTTTTGTCCAAGATTTTTAGGGTTTGATTATATAATGAACCTATATGTCTTATTGTGGAAGGGGCTGCTTGAGCCCAGACTGTCAAACAGTATGATATATGAGAAAAAACCATAGAATGCATATACAGTGCAGCTGCTTCGTAAGGTATGTAATATCTAATTAATTTAAAGCAGTTCAGATTTTTTTTTACTGTTTTTGAAATTTTCTTTATATGAAGATTAAATTTGAGTTGAGGATCTAGTACAATGCCAAGGTATTTGAATTCTGTAGCTAAACTGATGCCATGATCATGTATATTAACTTTAAAATGTTGCAGGTTACATTTTTTGATTGAAAAGCACATTGAGACTGTTTTCTGAAGGTTCAGCAATAGATGGTTCTTGAGGAGCCACTCTTGGACATCAACCATACTTGTAGACAGTACATCTGCAGCCTGTGCTGGAGTCTTGGCAGCTGTGTAAATAACTGCATCATCTGCATAAAGTTGGCATGTTGCAGCTGAGCAGTGTAACGGCAAGTCATTAATAAAAATGCTGAAAAGTAAAGGACCAAGAATGGACCCTTGTGGGATACCCATGCGGTTGTTTAAAAATGAGGATTTATCCTGGTGAACTTTTACACACTGTTCTCTATTCTGGAGATAAGATGCAAACCATTCTAATGTATTTGGGGAGAAGTTAAAAGATACCATTTTGGATAAAAGCAAACTGTGGTTTACAGTATCGAAAGCCTTTTTGAGATCTAGAAAAACAGCTCCTACCACATTACCCCTGTCCAAGGACTGTTTGACGTTTTCAATAAGGCAACAATTTGCTGTTTCTGTTGAGTATCCTGGTCTAAAACCAAATTGATGTGGATGAAGAAGTTGACTGTCTTGTAAGTAGTCTATCAGCTGTGTAGCTACAACTTTTTCAAGAACCTTAGATAGGACTGGTAAGATAGAGATTGGGCGGTAATTGCATATATCGTCTTTACTGCCTGATTTATGAACTGGTATGACGACAGCTTTTTTCCAGCCAGATGGAAATGTACTAGACCTAATGGAGAGATTAATGAGATGAGTCAGTGGTTTGATTAATATTTTGCTGTGCATTTTGAGAAAGGAGGTGCTCATATTGTAGATATCACTAGTTTTTGAGTTTGACAGTGTTTTAACAATACCAGCAATTAACTTCTCATTTACCTCATCGATGTGAAAAGTATCTGTTGGGAGTATGGAATTTGTGTTGTTGAGCACATTTGGCAGCACAAAAATTTTTGTTAAGTCTTCCACAGAGCCCACAAAGTGTGAATTAAATTCATTTGCCAAAGTAGCCTTGTCACTGACGGTCTTGCCATTGATTCTAAGTTCCTTTACCCCCTTCTGATCGTTTTTTTTATTAGTTAAGTTATTTAAATGCCTCCATAGGGAACTGTTGCTACCCTTTGCATGATCTATCAGTTTATTGTAATAAGATATTTTTGATTTTCGCAGCTCATGTACCACTTTATTTCTTAAACTTTTGTACACAAGGTGATCATTTTGTAGTTTGGAGGTTAGTGATGTTTTCAGTGCATAGTCTCGCCTCTTCATAAGTTTTCTTATGTCATTATTTAACCATGGTAGGCTAATCTTCTGTTGTCTACTTTTAATTTGCTTTGAAAATTTTTCTATAGACTTTGTGATTGTTGCAGTTATAAAATTACAACAATCATCTACTTCACATGTTGCCATGAGCTGCTCCCAATTTTGATTCTCTAAGTAATGTTCAAACTCCTCATTTTTTGATTTGGGGATAATAAAATTTGATTTGTCAATATCGACTCCCCCAAAATACTGTAGTCGCTTTTTAGTAAGTTTCCTGACAGCAAGAACCATGTTATGATCTGAGAGACCAGTTACAAGATTATAGGTTCTGGTTATTCGTTCTGGTTTATTAGTAAATACCATGTCAATAAGTGTTCTGGATTGTTTGGTTATCCTGGTGGGTCCTTTGATGATTTGCTGGTAATTAAATTTAGTCATGAGGCTTTTCAGTTTTTGTTTGTCTTTTTTATCAGACCAGTTGATATTAAAGTCACCATGAATTATTGTTTCTCTGTTCTTCTCAAGTTGTTTAACCAGATCACTTAATTCATTATAAAAGGAAGAGTTGTGTGACGGTGGGTTGTACACTACTGCAATGTTGAAATTCATTACCGGAGAGAGACATACATTAACAGCTAAACATTCAAGTGAAGTATTCAAATCAACCAGTTGACATTTATATTTCTCTTTGATGTAAATTAAAACACCTCCTCCCCTCCCTACCTGCCTGTCTTTTCTAAAACACTGGTAGCCCACAATATCGATCATATTAGTGTCTATGTTACTGTGTAGCCAGCTTTCTGAGAGACAAAGGTAGTCCAGATTTGAGTCCAACAGCAACACCGAAATCTCATCTCTTTTGGGGATTATGCTCCGTATGTTTAAATGACCGCCGAGGATCCCCTTTGGTTTAGCCTTGGTGTCCCAAAGAACTCGTGCATGATTAACAGTTTGGAAAAATAAATGTTGTTTTTGCTTTTGTACAGCTCGGTTTTGTGCTAACCCAGTGGTCTGCTGTTTAATAGTGGCAGGTCCAGGGTTAAGGTGAATATCTCCTGCCAGAAGTAGCAGAACTAACAGAACTTTAACTGTATATCCTCTGCCATATTGTGATTTTTGCTTAACAGCCATGTTTGCCTTAATTTGGAAGTTTTTGCTCAGGGCTTTTAAAGACCACATAGAGTGTAGGGTGAGATGTCCAAGCCCAAATCCATACAGGTAAAACTTTTTAACTTCACCTTGGCTATTGGCTTCCCATAGAGTTTAGAATTAAGTTTAAAATCCTTCTTCTCACAAAGCTCTAAACAATCAGGCCCCTTTTTATCTAAAAGATCTGATACTACCCTATTATCCTAACAGAGCACTACACTCCCAAAATGCTGGATCACTTGTAATACCTAGAATCTCCAAAAGTACAATGGGAGGCAGAGCCTTCAGTTATCAAGCTCCTCTCCTGTGGAACCAGCTGCCAATCTGGATTCGGGAGTCAGACTCGATCTCTGTTTTTAAGAATAGGGTTAAAACCTTCCTTGTTGATATAGCCTACAATTAGGGAGGGATCATGTGTCTCTGAATCCTCCCTAAGTTATGCAGCTAATAGGTTTAGACAGCCGGGGGGACCTCCAATAATGCACTGGGCCTCACTCCTTTCTTCACTCTCAATGAAATATTTTTTTTTGCTGGTCATTAACATCTGTTTGTTCTCTCCCATAGATTGAGTCCCCATCGTACTGTTTGCTCTCTACATGTCTGTTCTTTTCATCTTCTCTATCCCCTCACCCCCGAGCCAGTTGCGGCAGATGACTGCCCCTCCCTGAGCCTGGTTCTGCTGGAGGTTTCTTCCTGTTAAAAGGGAGTTTTTCCTCTCCACCGCTGCCAAGCGCTTGCTCACAGGGGATCGCCTGATTGCTGGAGTCTTTCTACAATTGTGGGGGTTTCCCCTACAGTTGAAAGTGCTATGAGATGACTGTTGTTGTGAAATGGTGCTATATAAATAAAGTTAAATTGAATTGAATTGAATTTTGTTTTTCTTAAGCCATTCAGAGGTGGACTTGCTGGTGTGTTTTGGATCATTGTCTTGCTGCAGAACCCAAGTGCGCTTCAATTTGAGGTCACAAACAGATGGCCGGACATTCTCCTTCAGGATTTTTTGGTAGACAGCAGAAATCATGGTTCCGTTTATCACAGCAAGTCTTCAAGATCCTGAAGCAACAAAACAACCCCAGACTATCACGCTAACAACACCATATTTTACTGTTGGTATGATGTTCCTTTTCTGAAATGCTCTGTTACTTTTACGCCATATGCAATGGGACACACACCTTCCAACAAGTTCAACTTTTGTCTCGTCAGTCCACAGAGTATTTTCCCAAAAGTCTTGGGGATCATCAAGATGTTTTTTGGCAAAACTGAGACAAGCCTTTATGTTCTTTTTGCTCAGCAGTGGTTTTCATCTTGGAACTCTGCCATGCAGGCCATTTTGGCCCAGTCTCTTTCTTATGGTGGAGTCATGAACACTGACCTTAACTAGGCCTGTGAGGCCTGCAGTTCTTTGGATGTTGTTGTGGGGTCTTTTGTGATCTCTTGGATGAGTCATTGCTGCGCTCTTGGGGTAATTTTGGTCAGCCAGCCGTTTGTGGATAATGGCTCTCACTATGGTTCGCTGGAGTCCCAAAGCTTTAGAAATGACTTCATAATCTTTTCCAGACTGATAGAACTGAATTACTTTGTTTCTCATGTGTTCCTGAATTTCTTTGGATCGCAGCATGATGTCTAGCTTTTGAGGATCTTTTGGTCTACTTTGCTGTGTCAGGCAGGTCCTATTTAAGTGATTTCTTGATTGAGAACAGGTGTGGTAGTAACCAGGCCTGGATGTGGCTAGATAAATTGAACTCAGCTTTCCAAAGATGTGATAAACCACAGTTAATTTATGTTTTAAAAGGGGGGGGGGGATCACTTTTTCACACAGGACCATGTAGGTTTTTTTTTTTAACCCTTAATAATAAACACCTTCATTTAAAAGCTGCATTTTGTGTTTACTTGTGTTATCTTTGTCTAATATTTAAATTTGTTTGATGATCTGAAACATTTAATTGTGACAATCATACAAAAAATGAGAAATCGGGAAGGGGCAAACACTTTTTCACACCACTGTGTGTGTGTCTCTCTCTCTCTCTCTCTCTCTCTCTCTATATATATATATATATATATATATATATATATATATATATATATATATATATACTACCGTTCAAAAGTTTGGGGTCACTTAGAAATTTCCTTATTTTTGAAAGAAAAGCACTGTTTTTTTCAATGAAGATAACTTTAAATTAATCAGAAATACACTCTAATATCTAATATACATTGTTAATGTGGTAAATGACTATTCTAGCTGCAAATGTTTGGTTTTTGGTGAAATATCTACATAGGTGTATAGAGGCCCATTTCCAGCAACTATCACTCCAGTGTTCTAATGATACAATGTGTTTGCTCATTGCATCAGAAGGCTAATGGATGATTAGAAAACCCTTGTGCAATCATGTTAGCACAGCTGAAAACAGTTTAGCTGGTTAGAGAAGCTATAAAACTGACCTTCCTTTGAGCAGGTTGAGTATCTAGAAAAAAATATTATTTGAAATACAAATCATTATTTCTAACCTTGTCAATGTCTTGACTATATTTTCTATTCATTTTACAACTCATGGTGGTAAATAAGTGTGACTTTTCATGGAAAACACAAAATAATTGTCTGGGTGACCCCAAACTTTTGAACGGTAGTGTGTATATATATATACAGTATATACTGTATATATACAGTATATACTGTATATATACTGTATATTTTAGTGGTGTTGGCATTATCATATTAATCACCCCTTAACGCTTTGCCCTCTTAACGGCAACAAATTTTGTGATCGCGGTTCACGGCAGTTAACGGCAGAAAGCACAAACAGCCACGGCCAAGATGTGTAGAGTGATGATATAGAGTGAAGTACAAGGAGACGAAGAAGAGTGATGTCTGAAGATAGAGTTGAGGTTCGATTGGACACAGCAATGTTGATAGAAGGACTACTGCTCCTGACCAGATAAAGGGATGATATAGAGTGAAGTATGGGGCGGTAATGCACCTGTAAGCTGGTTGCCAGCTGCCAATCAAATCTAAAAGAAGAAGAAGAAGAACTTTTTGGCCTAGCCGCTCTCCATACCAAAGCCATTCCAACCACACTGTGCACATCATGCAGACATTGCATCCAATGTCCAACTTAGAGTTGGATAAAATAATTTCCTCATCTAAGTCTTCATCTTGTCTTTTGGACCCTATTCCTTCCAGGTTATTTAAAATTATCTTCCCAATTATTGGTAGCCGTATTCTTCTTATAATTAATTCTTCTTTAACTCTGGGTTATGTACCACTGGCTTTTAAAACTGCTGTAATTAAACCCTTACTCAAAAAAGCAACGCTCGACCCAGGAGTTTTGGCCAATTATCGACGAATCTCTAATTTGCCTTTCATTTCAAAAATCTTGGAAAGAGTTGTTGCTGCACAATTATCTGACCATTTGCAGAGAGTTGGTTTGTTTGAGGTGTTTCAATCTGGGTTCAGAGCTTATCACAGCACTGAAACTGCCTTAGAGAAGGTCACTAATGACCTCCTGATCGCATCTGATAATGGACTTGTCTCTGTTCTTGTTCTTTTAGATCTCAGTGCAGCCTTTGACACTATCGATCATGCCATTCTACTTGATAGATTAGAACACTTTGTTGGACTGAGTGGAACTCCATTGCAGTGGTTTAGATCTTATTTTTCCGATAGATTTCTGTTTGTTCACATCAATGATGAATTTTCTTCCAACTCTAAGCTCAGTCACGGAGTTCCACAGGGATCTGTGTTGGGCCCTACTCTTTTTAGTTTATATATGCTCCCGTTAGGCAATATCATCAGAAAGCACTGTATACATTTTCACTGTTACGCAGACGACACACAACTATACCTGTCAATGAAGCCCGATGATTGTAATCAATTAGCCAAGTTAGATGCCTGTTTTAAGGACATCAAAGCTTGGATGACTTGTAATTTTCTACTATTAAACTCTGATAAGACTGAAGTCATTCTTGTTGGCCCAAAACATCTTAGAAATTCCTTTTCAAATTATGCCCTTAATTTAGATGCCGCCACTCTCACTCTGAACAGTTCTGTAAGGAACCATCGAGTTATTTTTGATCAAGATTTGTCCTTTAAGTAACATATTAAAACTGTTTCTAAGACTGCCTTCTATCATCTGCGCAATATTGTCAAGATCAGGAGCATCTTGCCTCTGAATGATGCTGAGAAACTGATTCACGCCTTTGTCAGCTCTCGATTAGATTATTGTAATTTGTTATTATCTGGTTGTCCTAAAGTATCCTTAAAAAATCTTCAGTTGATTCAAAATGCTGCTGCTAGAGTTTTATCTGGTTCTAGAAAAAGAGATCATATCTCCACGGTTCTGTCCTCCCTTCATTGGCTTCCCATAGAATTTAGAATCAAGTTTAAAATCCTTCTTCTTACTTTCAAAGCTCTTAATAATCAGGCCCCCCAATATATAAAAGATCTGATATTACCTTACCATCCTAATAGAGCATTACGCTCCCAAAATGCAGGCTTACTTGTGGTGCCCAGAATCTCCAAAAGTACAGTGGGAGGCAAAGCCTTCTGCTACCAAGCCCCTTCTCTCTGAAACCAGTTACCACTCTGGGTCCGGGAGTCAGACTCAGTCTCTGTTTTTAAGAACAGGGTAAAATCCTTCCTTTTTAATATAGCTTACGTTTAAGGAGGGATTTTGTGTCTCTTAACCCCACTTTTGTTCTGTTGTTATTTGATCCATACTGCTGGTTGACCTCCAATAATGTACTTGGCATCTTACTGTTATGTTCTTTATGTCTGTCCTCTCCATCCTCCCTATGCCCTCACCCCCAGCCAGTCGCAGCAGATGACTGCCCCTCCCTGAGCCTGGTTCTGCTAGAGGTTTCTTCCTGCCAAATGGGAGTTTTTCCTCTCCACTGTCGCTTAGTGCTTGCTCATAAGGGATCGTCTGATTGCTGGGTTTTTCTGAGACTGTGTGGTTTTTTCTGCACTGTGGCACCACGAGACAGCTTCTGTTGTGATGTGGCGCAGTATAAATAAAGCTGAATTGAAGTGAATTGAATTGTGAAGTCAAATAAGCTGGATTTCAGCCATGGATTTCCCCAAGGTGCTGTCATGTTTAAGTTTACAACGTTATCTGTCAGCGCGCTCACCTGGATAATTGTTACAGCCTCTTCCAAAACTCTGCCTGTATGTTTGGCTGTTCTTCTTCTGTGAAAGCTAGCTAGCTAGCAGCTAGTAGCTACTAGCTACATGCTAGGTTGTAGCTGACCTCCAGCAGCTGACACGGACAGAAATTCGCCTGTTTTCATCCTCATAGCTTTTCGTCGAACTGTTGGTGAGTACCAGTCTAAAAAAATTCTCAAGCTGTGTTCGTAATGTCCATTCACTCCCCCGCCGTTTTTGCAGCATGGTGGAGTGTCATCATAAGTGAGATAGTTGTTTTTATTTGCAATTTTTCTGCTAAAAGAGAAACTGTGTCTGTTGTGACACACAAGGTTTTGTGTTGATCTCCTTAAAAGTGGTTGATGTTTGCTCCTCTTACCTTTTATTTTATTGATTTTATTGACTGTGGATTCTACTCATGCTGAGTTTTATATTGTCTTGATAGTTTTATATTGTTTTTGTGCTAGTGTCCTGTTCCTTGCTTTAATGTTTTTATGTGTGTCCTTGTTGTATTGAACTTTGTGTAGTGAGTGTTGCTTTTTAAAGTACTTTATCAATAAAGCTGATTGATTGATTGATTGATTGATTGATTGATTGATTGATTGATTGATTCTTTTGTTGCTGCTGGTTGGCTGGTTGTTGTTCAGTGATGTTATTGAGCCTTGGCATTTTGTTGTTTGCACATGCAGTAATGCTTTATAGAATTTTCTGGAGAATATTCTGGATAGTTTTTGTCATTTTGGATATGATGAGAGCTTTAATAAACCTACAGGTGAAGACAGCAAGCATATTCGTCCACTCCCATGTTCACAACTGTATGACAAACTTGAAAACTTAGTGACTTAAGGTACACTGTATCTGTATGGAAAAACACGTGATTAACGGGTTATTAATCACGATTAAAAATTTTAATCGTCCAAAACCACTTATATATATATATATATATAGTAGAGGGTGCGAAAGAAAGGATGTGGAGGCGAGGCACGAGCGTAGGTCAGCACAGATTCTTTATTTACCCTCTAATATGAGTACAGCCTGCTGGCCCCAGCGTGGCCGCTGGGGCCCGGTTAGTCATGATGAGAGTAGAGTGTAAGAGAGAGAGAGATGAGGGAGAGCAGCTCTTTTATACTGTTATACATACAGAGAGAATGCATGGCACATTAGCATATCAATTGTCATCTATTACCATTGGTCAATACACATGATTAACATGAATGAATGAATGAATGAATGTCCCAGAGGAATGTCTCCCCGCTGTATTTAGTGTCACCACAATATACGGTATATATATATACAGTGGGGTAAAAAGTATTTAGTCAGCCACCAATTGTGCAAGTTCTCCCACTTAAAAGATGAGAGAGGTCTCCAATTTTCATCATAGGTATACCTCAACTATGAGAGACAAAATAAGAAAAAAAAATCCAGAAAATCACATTGAAGGATTTTTAATGAATTAATTGGTAAATTCCTCGGTAAAATAAGTATTTGGTCAATAACAAAAGTTCATCTCAATACTTTGTTAGATACCCTTTGTTGGCAATGACAGAGGACAAACGTTTTCTGTAAGTTTTCACAAGGTTTTCACACACTGCTGCTGGTATTTTGGCCCATTCCTCCATGCAGATCTCCTCTAGAGCAGTGATGTTTTGGGGCTGTCGCTGGGCAACACAGACTTTCAACTCCCTCCAAAGATTTTCTATGGGGTTGAGATCTGGAGACTGGCTAGGCCACTCCAGGACCTTGAAATGCTTCTTACGAAGCCACTCCTTCATTGCCCGGGCGGTGTGTTTGGGATCATTGTCATGCTGAAAGACCCAGCCATGTTTCATGTTCAATGCCCTTGCTGGTGGAAGGAGGTTTTCACTCAAAATCTCACGATACATGGCCCCATTCATTCTTTCCTTTACACGGATCAGTCGTCCTGGTCCCTTTGCAGAAAAACAGCCCCAAACTATGATGTTTCCACCCCCATGCTTCACAGTAGGTATGGTATTCTTTCTCCTCCAAACACGACAAGTTGAGTTTTTACCAAAAAGTTCTATTTTGGTTTCATCTGACCATATGACATTCTCTCAGTCCTCTTCTGGATCATCCAAATGCTCTCTAGCAAACTTAAGACGGGCGTGGACATGTACTGGCTTAAGCAGGGGGACACGTCTGGCACTGCAGGATTTGAGTCCCTGGCGGCGTAGTGTGTTTCTGATGTAGCCTTTGTTACTTTGGTCCCAGCTCTTTGCAGGTCATTCACTGGGTCCCCCCATGTGGTTCTGGGATTTTTGCTCACCGTTCTCGTGATCATTTTGACCCCACGGGGTGAGATCTTGCGTGGAGCCCCAGATCGAGGGAGATTATCAGTGGTCTTGTATGTCTTCCATTTTCTAATAATTGCTCCCACAGTTGATTTCTTCACACCAAGCTGCTTACCTATTGCAGATTCAGTCTTCCCAGCCTGGTGCAGGTCTACAATTTTGTTTCTGGTGTCCTTTGACAGCTCTTTGGTCTTGGCCATAGTGGAGTTTGGAGTCTGACTGTTTGAGGTTGTGGACAGGTATCTTTTATACTGAAAACGAGTTCAAACAGGTGCCTTTAATACAGGTAATGAGTGGAGGACAGAGAAGCCTCTTAAAGAAGAAGTTACAGGTCTGTGAGAGCCAGAAATCTTGCTTGTTTGTAGGTGACCAAATACTTATTTTACTGAGGAATTTACCAATTAATTCATTAAAAATCCATCAATGTGATTTTCTGGATTTTTTTTTCTCATTTTGTCTCTCATAGTTGAGGTATGCCTATGACGAAAATTGGAGACCTCTCTCATCTTTTAAGTGGGAGAACTTGCACAATTGGTGGCTGACCTAATACTTTTTTGCCCCACTGTATATATATATACATACACTGCATCCAGAAAGTATTTACAGCGTTTCAATTTTTTTCACATTTTGTTATGTTACAGCCTTATTCCAAAATGGAATAAATTCATTTTTTCCTCAAAATTCCACGCGCAATACCCCATAATGACAACATGAAAAATGTTTTTTGAGATTTTTGTAAATTTATTAAAAATCAAAAACTAAGAAATGACACGTACATAAGTATTCACAGTCTTTGCCATGAAGGTCAAAATTGAGCTCAGGTGCATCCCGTTTCCACTGATCATCCTTGAGATGTTTCTACAGCTGAATTGGAGTCCACCTGTGAAAAAAAAACTTTTTTCATGTTGTCATTATGAGGTATTGTGTATAGAATTTTGAGGAAAAAAATGAATTTAACCCAATTTGGAATAAGGCTGTGTAAAGAACCTCCCTGTGCACCTTTATGCAGCGCACGGAGCAGGGGAAGGATGAATGGATTTACGCGCAGGGGTTACACCACAACACATTTATTCAACACAAAGGCAGATGACAAACAGTTCCCAAAAACGGTGAGGACATAAAAAAATATAAAGAAACTTACAATTGGCGTTCCTGGGCCGGCATCGCCGAGCAAACGCATGAGGAGAAGCAATTTATCCACAGTAGCATCCCAGAGCCGACATCACTCGAAGGACGCAGGAGAATCCATGGCTACAGTGGAAGTGGTTACACTTCGTGGTACACAGTAAACACACGACTATGTGCATCAATTGACAATTCAATGGACCAGCAATGCTTGACTGGCAAATGGCGCTTAAGTACAAGCATTGCTGGCTCCACAAATTGAGTACACCTGGGCGAGGCGCAGGGATGACAAGCACCAGAGTAGAATCAGCTGGCTGTCAGAAGAGAGAGGGGGGGTGGTCGGACTGGCGAATGTTAGACAACGCCCACAAGAATGTAAGTCAAAGAGGCTGCCTAACACCCGCCGGCCAGAACGGTGACAACAGGCACAGAAAAGAAAAGGACAAAAGCATAAAAACAACAAGAACTCAAAAGATGACACAATACATAATAACCCGATACTTGAGCCACAGAGACCGACCAGAACCGAGCCTGAAGGCAAACACCGGCTCTGTTCATGACAGAGCCCCCCCCCCCTTCTAGGGGTGGATTCTAGACACCCATGGCAACATAATAAGAAAAGGAAACCCCTGCCCACCCCCCCACCCCCCAAGCAGGAAAAACAATAACAAACCAGGGTGGGAGGTAGGGGGAACAGGCAAAGAGGGAACACAGTACACCCAGCACAATTACCCCCCCCCCCCCACCCCAAGTCCAAAGGTGTGGAGGCTCGGGAGGCTGCCCAGAGTCCCAGGCCCAACAGGCAGTCCGGTGAATCGAGTCCGGTGGCCTGCGGGAAAACACGGGCCATCTGGCCCAGAGACTCAGTCCCTCCAGCGGTCGGCCAGCGTTGTAGAGCCACCAGGACCAAAGAGGTGGAGCAGGAGGTGGCCTGCCCACCGGGAGGCTCACTGGTGGGTGACCAGACCGTAGGGAGGGAACCCCCACGGTGTCAGACAGGGAGGAGAAGGGGACCACAGTGTTCTTAGACTGACCCACAGCACCCTCGGTGGTCCCAGCTTGGGATGTAGCAGTACCCCAGTACCCACGGTGGACCCTAACCGGGCCAACGCTGCACCCGTGGTGGCTCCTGATAGGAGCTCTGCAGAACCTGCGGTGGACTCCGGCAGGAGCTCTACAACACCCGCAGTGGACCCCGACCGGGCCAATGCTGCACCCTCGGTGGACTACAGCTGGAGCTCTGTAGCACCCGCGGTGGCTCCCAATTGAAGCTCCACAGCACCCACGGTGGGCTCCGGCTGAAGCACCGTTGCACCTGCAGTGGTCCCCATCGGGGACCTCATTGCTCCCGCAGTGACCTCCCCAGCAAGGGAGGTAGGACTCGCCACGGCCTCCAGCGCTGAACTTGGATCCTCGGCGGCCTCAGGTGAAATTGACTGCTCACCGACAACCCTGGTGAGGAGCTCCGAAACTGGAGGGAGAAAGAAAGAGACCGAGTCAGGGTCACCGGCAGTGGCAGAGCCCTGTGAGGTGAGCCTGGGAGCTGCAGCGAGCTGCCGCTGGCCCTCCTCACCATGAGTCGGGCAGTGTGACTTCAACAAAGGCACAGGAGACATTATGGAGCACACTTGCCTGAACTCGGGCTCCACTGCCGTCCAGGACTCCAGCGATCTAGGGTGCGCAGGTTCTGTAGGTCCGGGAGGTGCTGTACCCATGTCGACCTCTACCAGGGCGGCTGGACTCACATCGTTGTAGTCTGACAACGTTGTAGTCTGACACCCCAGGTAGCAGCGGATCCTCTCCGGCAACCCTAGGAAGGAGCTCAGGGATGACAGGAAGAGAGTGGTTAGGGTCACCAGCAGCAGCAGAGCCCGGCAAGGCAAGATCCGATGCAGCTGAGGGCTGCATCTTACTCTCCTCACCAAGAGCCAGACAAGATTGCTCCAATGTATAGGGAAGAGAAAGAAATGAGAGCACTTGCCTGGACTCGAGCTCCACCGCCGTCCAGGACTCCATTGATCCCAATAACGTCATCTGTGATCCGGCCTCATGAAAGTCTAGCTGGGCGGATGACTCTGCTGCAGCAGCCTCCGCAGCAGGCATGATGGTGGTAGCAACCTCCAGGCCCCCAGGCGATGTTCCCCATGCTGGTGACTCAGCCAGCATGGCAGCTGGGGGCTGCTTCTTCGACGAACCCGGGTCAGGATTCTCCAGGACCTCGGGCTCCTCCTCCGCTTCGCGACTAGGTTTGGGAACCGGTGTCTTCACAGAAGCACACCAGGGAGACATGGAGAGAACAGGTGAAGGGTCGTCACATGCCGCTGGCTGCGAGAACTCAGGGAACTGTAAATCCTGAGTCTCTTGGCCAGGAAACAGGCAGAATTGTTTATCAGAAATAGGAGTAAACTGAAAAGGAACTTGCCTGTTCTCCTGGTTCAGGTTGACTCCAGCGGCGTCAGAGGCAGTTTTGTCTCCCTCCGTGTCCACAGCGACTCTGGGTTCCTCGATATGCGGAGAAGAAACTTCCAAAGCAGGCAGCGAGGTGGACAGATTCGGGAGGGGAAAACTGCAGCACCTGCATTGGCGGCGGTAAAAGTCATCAAGGAGGGAGCCATCGGTACAGCTGCAGGCTGGTGTAATGGCCACACAGCAGGTCTCTCCTCCCCATGTGATGAGAAGCTCGCTGACGTGGGAGCAACAGGGTGCTTTTGGCGAGCCCTCCAGGGTTGGCGGCGACGAGAGGGAGCAGGCGGCTTGCTCTCCGGTTCCTCCAGTGAAGGCTCCTCCTACGTCCAGAATTCTCCTCTTGGGAAGAACAATGGCATAGGAGGAATGGGAGAAACAGGAGGATAAACAAGATCGGCAGCTGACAATTAATCTGGAATCAGGCAAACAGTTTCAGGTGACATTAACAGTGACTGAATGAGCACTTGCCTGAATTCCTGGGGAGTGATGATGTCGGCTGTCGTTGCAGTGGTCGGGGCATGCTCATCCTCAGGCTGAAACTGAGACCTCCTCGGGGAATATTCCTTCAACCTCCCGGCCAACTCCGGGAGAAGCCACGGTTTCGCCTCCAGGTGGAGGTCAGTCTCTGCCAGGAGAACCTGTCTTCATTCCTCTTGCTCCTCCAGAGACAGAGCGGGCCACGGCTCAGGAAGAGGAGGCAGGGCTGATGTCGGAGTGGCTGGAGGCTTCTTCCGATGAGTGTTCCTCTTCTTCTTCACTGACAGTTCGGGCACCAGATAATCTGGAATTCTAAGCACCACGATGGGCAGCAAGTCACAAATGCAGAGAAGCTCCGCATTGCCCGAGGAAGAAGGCGGAGTGGCCGTGGGGGGCTCAAATGCTGGGAGATCCTCATCCGACCCCTCGCATGGCACAGCAAAGATGTCCCAGAGAATCTTCATTGCCTCTGGATGGTTCCAGAGGCTATCCCTATTAATTACCTTCACCGCCGTGTCCCGAGCCCGTCAAGCCGTCTCAGAGGAATAGGGCTCCAGTGTCCACAAAAGGATCTCCTCCAGGAAACACAGCAAGCGCAGCTCCCTCTCCAACAACTCAGCCATGGCGCCCGGGAAACACGTGAGTGGAAAAAGAAAAATAGTTCAAAAAGAAAACAGATATGTGGGTGCAACCCGCTAAATCCAACGCTAGCTGGTCCGTTCTGTCAAGAACCTCCCCGTGCGCCTTTACACAGTGCACGGAGGAGGGGAAGGATGTATGGATTTACGCGCAGGGGTTACACCACAACACATTTATTCAACACAAAGGCAGATGACAAACAGTTCCCAAAAAAGGTGAGGACGTACAAAAATATAAAGAAACTTACAATTGGCGTTCCTGGGCCGGCATCACCCAGCGAACGCATGAGGAATAGCGATTTACCCACAGTAGCGTCCCAGAGCCGACATTGCTCGAAAGACGCAGGAGAATCCACGGCTACAGTGGAAGTGGCTACACTTTGTGGTACACAGTAAACACATGACTATGTATATCAATTGACAATTCAACGGACCAGCGATGCTTGACTGGCAAACGGCGCTTAAGTACAAGCATTGCTGGCTCCACAAATTGAGTACACCTGGGTGAGGCGTGGGGGTGACAATCACCAGAGTAGAATCAGCTGACTGTCAGAAGAGAGAGGGGGCGTGGTCGGACCGGCGAATGTTAGACAACGCTCATATGAATGTAAGTCAAAGAGGCTGCCTAACAACCGCCAGCCAGAACGGTGACAACAGGCACGGAAAAGAAAAGGACAAAAACATAAAAACAACTAGAACTCAAAAGATGACACAATACATAATAACCCGATACCTGAGCCACAGAGACTGGCCAGATCCAAGCCTGAAGGAAAACACCAGCTCAGTTCATGACAAGGCTGTAACATAACAAAATGTAGAAAAAGTGAAGCGCTGTGAATACTTTCCAGATGCAATATACAGTATATATATATATATATATACTATATATATATATATATGTGTGTGTGTGTGTGTGTGTGTGTGTGTGTATATACACATATACACACACACACACACACATATATATATATATATATATATATATATACATACACATATATATGTGTATGTGTGTGTGTGTGGTGTGAAAAAGTGTTTGCCCCCTTCCTGATTTTTCATTTTTTTGTATGTCACACTTAAATGTTTCAGATCATCAAACAAATTTAAATATTAAACAAAGATAACACAAGTAAACACAAAATGCAGTTTTTAAAGGAAGGTGTTTATGACTAAGGGAAAACAAATCAAAACCTACATGGCCCTGTGTGAAAAAGTGATTTCCCCCTAAATCTAATAACTGGTTGGGCTACCCTTAGCAGCAACAGCTGCAATCAGTTGTCAGCCGGCCACTCCTGGGAAGGTTCACCACTGCTCCATGTTTTTGCCATTTGAGGATAATGGCTGTCACTGTGGTTTGCTGGAGTCCCAAAGCTTTAGAAATGGCTAGAAAATCGAATTCAGCTTTCAAAGATGTGATGAACCACAGTTAATTTATGTTTTAACAGGGGCACAATCACTTTTTCACACAGGGCCATGTAGGTTTGGATTTCTTTTACCCTTAATAACAAGCACCTTCAATTAAAAACTGCATTTTGTTTTTACTTGTGTTATCTTTGTATAATATTTAAATTTGTTAGATGATCTGAAACATTTAAGTGCGACAAATACAAAAAAACGAGAAATCAGGAAGGGGGCAAACACTTTTTCACACCACTGTATATGTGTATAAAATTTGCAACTTTTTCCAATCAAATTTATTACTGTTGTAGTAAATTTAGTACATTATTCCTATAAATTTGCCGTGTTTTGTGATAAAATTGTTACCTTTTCCCCACAGAAACTTACAATATACTCACAAATTTGCAAACTTTTCTCAAATTTTCTCAAAATTGTACATTTGCTCCTATCCTCTCATTGATATACTAAGTTGTCCTGTATAAATTATCCTTGCAGTCTTTATGGGGATGAAGGGCCGCAGATTAACAGAGGGGAGAATTGTGGATGATTTTACTGACAAGGGGAATGGCATTTTCAATTTTTTGCAAAGATTTAATTATTTGGAGATGTAATGTTTTATTGCTGATTTCAAGGATTTATTTATTTTGAACAGATATTTCTGAACAGATATTTTTGTCATTGATCTTGTGTACATTAATGATGAAGACCATGAGTTGATATTTTTGTAAAAATCTATGGAGTATTAAATATCTCCATGAGTATATAAGTATTCAAATAAAATTGATATACCAAGTACGTACAGTAAAATTTGTGCTACTACATGTAACTTTACTTTTGTCATATTTAGGAGTGCCTTTTTTTCTTGATGGAGTGCCTGTCCATGTCTGTGCACGTCAATGGTTCTGTACCTGTAGCCACTGCCTAAAGTTGGAACTTTATTAACCAGAAATGTGTGGATTCATATTTGTTTGATCAACACCTTTATTGTAAAAGAAAAAGTTTGGTTTGGTCAAAGCCAGGTTTGGACTTTATTCTCAATAGGGACTCATGTTTGTTTGGAGGGGGGCATATTTGAAATAATTTCTTGTCTTCAACTCAAAATATTGATTAGAATCCAAAATCGACAGTGGCATGAAAAAAAAAACATGGGATTTTATTTTTAGGCCACATTCCCAGGCTATGGGCTGTTGAAGAAAAACAACAATGATCCCTATTATCCCATTGTGTAAATATTACATTTTCAACATATCCATCCAACCATCCATTTTCTTCATTGGTTACTCAAATTCTGGTTATTCCCCACCATGTAACTGCCTCGTACTGCTTCTGACTGAAACTTGCACCTATTATTTTGGAGTCAACGCCAGTCACTATCCCAACACTCCTATAATGCCACAGAGTGGAATGAACTACAACTGGAAGAGATAAAAAAAAATAGAACATGCTGGAGGTTACATAAACTAAGTGGTTTTCACAGGAATGCGTGAGAAGTGACAGCACAGTACCCGTGAGTCTGGCCTGGTGGATTACTGTGAATTTCATGAGCTGACTTCCTCATCAGTAGCGGCATTGCAGTTCCCTTGTACTTCAGCACGACTGATATTATGACTCTGACAGCTGTGTGGAGGTTTTATCAGTTAAGGACTCAGAGATAAGAGCGACATCAGGGCTTCTGCAGCTGAAGAGGAAGGAAAAAGATCTGCAGTCTCTCCCCACACGTGGAAACGGAGTAGTAGAATCCGGTTGGCCAGCAGGGGGCAGTCTTCCAGATTTTTGATGGCAGGGCCAGTGGTAGTCTTGGTGAAACGTGGCACATTGACATAAAAAAAACATAATTCTAGAGTAGTAATAAACTGTAGATTGCAACAGTTTTGTTTGTTTATAATTCATTTACTTCAGACTAACAAATTTAAAAGTAAATCCTCCCAACAGGTGAGCATAAACTGAAGTCCCAGACTTCCAAGGCAAAGACTTAGGAGGAAAAAAAAATCACAAATTTGTCAACCAAAGTGGTTAATTTGTCTTAAAAATGTCCAAAATTTAACATGGACAAAAGGCAAATTTATTAGATTAAAGTTGCACGTTTACAAGTAAAATCTCTCAAAACCTCTCTCTCTCTCTCTCTCTCTCTGTCTCTCTCTCAAAAGAAAAAAAACTCAAATGTACAAGGAAAAATGTACAAATTCATGATAAACAAGTGCAAATATATGTGGGGAAAAATGAGAAAGCGGTCACAAATTGAAGAGACCTGCTACTTTTTTCTCTTAAGTCACTTTTGATAATTACAGTAGGCTGCTGATGCTTTTGCTTGAATATTATAGCCTGTGAGGCAGGGATGGGCAACTGGTGGTCTGCCCCCTCATCCACTGCTGCTCACCAGTCCATTTCCAAAAATCAATTATTTATTTATATCACGTTTGGAACCAAGGGCAGCACGGTGGCGGAGTGGTTAGCACTGCGGCAGCACAGCAATTCACCCTTGGCCGGGGGATCCTGGGTTCGATCCCAGCCCCCGACCAACAGTGATCTGTGTGGAGTTTGCATGTTCTCCCCGTGTTTGTGTGGGTTTACTCCGGGATTTCTCCAGTTTCTTCCCACATGCCAAAAATATGCAAGTTAGGTTAATTGGCATCAAACTGGGGATTCTAAATTGTCCTTAGGTATGACTGTGAGAGTGAATGGTTGTCTGTCTCTCTGCGATGGACTGGCGATCTGTCCAGGGTGTACCCTGCCTCTTGCCCAAAGATGCTGGGATAGGCTCCAGCACCCCCCCCCCCCGCCCCCCGCGACCCGAAAAGGATTAAGCGGAAGAAGATGAATGGATGGATGAATGGACATTTGGAACCGCAATCGTAATTGCAATTATTGAGGCTGCCAGAAGAGGGAGCTCTAATCGAAACCTGGTGCCTCTCTGTGCAAGTGATAGCGCATAGAGCAAGAGTGAGGGAGCCACTAGAGGGAGCGGCAGTGATAGTGTGCTCCGGAGTGTTGTCGGGTATATTTTTGCATGCTAAGACTGCATTAATAGGCTGTAAACAGCACTAAATGTCCAAAGTAGGCTGCTTTTAAACAAGAATAAATTGTACCGCTGAGAAGCTGTTTGGCAGGTAAAGCCCATGTTAGCAATAAAAGTTCAGGGACTGGTTGTTGTAATCTGCTGATTTTTGTTGTTGTTCATGTATACCAGTGGCTCCTAATGTCATGGGCAGCGAGAGTGCGCCCCCCCCCCCCCCCCGTCCTGTCTCACCTTCATCAATTCATCACTGCACCTGAGGCAGAAGATGCACCTGCACCCCAGGGGGTGGGTATTTCTCTCCTCCTCTCTCCGTTTCTGTAACTCGGCATCTTTTGGATGATTTTTCATATGCTTGTGTAAATTAGTTGTTTTACCACTGTATTTCACAGCCTTTTTACAAATTTTACAGCTTGCCGTTGTTTCATTTTTGGCCTGGAAATATAGCCACACGACACGGCGCTCCTCTTCCTCTCTGCCATTCTTCTGCTCCGTCTCTGTGCTGTGTGTGTGCGCTGTGGTAGTGCATCTCGATAAGTAACATAGAATTGTAGAACACTGGCACTCCGGCAGCTGTTGGCTGCTGCTTGCTAGCTTGTTAACGTGGCGCTGCTGAGTCACGTGATGGTACAAGAGGGAGGAGGAAAAACCACAAGAAGAAAAAGAGCAAAGTGTGGCTGAGTGTGCCTGCTCCGTGCTGTGACGGGAGCGGCAACACAGACACAGAGTAGCGACCTCATTTCACTGTATTGATCAATATCAATACCAATGTTGGCATTGATATTATCAATATTTGGATCGATCCGCCCACCACTAACATGTAGCAGACCATCGTCTCTTTGGTTTAAAGAGACGATGGTCTGCTACATGTTTCTTTGGTTTAAATTACTGCCAGTTACTGAGTTTTACTGAGTTTCTTAGTTTTGTCTGAAAATTTTTTTATTAAAGCTGCAAAAGTGCATGATGGTGGCACATAGATGCAAAACAAATCATAAATAAATTAAAATGGGTCAGAGGAGCACGTTGGCTCTTTATGCAATTTATTTGATTTCTAATCATTTTAATTTGTCAAGTAGTGCTAATGAATAAAGTTAAAGTCATCACATGTATTATTACTTTACCTTTTGTGTCTTTGATTTTCAGATCATGACCAATCTGAAATATTTTTACCAAGAAGAAAGCAGGTTAAATCAGGCCAGAATGGCAGGCTGCAGGTCTACACTTAAATTTTCATTGATTTAAACTAACAGCTAATTTATATCTGTAGATGGCAGCCATGGGTAATTTTCTCATTTTCAGACAATTTTTATGTTATGGTTTGTGTGATATCCTACCGTGTAGCAATGATCACACTTGAGTTATTTCTTTGGCTAACTCTGCCATTTATTCTGCAACACACATAATATGACTGAACATGGATTCTGCGCGGGGTTTTCACACTCTTGTTCTAATGTGTCCCCTTAATAGTAGTGCTGAACAATACAGGTAGTTCCCCCTAGAGGCATGTGCCAGTAATGTTTTAAATTAGACTTGCAGTCTACCACATCCCTCCCCTCTAGATTAAACTACTTTTAATTACACTAGCCAATTATGCTAGACATCCTGGAACTCCCATTTAACCCTAAACAATCACAGTTACTTTTAACTTCTTAAACACATGTGCCATACACATAATTTCTTTCTCTTTTTTTTTTTTTTACATGTATAACACACATAACAGTCTAACTGGGGATTTGGTTTGACTACCGCATCCCAGTGAGGTTCCAGGACGCATTCTTGTCCTGTGGCTGGGGAACTCACTACTGACTAAGTATAGTCCTTCAAGTAGTCTGGAGCTTTCCTAGCTCGCTGAGATCTTCTCACGGCGGGTGAGCCAACTGCAGGTGAAGACTCAGACTGCTCCACTGTTTCGGCTGCTGCAGTGCTGCCCGTAGAATCTGCAGAGACGGTTACCTCAGGTTTCACCTGAAGTGGTGGTTCGTTGATGCTCTCCTCAGGATGGGTGTCAGACAACACCTCTGGTGCCATCGGCAGGGGAATGGAGCTCCTACCACGAACTTGGTCGATGTGTCGCCTCACCACTTGTCCATGACCTAATGTCACCTTGAATGACACAGGGCCTGTCTTTTCTGTTATTTCTCCTGGTACCCAGGCTGGTCCTGAGCCAAAGTTGCGGGTGTAGACCACGTCTCCTTCTCTCAGTATTCTCTCTCTAGCATGCATGTCATGATAACCTTTTTGTTTCTCTTGTTTATCATGCACTTTGTTTCTGAAGTCTGGATGTATTAAGTCAAATGTTGACCTCAACTTCCTTCCACACAACAGCTCAGCTGGTGACTTGCCAGTTGTAGATTGGGGTGTTATTCGATAGCTGAACAGAGCTCTCGACATTCGGGTTTCAATAGAGTCTCCTGTCATCTTTTTCATGAGTGACTTGAATGTCTGCACGGCCCTCTCGGCTAAGCCGTTAGAAGAAGGATGGTATGGCGCAGTCGTGATGTGACGTATGCCATTCTTTTCAGAAAACTCTTGGAACTGTTCACTCGTAAAACATGTACCGTTATCTGATACTATGATTTCAGGTAGCCCATGTTGGCTGAAACTCTTTCTAAGACATTCAATGGTAACAGTAGAAGTAGAGCTACTCACAGAATATGCATCGATCCACTTTGAGTATGCGTCAACTATGATCAGGAACATTCTTCCCATCCATGGACCTGCGTAGTCAATGTGAATTCTTCTCCATGGTTTATCTGGAACTTCCCAGGGATGTAGTGGGGCTGCTGGAGGACTGTTCCTGTTCTCCTGGCATGCCGCACATGACTTCACAAGCGCCTCCACCTCTGCATCCATGTTGGGCCACCACATGTAACTCCTCGCCAACGCTTTCATGCGAGTGATGCCAGGGTGTGCTTGGTGTAGTTGTTGCAGTAAGGCATTCCTACCAGGTGGTGGAACAACCACGTGTCCTCCCCACAGGATACAACCTTCCTGGGTGCTGAGCTCATCCTGTCGTCGGGCATAGGGAATGAACTCAGGACTGTTCATCTTCGGCCATCCTCGCAAGATGTATTCTCGCACTCTTGCTAGAACAGGGTCTTTGTCTGTCCACTTCTTTATTTGTTGTGCGTTCACCAGGGGCACGCCGATATCTTCAAACAATAGCACTCTCTCCTCCTCCTCAGGCGTGCTGTCTCTTCCTCCATCCAAGGGTAGCCTACTCATCGCGTCAGCATTCGTATGGTCCCGTCCGGCTTTGTAAACGATGGTGTACTCATACGCTGCTAATGTAACGGCCCATCTCTGAATTCTCTGAGATGTCATCTGGGGTATGGCTCTCATTTCACTGAACAGTGAAATTAGTGGCTTGTGGTCAGTCACTATAGCGAACTGTCTCCCGTACAGGTATTTGTGGAATTTTTTTACACCAAATACTACTGCAAGGCCCTCCTTGTCTAGCTGGGAGTAGTTTTTCTCAGCTGCACTAAGAGTTCTTGAGACGAACCCTATGGGTCTCTCTGAGCCATCCTCCATACGATGAGAGAGTACAGCACCCACACCGTAGGGTGATGCGTCACACGCCAGGATGAGTGGTTTGTTTGAATCATAGTGCACTAACACACTACAGGACTGAAGTAGCGCTTTGGACTCTTCAAACGCCTTCTGCTGCTTGACCCCCCCATGACCATTTTTCTTCCTTCTTAAGTAAGGTATGTAGTGGTGCCAGCAGCGTGGAGAGCTTTGGGAGGAACCTATGGTAATAGTTCAACAAGCCCAGGTAGGCTTTTAACTCAGTAACATTTTGTGGCTCAGGCGCCTCCGCAATGGCTTCCACTTTGTCTGTTAGAGGGTGTAGACCACTGGCGTTGATCTTGTGGCCTAGGAACACCACCTCTTTTCCCATGAACTCACACTTGCTTCTTTTCAACCTCAGACCGCTTTTCTCCAACCGTTGAAGCACTTCCTCCAGCGTTTTCAGATGTTCTTGTTCATTTGGTCCTGTACAAAGGATGTCATCCAAATAAATGGCAACATTCGGAATTCCACCTAGGATGCCCTCCATAGTTCTCTGGAATATAGCAGGACTGGAAGCTACTCCAAATGGTAAGCGTGTGTAGGTATATAAGCCTTTGTGTGTATTGATGGTTACATACTTTCTTGATTCTTCTTCCAGGACTACTTGTTGGTAAGCGTGACTCATGTCTAATTTCGTGAAGTGTCGGCCGCCGTTCAGCTGTGCGAAGAGGTCCTCCACTTTAGGAATTGGATACTGATCCACCCGTGATGCTCGATTGACAGTGAGTTTGTAATCTCCACATATTCTAATGGAGCCATCCGGCTTTCTCACTGGGACTATGGGCGCCGCCCATTCTGCAACCTGCACTGGCTCAATGATCTTGTCATCCAGCAGCCTCTGTAGCTCGCTTTCGACCAGTGGCTTGACTGCATAGGGTACCGGTCGGGGTTTGCAGAATCGTGGTTGGGCCTCCTTGTCCACATTAATCTTTGCAGTGACACCTTTTAGCTGTCCTAAGCCTTCTTTGAACACCTCAGCGTGTCTTTCGAGGATCTCCTCCAGCTGCAATTTGGGCTGAGATTCCACTTTATTCACCAACTGATCAATCATGGCCAGTTCTTGTAGCCAACTTCGCCCTAGTAGATTTGGTCCTTCGCTCCCAACTACTACTACAGGTAAGTCCTTTTCTTTGTTTTCGTGCTGCACCTTCACTTGTGCCATGCCTAGCACGTCTAGCTTCTCTCCTGTGTATGTTTTTAATTTTAATGAACAGTGATTTAATTCTGCTGTGTCTGTTTTCTTCCACAGTTGTGTATATTGCTGTTTACTTAATATGGTTACTCCACAGCCTGTATCAACTTCAAATGTTACTTTCATTCCATTAACATTCATGGTACGCGTGATGGGCGCTACCTTGGTCAGCTCCTCTGACGTGTTGTAAATTGTGTGAAAATCCATGTCTTCTGTATCACTTTCTCCCTCCCCTCTCAGTTGATTCGCTCGCTGTTCCTTTCCTGGGCCCTTGTTTTCATACTTTTGCCCATTAACTGTCGCTTTCAGCACCTGTGCGCTGTCCACCTTTATTCTACATGCTTTCTTAATGTGCCCTCGCTTGCCACAATTATGACACAGCTCAGTGGCAAATTTGCACTCGGCGGCATTGTGCTGGCCTTTGCAGCGATAACAACTGGGGAATTTGTGCTGAGTTTTGTCAGTCAACACTTTGTGGACACCTACTTGGGTCTTAGGCACACGAACATGCGTTGCTGTGTCCTCTGTTAGCTTCCCTTGCATCTCTCTCACATCTTTAGATGCTGTTTCCATCGCTTGGCATAATTCCAAAGCCTTTGCAAAAGTGAGTTTTGTTTCAGATAAAAGTCGCCGTTGCATTCGGTCATCATTCACTCCACACACAAGTCTGTCTCTTAACATTTCTTCCAATGAGTCTTTGTAATCACAGTGCAGTGCTAATTTCCTCAATTCTGCCACATACTCTGCTATGGACTCAGTGTTCCTCCTTATGCGTGAATTAAATTTGAATCGTTGCACGATTTCACTCGGTTTGGGGCTGAAGTGCTTCTGAAGCTCAGCAGTAAGCTGGTCGTATGTTTTATCTTTCGGTAATGCAGGGCTTATTAAATTTCTCAACAAGCTGTAAGTAGTTGCACCAACTCCACTCAACAGTACAGCCTTCCTTTTGTCTGGCTCCTCAATGTCATTAGCTTGGAAGAAAAAGTCCAACATTTCACTATATTCTTCCCATGACTGAGTCGAGTTATCAAAAGGGGTTACCGTTCCGATTACAGCCGCCATTGCTCGTCGTGGTGGGGAAACCTCGTTTTTCCTCCTCTGAACTTGCACTCGAACTACTGGAGTCACTTGAGTTCGCCACACTTGCAATGTTCTCTGTTTCTCGCCGCTGATTTTTTTCTTTTAATCCTCGTCGCCAATTGTGTGATATCCTACCGTGTAGCAATGATCACACTTGAGTTATTTCTTTGGCTAACTCTGCCATTTATTCTGCAACACACATAATATGACTGAACATGGATTCTGCGCGGGGTTTTCACACTCTTGTTCTAATGTGTCCCCTTAATAGTAGTGCTGAACAATACAGGTAGTTCCCCCTAGAGGCATGTGCCAGTAATGTTTTAAATTAGACTTGCAGTCTACCACAGTTTGTTTGTTTTTTCCTCTGGCTCAGGAAATATTTAACTTATTGATGTTTACTTTTTATTCATATATGACTTAGAAGAAAAACCTGAAATTTATGAGAATCGAGTCTCAAATGCACATTACAAAGCTATTTTATAACAACACTGCAAAATTATGAGGGGAAAATGGTACATGTAAAAAAAGTTAAAAAAAAAAGAAGAGATGGTCCTTTTTATGTGGTTATCTAAACTGTAGAATTTACAGAAAATGTATGTTGTGATATATATCTTTATCATGATATAAGATGACTTATATCGTGATATGAATTTTTTGCCACATCGCACAGCCCTACTTCCAACCAATGTAAAATGTCCCACAGGTGGGACACCGGAATTTATTAGAGGTTAAAAGGTTATAGTGTGGAGATGTGAAAATGACGAGGCAGAGTTCATCTCTTGAGTCAGTTTTATTCATATCTTCCAACATCACAAAGCAGAATAAAAAGAGAGCGACAAAGGGAACTCTCGTCCTTAAATACCAGGACTCTTACAGTTAACAGGTCACATGTCTCACAAAACCATTGCATTATAAAGACAGCAACAATGCATCCTCTCTGCATGATATCACACTACTATCTACAATGCATCCCCTCATTATATCCCACAGTCTCAAGCTTTGCTTTGCTCAAAGCTACTTCTCCTGCAGCTTCCTGTAATAGCCACAGAAGCTCTGCCCTTGCTCTGGTCTAAAATGTGAGTTCAAAAGCAGGTCACGAATGTGTGTCCCCACAATAGTATCTTTTGTTCTTTTTTAGTTAAAAAGACAACTTGCAGGACTACTAATAGCTGCAGACAATGAATACTGACAGGCTCAATGATCTATCACATTCTAACAATAATCTTGTAATTTTGTATCAGTGCATCTAATGAGGAGTGTAAAATGTAGAGGAGTAATGGTGCACATATTGGTTAGGGCTGTAAAGGTACATGTGTTCATACAGAACTGAGTAACAAACGGTTTTGGTACAGCCATCTTGGTTTGGTACTAAATGTAGTGGACTCTTTAGTGAACGTTTGTATAGGCTTACTTTCTGGGCACCCTTATAATTATGGTGAGACAGTAAAACTTAACATATTAATGTACCTGGAATACCCACGTAGATTAATTTTTCATTAAATATATATTAAATATATTTACTGTATTTAAAAAATACTCTGAAGCAGTTTGATACTGTAAAGCTCTCCTCTCACTGCTCCATTGGCTGTGCAGTACATTTGGGGATGCACTGGCTAATATAATTACCACTGCTTTTGAAAATTTATTATGGGATATATGAGTGCATTGAATGAATGCAATTTCTATTTAAGATTTGGAACAGCACTGAAACAAAATGGCTGATTCACACTGCTGGACAGATGCTGGATCCAATCCGCAATGAAATTCCACAGTACCTCATGGTATTTAATAGCCGTTTGATCATTTAAAAGGATTTAAGGATCGTCCGTTATTTTCTGAGGTCTACTCCTGGACCACTGTGTCACGGAAGATAAAAACTTAACATACAAATGCTTCATAGAATTAAAATTAACCTAACATAAGAGGGAGGGCGGAAATGAAACTGTGAAGGATGGTTCTTAAAGTGACAGGCTTTAAATCGGAGCATTTAAAGAAAGCCAGGAAAAATAAAGAAACAGATTGCTTCAATATTTTAAAAAAAATTAAGAAAATGTGAACAAAATGTGTCACAAACATTTCGTTAAGACATGTCTGAGCTATTAAAATATGGAAAAAGTGCAGTTAATGACCCCTTTAATGTACCAAATTTAACCAAACCATGGCTTCTACACCGAGGTATGTACAAACCAATAAGCAAGTGCAGTTTTTGACAGTATGTAATAAGTGATTTTATTTTTTTCTCATTCATGGGTATGGTAATAGAGCTTAAAAACAACCACATTTATGTTAGATTAAGAGGAATTTCTCATATTGATTTAGAGTCTCAAATTTCACGTCATTTGTGGATGCTCAGTTTATTGTAACTGTATGTATTCTCCTGTTCAACATCTATTAGACACTGTATGTGGACTTAAAGGTCTCATTTATCGCCATTTAAATGTACGGCATTAATTTTAAAGTGTACGGTGTTGTAGTCGTTAGCATTGTTGCCTCACAGGATGAAGGTAGGGGTTCAAATCCACCAGCCAGCAGGGCCTATTTTTTATATTTACCAATGCTCAATTATTTTTGTGAGACGCACATTTTGGCAAGCATGCAAAAACATATTAAAAATAAGATTTGTTTTCCATTTATAGTCGACATCCAACAGTATCAACTATAAGTTTAGCTCTTCCTGTATGCCACAGTCATGTTTTTGCCATGGTGGAAAGTCCAAGTGTCTCGTGTGAGTCATTGCCTTTGTGTGTGTTTGCATAATATAGTCACAGTCACTGGGTCAGTCAGTTTATGGGGGTAGTGATGAATTACGTAGGGCTTTTTACCATCAACATTTGACATAAAAATATGTACACTGTAAATTTAGTAGCTACTTCTTTCATCTGGTCTGATTAATTTTAAATTATAACATTTTCAATCTCAAAATGTGATGCATTAGTGTCAATTTGTGTGTTTGCATGACCTGTTTTTTTTGTGTGTGTGTGTGGGGGGGGGTTGCGGTTAGTCATGCCAGCACATTGTTGTTTCCTTGCTTCTGGTGAAATGCCCTGCAGCATCTGCCTCCTCTACCTCCCCATGCTCACCAGCTACCATGGTCACGCCCTGCCCTACAGGCGAACAGATCTCTGCAATGCTGTGCGATGTGTGCAGGTTTTCCACATCGGTTGCAAGTTCTGACATTGCTAGAAAGGTTTTTCAGAGAGAACACATCATTAGTTTCATCATCATCAGGGTAAAATGTATACAAAAACTCTATGAGGGTGGCACGAATGTCATTTCCAGCAATACTGTATGTATTTTTACTCTTAGTTTGAGCGGCTACAGGTGAATTTAAGACGTTCTTTTTCGCTTTAGCCAAGTCAGCTACACTCAAAGCAACCATGCTGTTATGTCTTATTAGATGTTAGCATCGGAAAAGCAGTAGAGCACAGTGAGGAGCTGGCAGTAGGTATGGTGCCAAGAGAGCCGGCTGGCCCTGGGCAGCCGTATTAAGTACCCTGTGGCGTCATGACGTCACACGTGCGTATGTGCTACCGCACCGTGATGTGTCGCACCATTTCCATATATCAAACGTGCATGTAGACAAGGATGACACACTGCGTCTCCTGACACAAACTCAGAATTACTGTTAACCACCACTTGGAAGCTTGCTGTAGAAACATTGCTCCCCTCATCTTAGGAACTTACAGATTTGTTATTATTATATTTTTTTTTTTGTCTTTTTTGTTGTCATTTTTTTTTGGGGGGGGGGGGTTATATTTTGAGCTTCCAGACTCGTTTGAGACCTTGCTTCCTCTCTATCCCAAATGTAACCTGGTGATTTCCTCTCATCTCTAGTACCAGCTCTAAAATAAACATAGCTAGTAGTTGGAGAAATAGATTTCACTGTTAACCATTCATCCAGATCTGTCAGTTACACAGAGAACAGGCTTGCTGCTCACTGAATGCAAAGCAAAAGTGCAATGTCTGTTTATACCTGTAGCATTTCTGAAATCAGCATATATAGTATGCAAATAAACACTTCTCAGGCACTGACTGCACAACATGGCACAGAAGTGATGCACATATCACTTTCACTTTTCTGGTATAATGTATAAATTTGATAAATAGTACTTTATCCCTCTCAGAGAAATAAGCAATATTACCCAAGAAGAAATGGGCTGTCAATGAGTAAAGCATCACAGTGATTTGGGTACAGTCTCAACATGCAGAGCCGGCTGGCCCTGGGCAGCCGTATTAAGTACCCTGTGGCGTCATGACGTCACACGTGCGTATGTGCTACCGCACCGTGATGTGTCGCACCATTTCCATATATCAAACGTGCATGTAGACAAGGATGACACACTGCGTCTCCTGACACAAACTCAGAATTACTGTTAACCACCACTTGGAAGCTTGCTGTAGAGGCAGATGCTGCAGGGCATTTCACCAGAAGCAAGGAAACAACAATGTGCTGGATCCAGGAGCTTTAGCTAACTATAGACCAATCTCTAATCTCCCTTTCATTTCAAAAATCTTAGAAAGAGTTGTTGCTACGCAATTATTTGACCACCTGCAGGGAAATGGTTTACTTGAAGAGTTTCAATCTGGGTTTAGAATCCATCATAGTACTGAAACAGCCTTAGCGAAGGTCACTAACGACCTCCTCATTGCATCTGATAATGGACTAGTTTCTGTACTTGTTCTTTTAGATCTTAGTGCAGCTTTTGATACTATTGATCATAATATTCTACTTGATAGATTAGAACACTATGTTGGACTTAATGGAACTTCGTTGCAGTGGTTTAGATCTTATTTATCTGATAGGTTCCAATTTGTTCATGTAAATGATGAGTTTTCTTTCAGCTCAAAGCTTAGTCATGGAGTTCCACAGGGATCTGTGCTAGGCCCTACTCTTTTTAGTTTATATATGCTTCCGTTAGGCAACATTATTAGAAAGCACTGTATACATTTTCATTGTTATGCAGATGACACACAATTATACCTGTCAATGAAGCCAGATGATACTAATCAATTAGCCAAGTTAGAAGCCTGTCTTAAGGAAATCAAAGCTTGGATGACTTGTAATTTCCTGCTATTAAATTCAGATAAGACTGAAGTCATTCTTGTTGGTCCAAAAAACCTTAGAAATTCCTTTCCAAATCAAACTTTCAGTTTGGATGCAGTTACTCTTTCTCGTAATAGCTCTGTGAGGAACTTTGGAGTTATTTTTGATCAGGATTTGTCCTTCAATTCACATATTAAATTTGTTTCTAAGACTGCCTTCTATCATTTGCGTAATATTGCCAAGATTAGGAGCATCTTGTCTCAGAGTGATGCTGAGAAGCTGATCCACGCTTTTGTTAGCTCGAGATTAGATTATTGTAATTCTTTATTATCAGGCTGTCCTAAAACATCTTTAAAAAGTCTTCAGCTGATCCAAAATGCTGCAGCAAGAGTTTTAACAGGTACTAGAAAGAGAGATCATATCTCTCCGGTTCTGGCCTCCCTTCATTGGCTTCCCATAGAGTTTAGAATTAAGTTTAAAATCCTTCTTCTTACTTACAAAGCTCTAAACAATCAGGCTCCTTTTTATTTAAAAGATCTGATACTACCGTATTATCCTAACAGAGCACTACGCTCCCAAAATACAGGATTACTTGTAATACCTAGAATCTCCAAAAGTACAATGGAAGGCAGAGCCTTCAGTTATCAAGCTCCTCTCCTGTGGAATCAGCTGCCAATCTGGATTCGGGAGTCAGACTCGATCTCTGTTTTTAAGAATAGGGCTAAAACCTACCTTTTTGATATAGCCTACAATTAGGGAGGGATCATGTGTTTCTGAACCCTCCCTTAGTTATGCTGCTAATAGGTTTAGTCAGCCGGGGGACCTCCAGTAATGCACTGGGCCTCACTCCTTTCCTCACTCTCTATGAAATATTTTTTTTTTTTGCTGGTCATTAACATTTGTTTGTTCTCTCCCATAGATTGAGTCCCCATCGTGCTGTTTGCTCTCTACATGTCTGTTCTTTTCTTCTTCTCTATCCCCTCACCCCCCAGCCAGTCGCAGCAGATGACTGCCCCTCCCTGAGCCTGGTTCTGCTGGAGGTTTCTTCCTGTTAAAAGGGAGTTTTTCCTCTCCACCGTCGCCAAGTGCTTGCTCACAGGGGATCGCCTGATTGCTGGGGTCTTTCTGCAACTGTGGGGGTCCCCCCTACAGTTGATAGTGCCATGAGATGACTGTTGTTGTGAAATGGCACTATATAAATAAAGTTGAATTGAATTGAATTGAATGCAGCAGAAGGTTGACGAAATCACTGCTGATATATTCACTGCAGCACACACAACCTCTGGTGTATTATTGCTTTTTTGCAACAGTTCCACAAGCACACTTTATTAACTGATATTAATAAGTGACAAACAACTTTGATTCTTTTGTTTATGTAACCACTATCAAGTTAACTGTTGCTAAGCACCAGAAGGCCTGTTCAGAGTCCCTCCGAAGGGAAAACGTTTGCGTTCTGTAGACTGCGTTTGCGTACACAGCAGTATTCAGAGTGGTTTTTGAGGCACTGCAGCTGCCACTCAGCAGCAGCATTTCAGGCATGCGAAGTGAAAATAATCTGCAGTTCACATGCCCGTATTGTTAGCGGCAGCCAAGGGCCACCAAACTGATTTGAACAGTTGCAATCCAAACACAAAAGAAGAGTAAAGTAGCAGACATTTTAAATGGCAGAAGTGATGGAGGAAAGTGAATACAATAACAATCAAGATGAACAGGAGCTTTTTCTGTTAAATGGTAGAGGAAGAAAATAGACGGTCAAAAAGACCATCAACAAAGAGTCATTTGTTCACCCAGTATTGGCGGATTGCTCAGTCCTTTCCTCTGGCGGAAGTTTCCGGGCGCATGCACAAATCACTGCAACCATATGCGTACATTTTTTCGGGGCTGCATTCGCTCAGTCAATACTCACCCTCTGTGTAGGGTTTGCGCACGAATACGTCCACTGCACCCGTTCGCTTACCAATGCATTTTTGCCACCATGAACTGGGCTTTAGTGAGTATAACAGAATAGAATAAGTTTCCTTAAACAGTATTACACGAGAGGGAGTACGGTATCAATGTATCACTCCCGTAGTTAGTGTATTCATGATACCGTAATGACCTTGAGTGTAGTATTACCACCGGGGGAAGCTGTGGCGCAGGTGTAGTGTGGCTGACTACTGATCGGTCAGGAGTTTGATTCCCGCTCTGCAGTCTGCATGTCAAAATGTCCTTGAGCAAGACACTGAACCCCCAGTTGCTCCTGGTGGGTCAGGCCAGTGCCTATGTATGGCTGCTCTGCCGCCATCAGTGTGTGAATGTGTGTCTGAATGGGTGGATGGCAGGATCTGTAAAGCACGCTGATCATCTAGAGATGAATAAAACCTGCTATATAAGTGCCTGCCATTTACCATTTACACAACAGTTCCGGCAAGCACGATTTATTAAATGACAGCAATATGTCATTTAAAAAATTTCAATTAATAAATTAATTAGTTAATTAATTAAATAAAACAAAAAGTCTAATCAGAGACTTCTGACTCCTTGGTTCAACACAGAAACTCGTAGCTTAAAACAGAAAATTAGTGAATTAGAAAGAAAATGGTGCTCCACTAAATTAGATTAAATCTATCTAGCTTGGAGAAATCAACTTCTAATTTATAAAAAAATCTCTTAGGAAAGCTAGAACAAATTATTATTCTGTATTAATAGAAGATAACAAGAATAATCCCGGGTTTCTCTGTCATATCTAACATTCCCTTAGAGCTTACTAGTCAGGACTTTATGAACTTCTTCAATAATAAAATTTCATCTATCAGAGATAAAATCAGTCAGATCCTTTCCACCATTAATTTAAATACAGTAACAACTACAACTCCATCAACTGATATTCATTTGGATGAGTTTACTCCAACTGACCATTTAGAGTTAGATAAAACAATTTCCTCATCCAAGACTTCATCTTGTCTACTAGACATTATTCCTACCAGGTTATTTAAAGAAGTCTTCCCATTTATTGGTAGTTCTATTCTTCAAATAATCAATTGTTCATTAACATTAGGCCATGTATCGCAGGCTTTTAAAACTGCTGTAATTAAACTGTTACTTATGAAGTCAATGCTGGATCCAGGAGTTTTAGCAAACTATAGACCAGTCTCTAATCTGCCTTTCATTTCAAAAATCTTAGAAATGTCACAGTGTGGTAATGACTGGACCCAAACGTGAGACTTAAAGTTTCAGATGATTTATTAAAAAGCTGACCAAACCCTGGCCAGCTTGAGAGTCTAAATAATAATGCTCAAAGGCAGACAACGACAGGCAAAACTGCTCATAAAATAAACTAAACTAGGCAGACTGGGACAGGCAGGTAGAAGCGTGGGTAAACGCCAGTATTGACGAAGGCGCTGTGCCCAGGTGAGGGACGGTATCCTTTAAATAACAGGCAGGCCAAATGAAACATAATTAACAACCAGGTGTGCACACTTAACTAAATAGGGCAAAATCAGGCTATGCAAAAATGGAAACTGAAGACGCTGTCAAAATAAAGCCAAACCAAAAACCACAGGTAGTGACAGGAATAGCAATGAGCAAATGTAAACATAAGTATGATAATAACAATACTAGTAATAAGCAGGGAAACTCAATAACATGAAACAGAGAACAAGAACCAGAAACACCAATGAAATATAACAGAGAATTTCACAAAAATTGAACTCAAAGTGAGGATATGGACTGGGGCCCATGCCCTGGAGATAAGGAATATAAATTATAAATCAGGATGAGGACAGTACCCCCATCTTAAGGGGCAGCTTCCAGATGACCCTCAAGGTTACACCAACAACAACAACAAAAAAAACAAAACAAAAGACCCTCACAGGGTGGGTGGTGGGGGTACAAGGCTAAGCGGGCCGAAAAAAAAGTCCTACCCCCCTTACAGAGTCCAAAACAAACCAGTACTGGTTTGGCTCCCAAACTCCACGACCCTAAACCTAAACACAAAACAGGTCGGGTGGTCAAACCAAGTCTGTAGACCACCAGACTGAACAACTAGGTGGGACAGGGGGCCTACCCTAGTCCAAGGGCCCCCGGACCGTGGAACAAGGTGGATCTGGTGGCCCCCCAGAGTCCCTGGGCCACCAGATCATGGGACAAAATAGTTCAGGGGTCTGCCCGAGTCCACAGGCCCCCAAATTAGAGAACAGGGAGGGCCGAGTAGCCTACCAGAGTCTATGGGTCACCCGACCAAAGGACAAGGTGAGTTGCGCTCAGAAGGCAGCTCAGAAACAGCTGGCAATAGCGCGTTGCACTCAGGAGCTGACAACAGTGGTGCGCTGCACTCAGGAGCTGATGACAGTGGTGCACTGCACTCAGGAGCTGATGACAGTGGCCCCCCAGCCTCTGGGACGATGGGTGAAGCCCCCCCCCCCGGAACAATGGGTGGAGGCCCACGGCCTCTGGAACGATGGGTGGAAGCCCACTGGCCTGTGGAACAATGAGTGGAGGCCCACCGACCTCTGGAATGACAGGTGGCTGAGGTGGTGCGTGGTCCTCCTGTGGCTCCATCCTCGACGTGGCCACTTTGGATGAAGGAGGAGAGCAGGAGGTCAGTGAGGTGACACCAGAGTCATTAGCAGCAGAGATTGGTGGGGAGGACCCAAAAACTGGTGGAATCTGCGAGTCCTTTCTAAAATGTTGAAAGTAAGGGGAAAAGTATTTTCCTCGACTCCTGGTCTCCTGCTGCCAGGGTAACGACCTCAGTATGAGCTCCAGGTGTGATGGTCTGTGGATGAGCTACTACCTGGACGCCTGATGTGGCGACCGGTGTAGCTGGTACATGAGCTGGGGAGTGATGTGGTGCTGGTACTGGAGCTGGAGAGGAATGTGGAGCTGGTACTGGAGCTGGAGCAGCTGGGCCATCCAACACCAGCTGGTTCTACCCCCACAGGGGCACATGATCATGGAGTAGCAGGGTTTATAATCCAACATCAGCTCCATCTGGAAGAGCACAACCTGCCAACGCTCCTCCTGCTCCTCCTCGTCACCCCCACAAAGAGGTGCCAATGCCACAACCCCGATCCAGCAAACCACGGGGTCCTGTGGCATTGGTGTGGAGGCAGCTGCTACTAGTGGGGCCTCTGGGACAGCAGATTCCTCCCAGACCAGCCAGTTCCCACCCAGTATGGCCAAACTCTCGGAACAAACAACAGGAGATACGGGAGATGCAGGTGAGGATGGGTGGATGGAAGTAGCAGCAAAAGTGACAGCAGAGAGCAGTGGAGAGAGCTCAGCAGTGATGGCAGGTGGCTGTCGCTGAGCCCTCTCCCAGGGAACAAGGCAAGCCCTTTAATTTATAGGTGGCAAACAAAAAGGGTACTTGCCGTTGTTCCTGTTCTGCTGCAGCTGAAGAGTCAGATAATCCCTCCCGGGAAATGACAGGGTTTGTCTGACGAGGTGCCACTGCATGGTGGTGATGCAGAGTCGAGGGAGGAGGACATGGAGGCTTGGAGTGTCTCCGCCAGAGAAGAGAAGCCAGGCCGCTGTGTCCGTCAGCACCGGTGCGAGCCACGTCCTTTGGCTCGTGTCGATCTCCCCTCCATCTGCTCCTCTCCTGCCACCGGCCCCGGCTTCACCAGCCCTCGGAGCATCCAGTGCAGATTATGCACAGAACGCAGGAAACCAGTGAGCTGGGGGTACTGATGCAGGAAGGGAAAACCCTCGAGGAGCTGCTCAGCACCAGTGAGGTAGTGGAGGGCTTTCTCCAGCATGCAGGAGGTGCAGGCATCCTCAATGATATCCGCGATGAGAGATGCGACCCAAACTTCCTCCTCATCAAGGCCCATTAAATGAAATATTAAATCTACTGGGTCCATGAGGACGGGGCCCTACTGTCATGGTGTGGTAATGACTGGACCCAAATGCAAGATTTAAAGTTTCAGATGATTTATTAAAGAGCTGACCAAACCCTGGCCAGCTTGAAGGTCTAAATAATAATTCTCAAAGGCAGACAACAACAGGAAAAACTGGACATAAACTAAACTAAACTAGGCAGACTGGGACAGGCAGGGAGAAGAGTGGGTAAATGTCAATAATGACGAGGGTGCTGTGCCAAGTTGAGGAACGGCATCCCTTAAACAACAGACGGGCCAAATGAAACATAATTACAACCAGGTGTGCACACTTAACTAAACAGGGCAAAATCAGGCTATGCAAAAATGGAAATTGATGACACTGTCAAAATAAAGCCAAACCAAAAACCACAGGCAGTGGCAGGAATAACAATGAGTAAACATAAACATAACTATGATAATTATAATACTAATAATAAGCAGGGAAAATCAAGAACATGAAACAGGCCATGAACAAAAAACACCAAAGAAATGGAACAGAGAATTTCCTTTGAACTCAAAGTGAGGACGTGGGCTGGGGCCCATGCCCTGGAGACAAGGTATATAAATTATAAATCAGGGTGAGGACGTGGGACCCAGTCCAGGTTCTGACAAGAAAGAGTTGTTGCTATGCAATTATTTGACCATTTGCAGGGAAATGGTTTATCTGAAGAGTTTTAATCAGGGTTCAGAATTCATCATAGTACTGAAACAGTTTTAGTGACGGTCACTAACGATCTCCTTATCACATCTGATAATGGACTTGTTTCTGTACGTCCTTTTCGACCTTAGTGCAGCTTTTGACATTATTGATCGTAATATTTTACTTGATAGATTAGAACCTCTTGTTGGACTTAATCGATCTTCATTGCAGTGGTTTAAATCTTATTTATTTGATAGTTTCCAGTTTGTTCATGTCAATAATGAGTTTTCTTCTAACTCGAAGCTCAGCCACAGAGTTCCACAGGGATCTGTGCTAAGCCCTATTCTTTTTAGTTTATATACAGTGGTGTGAAAAAGTGTTTGCCTCTTCCTGATTTTTCTTTTTTTATGTTTGTTACACTTAAATGTTTCAGATCATCAAACAAATTTAAATATTACACAAAGATAACACAAGAAAATACAAACTGCAGTTTTTAAATGAAGGTGATTATTATTAAGGGTAAAAAAAAAATCCAAACCTGCATGGCCCTGTGTGGAAAAAAGTGACCCCCCCCCCCCATTAAAACATAAATTAACTATGGTTTATCACATCTTTGGAAAGCTGAGTTCAATTTCTCTAGCCACACCCAGGCCTGATTACTGCCACACCTGTTCTCAATCAAGAAATCACTTAAATAGGACCTGCCTGACAAAGTGAAGTAGACCAAAAGATCCTCAAAAGCTAGACATCATGCTGCGATCAAAAGAAATTCAGGAACAAATGAGAAACAAAGTAATTGAGATCTATCAGTCTGGAAAAGGTTATAAAGCCATTTCTAAAGCTTTGGGACTTCAGCAAACCACAGTGAGAGCCATTATCCACAAATGGTGAAAACATGGAACAGTGGTGAACCTTCTCAGGAGTGGGCGACTGACCAAAATTACCCCAAGAGTGCAGCGACGACTCATCCAAGAAGTCACAAAAGACCCCACAACAATATCCAAAGAACTGCAGGCCTCACTTGCCCCAGTTAAGGTCAGTGTTCATGACTCCACCATAAGAAAGAGACTGGACAAAAATGGCCTGCATGACAGAGTTTCAAGACGAAAACCACTGCTGAGCAAAAAGAACATAGAGGCTTGTCTCAGTTTTGCCAGAAAACATCTTGATGATCCCCAAGACTTTTGAGAAAATAGTCTGTGGACTGATGAGACAAAAGTTGAACTTTTTGGAAGGTGTGTGTCCTATTACATCCGGCGTAAAAGTAACAGAGCATTTCAGAAAAGGAACATCGTACCAGCAGTAAAATATGGTGGTGGTAGTGTGATGGTCTGGGGCTGTTTTGCTGTTTCAGGACCTGGAAGACTTGCTGTGGTAAATGGAACCATGAATTCTGCTGTCTACCAAAAAATCTTGAAGGAGAATAATCGGCCATCTGTTTGTGACCTCAAGCTGAAGTGCACTTGGGTTCTGCAGCAGGACAATGGTCTAAAACACACCAGCAAATCCACCTCTGAATGGCTCAAGAAAAACAAAATGAAAACTTTGGAGTGGCCTAGTCAAAGTCCTGACCTGAATCTGATTGAGATGCTGTGGCATGACCTTAAAAAGGTGGCTCATTCTCGAAAACCCTCCAATGTGGCTGAATTACAACAATTCTGCAAAGATGAGTGGGCCAAAATTCCTCCACAGCACTGTAAAAGACTCATTGCCAGTTATCGCAAATGCTTGATTGCAGTTGTTGCTGCTAAGGGTGTCCCAACCAGTTATTAGATTTAGGGGGTAATCACTTTTTCACACAAGGCCATGTAGGCTTGGATTTTGTTTTTACTTGTGTTATCTTTGTCTAATATTTAAATTTGTTTGATGATCTGAAACATTTAAGTGTGACATACACACAAAAAAGAGAAATCAGGAAGGGGGCAAACACTTTTTCACACCACTGTATGCTTATAGATGTAGATTTTTGTATTGTAGATGACACACAATTATATTTATCAATGAAGCCAGATGACAGTAATCAATTAGCCAAATTAGAGGCTTAGCTCGAGTAGGTTCATTTTGTCTTCTTTTAATTTTTTGCTTTTTGTTCTTATTAAAGACAAAGATAGAAAGGAGATGGGTTTTTTTTAACCTTCTTTTCTTTACATATTTCGACTGTTCACTGCAGTCTTCATCAGAAGTGTCAGCTGATTGCTGCAAGGTGTCATTTATCAGCTGACTTTCTGGAATGTGAGAAGGACGCCAGAAAGAACACCAGAAGGAATGTGAGAAGGAAACACAAGGATGACTCACAAGATTACAAAAAGAAAAGGCAGAACAAGCAACATTAAAATCAGCTACATCAGATCACTGCAAAAGAACTAATCACATCATGGACTGGGACAACGCAAAAATCATTGGATCTAACTAACTAACTACTAACTAACCTGCACTTATATAGCACTTTTCTAGTCACAAAGACCACTCAAAGCGCTTTCATTAATACTAACCCTCTATTCTAAGGGCCTATAGGAAACAGATATCTAGGGACAATTTAGAACAGCCAATTAACCTAACATGCATGTTTTTGGCATGTGGGAGGAAACCGGAGAAATCCCGGAGTAAACCCACGCAACACGGGGAGAACATGCAAACTCCACACAGATCACTGTTGGTCGGGGGCTGGGATTGAACCCACGATCCCACGATCCCCACAATCCCCCGGCCAAGGGTAAACTGTGATGCCGCAGTGCTAACCACTGCGCCACCGTGCAGCCCAATCGGATCGGAGATCGGATCGGATCGGAGAGTAACACACACAAACGCTGGATCAAGGAGGCCATAGAAATCAGGAAGCGGGGAAAAGACAGCATGAACCGGGATGAGGGGGCATTTATGCTTTCCCATACCTGGGACTACATTCTCCAGAGACCATCGGACGGCGGAAAGCGGGGCTGGCCCAGTGGATCTGACAGTTCTCCTGGGCTGGCCCAGCCTACGAAAGTCAGCTGATAAGTGACACCTCGCAGCAATCAGCTGACACTGATGAAGACTGCAGTGAACAGTCGAAACATGTAAAGAAAAGAAGGTAAAAAACATCTCCTTTCTGTCTTTGTCTTTAATAAGAACAAAACGCAAATAATTAGAGGCTTGTCTTAAGGAAATCAGAGCTTGGATGACTTGTAATTTCTTGCTATTAAATTCAGATAAGACTGAAGTCATTCTAGTTGGTCCAAAAATCCTTAGAAATACCTTTCCAAATCAAACTCTTAGTTTGGGTGAGGTTACTCTTTCTCTTAAAAGGAACTCCGATTATATTGGCATGTAAGCTCTATATGCTTTATTTTTATGTTAGTAACATAACTATAATATAATTTTTTTGAAAATAATTCCCAGTTTTATATATTTTTAAAAAACTTTATTACGATGTAAATCGCCATTTTTGTTTACATCGCAATGCATTCTGGGTAGTGATGTAGAATGGTTGCAACCGTTTTTTCTGTCTTATACAAGCCAAGAAGCGAAGCTACAAACTACTGCCATTTGTCAGTGAAAATGCCACACTGCGCGGCTTTTGGATGTAATTTCCAATCAAAGGGAAATAAAGAGAGCGGGGTAAGCCTCCATAGCTTTCCTAAAGAGGGAAAGTTGAGGAAAAAGTGGGGCGACAGCGGCTCAGAAGGTAGAGCAGGTCGTCTAATAACCCGATGGTTGACGGTTCGCATCACGCTCTCCCCAGATATCCTGCCGTGGTGTCCCTGGGCAAGACACTTCACCCACATTGCCTCCAGTGCCCATAACACTGGGTATGAATGTGTAAAAATGTTTAAATGTTCGGTGGTGGCTGGAGAGGCCGTTGGCGCTGATTGGTAGTAGATTAGTTTATTTGACAGGGACAGTGCAATAAACATAGACAATTAATCAAAGACAATCAATCTGATGTGTTGCACATAGAGTGTATAGCTATTAGCTAATTTGCAACTCTTGTCCCTGGATGGGCTTTAGAAAAAAGAATCAAGATAAAAAATATACACAATAACCACATACATCAATGCAGAAAAATTATAAATACACAATTATAAATATTATAAATATTATAAATACACAAATATAACAGCCTGACTCACATTTAACATAAATATTATAAATACACATATATTATAAAATATTATAAATACACAAATATAACAGCCTGACTCACATTTAACACATATAACATAACTCACATTTGCCTATTTCAGGCCTCCCTCCCTCCGTCACTCACTATAAACAAACACATTTATTCCTTCCCTTCATTCACTCTCACTTTGCAGACAAATAATTCATACATGAGTACATTCTTGTTTATTTTTCAGCCAGTTTTTAACATTTTTAGTGAATGTTTTAAAGTCCGTTATTATTTTAATTTCATTTGGCATTGTGTTCCAGATGTGACTGCCCTTTATAGAGAAAGCTGTTTGTCCAAATGTGGTTCTGCGGTGGAATATTTTACAGTTATTGTTAACAGAACTCCTGGTGGCTCTGCTGCTGTCCTGTCTTTGGACGAAACCAGCAAGTGGCTCGGGTGCTGATTTATGGAAACATTTGAACGTTAATTTCAGAAGACAGAGGTCAATGAAGCTCTCAAAACTCAATAGGTTGTATTTTTTTAAAACATTACAGTGATGCCACCTAATGGGCTTTTTGTCCAAGATTTTTAGGGTTTGATTATATAATGAACCTATATGTCTTATTGTGGAAGGGGCTGCTTGAGCCCAGACTGTCAAACAGTATGATATATGAGAAAAAACCATAGAATGCATATACAGTGCAGCTGCTTCGTAAGGTATGTAATATCTAATTAATTTAAAGCAGTTCAGATTTTTTTTTACTGTTTTTGAAATTTTCTTTATATGAAGATTAAATTTGAGTTGAGGATCTAGTACAATGCCAAGGTATTTGAATTCTGTAGCTAAACTGATGTCATGATCATGTATATTAACTTTAAAATGTTGCAGGTTACATTTTTTGATTGAAAAGCACATTGAGACTGTTTTCTGAAGGTTCAGCAATAGATGGTTCTTGAGGAGCCACTCTTGGACATCAACCATACTTGTAGACAGTACATCTGCAGCCTGTGCTGGAGTCTTGGCAGCTGTGTAAATAACTGCATCATCTGCATAAAGTTGGCATGTTGCAGCTGAGCAGTGTAACGGCAAGTCATTAATAAAAATGCTGAAAAGTAAAGGACCAAGAATGGACCCTTGTGGGATACCCATGCGGTTGTTTAAAAATGAGGATTTATCCTGGTGAACTTTTACACACTGTTCTCTATTCTGGAGATAAGATGCAAACCATTCTAATGTATTTGGGGAGAAGTTAAAAGATACCATTTTGGATAAAAGCAAACTGTGGTTTACAGTATCGAAAGCCTTTTTGAGATCTAGAAAAACAGCTCCTACCACATTACCCCTGTCCAAGGACTGTTTGACGTTTTCAATAAGGCAACAATTTGCTGTTTCTGTTGAGTATCCTGGTCTAAAACCAAATTGATGTGGATGAAGAAGTTGACTGTCTTGTAAGTAGTCTATCAGCTGTGTAGCTACAACTTTTTCAAGAACCTTAGATAGGACTGGTAAGATAGAGATTGGGCGGTAATTGCATATATCGTCTTTACTGCCTGATTTATGAACTGGTATGACGACAGCTTTTTTCCAGCCAGATGGAAATGTACTAGACCTAATGGAGAGATTAATGAGATGAGTCAGTGGTTTGATTAATATTTTGCTGTGCATTTTGAGAAAGGAGGTGCTCATATTGTAGATATCATTAGTTTTTGAGTTTGACAGTGTTTTAACAATACCAGCAATTAACTTCTCATTTACCTCATCGATGTGAAAAGTATCTGTTGGAAGTATGGAATTTGTGTTGTTGAGCACATTTGGCAGCACAAAAATTTTTGTTAAGTCTTCCACAGAGCCCACAAAGTGTGAATTAAATTCATTTGCCAAAGTAGCCTTGTCACTGACGGTCTTGCCATTGATTCTAAGTTCCTTTACCCCCTTCTGATCGTTTTTTTTATTAGTTAAGTTATTTAAATGCCTCCATAGGGAACTGTTGTTACCCTTTGCATGATCTATCAGTTTATTGTAATAAGATATTTTTGATTTTCGCAGCTCATGTACCACTTTATTTCTTAAACTTTTGTACACAAGGTGATCATTTTGTAGTTTGGAGGTTAGTGATGTTTTCAGTGCATAGTCTCGCCTCTTCATAAGTTTTCTTATTTCATTATTTAACCATGGTAGGCTAATCTTCTGTTGTCTACTTTTAATTTGCTTTGAAAATTTTTCTATAGACTTTGTGATTGTTGCAGTTATAAAATTACAACAATCATCTACTTCACATGTTGCCATGAGCTGCTCCCAATTTTGATTCTCTAAGTAATGTTCAAACTCCTCATTTTTTGATTTGGGGATAATAAAATTTGATTTGTCAATATCGACTCCCCCAAAATACTGTAGTCGCTTTTTAGTAAGTTTCCTGACAGCAAGAACCATGTTATGATCTGAGAGACCAGTTACAAGATTATAGGTTCTGGTTATTCGTTCTGGTTTATTAGTAAATACCATGTCAATAAGTGTTCTGGATTGTTTGGTTATCCTGGTGGGTCCTTTGATGATTTGCTGGTAATTAAATTTAGTCATGAGGCTTTTCAGTTTTTGTTTGTCTTTTTTATCAGACCAGTTGATATTAAAGTCACCATGAATTATTGTTTCTCTGTTCTTCTCAAGTTGTTTAACCAGATCACTTAATTCATTATAAAAGGAAGAGTTGTGTGACGGTGGGTTGTACACTACTGCAATGTTGAAATTCATTACCGGAGAGAGACATACATTAACAGCTAAACATTCAAGTGAAGTATTCAAATCAACCAGTTGACATTTATATTTCTCTTTGATGTAAATTAAAACACCTCCTCCCCTCCCTACCTGCCTGTCTTTTCTAAAACACTGGTAGCCCACAATATCGATCATATTAGTGTCTATGTTACTGTGTAGCCAGCTTTCTGAGAGACAAAGGTAGTCCAGATTTGAGTCCAACAGCAACACCGAAATCTCATCTCTTTTGGGGATTATGCTCCGTATGTTTAAATGACCGCCGAGGATCCCCTTTGGTTTAGCCTTGGTGTCCCAAAGAACTCGTGCATGATTAACAGTTTGGAAAAACAGTTTGGCAGCCACATTTCCGTCACTCTGAGTGTCTGTGATCGCACGCTCGATAAAGCTGACATATATTAATCACGCTGTGATAAAGCACAATATCGCTCAAAGCGCGTGCATGAGACATGTCTGTGATCACGCGCTATAGCGCACGCCTGATAAAGCTGACATATATATTAATCACGCTGTGATAAAGCACAATATCGCTCCAGCGTGTGGCACCGGGATTCCTCTCTGTTCCTGAGGTGCAGGACAGAAGAGGATGCGAGGCGCATCTGCATAATGACCAGTCCATACCTCTCACGCTGAGCGCTCTGCCAGCCCCGTACGCTGTGGGGGTCACACACGAGGTGTTCCTCCACACTCTCAATAATTTTTTTTCCTGTATATTTTTCTTTTTGGCGTACAGAAATGGCAATATGCCCGTATTTGCTAAAATTGCATTTTCCCCGTACTAAAATATGGCGAAACCGTATCACTTGACAGGTATGCGTGACAAAATTTGAACCGTGATTCGCTTGAGCGTGTGAGCACGCATACCTGTCAAGTGATACGGTTTTGCCGTATTTTAATACAGGGAAAATACAATTTTAGCAAATACGGACGTATTGCCATTTCTGTACGCCAAAAAGAAAAATATATGTCACGACTCGCCGCTCATCAGCGGCCTCAGCTGCGCGCACACCTGCGCCTCATCAGCAGTGGGCTATTTAGCCCACTCGGCCCAGTGCTGCGGTCTGGAGCCGTCTGTACTTTGTAGCTCGTGTATCAACCTCTGATCACCAGCTAGACTTCTACCTCACGTAAGCATTCCTTACCTTTCTCCAAGTCTTCACCCCTGTACACAGGTGGATTCCCAGGCGGTGGATTTCCCCGTCATCGCTGACCTACGCTCACCATCGACGCAGGCTCTGCAGGATGCTGTCTTCCGGGCTTCTCCCTTGCCAACGCCAGCCACCTGTTCCCACAAGTAAGCATCACACAACTCATTATCCCTGTCCAGGTATGGTGCCCTTTACCCTTGTCCTCTGCTCTCTCTCCATAGGGTTATCCGGCTGTACGGCGCGCTGCTCTTCTTCCTGCGCATCGGCGTTCACCCTCAACACATACACATACCACACACATCCATTCAGACACACCTGCTTGTTGAATAAAGCTGTTAAATCTATCCTGAGCCTGCGTGCGTGTTTCCTGGGCCAGACATTATGTCAGTATACGGGAAAAAAAATTATTGAGAGTGTGGAGGAACACCTCGTGTGTGACCCCCACAGCGTACGGGGCTGGCAGAGCGCTCAGCGTGAGAGGTGTGGATGAATATGGATGAATATCCCGGTGCCACACGCTGGAGCAATATCGTGCTTTATCACAGCGTGATTAATATATATGTCAGCTTTATCAAGCGTGCGATCACAGACACTCAGAGTGACGGAAATGTGGCTGCCAATCAGAGCCAACGGCCTCCACCGAACATTTAAACATATTTACACATTCATACCCAGTGTTATGGGCACTGGAGGCAATGCGGGTGAAGTGTCTTGCCCAGGGACACCACGGCAGGATATCTAGGGAGAGCGTGATGTGAACCGCCAACCATCGGGTTATTAGACGACCTGCTCTACCTGCTGAGCCGCTGTTGCCCCACTTTTTCCTCCATTTTCCCTCTTTAGGAAAGCTATGGAGGCTTACCCCGCTCTCTTTATTTCCCTTTGATTGGAAATTACATCCAAAAGCCGCGCAATGTGGCATTTTCACTGACAAATGGCAGTAGTTTGTAGCTTCGCTTCTTGGCTTGTATAAGACAGAAAAAACGGTTGCAACCATTCTACGTCACTACCCAGAATGCATTGCGACGTAAACAAAAATGGTGATTTACATCGTAATAAAGTTTTTTAAAAATATATAAAACTGGGAATTATTTTCAAAAAAATTATATTATAGTTATGTTACTAACATAAAAATAAAGCAAATAGAGCTAACATGCCAATATAATCGGAGTTCCTTTTAATAGTTCTGTGAGGAACCTTGGAGTTATTTTTGATCAAGATCAGTTCTTTAATTCACTGATTAAACTTGTTTCTAAGACTGTTTTCTATTTGCATAATATTACCAAAATTAGGAGCATCTTGTCTCAGAGCGATGCTGAGAAACTAATCCACACTGTTGCTTGCTCTAGATTAGATTATTGTAACTCTTTATTATCAGACTGACCTGAAACATCTTTAAAAAGTCTTCAGCTGATCCAAAATGCTGCAGCTAGAGTTTTAACAGGTACTAGAAAGAGAGATCACATCTCTCCAGTTCTGGCCTCCCTTCATTGGCTTCCTATAGAATTTAAAATTAAGTTTAAAATCCTTCTCCTCACTTACAAAGCTCTAAATCAGGGGTGTCCAATCTTGTGCCATGGAGGGCCAAGACCCTGCAGGTTTTCTTCTACTCAGTCTGTTCAGCAGGTGTTTTCACTTATCAGCCATCAGTGGGAATAAATTCAGTGGAATCTGCTGTTGAAGACACTGGTCAGAGGTAAAGCCTACAGGGTTTTGGCCCTCCTTGGCACATGATTGGACGCCCCTGCTCTAAATAATCAGGCCCCTTGTTATTTAAAAGATCTGATAGTACCTTATCACCCTAACAGAACACAACACTCGCAAAATGCAGGATGACTTGTAATACCTACAATCTCCAAAAGTTCAATGGGAGGCAGAGCATTCAGTTATCAGGCTGCTCTCCTTTGGAACCAGCTGCCAATCTGGATTCGGGAGTCAGACTCGATCTCTGTTTTTAAGAATAGGGTTAAAACCTTCCTTTTTGACATAGCCTATAGTTAGGGTGGGATCAGGTGACCCTGAACCTTATCTTAGTTATGCTGCTAATAGGTTTAGACAGCCGGGGGACATCCAACAATGCACTCTTCACTCTCAATGAATTTTTTTTTTTTTTTTTGCTGGTCATTAACATCTGTTTGTTCTCACCCATAAATTGAGTCCCCATCGTGCCGTTTGATCTCCACATGTCTGTCCTTTTCTTCTTCTTCTCTACCCTCTCACTCTCCAGCCAGTCACAGCAGATGACTGCCCCTCTGTGAGCCTGGTTCTGCTGGAGGTTTCTTCCTGTTAAAAGGGAGTTTTTCCTCTCCACCATCACCAAGTGCTTGCTCACAGGGCATCGCCTGATTGCTGGGGCCTTTCTGCATTTGTGGGGTTTTCCCCTACAGTTGAAAGTGTCATTAACTTTGCTGGGGTTTTCCCAAGCTCAGCTTCATGGCTTTTCCTGTTTTCATATTTATCTGTGTATTGTTATGCCTTTGGAGTTTTCATATTGCCTCTCATTTTTCCTTGTCATTGTTTAGCTTGTGTTTGCCATGTTTTGCTGTATTTTTTGATGCCTTTTATTTGTCTATTTATGTTTCTGGTTATTTGATTATCTCTTGAGTTATTTGTAGTTATTCTTCAGTCTGCTTTTGGTTTTGTTTATATTTATTTTGTGACTGGCAGAGGTCAGGGGCTTCTCTGAGTCTTGTTGTGCCACCTGTCTGCTGGCAGTCACCCCTCCCTCTCCTGTCATTGCCTGACAACTGGTTTCAATCATTGATTGTTCTCCCCTCTCTGCTCAGCTCACCCCCCCCACACACACACCTGTGCTTACTCAGCCTGTTATGCAATGTATTATTTAAGCTACTGGGCGGTGCAGTGATGCAGTGGTTAGCACTGCGGCAGCACAGCAATTCACCCTTGGCCATGGGATCCCTGGTTTGATCCCAGCCCCTGACCAACAGTGATCTGTGTGGAGTTTGCATGTTCTCCCCATGTCTGCGTGGGTTTACTCCAGGATTTCTCCGGTTTCCTCCCACATGCCAAAAACATGCAGGTTAGGTTAATTGGAAACTCTAAAGTGGCCCTAGGTGTGAATGTGTGTGTGAATGGTTAAGAGATAGCGCCATACTATGGCTGCTTCATCCATCCAGGTGGATGCCCTCAATTTCCCCTCTGGGGATCAATAAAGTATACAAAAAAAAAAAAAAAAAGCTCTGTTTTTTCATCTGGTGTTTGTCGGTTCATTGTATTGTCACCTCTCCACCAGAGCACAGGCTGCTCTGGTGAAACTTCTCACTGTAAGCCAGCACCTGCCAGTTGTTAAAGTGTTTGGTTTTGCTCTCTTTTTCCCGGCGCTTCCTATGTGCAGGTTTGGAGTGTTTTGGGTTGCCTGGCACCAGCCTGTATTTATGCTTAGGAGCATTCTGGGGTTTACATAGTTCTTCCTCCGCTCACCATTACGCTTGGGAGCGCTTTGGGTCTGTCTTCTATGTTGTTCATTACCAGTAAGCTTGGGGACATTTTGTATCTACTTTTACTGTACTAGCTCACCAGTTCATTGTTGGAGCCACTGTTTTGTCTTTTCTTGATAATAAATGACATTGACATTGAGATGGTGACATCCTACAAGTACCTGGGTGTTCATCTGAACAATAAACTAGACTGGTCACACAATACCGACGCACTCTACAAGAAGGGACAACACAGGCTGTTCCTACTGAGGAGGCTCAGGTCTTTTGGTGTACAAGGGGCGCTGCTGAAGACATTCTACGACACGGTGGTGGCATCAGCCATCACTTTTGGAGTGGTCTGCTGGGGCAGTGGCATTACAGCAGCCGATAGGAAGAGACTGAACAAACTGATCAAGAAAGCTAGCTCTGTCCTGGGGCAACGCCTTGACCCAGTGGAAGAGATAGGAGAGAGAAGGATGGTGGCTAAACTGTCATCTCTGCTGGAGTCCGAGTCCCACCCTATGCAGGACATACTGAACGCACTGAGGAGCTCATTTAGCAGTAGACTACATCATCCTAGGTGCGCAACCGAGAGGTTTTGCAGGTCCTTCATACCTACGGCTGTCAGACTGTATAACCTAAGCAGGGCTGCTCACAGAGATAGCAAAAAAACGTGACTGTGGTCTATATTAATCATATATTCCATAACCTACATATGTTGAAGCATGTGGAAATGTTTAGTAATTACATATGTAAAGGACTTCACACCTCTGAAAGGACAAAGGCTCTCAACCGCCGAGAGAAGAATAAAGACGTTCCCAGACACGGCGGAGGAGACCGGAGGAGCCACCCTCACCCCCTAAGGCGAGGAGAGGAAATACCAAGACAATGGGGGGATTAAGATAATGAGGGATGTCAGCCTTTGTTATGCATGTCTTTTGTTGTGTGCAAGTATAAAGCCAGTGAGCCGGAGACATTCTGCCTCTTTTCTCCCTCTGCCACTCTGCACCAGATGAGACTTGTTAGGAGAGCTGATTATTAAACTTTGTTTATAAATCAAATTGCCTCTTCTACACTGGTGACCCCTGACGCGAGTATGGACCTGAGGCATACCCCCGCAATCGACTCATCCGTGGCGACCCAGGCAGACGCCAGCGACCACGCAGACGAGGGAACAGATGGACAACTGTTCCCCCCGGCAGAAGAGATTGAGAGGGCTCAACCGAGCACCAGCACCGCCGTGAGAGCCGAGGCAAGGCACTCTCACCCGGCGCGCACAGCAGTGATGGTATGCACGAATGCCGTCGCTGTCAAGCTGCCAGACTTCTGGCAAGAAGACCCCGCCTCTTGGTTTCAGCAGGCTGAAGCCCAGTTTACACTGGCGGGCATCACGGCTGACGATACCAAATTCTACCATATCGTCTCCAAACTCGACGCCGCCACTTCGAAGTGTGTGCGGAGCATGATCCGGCGACCACCGGCCCGGGACAAATATGAGACGCTCAAAGCAACCATCGTGGCGAACTACGTCCCATCAGCGGAAGAGAGAGCTAAGAAGATCCTGGCGGTCTACGGCCACAGAGGGTGCAAACCGAAGACCCTCATGGAGGATTTGCTACAGCTCAAAGAAGAGGACAATGACAACTTCCTCTTCCAGTTTATATTCCTCAGCACGCTGCCGCCACACATGAGAGGGACACTCGCCAGCATGAAATGCAACAACCACCAAGACTTCCGCGCACTGGCCAACGAAGCTCATCGGCTCGTCAACGCCTGCAAGGAGCTGACACCCACAGCAGCATCCGCAGACCTCAAAGCTGACGCCCCGAGCCACGAGGAGCCACAACCCACTGAGCAGATCCAGCCCACGGTGACAGCGACACGGCCAAAACGTAACAGACAGAGCGACGTCTGTTATTATCACCACCACTTCGCCGAGAAGGCCCGCAAATGCGTCCCCCCCTGCAAATTTGCGATTTCGGGAAACACCAAAGCCGAGAGCCATTAACGGCAGCGGTTCTCGGCGAGAAGAATAAGCTGTTATACGTGACGGATGGACACACAGGCAAGCAGTTCCTCATCGACACAGGAGCCCAGCTGAGTTTCGTCATGCCCTCCCACGCAGATCGAGCCACGGGCACCCGGGGCAACGGAGCCGTGGCAGCCAACGGCTCTAGCATCGACACGTTCAGCGAAAAGAGCCTGCATCTCCTCATCCACGGCCGCAGCTACAGATGGACATTTGTTGTAGCGGCGGTGAGTTTTAACTTATTAGGCGCAGATTTTTTGTGTGCACATGGGTTATTAGTGGATCTAGCAAATAGGCGCCTGGTTAATGCACTGTCCTTTGCTTCTATTCCATGCTCAGCCCGAGTTTCTCCACCACCTCTGCAGGCCAACGTCACCACGGCAGGAGGTAAGTTTGAGCAACTCCTCACCCAATTTCCAGCACTCACAATTCCCAAATTCTCAGCCACTGTGGCTAAACACGGGGTTGAACACTTCATTCCCACAACGGGACCACCCGTTTTTGCCAAAGCTCGCCGCTTAGACGCGGCCAAGCTCAACATAGCACGGGACGAGTTTACAACTCTTGAAAAATTGGGCATTGTTAGACGATCGAAGAGCCCCTGGGCCTCACCACTTCACATGGTTCCGAAATCCGACGGTTCTTGGAGACCGTGCGGAGATTACCGCAGATTAAACAACGCTACAGCGCATGACCGTTACCCAATTCCTCACATTCAAGATTTTTCTCTACATCTGGCGGGTGCGCGCATTTTTTCAAAAATAGACTTAGTCCGCGGTTATCACCAAGTCCCAGTCCGAGCAGAAGGCATTCCTAAAACAGCGGTAATAACCCCTTTCGGCCTTTTTGAATTTCTGCGAATGCCTTTCGGCCTCAAAGGCGCTGCTCAAACTTTTCAACGAATGATGGACGCGGTCCTACGCGACCTTCCTTTTGTCTTCGTCTACCTCGACGACATGCTGGTAGCCAGCTCGTCTGAGGAAGAACACGAGCAGCACCTCACTACGGTTTTTCAGAGGCTAGAAGAGCACGGGCTAATAATCAATCCAGCCAAATGCAAATTCGGCATGTCACAAATTGATTTTTTAGGACACAAAGTCTCTCCGAAGGGGGCAGTTCCACTTCCAGACAAAGTTCACGCGATAGAAAGTTTCCCACGGCCACAAACGGTCAAATCGCTACAGGAATTTTTAGGGATGGTTAATTTTTACAACCGCTTCCTCCCCCACGCAGCTCAGCTCATGCAGCCCCTATATGACGCGCTCAAAAAAAAGAAAGCTTCCAACGCGGTCGAATGGACCCCGGAGCGCGTACGCACTTTCACGGAAGTAAAAAGTGCCCTAGCTAACGCCACATTGTTAGTTCACCCAGATCCCTTGGCCTGCATCGCGCTAACCACAGACGCTTCAGACCTAGCTATAGGGGCAGTTGTAGAACAACTTGTCAGCGGGGTCTGGCAACCTTTAGCATTCTTTAGCAAATCGCTAAACCAAACTGAGCGTAAATACAACACTTTTGACAGAGAGCTGCTGGCGCTTCATTTATCCATCCACCACTTCCAGTTCTGGTTAGAAGGGCGGAGTTTCACGGCTTTTGTAGACCATAAACCGCTCACCTTTGCTATGGCTAAAATTTCAGAACCATGGTCAGGCAGGCAACAAAGACAGCTAGCTGCAATTTCAGAGTTCACCACAGACATTCGACACGTGGCAGGCAAACTTAACGTAGTAGCAGACTGTCTCTCTCGCGCTGTGACACCACCAGAGCGCGGGGAGACAGATTATACTGCCTCAGCAGCAGAACTCTTCACTAACGCAGACACATACGCAGCACCTATCCATGCAGGGATAGATTATGCAGCCATGGCGGAGGAACAAAGCGGTGACGCGGACGTGCGCGCACTCCTGTCTGGACCAACAGGGTTAAGGCTGGAGAAAAAGGGTTTACGCGACGGCGTACCCCCCCTAATATGCGATGTTTTAACCGGCCGACCTCGCCCGTTAGTACCAGCTACATGATGCCGCCGTATTTTCGACACAATTCACTCCCTCGCGCACCCAGGTGTGCGCACCTCGGTTAAAATGGTCGCCGAAAAGTTTGTGTGGCCAGGCCTGCGCAAAAACGTAAAAGAATGGGCGAAAACTTGCATTTCTTGTCAACGCGCCAAAATACACAGACACACAAAAGCCCCTCTGGAGCCTTTTCCAATCCCTGCTAGAAGGTTCGACCACGTTCATGTCGACCTCGTGGGGCCACTACCTTCCTCCCAAGGTTTCACACACCTGTTAACAATGATTGACCGCACCACACGCTGGCCAGAGGCAGTCCCTCTAGCGGCAACCACAGCGGAGGAAGTCGCTCGCGTTTTTTTGACAAACTGGGTGGCACGTTTCGGCGTCCCATCGGACATCACGTCTGATAGGGGGCCTCAATTTGTCTCAGAGCTCTGGTCAGCCATGTCCAACAGCTTAGGGGCAACAATTCATCGCACCACCGCTTATCACCCTCAGGCTAATGGGTTATGCGAGCGTTTTCACAGGTCTTTAAAGGCAGCCCTCAGAGCCTCACTAACGGACACAAATTGGGTAAATAAACTTCCCTGGGTTTTATTGGGGTTGCGTGCTGCACCTAAAGAGGATCTAGACGCCTCTCCCGCAGAATTAGTCTTTGCACAACCTCTCAGGCTTCCAGGTAAATTTTTACCAGAGAACCCAGAGCCAGGGCACCTTCCAGTCCCAAGGTTTTTAGGCAGCAACGGACCGGACTCTCTCCCCGGTCCAGCTCATCACTCCTTCCCACGGGTTTTTGTCCCTCAAGCTTTAAAAAACGCTGAGTTCGTTTTTGTTAAGCATGAAGCTTTAAAACCAACTTTCCGCCCAGCATACGATGGGCCATTCAGAGTGCTGGAACATGGTGATAAACACTTTGTGCTTGATTTTGGGGATAGAAAAGAAACAGTCAGCATTGACAGACTTAAACCTGCCTTCTTGTTGAAAGACGAGCCTGCACAGTTGGCGAGAGCACCTCGGCGGGGTAGACCCCCCAAGAGAAAAGACTCAGCCCCCCGGCAGGGAACAATTAACCTCTCTCCTTCCCACACTGCAGATTCCTCACAAGAAGGTCCCAGCAGGGCGCCTAAACCAACCTACAGCAGTTTTGGGAGAAGATTAAAACCCAGACAGCGCAGGGACTGATACAAACCACTCCACAATTGTTCACTAATTGTGCTGCAACAGTTTAAGACTGACTTATGATTTTACTATGCTGTTATGATTACCACTGAACTCTCTTGGGAGCATGGCTGCTGGAAAGTTTCTTCCGTGGCAAGAGATGTAACACTTAGTATGTCATAGTAACTATCTTAGACTGTGAACCTTTCTGTTGTCTTTTCTTAGTTGTTTGGGGGGCCTGTGGTCTATATTAATCATATATTCCATAACCTACATATGTTGAAGCATGTGGAAATGTTTAGTAATTACATATGTAAAGGACTTCACACCTCTGAAAGGACAAAGGCTCTCAACCGCCGAGAGAAGAACAAAGACGTTCCCAGACACGGCGGAGGAGACCGGAGGAGCCACCCTCACTCCCTAAGGCGAGGAGAGGAAATACCAAGACAATGGGGGGATTAAGATAATGAGGGATGTCAGCCTTTGTTATGCATGTCTTTTGTTGTGTGCAAGTATAAAGCCAGTGAGCTGGAGACATTCTGCCTCTTTTCTCCCTCTGCCACTCTGCACCAGATGAGACTTGTTAGGAGAGCTGATTATTAAACTTTGTTTATAAATCAAATCGCCTCTTCATTTCCAAGCTCTTCTACAGTGACGACCTAATAGTATTGAATGCAAAAGACGTAATAGACTTACACAAATGGTCCCCTCCAATATACAATTAGGACAATATCAGTCGCTACAGAGGGTGACAATATGTATGGGTACATATTCATACTATGTAGGATAACTAAGTAGACGGTTATGCTGTTTATTCCATCTAGCTACAATGCTCCGTACTGTGTATATATTTATAGATTTATGTGTATGTATGTATATTCACTGCTCTTATTTTTCTTATCTTCTTAATTATTGCTCTGAGTGTTGCTATCCCTGTGCTGTTGCAATCCTGGAATTTCCCGATTGTGGGACTAATAAAGGCTTATCTTATCTTAAATGCACAGCATCATCCTGTGAGTTGCCTCTTTGGCTCTTCTGCCCCGTAGGGGCAGTGCATCATGACAGAATGAACCGAACTGAATGAGAAAAACCCAGCGGAGGTGTTGTGTGTGTTATTTTTCATCTTTTTGTGTTTTTTCCACCCACCTGTTTTGAAGAACCATGTCCTGCTTGGATGAAGGGGAACTGCATGGGGTCTGCATCCTGGAGGACCTTCTGTCATGGATCCAGGCCTCTTGTACCCCAAAGCAGTCCGTGAAGATCGGGACAGCGCAGCACGGGTAATGGAGACGCGTCCCAGTCTGTGGAACTGTCCGGAGGCCACCGACATCCTAGCCTCCATTTTCTCCTTTTCATGTGCTAGTGAGGAGCTTGGGAAAGCCGCTTCGACACCGGAGCCGCCCTGAATCAAAAGGAAGCGCTTGAGCTGCAAAAAGCCGTCAGTCTCCCCCCCCGGCAGCTCCACCTCCTTCGCCTGGGCCTTGGCCCGCTCCGTCCGCTGAGGAGCTGGAGGAACGTAGACAGGTGGTGTTCGCGGAGATGAATCTCCTCCTCTAGGTGAAGCCATGGCTCCTTTTGGAATGGATTCACGAAGTGGAGAAGCATCCCCCGAGGGTGCCGAAGTTGGAGTCAGGGACCGAGCCTTCCCTGAAGCCTCTTCTCCACGATGTGCTGACGTCTCCTTCTTCCGCACGTCACCGCTGAACCTGGAAGCTTCGGCAGAGGGACTCCGCCGCCACTTAGCCTGTAACCCCTCCTTCACAGAGGGGGAAGATTACTGCAGCCAGACTCTTTCAAGCTCCCGGGGAGATGGAGCATGACCTTGGGACGGCAGCTGACATCATAACCCCCCAGGAACTCGGGCAAGTTCTAATTCATTCACTCTCTCTCTCTCACCTGAAAAAACTTGCCTGATTCCTGATGAGGGAACTCAGATGTCACAGTCCACTGAGTCCCCATTATCAGTTGCTGTGCCCGCCTTACCACCTGTTTCTCCTGTCCTCCGCAAATCCCCTCTGGTTCCGGGAGGTGATCATCGGAAGACGGAGGAACCAGAGGTCCCGGAGGAGTCAACCACACGGCGTAAATGTTCAGCAGCAGGCAACATCATGAACCGGGAAAACAGGCAAGCGTCACTCCATTCAACTTTCATTAATGAGAATGTGCCTTGCCTGATTCCCGGTAGGGAGGCTTAGGAAGAGCAGTCCCCTGAGTTCTCCCCACCAGCTGCTGCTGTAAATTTTTCACCTGGTCTCCCCTTGTCTCCTCCTCCTCCTTTCCCTGTGAGTCCATCGGCTGCAGAGCAGAACCGCAGGATGATGGAGGAGCCCGAGGCCCTGGGGAATCCAGTTCCAGCATCGGTAGAGAGTCAGCCCCCAGCTGCAACACCAGAGGAGTCGCCAGCATGGGATACCTCACCTGGAGGTCTAAGGATTGCTATCACCATCATGCCTGCTGTGGAGGCTGCCACAGCAGAGTCAGAGACTGTGCCCAAACCTCCATCTTCGCCTGAATTGTCGGAGTCCTGGACGGCGGTGGAGCTCAAGGTCAGGCAAGTGCTCTCTTTTGTCTTCCTGTTTTCAGTATTTGAGCAATCTTGCCTGACTCTTAGTGAGGAAAGCCAGGTGCAGTCGCCCGCTGCATCTGAGCTCGCCTCACCGGGCTCCACCGCTGCTGGTGACCCTGACCCCTCTTCTCCCTCTATCTTTGAGCTCATTCCAAGAGTCACCGGAGATGAACCAGTTGCTTCTGAGGTCTCTGTGCGTCCAGGCTCTCTGCCCAAGACAGCCGCGGGTCCAGCTTCCACAGAAGAAGTTGTGGGTGTTCCTTTCCAGCCCGGGACCTCCGTGGGTGCAGCTGTGACCTAGGCCGGGTCCTCCGAGGGTGCTACAGTGCCCCAGCCGGGAGCCACTGGGGGTGCTACGTTGTCCCAGCCAGGGCCCACCGTGGCTACAACATTGGCCCAGCCTGGCCCCACCATGGGTGCAGCTGAGCTCCAACCAGGAGCCACCGCAGGTGCTCATTTTCCTTCGTCCAAGATCACGAGGGCATCGTGGTCCCCTTCTCTCCTCAGCCTGACGTCATCATGGTCCCCTTCTCTCCTCAGCCTGATGCCATCGTGGTCCCCTTCTCTCTGCAACCTGACGTCATCGTGGTCCCCATCTCTCCTCAGCCTGATGCCGTTGGGGTGCCCCTTCCTTGGTTCACTATCTTGCATTGGGCCCCCCTGTGGGGAAGCCACCTCCTGGGTCACTCTTCCGGTCATGGTGGCTTAGGAACTCAGGCCGGCCGCCCGATGGACTGAGCCGTTGGGTTGGGTGGCCTGTTTTTCCTGGTAGGCCACCCAACTCATTCCACCTGGCTGTCCGGCTGGTCTGGGACTTGGGCAGGCCACCTGACCAGTCTCACCTTGCCATCCAGTGGGCCTGGGACTCTGGGCAGCCTCCCAAGCCTTCTAGCTCCAGGACTTGGGGTGGGGGGGGAGATAATTTTGTGTTTTTCTGGTGTTGGTCTGAGCAGGGTTGTTTTGGGGTTTTTTTTTAAGTCCGTACAGAGGGAGCTAAGGAGAAGGATCAGAGAAGGGAAGGACAGCTAAAGGAAAAAGATGGAGGATATTCTGCAACAGAGTGACATCACCGGTGTCTGGAGAAGCCTCAAAACCATCTCTGGGCACCAGAATATCTCCTCCCAGGCCACGGGGGGTAGAGAATGGGTGAACAACCTGAACCTATTTTTTAACAGATTTGACCAACTGCCCTCTTCTCCACCTGCCCACCAACCACCGCTGCCTCCACCTTCATCTAGGCCCGCTGTCCACGGCCTCCCTCCAACACCCCCCCCCCAGCACACAGCCCCCTGCCCCAACCTGACCCTCACTAAGATCCAGGTGAGAGCTGAGCTTAGGAAGATCAAGGCGAGGAAGGCTGCAGGTCCGGATGGCATCAGCTTGAGGCTCCTCAAGTCCTGGGCAGAGCAGCTTTGTGGGATTGTGGAGCACATCTTCAGCCTGTGTCTAAAGCTGGGGAGGGTACCACAGCTGTGGAAAACATCCTGGGTGGTACCCATACCGAAGACCCCTCACCCCAAGGATCTGAACAGCTACAGGCCAGTGGCCCTCACATCACACCTTATGAAGACCCTGGAGAGGCTGTTCCTCACCCATCTCCGCCCTCTGGTGGGACCAGCAATGGATCCACTTCAGTTCGCCTACCAGCATGGCAACGGGGTGGAGGATGCAGTAGTCTTCCTCCTACACCATTACCTGTCCCACCTGGAGATGTCTGGGAGCACTGTGAGGATCATGTTCTTTGATTTCTCCAGTGCTTTCAACATCATCCAACCAGTGATCCTGAGGGACAAGCTACTGTGCACAGGGGTGGACCAGCACCTGTCATTGTGGATCCTGGACTACCTCACAAACCGACCACAGTTTGTGAGAACCCAGAACTGTGTGTCAGATACCATCATCTGCAGTATGCCCCCCCCCCCCCCCGGGAACAGTTCTGGCTCCCATCCTGTTCACCCTCTACACTGCTGACTTTTCACACAACACACCACACTGCAATCTACAGAAGTTCTTTGATGACTGCGATTGTCTTCCTCATCTCTGATGGAGATGATGCAGAGTACAGAGAACTCATCCAGGACTTTGTGAACTGGTTCCAACGGAACTGCCTCCAGATCAATGCAAGGAAAACTAAGGAACTGGTGGTGGACTGCTGCAGGTGAGGACAACCCCCCACAGCATCAGTAAACATCCAGAGAACAGACATTGAGATACTGGCAACTTACAAGTACCAGGGTGTTCACCTGAACAATAAACTGGACTGGTCACACAACAGCAATGCATTCTACAAGAAGGGGCAGTGCAGGCTGTTCCTCCTGAGGAGACTCAGGTCTTTTGGAGTGCAAGGGGCACTCCTGAAGACCTTCTATGATTCGGTGGTGGCATCAGCCATCACATTAGGACTGGTCTGCTGGGGCAGCAACATCACAGCAGCCGACAGGAAGAGACTGAACAGACTGATCTAAAAAGCTAGCTCTGTTCTGGGGTGACGCCTTGACCCAGTGGAGGAGATAGGAGAGAGGAGGATGGTGGCTAAGCTGTCATCTCTGCTGGAGTCTGAGTCCCACCCTATGCAGGACATGCTGAACGCACTGAGGATCTCATTTAGCGGTACGCTGTGCCATCCTAGGCGCACGACAGAGAAGTTCTAGAAGTCCTTCCTACCTACGGCTGTCACACTTTATAACCTAACCAGGGCTGCTTGTAGAGGTCATATTGAGTGTACTAAACGTAACAACCTTGCACAATAAATCATCCCCTCCATTATACAACTAGGACAATATCAATCATTATTGAGGGTGGCAACAACACTGTTGATTCAAATATGAAATATACTCTCTGGGTACATATTCATATTCTGCAGGGTAACTTAACAAACCATATTGCTGTTTATTCCATCTAGCTGCAATGCACTATGTGGAAATTTAGTAGGGAAAATCTTTAATGAACGTCCCTAAGGGAGCTATTAAATAAACACAGAGGTGGAAAAGGTATAACTGCTATAACTGGTGGGCGCATGCGCACGCAGCGACCGGCAGCTGGTGAAAAAAGTCCGTCGTCTGTGTGTGTTTTTATGTACTTTTATATGTTTTTACGAAATCCTCTGTGTCGTTTCTGCCCTGGAGTGTTTGTGGACTGTATGGCGAAGCGCTCCCTGGTTCCAACAACATGGACTTCCTTTCCTTTCTTGCACTGCTGCTACTTTTCCTCCGGCTCTTTGTCTATGAGGTAAACGCGTTCGGCATCATGGCGGGCAGGATACATTATTCCAGGGACATGTTGCTGCATTTAAACACGGTTGATGCAGCGGCTGTGATTGAGCCTAAGCCGCAACTGCCGGACTTTATTTTGAGAGACGGACATAGCGATGAAAAGAGAGACGGGAGAGACGGCAGAAGGAAGCGCGGAAGGCGTGGAGGTGTGAAATTGCGCCTGAGAAGACGTCAGTTTGGTAACATTCCTCTTCCTTTGATGATTTTTGGGAACGTACAGTCTCTGAGAAACAAGGTGGGTGAAATTCAAGGGAATGTATGCTACCAGAAGGACTTTAAGAACTGCTGTGTCATGGCTTTCACGGAATCTTGGCTTACTGCGCATGACCGAGACACAGACCTGCGGATTGACGGCTTTGGAGCCCCGCTGTGCTCGGATCGGCAGGAAGAGGTAACGGGGAAACGTCAGGGGGACGGCGTATGTTTATACATTAATAAGCAGTACTGCACATCTGTCACGGTCAGAGAGCGCATCTGTACACCCGATGTGGAGCTGCTGTCTGTGTCACTACGCCCCTTTTATTTGCCTCGCGAGTTCCCCCAACTTTTCATCACAACTGTGTACATTCACCCGAGGGCAGACGCTGACTCCGCCTGCAGCACCATCTTTGATGTGGTCCAGCAGCTACAATCAATTTCTCCAGAGGCGCCAAACTTCATTCTTGGGGATTTCAAACATGTTTCTTTAAAGAAGACACTTAAAAACTTTTATCAGTATGTCTCCTGCCCAACCAGGCGAAAAAAGACTTTGGACCTGTGCTATGGATCCATAGAGAGGGCCTATAAATCACTCCCCCTTCCTCCTTTAGGATCCTCAGATCACAACTGTGTACATTTGCTGCTCACATATAAAACTGCTCTCAGAAGAGGCAAGGTGGAGACGAGAGACATTGATGTGTGGACAGAAGATTCAGTGCACAGCCTCCAGGAATGCTTTGACTGTACAGACTGGGAGATGTTCACACTGGCCTGCAGGGATGATTTGGACTCTTTGGTGGACGTCACATGCTCATACATGGCTTTCTGTAAAAATAAGATCGTTCCACGTAAACGTATCAAAATATATCCCAACAACAAACCATGGGTTACAAAATCAGTTAAATCCTGCTTACAGAGGAAAGCACTTGCCTTTAAACAGGGGTCTGTTTCTGAGCTACAGGTTGCCACAAAAGAGCTGAAGTCCGAAATTTTAAGAGCAAAACAGAATTATAAATCAGAATTGGAAAGCAAGATGGCAACAAAGAAACTTGGTTCAGCCTGGGCCAGTATGAAAACTATTGCAGGCCTTCAGAGCACAGAGCACAGTACAGTAATTGTGTGTTTTTAGATGGTTTTAATTCAGACACAGAGCTGGCTAATGCTCTTAATTGTTTTTACGGTCGTTTTGACTCCTTTGATTTTAGCACAGAAACCCAAGATTTGAAACAGAAACTCAAAGACAATCAGCACTTTAATATTGAGGTGCAGGATGTTAAAAGGGAGTTCTGCGCTGTAAAAGTGAACAAAAGTCAGGGCCCTGATAATATATGTGGGCGCTTGGTAAAGTCCTGTGCACATGAACTGAGTCCTATATTTCATTACATTTTCAATAAGTCCTTACAGACACAATATATGCCTAAGACCTGGAAAGAAGCCGTGGTTGTTCCCATTCCAAAATCCAGCTGTCCTAAAACGGTAAACGACTTTAGACCAGTTGCTTTGACTTCAATTTTAATGAAAATTTTTGAAAAACTGGTCAGATGTGAGGTCCTAAAGCAGACTGAGCATGCATTGGATCCTCCGCAGTTTGCCTATAGGCCTCACAGAGGAGTGGAGGATGCCACTGTCACTCTGTTTAACATGCTTTTTAAACATCTGGATTTTAATGGGACACACGCCAGACTTTTATTTGTGGACTTTTCCTCTGCCTTTAATACAATCCAACCTCATATCTTAGTTGAAAGGCTCCTGCAGCAATTTGATTTGAGCAATAATCTGGTGGGTTAGATTCTGGATTTCTTAACCAACAGGACGCAGAGAGTAAGGGTCAATGGTACATTGACCTAAAGTGCTGTTCTACTGGCTCTTCTCAGGGGTGTGTGTTGTCACCACTACTCTTCATCCTGTTCACAAACGTGTGTCAGAGCAGACATGACAACAGACACATTATAAAGTATGCTGATGACTCAGTTATTGTCAGTCTCCTCCAGGATGGTGAGAGTGGCCACGGCCCATTAGTTGATGATTTTGTTCACTGGTGTGAGGATTCCTACCTGCAGCTGAATACGACAAAAACTAAAGACATGATTATTGACTTTAGGAGGAAAAATCCCAGGCACAAAGTCACCGTACTAAAAGGCCAGACCACCGAATGTGTACAATCCTACAAATATCTTGGGACGATTATTGATAGTCCCCCTCATGGATCGTCACCTTATCGTGGTGGGGGGGTTTGCGTGCCCCAGTGATCCCAGGAGCTATGTTGTCCGGGGCAATTTGCCTCTGATAGGGTCTCCCAAGACAAACTGGTCCTGGGTGAAGGGCCAGACGAAGAACGATCCAACAGACTCTCATGATAAATTGTATATCAAGGATTCAGTGTACCCCGCCCGGTATGGGGTTACCGGGGCCCCACCCTGGAGCCAGGCCTGGGGGAGGGGCTCGAAGGCTAGCGTCTGGTGGCCGGGTTTCCACCCATGGGACCCGGCCGGGCTCAGCCCGAAGGAGTTACATGGGTCCGCCCTCCAGTAGGTTCACCACCTGCAGGAGGGATCATGGAAGTCCGGTGCTATGTGGATTAGGTGGCAGTCAAAGGCGGAGACCTTGGCGGACTGATCCCAAGCTTTCTAAACTGGCTTTTGGTCAGGAGGAGCAATGTGGTTTTCGTCCTGGCCGTGGCACATCGGACCAGCTCTTTACCCTCTCGAGAATTCTTGAGGGTTCGTGGGAGTTTGCCCAACCAGTTTACATGTGTTTTGTGGACTTGGAGAAGGCATTTGACCGCGTCCCTCGTGGATTTTTGTGGGGGGTGCTTCGGGAGTATGGGGTATCGGGCTTGTTGTTACGAGCTATTCGGTCTCTGTACGACCGTTGTGAGAGTTTAGTTCGCATTGCCAACACTCGGTCGGAGTCATTCCCAGTGAGAGTTGGACTCCGCCAGGGCTGCCCTTTGTCACCGGTCCTGTTCATAATTTTTATGGACAGGATTTCTAGGCGCAGCCAGGGAATGGAGGGTGTCATGCTTGGTGACCACAGGATCTCATCTCTGTTGTTTGCAGATGATGTTGTCCTGTTGGCTTCATCCAGCAATGACCTACAGCTCTTGCTGGGACGGTTTGCCGCTGAGTGTGAAGCGGCTGGGATGAGAATCAGCACCTCCAAGTCCGAGTCCATGGTCCATGGAGCGAGAGATTGACAGACGGATTGGAGCAGCATCTGCAGTGATGCGGACGTTGTACCGGTCTGTTGTGGTGAAGAGGGAGCTTAGTTCTAAGGCAAAGCTGTCGATTTACCAGTCAGTCTACGTTCCTACTCTCACCTATGGTCACGAGCTTTGGGTAATGACCGAAAGAACGAGATCGCGGATACAAGCGGCTGAAATGAGCTTTCTCCGTAGGATTGCTGGACTCACCCTCAGAGATAGGGTGAGGAGCTCAGTCATCCGGGAGAGGCTCAGAGTAGAACCGCTGCTCCTCCACATTGAAAGGAGACAGTTGAGGTGGTATGGGCATCTGATTAGGATGCCTCCTGGACGCCTCCCACTTGAGGTGTTTCAGGCACGTCCCACTGGGAGGAGACCCCGGGGCAGACCCAGGACTCGGTGGAGAGACTATGTCTCCCAGCTAGTCTGGGAACGCCTTGGTATCCCCTCTGAAGAGCTGGAGCAGGTGGCTGGGGAGAGGGAAGTCTGGGCTTCTCTGCTTGAACTGCTGCCTCCACGACCCGGACCTCCGGAAAAGCGGTAGAAGATGGATGGATGGATGGATGGATTATTGATAGTAATTTAATGTTTGAAGAGAACTGTGAAAGGGTGTGCAAAAAGGGTCAGCAACATTTGCATTGCTTGAGAAAACTTGCACGCTTCCAAGTTGACCGAACCATAATGACAATGTTTTATCGGGCTTTTATTACCTCCGCCAAGGAGGTTATGTTTTTATCGGCGTTGGTCTGTCTGTCTGTTTGTTTGTTAGCAAGATAACTCAAAAAGTTATGGACGGATTTTCATGAAATTTTCACAGATTGTCAGAAATGGGGTATCCTACAGATGATTAGATTTTGGTGGTGATCCGGATCACCGTCCACAAGAAAACCGCCATTACGCAAAATGCCATTTTTGTGAATAACTACTAAACCACTAATCCTATCATTGTCAATCCAATTGCTTGTCATATGTTTTCATGGTCAAGGAATCTGAAAACGTACACACAAACACTGTATGGGGGGGGAACTGTGGCGCTAAACCGCCATTATGGAAAATGCCATTTTCGTCAATAACTACTGAACCACTAATCCGATCATTGTGAATCCAATTGCTAGTCATATGTTTTCATGGTCAAGGAATCTGAAAACGTACACACAAACACTGTATGGGGGGAACTGTGGCGCTAAACCGCCATTACGGAAAATGCCATTTTTGTCAATAACTACTGAACCACTTATCCTATCATTGTGAATCCAGTTGCTAGTCATATGTTTTCATGGTCAAGGAACTTGAAAACGTACACACAAACACTGTATGGGGGGAACTGTGGCGCTAAACCGCCATTACGGAAAATGCCATTTTCGTCAATAACTAGTGAACCACTAATCCTATCATTGTGAATCCAATTGCTAGTCATATGTTTTCATGGTCAAGGAATCTGAAAACGTACACACAAACACTGTATGGGGGGAACTGTGGTGCTTGGCGGAGGTCTGCGCTCTCCGAGTGCTTTTCTAGTTGAATTTGTTTTATCCTTTTCTTTAGCGTCATGGTTTGGTCAGATAAAACTGAAACAGAGGAAATCCTTGGATCAGGTAGTTAGATGGTCCAGTCGTTTGCTTGGTGAGCCACAGCTGAGCCTGACATCCCTGTACACCAGACAAGTACAGAGGATGGCTTCCTCCATTTTAAATGATGACTCCCACCCTTTGCACTGCAACTTTCAGCTTCTTCCCTCAAGACGGAGGTTTGCTGTCCCAAAAAGTAGAACCCAGCGCTACAAAAACAGCTTTGTCCCTGCTGCTGTCAAAGAGTTGAACAAGCTGTAACAATATATTGCACATAATTTAGGTACCTATTTATTAACTCCATTTTATACTTACTTATTTTTGTAGGATGTCACTTGGGTTCTAAATATTTTATTGGGTTTTAGACCTTTGAGTTTTTAACCTCTTTGACTAGTTTTTAACTTTTGATATGACCCTTCTCTCTTACCTCTGGTTTTTCTCCCATCTTTTTGTCTTTTTATACCCTGATTGATGGAGCCTTGAGTATTCTTATCATGTTTATAGTCAGCTTCATATGTGCCTGTGTTTGTGTCTATGTTGAATGTAATTTGTGGCTTGTAAATATGGATGTCACCAGACTGCAAAACAAATCTACCTACGGGTACAAATAAAGTAACCTGAACCTGAACCTGAACTGCTGAGATTTGGGGGCTGAACATTTGGATTTACGACTATAATATTAAGTTCAATAACCCCTGTAAATTTCAACCTCCCCGGATATGTGAAAGTTAATTCATTCATTCATCTTCTTCCGCTTAATCCTTTTCGGGTCGCGGGGGGGCTGGAGCCTATCCCAGCATCTTTGGGTGAGAGGCAGGGTACACCCTGGACAGATTGCCAGTCCATCGCAGGGCCAACACAGAGAGACAGACAACCATTCACTCTCACAGTCATACCTAAGGACAATTTAGAATCCCCAGTTTGATGCCAATTAACCTAACTTGCATGTTTTTGGCATGTGGGAGGAAACCGGAGAAATCTCGAAGTAAACCCACACAGACACGGGGAGAACATGCAAACTCCACACAGATTACTGTTGGTTGGGGGCTGGGATCGAACCTAGGGTCCCCCGGCCAAGGGTGAGTTGCTGTGCTGCCGCAGTGCTAACCACTCCGCCACCACGCCGCCCATGTGAAGGTTTAGGAGGGGAAATCTTTATTGAACATCCATAGGGGAGCAATTAAATGAACACAGAGGTGGAAAAGGTACAACCACTGAGATTTGAGGGCTGAAAATTTGGATTTATGGCTATCATATTACAATGCAAGGGTTCTGTGTGTGTGTGTGTGTGTGTGTGTGTGTGTGTGTGTGTGTGTGTGTGTGTGTGTCATTCTGTCTGTTCCGCGCATATCTCTCGAACCGTTTGTCAGACTGATCTCAGATTTGATACATGCTGTGCTGAGGTTTATGAGAGTGTGCATCCCCAAATTTCAGCCTCCCTGGATATGTGGAAGTTTAGTAGGGGAAATCTTTAATGAACAGCGATTAGGGGGGCTATTAAATGAACACAGAGGTGGAAAAGGTATAACTGCTTATCTTATCTTATCCTACACTTTATTACATGTATAGTTTATTTCTCTTATCTTATCATGTTTAATGTTGCAGCATTGTACCGAGACAAATTCCTAGTTTGTGTACTACATGAACAATGGCAATAAACCTGATTCTGATTCTGATTCTGATTCTGACTGCTAAGATTTGGGGGCTGAACATTTGGATTTACAACTATAATATTAAACCCAATAACCCCTGTAAATTTCAGCCTGCCCGGATATGTGGAAGTTGAGGAGGGGAAATCTTTATTGAACATCTGTAGGGGAGCTATTAAATGAACACAGAGGTGGAAAAGGTACAACCGCTGGAAGCTGGGGACTGAAATTAACAGGGCAGGCTCTGGAGGCCGGTGGGATAAAATGATAAAAATTTGGGTCCAATCAAAGCTCTGGAACTGGGTCTTCTTTAGAAGACCTATAAGGAGTTGTTCAGAACTCCTTATAAGAACTCCTTAGGTGCTCTTAATAGGTGCCATCTATTCTTTGGTGCAAGCATTACTTCTATGATGACACCAGTCCACAAGGGGTCACATGGGCAACACGCTAGTAATATTAAGCCCAATAACCCCTGTAAATAGCCTCCCCAGATATGTGAAAGTTTAGGAGGGGAAATCTCTATTGAATGTCCGTAGGGGAGCTATCAAATGAACACAGAGGTGGAAAAAGTACAGCTGCTGGTAGCTGGGGGCTGAAATTCGCAGGGCAGGCTTTGGAGGCCAGTGGCATAAAAATTTGGGTCTGATCCGAGCTCTGGAACCGGGTCTTCCTTAGAAGACCCATACGGAGTTGTTCAGAACTCCTTTTTAGAACTTCTTAGGTTTTCTTAATAGGTGCCATCTATTTTTTTTTTTTTTGTTACTTATTTGTACCCGTAGGTAGATTTGGTTTGCGGTCTGGTGACAAGCCACCGGCTGCCGGTCGCTGCGTGCGCGAGCACCCTAAACCTACATGTTTTTGGTATGCGGGAGGAAACCGGAGAAATCCCGGAGTAAACCCACGCAACACGGGGAGAACATGCAAACTCCACACAGCTCACTGTTGGTCGGGGGCTGGGATCGAACCCACGATCTCATGATCCACAGCGCACAAGGGAATTCAGCCGTCAGCTGTCCCCGAGGGCTTTAGGGCTGCGCGTGCGCGCCTAAAGCCAACACGCCAAGTCCCTCACTGCTGCAGCTCCTTTTTTTCTTCACAGCCGCTACACAGCCTTGCAGCTCTTTTTTTTTTTCATGGCCGCGAGAGGAGTCAGAGACTAATTTTCTTCAAACAGCTGCTGTGGACCTCCGCACTTTCAACGGGACAGCCCCTCAACATCGCGGATCCACAGGCAATTTTTGCGCGGCCCAAACAACTTCGCCGTCCTGGGCCGGCACTTGCTACCCCCACCCCCCTCCCTCCACCTCCGCCTGCACAGAACTTTCCCTGCTCGCTACGAAAGCCAGACTATCGAGGCCTCAGCTTCCTACTGAGCCCTCTGGGGGGGAGTGTGTGGGGTAACCCCCACAAATGACTGGGACAAGCAGAGCGTTCAGCTAGAGCAATTAACATAACAGTGAAATGTGTGTATTAATGTCAACAGGCAGCCTCGCTTCGACTAGCTCTTTCCTGCTCAGTACTGTGATGTTAATGTGCCATTCATGCATTGTGTTCATGCTTCCTGCTCTTACTGTAATGCAAATGTCCCATGCCTTCCTGCAGTCCCTTTGATGATAACATGCCTTTCATGTATTGTCTGTAGTGGGGTATAAATACTGCATTGCTCTGTAACACTCTCTCTCTGACTACTGCTGCTGACACACGCATTCTGTGTCTCCTCACGAGAGCCTTAGGACCTGCTCCAGCCCGCCTGCACAGGGCTGGAGTGAGTTCCATGATGGCGGGATGAATGATAATAAACTCCCTCAAAAACTCTCAGTTTCGCTGCATATTATTCTTCCGCCACACGTTATGTATATGTCCAACTCGTTATGGATACATGATGCATAGGGCCAAAAGTGAAAATTTTGGCGTATGCCAGCGTTTTAGACCAATTTTTATACAACAAACGCTGCCTAAATTGTCAAGGTGTGACAGGGCCTTTAGCAGCATTAGCTAGGGTTAATGCAGCCACTGAATGTGTAGGAAGCTTCAGGTCACCCGTGATTAACTACCATTATTCTTAACTCATTTTTTGTTATTAATCAGTTGTGGTGATTAATACATTTATTCTGACAGGACTAATGTTTATTACCTCCGCCAGGCCGAAAAGGCCAGGAGGAGGTTATGTTTTTGCCGGGGTTTGTCTGTTTGTCTGTCTGTCTGTCTGTTGGTTAGCAAGATAACTCAAAAAAATCTTGGACGCATTTCCATGAAACTTTCAGGCGTTGTTGGAAATGGTACAAGGAAGAACTGATTACATTTTGGGGATGATCCGCATCACCGTCTGCATACAGGAATTTTTTAAAGCATTTTTCCACACTGTGACATATGGCCATTTCCAACATGTGCGCAGGCGCAATGGACAGCACTGGGCGTCGTGTCTGACCAACACAAACTCCGCCTTCTTCAACGTTTTAGCCACAAAAGCATGCGGAAAACACTGGTAGCCTGGGCCCGCCAGCCATAGGCGCTGCGCACATTGCGCTGCTTGTCGTGTCTGACCAACACAAACTCCGCGTTCTTCAACGTTTTAGGCACAAAAGCACGCGGAAAACACTGCTGGCCTGGGCCCGCCAGCGTGCCCGCTTTTTCCGCGACGCTGCAAAACCTGACACGGCCACCTGTCCGCCGCCCGATTATTTGCCACAAATTCCCCGCCCAGCTATAGGCGCTGCGTAAAAACAACCTCTCTGCCGGGGAAAATTCTAAATTCTGTTTTGCCGCCGAGCGCAACCCCAATATAATATAAAACCCACGGCAACTTGTCTAACCAATCTGCATCCGTCAGTGGAGGAGATGGACACACCAACACTTCAGTTTATTACCTCCGCCAAGGAGGCAATGCTTTTACAACCGTAAAACGGGGCTATAAGGGACGGTGGGATAATATGGGACACTTTTCTAAATGTAATTCTGCTTTTTTAATTTTGCTTCCGCCTACATTTGATGAAGGATTCATGGATATTTGACAATAAAAACACAACTCTGCGTCCTGCTCAAAATAAAAAAAGCACAATTACATTTAAAACATTTCCCAGAAAAGTGTCCCTTATCAACCCGCCGTCCCTTATAGCCCCGTTTTACACTACTGAACCACTAATCCTATCACTATCACATTGATTGTCATTCATTAATTGTCTGTTTATTGCACTGTCCATGTCAAATAAACAAATAATCATTGTGAATCCAATTGCTAGTCATATCTTTTCATGCTCAGGGAATCTGAAAACGTACACACAAACACTGTATGGGGGGAACTGTGCCGCTTGGCGGAGGTCTGCGCTCTCCGAGTGCTTTTCTAGTTCATTAATGTATCTTCTTCTTCGTGAGAGGAGTTTGAGTGGAAGAGAGAGAAAAAAACAACGTTTGTGCTATATTTTCTATCTTTTCTGTTATTTTGTCACAACTGGTGGTTAATATTAGTTTGGGTTTGTTAATCTAGTGGTATTTGTCTGGTTTAGGTTTTTGTGTTTGGGTTTTTTTTGTCGGCCAGGCTCTGTGGCGCTGGCCGGCGTCTCAGGTGCGATGGCTTTCTCCAGGCTGACGCGGAAGCATCAAAACTGGTGTCAGCTCTTTGCACAGCGTGGAGGAGGTTGCACTTGCTGTTGGGGAGATTATTGGGCATGACGCCATAAAATCCGCAGCCTGCATGAACAGGGCTGTTGTTTTGTTTGTGGGACAGGTACACCAGGGTAATACCTTGATTGAGAGCGGAATCACAGTAAATGGGACATTCGAATCAATCATGCCACTGTCACAGCTGGCAAAAAATAACACTTTTGAACGGCCGCCACCGAGCAGCACGGCATCTCTGTGCAGGCTGAGGATGCTAGCATTACAGTTGAGGAGTTGCCAGAGGAGAGACAGAGTCCGGACCAGAACAGCAATGTGGTGAGTTATGAGAAGGAAAAGGGTGTGGATGAAGGAGGTGAAGGGACTGTAGAAACAGGGGAGATGGGGAAAAAAGTGTGTGAGGTGGCGGACAGTGTTGTGGGTGAGGAGAAAGATGATTTGAGTGATGAGAGAAAAAAGGGTGTGGGTGAAGCAGGTGAGGTGGAGAGTAAAGTGTGTAAGGTGGTGGATAGTGTTGTGGGTGAGAAAAAAGGTGATTTGAGCGATGAAACAGTTGAGGCAGCTGGGGTCACGGGTGAGCTGGGCAAAGGTGGTACTTTAAATGGTGAAATGAGGGATGTGGGTGAGGGAAATAAAATAAGTGGAGAGCTGTGTGGAGAAGCTGAGGTGGCTGGTTAATTGTGTATGACTGGTGGAGGAACGAGTGGACAGTGTGAGCAAGGTGAAGCATCAGGTCTGTGTGAGGATGGTGCTGCAGCTAATGTGGAGGATATGGAGGTGTCTGAATGCAGACAGGTTTCCCTTAAGGGCCGTAGAAGCAGAGCTCCACCTGTGTCTTCAGCTGGTAAAGCTGGTCGGCTGATGGTCAGACAGAATGCTGTGAATAGTGTGGCTCTGTCTGATAACAGTGACAGTGAGGCCTGTCTGACAGCCGTATGTTTTCACACAATAGTACACAGCTGCCTGTTAGTTAGGATGACATCATTTATCCTGCAAAAATGTTCAAATTGTTTTTACAGCAGACCAAGGGCATGAAGGGGCTGGATATACAGCAATATTTTCCTGATAAGCAGGCTTTTTATAACTCTGCCAGCTGAAACAGACCTCACAGATCAGGAAATTTATAGACTGAGAAAAGAGATGAATAAAGTAAGAAAAAAATTGGCTTTTAATAATGATGAAGAATATAGTGTTTTCTCTTTTACTTTTCTTATTTGTTTTTTACTCTGGTTTCAATAATAATAATAATCTAATTATGGATTTTTTTTTAAGGTGGGGAGTTTAACCCCTTGCACTCTGGTCAGTTTCCCTAAAAACGCCTAAAAATAACGTACCCAAAGTAAATCAAAAGCTGTTCTTCAACCCTTTGCAGCATCTTCATGGGGTTGGTCTCATTTAAAAGAAAACACTTTGAATTTTTTGGCAAAACAGTCATAATCTCTCTAAGTGCTCCTGCCACTGAGTAACAGTCATCTAAACCTACTGAACTTGAAGAAAATAAATTTTGCCTGGGTGTTTTTTTGGATACAAATGCTTGCAAATAACACACAGCTGTCAGATCCGGGCTGGAAAATGCAACAGAAATGTAGAACCAAGTGTTATCCAGCTGAGGTCAAAATTTTTTAACAATACCACAAAAAATGAATATATTACACAGCTTTTTTCACAGGTTGTTCCCAGGCGTTTTTGAACTGTGCCAAATTGTGCCAAATGGCACAGTTTTGAAAAACGTCTGTAACTTTTGAATGATTCAATATAGAAGCTTGATGTTGGGCTCTAATGAAAGGTGACACTCAGGGCTGTGTGTGTGTGTGTGGGGGGGTTGTTTATTCATTCATGAATGAATGAATGAACAAACAAGCCCCCACACACAAAGAAGCATGCCACGTAAAAAATGTGTGGCTTTTTTTACAAGAAAAAATAACCTACAGTGCACTAAAAATTATACTAAAATATCTGTAATGTAGAAGATAACTTCCACCCCCCACCCCCGCTACAGAGGATGGACATCGCCCGGTGCGCCGCGATCACGGTGTGCCACGGTCATGGTGCGCCGCGGTCACGGTGCGCCGCGGTCTACTACGCACAATTGTAATTTACCGATTGGTCAAAAGTCATTTTTGTTTACAATTTTCAGGGATAAAGAATAATTTAGCTTATAACACTTATCTGTCCACAACAGCAGTCTCGCTGGCGAACTTCTCTTCCTCATTGTCAGATGAACATGACGCTGGTCCGCTTGTTACGGACTCGTGGTTCTGGTCACGTGACCCGGTCAAACCATAACTCCATTATTGCGGTTTTGCGCTTCCATGATTGCGGTTTTGGCAAACGATTTTTTCAAAACAAATAAGAACAGTAGTACGAAAAAAAGACTGGCGAACGCGTGTGTGTCACCCAGCGGCTAAAACAAAACAGATTTTGCAAGGGAGGCACGCTTTCGTGCTTCAATTGGCTGGCTGTATTCGCAGCCGTTGGTAGGCGGGTCCTTCTTGCTAGGTTTTCAGTCATTGGTTCTTCAAGGTTTCAGAAACCCAATTCAAGGCTCTTATTAGTCGAATGGGAGGTCAATCACATCTAAACCAATTAAAGCACTCCTTTGGCTTTCTGTTCGCGGCTGTGTCTGTAGTGGAAGAACAGAAATGCAGCTTCTTTTTTTTTTTCAGTGTGCGTCCTAGGACGCCCTCATGCGCCCTAGGACGCAGAGACGTGTCTGCCCGCGGTACACCGAAGTGCAAGAGGTTAAATGTAAATGGTACCAGAGAACCAAAGAAAAGGGCACTGGTATTTGAAACAGCAAAAATGAAGCACACTGATGTGGTGTTTTTACAGGAAATGCACAGTGATCTGAACATAGAGGCAGACAGGAGTAAAGAGTGGGAAGGGGAACTGATTTTAAGTCACAACACCACAGCCAGTGGAGGGGTGGGCTTCTTATTCTCCAGGAAGTTTGCTCCAACTTCTCTGCAGGTTGAGCATTTTATCAGAGGTAGATGTCTTTCAGCCAAAGCCCGTTTTGAAGATTTTACTGTGCTTTTTATCAACATTTATGCTCCAACCAATGGTACTGAGAGGAAGAGGTTGTTTTTTTTTTTTTTACAAAAGATTAATGATAAATTAAACAGTTGTAACTCGGAGGATTTTCTATTATTGGGTGGGGATTTTAATTTTACTGAAAACGAGTTTTTAGATCAAAACCACACAGAGCCGCATCCAGGTTCCCAACAGGCTCTGAGACAGCTGGTCTATTCTCACGGCCTGGTGGATGTGTGGAGAAGGATGCACACTGACTGCCGACAGTACACATGGTCTCACCTCAAAGAGGAAAGGATTTCTTTAGCCTGACTGGATCAATTGTATTGTTTTAAGCATCACTGTAATGTTTTTAAGTCCTGTAAAATTTTACCAGTTGGTTTTACTGATCATGCTCTTGTTGGGTGTCAGGTTTTTGTGAAGAATTTTGCCCCCAAAGAGTGCATACTGGCATTTTAACTCAGTTTTAACATTTGATAAAGGTTTCCAAAAGGTTTTAAGATTTTTCTGGACTGCTTTTAGACAAAAGAAAAAAGATTTTATGTGTCTTAGGCAATGGATGGGACCGTGGTAACACAGAAATTAAACTATTGTATCAGCAGTATACATTCACTGTCACACATGACACCTGTAGATCTATCAGAGACCTGGAGATAGATATTGTGGAGTTAGAGACCTCTCATGAGTCCACAGGAAATCGAGGATGTGTTGAAGTCCTCAAATCCAAAAAAAGGACCTTAGCCCAGCTGTTGGACACTAGAGTACAAGGCGCCCTAGTCCGGTCCCGAATTTGAAGCATCACTGAGATGGATGCTCCCTCTAGCTTCTTCTTCAGTCTGGAGAAGAAGCATGGACAACAAAAGGTAATCCACTCTCTGGTCTCCAACACAGGGCAGGAACTGATCGAGCCTGAACAAATCAGAAATCACGCCATTGAGCTCTATTCCTCTCTGTACACCAGTGACTACAGGTAGGACAATGGCCTGATAGAGGGGTTCTGCTGTGGACTACCTCAGGTCTCTGAGGAGACCAACTCACAGTTAGACTGGCCTCTTCAGTTACCCGAATTGTCTGCTGTCCTTCAGAGCATGAAGGAGAGGAAGACTCTGGGAATACATGGCCTCACTGTGGAGTTTTTTTAAAGCTTTCTGGGACATTTTAGCACCTGACATTTTAGAGGTTTTTAATGAATGTTTGTGTTCAGGCTCTCTGCCGACGTCCTGCCGCAGGGCTGTGGTCACCCTCCTGCCAAAATATGGAGATTTACAGGACATAAAAAACTGTTGGCCCATATCTCTCCTCTGCACAGATTACAAGATTTTGTCCAAGGCTTTGGCTAACAGGCTGAGAGAAGCTATGGAGCAGGTCATCCATCGGGACCAGACGTACTGTGTACCGGACAGGTTCATGGTAGACAACATCTACCTAATTTGAGATGTTTTGGAAGTCTCCAGCTCGTTGGATATAAACACTGGTCTGATTTCTCTAGATCAGGAAAAGGCTTTTGACTGCGTTGAGCATGACTTCCTCTGGAAGGTGATGGAGAGGTGTGGGTTCAGCGCTGGTTTCATAGCCAAGATCCAGGTGTTATATGCTAGTGTTGAGAGTATATTGAAAATCAATGGCAGATTGTGTGCTCCTTTCAGAGTGCATAGAGGCATCCGGCAGGGCTATGCTTTGTCTGGCATGCTCTGTGCACTCTCCCTAGAACCCCTCCTCCATAAAATATGCACAAGCATTGATGGCCTCGCCTTACCTGGTTTTAACAGAAAGATTGTTTTATCTGCCTATGCGGATGATGTAACTGTTTTTATCAAAAGTCAGATTGACGTTAATGTTTCAATTGATTTAACTGGTGCCTTCACCCTTTTATCAGCAGCAAGGGTGAATTGGAGGAAAAGTGAAGGCCTTGCTGTCGACGATTGGCTTGGTGGCCTCCCGGTTCTGACACAGGACATGGCATGGAAAAAAGATGGCATGAAGTACCTGGGGGGTTTTCTTGGAAATGATGTTATGGTCCGGAGGAACTGGGAGAATGTTGGTGAAAAAATTGAAGGCAAAATGAATAAGTGGAGATGGCTGCTCCATCAGATGTCCTACAGAGAGAGGGTGCTTGTGCTAAATAACCTTGTTGCCTCCCTGCTTTGGCACCAATTAACCTGCCTAGATCCACTATCAGGTTTACTGTCCCAGATCCAGACAAAAATTGTAAACTTTTTCTGGGACAATTTGCACTGGGTGCCACAGGGAGTGCTGTTTTTACCCAGAGAGGAGGAGGGACAGGGCCTCATACACCTGGCCAGCAGAACTGCCACCTTTAGGTTACAGTTTGTGGAGAGGTTTCTGACGAGGCCGGCAAATCTAATGTGGAGAGAAGTGGCCAACTGCATCTTCAGGCGTGTGAGTAATCTGGGACTGGATTAGGCTGTGTTTTTAATTAATTCAAAATGTTTAAATTTAAGTGGGTTGCCTCTGTTTTATCAGAGTGTTTTTAAGTCCTGGAACCTTTTAAACGCTAAACTATACAAAATCTCTCTCTTTTTTGGCTCTTGAGGGAGCCGTTGATTTATGGAGCAAGGTTGGACATCTGCACTGAGACCACTCTTGGGCTGATGGCAGCACTCCTGAGGACAAAGACTGTGACTCTGCAACATCTGGTGAATGCAGCAGGACCAACGTTAACAGACTCCCTGGCTGTGGGTACCTTTCTGAGTATCTGGTCTGCCAGAGTGGCTCAGAGGGTCCTGGAGTTTTGGAGGCAGAAGCTCGATGGGAGGGAAAGACGGCTTCTGGTGAACCACAGCAGATGAGTAACTGAACCCAACCACAGTGACCCTTTCCCAGCGATCTCCATGAGCCCTGATCTTGGTGACCTAACTGGACATTTGTTAAGAACACACAACCTCAAACAGCTGACCTTACACAATGCTGACAAAAAAAAACAACGCTGTACATCAATTGTGTTAAGGTCATCAACAGAGCAGGACTGCACAGCAGACCCTTCATTGTGTGGACTGAGAAGCTGAGTGGGGAAGGAGTGAGTCCACAGTGGAGAGTACTGTACAAACCTCCAATTAAAAAAAGGACAGCAGATCTCCAGTGGAGAATTTTACATGGAGCTACTGCCTCAAATGCTTTTATTTCTGTTCTTAATCCCGCTGTTTCAAACCAGTGCCCTTTCTGCAGTCTCCGATAGGCTGTGTTTCATGTTTTTAGTGAGTGTAAGAGGCTTACAGTGCTCTTCACTCTTTTAACAAAAGCTTTTGATTTATTTGGTGAAAAATTTTCTGTCTTTTTATTAATGGTGCAGGATATAAAAATATAAGTAAAGCAAAGTGGCAGCTGCTGAATTTTATTATTGGTGAAGCCAAACTGGCAATACATGTTAGCAGAAAAAATAAAGTTGAAGACAAACCAGTTCAAGAACCAGCCTCTGTGTGGCGCTGCAACATCCAGTCCAGACTCAGCTTTTTTAAGGTGACTGGGAACATGGATGGTTTTAGGCAAACATGGTGTTATAGAGACGTCCTTTGTTGTGTATGTGAGAATGAGCTGTGTGTTGCACATTTTTTAGTTGACTGATTCATGTGTTCAGCATGTTTTAAACATTTTTTTACACACTTTTACTTTACTATTTGTTTTGATGTCCTTGTAAATATGTAAATAAAGTGTTTTTGTAAAAAATAAAAAAAAATCTTCTTCTTCTTCTTCTTCTTCTTCTTCTTCTTCTTCTTCTTCTTCTTCTTCTTCTTCTTCTTCTTCTTCTTCTTCTTCTTCTTCTTCTTCTTCTTCTTCTTCTTCTTCCATCTGCTCCCTTTAGGGGTCACCACAGCAGATCATCTGCCTCCATCTCACCCTATCTCTTACATCTTCCTCTGTAACACCAACTCTCTCCATGTCTTCCTTCACTACATCCATGAATCTTCTGTGGTCTTCCTCTTTTCCTCCTGCCTGGCAGCTCCATCTTCGACATCCTTTGTCCAATATATCCACTATCTCTCCTCTGCACATGTCCAAACTATCTCAACCTTGCCTCTCTTACTTTGTCTCCAAACCTCTCAACCTGAGCTGTCCCTCAAATATACTCATTTCTACTCTTGTCCCTCCTAGTCAGTCCCAATGAAAATCTTAGCATCTTCAACTCTACCCCCTCCAGTTCCAATTCCTGTCTTTCTGTCAGCACCACCGTCTCCAAACCATGCATCATCGCAGGTCTCACTACAGTCTTGTAAATCTTCCCTTTCACTCTTGCTGCTACCCTTCTGCCACTGATCACTCCTGACACTCGTCTCCACCTACTCCACCCTGTCTGCACCCTCTTCTTCACCTCTCTTGTGCATTTTCCATTGCTTTGGATGGTTGACCCCAGGTATTTAAACTCATCTACTTTCACTACCTCTACTCCTTCCATCTTCACCATTACACCCACCTCCCTCTCGTTCACTCTCATGTATTCTGCCTTGCGTCTACTGACTTTCATTCCTCTTCTCTCCAGAGCATACGGCCACCTCTCCAGGTTCTCTTCCACCTGCTCCCTACTCTCACTACAGATCACAGTATCATCTGCAAACATCATGGTCCACAAAGACTCCTGCCTGACCTCATCTGTCAGCCTGCCCATCACCATGGCAAACAAGAAGGGGCTCAGAGCCGATCCTTGATGTAACCCCACCCCCACCTTGAAGCCATCTGTCAGTCCTACAGCACACCTCACCACTGTCTTGCTGTTTTCATACATGTCCTGCACCACCCTCACATACTTCTCTGCCACTCCTGATTTTCTCATACAGTACCACACTTCTGCCTGTTTTCCACTAGCACGGCACACCTCGGTACGGCTCGATTCACTTCAATACAGCTCGGCATGGTTCTGTCTCCATTAGCACGGTGTTGTGCTTTTTATGTGTGGATGGCGGTGTAGTATGCGGTGTAGCGAGGCGGCGCCAGACTCCCAGCGAGGCGGGCCCACACTCCCGTGACGTTACTCATGCGACTGAGTCTTTATTTACACCAGAAAAAAATGGAGGATTCAATGATTATTGCCTTGCTCGCTCTGTGCTGTTATCTCACAATTAAATCCAGAAATATTAACCATAGAAGACACCAGAGGCGACGACGTGAACTGCTAAAAAAAGCGTTTGAACATTTCAGGAGACTCGCGGTTCACTGGGAGGAATATGAAGCTGGAATGCCGAGTTTACTTAACCTGCAGAGGAGGCTGCTGATAACAGTAAGCTCATTTTATAGTCATATTATACTTTTTTAAAGCATTTTGATGCTGACAGTTATCAGTATTACATGAATGATTATGCTGTGTGTGTGTTTCAGTTAATTAAACAGCATAGGAGGGACGAAATGTTGGTAAGCTCATTTTATAGTCATTGTATTATATTTTACAGCATTTTCATGTTGACAGATTATCGTTATTACACTATATGCTGTGTGTGTGTTTTTCAGTTGGATTTTTTGGTGAAAAATACTCGCTCCACACCGCGTGTCTGGACAGAAAATCGTAGCTCGCATTGGTGGGAGGATGTTGTTCCCAGCTTCTCCACCCAGCAGTGGCTGCAGAATTTCAGGATGTCCGAGGACACTTTTACCTACCTGTGTCAGAAATTGCGTCCATGTATGGAGCTGCATGATACGACGTTCCGCTTATGTGTGCCGCTGAGGAAGAGAGTGGCCATCGCACTGTGGAAGCATGCTACCGGTTCAGAGTACCGCACTATTGGACATCTTTTTGGGGTCAGCATCACAACAGTGTGCAGGTGTGTGCAGGACTTTTGTGCAGCAGCAGAGTCATAGCTTGTTCCAGAACTGTTTCATCTTCCCGATGAAGGGAGATTCATGGAAATGTCGGCCTACATCGAGAACCGGTGGGGGCTACCATTATGCGTTGGTGCCATCGATGGCTCCCACATACCCATCATAGCACCAGAAGAACGTCACACTGACTACTTCAATCGTAAAGGCTGGCACTCCATAATCCTTCAAGGTGTGGTTGATGGAAAGGGTTTGTTCTGGAATGTGTTTGCTGGGCTTCCAGGGAGCATGCATGATGCTAGGGTCCTGAGACTGTCCAGACTGTGGGAGTTAGCTACTCGTGGAAACCTCTTCCCACCTATCAGGAACATCGGTGCGTTATGTACGGGATACTACATCCTAGGGGACTCAGCTTATCCACTCCAAAATTGGCTGTTGAAACCTTTCCATGACACCGGACGACTGACTGAAGAACAGCACACGTTCAACCAGACCGTCAGTCGTGTACGGGTGAATGTTGAGAATGCTTTTGGTAGGCTTAAGGGAAGGCGGCGCTGCCTTTTAAAAAGGAATGACTGTGACATCGAACTTGTGAAATCCATGGTGGTGACTTGTTGTGCACTGCATAATCTGTGTGAAACTCATGGGGAGGCCTTTGATACTGCATTGGATGCAGTAGATGATGAAGTGTTGGTGTCAGCTGCAGAGGTAGCTGAGGACCGTGGTGGGGGTGTCAGAGATGCTTTGATGCAGTACTTGTGTACAAATAATTAATAAGAATTTTATCAGTATTCATGTGTGTACATATTTGTAACGTCTGTGTTTAATGATTAAACTGTTGTTCACTTTTCATTTGTCTCTTTTGCTTTGCTGGAACTGAAAATTGAAATACTAATTATGTTTAGAAAAACGTTATATTTAAATTTAAGCATATCATACAAAAAATAAGTCAAAATAGATGTAATAAGCACACATTATATTGATAAGTGTTATTTCAAAATATTCAATATTAAGTGCCTTCACTATAAATAGCCCCACTGGCTGCCTGTGGTTATTTTTATCCCGGCTGAGGCTAAATAAGTGTACATATTTCTAAAAAGTACACATTATTCCAAATGTTGTATTTCACTTTAATAAAATCAAACTTATACTTACCAAAAAATGTTAATATTCTTAAAAATAACCCAAATGCAAAAGTTAGCACCACAAGCAGTGTGTCATAAAGGTTTTGGGTAACATCAACACAATTGTGTATTCCTTGACAATCTGTCTGCAGTGATAAATGTTTAACAGTTAAGGGACAAATGCTTCCCAAAAAAAAAGGCACTTTTTTTTTTAATTAACTGACAAATGACCTTTAAATAATGAGCTGAAACTTTTATTAGTATTAAATAATGATACAGTGGCACACTGGATCATTACCAAATTGTATTAATTTTTACATCCTAGTGCATTTCGGATGTACCGAATAAAAAAAAATTTCATGTTATTAACATTCAGGTCAACGTTTGGGATTAGTTTTTTTTCTTTTTATATGATGCTATACTCCTTTTCAAATATTCTAAATGTATGAAATTTGACTAACAATCAATGGACATATAATAATTTTTTTAAATACTTTTGACTTGTAAGCTTGATCGGTCTGTCCTGCTGCAATTTAAACTCCAAATGTGCAACTTCTTATAAGTTGACATAAAAAATGTAACCAAAGTTTAAAAATGTATCATTTGTTTCTATTTTTTGAAGAGATTTAAATAAAAACAATATCAACCTTACAAAAAATTTGTTCTTTGTTATAGATAATTAAATTACCTTTACAATGGGTGACCTCTGACCTGATCTGCTCTGATCTGCATCATTTTCATCAGACTAGGCAATTGAATTGCTATGTAATTATACAGTTTTATAATTCATTGTTATAACAGACAAAACACTTATGAAACAAATTTTTTTTTATTATAAATCAAATATTCCAAAAAAAAACCAGCAACAGAACATAATCGACATTTTATTCCCGCCGATCACTCATTGCCTTTACCAGATTGCCAAAATGTGTCAGGAAGGTTCTGTTAAATATTTGGGTCTCTGTCAGCTCCTCCCTATGTGCTTCCCGCATTTGTTCAGAAAACTGCTGGTGGTGTCTCTCAAGTTGGTCGAGGCGTTTTTGCTGCATAATCTCCTGCCTGTCAGTGTATCTGTCCAGTGTCTCATCCATTCTCTCCATCAGACGTCTGTCATGTTCATGGGACTCTTCCATTATTGAGGCGATGTCCGACAGTGTATTTCTTTTTCTTCGTTTCCCTAGATGAAAGACAGAAAGTCAGGGTGGTTACATGCTGTATCTAAATATACAAAACATATACTATTGAATTACACTGGTGAATCCATCTGGTGGGATGTGACTATATGCTTCTTTGCTGTAATTAAGCTCAAATGTTAGGTTTCTCCACTTCAAAGGAGTTGATTGTTCACAGGGTGCTGTGATAGGGAACGTCCCCCCATGTTAGTGCCAGAATAATAATTCTGTAGGTGATCTCCCATTATGCCCTACACATATTCCATACAAATTCTGTTTGCATGCTTATGAACAAGTATGTTATGGTATATTGATAACAGGAATGAGACAAAGGTATAGAGCCCTCTCTGTCTTTTCTCTCTCTCTTTTAAGTCAGGTCTTTAACATTAGATACACACCCAAACCCAACACCCACGCACACTGTTGATAGCACATTCTAGAATGAAGAGGCGTGTTCAGTGGATGGCCTGTTCCCGCCATAGGTAGATTAGCCAATCAGATAGTCGCGTACAAGCCCATCCCATTGTACTGGCTCGCCCAACCCGAGGGGATAATTGTAACCTGCACCCGGAAGTCGGGGTTCAGTCTGACCAGCTCCAGAGGGAGCTGCGTCACACTGCACCCAGCGCTGCTTGCTTTACATGTGACTTCTAAATAAATGTACCATCCTTTAAATTGAAGAAATCTCCGGTTTGTTCTTGGACCTTTCAATCAAAGAATCGGGTATTTTTATAACAATTGGTGCCGGTGACCCGGATTGAATCACGTATTCCGAGACGAGCCTGAAAAAACTACATCGGAAGGACCCTTTTTAGTCGACTGTGGCGACACCTGAATGAAACAAAAAGGTAAGCAGAAAGCCTTTTTACGCAAATTTCTGCAGTTTGGCCATTCTAAATTTACAGTCGTCTGATTAAGGGGTATATCCGATCTCGAAATTTATCATTTGGTTGGGAGTCACATGTAAAGTTTAAATAATAGTTTGAAAAGTTTAAATAATAGTTTGAAAAGTTAAAGGGAGTGCACGTGTTCTATTTTCAGTCTGAGATAGAACGGCCGCGGTCAATGGACATGTATGACGGGTGCATGTTCCGCCAAATTTTGAAACGTTTTGGATTCAGTCTGAGCCAAAATGACGAGACTTAGGATGCCAGGGTGACTAATAATCACCCAGGTTCGTCTCCCAAATGAAAAGAGCCAGGTTTTAGCAACCTGATGCCGGGGGGAGCCATGGAAGTGTTCGACCCGATGCCACTCTGGGAGTGAGGCCGCGGTCATTTAATTTGCTAAACACAAGACACCGCTTGTTCTCGTAGCCGAAAAGAGGCCACGAGAGAAAGTGTCCGCTGTGATTAGAGTTAATCAAGGTACCGCTTGTGCATTGGGGGATCTGCCGAGACCTCAGCGAAAGTACCCTCTGTTTGACAAAAGATTAAATGGATCGGCGAGATTGTGGGTTGCAGTCTGTACCCAGAATTGATAAGACAATAGGAGGCAACGGCCGTGCCTGTCTTCCAAATTGAAATCCAGGGTTAGCCTGATTTCGGTTGCAGCAGTGAGTTTATATAAAGATACTCTTAATACGTTATAAGAACCTCAGACTACATCATGAGTGAGTAACGTAGCAAGCAGCCGCAAGAATCTTTTTTCCACCTTTAGTGAGGGTCTGCTCATAAGTATAAAAAATAACTAAGGTACTCTTAATACGTTATAAGAATCTCAGACTACAGCATGAGTGAGTAACGTAACAAGCAGCCGCAAGAATCTTTTTTCCACTTTTAGTGAGGGTCTGCTCATAAGTATAAAATAATAGCTTACAGAATTGCATAAGATTCTTTTATTCCAACAATAGTGAATGCATTCATAAGAATAGAACTGATTTCTGTAAAATTTTGTGTCCTTAGGGGATAAACGTGTGGGTTGGGAAATACCGGGAGCTGAGAATATTTAGTAAAATTTTTTCCCACAATGATTTAACTAATGGCGGGCTCCGGACCGCATGGTCAGAACAAAGGAATGGACCCACCACCGAGTGGAGGTGAAATTGGTAAAACAGGTTACTGAGGATTATTTGAGGTAACGGCATTAAAATGAAGCGCTAAATTAAAGTTGTAAAGCTGTGGTAGTGTGTGTATAGCTGGGATTAAGGAGGCAGTGCTCCATTTTTCTTAAACTTAAAAAAAAAAAAAAAAAAAAAGCACATGGTTTGTGAACAATAGGCTCAGGGGCCATTTTGCACGTGTCCCATTTACTGCGCATGCGAGGGCGCCATTTTGAATCACCTTCAAGCTGTGGCACAGTGCCTCCATCGTGTGGCCAAATATAGTAAGTGCACTATTTCACGAAATTACTGCCAACAAAACTTAAAACCTTAAGAATAAATCTGGAACTTTATCTCTCTGGTTGAAAGGAAGGCTTTAAAAATTCCATGCATGGTGAAAAAACAAAGACCTCAGGGACCTGCTAAAATGCAGGTTTGCCCATAATGAGGCAAAGCATACCCGTTCGGCTTGGAGAGATGAAAGGTTCAATTTTAAATTAGGCAGGAGGAGGTTTACAATAAAACTGGAGAATAAGGAGATTTATTCCTCAACAAAACTAGGAAATCCTAGGTGGACACTATATAAAGGTGAGAGAATTTAAATGAAAAATTGCAGGTTGGTATAGATAAGGAAATATATAAATGAATTAAATTATAAATACAAAATAATTGAATACATACAATAAACTAAAATGAATGAATGAAGTAAATGGGAGTTATTGTTGTGGAGATGAGAGTGGGCAGAATATGGAAACGGAAATTTGTTTTTGAAGAAAATTGAAAACTGATGAAATGTTAAAGTTTTGTGCAGGACGCAAGACAAAAAAAAATATGGAGAAACGATTGGAGGAAAGAAAAACATAAGAATAAGAGACTTATGCTGCAACGGTGAGAACAAATGCAAAATAATCAATAAACACGATATAACAGAAAAGGACAAAAACACGCTGTTTAATAGCTTGTTTCTCTCCATTAAATTTGAGACAGTGTTGGCTGTGGACGACCCCTCCCCCAGCAGCTGCCTCCTCCTTCACGCCATCAGTGACCCCCTCCTCCCTCCACTTCGCTGTCCCACTCCAGCAATCAAAGAAAGCAACACAATGGATCAAAAGAGGAACAATTGAGCACACCAGCAGAGTGAGTCCTCACACATCTGATATTGTATAGTATTCCTGTATATGTATCAAGCCGCTGAGGCTGGTAGAAAATTAAGGTTGTTGTTCTCTATTTGTGAAATGTGGGGTGATTCATCACTCCATTGATCAACCAGTTGAGACTGATTAACACCTATATGAAATGTCTCTAGCCTGTAAGCCCGGCTCCCTGGGGTCGGCGCTATCCTAGACAAGGGCTAGATGGTTGACAAAGGTCCCAATCACAGATCAAAAGAAAGGAAGGGAGAAATTTGCCAGATGGGTCAAACAAATGCAGGACAGAGGAATGTTCGAAGGATGTGAAAACAGCCCCCCCACCAGGGAGACCTAGCTATACAGTATTGTTGCCTTCCATATCAGAGATGTGCCAAGACCACATACTGAGCAGACACAATACATGACCAATCTTCAAAAAAGCCATACCCATGCCCCATCTAAGTTGACCTGTCAGTATCGGCTGCATGACCACAGGAGGTCAGAATAGTCAGAGGCCCCCGTGGGACTAATACTTCCTATGTTAAGCAATTTGGCCACTGAGCTCAAACACCCACAAGGGGTCCCCCAAAATTAGCAACACAACAGGTATCCTTCCCTACAGGATGTTGAAAAAGAACCGGCTTTGATATTAAGCCGTTCTGTTTCAAGGGGGGAGAGGTCAAGATGAGAGGTCAAGACAGGAACAGATGGAAAAGTTACTAGTCCACTAAGGTTTGAAGGCTCCATTAAAGGAATAGAACAATGTATCAAGGAAGAGGAATCCAACGGGGTCAAATTAAACAATGGCTCCTCTGATTGCACAATTCAACATAAGTTATCCAAAAAGCGTGATGGCTGAAGCTGCAGCTTATATTGCTCACCCATGCTCCATCTAAGAAACATCTAATAAAACAAAGGCTAGCAACTAAGACCAAAATCTGAAAATTTCTTGACGCTTGAAAGGTCATTATTCCACTGAATATCAGGCAGTGGGAACTTTTGCTACAAGAAAACTAGCCACCTAGTGACCAAGAGAAATGAGGCAGGTTTAGGGCTCCTTAATATTTAAGGGCCAATACATATTTGGAGGTTCCCAGACCCTGCTAACTGTATTTTTTGCACATCTCTACAAATCTGGTGAAATCTAATAACATTGTTAAAGACTTGCAATAGACATTTTAACTTAACATAAGATTTGAGCATGGAGGTGCAAAATATGATAAAAATGCTGATTTACAATCACAAGTTAAGACGAGGGTTGAAAATTTATGCAAAAAGGTATAAGGGTAAAACTGCAAGGTTCGGAGGAAATTGCACAATTGGGGAAATTTGCCAAATATTACAAAATGTCACAAATTCCTGAAAAGGAACTTGCAAATTTACAAGGAAAAAATCTAAAATTTGTTAGGAGAAAATAACTATTAAGAGAAAAGGTTGCAAAGTTAGAAGGGAAGTGTTTAAATTTGAGAAAAGCTGTAAGCTTACATGAAAGCCACATTAAAATAAGATGAGCTTTTATTGGTCCCACAATGGGGGAGATTCTAGGATTGCAATGGCACAGGGATAGCAACACTCAGAGCAGTAATTTAGAAGATACGAAAATAAGAGCAGTGAATATACATATGTACGCATAAATATAAATACACAGTGCGGAGCATTACAGATTTCCTTACACTTTGTATGGAGATGGGGGATGGCAGCGTAACAAGGGTTATGGTTTTGGATCATCCAGAGATGAGTAAAAAGCATTATGGAAGACGATGAATTAAAACAAACACAACCAGAGTAGACTACAGAAACAAGAAGATAATTTGGGGTAAAAAACAGCAAACACTCGGCCGAATAGACTCAAGAATGAAGCATATACATACATATAGCTGTGTGCACACCAGCCCTATCCAAGGGATCATCATAGAGCACGCACAGAGCGGAGGTGGAGCATAAACAAGGCTTTAATGTCCTGTGCACATAGATCTGCAGCTCTGACACACACAAGACAACCAGTGTAGCTTGACAAACAAACCAGCGGTTCACACCCGCTTGGTCTGTGTGTCACATGGTTAAGTCCTGATTTAAATGTTATTTAGAATTGTTTTTGGAGGCTAATGAAAGCTCTATATTTTTGTATCTAAAATTGTTATAGTGTTGTAGGCATAGTGTTAGTTCGTCTGAAGGTTATCTGTTCAGAAGAAAAAAGACAGAAGACTCCACCACACCAAGATACAGATGACTCTGTTAAACTTAAGTTTTCATAATAATCAGCAGACGTCTTAGTGTAATACATTCCTTGAAGGGCAGGTGTTCAGACCCAGAGGCATCATTTAATTCCAAAACAAATTCAAAAGGTCAGTAATTAAAAGGCATCCAAGGCCAGGGTATAAATCAAGAGATGAGTGTTGTCACAAAACAGAATTTTGAATGGAGCCATGTTGGTTTATTTATAAAGCTTACTTTTCAGAATGAAACCAATCACTTTTATGTGCAGGATCTTGCATGGAGCATTAGCTGTGGACAGTAGTCAGTAGTATGAACGACGGGACAGTGAACAGAAGGAAGTTCCAATACTGAAAGAGATTATCGATGTGAGATGTTTCATCAGCTAGTCCAGGGAAAGGTGAAGTCTTGTACACAGATGGATAGTGGTTGGAAAAGAATTGAGTGAGTGTTTCTGATGGGAAAAAGTACTTGGGGGAAGAGAAGAACAACGGTGGATTTAGCAAGTGTAGAAAATATTTCTGATGTTGAGATGGAAATGGAAAAAGAAATTAAAGCAGAGCATGTGTGACCAAAGAAAATAAAGATCCACGTAAGATTTGCAGCTGTAGCTTTAAAAACCAAACAAACAGAAAACCAACAATAAATAAATTAAATTTTTGGTTAAGAGTGTCAGGAAGAAGGCACAAATGCAGGCAACCATCTTAGATGTTTCCAAGTACTTAAAGCAGCAATGAGACATTAGGTGTCCATTCTTTCAGTGCATTTCCTTAATTGTGAATATTAACATTAGTTATGTTCCTCCCCAACAGAGGGTATGCATTTGATGTTACTCACCACATAATGGTGTGATATGTGATATATGATACATCATATTTCAGGAATATGACAGTAATGAGGAATGTGATTTTTCCTGGTTCGGCGGTGGCCAAGCTGGGTCAGGGTAAACTACATTCACTCCACACTTTACCAAGGAATATATAAAATGAGGCATTCAAGGGAAAAATTTGAATCAAATTCTAATTAGGCAAAACGTCCACCTTTCGCTTGACTGAAAGTGTGACACAGCTTTTAATCATTTATTTAAATTCAACTGGACAAACTGATCTTATTTATCAATGCTGAAGCATATCAAAATGCACAGGTGGTTATTTTGTTTTCCTTAAATGAAATTTGTAAAGTAGTTAAGCTGTGACTATTGAAACCTTATTGAACAGAACTCTTGGAAGACAAAGGTCCGCAAGGTTCAATTACAGTAGTGCAGATAGTATCTGTTGGCATGGTGGAGAGTTAATCTTATTATCCCATCTTGTATTAATTAGGAAAACTAAATGAAGACTTTGAAGCAGTTCCTTTCTTGACTCAATGTTGGAAATCTAGATAAGAAGGGAAAAGAAAATTTGGAGAAAAACTGAACTTATTTATGGAATGGCTGACACAAGGGGAGCCTGAGGCTCCCCATGAATCTGTTTCTCTTATAAAAGGAGGCCAAGAGGACAAGGGGGGAGGACAGCGAGGAGGAGGAGGGAGCACACCCCACAATGGCCGCTGCTGGCAGGAGAGGCGTCCACCTCCACCACTGAAAACTGGACTGCATACTTAAAGACTAGAACAGATAAGTGGACTCACTTCTACACGTATGCAGAAAATTAGCAAAAATTAAATTACTGCATGTAAAGTAAGAATTCTGGGTAATGACATACAGGACTCTGAGTCAGAAAAATAACGATCAAATTCTGCAAATAACAAGCTACCAGTAGAACACCTATCAACATCTGTAAAAGTAGCATTGTACCCAATGTACTATAGGCAATTGAATGGATCTGATCCAAATTGTGAACTACCATCATTTGTAAATTCATCCTCTAGATTGGTCATAAAATTAGACTGATAAACAAGGAAATGTGTGGAAGCATCCATTGTCCTAATTGAAGAGGATAAGAGGCATTTCAACCAATGGGGGGGGGGTTCCACACATCCCGCTGGTTAGACCCAAACACATGGATTGGAAAATGTTGGACATATTGTCATCTCTAGTGCAGAATAGAGCCATCCATGGAAAACCAATACCTGACCTTAACATAGAATATTCTCCCAAAATAAAACCATAAGCATCAGCACAAAAGGCGGCGCAAAGATGCCCAGAAATCTCCTATATGACCAATCGTAACATTAACATGAGGGGATGAGGAAAATTTGAAGCAAATTCCAAATTGGTTATGGTGAAAGGATAACCAAATGCAGATCTAATAAAAGGAGCAGAGTACGACACTATAGGCCATATATTCAGAAGCCCAGAAGGGCGTTAACAAATGCAATTTTCCACAGTGGGAGTCATCAGCAAGTCTTAGACCAACTGCTGGGTCGAGAGGAAGAGCTGAGGACCCCAAGACGGAGGATGATGACGAGGAAGACCGTTCTGCCATCACAGATTATTTGTAAACACAGTGTGCTAATGATAATACATAAATCATACATAGCTCACCACACGGATGTAGGGGTGTGAGACTTATAGGGTTCTTGCGTTATTTATCTCCATCATGCTAATTACGGTTAGGTAATCTGGATAAGGGAGAAGGTTAGAAGCTCTGAATGTCTGAATACAACAATACATGTTTATGGATGTCTCCTAATGTTGAACAATATCGTTTACGACCTACCCACTGAACATATAGGTCCCATCACCCCACCACACACACCACAACATAACCACCACGTACAGATTTCATGTAGTCAACAATCACACACTCAAGGCTACTGGGAGATAACTTACAACAACACATAGATAACTACAGTTGTAGTGAATAAGGATAAAACTTTACAAGCTCCATGCATTGTGATGGCAACCCCTCAGACCATTATTGGTCCTGCCCCAGCTGAGCCCTTTGTGTCGGCACTTGACCAAAGGTGTAGGGTACAGGGAAGATGAATGCCGGAGAGCACCAGACCATCATGACGAGTGCCTGCGACATAGAAAAGGTCATAGGGCGAGTGACTGTATGACTTCAGTCCCCCGAAGAAGAATGGACTGGTACCCAAGCGCATCCACCGCACCTCCAGCATCCAGGGTGGAGCCAGGAGCTCGAGCCTTACCAACACCAGCATGTCCACCTCTTTCCAGCGACAGGGGGGTGGCATCCCTGGGACAGCATCACTGAGCTGTTCACTGGCTGGACTGGATGTTACATACCCTCTGCTGCACCCACCAGACTGTCCTGTAGACCTCATGGGATGAGGTGTGCCTCTGAGAGCGGGGACACAGTTGGTTCGTTCCTGTGTCACCAAGATGGAACTGTGCTCCACAGCTGCAGATACGGGAAGCAGACGCGGAGGAAGGTCAAACCTCTGTCGCAACCGTGTGATGAGTGCAGCTGAATGATGTGAGCCCTGGCAAGGGTCAACCGGTGGACAAAGGTTTTGTGGACCGATTCTATTCGACCCTGTGACCCCTACATGGTCCACTCCACTGGACAAAGAACAATGATCATTAGGAGACCTCGAGGAGGGTATAGGACCTGGTGACGGTTCACCTCTTAGACATCGCTGCACCGTGCTAAGGTGTCCACAGGGGGGGAGGCACGGGTAGCAGAACCAATGGTGCAAGCCTCTTGGGTTGACACACAATGCAGGGACCTGCCTTATTCACCATCTGTTAATTGCTAGAGTGTCTCACACCATACATGGTTGACATGATAAAATCATGTCAAAGGGGGGATTGAAAGGGTTAATGTATAGTTAGTGCCAGAATAATAATTCTGTAGGTGATCTCCCATTATGCCCTACACATATTCCATACAAATTCTGTTTGCATGCTTATGAACAAGTATGTTATGGTATATTGATAACAGGAATGAGACAAAGGTATAGAGCCCTCTCTGTCTTTTCTCTCTCTCTTTTAAGTCAGGTCTTTAACATTAGATACACACCCAAACCCAACACCCACGCACACTGTTGATAGCACATTCTAGAATGAAGAGGCGTGTTCAGTGGATGGCCTGTTCCCGCCATAGGTAGATTAGCCAATCAGATAGTCGCGTACAAGCCCATCCCATTGTACTGGCTCGCCCAACCCGAGGGGATAATTGTAACCTGCACCCGGAAGTCGGGGTTCAGTCTGACCAGCTCCAGAGGGAGCTGCGTCACGCTGCACCCAGCGCTGCTTGCTTTACATGTGACTTCTAAATAAATGTACCATCCTTTAAATTGAAGAAATCTCCGGTTTGTTCTTGGACCTTTCAATCAAAGAATCGGGTATTTTTCTAACAGAAACAAATTTTTTTTATTATAAATCAAATATTCCAAAAAAAACCCAGCAACAGAACATAATCGACATTTTATTCCCGCCGATCACTCATTGCCTTTACCAGATTGCCAAAATGTGTCAGGAAGGTTCTGTTAAATATTTGGGTCTCTGTCAGCTCCTCCCTATGTGCTTCCCGCATTTGTTCAGAAAACTGCTGGTGGTGTCTCTCAAGTTGGTCGAGGCGTTTTTGCTGCATAATCTCCTGCCTGTCAGTGTATCTGTCCAGTGTCTCATCCATTCTCTCCATCAGACGTCTGTCATGTTCATGGGACTCTTCCATTATTGAGGCGATGTCCGACAGTGTATTTCTTTTTCTTCGTTTCCCTAGATGAAAGACAGAAAGTCAGGGTGGTTACATGCTGTATCTAAATATACAAAACATATACTATTGAATTACACTGGTGAATCCATCTGGTGGGATGTGACTATATGCTTCTTTGCTGTAATTAAGCTCAAATGTTAGGTTTCTCCACTTCAAAGGAGTTGATTGTTCACAGGGTGCTGTGATAGGGAACGTCCCCCCATGCAATCCTCAAAGGATTAAGTTGAAAAAAATGGATGGATGGCTCTAACATTTTTCTTTTTTATTGTTGACTCTGAAATAGTAATGTGTTAATAAAAAATGCTTAAGTTACGTGAAGGTTTGTAATGAGGCATATTCATAAGTTAGTTCATGTGCTGTTGTGAAGCACATGTGACTCACATGTTGCAGGCTGCAATTCAGCCAAGAGAGACTGAGCTAGCCATGCGTAATTACATCACACCTCTACTGGATGAGGTGTTTGCACCCCCTGTGAACTCAGAATAAAGGAGAAGATTAGCCGCCCTGACCTTTTGGGGGGTCAGAGAGGAGAACAAAGGACTCTGTGTGTCTTACAGATGAAAGCATGTAAATTAGTATTGACTTTTGTGTGATTTATTGATTGAGACCATTGTATTACTGTGTGTGACCAGTCTTTCGCATGGGAGGGGGGAGTGATGTGGAGCCCATAATTATAGCTGAATTCAGAGGAGACAGACTTTGAGCTAGCCAGGTGTATTTACATCACACATCAAAAGGATGAGGTGTCTGCACCCCCTGTGGACTCCCAAGAAAGGAGATGACCCACACAGAACTTTTTAGGGGTTAGAGAGGAGACCAGAAGGACTCTGTTTATTCTATTACAGATGAAAGGATGTATTGACTTTTGTGTGAAGTATTGTTTGAGATGAGAATTAAAAAAGATGTTAAATCATGCGTTCTCCTGAATTCTTGACTCCTACACTGTTTCTTTTTTTAGATATGATGACCTACAAAAAGTATTTAAAAAACACACACAACCACAACTGTGTTGTTTAACACCGACAACAGACCACCACAGATTTTTTTGACAGAGATAAATTAAAATGCAGCTATCTGAAACTACCTTAGTCATAAAAAAGGGGGCTATAAGGGACGTATTATTTAATACAAATAAAAAACGGGGCTATAAGGGACGGCGGGGTAATAAGGGACACTTTTTTTTTCGAATTTTCATTAAATACAACGGAGACAAATTTCTTAAAAATAAGATCTATCTACAGGAAAGACAATACAACTCAGCGTCCTGCTCAAAATAAAAAAAAGGAGAATTACATTTAAAACATTTAACAGAAAAGTGTCCCTTATTAAACAGCCGTCCCTTATAGCCCCTTTTTACGGTATAATCTCATGTTTTATGTGACTTACCAACACTTGTTGGACGAGACCTAACGGATACAGACGGAGCTGATGATGGAGAAGGTGATGGAGCTCTTGATGGAGCTTGGGACGGACCTTCGGCTGGACCTTGTGATCTGCCCGCTACCGGTGTCGGCGCGACAGATTCACCTCCGTCAGACGCTGGAGAGTCCGTGCGTGCTGGCGCGGCGGACGAGTGGGCTGATTCTACAAGTGAAATGCACACAATAAAATACAGCACTAAAGTTAAAGATATACAGAAAAGACAATAGTTTTTAAAACGATTATACAAGTTTATTTCAGCGTATTTTTCACATGTATACTTAAAAGAAAAGCGTTAGACCACAGTCTGCTGCGATATAGCAGAGCGATCATCCACATGCACAAATGAACAGCTTTTTTATTCCATAAATAAACTGAGCGTCTTCCAGAATATATTTCCGACCCCCCCCCCCAAAAAAAAAATAAAAAAATCTCACCTTTAAAGGGCTCCGATGTTGTGGCTGTGTCTCGAGCCATGGCTCGGCCAATGCTCGCATGCCGATGGCCGTATATTGCGTCCATCTGCTCAAACCATTTCCAGCTTCTCCGGTCCGCACCGCTTCTGCTGTTGTGGTCCTTTAACACACGGTAATCACACTTCATTTTTTTAAATTTTTTCCCTACACTGTTTGGCAGTTCGTGTGTGCCCCTGTGCTGCAAAGTGCTATGAAACCTCCCGGTATATTTTTTCATTCCTGGTAGCTCCGTCTAACTCGCGCTGGATGCGATCATCAGACAATGCAGTTAGCAGACACTGAACCTCCTCATTGCTCCATGGAACGCCCTTATTACGCGAAGCCATGATAAGAAATAAAAAAATGAAAATATCACAGCAATACAGTGAAAATCAACCACCCACTGTAGTTGAGCACTGAGTAATGGCGTTCGTGAAGATTCGGCAGAGGAGGTCGCTTTTCGTGACGTTACGACCTGACCAATCAGCTGCGGTTACGAACTAACCAATCAGCTGCGGTTATGAACTAACCAATCAGCGCCGGTTAAGACCTGACCAATCAGCGGCGAACAGTCTGTAAACGTCACAACACGGCACAGCTCAGCACTGCTGTACCCTGCCCTGAAGCGGGGCTGAGAATCGCGGCTGTTAAACCGTGTTGGGGCTAGTCGAAAAGCGTACAAAGCGTGCTGAGCCGTCCCGTGCCGCGCCAAAGCGCGCTAGTGGAAAAGGCCCTCCTCTCTTGGCACCCTGGACTGGCATTAGGAGTACACTGGCTTGTGCACCCCCTGTGGCTGGGCTCATTAATATATCATAGCATATCACCACTTTATCACTAGTTAGCTAGAAGGGTAACAGTTATCCAGCCTGCAAAGACATGATGAACATAGCACACCACACCCTGTCATTAACACAATGTAAGGACCAAATTTACTTGAGAGAGAAAAGCTGATCATGTCTCAGAAATGATCAAAACAGACCAAACAACTCTGGTGTACATCAAAATTCTATTTTATTTTTTCCCCATTTTTCAAGGATCTCATGAACAGAGGATCTCGAATGGCTAAGATGCTTTTTTTTTTTGTTGTAACTTTGATTTTTATTCATTTTTCATCATACATATTACATTCAGATCACAGTCTCTATATTTAAAAAAAGGAGCTAACCATACAGTCAAAAAGAAAGAGAAGAAGAAAAAAAGGGGGGGGGGACAAATGTTGGAGCATCAAGTTTTTAGTTTCCATCTCTAAATTCTTCTGGTTTTTCCAGTGTCTTTGGTTATTCTTTCAATTTCTGTCTCGTTGTTGCACTTTGTAGCGTGTCCATTTCCACCATTTTTTTTTCATATTGTCCTTCTTGCATTCTCTGTCGATATGTTAGTTTTTCCATTAGACGTATATCCTCAACAATGTCAGTCCATTGCTCTTGGTCAGGAAGAACTTCTGATTGCCATTTTCTTGTGATTGTTTTTTTACATCACAAACTTTGATGTTTGAAGTTTGAACTGAAGTTTGAACTTGAAGTTTGATGTTTGAACTTTGAAGTTTTTTTTTTTTTTTTTTTTTTTCAAGATGGCGACCGGGATGGTCGCACTTTTTCGGCGCTGAGACAAAGTCGCTGATTTCTTCCCATTAAAAGAACCTAATCAGCGGCGATCGGCGCTCGTGACGGACCCCACGGGCTGAATTTCCACCCCCGTCAGAATCCCGTCGGAATGCCCCTTTAATCGGGTAGAACCGCTGCGCTCTGTCTGTGGCTTCTGCCAAGCTAGTGCTGGTTGGCTTAGCACTAGCCCCTGTGCGTCACCTAACTCCGACGCGAAGCGGCTCAGTCCCCGGTGAGGGCTTACCGGACGAACCAACCGAGGCGGCGATTGGGAGCTCGGGCGCGACGTTGGTGAGAGACGGGGGCCGCCTGGATTCAGCAGGACAGTGGCCTGAATCGGAGCCCAATTTGCGAGGCCCAGCCGAGGAACTACCAGACTGACGGCGGTCGGTGACGGGGCCTAGCGGAAGAGCCACCCAGCCAGACGACAGCGAGCGACGGTGATCGGCCACCGATCGGCGGAGGTGATCGGTGGATTAGAGCTACGCCGGCGGAGTGCGACATAACTGGCGGTGACGGGGCCCAGCGGAGGAGCCACCCAGCCAGACGGCGACGAGTGGCTGTGATCGGTGGATTCCGGCTGCGCCGGCGGTGTGCGACATAACTGGCCAGGTAGACGGAGGCAGGCGCCGGCGATAGCCTAGCCGGATTCTCTGTTTATTTCTATCCACAGGTCAGTAAAATGCCACCCAAAAAAGAGGAATTGGAAGAAATTAAAAAATCTCTGAACTTTGTGTTAGAAGAATTGGCCAAAATGACTAACCAACAGGCCAAAATAATAAACCTAATACAAGAGGTACAAGCCCTACATTCAATAATAAAAGAAAAAGACAAAAAAATTATGGACCTGGAGCAACACGGGCATCTTTTGGAGCAACGCGTCGAGGATCTTGAACAAGGTTCTCGCATTGATGACCTAGTTATAAGTGGACTAGACATCAGATATCAGTCCTACGCCCATGCCGCAACAGGACTGAGTGGTGAACATGCTTCCATAAGTGAATCAATGTCCCTAGAAAACCAAGTGCTTCAGTTCCTTAATGATAAAGACATTAAGGTAGAAGCCAATGCGATCTCAGCCTGTTATGCTTTACCGAAGAAAGATAACAAAACAAAGAAATCAATTGTGATGCGCTTTGTGAACAGGAGGGTGAAAAATGACATACTGAGGCAGGCCAAAAAACTAAAGGAAACTCAAGTTTACCTAAATGAACACCTGACAAAAAAAAAACGCTGAATTAGCACGGCAGGCACGGATGCTAAAAAAACAAAATAAGATACAGTCAACCTGGACAAGAAATTGTAGAATTTGGATTAAACTAAATGGAACACCTGAGCAAGCAAAAAGTATAATGATCAGAGATGCTACTGACTTAGATAAATACAAATGAACAATGACTATGAAACACAGAGTGAGGAAACTCAAACTCTAAAAATATGCCACTATGCTGAACATAAACCACAAGAGATGGAGAATGATATTGATCCTGATAACCACTTTTTCAATAATATTCATAACCACTGTGAATATTACACTGAAAAGCAATTCAAAAGTCAAGTGCAATTAGATGGTAAACCGTCAATAATACACTTCAATAGCAGAAGTCTTAACAAAAACTTCTCACAGATTCAGGACTATTTAAAACAGCTAAACAGAAAATTCACAGCCATTGCAGTCTCGGAAACCTGGCTTAATGAAGACCAGGCTCCCCTGATGGCAATAGAGGGATATCAGATGTTTAACATTAACAGATCTCAAAAAAAGGGTGGTGGTGTTGCACTGTATATTGATGACCTATATAGATGTAAGCTTGTAAATGAAATGTCCTCAGCACTACCAGGGATTTTGGAATGTGTTACTGTTGAGATTGACCTAGACAAAACAAAAAATCTAATCATAAGCTGCATATACAGAACGCCGGGAACCTGCATTGAGACATTCAGAGATAAATTAGTCGAGCTGTACAATAATATTACTAGTAAGAAAATGGTAGCAATTTGTGGAGATTTCAATATTGACCTACTTAATCCACATCAACAAAATGTAGTTACAGAGTTCATGAATTCTATGTACAGCATGAGTCTATATCCCACAATAACACATCCCAGTAGAATCACAGTTCACTCTGCTACACTTATTGACAACCTGTTTGTCAATGTTCTCGATAAGAAAATAGAAAGTGGATTATTGATAAATGATATAAGCGACCACTTGCCAATCTTTGCACTTATCCATGGCCACACAGGGCCCAACCCAGAAAAAATCTCAAAATCGTTCAGACACAAATCACCAAACGCAATCAGTTCTTTTAAAGAGGACTTGCTGAAGCAAGACTGGACAGAAGTCTATGTAACAGATGTAAATGAAGCCTATGACACATTTATAAACATTGTAACCACTCTTTATGAAAAAAACTGCCCATTAGTTAAAAAAAAGCTTAAACACAAATTTGCTGACAAACCATGGTTAACCAAAGGACTACAAAAGGCGTGTAAAAAGAAAAATTTATTATATAAAACTTTCATAAAGAAAAGGACAAAAGAAGCAGAGCAACGGTATAAAACATACAAAAATAAGTTAACATATATAATAAGATGCAGTAAAAGAGACTATTACAGTAAAGAACTGGAAAAAAACAAAGACAATATTAAAAATACATGGACAATAATCAACAGTATCCTTGGAAATAAAAGCAGAAATACTAGCTACCCAACTAATATTCCAAAAAATAATAAATCGACTCCGAATGTGAATATAGCTTCACCTGCAGATGAATTTAATAATTTTTTTGTTAACATTGGACCTAAACTGGCCCGAGAAATACCCACTACGGCGCCTACAGGTGATACAATATGCAATAACACTGCTGTAAAAGACACCATCTTCATAAAGAACACAGACGAAAGAGAGGTCATTGAAATTGTTAAATCGTTCAAAAGTAAAACATCTACTGACTGCGATGGTATTGACATGCTACTAGTCAAAACTGTTATCGAATGCATAGTGAAACCACTGACGTATATCTGTAACCTGTCTCTCCAATCAGGTATATTTCCCAATGCAATGAAAATAGCTAAAGTAATTCCGATTTACAAGACAGGCGACAGAGGGGAACTCTCCAACTACAGACCAATTTCACTATTACCGCAATTTTCCAAGATACTTGAAAAAATATTCTATGAGAGAATTGACAACTTCATACTGAAGAATGATTTATTGTGTGAGCAGCAATATGGGTTCAGACACAAAAGGACAACAGCATATGCCTTAATGGAATTTACAGAAAAAATATCAACAGCCATTGAAAATAAAGAGTATTCAGTTGGAGTATTCCTGGATCTTAAAAAAGCATTTGATACAGTAGATCACAATCTATTATTAAAGAAACTACAAAATTGTGGTATTAGAGGGGTAGCACTGTCCTGGTTAAGTAGTTACTTAAAGAATAGATATCAGTTTGCATGTGTTAACAGCAAAAACTCAGAGTTACTGAAGGTCACCTGTGGAGTCCCACAGGGTTCAGTTTTGGGACCATTATTATTCAATATGTATATAAATGATATATGTAAAGTTTCAGAAAAAATGGACTTAATATTGTTTGCTGATGACACTAATCTGCTATGCAGTGGAAACAATTTGGAACAACTTCTGGATACACTCGGAAAGGAATTAGGAAAGCTGAAACTGTGGTTTGATTCAAACAAATTAACGCTCAATTTAAGCAAGACAAAATTTATAGTCTTTAACAACCATCACAACTACCCAGTACCCAAACTCAGTGTAAATGGTGTAGAGATTGAAAGGGTATCCGAAACTAATTCCTAATCCTAATTACTAAATTCCTTGGAGTAATAATTGATAACAAACTGTGTTGGAAGCCACATATTAATTATATAAAAGGTAAAGTATCCAAATCAATTGCAATATTACACAGAGTGAAAAATTTGCTGAATCAACCCACACTATACACCTTGTATCATTCATTAATACTCCCATACATGACATATTGTAATGAAGTATGGGGAAATACATATAAAACAAACATATATCCACTCTTTATGCTTCAAAAGAGAGCTATTAGAATAATCAACAAAGCAGCTTACAGGGAACCAACAAACCCACTTTTTCTTAAACAAAAAACTCTCAAGTTGAAAGATCTGATTGACTTTAAAACCACAATAATAATGTTCAAAGTGAAGAATCTATCACTGCCCGCAAATATCCAAAAGTTGTTCCAAACAAGGGAGAAACGATATCACTTCAGAGGAACATGTATATTTCAAAAGCCTACAGTGAGAACAACCACCAAGCAACACTGTATTTCAGTGCAAGGAGTCAGATTATGGAACGATTTTGGACCTGAATTAAAATCATGTACAAAGCTTGGACAATTTAAACAAAAACTAAAGGAAGAAATACTCCAAACATATTTACAAGACGACATGTAAACTCACATAAGGATTGACATTTCCAGCCTGTGTTGTGTTGTAGCTTCGTTTTTTTCTTTTTTTCTTTTTTTCTTTGTGACACTATGTCTTAGATTTGTTTTTGAATAGTAACCACTTAACTTAGACTAGCTCAGTTTTTCTTTTTCTCTCAGTCACATTTTGTCTTAGCCTTGTTTTAAATTGTAATCGCTCTTGTCTTGTTTTCTCTTTTCTCTCCTTTGAATTCTTGGATGGAATATGGGTGGGCAATATAAGCTGCGGCTTCAGCCATCACCCATTTCGGATAACTCACGTGGAATTGTATAGTAGAAGGAGTCTTTGTCTAATTTGACCTTGTTGTTATATTATACAGTTTCTTTTAACCTGTAATGTATTATCCAAAATAAAAAGTGTAAGTGTAAGTGTACATGCAATCAGCAAGATTTTAACTAAATATCTGTCCTCAGCCTGTATTACATTGTCTCTTTTAAGATCACATAAATACATCAAGTTACAGTTCATTGGTATATTATATCCTAATATCCTCTGTATTGTCACATGTATAGATTTCCAGAATGATGAGATTTTGCTGCATTTCCAAAACATATGCGAGTGGTCTGCATTTTGAGCCCCACAGCCCCTCCAGCACATAGATTTGGTATTTGTATATTTTCTTTGAATCTGTGGTGTAATGAAATAGCGAATCAGGTTTTTCCTTCCAAATTCCCTCCATGTCCTTGAACTTGTTGATGTGTGTTGTGTTTTCCATATTTTTTGCCAGTTTTCTTCTGTTATGTTTAAATTTAGCTCTTTCTCCCATTGCTCCTTTATATAGTTACTTGAATGTTTGTTTGCCATAAGTTTCTGATATAGCTTTGAAATAATTCTTATTTTATTTCCTGCATACGAGCTTAAAATGAATTGTGTAATCTTACTCACATCTGTGTGGAGGTTATGCCTAATCTTTCTCATATAATAATCTCTCATCTGCAGATATCTGAAGAATTCAGATTTTTCTAGTTTAAATTTTCTTCTCATGTTTACAAAACTCCCGAAATCTTTTTTTCCCATATTGCCCCATGCTGTGATTCCCTTGTTCACCAGATTTTTGTATCCCCTATCTTGCTTTGTCGGTTCAAACTGACTGTCAAATGCTACCCATTTCAATAGTTTTATGTCCTCCTTTATATTATACTTTTGTACTATTTTATACCACAGTTCCAAAGTAAGTTTAGTGATTGGGTCTATTTGTTTGATTGGCTTATATGCATCCTTATCTCCCATTATGCTTTGCACTGGGAGTCCCTCAATTTCCTTTTCCATTTCTTCCCATTTTGCCTCATATCCTCTGTCACACCAACATACAGTATGATATATCTTATTTGTGCTGAGTAGTAATATTCCTTTAGACTCGGTAGACCCATGCCGCCTTTCTCTTTTAGTAATTGGAGAGTTTTATATTTCACTCTTGGCTTTTTACCTCCCCAAACAAATCTCAATATCATCCTGTCCCACTTTGAGAACTGGGCACCAGGAATCTCTGTTGGTAGAGCCTGGAAGAGGTAAAGCAGTCTAGGTTGTATGCTGATTTTGACTGTCTTAATTTTTGAATTCAGATCCATGTTTAAGATTGACCACCTATCAATATCTTTTTTTATTTCTTGTTCTAACCTATCATAGTTTGCTTTATAGATTTTGCTTAAATCTTTGGGTATGTTCACTCCAAGGTATTTTATTTCTTTTTGTTTCCAGTTTAGTTTGATCTTATCAGTTATCTGGTTTAAAGGGTTATAGTGGAATGTCAGTATTTGTGTTTTTGGTATGTTTATCTTGTATCCTGATAATTTTCCAAAATTTTCTATCAAGTCCATCATTTCCATTATTGATTCATCTGGTTGTTCAAGGTAAACTATAATATCCCTGCTGCACGGTGGCGCAGTGGTTAGCACTGTGGCAGCACAGTTTTACCCTCGGCCGGGGGATCGCGGGGACCGTGAGATCGTGGGTTTGATCCCTGCCCCAAGCCAACAGTGATCTGTGTGGAGTTTGCATGTTCTCCCCGTGTTTGCGTGGGTTTACTCCGGGATTTCTCCGGTTTCCTCCCACATGCCAAAAACATGCAGGTTAGGGAGTTAAGGGGCGCTTGCGCACGCAGCGACCGGCAGCTGGTGGTTTGTCACCAGACTGCAAAACAAATCTACCTACGGGTACAAAATAAGTAATAAAAAAAAAAATATCGTCTGCAAACAGCCCAATCTTGTGTTCCGCTCCCTTTATTGCTACACCTTTTAATTTCTTATTTTGTCGCACTGCTTGAGCCAGTGGCTCTATGAACAGAGCAAACAAGGTGGGCGATAAGCAGCATCCCTGCCTAGTTGATCTTTGTATATTTACTTTGTCTGTTAAGCTATTGTTTATCTTGATTCTTGCCACAGGTTTTTGATACAGTGTCTTTATGTATTGCACTGACTTTTCATTAAATCCAAAGTGTTCCAGCACATTATATAGAAACATCCAGTTAACCCTATCAAATGCTTTTTCTGCGTCTAAACTCATTATTACTGCGCTTTTCTTTTCTTTATGTATTTGATTAATTATGTGTATTGTTCTCCTGATATTATCATGTGTTTGGCGTCCCTCTATGAAACCCGTTTGATCATCCTGTATCAATTCTGTCAAGAATGTCTTTATTCGTTTACAGATAATTGTTGTATATATTTTATAATCCACATTTAATAAAGAGATTCCACATTGTTCCCTATCTTTTCCTGGCTTTAAAATAACTGAAATAATGGCTTCGTTCCATGATGGAGGTATTTTGTTGTTGTTTAATGTCCAATTAAATGACTTTAGGAGCTGTGGTGTGAGTTCTTCTATAAACAGTTTATAGAACTCAGATGGGTATCCATCACTACCTGGTGATTTACCATTTTTTAGTGACTTAATCAGATCTTTAATCTCTTGTGTTGTTATTTCTGCTGTTAGCTTTTCATTTTGTTGGTTTCCTATTGATGGCAAGTCCAATGTGTATAGACATTTTTTTTATATCCTTAACATTTGTCTCTTCAGGTTGCAAGTATAGTTCTTGATAGAATTTATGGAATATTTCTTCGATGTTTTCTGGGGTAACTGGATTTATTTGTGATGGGGTCCTTAATCTTATATACATTATTCACTGTTTGTTGTTTTCTTAACCGTTTTGCCAACAGTTTTGTGGCCTTTGGCCCCGTTTCATAATATTTTTTTTTTAAATATCTGTTTTTCTTTTCAGTTTCATCTATTTGTATTTCTTTTATCTTTATTTTTTCTTCCTTAATTTCTTGATATATTTTTGGGTCATTTGTGTTTTGATGTTTACGTTCTAATTCCCTCAGTCTCTCACACCTTTGTTCATATGATTCCAGTTTAGACTTTTTTGCTTTTCCTGATTCAACAATCAATTTACCTCTTAACACTGCTTTTAGTGTGTCCCATAGTATTGTTGGGTCCACTTACCCATTATCATTCTCCTCGATATACTCATTTATGTTTAACTTTATTCTTTCTTTCATTTTCTCCTCATTTAATAGTCCTACATTAAGTTTCAATGTTGTTTGTCATTTTCTATTGTTTAAATATATTTCCATGTATATAGGATTATGATCTGATATTTCTGCCCCTCCAATCCGACAATTTCTCACCCTGTGTCTGTCACCTTCATTCATAAGGAAGTAATCTATTCTAGAGTGTACTTTATGGACTGCTGAATAATGTGTATAGTCTTTCTCGAGTGGGTGCAGGTCCCTCCATATGTCTACCATACCCATTTCTGTCAGTGAGGTTCTTTATGAACTTTGTTACATGTTTTTTTGTCTTCTTAACACTTGCTGTGTCAACTTCATGATCCATGATGGCATTTAAGTCTCCTCCACAAATTAGGACTCCTTCACTGTGTGTTGCTATGAGATCAAACAGATGTTGAAAAAAACCCTTGTCACTTTCTGGTGGAGCATAGATGTTCACTAATGTGATCTGCATACCATCTATTCTTCCCTTTACTATTGCATATCTGCCTTCTTTATCCTGGATTTCTTGTTCACATTCAAAATGTAGTTTATTTGAAATTAGTATCATAACCCCCCTTTTAGTTCCTCCCTTAAATGAACTGTAGTAGAAGTTCTTATAGCCAAATCTCTGTAGTTTCTCATGTTCTGTCTTGTTCAAATGTGTCTCTTGCATAAATATAATTTCGGCTTTTTCCTTCTTGAATTTTCTTATTCTTTCCCTTTTAACAGGTGAGGTCAGACCATTCACGTTTAATGTCATTATCTTAAGATTTTTAACCATATTCATGTTCTTCCATTTTTTTAACTTGTGCTCCTAGCCCCTTTAACAACAAAACTAACACATATATGTAAAAAAACACATTAACGAACCTCGACCTCCGCACTTTGGGTCTTTCTTCTGCCCATTGGTCCCTGTTGGAGGGTGGAGGGAATGTCCTCACCGAGTGAGGGGCCCTCCCTAGACCTGTAGTTACTATCCAAGTAATAGTCATTAGTCTAGAAATGTCCAACAAAAATCACTTTAACCTCTCCTAGTCGTTTGTTTCTCTTTTACCTTGTCTTCTTGGCCTTCATTTCTTCTATGCCCTTCTTAATCTTTGTTATAATCTAAGCTTTCCGTTGAAAGCCTTGCAGTTTTTCTTGGGCTCGGTGCACCACGTCCATCTCCCGTCCTCTGCTGCTCACTCGCCTCTACTCCGGTCGTCTCGGTGCGCTCTGTGCCGCCGCTGCTCCAGCCGCTTCCTCGGGTACGCTCACCACAAAGTCTCGCTCCTTCATGTCCCGCGCTGCCTCTCTGGCCGTGTTGTAGGTTTTCACACTGTCATCCCAATGAATTCTCATCTTCGTTAGTGGCGTTTGGAATCTAATTTTTTTCTCTTTCAGCATTTTTTTAATGTTGGCATATTTCTTTCGCTGCTGCACAATTTCTGTCGGGTGGTCATGGTCAAAGAATATCTGTCTGTCGCCAACTCGTATCTTTTTTTTCCACGCTTGTGTCAGGATTCTTTCCTTTACGTCGTATTTTAAAAAGTTTATCACAACTGACCTGGGTGCAGAGTTTGAGTTTGGTTTCTGTGCCAAGGCTCTGTGCGCACGTTGGATCTGCAGGTCTGTTTCATTGGGCAGCTCAAGCTCTTTTTTTAAGAATTGATCTATGAATTTCGTCATCGAGTTTCCTTCAGTGCCCTCCAGAATCCCGAAGATGCGTATATTGCTCCGTCTGGACCTGCTCTCCAGGTCGGTTATTTTTTCCTGCATCCTCTGTGTTTGTGCCGCCAGAGAATGTAGCAGCTCGCTTGCCTCGGTCTTCCAGTCTTCCAACTCTGATATTCGAGCTTGTGCTTCTGCCATACACACCCATTTCGGAGACCCATAATTTCCTCCTTCACCTCTTTTTTCAGTTCTTCCTTAAGAGCCATTAAATCCTGTTGGAGTTGTCGCTTGAGGTCTTTTATGTCCTTACTTACATTGGCGAAGCCAGTGTTCATAACATCGAGGTTGGCGTCTTCCATTTTCTCTGAAGTCTCCTCGTTTTTGTTGGCCTCGTGTTCAGCGATTTCTCCAGTGTTGTTGAAGAGGGATTCTTTAGTTTTACCCTGCTTTTTTCTGTGTGCCCGGGTTCTTTGTGTTTTCATCCCTTGGTTTATTGACCTATTTATGTCGAGTTGGCCATTTAGCAAAGATTTTTAATCGGACGAGGGAGAGCTCTCTGTTTAAGCGTTATGCCTCTCCGCCATCTTCCCGGAATTCCTCTAAGATGCTTTTTTAACACTGACCTTTATTGGCCTTCCATCACTGGAACTCCTGTTGGATGGAATGTAGAAAAGAAAATCTGGCAGCAATGTATAATAGCTGAAATAAAACCATGAACAGATCTGCTAACTGTCTGATATCTTCATCTATCAGTTTTGAACCACCAGACTTTGTACTTCAGTAAAAGCAGTTTTACTCAAGTTAGAGTCACCCAAATTTACTAAAACATTACTTGAATAGTGGGTGATAATTTCACTCACTATTTTGAGGAATTTCTCTTAAATGTGTAACTTTTTCACTAAATGTAGCATTATGTGCAAACTTGTATTTTTGTACATTTGCAGTTCTGTTCTAATAAATTTGAGGTTTTTCTTTTAGACATTTTTTCCTGTAAATTTGATAGTTGTTTTATAGTATTTTTTCTTATTCTCTAACTTCCATCTAATAAATTTACAGCTTTTTCCATATAGACAAGATTTTCTTAAACATTTTTAAAATTTGTAACTAAATTTGGGATCATTTTTACATTCAAATTTGCAACTTTTTCTTGTTCCTTCTCAGTTTTTTCATAAATGTATGATTTTACTAAAATACAACTGTGCATTATCGTGGTGGGGGGGTTTGCGTGCCCCAGTGATCCCAGGAGCTATGTTGTCCGGGGCAATTTGCCTCTGATAGGGTCTCCCAAGACAAACTGGTCCTGGGTGAAGGGCCAGACGAAGAACGATCCAACAGACTCTCATGATAAATTGTATATCAAGGATTCAGTGTACCCCGCCCGGTATGGGGTTACCGGGGCCCCACCCTGGAGCCAGGCCTGGGGGAGGGGCTCGAAGGCTAGCGTCTGGTGGCCGGGTTTCCACCCATGGGACCCGGCCGGGCTCAGCCCGAAGGAGTTACATGGGTCCGCCCTCCAGTAGGTTCACCACCTGCAGGAGGGATCATGGAAGTCCGGTGCTATGTGGATTAGGTGGCAGTCAAAGGCGGAGACCTTGGCGGACTGATCCCAAGCTTTCTAAACTGGCTTTTGGTACGTGGAATGTCACCTCTCTGGTGGGGAAGGAGCCTGAGCTGGTGTACGAGATTGAGCGATACCGGCTAGATATAGTCGGCCTCACCTCAACACACAGCTCCGGTTCCGGAACCAGTCTCCTGGAGAGGGGCTGGAGCTTGGCCTTTTCTGGAGTTGCCCCGGGCGAGAGGCGACGAGCAGGGGTAGGTATTCTTGTATCGCCCCACCTTGCTGCCTCTATATTGGAGTTTTCCCCGGTGGACGAAAGGGTTGCTTCCCTGCGCCTTCGGGTTGGGAAACGGGTCCTGACCATCATTTGTGCCTATGCACCAAATGATGTTTCAGAGTACCCACCCTTTTTGGAGTCTGTGACTGGGGTGCTGGAGGGTGCTCCTCCTGGAGACTCCATTGTCCTACTGGGGGACTTCAATGCGCACGTGGGCAACGACAGTGAAACCTGGAGGGGGGTGATTGGGAGGAACGGCCTGCCCGATCTGAACCCGAGTGGTGTTCAGTTATTGGACTTCTGTGCTAACCACAGTCTGTCTATAACGAACACCATGTTCAAGCATAAGGGTGTCCATATGTGCACCTGGCACCAGGACACCCTAGGCCGCAGGTCGATGATCGATTTTGTTATCGTATCATCAGACCTGCGACCGTATGTCTTGGACACCCGAGTAAAGAGAGGTGCAGAGCTGTCAACTGATCACCACCTGGTGGTGAGTTGGATCCGATGGCAGGGGAGGAAGCCATTCAGACCTGGTAGACCCAAACGTATAGTGAGGGTGTGCTGGGAGCGTCTGGCTGAGGCCCCTGTCCGGGAGGTCTTCAACTCCCACCTCCGGAAGAACTTCAACCACATTCCGAGGGAGTCTGGAGACATGGAGTCTGAATGGGCCATGTTCTCCACCTCTGTTGTTGAAGCGGCAGCCCAGAGCTGCGGCCGCAAGGTGGTCGGTGCATCTCGTGGTGGCAACCCCCGAACCAAGTGGTGGACACCAGTGGTGAGGGGGGCCATTAAGCTGAAGAAGGAGTCCTATCAAGCTTGGTTGGCTTGTGGGACTCCCGAAGCAGCTGAGGTGTACCGGCAGGCCAAGCGGAGTGCAGCTCGGGTGGTTGCTGAAGCAAAAACCCGGGTATGGGAGGAGTTCGGTGAGGCCATGGAACAAGACTTTCGGTCGGCTTCAAAGAGATTCTGGCAAACTGTTCGGCGGCTCAGGAGGGGAAAGCAGCTCCCCGTCCACACTGTGTATGGTGCGGATGGGACACTGTTGACTTCAACTGGGGATATCGTCGGGCGGTGGAAGGAATACTTCGAGGATCTCCTCAATCCCACTGATACGCCTTCCACAGAGGAAGCAGGGTTTGGGGACGAGGGGGATGACTCGCCTATCACAGGGGCTGAGGTCGCCAAGGTGGTTAAAAATCTCCTTGGTGGCCGGGCCCCGGGGGTGGACGAGATTCGCCCCGAGTACCTCAAGGCCCTGGATGTTGTTGGGTTGTCATGGTTGACACGCCTCTGCAACATTGCGTGGAGGTCGGGGGCAGTGCCTTTGGCATGGCAAACCGGGGTGGTGGTTCCTCTCTTCAAAAAAGGGGACCGGAGGGTGTGCTCCAACTTTAGAGGGATCACACTCCTCAGCCTCCCTGGGAAGGTCTATGCCAAGGTACTGGAGAGGAGAGTCCGGCCGTTGGTCGAACCTCGGATTCAGGAGGAGCAATGTGGTTTTCGTCCTGGCCGTGGCACATCGGACCAGCTCTTTACCCTCTCGAGAATTCTTGAGGGTTCGTGGGAGTTTGCCCAACCAGTTTACATGTGCTTTGTGGACTTGGAGAAGGCATTTGACCGCGTCCCTCGTGGATTTTTGTGGGGGGTGCTTCGGGAGTATGGGGTATCGGGCTTGTTGTTACGAGCTATTCGGTCTCTGTACGACCGTTGTGAGAGTTTAGTTCGCATTGCCAACACTCGGTCGGAGTCATTCCCAGTGAGAGTTGGACTCCGCCAGGGCTGCCCTTTGTCACCGGTCCTGTTCATAATTTTTATGGACAGGATTTCTAGGCGCAGCCAGGGAATGGAGGGTGTCATGCTTGGTGACCACAGGATCTCATCTCTGTTGTTTGCAGATGATGTTGTCCTGTTGGCTTCATCCAGCAATGACCTACAGCTCTTGCTGGGACGGTTTGCCGCTGAGTGTGAAGCGGCTGGGATGAGAATCAGCACCTCCAAGTCCGAGTCCATGGTCCTCAGCCGGAAAAAGGTGGATTGTCCTCTCCGGGTTGGGGACAGGCTCCTGCCCCAAGTGGAGGAGTTTAAGTATCTTGGGGTCTTGTTCACGAGTGAGGGGAAAATGGAGCGAGAGATCGACAGACGGATTGGAGCAGCATCTGCAGTGATGCGGACGTTGTACCGGTCTGTTGTGGTGAAGAGGGAGCTTAGTTCTAAGGCAAAGCTGTCGATTTACCAGTCAATCTACGTTCCTACTCTCACCTATGGTCACGAGCTTTGGGTAATGACCGAAAGAACGAGATCGCGGATACAAGCGGCTGAAATGAGCTTTCTCCGTAGGATTGCTGGACTCACCCTCAGAGATAGGGTGAGGAGCTCAGTCATCCGGGAGAGGCTCAGAGTAGAACCGCTGCTCCTCCACATTGAAAGGAGTCAGTTGAGGTGGTATGGGCATCTGATTAGGATGCCTCCTGGACGCCTCCCACTTGAGGTGTTTCAGGCACGTCCCACTGGGAGGAGACCCCGGGGCAGACCCAGGACTCGGTGGAGAGACTATGTCTCCCAGCTAGTCTGGGAACGCCTTGGTATCCCCTCTGAAGAGCTGGAGCAGGTGGCTGGGGAGAGGGAAGTCTGGGCTTCTCTGCTTGAACTGCTGCCTCCGCGACCCGGACCTCCGGAAAAGCGGTAGAAGATGGATGGATGGATGGACAACTGTGCATATATTCTCTCTAATATAGTCCAATCATATAAATAAAAGGTAAATTTATTATTAAAAGAAATACTTTGATAGGATCATGAAGCTATGTATACGCAATGTATAGCAATTCTTTTCTCTCTTTTTTTTTTTTGCCACTAGCAAGCACTTTGGCAGCATTAATAAAAATTTTGGACAAAACTAAAACTCAGCAGTGGTTTTGAGTAAGGATACACCCGCATTAAACATTTTCCACCTTTCAGTGATAAGAGTCAGACAGTGTTAACATTACTTGCCTCAAAATGGTGTTAGAGGAATCTTCAAAAGGACTTGTGTCTCTTGCAGGCTAACAAATATAGCAGCTATTTAATCAAAGCTTTAGCTGCACTGACCACACACACCGAAGCAAACCGCTCCTCTTGGATTCAGTGGAGCAGCACATGGGGACACCGGCACACACCTGTTGTGAGGGGCAGGACGCTGATGGCATGGGGAGCGTTGCTGAAGAAACGGGACAAAATATGAATGTTTTTGCTATAATGAGGAATGTAACATTATAGTCAGTTCACTTTTTAAACTATGGCAAGCCAAATCAAACCCGATTTAGTCAGTGAATATGAAACACTGCTTAACCTCACGTACCACTGAGAGACCGACAGCAATGAGCCGGGAAAGAACAGGCTGGACGATGCCAAATCTTCTGCAGCAGACGGGGGAACGTATTGTCAGATTATGAAAAACTTCACATTTTGTTGCTCGCTAATGAAATTAAATCAATAAAAATGACAAGTTATTCATACCAGCTTGTAGATAATTTTATTCATCACCATTATATGATTAGTGGGGGGGAATATTGGCTAGATTTGATTTTCAAGGGGGTTACAACCCTCCCATCCCCCCCATAAATTACGCCTGTATATGTGCATGTATAGTGAACAAACAAGCAAAAAGATTAACCCGCCTCAGACAAATCTTACGAGAGCACATGATACCAGTCTACAAGAAACCCAGCGATAAGCGAGGTAGAGCGGTAGTGATAAAAGTGGAGCGGCAGTGCCACCTAATACCCAAAATTATGAGGTGGATTTTAATTTATATTCATCTAAAAGTAACATTTGAAAATAATTTAAGGAGAATTGAATCTAGAAAAATTAAAAAACAATGCTGAAATTTCATAGCCTTGAACCGACCTTGGTACGAGTGACCGAGGCCGTAGGTCATAGGCCATAGGCCAAGGCTGAGACTGAGTCATTACCCTCCTAGGCCGAGACCGGCCTTGAGTCCTTCAACACTGATATATCCCTGTACACTTCAGAATTCATCCAGCTGTTTCTGTGTTCTACCACATCATCAGTAGTGACCCAATGCCACTGGAAGCCATGCATGCCCATACATCACACTGCCTCCACCATGTTTTACAGTGTGCTTTGGATCATGAGCCATTCCAAGCCTTCTCCATACTTTCTTCTTCTCATCATTCTGGTACAGGTTGATCTTGGTTTCATCTGCCCAAAAAATGCTGTTCCAGACCTGGGCTGGCTTCTTTTGATGTTTTTAGCGAAGTCTAATCTGGCCTTTCTATTTTTGAGGCTGATTAATGGTGTGTACCTTGTGATGAACTGTCTGTATTTGCTCTCACTACTTTTTCTCTTTATGTACTGATAGACCTAGTTTCTGGAGAATGTTCTTCACTTTTGTGGATGTTGTGAAGGAGTTTTTCTTTACCATAGAAAGGATTCTGCGATGATCCACCACTGTTGTCTTTTGTGGACGTCCAGGCCGTTTTGAGTTCCTGAGCTCACCAGTGCACTCTTATTTTTCTCAGAATGTTCTATGCTGACCTCTGGTGGAGCCCTTTAGTCATGACAGTTGATGGAATGAATTTATCTATTAGACCAGGGGTTGCAACGTCTGCTATTAAAGCAACACAATGTAAGATTTTCACCTTGAAATAATGTTTACAAAATTATTTTGATGGTACAGCAACCTTTGACTGAGTGAATGTCACCCATGGCCTGAGTTGGCCTGTTTTGTCTGCAACAACTGTTCTTGGTAGGAACACTGAAAAGGCTACAACTACAGCAACTATCACCTCAGCCCTAATAGCCAGTCACAGGGTACAACTTTAGCCACCAACAGCTAAGCACCCTGGTTGTTGGCTCTGAAGTCATAGTTGCCATAGTTAGAGCATAGAAATGTCGGTAAAGCACCCAATTTACAATTATAAACTGAAATATTACTATTGGTTAAAAGCAGGTTAATCTTTAATTTGTAACTTTTAAAACAATTTTGGAATCTTTTTACTCACAAATACAATACTTTTTGCTTCAAGTTTTCATTTCAATTAATCAAGTACTTTGTCTTTTAATATATTTTTTTTTTGTGAAAGTGTATGTGGCCACAAGAGGGAGCACTAGAGGGAGCTAAAAGACTACACACAGAGAGGGTTTTTCAGGAAATACACTGTCAGAAAGGGAAAATCATGAACAGTCAACGGGAATTTCAAACATCCTAGGATACGCACAGTAAACACACAGAGAAATACAGTTTCCCTCATCTCTTTGTCATCCAGGGCTTATTCTAACAGTGTCTGCTCATATTGCTGCACTGATGAGTCATGATTTATCACAGACTGGCTCTGCTGATCACATATCTCCATTGGCGTTAAGAACCCCCACTGTCAATCAGGGGCGGATCTAGGATTTTATGAGATCCGAGGCTTAGCCCAGATGACAAGTGAATGAGTTGGGGGGAGATTTATATATATATATACAGTATATACGTATATATATATATATATATAAATGCACACACACACACACATACATATCAGTCCCTCCAGGATTTCGAGGGATGTTTTTATGATTGTTGCAGGCCAAGAAGCCTGAATTCGCGGGAGCTTTTTTAAAAAGTTGCAATAAAAGTTGCGATGTTTTTAGCCTTTTTTTGCACTAAAAGCTGTGGGAAGAACTACAAATTTTAAAGCAGATGTTTTTTTTCCAGTTTACTACTGTGATATAGTATATTGTGGGACACATATGTGGGTTTCATATGCACAAATGTATATCACCTTATGCTTCATATGTATATCACTGTATGCTTACTGTATGCTTCACGTCTCAGATGAACAAAGGACTGAGCCTCCTCGGAGATAACAGGAGGATGTGAAATGTGGTCTTTGGTATGCAAAGAGATGGCCGTGGGGGATTTCCTGGCTGCCAGTTACTTTGGGGTGGGGGTGATAAGATCTGAAAGGGATGCATTGTTATTTGGGATTAAATGCATTGTGACTGGAGCTTTGAAGCTCCTGGGGTATAAAAAGGGGATGAAGGTCTGAGTTTCTTGCTCTTTCTGTATTGTTGATGTTGGAGAATGTGAATAAACCTGACTCGTGAGATAAACTCTGTCTCGTCCTTTCACATTTCCACACTGGTGACCCTAAGACGATGAGTGAAAGAAATTCGCCCGAACCAGCCAGGTCAGGAGCTCCCAGCCAGGCGTATGCCGCTACCGTCCAGCTACCGGACTTTTGGCGAGACAACCCGTGCTCCTGGTTCCTCTTGGTCGAAGCACAGTTCGCCCTCCGGGGGATAACGGTAGATGAGACGAAATTCTACCATGTAATTGCCAAGCTCGACAACCGCACGTCTCGGCATGTGCAGAGCCTTTTGGTGAAACCACCGGCCGACGACAAATACGGCGCGTTGAAGGCTGCGCTCATTCAGCACTTCACTCTCTCAGCCCAGGAGAGAGCGGAGAGACTCCTGGCTTTGAACGACTTGGGAGATGGCACGCCCGTTGACCTGATGGAGGACATGCTGAGGTTGAGGGGCTCAGACGGCGACGATTTCCTCTTCACCCACATTTTCCTGAGAACCCTACCGTCGGCCACGAGAGCGACCCTGGCCGGTTCGCCGTTGTTGGCCCAGCGGGACTTCCGCACGCTGGCCAAGGAGGCGCACCGGATTCTCAACTCCAGCAAACAGCGCGTGGCCACCGCAGCAGCGACGGGGTGTGGCGCGACAGCCGGAGACGGCAAGGGGCCAGAGACGGCGGTAGCAGACCCACCGACAACGGCGGCGGCGGGGGCCAAGGATCGCGGAGGAGACACCCTCTGTTTCTACCATCGCTGCTTTGCAGAGAAGGCATGCAAATGTATACCACCGTGCCATTTCAAGCGCTCGGGAAATGCCAAGACCGGGGGTCAGTAGCAGCTGCGGCCCTCGGGGAGGAGAACAAGCTGCTCTACTTGAAGGATGCGTGCTCGGGGAGGCAATTCCTCGTGGACACAGGCTCCCAGTTGAGTTTCATCACACCTTCCTCCGCTGACTGGCTGGCACCTTCCAGTGGTCCTGGGGTGTCAGCAGCGAACGGCTCGGCGATTAAGACCTTTGGTGAGAGGACTCTGCTTCTGTCCCTACACGGCTGTACATTTGAGTGGACTTTCGTCATAGCTGCAGTGAATTTCAATATGTTAGGGGCTGATTTTCTGTGCTCACATGGTTTGTTGGTTGATCTTGCTAACAGGCGCCTGGTTAATGCACTCTCTTTTTATTCTATTCCCTGTACAGCTCGAGTAGCCCCGCCAACAGCACAAGCCAACGTCACAGCTGCAAGTGGTAAGTTCCACACACTGCTCACTCAGTTCCCAGCACTCACGGTCCCAACATTTTCGACGGCTGTGGCTAAACACGGGGTGGAACATTTTATTACTACCACCGGACCGCCCGTTTTTGCAAAAGCCCGGCGCTTGGATTCAGCTAAACTGACCATAGCGCACGAGGATGTTCGCCAACCTGGAAAAGTTGGGCATCATCAGGCGTTCGAAAAGCCCATGGGCTTCACCGCTTCACATGGTCCCGAAAGCTGATGGCTCGTGGTGACCTTGCGGAGATTTCCGCAGGTTGAACAACGCTACAGCGCACGACCGCTACCCAATCCCGCATATCCAAGATTTTTCAGTTCATTTGGCTGGGGCGCGCGTTTTTTCTAAGATAGACTTGGTACGCGGTTACCACCAGGTCCCAGTACGCGCTGAGGACATACCCAAAACAGCGGTAATAACTCCGTTCGGTCTATTCGAGTTTTTACGCATGCCATTTGGGCTTAAAGGCGCGGCGCAGACGTTCCAACGCATGATGGACGCGGTGTTGCGCGATCTCCCCTTCGTGTTCGTCTACCTGGACAATATTTTGGTAGCCAGCGCGTCCGAAGATGAACACGAAAACCACCTCACGGCAGTTTTCCGGAGGTTGGGAAAGCACGGGTTAATAATCAACCCAGCGAAGTGTCAGTTCGGGGTGACGCAGATTGATTTTTGGGGGCATCGCGTCTCTCCAGAAGGAGCGGTTCCTCTGCCTGACAAAGTGCGCGTGGTAACAAATTTTCCGCAGCCACAAACGGTCAAAGCATTACAGGAGTTTTTGGGAATGGTGAATTTTTATAACCGTTTCCTCCCCCGCGCAGCACAGCTCATGCAACCATTATATGCCGCACTAAAAAAACAAAAACCCACAAATAAAATCGAATGGTCTCCGGAGCGAGAGCGAGCATTCTCGGAAGTCAAAACAGCCCTGACAAACGCTGCGTTGTTAGCACATCCAGACCCAACGGCCCGCATAGCGCTCACAACTGACGCGTCAGATGTGGCCATGGGGCGGTCGTGGAGCAGCATGTAGCCTGGGCTTGGCAACCGCTCGCCTTTTTCAGCAGGACCTTGCGCGATAGTGAACGAAAATACAGCGCATTCGACAGGGAGTTGTTAGCTCTCCACTTGGCCATTCGCCACTTCCAGTTTTGGCTGGAGGGACGCCGTTTCACCGCATTCGTTGATCACAAGCCGCTGACTTTCGCGATGGCCAAGGTTTCAGAACCGTGGTCAGGCCGGCAGTAGAGACAGCTGGCTGCGATCTCAGAGTTTACTACCGATATCCAGCATGTGGCGGGTAAACTTAATGTAGTGGCAGACTGCCTCTCGCGCACCGTGGCTGCTCCAGTCCGCGTGGGGGTAGATTATGCAGCCATGGCCGTGGATCAGGTTAGCGACGCGGACATGCACGTGCTCCAGTCTGGACCAACAGGGTTAAGACTGGAGAACAGGGTGCTGCAAGACGGTATGCCCCCCCTAATCTGCGATGTCTCCACTGGGCGACCGCGTCCGGTGGTACCCGCCGCGTGGCGCTGCCGCGTTTTTGACTTGATTCATTCTCTGGCGCACCCGGGAGTGCACGCGTCGGTCAAAATGGTGGGAGAGAAATTTGTATGGCCGAGCCTGCGCAAACATGTTAGGGAGTGGGCAGCAGCCTGCATGGCCTGTCAATGAGCCAAGGTACACAGGCACACGAGAGCTGCTTTGGAGCCGTTTCACATCCCGGCTAAGAGGTTCAATCATGTTCACGTGGACCTCATAGGCCCCCTTCTGCCATCACAGGGGTGCACACACCTTCTGACAATGGTAGACCGCACCACGCGCTGGCCGGAAGTGGTCCCACTGGCGTCAACTACAGCCGAGGAGGTGGCGCGCGCGTTTTTAACAGCATGGGTAGCGCGTTTTGGAGTCCCGTCGGACGTTACGTCCGACAGAGGCCCTCAATTTGTTTCAGAACTTTGGTCAGCAATGGCCCGCAGCCTGGGGGTAACGATCCACCGCACAACCGCGTACAATCCACAGGCTAACGGGTTATGCGAACGTTTTCACAGGTCATTGAAAGCGGCTCTCAGAGCGTCGCTTACGGATGCAAATTGGGTGGACAGGCTACCATGGGTTTTATTGGGGTTGCGTTCTGCACCTAAAGAGGATTTAGAAGCCTCCCCGGCGGAGCTAGTTTTTGCGCAGCCACTTCGGCTGCCCGGGGAGTTTCTCCCAGATAATCCTGCGCCAGAATGTTCCCCGGCTCAGTGGCTGCAGCGTGGCACGGAATCGGACGCGCTGCCTGGCCCCGTTCACCACAGTTTTCCGCGTGTTTTTATACCTAAGGCTTTAAAAAACACGGAGTTTGTTTTTGTCAGACACGATGCCCATCGCCCGCCGTTACGACCACCTTATGATGGGCCATTTAGAGTGCTGGAAACAGGGGATAAGCATTTTTTGCTAGATTTGGGGGGCAGGAAGGAGAAGATTGACATTAACAGGCTCAAACCCGCCTTTGTAGTGGCGGACGACGACGTGCTGTTGGCCAGGGCTCCTCGGCGCGGCAAACCCCCTAGAGAACATCCCCCAGAACACCCACAGGGATTGACTAACAATTCTCACCCTCAGACAGCAGCCCCCCAGCAGGATGGTGCCACGGAAGTGTTAAAGCCTGCTTACAGCAGATACGGGAGGAGACTGAGGCCCAAGCAACACGTGGGCTGGTGTGTAATGATTTTATCATGACAGGCTGACTGTTATTCTGTTGTTACATCTTAGACGTTTGGGGGGGGGTCATGTGGGACATGTGGGTTTCATATGCACAAATGTATATCACCTTATGCTTCATATGTATATCACTGTATGCTTACTGTATGCTTCACGTCTCAGATGAACAAAGGACTGAGCCTCCTCGGAGATAACAGGAGGATGTGAAATGTGGTCTTTGGTATGCAAAGAGATGGCCGTGGGGGATTTCCTGGCTGCCAGTGACTTTGGGGTGGGGGTGATAAGATCTGAAAGGGATGCATTGTTATTTGGGATTAAATGCATTGTGACTGGAGCTTTGAAGCTCCTGGGGTATAAAAAGGGGATGAAGGTCTGAGTTTCTTGCTCTTTCTGTATTGTTGATGTTGGAGAATGTGAATAAACCTGACTCGTGAGATAAACTCTGTCTCGTCTTTTCACATTTCCACAATATAACAATACTAGAAAAGCACAGGATTGTCAAAAATTGTCATGATCCCGAGCACGGCTGAGGGCCGTGCTCAGTTCCAGTCTTTAGTCTTGTCCTTTTTCTGTTTGTTTGTTTCTTGTTATGATCTTTTGTATCTGGTTTCTGTTCATTTATGAGTTGTGGTATTCTTAGTTGTGTCCTTATAGTTTTGCCTAGTTATTGTGTGTCGTTTTGTAGTTATGGTATTGTTTGTATCTTGTGGGGGTGTGTTATTTTATTCTGTATGATTTAGTTCCGGTCAGTTATTTTATTTTGACAGTGCTGTGAGGCTTCCAGCTGTCAAACTGGTTCATGGGCTGCACATCTGTCACTTGTTGTTTTGATTATGTTCTCACTCATGTACTCACACCTGAATGTCATCTGTGCAGCGTTATTTAAACAGACCGGTGTATTGAGTCCTTGCAGCGGTCTTGCATTTCCAGACGTTGTTGTCCGGTCCTTCATCCATAGACTATGTTTACGTCTGTGTCGTTTCCCCGGTATTCCTTGTGTGTGTTTTGTTTGTTTTGGTTTTCGTTCATCTGTAAGTCAATAAATGTGCAAAATCCTGGAGGGACTAATACATATATATATATACGTATATTAGGGGTGTAACAATACACGTATTCGGATTTTTCCAGTACGGCTCCTAAGGCGAAGCTAGAGCTTGAAGACCCTCTTCTGTGATTTAAGTCTACTGTCTGGGAACACTTTGACTTTCCGGTGAAATATGTAAATGACCAAAGGCAAGTGGATAAGACAAAAGCCGTGTGCCGGCATTGTTTAGTGGAGATCAGACATGCTTTTGGCAGTATGTCAAACTTAACTCATTTGAAACGGCACCACGCAAACGTCAATATCAGTGCAGCACGTAAAAAAAAGATAGCGCAGTACAAGCGTGGCTTCCAGCAACATTTAGACAGCCTCTCCCAGGCTCTTCAGATCAATCCAAAGCAATAACAAATGCCATTGGTGTCTTTATAGCAGCAGACCTAAGGCCATATTCAGTTGTTGAGAACACCAGGTTTAAGCACATGCTGAAGGTAACTGAGCCCCAGTATGAAGTTCGTTTTTGTGCCTACTTCGGCAAGAAAATACCATTCCTTTATGAAAAAGATAAATCTGTTAATGCTGCACTTCAGGCCCGTGTTTTTCAACCAGAGTGCCCTGGTATGTTAAGATTACTGTTAGACATTATTTAATTTAACCTCTTAATTGTCAAAAAAATCACAAATACATAATTTGCTGTAGTTGTGCATGGGTGTCTTCAGAACCTATGCACAACAATGACAAATTATTTGCCATTTTTGACCAATTAACAAGTGAAATTAGATAATTAACTTACTAAGAACCTTTAATCTTCTTAAAAGAATTCTGACTGTTCAAACTTTTATTGTTGCACTTGACTGCAACGTTCATTTCCTAAAAAGAGAAACATTTTTTATATTTGAGAATATTTTATTTACTGGAGAATTTACTGCTGGGAGTTATTTTTTTTTTTTTTTTTTTGTCATTAAAGCTGTTCCCACATACACACGTGGACAAAATTGTTGGTACCCCTCTGTTAATGAAAGAAAAACCCACAATGGTTACAGAAATAACTTGAATCTGACAAAAGTGGTAATAAATAAAAATTCTATGAAAATTAACCAATGAAAATCAGACAATGCTTTTGAATTGTGGTTCAACAGAATTATTTTAAAAAACAAACTCATGAAACAGGCCTGGACAAAAATGATGGTACCCTTAACTTAATATTTTTTGCACAACCTTTTGAGGCAATCACTGCAATCAAATGATTTCTGTAACTGTCAATGAGACTTCTGCACCTCTCAGCAGGTATTTTGGCCCACTCCTCATGAGCAAACTGCTCCAGTTGTCTCAGGTTTGAAGGGTGCCTTCTCCAGATGGCATGTTTCAGCTCCTTCCACAGATGTTCAATAGGATTTAGATCAGGGCTCATAGAAGGCCACTTTAGAATAGTCCAATGTTTCGCTCTTAGCCATTCTTGGGTGTTTTTAGCTGTGTGTTTTGGGTCATTATCCTGTTACAAGACCCATGACCTGCGACTGAGACCAAGCTGTCTGACACTGGGCAGCACATTTCTCTCTAGAATACCTTGATAGTCTTGAGATTTCATTGTACCCTGCACAGATTCAAGACCCCCTGTACCAGATGCAGCAAAGCAGTCCCAGAACATAACAGAACCTCCTCCATTTTTCACAGTAGGGACAGTGTTCTTTTCTTGGTATGCTTCATTTTTGCATCTGTGAACATAGAGCTGATGTGCCTTGTCAAAAAGTTCCAATTTTGTCTCGTCTGTCCATAGGACATTCTCCCAGAAGCTTTGTGTCAACATGCAGTTTGGCAAATTCCAGTCTGGCTTTTTATGATTTGTTTTCAACAGTGGTGTCCTCCTTGGTTGTCTCCCATGAAGTCCACTTTGGCTCGAACAACGATGGATGGTGCGATCTGACACTGATGTACCTTGACCTTGGAGTTCACCATGAATGTGTTTAGAGGTTGTTCTGGGCTCTTTTGTTACCATTCGTATTATCCGTCTCCTCCTGCGGCCACGTCCAGGGAGGTTGGCTACAGTCCCGTGGATCTGAAATTTCTGAATAATGTGTGCAGCTGTAGTCACAGAACCATCAAGCTGCTTGGATCTTATAGCCTTTACCTTTAACATGCTTGTCTATAATTTTCTTTCTAATCTCCTGAGATAACTCTCTCCTTTGCGTCCTCTGGTCCGTGTTTAGTGTGGTACACACCATGTCACCAAACAGCGCAGTGACTACTTGTCACCCTTTAAATAGGCCGGCTGACTGACTACAAGTTTTGTGATGTTAATTAGAGGACACATCTTGGTTGAGCATGTCCCTATGGTCACATTATTTTCAATCTTTTCTAGGGGTACCATCATTTTTGTCCAGGCCTGTTTCATGAGTTTGTTTTTTAAAGTAATTCTGTTGAACCACAATTCAAAAGCATTGTCTGATTTTCATTGGTTAATTTTCATAGAATTTTTATTTATTACCACTTTTGTCAGATTCAAGTTATTTCTGTGACCATTGTGGGTTTTTCTTTCATTAACAGAGGGTACCAACAATTTTGTCCACGGCTGTATACAAAAGATAACAAGTTTTATGTTTTGCATTTTGTTTCCTTACTGTACTGAAAATGAGCCAAACTGTGACCTCAAAGGGGTCATTGACTGCACTTTTTCCACATTTTAACAGCTCACTCACATCTTAATGAAGTGTTTGGGGCATATTTTGTTCACATTTTCTTTAATTTTTTTAATTATTGAAGCAATTTTTTTTTTCTTGGCTTTCTTCAAATGCTCTAATTTAAAGCCTGTCACTTTAAGAAACATCCTTCAGCTGTTCAACTTCACCCTCCCTCTTACGTCAGTCAGCCATTAGCTGAGTAGTTTCTAGTCTTCTAGCTTGGATGAGCAGCGCTGGTTCACCGATCCGCAGTCATTTGTGTATCTCGCGTCACCCCCTCCCCCTCTGCCCCCAACAACCCCACGAGATGCCACAACAAATCGCCAGCATTATGCGCTGGGTGATCCACCGATTGCTGCAACGCAAGGCTGATGGCCGAGCCACAGGATCTCAAAGGGCAATGTCTCCCTCTGCGGTACTCCACTCCTCTCTCACGGCCAGTCGGGGGATGCCCCATCATGAAGCAGCTCTCCCACGCTACCCATGAGAGTATGCCCAGAGGATTGTGGGGGAACTGAGCCAGCAGCTCCAGGCAGCATCCCTGGGTTGTGGCAACTGCCTGCACCATGCCCTGGGTGCTGACACAGGCTTTTGGTGCAACCTGGGGATGCTGCCTGGAGCTGCTGCCTCTCAGCTCCCTGTGACTGGCATGCTGGTGCTGGCGACAAGTCATGAAACCACTGCAAAACCACTGGGAGATGGGCCAGAGCGACACAAGGCACATTGAGGACCATGGACCGGTGAACCAGGTGGTAACAAGGATGGTTATTAGGGTGACATAGAATCTGAGGAAAATAACAATATAAGCCGTGCTTGGTTTGAGCTTCCTGTTGCCAGTGTTAGCTTGGGGGCTAATAGCTCAGGGGCTAATAGGCTACCTTTAGCACTACTTCCATCTACATGACAGACAGCTAGGCGGGCCAATAATAGAGCAGTGGGCTGGTCTCAAGGACGGCAGTGGGTTGGCTTTTTCTAAACATGACGTTAACGATTTCCACAGAAAAGTCAAAAAAGTTTCTGGCATTTCTGGAAGAGAAAAATAAGATAAAGGCTGTGTGTGTTTTTTTAAGAGAACTGAATGTTTTGAAAATTTTGGATAATTAGGGGCAGTGCGGTGGCGGAGTGGTTAGCACTGCGGCAGCACAGCAACTCACCCTTGGCTGGGGGATCCTGGGTTCAATCCCAGCCCCCAACCAACAGTGATCTGTGTGGAGTTTGCATGTTCTCCCTGTGTCTGCGTGGGTTTACTCCGGGATTTCTCTGGTTTCCTCCCACATGCCAAAAACATGCAAGTTAGGTTAATTGGCATCAAACTGGGGATTCTAAATTGTGCTTAGGTATGACTGTGAGAGTGAATGGTTGTCTGTCTCTCTGTGTTGGCCCTGCGATGGACTGGCGATCTGTCCAGGGTGTACCCTGCCTCTCTCCCAAAGATGCTGGGATAGGATCCAGCCCCCCCGCGACCCAAAAAGGATTAAGCGGAAGAAAATGGGTGGATGGATAGGTGACCAGTAGACTCATTTCAGACAGCTAAAACCTGCAAACACACCATTTTTTAGTCACTAACCCCTTTAAAACGTACGTACCGAACCATCTCGGCCTTGCCTCTCTTGCTTTGTTTCCAATCCGCTAAACCTGAGCTGTCCCTCTGATATACTCATTTCTAATCTTGGCCCTCCTTGTTACATACACTACTTAGTGCATTTTACAGTTACCTATTTAGGTAGCATTGCCCTTTGGCCAGGGGCAGATATCTTCAGGTGGTGACCAACCTTCATTGAGCGTTTCGGCCCTCAACCACTACCCTCTCCAGATGGTTGGCCTGCAGTGACTGGCCTGATCACTGCCTATCTGCTCCTGGCTTCCAGCTCTCCTCCTCCCTCTTACTCCAAAGCCAACAGGAGGCTCGCTCTGCTTCCTACCCCATTTTGCAAGCAGCTTGATTTTTGCAACTTTCATCAGTGCCAAGAGCTGATAGCATCTGCCATACTGATTTAGCTGGGAAGCCCCTGCAGCCGACCTCCACAGGAAAGAGCCACACTTGCCAGCCCTTGTCCCTACAATCCTGTACAAAGGACTGGTACTTCAAGGTCTTCCTCTTTTGAGCTTCCTCGCAGTCTTCCTACCATGGCTCCCAATGAAAATCTTAGCCTCTTCAACGCTGTCATCTCTAGTTCCAATTCATGTCTTTTTGTCAGTGCCACCATCTCCAAACCCTGCATCATCGCAGGTCTCACTACTGTCTTGCAAATCTTCTCTTTCACTCTTGCTGTTATGCTTCTGTCACAAATCACCTCTGACATTCATCTCCACCCACATCATTATGCTTGCAGTCTCTTATTCACCTCTCTTGTGCATTTTTCCATTGCTTTGGATGGATGACCCCAGGTATTTAAACTCATCTACTTTAACCCTTAGATGCATAAGTGGGGTAACAATGACCCCTGCGGTTGTTTTTTTTTTTTTGCAATATCTTTGTAATTTTAATTTTTTATCATTTAATCTTCCATGTATTCCTCAAATAGGTTGTCTTTGACATGAGGCCATTTGGATTTGTATCTAATTGTTATATTTTTTAAGTAATTGCATTTTTTGTATCAGTACCACACTATTCCATATGTGGGGTCAAAAATGACCCCAAGCATTTCTCAAAGCTGTCCCCTTGGAATTTCGCCATGGTTATAAGTAACACTGTAGATACTGCAATTAGCATGTCAGATTGGATGCCTAGGGTAAACAGAGAAGGTAAACAGATGAGGACAATAGGTTTTTTTAGATGCATATGTGGGGGGTCAAAAATGACCCCAAGCTTCTCCAAAGCTGTCCCCTTTTCCCCTTTTCAATTTCACCACGGTTATAAGTAACACTGTAGACGCTGCAATTTGCATCTCAGACTGGATGCCGAGGGTAAACAGAGAGGGTAAACAGATGAGGACAATATAGTGTATACAGTGAGGACAATGTAGGCATTTTTAGATGCATGGGTCAAAAATGCCCGAGCGGTTGTTTTTTTGCAATATCTTTGTAATTTTAATTTTTTATCATTTAATCTTCCATGTATTCGTCAAATAGGTTGTCTTTGACATGAGGCCGTTTAGATTTGTATCTAATTGTTATATTTTTTAATTGCATTTTTTGTATCAGTACCACACTTTTCCATATGTGGGAATGTTTTCCCCAGTTTGGTGACCAAAATATAATTTAAAATAATAATAATAATAATAATAATAATAATAATAATAATAATAATCACCCAAAATATAATAAAAATGATCATCTTTAACCAAAATGAAAGAAATTTCTTAAGTTTACAGCATAAAACACACACATTCTAGTTGGGGTCATTTTGACCACACTCATGGAAGAATGTTGGAATTGGTTGGTCATGCATCTAAGGGTTAACTACCACTACGCCTTCCATCGTCACCATTACACCTGCCTCCCTCTCATTCACACCCATGTATTCTGTCTTGCTTCTACTGATTTTCATTCCTCATCTCTCCAGAGCATACAGTGGGGTAAAAAAGTATTTAGTCAGCCACCAATTGCGCAAGTTCTCCCACTTAAAAGATGAGAGAGGTCTTCAATTTTCATCATAGGTATACCTCAACTATGAGAGACAAAATGAGAAAAAAAAATCCAGAAAATCACATTGAATGATTTTTAATGAATTAATTGGTAAATTCCTCAGTAAAATAAGTATTTGGTCGCCTACAAACAAGCAAGATTTCTGGCTCTCACAGTCCTGTAACTTCTTCTTTAAGAGGCTCCTCTGTCCTCCACTCACTACCTGTATTAAAGGCACCTGTTTGAACTCGTTATCAGTATAAAAGACACCTGTCCACAACCTCAAACAGTCAGACTCCAACCTCCACTATGGCCAAGACCAAAGAGCTGTCAAAGGACACCAGAAACAAAATTGTAGACCTGCACCAGGCTGGGAAGACTGAATCTGCAATAGGTAAGCAGCTTGGTGTGAAGAAATCAACTGTGGGAGCAATTATTAGAAAATGGAAGACATACAAGACCACTGATAATCTCCCTCGATCTGGGGCTCCACGCAAGAGCTCACCCCGTGGGGTCAAAATGATCACGAGAACGGTGAGCAAAAATCCCAGAACCACATGGGGGGACCTAGTGAATGACCTGCAGAGAGCTGGGACCAAAGTAACAAAGGCTACATCAGAAACACACTACGCCGCCAGGGACTCAAATCCTGCAGTGCCAGTCGTGTCCCCCTGCTTAAGCCAGTACATGTCCAGACCCGTCTGAAGTTTGCTAGAGAGCATTTGGATGATCCAGAAGAGGACTGGGAGAATGTCATATGGTCAGATGAAACCAAAATAGAACTTTCTGGTAAAAACTCAACTTGTCGTGTTTGGAGGAGAAAGAACACCATACCTACTGTGAAGCATGGGGGTGGAAACATCATGCTTTGGGGCTGTTTTTCTGCATTGGACCAGGACGACTGATCCGTGTAAAGGAAAGAATGAATGGGGCCATGTATCGTGAGATTTTGAGTGAAAACCTCCTTCCACCAGCAATGGTATTGAAGATGAAACGTGGCTGGGTCTTTCAGCATGACAATGATCCCAAACACACCGCCCGGGCAACAAAGGAGTGGCTTCGTAAGAAGCATTTCAAGGTCCTGGAGTGGCCTAGCCAGTCTCCAGATCTCAACCCCTTTGAAAATCTTTGGAGGGAGTTGAAAGTCTGTGTTGCCCAGCGACAGCCCCAAAACATCACTGCTCTAGAGGAGATCTGCATGGAGGAATGGGCCAAAACACCAGCAACAGTGTGTGAAAACTTTGTGAAAACTTACAGAAAACGTTTGACCTCTGTCATTGCCAACAAAGGGTATATAACAAAGTATTGAGATGAATTTTTGTTATTGACCAAATACTTATTTTACCGAGGAATTTAACAATTAATTCATTAGGGCACTAGGGGCGCCACACGAGTCGGCTGCCTTTTGCAACAGCGGCTCGATTCCGGCTCGATTCCGAGTCTTTTTCCCTTCCTCTCTCTTTTGATCCGTCTTTTTTTTTTCACCCCACTTATATCACGGACACACAGATCGTCCTAAATGTCTCCTGAGCCGGTGGACGGAGCCACTGTCTATAGCAGGATACGATACAGCAGAGAACAGCTGCTAGCATTCAACCGCCACCCGGTCCCATTGGAAATACTCGACATACCGAGAGAACTGAGGCGAAAACGCCGCGGCTGCCGGGCTGGAGTAAGGCGGAGGACAAAAAATATAAGGTACAGACCCTCCCTTCCATCTGTTGTCATGGGAAATGTACGGTCGATACTGGGAAAGTTAGATGAGCTAGCGGCTATCTCCCGTTATGATAGCACATACCGGGAGTGCTCTCTCCTTTTGTTTACTGAGACGTGGCTAACTGAACTAGCAGCAGATGCTAACATTGAGCTGGAGGGTTTTCACATGATACGAGCTGACCGAACACCAGACAGTGGCAAGGCTAGGGGCGGTGGAGTGATCATGTATGTTAACAACAACTGGTGCAGACCGGGACATATCACTGTTAAACAACGACACTGCAGCAAAGACATTGAGTTGCTAGCTGTTAGCATGAGGCCTACATATCTCCCGAGAGAACACTCACACGTGATCTGCATTGTTGTTTATGCAAATCCGACGGCGAACGCTGGGACAGCACGTGACGTCATCCATTCAGTAACCAGCAGGCTGCAGACAGAACACCCAGATGCTCTTCTCCTCATCTCAGGCGATTTCAACCATGTTTCACTGTCTCCCATTCTACCCACGTTCACCCAGTATGTCACATGCCACACTAGAGACAATAAAACACTGGATTTATTCTACGCAAACACTAAGGAGGCGTACACCTCATCACAACTACCCCCACTCGGGAGATCGGATCACAACTTGGTTCATCTCCGGCCGGTGTACAAACCCCTAGTGCACAGACAACCTCCGGCCATGCACACTGTGGAGTTATGGTCTGAGGAGACAATGGACACCCTAAAGGGCTGTTTTGAAGCCACCGCCTGGAAGCAGCTCTGCGATCCACATGGTGAGGACATCGATGGCCTCATTCACACCTTCACGGGCTACCTCAGCTTCTGTGTGGACAAATCCGTTCCCACCAAGACCATACGGCGTCACTCAAACAACAAACCCTGGATCAACCCTGAGATTAAAACACTTCTGAGAGAGAAGAAGAGGATCTTCAGGTCAGGGAACAGGGAGATGCTGAAGTCCGTACAGAGGGAGCTGAGGAGAAAGATCAGAGAAGGCAAGGACAGCTTCAGGAAGAAGATGGAGGACAAGCTGCAACAGAGCGACATCAGCGGGGTCTGGAGAAACCTCAAAACCATCTCGGGGCTCCAGAATACCTCCCCCCAGGCCACAGGGGGCAGGGAGTGGGCGAACAACCTGAATCTGTTTTTCAATAGATTTGACCAACCGCCCTCCCCCCTGACTGCACAACAACCACTGCTGCCTCTAAAGAAATCAAGTCCTGCTGCCCACTCCCCACTCTACCAACACCCCCCCACTCCCAACACACAGCCCCCCATCCTGACCCTGACCAGGACCCAGGTGAGGACGGAGCTGAGGAAGATCAAGGCGAGGAAGGCGCCGGGACCGGACGGCATCAGCGCAAAGCTCCTCAAGTCCTGTGCAGACCAGCTGTGTGGGATTGTGACGTATATCTTCAACATGAGCCTGAAACTGGGGAGGGTACCACAGCTGTGGAAAACATCTTGTGTGGTACCTGTACCAAAAACTTCCCACCCCAAAGACCTGAACAGCTACAGACCGGTGGCCTTGACGTCCCACTTGATGAAGACCCTGGAGAGACTGCTCCTTGCTCACCTCCGCCCCCTGGTGGAACCAGCGATGGATCCACTCCAGTTCGCCTACCAGCATGGCATTGGGGTGGAGGATGCGGTGATCTTCCTCCTTCACCGTTCTCTGTCCCACCTGGAGAAGCCCGGGAATATGGTGAGGATCATGTTCTTTGACTTCTCCAGTGCTTTCAACACCATCCAACCGATGATCCTGAAGGACAAGCTGCTGCGCGCAGGGGTGGACCAGCACCTGTCATCATGGATCCTGGACTACCTCACGAACCGGCCTCAGTTTGTGAGAACCCGGGACTGTGTGTCCGACACGATCATCAGTAGCACGGGGGCCCCCCAGGGAACGGTGCTGGCTCCCTTCCTGTTCACTCTTTATACTGCGGACTTCTCACACAACACAACACACTGCCATCTACAGAAGTTCTCTGATGACTCTGCGATCGTTGGCCTCATCTCCAATGGAGATGAAGCTGAGTACAGAGGGCTTATCCAGGACTTCGTGGACTGGTGCCATCGGAACTGCCTCCAGATCAACGCGAGGAAAACTAAGGAGCTGGTGGTGGACTGCCGCAGGCATGGGCAGCCCCTCACAGTACCAGTAAATATACAGGGAACAGACATCGAGATGGTGACATCCTATAAGTACCTGGGTATTCATCTGAACAATAAACTAGACTGGTCACACAATACTGATGCACTCTACAAGAAGGGACAGCGCAGGCTGTTCCTGCTGAGGAGACTCAGGTCTTTTGGTGTACAAGGGGCGCTGCTGAAGTCATTCTATGACACGGTGGTGGCATCAGCCATCACTTTTGGAGTGGTCTGCTGGGGCAGTGGCATTACTGCAGCCGATAGGAAGAGACTGAACAAACTGATTAAGAAAGCTAGCTCTGTCCTGGGGCAGCGCCTTGATCCGATGGAGGAGATAGGGGAGAGAAGGACGGTGGCTAAACTGTCATCTCTGCTGGAGTCCGAGTTCCACCCTATGCAGGACATACTGAATGCACTGAGGAGCTCATTTAGCAGCAGACTACATCATCCCAGGTGCACAACCGAGAGGTTTCGTAGGTCCTTCCTACCAACGGCTGTCAGACTGTACAACCTAAGCAGGGCTGCTCGCAGAGATAGCAAAAAAGACGTAACAAACTAATAGTTTTTTGAATGCAGAAGATGCAATAGACTTACACAGTGGTCCTCTCCGGCATACAACTAGGAGCATGCCGGTCGCTATGGAGGGTGAGAGTGTGTATGGGCACATAATCATACCATGCAGGATAGCTGGGTAGACGGTTATGCTGTTTCATTCCATCTAGCGGCAATGCTCTGCACTGTGTGTGTTTATATATTTGCATATTTGTTCCGTCTAGCTGCAATGCTCCGTACTGTGGGTGTTTATATATTTATATATCTACATGTTATTCCATCTAGCTACATTGCTCCGCACTGTGTGTGTTTATATACTTGCATATTTATTCCACCTAGCTGCAATGCTCCGTACTGTGGGTGTTTATATATTTACATATTTATTCCATCTAGCTACAATGCTCTGCACTGTGTGTTCATATATTCATATATTATTCCATCCAGCTACAATGCTCTGCACTGTGTGTCTGTGTGTGTGTGTATATATATATATTTTATAGTAATACGTACATATGTATATTAGCTGCTCTTGCTTGCTTGTTTTTTTTTCTTGCCTTCTGATTGTTGCTCTGAGTGTTGCTATCCCTGTGCTGTTGCAATCCTGGAATTTCCCCGTTGTGGGACTAATAAAGGCTTATCTTATCTTATCTTATCTTATTAAAAATCCTTCAATGTGATTTTCTGGATTTTTTTTTTCTTATTTTGTCTCTCATAGTTGAGGTATACCTATGATGAAAATTGGAGACCTCTCTCATCTTTTAAGTAGGAGAACTTGCACAATTGGTGGCTGACTAAATACTTTTTTACCCCACTGTACCTCCACCTCTCCAGGTTTTCTTCCACCTGCTCCTTACTCTCATTACAGATCACAATGTCGTCTGCAAATATCATGGTCCACGGACACTCCTGCCTGACCTCATCTGTAAGTGTGTTCATCACCATGGCAAACAAGAAGGGGCTCAGAGCCGATCCCTGATGTAACCCCACCCAACCTTGAACCCGTCACTCCTACAGCACACCTCATCACTGTCTCACTGTCCTCCTACATGTCCTGCACCACCCTCACATACTTCTCTTCCACTCCTGACTTTCTCATACAGTACCACACTTCCTCTCTTGGCACCCTATCATATGCTTTCTCTAGATCCACAAAGACATGGTGCAGCTCCTTCTGACTTTCTCTATACTTCTTCATCAGCACTCTTAGACCAAACATTGTATCTGTAGCACTCTTTCTTGGCAGGACACCGTACTGCTGCTCATTGACTGTCACCTCTCCTCTTAACCTGACTTCAACAACTCTTTCCCATATCTTCTTAGTGTGGCTGATCAAAGAAATGTGCCTGTAACCAATGCTATGATTATATTTTGCAACAATAAAGTTGTGAAGGTCTAGAGCGCTCTTTGCTTCTACCCATCATGAGTTATTTGTGGTGTGACAATCTGATAATCACAGACCTTTTTAAAGGCTATCAATCAGGACTTAACCAGCTGAAATTAATTTGCACTGGTGGGGAATGTGATGGATTTCAGCTGATTTCTTGGCTTTCTATGCCCTTTTGCACCTCTTTTTCTTCATGTGTTCAATACTTATTCACTGTGTCATTTCACTTTATTTAATGTAATTTGTTTTATGAAGACAGTTGCCTTGATTTCTTTGTATGTGTGGATTACTTGGGTTGTTACTGATATCCAGTGGTGGGTGTAACGCTTTACAAAGTAACACATTACTGTAACGCCACTACTTCTGCAGTAACGTGCTGCGTAACGAAATTACTGTTTAAAAATCCAGTAATGCGTTACAGTTTCTGAAATTTGATCAGATGCGTTACTCGCATTACTTGTTTTATTTATATGAATAGACATTTTTAGCGCAAATAGATATACAGTGGGGCAAAAAAGTATTTAGTCTGCCACCAATTGTGCAAGTTTTCCCACTTAAAAGATGAGAGAGGTCTCCAATTTTCATTATAGGTATACCTCAACTATGAGAGACAAAATGAGAAAAAAAAATCCAGAAAATCACTTATTTTACCGAGGAGCCGGCCTGGTCGGGAAGCCCCAGAGACACTGAAGCCAACCCGCAGACAGCCAGGACTGGAACCCCCAGCAACGTGTGTGCAGTTTCAGTCAAGCTACCGGATTTCTGGCAGCACAACCCGCGCTCTTGGTTCCACCACACCGAGGCCCAGTTCGCCCTCCGGGGAGTAACAGCAGACGACACCAAGTTCTACCATGTGGTAGCAGCGCTAGACTCCCGCACAGCCCAGCAGGTAGCGAGCCTGCTCAATCAGCCACCAGCCAGCAGCAAATATGAGGAGCTCAAGGCTGCGCTCATCCGGCGATACACGCTCTCTGAATGTGAGAGAGCGGAGAGGCTCCTGGCGCGGACCGAGTTAGGAGATGGGTCAGCCGTAGACCTGATGGAGAAGATGCTGGCATTGATGGGCATGGGCGACGGGCACTTTCTGTTTGCCCACCTTTTCCTTCGGAACCTGCCAACAGAAGCAAGAGCGGTTCTGGCCAATTCGCCGTTGCTGGCCGTGCGAGACTACCGTGCGCTAGCCCAGGAGGCAGCCCGGATCATCCTCACCACCAGGGTGATCACAGTCAACGCGGCGGCAGCGGAGCCCAGCGAGACGACCAGGGGAGGCGAGGAGCCACCGACGGTGGCGGCAACGGGGGCCAAGGATCGCCAGAAAGACACGCTCTGCTTCTACCACCGCCGCTTCGGAGAGAACGCACGCAGATGCGCGCCACCGTGCCACTTCAAGCGCTCGGGAAACGCCAAGGCCGGCAGTCGGTCGCAGCTGCGACCGCCGGTGAAGAGAACAAGCTGCTCTACGTGACGGACTCGCGCTCGGGGAGACGCTTCCTCGTCGACGCTTCCTCGTCGACACCGGAGCCCAGAAGAGCATCATCCTGCCGTCCTACGCTGACCAGCTGGCAGGACCTAGCGGCCCCGGAATGGTGGCAGTAAATGGCTCGGAGATTAAGACGTTCGGTGAGAGAACATTGACCTTATCTCTACATGGCCGCTCGTGGACTTTTATCATAGCTGCACTGTGTTGCCTGCTCCTGGGCGCTGATTTTCTGTGTGCACCTGGTTTACTTGTGGATGTTGCTAACAGGTGCCTGGTTAATGCACTGTCCTTTGAATCGCTCCCCTGTATAGCTCGAGGGACCCAGCCAACAGCACAAGCCAGCGTCACAACTCCAGGTGGTAAGTTCCACCCACTGCTCACTCAGTTCCCAGCACTCAGGGTCCCGACGTTTTCAGCGGCCATCGCTAAACACGGGGTGGAGCACTTTATCACCACCACCGGGCCGCCCGTTTTTGCAAGACCTCGGCGCTTGGACGCAGCTAATCTGACCATAGCGCGCGAGGAGTTCGCCAACCTGGAAAGGTTGGGCATCATCAGGCGATCAAACAGCCCATGGGCATCCCCGCTACACATGGTCCCTAAGGCTGAGGGATCATGGCGACCGTGCGGTGATTTCCGCAGGTTGAACAACGCCACAGCACACGACCGTTACCCAATTCCCCACATACAGGATTTTTCCGTTCACCTCGCCGGAGGGCGCGTTTTTTCTAAAATAGACCTGGTCCGCGGTTACCACCAGGTCCCAGTGTGCGCGGAGGACGTACCCAAAACAGCGGTAATAACTCCGTTTGGTTCATTCGAGTTCCTGCGCATGCCATTCAGGTTAAAAGGCGCAGCACAGACGTTCCAGCGCATGATGGATGCAGTGCTGCGTGACCTCCCGTTCGTGTTCGTCTATCTGGACGATATCCTGGTAGCCAGTACGTCCGAAGACGAACACGAAACCCACCTCAGGACGGTTTTCCGGAGGTTGGAGGAGCACGGGTTGATAATCAACCCGGCGAAATGCCAGTTCGGTGTGACGGAGATTGATTTTTTGGGGCACCACGTCCCTCCGGAAGGAGCGATTCCGTTGCCCACAAAGTGCGCGCCGTGGCAGATTTTACCCGGCCTCAGATGGTCAGGGCGCTGCAGGAATTTTTCGGGATGGTGAATTTTTATAACCGTTTCCTTCCCCGCGCGGTGCGGCTCATGCAACCATTGTACGCCGCGCTCAAGAGACAGAAACCCGCGGATGGAGTCGAATGGACCCCGGAGCGAGAGCGGGCGTTCTCAGAAGTTAAAGCAGCCCTGGCAAACGCCGCACTGCTGGCACATCCGGACCCGACGGCCCGGATAGCGCTCGCCACCGACGCTTCAGACATGGCCATAGGAGCTGTCGTAGAGCAGCGCGTCACTGGGGCTTGGCAGCCGCTCGCATTTTTCAGCAGAACTTTGCGCAACAGCGAACGTAAATACAGCACGTTCGACAGAGAGTTGCTGGCTCTCCATCTGGCCATACGCCACTTCCAGTTCTGGCTGGAAGGGTGCAGCTTCACCGCGTTCGTAGACCACAAGCCACTAATGTTTGTGATGGCCAAGGTTTCAGAACTGTGGTCGGGCCGGCAGCAGAGACAGCTGGCCGCGATCTCAGAGTTTACTACCGATATTCGGCATGTGTCGGGTAAACTGAATGTGGTGGCGGACTGCCTCTCGCGCGCTGTAGTGGCCCCAGTCTACGTGGGGATAGATTACGCAGCCATGGCCGCGGAGCAGATTAGCGATGCAGACGTGCGCGCGCTCCAGTCTGGACCAACAGGGTTAAGGCTGGAGAGCAGGGTGCTGCAAGATGGCGCCCCCCCTCACAATCTGCGACATCTCCACGGGACGCCCGCGTCCGGTAGTCCTGGTCGCGTGGCGCCGCCGCGTGTTTGAGTCGGTTCACACTCTGGCGCACCCAGGAGTGCGCGCATCTGTCAAAATGGTGGGAGAGAAGTTTGTGTGGCCGAGCCTACGCAAACAAGTAAAAGAGTGGGCTGTAGCCTGCGTGGCGTGCCAACAAACCAAGGTACACAGGCACACGAAGGCTCCCTTGGAGCCATTTCTGGTACCGGCTAAGAGGTTCGACCATGTGCACGTGGACCTCGTGGGCCCCCTCCCGCCATCACAGGGGTGTACGCACCTCCTGACAGTGGTGGACCGCACCATGCGCTGGCCAGAAGCAGTCGCGCTGGCCAGAAGCAGTCCTGCTGGTGGCAACCATGTCCGCGGACGTAGCACTCACTTTTTTAACAACATGGGTGGCACGTTTTGGAGTCCCGGCGGACATTACGTCCGACAGGGGCCCACAATTTGTTTCCGACCTCTGGTCCGCGATGGCCCACAGCCTGGGTGCTGCAATTCATCGTACAACCACGTACAGCCCACAGGCCAATGGTTCATGCGAGCGTTTTCATAGATCACTGAAAGCAGCACTCAGGGCTTCACTGATGGATGCAAATTGGGTAGACAGGCTACCGTGGGTTTTATTGGGGTTGCGCTCCGCGCCAAAAGAGGATTTGGAAGCTTCCCCGGCAGAGCTCGTTTTTGCGCAGCCCCTACGGCTGCCCGGGGAATTTCTACCGGACAATCCTGCGCCGGGCAGCTCCCCGTCTCAGCTTTTGCAGCGTAGTGCAAGCACAGGCACGCTGCCGGGCCCTGCCCACCACAGTTTTCCGCGTGCCTTCGTGCCTAAAACTTTGAAGAACGCAGAGTTCGTGTTCGTCAGACCACGCCCACCGCCCTCCATTGCGCCCACCCTATGATGGACCGTTCAGTGTTGGAAACAGGGGATAAGAATTTTGTGCTGGACTTGGGGGGTAGACGGGAGAGAATTGGCATAGACAGACTCAAACCTGCCTTTGTAGTGGCGGATGAGCAAGTGCTGTTGGCGAAGGCCCCTCGGCGTGGAAGACCCCCACAGAGACCTCCCCAGGGGAACGATTCATCAGAGCAGCCACACGGACAGAGTGAACCCCCCCCCCCCCCCACCTCCACGGCTCACCCGCAGTCGGACACACTCCCAGCAGCCTCCCACCGGCACAGCAGCACCACAGAGGCGGTAAACCCCAGTTACAGCAGATATGGGAGGAGACTGAAGCCGAAACAGCATGTGGACTGATGTTCTATTGTTCTATCTAAGATGCTGGGGTGGGGGGGGGCGGTGGGGGCCTCAGGTTATTTCACATCTTAGACAGAGACAATGAATACACATGGGAGAACAATGCCCAAGTGGGTGAGAGGGGGTTGAATGAAGTGTAGTGTAGATGTCATGCTGTGTTGAGGAAATGCCTTGAACCTTGTGAAGTGTGACCTGATATAGAGAGAGGAATGCTTGATGTGACCAGTCAGTCTTTTCTTTGCTTGTGAGATGTGTGTGTAATAAATCGTCTGAAATGAATATGCCTCTTATTTCACACACTCCACAACCTCTCTCATCTTTTAAGTGGGAGAACTTACTCAATCGGTGGCTGACTAATTACTTTTTTGCCCCACTGTAAACTGATCCTACTGTAGTGTAGCTGTCAGTCTCCTCCACCAGTGTTATGCCGAGAATTGTCAGTGTCCTGCCCTGCTCACACGCAACCCAGTGGGAAGAAACGCCATGGCCCAGGCAACTTCTCATATCGAGCTCTGATCACCTGTTGTCCCAGCTGTGAGTAACCCCCAACAGCTCCTACTTCTATAGTTAAATATGAGTATTTTTTGAGCAAGAAGCTGCATTTAATGTCTGCAGTTGTGAATATGTGTAAGTTGTGTAAATAATTGTGCAAGTTTTCTTATGCACAGATAAAGTGACTGTGATTTGTTGCAGTAAGCTTTTTCTAAGTTTTTATTTATTTATTTAGCGAATGCAAAGTCCTTAAGCCAAGCAGTTGCCTCCTGGTTTGCTGTATGGAGGGTGTGTAATCCTCCTTCCAGTCTTTGGAGCGGGCAAGCCTCTATGATGTGTTCCATAGTTTGCTCCTCTCCACATGCGCACAGTGGGCTAGGGCTACTGCCCCATCTGTGAAGGCTGGCCAAGCAGGGGCCATGTCCAGTCCTGAAGCGATTGAGTGTAGACCACTGTCTCCTTGGGAGGTTGGTGCCAGGGACCTGTTGGTTGGGGTTTATCACCAGCTGTTTGTTTGAGACCTCCTTGGTCTCCCATTCCTCTTGCCAAGCTGTCTGGATGGTAAAGTCAGCTGGGGGAGGGTTTTTCCAAATCGGCCGTCTGGATGAAAGTCGGGCAGTGGGTGGGGTGTAGATATCTGCATGGATTGGTAAGTGAGGAAAATCTTTAACTTTTCGGAGCATCCTTTGAGTTAATGCTGCTCGCCGGATGTGTGGAGGGGCTATGTTTGACAGTACAGAGAGCCAGGGGAGTGGTGTTGAGCGGATTGTTCCAGTTATAGTTCTCATGGTTGAGTTGAGCTGGGTGTCTACATGGTGTGTGTAAGATGACCTGGACCAGACAGGGGCACGATATTCTGCTACAGAGTATGAAAGGGCCAGTGCTGAGGTGCGCAGGGTGGAGACTGCCGCCCCCCATTTTGCACCAGCGAGCTTGCAGAGCAGGTTGTTTCGTACTTTCACCTTAGCAGCCGTCCCCTTTAGATGTTCCTTGAAGGATAAGGTCCTATCAAGGGTCACTCCAAGATAAGTTGGATTTGGGGCATGCTTAAGCTTGAGTCCGCTCAGGTGGATGTTTAGTTCTCTGGCAGCTTTTGCATTGTGGAGATGAAATACACTGGAGATGGTTTTTGCTGGGCTTGGTTTTAGGCGCCAGATTTTGCAGAACTGGTCCAGTTTAGCAAGATCTTCCGTGAGCACCCGTTCCAGTGGTTCAAAGTCTGGTGCTTGGAATGCCAAACAGATGTCGTCTGCATAGATGAATTTGTGGGATTTTGTAGTAGGCAGGTCGTTTATGTAGAGGTTGAACAGAGTTGGAGGTAGAACTGAGCCTTGTGGGAGTCCGTTTTTCTGCATTCTCCATGCACTTGTGTTCTGACTGAGGTGGACTCTGAACCTTCGGTTGGTCAGCAGGGTTTTTATAATTGCTGTTGCCCAAGCAGGGATCGCCTTTTTAAGTTTCAGGAGAAGGCCTTTGTGCCAGACCGTATCATAGGCGGCTGTAAGATCGAGAAACACAGCCCCTGTCTTCAGTCTGCTCTCGAAGCCATTTTCAATGAAGGTGGCTAGGGCCAGTACTTGTTCTCCTGTACTGTGGTCCTTGCGGAAACCTGCTTGATCCACACTTAGAATATCCTCTATTTCTGGGGAAATGCGTTGCAGTATTAGGCGCTCCATGATTTTGTAAGGAACGCTGAGTAGGGAGATTGGGCGGTAGCTTGCTGGTAGTTTGTGGTCTTTGCCAGGTTTTGGGATGGCAATGACCTTTGCTGTCCGCCATTTCTTTGGGATCGAGTTTGTTTGTGTGATCCTTGTGTAGAATTGTGTCAACCAGGTTAGGGCTGGGGGGGCCAAGATTTTTCATGAATTCTGGGAAGATGTTATCGTATCCTGCTGCCTTTCCACATTTCAGGCCCTGTAGGACTTTCTCCAGTTCAGCAGCCTCGAAGGGTTCAGGGTTCGTTTCCTCTACAGGCATTTTTTGGTGGTTTTTTAGCTCAGTTGTAACTGCTCTTCTGGTGTCTTTGTCTTGGGGTGCTTTGGCAATAGTCAGTAGGTGGGATGCAACTTGGTTGGGTGTGACGGATGCTCGGCTTTGGCTAGGGGGCTTCTGTGCAGCTCCTAGGCGACGGATGAGGCTCCAACATTTCCTGCTAGAGTGGGTAAAGCTCCGGTCAGCAACTGTCTCCTCCCATTTCTTTCGCTGGGCTGTATTTAGCGATTCAATGAGATGGTCTGCTATCTCTGGGTCCCCTGATGTTTGATAGGATTGTAGGAGGGCAGCACTTTCTCCGTCCAAACATGGGACATAGAGGGGTCGGTAGCCTCGTGGGATTGCAGTATGGGCAGCCTTGAAGATTGCGCTGCAGAAGCGGTTGTATGCTTCATCTACAGTGATGGTGTGGAGTGGGATGGTAACAACACTCCGGTCCAGAGTTTTTCTAAGTGGTGAACTTTCATTTATCTGTGCTTTCTGTTTTATTTTATCTCATTCATTTACATGCTGTTGTGATCTGCAAAAAAAAATCCTCTAAACACGCGTTTTTAATGGGCTGGTCCAGGGGTGTCAAACATATGGCTCGTGGGCCAAAAACGGCCCACCAGGTGATCCAAAACTTTCTCTGTAAATTTACAGCTTTATTTCTAGTAAATTTCTGACTTTCTACTGATTACAATAGTTTGTGTAAATCTGAGACATTTTTTCTCTGTAACATGACACTTTTTCTCTCATCAGTCTTCTTTTTCTTGTTTTTTTTTCTGATGAGAACAAGGGACCCTTGATCTTGCTATATGTACAAGATGATTTAAGTATGCATTTAAAAGTAACGTGAAAGTTACTTTTCCAAGTAACCTGTTGTTCTTACATGTTCCTTGTGGGATCGTCACTTCCTTGTGGTAACGTATCGTCACTTCCTTGTGGTAATGTATTGTCACTTCCTGTTTTGCTGTCTGCCTGTGTGGTTTGCTCTCCAGCCACTAGCTATGGCTACTAGCTCTCTTTCCTCTCCTCCTCTGGTGTGCTCTCTCTGTCAGATGTTTAGCTACACCTCTGTGTGGGGAGCGTGAAATAACAAGACTGAATCATTTCTCAGTTCAGGTTTTAATGTCGTGTTCACATCCCCAGCTATCTCTCAAGAACACAAGAGAGAGAGCTGAGTCAAAACCTTCTCTTTTATACAGTCAAGGACAAAGGAAGAATCACATATCACCGTCAAAACCCCCTATTGATAATAACTCTCCCCCCGCGCCCTTCAGTCCTCCGCCTGGGCTCCAGGAGGTCAGGAAGTCCTTTCAGCTCCTTATTGCCGTACCTCCGTCTTCTTGTTGTTATCCACAGGCGGTCCAGACATATTGTCCCCTCTAAGACGTGAGGTCAATCCACACATGCAATCACAAGCATCCCATAGTGCTTATACATATGTAGGTAAAAATACATGAGCTACACTCTGCCTCTTTTAGTGATAACGGTAAATGTAATAAATGTTGTCTTTTTGAGGCACTCGAGGCGAGGTTGTCTGATTTGGAATCCCGGCTCCGCTGCATTGAAACACCGTCTGCGCCAGTTAGTCTTGACGGACGCCCATTAGCTGCAGCGGAGCTAGCTAGCATAGCTAACCCTGTTAGCGGTCCCCCGGCTCTCCTCAGCAGCAAGGAGACTGGGTGGGTGACGGTGAGAAGGAAGCCTAGTCGCAAAGCCCCGGTACACCACCAACCTGTTCATGTTTCTAATCGTTTTTCCCCGCTCAGTGAACTCTGATCATTGGCGACTCTGTAGTCAGAAACGTGAACCTAGAGACTCCAGCGGCCATAGTCAAATGCATTCCTGGGGCCAGAGCAGGCGACATCGAGTCAAATCTGAAAATGATGGCTAAAAGTAACTGTAAATATTCCACAATTGTTATTCACGCCGGCATTAATGACATCCGTCTCCGGCAGTCGGAAGTCACGAAACTTAATATAGAATCGGTGTGTGACTTTGCAAAAACAATGTCTTCCACTGTAGTATTCTCTGGGCCCCTCCCCAATCTGACCAGTGATGACATGTTTAGCCGCTCGTCATCCTTGAACCGCTGGCTGTCTGTGTGGTGTCCTAAAAATGACGTTGGCTACATTGACAATTGGAGCTCTTTTTGGGGAAAACCTGGTCTTATGAGACGAGACAGCATTCATCCCACTTTGGATGGTGCTTCTCATTTATCTAACAATCTGGCATCTTTTTTATCCAAATTTCCAAAACCCTGACTACTCAGAGTTGGGACCAGGAAGCAGAGTCGCAGTCTTACACGCCTCTCTGCAGCTCCTCTTCATCCGCCACCCCTCAACTTAGCCCCTGTCTTCCCCATCAGAGAATCGTTGTCTGCTCCCTCCAAAGTAAATAAAAATATAATGTATAAGCATCCCAAAGTGATAAAGCAAAATATTGGTAAAACTCAAATTAAACATAAAGCCTCTAAATTGAATGATTTGGCCTCTGTTCCTCCTCATAATTTAAAAATTAAATGTGGTTTATTAAATATTAGGTCTCTAACTCCCAAGACTCTGTTAGTCCATGATCTGTTAATTGATCATCAGATTGATTTAATTTCCCTTACAGAGACTTGGTTAGGGCAAGAGGATTATATTGGTTTAAATGAATCAACTCCCTCTGGTTATTTAAACTGTCAAAATCCCAGAAGTTCTGGTCATGGAGGAGGAGTAGCAACAATTTACCATTCCAAATTACTAGTTAATGTAAAGCAAAAAACATGTTATAATTCCTTTGAGGGCCTGGTCCTCAGTATTGGGCACTTTAGCAATTTTAGGTTAAACCCAATTTTATTTGCCATAGTTTATCGTCCCACATCAACCTACTCAGAATTTTTATCCGAATTTGCTGATTTCTTAGCTGATTTAGTGCTGAAATCTGATAGAATAATTATAGTAGGGGACTTTAATATACATGTGGATGTAGATAGTGACTGCCTTAATGTGGCATTTAATTCAATATTAGACTCGATTGGGTTTTCTCAGAAAGTAGGAAATTCTACTCATTACCTCCACCATACATTGGACCTTGTTCTGACATATGGCATAGAAATAGAAAATCTTGTAGTGTCTCCTCATAACCCTGTACTGTCAGACCATTGTCTGTTAACCTTTGATTTTACTATTTCTGACTATTTGGCTCCTAAAGAAAAATATTATTACAGTAGATGCCTCTCAGATGATGCTGTTACCAAAATTATGCAGATTGTTTCCTCTATGCCATGTGTCAACACAACGGAAATAAGCTATAGACAGCTTGCTCCTTCTGTAATTGATAACATGGTGGATAGTGTTTCAGTTTCTCTGCATCAGACTCTAGACTTGGTGGCCCCCTTAAAAAAGAAAAAGTCTAATCAGAGATTTCTAACTCCTTGGTTCAACACAGAAACTCGTAGCTTAAAACAGAAGACTCGTCAATTAGAAAGAAAATGGCGCTCTACTAATTTAGATGAAATCTATTTAGCTTGGAGAAATCATCTTTTAATTTATAAAAAATCTCTTAGAAAAGCTAGAACGAGTTATTACTCTGCATTAATAGAAGAGAACAAGAATAATCCAAGGTTTCTTTTCAGTACTGTAGCCAGGTTGACAAAGAGTCAGGACTCTGTCAATCCTAGCATTCCCTTAGAGCTTACTAGTCAGGACTTTATGAACTTTTTCAATAATAAAATTTCATCCATCAGAGATAAAATCAATCAGATTCTTCCCACAGTTAACTTAAATACTGTAACTACTACAACTCCTTCTATTGATGTCTGTCTTGATGAGTTTACTCCAATCGACCTTTGTGAGTTAGACAAAATAGTTTCCTCATCCAAACCTTCAACTTGTCTTTTAGACCCTATTCCTACCAGGTTATTTAAAGAAGTCTTCCCACTTATTGGTAGCTTTATTCTTCATATAATCAATTCTTCATTAACTTTAGGCCATGTACCGCAGGCTTTTAAAACGGCTGTAATTAAACCCTTACTCAAAAAGCCAACTCTTGATCCAGGAGCTTTAGCTAACTATAGACCAATCTCTAATCTCCCTTTCATTTCAAAGATCTTAGAAAGAGTTGTTGCTACGCAATTATTTGACCACCTGCAGGGAAATGGTTTACTTGAAGAGTTTCAGTCTGGGTTTAGAATCCATCATAGTACTGAAACAGCCTTAGCGAAGGTCACTAACGACCTCCTCATTGCATCTGATAATGGACTAGTTTCTGTACTTGTCCTTTTAGACCTTAGTGCAGCTTTTGATACTATCGATCATAATATTCTACTTGATAGATTAGAACACTATGTTGGACTTAATGGAACTTCGTTGCAGTGGTTTAGATCTTATTTATCTGATAGGTTCCAGTTTGTTCATGTAAATAATGAGTTTTCTTTCAACTCAAAGCTTAGTCATGGAGTTCCACAGGGATCTGTGCTAGGCCCTACTCTTTTTAGTTTATATATGCTTCCGTTAGGCAACATTATTAGAAAGCACTGTATACATTTTCATTGTTATGCAGATGACACACAATTATACCTGTCAATGAAGCCAGATGATAGTAATCATTTAGCCAAGTTAGAAGCCTGTCCTAAGGAAATCAAAGCTTGGATGACTTGTAATTTCCTGCTATTAAATTCAGATAAGACTGAAGTCATTCTTGTTGGTCCAAAAAACCTTAGAAATTCCTTTTCAAATCAAACTTTCAGTTTGGATGCGGTTACTCTTTCTCTTAATAGCTCTGTGAGGAACCTTGGAGTTATTTTTGATCAGGATTTGTCCTTCAATTCACATATTAAATTTGTTTCTAAGACTGCCTTCTATCATTTGTGTAATATTGCCAAGATTAGGAGCATCTTGTCTCAGAGTGATGCTGAGAAACTGATCCACGCTTTTGTTAGCTCGAGATTAGATTATTGTAATTCTTTATTATCAGGTTGTCCTAAAACATCTTTAAAAAGTCTTCAGCTGATCCAAAATGCTGCAGCAAGAGTTTTAACAGGTACTAGAAAGAGAGATCATATCTCTCCGGTTCTGGCCTCCCTTTATTGGCTTCCCATAGAGTTTAGAATTAAGTTTAAAATCCTTCTTCTTACTTACAAAGCTCTAAACAATCAGGCTCCTTTTTATTTAAAAGATCTGATACTATTGTATTATCCTAACAGAGCACTACACTCCCAAAATGCAGGATTACTTGTAATACCTAGAATCTCCAAAAGTACAATGGGAGGCAGAGCCTTCAGTTATCAAGCTCCTCTCCTGTGGAATCAGCTGCCAATCTGGATTCGGGAGTCAGACTCGATCTCTGTTTTTAAGAATAGGGCTAAAACCTACCTTTTTGATATAGCCTACAATTAGGGAGGGATCATGTGTTTCTGAACCCTTCCTTAGTTATGCTGCTAATAGGTTTAGTCAGCCGGGGGACCTCCAGTAATGCACTGGGCCTCACTCCTTTCCTCACTCTCAATGAAATTTTTTTTTGCTGGTCATTAACATTTGTTTGTTCTCTCCCATAGATTGAGTCCCCATCGTGCTGTTTGCTCTCTACATGTCTGTTCTTTTCTTCTCCTCTATCCCCTCACCCCCCAGCCAGTCGCAGCAGATGACTGCCCCTCCCTGAGCCTGGTTCTGCTGGAAGTTTCTTCCTGTTAAAAGGGAGTTTTTTCTCTCCACCGTTGCCAAGTGCTTGCTCACAGGGGATCACCTGATTGCTGGGGTCTTTCTGCAACTGTGGGGGTTCCCCCTTCAGTTGATAGTGCTATGAGATGACTGTTGTTGTGAAATGGCGCTATATAAATAAAGTTGAATTGAATTGTATTGAATAGTTACTTTAATCATGCAGTAACTCCAAAGTAACTCAGTTACTTTTGAAAAGAAGTAACTGTAACTAGTTACTGTTTTTAGTAACTTGCCCAACACTGCTGATATCTGGTGAAAATCTGAGGTCAATGGCTCCATCAGAAATATGTTTAATGAGAAAAATGTTGATGTGTTCAATACTTATTTTTCTCACTGCATGACTGCAGGAGAAGAAATGGGCGTTGTCTAGTCTCTGTGTCACTGAGTCTTTTGGAGCCTGAGCTAAAAGCCAGATTGTCTGTATCTGTTTAATAATAATAATAATAATAATAATAATAATAATAATAATAATAATAATAATAATAATAATAATGTAAAACCCTCATAAACCTTTTTGGCTCAGATTAGATTCTTAGTCCTTTAAAGAAAATCCCAAACTGTTATTTTTCTCTGTCACTGTCAGGAATAATGCACTTCTTATCGCAGGACATGGTCTTGGACCACTGTGTGGAATTTTCCAGAATACAGAAGTAGCTGTCTCAGGGCAGAGAGGAGGAAAATAAAAAGTTTTATGTGTGCACTTCATGCACATATAGGGAACTGAGTTCAGAGGACAGATGCATTCATATCAGAGTCAGTTAAAAGTCATTTGTAATTATGAATGTGAACTGTCAGGACACTGATCTGACAAAAAAAAGGCTTGTAACATGAATGTAGAAAAAAATGTTGATAAAATGTATTTTGTATGGTTGACTTTGTTGGGGGGGGGGTATTAATCCCATGTGAAAATTGGTTTTCGGTAAAAACAAACAGGTACACAGGGGGAGGTGGTGAGAAGATTTTTATTAAATCCACATTTTCATTTTCATCATGGACTTATTCGGCATTAATGTGGTTATCTTTAAGAAAATGAATCAATGAACAGGGAGTGTACCGCATTTTACTTTTCACTGCAACCTCCAGGAGAGACAGGAGGCACGTCTACAACTACCTCGACTGTGCTATGTCTGGAAAGCAGGGCAGCGGAGGCAGGAGTTACACTGAACACAAACTTTATTACAAACACAAAGGATGGTACATGTGTTGTATCAAATATAGCTATAAGCTAACTCTAACTAATGTGGGCTGTTGCAGTGGCAGAGGGAGTACCAAAGACCCCAGTGCTGTGTCCATAACTCGGTATAATAAGGATGAGGCTTAGCACACAGTTGAACGTACGTTATTATAAACAGAACCATAACTCACGGACGCTCCATACAGGCCAAGGGGTCAACGAAGAGGAGACAGAGTCTCTTCTGTCTTTGCCCTTTATATCCTTGGTGATGCCACCACCAGAAAGGCGGGTCGTCACCTCCCACTACAGCCACAGCTGCCATCTTACCGCACTCTTTATCATATTATATACAGTACATATCACCCCCCCCCCCCCCGAAAAATGCCAAGCACACAGATTAGGCCCTCCCGAATTTAAACCCGACTCATACACTAATGGCAAACACATATGTACAAAAATTAATAAACAGACCTATCCATTCACGCCAAATAAACTAGAGGGGCCAGGTGAACTGCTGGCTCCCCCTACACAGCCAGGCGGATTATTCTGCCGCCTTGATCTACAGTCCAAAAGAAAAATATAGCAGTGTATCTAAAATTAAATTAATCCCAGAACCTTATATATGTATTTTCTCAAATTTACATAACAATTACAACAAACCATAACAAATAACATACACACTTTCTTATTGGCGGCCCCACCCACCCCAACACATCCACCCCACAACCAGGACAATTCACAGCAAAGCAAACATTTCTTTCTTTTTTATTTTTTTTTTTAAAACAGTGTTGGGAATTTACTTGTTTTTTTGGTGTTTTTTTTTCCAACTCAGGCCAACACACAATAAGAAAGGTCAAAATTTAACAGAACATATTAATTAAATGACCTGGGGTGCTAAACCAACACAAACACATTATATATCACCTCCAGTCATTTGACCGGCCTGATGAAAAGGGCCACCCTCTGGGTCTCCATCCAGCGGGTCCTGCCCGGGGCGCCTCCGCTTCTTGGCTTCTGGAGATGAGCCACGCTAGTGCCTCTTCTCCTCCACGTGCCGCAGCTCATTTGGGTGTCTCCACAATGTGTCTGACAGTCCCAAGTAACCATCTGCCCGGGCAGCCACCACTCGCAGCCACCCCTGTTCATCTTGTCGCTCTCTTCTCCTATAGACGCCCCTCAGCCGAGCTTTCACCCTTGGTCGGACCTCATCACCGATGTGCAGGGGAACTCTATTATGCTTCTGCAGTCCACTATGTCATGACCGGGCCTCCCTCCCGGGTTGAGACTGTCCACCGACCCGGTCCGAAGCCCTCCTGTGACGCTGGTGTCTGGTGCACCGTAATATCGCCCCAGCCGGTCCTGCCCTGCTCTCTTTCAATTTAGCACCAGCAGTCGTCCTCCTGGGTGTCCCGCTGTACCGTCCAGTTCCCACATCCAGGGCAACTTGGACACTGGCATCGGGATCCTCCCACGTTTGGTCACCGCAGCGCCGGTCCTCATCACCTTCCCACTCACCAGGCCAATCACTGTCCCAGACCGCGTCATCCTCCACGTGCAGAGCTGGTCGGTCTCACAATCCACAGCCTGACCGCTCCTCTCCAGCACCGCTGGCGATCTTAAATCCCAGGCTGTAAAACATATCACAGCCTAAGATGTTTGACCCCAAGATGGTCACCACGAACTGGACTCCGGTCATCACCGCCGACTTACACTACCGTTCAAAAGTTTGGGGTCACCTCAGACAATTTTGTGTTTTCCATGAAAAGTCACACTTTTATTTACCACCATGAGTTGTAAAATGAATAGAAAATATAGTCAAGACATTCAGAAGGTTAGAAATAATGATTTGTATTTGAAATGATAATTTTTTCCTTCAAACTTTGCTTTCGTCAAAGAATCCTCCATTTGCAGCAATTACAGCATTGCAGACCTAACATGATTGCACAAGGGTTTTCTAATCATCCATTAGCCTTCTGACGCAATGAGCAAACACATTGTACCATTAGAACACTGGAGTGATAGTTGCTGGAAATGGGCCTCTATACACCTATGTAGATATTGCACCAAAAACCAGACATTTGCAGCTAGAATAGTCATTTACCACATTAGCAATGTATAGAGTGTATTTCTGATTAGTTTAAAGTTATCTTCATTGAAAAAAAGTGTTTTTCTTTCAAAAATAAGGAAATTTCTAAGTGACCCCAAACTTTTGAACCGTAGTGTATACCTCGCTGTCAGCTCCAGCGATCCCACTGCCATAATCCCGCTTCCTCCATAGCCGACACATGGTGTCCTCTACTCCCTCAAACGGTGGTATGGGAACAGCCTCTTCACCGTGGACAAGTTCAGCACTAAAGCAATTGCTTCCGTGTCCACCAACAGCAAAACCTCCACGCCATCCAGTGATACATTGCAGTATATATACCCATTTGTACTTGGGGAAATGGTATGAACAACCATGGGATCCGCAGAGGGGAGATCCATTCCACATCTTCAGTCCTCCCGCTCAAAATTCTTGCAGGCTCCGGCAAAGTGATGCAGAAGATCACATTTTCCGCATCACTTGCCCTTTGCCAGACACTCTCTTGCCTTATACCGGTGCCTTGCGGACCTGCAGCCATAACATTTTGGCGTACCCGGGGCAGACCTAATTCTTACAATGGTGGCATATTCTTCATCACTCATGCCGTCCTCATTGTCCGAGTCCACGGTCAGCGTCCTCCAAACTGGTTCTCCACGCCTTGACTTGTCTGTCTCACGGAGGCTCTTCAGATAAATTTTCCACTGCCTCACACTGCTGCGCAATGTCCATAGCCGTGGCTAACGTCAGTTCACCTGGGTAGGTCAGGAGCCTCGACCATGCTGCAGAACAAAGGACACGCTCCGCCAACTGATCACGGACCATTTCATCCTCCGTGGCTCCAAAGTGGCAATCTCCCGCCAGCTGACGTAGGTCTGCAATGAAGCGCTGTACCGACTCTCCTGTCCGCTGGTGGCACTGCCGAAACTTTATCCGCCGGACTATGGTGTTCTCTGGGGCACGAAAGTAGCGCGCCATTGGCTCCACCACATCTTGAAAACTTTCAGCCTCTCCTAGCGTGCTAAGGATCCTTTGACCCTCCATACCGAGACCATGAACCAAAATAGCTCTCTCATGCAACTTCTTGACCTTACCAAGTTTAAGGGCCACCAAATAATTTGTAAACGCTGCGTACCACCTAGCCCAGGGTACAGGCGGCTCGCCTGGGACCTCCAAAAATGGCTGAAAAGTAGTGCCAGCTCGTTCCATACCTCCTTTCTCCTTGTCGCCAAATGTTGTGTCCATAACTCAGTATATTAAGGATGAGGCTCAGCGCACAGTTGAACGAACTTTATTATAAACAGAACCACAACTCACGGATGCTCCATACAGGCCAAGGGGTCAACGATGAAGAGACAGAGTCTCTTCCGCCTTTGCCCTTTATACCCCTAGTGACGCCACCACCGGAAAGGCGGGTTGTCACCTCCCACTACACCCACGGCCGCCATCTTACCACACTCTATATCATATTATATACATCTCACCAAGCTCCTGCCAACAGTGCCTTAAAGTAGGCATGGCGTGATGATATCACCCGTGCATCTGTCGTCACGTCTGCACAGTCTGTTGTAATCTGCTGCTTCACAACAGACTGGTGCAGCTTCTGATCGGGTTTGGACAGACCCAGGGTTCAGTGCCCGCACCAGTTGATGTTTACCCTCTATCTCTTCAATTTGGAGGAGTATGTGATGGAAATTTACTGCTTATATGTGTTTATATTATGTTTGCTGTATAATCATGGAAAAGTGACCATTAGAGCTGATTCTGAATCCATGCCTAAGGTGTGGTTACATGAAGTTGATCTGCTGTCTGCCCATGATCTGTGACAAACAGACTTGCACCTTACCATATAAGGCAGTGTTGTGAACACCCTAAAAACTGTATAAAAGTATCTGTCTTGTGACCTTGAGGGGGAGAGAGCCCTGCTGTTAGACTGACACACACATCAGCAGCTTTCTCTTTCTCTTGCATGTAGGAATAAAGGCTCCAAACTTGCAGATCTCTTGGGGTTTTTTTTTTATTTCTTCAGAACCTAGGAAAGAAGGCAAATAAAATTTCCATAACAGCTTGGTGTCAGAAAGTGGGATCCTAGACCGTTTTCCCATCATCTTCCGCCGTGGACTGATCATCTCGGACCGTCAAGTGAGTCCGATCCTTTCTGCCCACGTTGGCGACAGGGACTTGGCGGGGTGAGGGAGCGGCACTGGATTCCTGAAAAGAACACAGACTCCTGCATTCACTCAGTAAATCTAAAACCTTTTTATAATATTTATTAATATTATTATATTTTTTTCACAATATACATCAGTCATATATTTGCAATAGGGAAGCCCATATGAATGAATGAATGAATGAATGAATGAATGAATAAATGAATCTTTATTTTGGATATATTAAAAGTAAAGATTAAAAAGAAACAGAATAATATAACAAAGGGGAAAAAAGAAAAAAAATCCAACAAGGTCAAATTAAACAATAACTCCTCTGATTATACAGTTCAACATAAGTTATCTGAAATGGGTGATGGCTGAAGCCGCAGCTTATATTGCCCACCCATACTCCATCCAAGAATTCAAAAGAAAAACAAAATAAGAGTGATTACAATTCGGAACAAAACTAAGACAAAATGTGACGAAAAAAACTAAGCAACAACACAACACAGACTGGATATGACAATCCTTATGTGATTTTACATGTCATCTTGTATATATGTTAGGAGTATTTCTTCCTTTAGTTTTTGTTTAAATTGTACAGTACAATATGTATTGTACTGTATGTATTTTATTGTATGTATAGTACTGTACAATATCTGTACAGTCCGGCAAGTGAATACTTGTGGCAGGACTAATCTCTCTGGTTGTACTTGATGCTTGTTAGCTAACGGGGTCGGAGTGATAACGTTTTGTTTGTCTGCATGTGGGGACACCTGGTGAACTCTGATTACCAGTGATGGGGTCTTCTAAATCAAAGGAGAGTCCCAAAGACCTGGAGGGCCCCAAGGTGAAATATATGACTGATAATTATGGTCCTGAGAGTGTTGATTTTTTGGAAAAATGGATCTGCAAGAGTGGATTTCCTTTGGGGGGTTCATTTTCTGTTGAAGTGATTACTACTTTGAGAGACAAGATTAATGTTGGAATTCAGAAGGTTCAGACATGTAAGAAACAAAGTAAGAAGGACAGAGAAAAGTTGACGCAGTTACAGTTAGAGAAGGGCGCGGCGGAAATGTGGTTGACTGAAGCAAAGAAACAAAGAGATAAACAGGAAACAGGCAGACAGAAAAATGAACAGGTAAAGAAAGACAGATAACATTGTGCACAACAACAACTTTTACACTCTGCTGGGGCCTCTTTTCCTCCTCTGTATGAGACTGATCGTCTGCCTCCTCCTACCCATTCTTCCCCCTCTAGGCCATATTCAGCACTGCCCGCCTCAGTCTCACAGTTTTACCCAGAAGATGATATCTTACCCTGCGCCCACATTTCTTTGCTGACGCCTTTTTCCTCTCGGACACCAACCAGGCCACTGGTAGACCCTACGTCACCCTCACCAACCACACCGTTAAGCCCACCTGTCAGCCCTCCCATGGGGTCAACCTCAACTCCCTCTGCCTCCTCCCTTTTTCCTTCTTTTGTCTCCACCTCCACCCTGGCAGCCCTGTATGAAAGACAGGCAGGTGGGTTCTTCATCACCCTGTCACCATGGGTTGGGATGCCGTCTCGGCACTCAGCCCATGTTTTCTCTTTTCCCATTGAGCAACGTCTCAGCAGGCTCCCAGCTGGCAGCATTACGGATGGCTGGGGCCAATTAGTCCTCATCAGCTGGGGCGCTGCCAATGAGGATAAATAGGAGCAGCCTCGATGACTCGGGGCTGCGACATAAGCACTGCTAGGCTGAAGCCCCTTCGTCTGGTGTCAGCCTCAACTCCCCTTGCAGCATTCCGGTGTTTGTATCCCGCTGTGAGTATGCACGTCTTGTTACCCCCATGTCCGGTACGAGCTACCTACCCCTGCGCTGTGCAACCTGAGAATGTACGTCTGTATGAGTGTCTGTGCTCTCCTCATCCCTTATCCCTTACCCAGAATAAAACATCTCGACTCACTGGCTTGTCCCTGGCTCTGATTGCCCGGCTCCCTAGAGCCGGATATGACAGTATGTCGCAGCCAGAAGAGCTACTGGCGGCCGTGAGTCATTGTGGAAATGTACCTTTCTGTCCGGGTGTCAGCACTGCTAGCATGCCGTTTCCCAGGAGTCACTTCTGGCGCCAGGGCGACGAGCTGAGGTCCATCTTGGAGGCTGTCGACGGGATGTTCTTCACCCTGCACGACGCCTCCAACGCGAGACGCTGGCATCCGGGCCGTGCTGAGGAACTCCTGGACTGTCACCCTCACTCTCTGTACCATCTGGAGGACAGTGCCAGGATAGACGCTGCAGGTACACAGCGAGAGAAGCTCCACGGGGTGGATGGAAATCCCGGCAGGGAGTCGAAGTGGGCGACGTCTTTCCCCGCTTCGGAGTCCCGTTCCTGCCGCCATTCCAGTCCGGGAGTTCTCGACAACCAGAGGACTTCCCCCGACCTGCGCCACGTCACTCGGGATTCCCTTCAAGGAGCCGCAGCTGACAGCAGTTATGTCCGGGGTCGAGTGGCTGTCGCGAGCTCTACTGTGTTTCCTGTCACCACCTTCAGGCATGTGGCGGCGGCAGTGAGATTGATGGTGAGGACTTCAGGGCTACGAAGCTTTCCCGTGCTCGACGCCTTCCTCGTCTCGATCTCCGATCTGGAGCGGCGAATCCTGGGTTTCCCCCTCGCTTCGTCCCCTGGGAGTAGTCGTCATCACATTGCCGAGTCACCTCTGCACGAACCTCGTCCGGATCCAGTTCTGGGCCATCGTCAGGACAGTTCCTCCCATGCAGCTGTCACCTCTTCGCCTCGTCTGTGTGGAGATTCTACAGCCCCGTTCCCTGAGCCTTATTTCCCCGCTGTCATTCCTGGACATTCGGGCTGGCTCATCCCGGCTGTTTTCCCCTCCTCCTCGACGTGCTTCCTGACTGCTGTGTGTGCCTGGAATTCCGGCCTGGTGAGCTCTCTGCTGGAGACAACGCGAGCGATCCTCAGACGAACTCCCGGGGGGTCCTCCGTTATCGCCGGGCGGGGAGAGGAAGAAGCAGAATCCACTACAGCAGGCGATACTCAACCTCCAGGGGGCAGGCAAGTCATTGTTTTTTCACACCTGCTTAATGATTTGCTCTGTCACATCCCTGGAGGAGAAGTTCAGGGTTCGCAGCTCCCTGAACTCCCTCCACCTGCTGTAACCTGTATTCCTAATCCCGCATCCTCTGTGTCTCTCTCCGCCGAGCAGTCCCCGGCTCCGGGTCAACGTGGTGGGATATGGAGAGGGCCTGTGGTTCCGCAGCTACATTGTGGACGGAGGAGGAGGACTGACTGCTGCGTGGAGTCTACGCCGACGATTGAGCGTCCCCGGGTCTCCACGGAGGAGCGGTTTGGTCCAGCGGGACGAGATTCTTCTGGCTTCACGCCGAGTGGATCGTCGGCGGGGTCACCGGAGCTGGAGGAATCTCAAGCTGCGCTGACCATCGTGCTGGCTGCGGGGCCCGACGCGGCTAGATGGGAGCCTGACAACGACCTCCTGACGACGGATCCTGGATCTTCGCAGTCCTGGACGGCGTCAGAACCCGAGATCAGGCGAGTGCTCTCCTTTCCTTTCTCTCTTTTTATCTTTGAGCACTTCAGCCTATCTCTAGGGGAGACGAGCAGGGTGCAGCCGCCCGCTGCGTCTGAGCTCGTCTCGCCGGGTTCTGGCGCTGCCGGTGATCCTGATCCCGGTTCTGTTTTCTCTTCTGAGCCTTCTTCCAGGGTCACCGGCGAGGAGTTGCTGTTCCTCGTGGTGCTGGAGGGTCCGGGTTCAACGTTGGAGGTCGGTTCTGGTGCAGTGTCCAACGTGGGTTCGCCTGAGGCCCGATCGGGGTCCGACGTGGGTGCTGCCCCAGTATTGTCCAGGTCCGGTGAGGAGGTGGCCGTTTCCCTGCGGCCTGACGCCCGCCGCCCTCGTCATCGGCTCTCCCCTGAGCCTCTTCCACCGGGATCCGCTCTGATCCTTCGCCTGTCTCAACGGTCCTGGTGGTTGAGTGATGCGGGTCGACGACCCGACCCACAGAACTTTCGGTTCGGTGATCTGGTTCCCCCCACTGGTCTGTGTTTCCCTCTGGGCGGCCTGGTTTGGCTGCCGGTGGACTGGATTCCTGGGATCTGGGTCCGGAGTTCGCCGTCCGAACACTTCTCTTTCCCTGATTCGCCAGCTGGACAATGGGCGGGGAGATCTCCGGAGCCATCTCGGCTATTTTTGGACTCTGCCTGCCATGCATCTCGGGTGTAGTATTTTGTCCTGTTGGTGGATTCGTATTTATTGTGCTGTGTGTTTTCCATCTCACATACTCAGCATTTTATTTTTTTTCTTGTACCATGTTTTTAGCCTCGTTTTTTGCATTGTAGAGTTATGTTTTGTTTCCTTTCAGACCATACTCTGCAGTTGTCCATTTATTCCACTCACTTTCATTTCTTTAGGTGACTGTGGGTACTTATATATTCGTGTGTGTGGGTTTTCCTTTGCCCGCACTCAGTATTTCTTTTTTATGCCCTGTCTGTTCATTATAGAGTCATGTGTCTTGTTTTCCGTAACACCATGCTCTGTAATTGTCCATTTGTTCCAGTCACCCTCACTTTTCTTGGTGACTGTGTGTGTATGTACTTAAATTAGCGCTGTGTATTGTTTCCCCTTTATTTAACCATACTCAGCATTTTTGCCCTGTACCTTTTTGGTGGTTTTTTTTCCTTGTTCTGGGTCACGCATTGTTGGTACTCTCTGAGTAGTGTGTAACCGGTGTGCTGACCCAGTTCTTCTCCCCATCTGCACTTGGGTTAATTATTCCTTGTTTTGTCAGTGTTGTATTTGGGTTTTTTTTTTTCCCGCTACCCTACATTGCCCCATTGGTGTTGTCCTTCCCTTGGCTTCTTCCCCTCCGGTCCTGCCTCCCTTCCCCCCACCCTAGGTGGGGGGGGGGGCTGGGATGTTCCTGGTCGTTCAGGAGCCCGACCTTGAGGGGGGGCTCTGTCACCATGGGTTGGGATTCCGTCTCGGCACTCAGCCCATGTTTTCCCTTTTCCCATTGAGCAGCGTCTCAGCAGGCTCCCAGCTGGCAGCATTACGGACGGCTGGGGCCAATTAGTCCTCATCAGCTGGGGCGCTGCCAATGAGGATAAATAGGAGCAGCCTCGATGACTCGGGGCTGCGACATAAGCACTGCTAGGCTGAAGCCCCTTCGTCTGGTGTCAGCCCCAACTCCCCTTGCAGCATTCCGGTGTTTGTATCCCGCTGTGAGTATGCACGTCTTGTTACCCCCATGTCCGGTACGAGCTACCTACCCCTGCGCTGTGCAGCCTGAGAATGTACGTCTGTATGGGTGTCTGTGCTCTCCTCATCCCTTATCCCTTACCCAGAATAAAACATCTCGACTCACTGGCTTGTCCCTGGCTCTGATTGCCCGGCTCCCTAGAGCCGGATATGACACACCCCGATGATGGAAGTTGTGGGACTGTTGGGACCCATAGCTGTGTTCCGGCCTTGGGCTCCTGAGGACATTCCAAAATTTGCTTCCACCCTGCCAGTGCTGGAAACTGACCCTGAGTTTTTCTGCACTCAACTCCAAGCCTTCTGTGAGACCTACAGACCGACGTTTCCAGAATTGAGGCGCATTATGGCAGTGAAAGCACATCTGTGAATATGGCTAAACTCATGCCAGAACTAGAGCACAAAGAAAGATCAGTTCACATCACATGGGCTGCACAAGCCAACGGACCGTACAGAGACCGCCTTGCAACTCTCATCACAGCCATAAAGACGAAATGTAAACATGCCTGTGACCTGTCCAAAGTCTCCGGATGCAGGCAGAATGAAGGAGAAACACCAGGAGACTACTTTCACAGGCTGAGGAAAATTTTTGATCGCAAGGGCGGCATGCAAAGACCAGAAGACTACATGACTGTGGCAGGCCCGTACTCCACTCATCTCAATATGTGATTTGCCAGCGGCCTGTTGCCTACTTTGTCCACTGAGGTCAGACAGACATGCATTGGCTGGCAAACACAGATATTGGCTGAAATCCTCTGACATTTCAGCCAATCATCACCACCAATGCACGGCAGATGCCAACAGAAAGAAACAACAGAAAAAGGACGCCAACATGGACAAGGTTCTACTGACTATGGTCAAGTGGACTGACCCTGCTACACCTACTCCACAGCCTGGCAAAGACGGCCCTCTCACACCCACTCAGTGCCGTTACTGCAAAGAAGAGGGACACTGGGTCAAACACTGCCCACAACTGTCTTCCTGCAATTACTGCAAACAAGGTGGCCACTGGTTCAAAGACTGCCCAATGAAACCACAAAGAAGTGGCAGAGGTCGTTGGAACACCTCTCAGCATGGGGGTTGCCACCAGGGGCAACAGCAGCAAGGGGCGGGCCAACTACCAGCTCAGCAAACTGACTGAGGGCGACCAGATAAGCCTGAGATGGCCCCCTTTCTGTCCTCTCCCCCTCCTCCTTCCCCAGGAAATGCCGTACATCTACTTGGTAATAAAAAATCTGCTCCAGCCACACACACGCACATTGACACAGACCTCACTCTTGCATCATATTCCACATCACATTTCAGGGATTTGCTTATTTTGCCTGTTAAGGTTTCAGGAAAATTGATAGATTTCATGGTAGATTCAGGGGCAACAAACTCTATTTTGTCATCACCGGCGGGCCTTAAGCCCCCCTGACCTCCCACTCACTCACATCACAAGCAGCCAGTGGAGGCTTCACACATGAGTTCTTCACTGAGCCACTGTTATGTGCAGTAGACGGTCATGACTTCACTCACAACTTCCTTTTCTCTCCACACTGCCCCTTTAATCTGTTAGGTACAGACCTGATATGCAGCTTATCTCTCAGTTACCTGCACACTGCACGGGACAAAGATAGAGACTCCTGACTTGACTTTTGCAAAAATCCCAACATTGCTGTACATTTATGAATGGACATTGTTAGATGACAAACAGAGCTCTGACCTTGTAGAACCAGGAAAAGTCTTATCTCTAAATTCTTGCCTCAGCACAGAACAACACACTGCACATCATACCTCTCACAGGGCCCTGACACACACTATGAGAGCAAGTGGCTGCAAACTAAGCCCACACCATTGCAAAGCTCCCATATCATTTGGAGTGCTGATTTCAGCTTCTTGTTGATCAATCTCACACCTGCTATGAACAGTTTGTTCTCAGTTCCTGGCAGTCACCCACACATTTCACTTACAAAAACCCCATCCTCAGCATGGCGTGAGATGGGTCCATGAGCTCTGGCCACATTTCATGCTGATGACTGGAAGCCATCCAACCTACTTTCTCATTTAGGCCTGAATGCCATCTTGTTCTCACCATCTCTGCAGATGTTTCGTGCAGAATACTGTCTCATTCCCTTGTGAATACTTCATACAGACGTTAGATGAGAACAGCCAGTACAGATGGGTCCGTCCTGTCACCCAACCCACCCAGTTGGAGGACTCTGACTCCATACTCTCACGTGTTCCACCAACTTTGTGGGCTGCACACAAATATGATGTTGGGCTGATAAAAAACTTCCCTCCTGTGGTAATAACTCCCAAATCTTATTTCAGACCCAAATGCTCGCAGTACCCACTGAGACCTGAGGCACGTGATGATATCACCCTAGTCTTTGAGTCTCTCCTGAAAGAAGGTATTGTTGTCCCAGCTCCTGACTCACCAGTGTGCACCTCAATTTTTTCCTGTGAAAAACAGAGATAAAGGGCAACCTGCTGAATGGCGGTTCGTTGAAGATCTCCAGGCAGTGAGTGCTACAGTTATTCAGCGCATGCCTGTGGTTCCTAATCCTCACACTATTTTGAGCCAAACGCCACCTGTTTTACAGTGGTGGACTTGTCAAACGCATTTTTCAGTGTCCCAGTTCACAAAGATTCACAGTTTTGGTTGACTTTCTGATTCAAGGGGGGACTCTACACTTTCACCAGACTGGCCCAAGGCTATTGTGAAAGTCCTACCATCTACAATGCTGCGCTAAAAGACTCTTTGAGCTAGCTTAAATTAACCGAGGGTTCTGTTCTGATCCAATATGTTGATGACCTATTACTGTGTGCACCAACCAAGTCTCAATGCCAATCTGACTCACTGAAGCTGTTGTGTCACCTAGCTGCAGAAAGCCACAAAGCTTCTAAAACTAAATTGCAATTTTGCAAACCATTGGTCACTTTCTTGGGCCACCAAATTTCCGCCCAAGGTAATCTCTCTCTCCAAAACGTGTAGACGCCATTTGCCACATGAATAAACCAACAACCAAGAAGGAGCTCCTCTCTTTTCTCAGCATGGCCTCCTACTGCCGCTCTTTCATTCCTGACTTCTCATGCATTGAAAGGCCAATGCGTGACATCATTCTATCAAAAGGTCCCTCACATTTCTCACTTGAGTGGACACCTGCTGCTGATGACTCTTTTAAAAATATGAAAAAAAACCCACTTCTATCTCCTCCAACTCTCTTCCTCCCGGACCCCTGTCCTATTACAACCTCATGGGGATAAACTCCGTCCTGTAGCATACTACCCCTGCAAACTCAATTCAGTGGCTGCAGGTCTTCCCCTATGTCTCTGTGCTGTTGCCGCAGCTGAAAGAGCTGTGGAGGCGTCATGTGACATACAGTGGGGTAAAAAGTATTTAGTCAGCCACTAATTGTGCAAGTTCTCCCACTTAAAAGATGAGAGAGGTCTCCAATTTTCATCATAGGTATACCTCAACTATGAGAGACAAAATAAAGAAAAAAAAATCCAGAAAATCACACTGAAGGATTTTTAATGAATTAATTGGTAAATTCCTCGGTAAAATAAGTATTTGGTCAATAACAAAAGTTCATCTCAATACTTTGTTATATACCTTTTGTTCAATTCAATTCAATTCAATTCAATTCAACTTTATTTATATAGCGCCATTTCACAACAACAGTCATCTCATAGCACTATCAACTGTAGGGGGGAACCCCCACAGTTGCAGAAAGACCCCAGCAATCAGGCGATCCCCTGTGAGCAAGCACTTGGCGACGGTGGAGAGGAAAAAATCCCTTTTAACAGGAAGAAACCTCCAGCAGAACCAGGCTCAGGGAGGGGCAGTCATCTGCTGCGACTGGCTGGGGGGGTGAGGGGATAGAGAAGAAGAAAAGAACGGACATGTAGAGAGCAAACAGCACGATGGGGACTCAATCTGACCTCTGTCATTGTTGGCAATGACAGAGGTCAAACGTTTTCTGTAAGTCTTCACAAGGTTTTCACACACTGTTGCTGGTATTTTGGCCCATTCCTCCATGCAGATATCCTCTAGAGCAGTGATATTTTGGGGCTGTCGCTGGGCAACACAGACTTTCAACTCCCTCCAAAGATTTTCTATGGGGTTGAGATCTGGAGACTGACTAGGCCACTCCAGGACCTTGAAATGCTTCTTACGAAGCCACTCCTTCGTTGCCCGGGTGGTGTGTTTGGGATCATTGTCATGCTGAAAGACCCAGCCACGTTTCATCTTCAATGCCCTTGCTGGTGGAAGGAGGTTTTCACTCAAAATATCACAATACATGGCCCCATTCATTCTTTCCTTTACACGGATCAGTCATCCTGGTCCCTTTGCAGAAAAACAGCCCCAAAGTATGATGTTTCCACCACCATGCTTCACAGTAGGTATGGTGTTCTTTCTCCTCCAAACACGACAAGTTGAGTTTTTACCAAAAAGTTCTATTTTGGTTTCATCTGACCATATGACATTCTCCCAATCCTCTTCTGGATCATCCAAATGCTCTCTAGCAAACTTCAGATGGGCCTGGACATGTACTGGCTTAAGCAGGGGGACACGTCTGGCACTGCAGGATTTGAGTCCCTGGCAGCGTAGTGTGTTTCTGATGTAGCCTTTGTTACTTTGGTCCCAGCTCTCTGCAAGTCATTCACTAGGTCCCCCCATGTGGTTCTGGGATTTTTGCTCACCGTTCTCGTGATAATTTTGACCCCACGGGGTGAGATCTTGCGTGGAGCCCCAGATCGAGGGAGGTTATCAGTGGTCATGTATGTCTTTGATTTTCTAATAATTGCTCCCACAGTTGATTTCTTCAATTCAATTCAATTCAATTCAACTTTATTTATATAGCGCCATTTCACAACAACAGTCATCTCATAGCACTATCAACTGTAGGGGGGACCCCCACAGTTGCAGAAAGACCCCAGCAATCAGGCGATCCCCTGTGAGCAAGCACTTGGCGACGGTGGAGAGGAAAAACTCCCTTTTAACAGGAAGAAACCTCCAGCAGAACCAGGCTCAGGGAGGGGCAGTCTTCACACCAAGCTGCTTACCTATTGCAGATTCAGTCTTCCCAGCCTGGTGCAGGTCTACAATTTTGTTTCTGGTGTCCTTTGACAGCTCTTTGGTCTTGGCCATAGTGGAGTTTGGAGTCTGACTGTTTGAGGTTGTGGACAGGTGCCTTTTATACTGATAACGAGTTCAAACAGGTGCCATTAATACAGGTAACGAGTGGAGGACAGAGAAGCCTCTTAAAGAAGAAGTTACAGGACTGTGAGAGCCAGAAATCTTGCTTGTTTGTAGGTGACCAAATACTTATTTTACTGAGGAATTTACCAATTAATTCATTAAAAATCCTTCAATGTGATTTTCTGGATTTTTTTTTTTTTTTCTCATTTTGTCTCTCATAGTTGAGGTATACCTTGGAGACCTCTCTCATCTTTTAAGTGGGAGAACTTGCACAATTGGTGGCTGACTAAATACTTTTTTGCCCCACTGTAGTTCTATATTCTCCTCTCACTCTGTATGTCCCTCATGCTGTTGCACTTCTTCTTACAAAGCAAAAATCTTCTCATCCCTCTCACGGTATGAGCGGGGAGGCAGGGAAGACAGGGGATGGCTCAGGTACCACTCCACTCTCCTAGAGTCTCCAAATCTCACTGTTAAACGATGTGATAATCTGTGAATCCTGCTTCTCATATCTCTGTGCCCTCATGTGATGACAATTCTGGCTGTGATCACGACTGTCTTTCTCTCGTTCAGTTAGTCACCTCTCCCAGACTGGACCTCTTGGACACACTACTGTTCAATCCAGACCTTGTTCTTTATGTGGACAGTTCTGCCTCTGTTGGTTGGGCTGTCTGTGATGACCACTCCACACTTCTCTCTCTTACCACCTCATTTCTCAGCCCAGGCTGCTGAACTCATTGCATTGGCTGAGGCCTGTACATATGCCTCTGGCAAGTCTGTCACTATCTACACAGACTTTCGATATGCCTTTGGTCTTGTTCATGGCTTTGGCGCCCTCTGGCATGAACGCAACTTCCTCACATCTGCAGGCACGCCTGTAAAAAAATCTGTTTATACTCCAGACTTCTTGAAGCTATTCTTCTTCCCTTCTCTGTAGCAGTATGCAAATGTACGGCTCACACTTCTTCCTCAGATCTGATCTCAAAAGGAAATGCTCGTGCAGACGCTGCCGCAAAGGCTGCAGCTCTGTCTCTCACTGCTGTTCGTTTACCTTCTCCCCCCTCTCTGTCTCACCTCCCTTCACCCACTGACTCTTTCCTCTCTATGCAGTCTCTCTCCTCCCCACAGGAAAGCCAGAAGTGGACAAAGAAGGGGTGCTACAAAGACAAGACCAGTGTCTGGAGAGGCCCAAATGCTCTCCCCTGTTTCCCCGCTCATTTCTTCCATCAATTTTCTAAGTTGACACATGGAAGAGATCATGTGTCAAAAGAGGGGATGATACAACCCCTGCACGCAAATTAGTTCACCACAGGTTTTACCATTTATGCTGAAAGTTTTTGCAAAAAATGTTTCATTTGTGCCACTAACAATGCCCACTGACCCCCCAAAGAGGTTCCAGCTGCTCACTCACCACCTACAGGTCCATTCCAGCATGTGATGATGGACTTCATTGAACTCACACCAGCAGAGGGCAAAAAGTACTGTTTGTAATGGTTGACATGCGGTCCAAATGGGTAGAAGCCTTTCCAGCTAAACATGCTACCAGCACAATTATGGCAAGAGCTTTGCTGTCAGAAATCATTCCCAGATGGGGAATACCAGAGAAAATTTCCAGTGATAATGGTAGACACTTTGTAAATGAAGCTCTAACTGATTTAAGCCTTACACTGGGCTTTGATTTGAGAAGACATTGTGCCTACCACCCGCAGTCAGGTGGCACTGTCGAACGTGAAAACAGCACTCTAAAGAATAAACTGGCAAACCTTGAAGATAAAACTGGTCTGCCTTGGACTAAGTGCCTCCCATTAGCACACATGTACATGTGCATGCGAGTTAGAAAGAAGCATAACATGTCTCCATTTGAAATCCTGTTTGCTCGTCTCCCAACTCTAGGGTTTTCTGTGGAAAAGAGGCCTTCACCCCCACTAACCACATCACATTTTGAAAATGCTATACTAGCTTATTGTTCTGCTCTGTCCTGCCAATTGCAAAACATATCTCAACAGGTGAAGGCTGCGCTGCTCAAACCTGCTGAGGGTGCTCTCCATGACATAAGGCCTGGCAAATGGGTAGTGATCAAAAGCTGGCAAAGAACTGGCACAGCAAACGGTGGTTGGGCTCCAATCAAGTCCTGCTGACAACATTCACAGCTGTGAAGATTGCAGAAAGGGCAACGTGGATCCACACAACACACTGTAGAAAGGTCCCAGCAGCCAAGCCAGAAGAACCTAGACCAGACAAGGACGAGACGCAGAAGTAAGTGATTAGCCACAATCACCACCCTTCGTTGTAGACTCGGATGAGAAGTAGCTGAGCCGTATGAAGAGACCAGAGTAGGAAGAGAAGTAGCCAAGCCGTGTGAAGACAAAAGACTGCATAACACTGCACCTGACGACCGTCACAAACAACCTGAGTGCATGCCGAATGCTGCTCAATAGAAACATACAGCATACACATCCACTTACACTGATACTGACATTTGCAAGGATAAAATGACTGATGCTGAGGCAAACCCAAATGACAAACAGAATGTCATCACAGAACACTCAAGAAAACGTCAAGCCTGCAGGAAGACATGGACAAGAACTGATATGGCCTGTGTGTGTTTCCTGTGTGTTCTCTTGATTACAGTGACTGTGTACTTGCCGTTACAATGTATGTCTCCTTCACAGGTTGAGCAGGTAGTACGAAGATCAAATAGCCCGGAGTATGACTTTGACAACTATTTAAGCGACACTTATGACAACAATGCATGGTATCCAGGTGGTGCGTCTATCAGTCAGAAAAGCCAGTGTGACTGGGTCCTGTTATGTCTGCACACACTTACCACACCATGTTACTCACTCTGTACCCATGATTTCTTGTCCTCTAAACAAATCAGAAACAATAGGAGCACTGTAAGCGCAGACTGCAATTGAAGAAGTGCACCACAATGACACTGAATGTGACTATGATGACTGCACAGACAAGGGTCCACCACTTGAGGAGGACACAGAATATGATGATACCGAAGCATAAATGGAAATGTTTGCTGTTAATATGCTACATTACTCCTCCCTACCCACATCTGACCCCGACCAACAGTCTCCCCCTTCAGGAACTTTCTGATTCCCCCTACTCTCATGATGAGTTCATGGTATTTTTTCCTGTAGATAGTGTATCCCCTCTTCCCACTTATTTGGCTTGCCCACAATGTCAGTGTCTGTGGTCACAAAAAACAAACAAACAAAAAAAAACAGCCTCATGTGTTCCCTTACACATTGCCAATTTTCACATGTTAATGTTTATGATGCTCTTGTTAAAACTGTATTACACAATCCAATGGCAGATGTTTTACACTGACATTCTTGTACATATGAGATCATATATGATCACAAGAGGGGAAATTGTGATGGAAATTTACTGCCTCTCATACCTAGGGACATATTAGAGTCACCAATTAACCCATTTATAGACTCTTCTTGCTATGTATTGTTATGGATCCCCCTCCATAAGGATTTAGTCAGTGGTGCAGTTTCTGACACCTTAAGGTACACCTCCCCTACTAGGCGAGAGCTAGACAGTGGTAGAGTGGAGGTATTGAGATCATGGTGTCATGGGTTCGAGTCTCAGCCTGGGATATTAGGAGGTGTATGTCTACTTTGCCTGTGTGCAAAAGTGACCTCGGAGGTGCACGTCTACCTTGCCTGAGGGAAAAACTGACTTGTCGGCTTTTTGGCAATAAAAGCGGGGGAGGGGTTGTCATGGGGCTCAACCAAATCTCAAAACGTCCCGCAGTCCCTGATGTAATCTTACTCCTCTATCGTAAAGACATTTTTATCAATTTTTGACTAAACAATCTGCATTAAGCCACAAAATACAAGTCCCAAAAGAAAAAAAACCCAGATAAATTAGTCAAATAGATGAGGTGTTTCCTCTTAAATATGAAACTTCTCAAAAATTGTGTTCTTGGAGATTTGCAGCTTTCTATTAAATTGTGGAGAGCGTGAAAGAATGAGGCTGAGTTATTTCTCAAATCAGGTTTATTCACGTATCTCCAACATGCTCCAAACAGAAAAGAGAAAGCATCCCCCCACATCTGTCCTTTTTATACCCAGGACATCAAAGCACAGAGTCACATTGTCTTTTTATCCCAAGACACAATACATCTTCCTCCCGGTCTTCTCCCCTCCACCTAAAGCCACTGGTGGTCAGGAAATCCCTCAAGGCCATCTCTTTGCATCACAAAGATCACATTTTGCATCCTCCTGTTATCTCTCGGAGGCCCAGTCCTATTGTTCATTCTGAGACGTGAAGCAACAGTAATATACATATGAAGCCTATGAAACCCACATATGTGTCCCACATGACCCCCCCCCCCCCAAACGTCTAAGATGGAACAATATAACACAGTCTGCATATCATGATAAAATCGCAAACATCAGTCCACGTGCTGTTTGGGCTTCAATCTTCTTCCGAACTTGCTGAAAGCGGGCTTTACCACTCCCGCGGCGCCGTCCTGCTGTGGAGCTGCTGTCTGGGGGTGAGAACTGTTGGTCAATCCCTGTGGGAGCTCTGGGGAAAGCTCCCTGGGGGGTCTGCCGCGCCGAGGAGCCCTCGCCAACTGCACAGCTTCGTCAGCCATCACAAAAGTGGGTTTGAGCCTGTTTATGCCAATCATTTCCTTTCTGCCCCCCAAATCTAGCAAAAAGTGCTTATCTCCTGTTTCCAGCACTCTAAATGGGCCATCATAAGGTGGTCGCAAGGTTGGGCGATGGGCATCATGTCTGACAAAAACAAACTCCGCATTTTTTAAAGCCTTAGGCACAAAAGCGCGCGGAAAACTGTGATGAACGGGGCCAGGAAGCGTGCTCGATCCCGTGTAGCTCTGCAACCGCTGAGCAGGGGAGCACTCTGGCGCAGGATTATCTGGGAGAAACTCCCCGGGCAGCCGGAGTGGCTGCGCAAAAACTAACTCAGCTGGGGAGGTTTTTAAATCCTCTTTAGGTGCAGAACGCAACCCCAATAAAACCCATGGTAGCCTGTCCACCCAATTTGCATCCGTAAGCGACGCTCTGAGGGCTGCTTTCAATGACCTATGGAAACGTTCGCATAAACCATTAGCATGCGGGTTATACGTGGTAGTGCGGTGGATTGTTAACCCCAGGCTGTGGGCCATCGCTGACCAAAGCTCGGAAACAAATTAAGGACCTCTGTGGGACGTAATGTCCGACGGAACTCCAAAACGCGCTACCCATGCAGTTAAAAATGCACGTGCCACCTCCTCGGCTGTGGTTGATGCCAGTGGGACCACTTCAGGCCAACGCGTGGTGCGGTCCACCATTGTCAAAAGGTGTGTGCACCCTTGTGACGGCGGGAGGGGTCCTACGAGGTCGACATGCACATGATCGAACCTCTTAGCCGGGATGTGAAACGGCTCCAAGGGTGCTCTAGTGTGTTTGTGTATTTTGGCTCGTTGGCAAGGCATGCAGGCTGCTGCCCACTCCCTAACTTGCTTGCGCAGGCTCGGCCATACAAATTTCTCTCCTACCATTTTGACCGACGCGCGCACCCCCAGGTGCGCCAGAGAATGAATCGAGTCAAAAATGCGGCGGCGCCACGCGGTCGGCACCACCGGACGCGGTCGTCCCGTGGAGACATCGCAGATTGGGGGGGGCATACCATCTTGCAGCACCCTGTTCTCCAGCCTTAACCCTGTTGGTCCAGACTGGAGCGCGCACACGTCCGCGTCGCTAACCTGATCCGCGGCCATGGCTGCATAGTCTATCCCCACGCGGACTGGGGCCGCGCGCACTTCCGCGCCGCTAGCCTGCTCCGCGGCCATGGCTGCATAATCTACTCCTACGCGGACTGGAGTAGTTACGGTGCGTGAGAGGCAGTCTGCCACTACATTTAGTTTACCCGCTACGTGTTGAATATCGGTAGTAAACTCAGAGATTGCAGCCAGCTGCCTCTGCTGCCGGCCTGACCACGGTTCTGAAGCCTTGGCCATCGCGAAAGTCAGCAGCTTGTGGTCGACGAACGCAGTGAAACGGCGTCCTTCCAGCCAGAACTGGAAGTGGCGAATGGCCAAGTGGAGCGCTAACAACTCCCTGTCGAACGCGCTGTATTTTCGCTCGGTATCGCGTAAAGTCCTGCTGAAAAAAGCGAGCGGCTGCCAAGCCCCGGCAACCTGCTGTTCCACGACCGCCCCTATGGCTACATCCGACGCGTCAGTAGTGAGCGCTATGCGGGCCGTTGGGTCTGGGTGTGCTAACAACGCAGCGTTTTCCAGGGCTGTTTTGATCTCCGAGAATGCGCGCTCCCGCTCCGGAGGCCATTCAATTTTACTTGTGGGTTTTTACTTTTTAAGCGCGGCATACAGTGGTTGCATGAGCTGCGCTGCGCGGGGGAGGAAACGGTTATAAAAATTCACCATTCCCAAAAACTCCTGTAATGCTTTGACCGTTTGTGGCTGGGGAAAATTTGCTACTGCGCGCACTTTGTCCGGCAGAGGGACCGCTCCTTCTGGAGAGACGTGGTGCCCCAAAAAGTCAATCTGCGTCACCCCAAACTGACACTTCACTGGGTTGATTATTAACCCGTGCTCTCCCAACCTCTGGAAAACTGCCGTGAGGTGATTTTCGTGTTCGTCTTCGGACGCGCTGGCTACCAAGATGTCATCCAGGTAGACGAACACGAAGGGGAGATCGCGCAACACCGCATCCATAATGCGTTGGAACGTCTGCGCGGTGCCTTTAAGCCCAAACGGCATGCGCAAAAACTCGAACAGGCCAAATGGAGTTATTACCACTGTTTTGGGTATGTCCTCAGCGTGCACTGGGACTTGATGGTACCCGCGGAACAAGTCTATTTTGGAAAAAACGCGAGTCCCCGCTAAATGGACGGAAAAATCTTGGATATGCGGGATTGGGTAGCGGTCGTGTGCTGTAGCGTTGTTCAACCTATGGAAATCACCGCAAGGTCGCCACGAGCCGTCGGCTTTAGGGACCATGTGAAGCGGGGAAGCCCACGGGCTCTTCGAACGCCTAATGATGCCCAACTTTTCAAGGTTGGCGAATTCCTCGCGCGCTATGATCAGTTTAGCTGCATCCAAGCACCAAGCTTTTGCAAAAACGGGAGGACCGGTGGTAGTAATAAAATGTTCCACCCCATGTTTAGCGACGGCCGCTGAAAATGTGGGAACCGTGAGTGCTGGAAACTGAGTGAGGAGTGTGTGGAACTAACCGCTTGCCGTTGCAATGTTGGCTTGTGCTGTGGGCGGGGTTACTCGGGCTGCACAGGGAATAGAGTAAAAAGAAAGTGCATTAACCAGGCGCCTATTAGCAAGATCAACCAACAAACCATGTGAGCACAGAAAATCAGCCCCTAACATGTTGAAGCTCACCGCAGCTATTACAAAAGTCCACTCAAATGTAGGGCCGTGTAGGGACAGAAGCAGAGTCCTTTCACCAAAGGTCTTAATCCTCGAGCCGTTCGCTGCTGATGCTCCGTGACTCCCGGGGCCTGCCAGCCGGTCAGCATAGGTTGGCATGATGAAACTCACTTGGGAGCCTGTGTCCACGAGGAATTGCTTCCCCGAACGCACGTCCGTCAAGTAGAGCAGCTTGTTCTGTTCCCCGAGGGCCGCAGCTGCTACCGACCCCCGGCTCTGGTGTTTCCCGAGTTCTTGAACTGGCACGGTGATGTACACCTGCGTGCCCTCTCTGCAAAGCGGCGATGGTAGAAACAGAGGTCGTCTCCCCCGCGATGTTTGGCCTTCACCACCGCCGTTGTCGGTGGGTCTGCTGTCGCTGCCTCTGGCCCCCTGCCATCTCCGGCCGTCGCGCCGAGTCCTGTCGCTGCTGCGGTGGCCTCACGCTGTCTGCTGGCGTTGAGAATCCGCTGTGCCTCCTGGGCCAGCGCGCGGAAGTCCCGCTGGGCCAACAACTGTGAACCGGCCAGGGTCGCTCTCGTCTCTGACGGTAGGGTTCTCAGGAAAATGTGGGTGAAAAGGAAGTCGTCGTCGTCTGATCCTCTCAGCCTCAGCATGTCCTCCATCAGGTCGACGGGTGTGCTGTCTCCCAAGTCGTTCAGGGCCAGGAGTCTCTCCGCTCTCTCCTGGACTGAGGGAGTGAAACGCTGTATGAGCGCAGCCTTCAACTCGCCGTATATGCCGTCGGCCGGTGGGCGCTCCTCCAGGCTCTGCACATGTCGAGCCGTGCGGTTGTTGAGCTTGGCAATAATGTGGTAGAATTTCATGTCATCTGCCGTTATTCCCCGGAGAGCGAACTGAGCTTTGGCCAAGTGGAACCAGGAGCACGGGTTGTCCTGCCAGAAGTCTGGTAGCTTGACTGAGACTGCATTCGCTTGGCTGGTTCCTGGCAAGTCCGGCTCGGGGGAATTTCTTCCACTCATGATACGTCTTCAGGTCACCAGTGTGGAGAGCGTGAAAGGATGAGGCTGAGTTATTTCTCAAATCAGGTTTATTCACGTATCTCCAACATGCTCCAAACAGAAAAGAGAAAGCATCCCCCCACATCTGTCCTTTTTATACCCAGGACATCAAAGCACAGAGTCACATTGTCTTTTTATCCCAAGACACAATACATCTTCCTCCCGGTCTTCTCCCCTCCACCTAAAGCCACTGGTGGTCAGGAAATCCCTCAAGGCCATCTCTTTGCATCACAAAGATCACATTTCGCATCCTCCTGTTATCTTTCGGAGGCCCAGTCCTATTGTTCATTCTGAGACGTGAAGCAACGGTAATATACATATGAAGCCTATGAAACCCACATATGTGTCCCACAAAATTATTTTTTTCACAAATCTGCAAGTCTTTCTATAAAATTAGCCATTTTGCAACCATGCGAGAAGTCCCAGATTCAAATCCTGGACGAGTTCCTAATTTTTGTTATGACCCACTCTCTGGGCCAAGGCAAGAATTGCCTATTCAGACTGGGATCTTCAAGTCCATTTCGACCCTACATCAAGGTTGACAAATCTAGTCATTAGCACCCTCAGGCAAGGTAGACATGCACCTCTGAAGTCACTTTCACACACAGCCAAGGTAGACATACACCTACTAATATCCCAGGCCGAGACTTGAACCCATGACACCATGAACTCAATACCTCCGCTCTACCACTGAGCTAGCTCTCGGCTCATAGGGGTGGTGTACTTTAAGGTGTCAGGAACTGCACCGCTCACTAATTCCTTATGGTGGGAGATCTGTAACAGTATCAACTTTAATACTTTATTTAAATTGTCTTACTTATGCTGAACCTGACAGGGAGGATTGGGGGAGGGAATTGAAGGAATATGAAGTGGTCAGAAGGGGTGGGGGTAAGGGACTGGGGAGGGGGAGAAAAAGAAAAAAACGGAGAGAAAACATAAACAACTGCTGCTTCTGAGAAGGTCTCAGCATGAGCCTGATATCTGCACCTGAAAGAGAACAGATAAATATGTATGTGTGTACATACATGTGTGCATGCATGTACAAGAGAGAGTGTGTGCATGTGTGTCGTTTTCCAGGAAACATACAAAAAAGAGGGCAGCATGCCACAGCAACCCCCCTCCCCCCTTTAGTTCTCTTTTCCTAAAGTTTCAAACCCATTCATGTCTGTGTGTTGCATCTATGCGCAGTGTTAAACTATTCAGCTTGATTGCTCAGCCCAGCATCATCTCTTCCCCATTTGTCCTAACTGGGCATCAACTGTGATTAATGCCTATTTAATGATAGATAGATAGATAGATAGATAGATAGATAGATAGATAGATAGATAGATAGATAGATAGATAGATAGATAGATAGATAGATAGATAGATGGATGGATGGATGGATGGATGTACTTTATTGACCCCAAACTGGGAAATTACAGTGTAACAGCAGCATGACAGTTGACAACAAAACAACAGAAACACACACATGACAGACAAAGGGATTACCCATGGAAAGTAAAAACTAACACGACTATAAAACCTACAGTATATACATCATAGCTTAATATATGATGACCCATATAAACACGTGAATCATCCCATTGCACAAAGAAGGACTATCAGGAGCAGAGTGAAATGTGATGTACCAGTCAGTCCGTAAGATGGAGTGTGGCAGCATTATTATGACCAGAATACAACATCATAGTGAGTTATTGTACAGTGAAATTGCATGTGGCAAGAAAGATTTCCTGTACCTGGCCGTTCGACAACGAAGCTGTAGTAGTCTACTGGAGAAAGTGCTTCGCTGTCTATCTAGTGTGTGGTGGAGGGGGTGATCAGGATTGTCCATGATGGATTGCAGTCTATTTAGTGTTCTCCTCTCCATCACTGTCTCAAAGGTCTCCGGTCTGAGACCAATTACAGAGCCAGCTCTCTTGATAATCTTGTCAAGTCTGTTGGTGTTGCTGGCCTTGATACTGCTACCCCAACAGACCGCAGCAAAGAAGATGGCGCTGGCGACAACAGTCTGGTAGAAAAGCTCCAGCATCCTGCTGCACACGTTGAAGGATCTCAGCTTTCTCAGGAAGTAGAGTCTGCTCATCCCCTTCTTGTGTTGGATCTCCCGTCCAACCCGCTGCTGATCCTGACACCCAGATATTTGTAGTCCCCAACCACTCTCACATCCTCCCCCCTAATCTGCAGTGGCTGAGAAGGCGCCTTCCTCTTCCTGAAGTCAATCACCATCTCCCTGGTCTTGCTGACATTCAACCTCAGGTGATTCTGCTCCATCCACTCCACAAATCTGTCTACCAGTGCCCTGTACTCCCCCTCCTCTCCTCCTCTAATACATCCCACAACAGCTGAGTCATCAGAGAATTTTTGCAGGTGGCATGACTCAGTGTTGTACTGAAAGTCAGTGGTGTATAAGGTAAAAAGAAAAGGAGAGAGCACAGTCCCCTGTGGTGCTCCCGTATCACTAGCCACCACTCCAGACAAGACACTGCCCAGCCTGACAAACTGTGGTCTGCCTGTCAGGTAGTCAGTAACCCAGGAGATCGCAGAGCTGTCAACCCCCATCACCCACAGCTTCTCGCCCAGCAGCAGTGGCTGGGTGGTGTTAAAGGCACTGGAGAAATCAAAAAAAGTGATTCTCACAGTATCTCCTCCACCATCCAGGTGCAGATGGGCTTGTTGCAGCAGGTGGATTACAGCATCTTCAACTCCTAAATGGGGCTGATATGCAAACTGCAGAGGGTCCAGCCACGTCTTCACCTGCGGCCTCAGGTGGGCTAAGACCAGTCTCTCCAGGACCTTCATCACATGAGATGTGAGGGCAACTGGTTGGTAGTCATTCAAATCCGATGAAGATGACTTCTTGGGGACAGGAACCAGGCAGGATGTCTTCCACAGCACCGGTACTCTCTCCAGACTCAGGCTCAGGTTGTACAGGTGTTTCGGTACCAGAGCTAGTTGGTTGGCACAGGTCCTCAGGGTCCTTGCGGAGATGACGTCAGGGCCTGAAGCCTTCCGCTGACAGAGTCTCTCCAGCTGTTTCTCCACCTGATCTGTAGTCACCGTGAAGTGAGGGAGGGTCCTGGTGCCCCCTGGGGAGGAGGAGGGAGGAGATGGAGAGAAGTTCTGCATGGGAGCGTGGGTGGGGAGGGGTGCGTGGGGGTCTGGTTGTGTTGCTCGGGTGACAGACTGTGAGTTGAACCTATTAAAAAACAGATTCAGTTCCTCAGCTCTCTCCTGGCTCCCAGATGGCTGCCTGACTCTCCCCCTGTACCCAGTTATTTGTTTCATTCCCTCTCACACATCTTTAGTGTTATTTTGCCTGAATTTCTCTTCCAACTTCCTCCTATAATTGTCCTTGCACCTCCTCAGCATCTCTCTCAGCTCATGCTGCACTCCCCTCAGTTTCTTCTTGTCTCCAGCCCTAAAAGCTCTCTTCTTTTTGTTCAGAGGTGCTTTCAGGTCACTGGTGACTCATAGTCTGTTGTTGGAGAAGCAGTGTACAGTCTGAGCTGGCATGGTCATGTCTTCACACAATCTAATGTATTCTGTGATGCAGTCGGTCATATTGTCTATGTCCACCGCATGTGGTTCACAGAGTATGCTCCAGTCTGCCGTCTCGAAGCAGTCCTGTAGTGCATCAGCAGCCTCCTGTGTCCACCTCCTCACAGTCCTTGTATAAGCAGGCTGCCTTTGCACAAGGGGGACATACTTGGGCGTTAACATGACCATGCAGTGATCTGATTTACCAGTGGGGGTAGAGGTTCAGGTTCAGGTTCAGGTTACTTTATTTGTACCCGTAGGTAGATTTGTTTTGCAGTCTGGTGACATCCATATATACAAGCCACAAATTACATTCAACATAGACACAAACACAGGCTCATATGAAGCTGACTATAAACATGATAAAAATACTCAAGGCTCCATCAATCAGGGTATAAAAAGACAAAGAGATGGGAGAAAAACCAGAGGTAAGAGAGAAGGGTCATATTAAAAGTTAAAAACTAGTCAAAGAGGTTAAAAACTCAAAGGTCTAAAACCCAATAAAATATTTAGAACCCAAGTGACATCCTACAAAAATAAGTAAATATAAAATGGAGTTAATAAATAGGTACCTAAATTATGTGCAATATATTTTTACAGCTTGTTCAACTCTTTGACAGCAGCAGGGACAAAGCTGTTTTTGTAGCGCTGGGTTCTACTTTTTGGGACAGCAAACCTCCGTCTTGAGGGAAGAAGCTGAAAGTTGCAGTGCAAAGGGTGGGAGTCATCATTTAAAATGGAGGTAGCCATCCTCTGTACTTGTCTGGTGTACAGGGATGTCAGGCTCAGCTGTGGCTCACCAAGCAAATGACTGGACCATCTAACCACCTGATCCAAGGATTTCCTCTGTTTCAGTTTTATCTGACCAAACCATGACACTAAAGAAAAGGATAAAACAGATTCAATAAAAGCCCGATAAAACATTGTCATTATGGTTTGGTCAACTTGGAAGCGTACAAGTTTTCTCAAGCAATGCAAATATTGCTGACCCTTTTTGCACACCCTTTCACAGTTCTCTTCAAACTTTAAATGACTATCAATAATCGTCCCAAGATATTTGTAGGATTGTACATATTCGGTGGTCTGGCCTTTTAGTACGGTGACTTTGTGCCTGGGAGTTTTCCTCCTAAAGTCAATAATCATGTCTTTAGTTTTTGTCGTATTCAGCTGCAGGTAGGAATCCTCACACCAGTGAACAAAATCATCAACTACTGCGCCGTGGCCACTCTCACCATCCTGGAGGAGACTGACAATAACTGAGTCATCACCATACTTTATAATGTGTCTGTTGTCATGTCTGCTCCGACACATGTTTGTGTACAGGATGAAGAGTAGTGGTGACAACACACACCCCTGAGGAGAGCCAGTAGAAGAGCACTTTAGGTCAGACAATGTACCATTGACCCTTACTCTCTGCGTCCTGTTGGTTAAGAAATCCAGAATCCAACCCACCTGATTATTGCTCAAATCAAATTGCTGCAGGAGCCTTTCAACTAAGATATGAGGTTGGATTGTATTAAAGGCGGAGGAAAAGTCCACAAATAAAAGTCTGGCGTGTGTCCCATTAAAATCCAGATGTTTAAAAAGCATGTTAAACAGAGTGACAGTGGCATCCTCCACTCCTCTGTGAAGCCTATAGGCAAACTGCAGAGGATCCAATGCATGCTCAGTCTGCTTTAGGACCTCACATCTGACCAATTTTTCAAAAATTTTCATTAAAATTGAAGTCAAAGCAACTGGTCTAAAATCGTTTACCATTTTAGGACAGCTGGATTTTGGAACGGGAACAACCACGGCTTCTTTCCAGATCTTAGGCACATGTTGTGTCTGTAAGGACTTGTTGAAAATGTAATGAAATATAGGACTCAGTTCATGTGCACAGGACTTTACCAAGCGCCCACATATATTATCAGGGCCCTGACTTTTGTTCACTTTTACAGCGCAGAACTCCCTTTTAACATCCTGCACCTCAATATTAAAGTGCTGATTGTCTTTGAGTTTCTGTTTCAAATCTTGGGTTTCTGTGCTAAAATCAAAGGAGTCAAAACGACCATAAAAACAATTAAGAGCATTAGCCAGCTCTGTGTCTGAATTAAAACCATCTAAAAACACACGATTACTGCGGTCTGTGCTCTGAAGGCCTGCAATAGTTTTCATACTGGCCCAGGCTGAACCAAGTTTCTTTGCTGCCATCTTGCTTTCCAACTCTGATTTATAATTCTGTTTTGCTCTTAAAATTTCGGCCTTCAGCTCCTTTGTGGCAACCTGTAGCTCAGAAATAGACCCCTGTTTAAAGGCAAGTGCTTTCCTCTGTAAGCAGGATTTAACTGATTTTGTAACCCATGGTTTGTTGTTGGGATATATTTTGACACGTTTACGTGGAACAATCTTATTTTTACAGAAAGCCATGTATGAGCATGTGACGTCCACCAAAGAGTCCAAATCATCCCCGCAGGACAGTGTGAACATCTCCCAGTCTGTACAGTCAAAGCATTCCTGGAGGCTGTGCACTGAATCTTCTGTCCACACATCAATGTCTCTTGTTTCCACCTTGCCTCTTCTGAGAGCAGTTTTATATGTGGGCAGCAAATGTACACAGTTGTGATCTGAGGATCCTAAAGGAGGAAGGGGGAGTGATTTATAGGCCCTCTCAATGGATCCATAGCACAGGTCCAATGTCTTTTTTCACCTGGTTGGGCAGGAGACATACTGATAAAAGTTTTTAAGTGTCTTCTTTAAAGAAACATGGTTGAAATCCCCAAGAATGAAGTTTGGCACCTCTGGAGAAATTGATTGCAGCTGCTGGACCACATCAAAGATTGTGCTGCAGGCGGAGTCAGCGTCTGCCCTCGGATGAATGTACACAATTGTGATGAAAAGTTGGGGGAACTCGCGAGGCAAATAAAAGGGGCGTAGTGACACAGACAGCAGCTCCACATCGGGTGTACAGATGTGCTCTCTGACCGTGACAGATGTGCAGTACTGCTTATTAATGTATAAACATACGCCGCCCCCCTGACGTTTCCCCGTTACCTCTTCCTGCCGATCCGAGCACAGCGGGGCTCCAAAGCCATCAATCCACAGGTCTGCGTCTCGGTCATGCGCATTAAACCAAGTCTCGGTATAAGCTATGACACAGCAGTTCTTAAAGTCCTTCTGGTAGCGTACATTCCCTTGAATTTCATCCACCTTGTTTCTCAGAGACTGTACGTTCCCAAAAATCATCGAAGGAAGAGGAATGTTACCAAACTGACGTCTTCTCAGGCGCAATTTCACACCTCCACGCCTTCTGCGCTTCCTTCTCCCGTCTCTCTTTTCACTGCTATGTCCATCTCTCAAAATAAAGTCCGGCAGTTGCGTCTTAGGCTCAATCACAGCCGCTGAATCAACCATGTTTAAATGCAGCAACATGTCCCTGGAATAATGTATTCTGCCCGCCATGATGCCGAACGCGTTTACCTCATAGACAAAGAGCCGGAGGAAAAGTAGCAGCAGTGCAAGAGAGGGGAGGAAGTCCATGTTGTTGGAACCAGGGAGCGCTTCGCCATACAGTCCACAAACACTCCAGGGCAGAAACGACACAGAGGATTTCGTAAAAACATATAAAAGTACATAAAAACAGACACATAGACGACGTACTTTTTCACCAGCTGCTGGTCGCTGCGTGCGCATGCGCCCAAAGCTGTGGCACTATATGCATCCCTGACATTGGCATACAGTAAAGCCAGTGTTTTGTTCTCTCTGGTGGGACAGTCAACAAACTGGTGAAAGTTTGGTAGTGTTTTTCCCACTGAGACATGGTTAAAATCACCTGTGATGGCCATGAATGCATCCGGGTGCTTCTCCAGTAATGTGGCCGCAGTGGAGCTGAGAACGTCACAGGCCACCGCTGTGTCAGCTGACGGAGGGACGTAGACGATAACAATTAAAGTGCACTTCATTTCTCGCGGCATATAATAAGGTCTCATACTGACAGCCAGCAGTTCAATGTCCGGGCTGCAGCACTTTTCCTTCACATAAATGTGCCTGGGATGACACCACCGTTCATTAACAAGAAGTGCCACTCCTCCTCCTTTCTTTTTCCTACTGCTTATCACGTCTCTGTCCCCTCGTATAGTCCTGAAGCCAGGTATCGCTACGTTTACATCCGGGATCTGTGAGTGTAACCACGTCTCCGTAAAACACATGAAACTACACTCACGATACTCCTTCTGCATCCTGACCAGCGCTGTAAGCTCGTCTGTTTTATCTCCCAGCGATCGCATGTTCCCAGTGATGATTATCGGTACAGCCGGCTTATGCTTCCTCCTCCTCCTCCTTACCTTCGCTCCAGCTCTTCGCCCGCGGTGTCTCCTCTTCAGCTCATCCGGGATAAGGGGCTTCACTGCCGGCCGCAGCGCTCCAGCCTCCAGCCTCCTCAGCACAATCAGCTGTTCACGTGTGTAAACAATGCGTCCGCCCCCACCTCTGTTGATCTCCATTGTCCGAGGAAGAGAAAAAGAAACGAAAAACTAGAAAAAAAAAAAGACCGGCTAAAATAGAGAAAAAAGTTGGTCCAGTCTTAGTCCGAGTATTCCTACAGAGCCCTGGTTAGTAAGAGACACACTATATACAGGTATAAACAAATAGAAACACAAAGACATGAGAGAGTTGCTGCTGGTACGGCTGCCCTGCCTCCGGCGCCATTTAAAAAAAAAAAAAAAAGAGTAATACCAAGCAGCATTACTAGCATGCATTTTTGCTCATGTGCACATCCTTTGGCCAGTGCAAAACCTGTCTTAAACAAACCGTCATGATCGGAGTTCAGTTTAGATAATTCCTCTCTGTGCATCAAAGGGATGGCCAGGAGCACTTTGAAATGGATTATCTAAAACACACCTCTGAATAATTAGCCTCTCTGCACCTTGTGACTAGTGGAAAATTCAGTTTTGTGCAGCTGTGATAGCAAAATGAGCTTGGAATGTGCCTCAGGCAACTGATTATGGATTGTGTCCTTGTAATATGGACCATGGTCTTAACTTGGTTTTGATACACTCGTCTTGGTCTAGCCTTGGTGTGTTTTTGACTACAACACCAAACTTTGAAGCACGAGGCTCTGTGAAAGTTCAAATCAAGGTACACAACTCTTCAAAAGCAGCACTGGACAACTGAAAATTCTAAAACTGTCTTCCACTCCTTCAACTATGAACAACGCTTCATGCAGTTTTTAGTCCTGAACCTTCAAATTTACTAGTACTCCTGGTTTATCTCCTATTAATTACAAAGACATTTTTTAACATTTGTAACATTGTTCTCTTCTTGGAAAAAATTCCTAAACCCAGACCATTTTAGTCCCATACAACCAACTGCCTCAATTAGGGGGATTAAGAACACAAGCAAATGCTTACATTGACCCTATTACTTCACCTGTGTGGATCACACTACACAGCATCAGTCGTAGCCTGTTTGTAGTCTGAAGCTGCCCTCAGTTCACAGACAGGTCAACCAAGAGTCTGCACCCAGAGGTCAGCATGTGGTACAGATAGACGTCAGCAGGAGCTGCAGGTTTGGCAAAAATGCATCAAATTAAAGCAGGACTTCTAAGAATGTATGAAAGGGTTAGAAGTTGTGTTTATTGTATCATATTGGAGAACGGTGCAAGAAAAGAGGTCAAGCAAGAAAACTGAGAGACAGAAAGTACAAGCCGTAAATCATGCTAACAGACCATAAATATTACCTTTGCACATACACCTCTATGTTCAGTTTGTGCCAAAGTAGTTTTGACAGCTTCAGTCTACTTGGATGGAATGGCACGCATCTATCACAGACCTTTGAAGTTCTGTTTAACACACATTGTAGTGCTGTGAGGTTGGACAGTCTAGTTGGTGAGTGCATTAATCCCTTAGCCCACCCAGTGTCTGAGCAGACTCTGAAAGCAAAGCCACCCCTGATCTGTTACCCTGGGACACATTTCAGAGCCCAAACAGGAGAAAAGCTCTGAAGGAGCAAAAAGAAGCCACACTAACTTGCTGACCATGAGATTTTTGTGAAGCACAAATATTTAGTCAGCTTGTGTAAAAGAATTTGATGACTACAATTATAACTATTTACAAATGTGCTTAACTTATACAAATGAACATTAAATGGTATCAGACAAAGTGTTATTTGGGTTTCCTAACATTTTGTACAGGCTAAATCTTTTGGAATACCCACTTCGACAACCAGCATAAACACAAGACCGTATTAGCAACTATTCTCCCGCTGGAACTACTTGAGACTGTAAATGAAAGATCATTTGTTGGTCTGAAAAATGAAGCTAATGAAGACCAACACATTAGCATAATGTATTTCTGCCATCTGTGATGCCAGTCAAGTTATTTCTGGTTAAAACCAAACAACATTACACACTCACTCAAACCACAGTGCTTTTTTGACAATAAATTGGTTTAGCCACTTTTTTCTTATCACTGCATTGTACATAGTACTAAGAGTTCATTGTTTTGTGTGTGGAGTTGATGTCTCACATTTTAACCTTTTTTGTCAGAGGTGGACCCTCAGGGACAGCAAAGCCTCCTCTGCTGGCAGAATTACATTTACAACATACATTCTTATATTTCTTCCATTAGGATGTATTAAATTCTTCACAATAGTCTATTCTCTTCATTTTGTAGCTTTTCTCTTGGTTGCACTCCTTTCACTAGTGTAATGCATGTTAGAGTTTTTTGTCCAATCATATTTCAGCCATCTGTGTTGCCAGGGTCAAGCAAATCTGCCCTGGGCCTTCAGGAATTAACAGCGCACTCTGTAGGTTAAATTAACTGTTAAACTTATCTTGTTGCTTTAACCAATTGGATGTCTTCTGTACGTCCAGGGGTACACATAGAAGGCATTTGAGAACGTCGGCATTTTCACATCTTTTGATTGGATGGTTAGACTCCTCCACGCACAAAGCAGAGGATCCTAGCTAGCAAAATGCCAGTGCAAGGACTTGCTTAAGCAGCTACAATATACTGTATCTGTTTAAATATAATAGCTGTTTTTCCACCCACAATGGCTGACAGTGGAGAGGGAAATGATTTGGTCACTGATATTTAAAAAAAAACAATGGAAAAAGGAGCTTTTGAGCTTCCTCCCCAATCATCTGAAGCTGTAGCAGGTGCCTCTCTGCTCAAGGACATCAAACTCATTAAGAAAAGAGAGTCTGGAGCACACTGTCCAATTTACAGCCTTTAATGGTGTCACATGTCACTCTGAAGAATACTTGGAGCTAGACAGGGTTTGCAAACTTGAGCTGTCTACTGTCACACCATGATGATTTAGGCAGCGTTTTCCAAACGCATAAAAGTTGGTCTAAAACACTGGGATATGCCGAAATTTTCACTTTTGGCCTTATGCATTGCGTATCCATAACAACATGGACATATACACAACGTATTAGTAACTTAGAAGAAATATAAACTATTTCCATAACTTATAAGTAACTTAAACCAACTAATGATTAGCATGTTGCTGATATTCACAACTTATGCGCAACAATAGTCTAACTTCTACATAGCTTATAACTTCTGCATAGTAATGCAGAAGTTAAAAACCACATTTAATTTAAAAATTAAATGTGGTTTACTAAATATTAGGTCTCTAACTCCCAAGTCTCTGTTAGTCCATGATCTGTTAATTGATCATCAGATTGATTTAATTTCCCTTACAGAGACTTGGTTAGGGCAAGAGGATTATGTTGGTTTAAATGAATCAACTCCCTCTGGTTATTTAAACTGTCAAAATCCCAGAAGTTCTGGTCATGGAGGAGGAGTAGCAACAATTTACCATTCCAAATTACTAGTTAATGTAAAGCAAAAAACATGTTATAATTCCTTTGAGGGCCTGGTCCTCAGTATTGGGCACTTTAGCAATTTTAGGTTAAACCCAATTTTATTTGCCATAGTTTATCGTCCCCCATCAACCTACTCAGAATTTTTATCCGAATTTGCTGATTTCTTAGCTGATTTAGTGCTGAAATCTGATAGAATAATTATAGTAGGGGACTTTAATATACATGTGGATGTAGATAGTGACTGCCTTAATGTGGCATTTAATTCAATATTAGACTCGATTGGGTTTTCTCAGAAAGTAGGAAATTCTACTCATTACCTCCACCATACATTGGACCTTGTTCTGACATATGGCATAGAAATAGAAAATCTTGTAGTGTCTCCTCATAACCCTGTACTGTCAGACCATTGTCTGTTAACCTTTGATTTTACCATTTCTGACTATTTGGCTCCTAAAGAAAAATATTATTACAGTAGATGCCTCTCAGATGATGCTGTTTCCAAATTTATGTAGATTGTTTCCTCTATGCCATGTGTCAACACAACGGAAATAAGCTATAGACAGCTTGCTCCTTCTGTAATTGATAACATGGTGGATAGTGTTTCAGCTTCTCTGCATCAGGCTCTAGACTTGGTGGCCCCCTTAAAAAAGAAAAAGTCTAATCAGAGATTTCTAACTCCTTGGTTCAACACAGAAACTCGTAGCTTAAAACAGAAGACTCGTCAATTAGAAAGAAAATGGCGCTCTACTAATTTAGATGAAATCTATTTAGCTTGGAGAAATCATCTTTTAATTTATAAAAAATCTCTTAGAAAAGCTAGAACAAGTTATTACTCTGCATTAATAGAAGAGAACAAGAATAATCCCAGGTTTCTTTTCAGTACTGTAGCCAGGTTGACAAAGAGTCAGGATTCTGTCAATCCTAGCATTCCCTTAGAGCAGGGGTGGGCAGTGAGGGCCATTCCACTGCAGGTTTTTTGTTCCACCCAGTCTCTTCAGCAGGTGTGTGCTCTGACCAGCTTCAAGGATTGCTAATCATTGAAAACACCTGCTGAAGAGACTGGGTGGAACAGAAAACCTGCAGTAGAATGGCCCTCCATGGCACATGATTGCCCACCCCTGCCTTAGAGCTTACTAGTCAGGACTTTATGAACTTTTTCAATAATAAAATTTCATCCATCAGAGATAAAATCAATCAGATTCTTCCCACAGTTAACTTAAATACTGTAACTACTACAACTCCTTCTTTTGATGTCTGTCTTGATGAGTTTACTCCAATCGACCTTTGTGAGTTAGACAAAATAGTTTCCTCATCCAAACCTTCAACTTGTCTTTTAGACCCTATTCCTACTAGGTTATTTAAAGAAGTCTTCCCACTTATTGGTAGCTTTATTCTTCATATAATCAATTCTTCATTAACTTTAGGCCATGTACCGCAGGCTTTTAAAACAGCTGTAATTAAACCCTTACTCAAAAAGCCAACGCTAGATCCAGGAGCTTTAGCTAACTATAGACCAATCTCTAATCTCCCTTTCATTTCAAAAATCTTAGAAAGAGTTGTTGCTACGCAATTATTCGACCACCTGCAGGGAAATGGTTTACTTGAAGAGTTTCAATCTGGGTTTAGAATCCATCATAGTACTGAAACAGCCTTAGCGAAGGTCACTAACGACCTCCTCATTGCATCTGACAATGGACTAGTTTCTGTACTTGTCCTATTAGACCTTAGTGCAGCTTTTGATACTATCGATCATAATATTCTACTTGATAGATTAGAACACTATGTTGGACTTAATGGAACTTCGTTGCAGTGGTTTAGATCTTATTTATCTGATAGGTTCCAGTTTGTTCATGTAAATAATGAGTTTTCTTTCAACTCAAAGCTTAGTCATGGAGTTCCACAGGGATCTGTGCTAGGCCCTACTCTTTTTAGTTTATATATGCTTCTGTTAGGCAACATTATTAGAAAGCACTGTATACATTTTCATTGTTATGCAGATGACACACAATTATACCTGTCAATGAAGCCAGATGATAGTAATCAATTAGCCAAGTTAGAAGCCTGTCTTAAGGAAATCAAAGCTTGGATGACTTGTAATTTCCTGCTGTTAAATTCAGATAAGACTGAAGTCATTCTTGTTGGTCCAAAAAACCTTAGAAATTCCTTTCCAAATCAAACTTTCAGTTTGGATGCAGTTACTCTTTCTCTTAATAGCTCTGTGAGGAACCTTGGAGTTATTTTTGATCAGGATTTGTCCTTCAATTCACATATTAAATTTGTTTCTAAGACTGCCTTCTATCATTTGCGTAATATTGCCAAGATTAGGAGCATCTTGTCTCAGAGTGATGCTGAGAAACTGATCCACGCTTTTGTTTGCTCGAGATTAGATTATTGTAATTCTTTATTATCAGGTTGTCCTAAAACATCTTTAAAAAGTCTTCAGCTGATCCAAAATGCTGCAGCAAGAGTTTTAACAGGTACTAGAAAGAGAGATCATATCTCTCCGGTTCTGGCCTCCCTTCATTGGCTTCCCATAGAGTTTAGAATTAAGTTTAAAATCCTTCTTCTTACTTACAAAGCTCTCAACAATCAGGCTCCTTTTTATTTAAAAGATCTGATACTACCGTATTATCCTAACAGAGCACTACGCTCCCAAAATGCAGGATTACTTGTAATACCTAGAATCTCCAAAAGTACAATGGGAGGCAGAGCCTTCAGTTATCAAGCTCCTCTCCTGTGGAATCAGCTGCCAATCTGGATTCGGGAGTCAGACTCGATCTCTGTTTTTAAGATTAGGGTTAAAACCTACCTTTTTGATATAGCCTACAATTAGGGAGGGATCATGTGTTTCTGAACCCTCCCTTAGTTATGCTGCTAATAGGTTTAGTCAGCCGGGGGACCTCCAGTAATGCACTGGGCCTCACTCCTTTCCTCACTCTCTATGAAATATTTTTTTTTGCTGGTCATTAACATTTGTTTGTTCTCTCCCATAGATTGAGTCCCCATCGTGCTGTTTGCTCTCTACATGTCTGTTCTTTTCATCTTCTCTGTCCCCTCACCCCCCAGCCAGTCGCAGCAGATGACTGCCCCTCCCTGAGCCTGGTTCTGCTGGAGGTTTCTTCCTGTTAAAAGGGAGTTTTTCCTCTCCACCGTTGCCAAGTGCTTGCTCACAGGGGATCACCTGATTGCTGGGGTCTTTCTGCAACTGTGGGGGTTCCCCCCTACAGTTGATAGTGCTATAAGATGACTGTTGTTGTGAAATGGCGCTATATAAATAAAGTTGAATTGAATTGAATTGAATAGTGTGGTCATGCCAAACTGCCATTGCCGCCCAATCCATGAATCCTAGGTGTGCAAGAGATCACCTCTGTTCAACCAAGATGATTCTCCCCTCTAGAGACCACGGTGGGGGGTGTGACTGACCTGGCAGAGCTGTCAAATCTGTCAGGTCAGTCACATCTAAAATAGCTGATGTGACACGTCAGGAACATCAGATGATAGTTGTCACAACCTCGCTCAAAGGCACGAGAACTGATGGTGATAAAGAAAAGTTTATTTTCAATAAAGTGAAAAAATGCATGAAAGATAATGCATGGAGTGTGCTTTTGCTGGGAGGTGCAGCCAACAGCAAAGTGTGCTTTATTATGGAAAACAGCTGCGCTCTTCACTTCAGGCAATCAGCTGATTTGATTCAGCTCCTCCAGTGTTCTGACATCTTGGCATATCTATCAGAACAACACTGGATAGCTGACAGTACACACTTCAGTCAAAGGTAAAAACATGGCGGGAAGGCTAAACAGTGATTTGGATCTTAAATCCTGTAGCTTCAAAGTGCTCAGATACATCCCCAACAGATCCCATTTTATGAACAAGTATGTGTGTTTATCTTTCTCCCTCTGTGTGTGTGCGCTGCAGCCAGAGCTCTGTACAGATTTTTCCTGTGAACCAACGTTGCAAATATGCCATTATAGGGTAGCTGTAAGTTAGAAACCCATTCAGTATGTTACACATAGTAGGTTCAAAGAGCATTACTCATATGCTAGAAATAATTTTTGGGTACGCTAGACATTAATCTCACCGTATTTCGACTTTTGTGTAACTATGTATCAGCCATACCCTGGAAACGTCGCAAAAATTTTCAGCATGCTGAAAATTAATTTTCAGAGGAGCTCGGCGAACTACGCCATATAGCAGCGTGCTTCAGGGTTCTTCAGCGTGCTCTTAACTTAAAAAAAAACTTAGCCATAACTCATTCGACATACACCAGCATATTCTCCAAATTTTTAATAAGTTTTGCAAATGCTGCCTAAACCGTTTAGGTGTAACAGGGCCTTAACCAGGGCAGCAGCAAGACACCAAAGCACAGCCGCCAGCCGGACACTTACAAGCAACAGTACTTTTAAACTTTTGGGGAAACAAGAGTGGATCTGCACCTCAACGAACAAGTGTGCAGGGAAATGGAGCTCTACAACGAAAAGGTAAACTATAATTTTGTAGTTAAAGTAATCTTTAACATGCTTTATGTGAGCGGCCCTATAGGCTGTTTTTATGGTGCTTGGTATGAATGGCACTTAAATTGGGTAGATCACCAGTGAAGGCCTAGTTGTAAAATACACGGTCCGCCACTGCTTTTTATAATCACTGTCTGCTATTGTTTGTTAGCATGGTTAGCTTAGCATAGTGTAGCTATTGTATTGTTTACATCCCATTGTAAATAAGATTGCATGGGCTCTAAGCAATCTGTAAAACACACCGAAACATGTCTTACTCCCGGGGCACCTTCAGAAATTTTTCATGGCGGGGGGCACTGAAATTTGTGGTGGCACATCAAAATCAAAAGCCAAAACTCAAGTCCAGAAATTCTCTAATGCTGTTGTCACAATGGCTCCCGTTATGTCCGTAAAACGTGGGACAATGATGAGGTGAGTGGTGAACTACACAGGACTTTATTATAGACTCACAGTATTAACCTTTAGACTGTGTTAATTTCTTGGACACATCGCACTCCTAGTGCCACAGCGCAGCGCTGCACCTGTCAACTGATATGACATGCCAAACACTCCCCAGCTGGACTGAGGATTTGTACTGATCATGCCAGTTCACAAGGTGGCAGACACACGTTGGAGGAGGCTGACATGGAATACACCAAAGAGGAAGAAATCTTTCTTCTTCTCCTTCTTTGAGATTAGAAAACAAATATGGCCGCTACCCATCGCTGTGGATATACTGAAATCGCAGACGGATGAGCAAATTCGGGAGTATTTGCTCCCGAATTTTCAACTATTATTCTAAAAAGAGATTATTTAGCTTATGAAGGTAAATGTTTATACAGTGGGGCAAAAAAGTATTTAGTCAGCCAACAATTGTGCAAGTTCTCCCACTTAAAAGACGAGATGAGATCTCCAATTTCCATCATAGGTATACCTCAACTATGAGAGACAAAATGAGAAAAAAAAAATCCAGAAAATCACATTGAAGGATTTTTAATGAATTAATTGGTAAATTCCTTGGTAAAATAAGTATTTGGTCACCTACAAACAAGCAAGATTTCTGGCTCTCACAGACCTGTAACTTCTTCTTTAAGAGGCTCCTCTGTCCTCCACTCATTACCTGTATTAATGGCACCTGTTTGAACTCATTATCAGTATAAAAGACACCTGTTCACAACCTCAAACAGTCAGACTCCAAACTCCACTATGGCCAAGACCAAAGAGCTGTCAAAGGGCACCAGAAACAAAGTTGTAGATCTGCACCAGGCTGGGAAGACTGAATCTGCAATAGGTAAGCAGCTTGGTGTGAAGAAATCAACTGTGGGAGCAATTATTAGAAAATGGAAGACATACAAGACCACTGATAATCTCCCTTGATCTGGGGCTCCACACAAGAGCTCACCCCGTGGGGTCAAAATGATCACGAGAACGGTGAGCAAAAATCCCAGAACCACATGGGGGGACCTAGTGAATGACCTGCAGAGAGCTGGGACCAAAGTAACAAAGGCTACATCAGTAACACACTACGCCGCCAGGGACTCAAATCCTGCAGTGCCAGACGTGTCCCCCTGCTTAAGCCAGTACATGTCCAGGCCCGTCTGAAGTTTGCTAGAGAGAATTTGGATGATCCAGAAGAGGATTGGGAGAATGTCATATGGTCAGATGAAACCAAAATAGAACCTTTTGGTAAAAACTCAACTTGTCGTGTTTGGAGGAGAAAGAACACCATACCAACTGTGAAGCATGGGGGTGGAAACATCATACTTTGGGGCTGTTTTTCTGCAAAGGGACCAGGATGACTGATCCGTGTAAAGGAAAGAATGAATGGGGCCATGTATTGTGAGAGTTTGAGTGAAAACCTCCTTCCATCAGCAAGGGCATTGAAGATGAAACGTGGCTGGGTCTTTCAGCATGACAATGATCCCAAACACACCGCCCGGGCAACGAAGGAGTGGCTTTGTAAGAAGCATTTCAAGGTCCTGGAGTGGCCTAGCCAGTCTCCAGATCTCAACCCCATAGAAAATCTTTGGAGGGAGTTGAAAGTCCATGTTGCCTAACGACAGCCCCAAAACATCACTGCTCTAGAGGAGATCTGCATGGAGGAATGGGCCAAAATACCAGCAACAGTGTGTGAAAACCTTGTGAAGACTTACAGAAAACGTTTGACCTCTGTCATTGCCAACAAAGGGTATATAATAACAAAGTATTGAGATGAACTTTTGTTATTGACCAAATACTTATTTTACCGAGGAATTTACCAATTAATTCATTAAAAATCCTTCAATGTGATTTTCTGGATTTTTTTTTTCTCATTTTGTCTCTCATAGTTGAGGTATACCTATGATGAAAATTGGAGACCTCTCTCATCTTTTAAGTGGGTGGCTGACTAAATACTTTTTTTCCCCACTGTATGTTGTTACAACAGAGGGAGCGCGATGCTACCTGTATTCACCTGCTGCCGCTCCGCAGCGCCATGTGACTACAGAACAATCACCCGGTTGCGTCGTTATATAGAAGGCGTCATATAAGATAAATTGCCGCCGAATAAAAGCGAAATTGCAGTAGGATAATCATAACAGTTTCTGGATGTGGGAGAGGAAGCACAATTGACTGACAGAAGGCAAAATAATGACCAGGATGGACGAAAATGGACGAAGCCAGAGCCGCCTTCGCCAGCTGTAAGTGATGAATTTCTTGGTTTCTTGACATTGCACTGATTTTCTGGTTCATATACCTTGAAGATAAGATAACAAAATGCCCCAAACAAGAAACCATGGCAAAAAGTAGGACCATTCTTTGTGTAAATATGTCCAAAGTCCACTTTTGACTGACAGTTATGTTATTCGATATGGGTGCCGTGGCATTATGCAAATTAGATGCATAAATTTACTCCTCTCTCAAACTTTGGATCATATTCTACAGCTTTCTAATTGACAGTAAGCCATTATCTCTTACCACTTTCAAGTTATAGCCTTGGAATTCTCTGATATGGCTGCCATGGCATTATGCATGGTATTATGCAAATTAGATGCATAAATTTACTCCTTTGTCAAACTTTGGATCATATTCTACATCTTTCTAATTGACAGATTTGTGGAGTGGACGGAGCAGAATCACCTGAGGTTGAATGTCAGCAAGACCAGAGAGATGGTGATTGACTTCAGGAAGAGGAAGGCTCCTTCTCAGCCACTGCAGATTAGGGGGGAGGATGTGGGAGTGGTTGAGGACTACAAATAACTGGGTGTCAGGATCAGCAGTGGGTTGGACTGGAGATCCAACACCGATGCTGCGCACAAGAAGGGGATGAGCAGACTCTACTTCCTGATAAAGCTGAGATCCTTCAATGTGTGCAGCAGGATGCTGGAGCTTTTCTACCAGACTGTTGTCGCCAGCGCCATCTTCTTTGCTGCAGTCTGTTGGGGTAGCAGTATTAGGGCCAGAGATACCAACAGACTTAAGATAAGATAAGATAAGATAAGATAAGCCTTTATTAGTCCCACAACGGGGAAATTCCAGGATTGCAACAGCACAGGGATAGCAACACTCAGAGCAACAATCAGAAGGCAAGAAAAAAAAAAACAAGCAAGCAAGAGCAGCTAATAAACATATGTACGTATTACTATAAAATATATATATATATACACACACACACAGACACACAGTGCAGAGCATTGTAGCTGGATGGAATAAATATATGAATATATGAACACACAGTGCAGAGCATTGTAGCTAGATGGAATAAATATGTAAATATATAAACACCCACAGTACGGAGCATTGCAGCTAGGTGGAATAAATATGCAAGTATATAAACACACACAGTGCGGAGCAATGTAGCTAGATGGAATAACATGTAGATATATAAATATATAAACACCCACAGTACGGAGCATTGCAGCTAGACGGAACAAATATGCAAATATATAAACACACACAGTGCAGAGCATTGCCGCTAGATGGAATGAAACAGCATAACCGTCTACCCAGCTATCCTGCATGGTATGATTATGTGCCCATACACACTCTCACCCTCCATAGCGACCGGCATGCTCCTAGTTGTATGCCGGAGAGGACCACTGTGTAAGTCTATTGCATCTTCTGCATTCAAAAAACTATTAGTTTGTTACGTCTTTTTTGCTATCTCTGCGAGCAGCCCTGCTTAGGTTGTACAGTCTGACAGCCGTTGGTAGGAAGGACCTACGAAACCTCTCGGTTGTGCACCTGGGATGATGTAGTCTGCTGCTAAATGAGCTCCTCAGTGCATTCAGTATGTCCTGCATAGGGTGGAACTCGGACTCCAGCAGAGATGACAGTTTAGCCACCGTCCTTCTCTCTCCTATCTCCTCCATCGGATCAAGGCGCTGCCCCAGGACAGAGCTAGCTTTCTTAATCAGTTTGTTCAGTCTCTTCCTATCGGCTGCAGTAATGCCACTGCCCCAGCAGACCACTCCAAAAGTGATGGCTGATGCCACCACCGTGTCATAGAATGACTTCAGCAGCGCCCCTTGTACACCAAAAGACCTGAGTCTCCTCAGCAGGAACAGCCTGCGCTGTCCCTTCTTGTAGAGTGCATCAGTATTGTGTGACCAGTCTAGTTTATTGTTCAGATGAATACCCAGGTACTTATAGGATGTCACCATCTCGATGTCTGTTCCCTGTATATTTACTGGTACTGTGAGGGGCTGCCCATGCCTGCGGCAGTCCACCACCAGCTCCTTAGTTTTCCTCGCGTTGATCTGGAGGCAGTTCCGATGGCACCAGTCCACGAAGTCCTGGATAAGCCCTCTGTACTCAGCTTCATCTCCATTGGAGATGAGGCCAACGATCGCAGAGTCATCAGAGAACTTCTGTAGATGGCAGTGTGTTGTGTTGTGTGAGAAGTCCGCAGTATAAAGAGTGAACAGGAAGGGAGCCAGCACCGTTCCCTGGGGGGCCCCCGTGCTACTGATGATCGTGTCGGACACACAGTCCCGGGTTCTCACAAACTGAGGCCGGTTCGTGAGGTAGTCCAGGATCCATGATGACAGGTGCTGGTCCACCCCTGCGCGCAGCAGCTTGTCCTTCAGGATCATCGGTTGGATGGTGTTGAAAGCACTGGAGAAGTCAAAGAACATGATCCTCACCATATTCCCGGGCTTCTCCAGGTGGGACAGAGAACGGTGAAGGAGGAAGATCACCGCATCCTCCACCCCAATGCCATGCTGGTAGGCGAACTGGAGTGGATCCATCGCTGGTTCCACCAGGGGGCGGAGGTGAGCAAGGAGCAGTCTCTCCAGGGTCTTCATCAAGTGGGACGTCAAGGCCACCGGTCTGTAGCTGTTCAGGTCTTTGGGGTGGGAAGTTTTTGGTACAGGTACCACACAAGATGTTTTCCACAGCTGTGGTACCCTCCCCAGTTTCAGGCTCATGTTGAAGATATACGTCACAATCCCACACAGCTGGTCTGCACAGGACTTGAGGAGCTTTGCGCTGATGCCGTCCGGTCCCGGCGCCTTCCTCGCCTTGATCTTCCTCAGCTCCGTCCTCACCTGGGTCCTGGTTAGGGTCAGGATGGGGGGCTGTGTGTTGGGAGTGGGGGGGTGTTGGTAGAGTGGGGAGTGGGCAGCAGGACTTGATTTCTTTAGAGGCAGCAGTGGTTGTTGTGCAGTCAGGGGGGAGGGCGGTTGGTCAAATCTATTGAAAAACAGATTCAGGTTGTTCGCCCACTCCCTGCCCCCTGTGGCCTGGGGGGAGGTATTCTGGAGCCCCGAGATGGTTTTGAGGTTTCTCCAGACCCCGCTGATGTCGCTCTGTTGCAGCTTGTCCTCCATCTTCTTCCTGAAGCTGTCCTTGCCTTCTCTGATCTTTCTCCTCAGCTCCCTCTGTACGGACTTCAGCATCTCCCTGTTCCCTGACCTGAAGATCCTCTTCTTCTCTCTCAGAAGTGTTTTAATCTCAGGGTTGATCCAGGGTTTGTTGTTTGAGTGACGCCGTATGGTCTTGGTGGGAACGGATTTGTCCACACAGAAGCTGAGGTAGCCCGTGAAGGTGTGAATGAGGCCATCGATGTCCTCACCATGTGGATCGCAGAGCTGCTTCCAGGCGGTGGCTTCAAAACAGCCCTTTAGGGTGTCCATTGTCTCCTCAGACCATAACTCCACAGTGTGCATGGCCGGAGGTTGTCTGTGCACTAGGGGTTTGTACACCGGCCGGAGATGAACCAAGTTGTGATCCGATCTCCCGAGTGGGGGTAGTTGTGATGAGGTGTACGCCTCCTTAGTGTTTGCGTAGAATAAATCCAGTGTTTTATTGTCTCTAGTGTGGCATGTGACATACTGGGTGAACGTGGGTAGAATGGGAGACAGTGAAACATGGTTGAAATCGCCTGAGATGAGGAGAAGAGCATCTGGGTGTTCTGTCTGCAGCCTGCTGGTTACTGAATGGATGACGTCACGTGCTGTCCCAGCGTTCGCCGTCGGATTTGCATAAACAACAATGCAGATCACGTGTGAGTGTTCTCTCGGGAGATATGTAGGCCTCATGCTAACAGCTAGCAACTCAATGTCTTTGCTGCAGTGTCGTTGTTTAACAGTGATATGTCCCGGTTGACAAGATTATCAAGAGGGCTGGTTCTGTAATTGGTCTCAGACCGGAGACCTTTGAGACAGTGATGGAGAGGAGAACACTAAATAAACTGCGATCCACCATGGACAATCCTGATCACCCCCTCCACCACACACTAGATAGACAGCGAAGCACTTTCTCCAGTAGACTACTACAGCTTTGTTGTCGAACAGCCAGGTACAGGAAATCTTTCCTGCCACATGCAGTTTCACTGTACAATAACTCACTATGATGTTGTATTCTGGCATAGCTATGCTGCCACACTGCATCTGCAGTGTGGCACCGTGCCACCGTGCAGTGGGCTGCACGGTGGCGCAGTGGTTTAGCACTGTGGCAGCACAGTTTTACCCTCGGCCGGGGGACCGCGGGGATCATGAGATCGTGGGTTCGATCCCAGCCCCCGACCAACAGTGAGCTGTGTGGAGTTTGCATGTTCTCCCCGTGTTGCGCGGGTTTACTCCGGGATTTCTCCGGTTTCCTCCCGCACACCAAAAAAAAAACATGTAGGTTTAGGGCGCTCGCGCACGCAGCGACCAGCAGCCAGTGGCTTGTCACCAGACTGCAAACCAAGTCTACCTACGGGTACAAATAAGTAACAAAAAAAAAAAAAAAAAAAAAAAAAAAAAAAAAAAATCTTACAGACTAACTGGTACATCACTTTTCAGTCTGCTCCTGATAGTCCTTCTTTGTGCGATGGGATGATTCATGTGTTTATATGGGTCATCATATATTAAGCTATGATGTATATAGGTTTTATAGTCGTGTTAGTTTTTTACTTTCCATGGGTAATCCCTTTGTCTGTCATGTGTGTGTTTCTGTTGTTTGGTTGTCAACTGTCATGCTGCTGTTACACTGTAATTTCCCAGTTTGGGATCAATAAAGTACATCTATCTTTCTATCTATCTATCTATCTATCTATCTATCTATCTATCTATCTATCTATCTATCTATCTATAAGCCATTATCTCTTACTACTTTCAAGCTATAGCCTTGGAAATTTCTGACATCTGATCTGAATATTTTCTTTAAAAAAATCATTACCACTGTTGACCACTGGGGTTTTGGCACATTTTGAATGAATGAATGAATGAATGAATTTATTTCGGATAGATTAAAAGTAAAGATTAAAAAAGGAACAGAATAATATAACAAAGGGGAGAGAAAAAAAAATCTAACAAAGTCAAATTAAACAATAACTCCTCTGATTAAACAGTTCAACATAAATTATCCGAAATGGGTGATGGCTGAAGCCGCAGCTTATATTGCCCACCCATATTCCATCCAAGAATTCAAAAGAAAAACAGAACAATGTCATGACCCGAGAGCCGATCTCGTCCGCGCTCGGGCTATGTATTATCTCTGCTGGCCTTGACAGCTGTGGATTACATTCTGGCTCCACCGGGCTCTTATTGTGACAGCGCTCGGTGGGGTTTCCGGCTGTCAAGACCGATCAGCTGTTTGGCATCACAGCTCGTTAGCTGCCGGATTTATTAGCAGGCGCTGACAGCTGATTGATGCTGGAGTATCGTCAATCATTCCTGGTCCTCGTCATGTCAGGTTCGTGCTTATCCTTGTTCATAGTTAAGGTCGTAGTAGCTGGGGTTAGCCCTGCGATCCCTTGTATTCCATAGTGTGTGTTTTGCCCTCAGCGGCTCACAGTTTTGTGTCTCGTCTTGTCTTGTTATAATAAAACATCGAATGCAAATGTAACCCAGCTGAGAAAATGACCCTTTTTCTCACATTTCATTTAAGTTAATGCATTTGTGTGATTTTATTTTGAAAAACGGTTATTTTGGGAAGAGAAAGTGTGATCTTCGTTATCCAACTTTTATTTTCCTGTTTCATGGTCACGTTGGGTGATCTTGGTCTTTTCATTTGTTGGGAGCGGTATTGGTCCCGCCTTCCGGGCAGAGTGCTGGGGCGCGCACCCGTTTTTCGGTCTTTTGCGCTCTGAGAGCGGACGAGAGAGGCTGTGGACGATCCGTGTGGAGACCTGTGGGTCGTCTTGGTGAGTTTAGTGTAGAGAAGTGCTATAACTAAATCTAAACACTGTCCAAATGCTCATTTGAAACCCTTATTGTCCTAAGTTGACGGGAGCACGAGCTTGAGAGGCATGGTGGATGTGTCCTTTGCTGTGTTCACGCTGATACCTCATCTTGGTGAGTGGAAACCAAGTGTGTGATAAAGAAAAGCATGCTAGCGCCATGCTAATGTTAGCATTATGCTAATGCTAATCGCGAGTGGATCTTTTCTGTTTAAAAGCAATGGAAAAGGTATCTCCCTGGTGAGGGAGATGGCTCAGGACTTCAAGACCGACCTGCACTTCCAGAGCTCTGCCATCATGGCTCTGCAGGAGGCCAGCAAGGCCTACCTGGTGGGTCTCTTCGAGGACACCAACCTGTGCGCCATCCACGCCAAGAGGGTCACCATCATGCCCAAAGACATTCAGCTGGCCCGCCGCATCCGCGGAGAGAGAGCTTAGACTTTCTGCTGCACATCCACCAACCACAATGCTGCTCCGCACTGTGTGTCTATATATATCTATATATCTATATCTATATCTATATCTATCTATCTATCTATCTATCTATCTATCTATCTATCTATCTATCTATCTATCTATATCTATATATATATATATATATATATATATATTTATAGTAATATGTATATATGTATACTAGCTGCTCTTGTTTTTTCTTGCCTTCTGATTGTTGCTCTGAGTGTTGCTATCCCTGTGCTGTTGCAATCCTGGAATTTCCCCATTATGGGACTAATAAAGGCTTATCTTATCTTATCTTAAAAGGCTATTTTTGTTTCTGTATGGTTTTTCTAAATGTGATTTCAGTTCACAACAGTATGCTGAAGTACTTTTAGTTCTTTTGCACTATTTCTGTCGAATGCAATGTGTAGTTTGATGCTAAAAGCACATTTTGTTGGTTTCCTATGTAAATTCATAGGTTATGCTAAACCCAGTAGCTCAGACAGGGTTTTACTGATTTTAAAAGGGGATATTGGAAGTAATGGGACAGTATATTCCCTGGTTATGTGATAAATTAATTGTATTTCATTTCATGATTTACAAAGACAAGGTTAAAAATATTAATCATAACTTCATGGTTAAATGATGTAGAGATAAAAAGAGAAATTCATTTATTTGGTTACATGAAAAAAAAAGTATTTCATGTACTACCAGAGAGATTTTGAGAAAAAAAAACCATGCATGTGAAATGTAAGATGTGAAATGTGAAATGTAAGATATTACTATATTACTGGATTGTAACAATAGTAATATGAGAGAAGAATTTAAACACTAAGCTATAGTGTTATATGAGAAGAGATTGAAAAATGAATTACTTTAGCTGTATACAATAATATCATTATTGTTGTGCAGGCTAGGTTTTTTTGGTTGCTGATTAAGAATCTTCTGGATCCTGGATTCTCTCTGAATGGAGATGGCGAGCCTGACCCAAGACCTGAACCGAGACCTGAACCGAGACCTGAACCGAGACCTGAACCAAGATCTCGATTGAAGAACATCCTTCCTCTCTCCAGTGCACAAAACTCAAAGTGGTAACAACTTAAGCCGCCGCTTTAAAAGAGGAAAAGAAACCTGAACTTGGAAATACAAGATATCTTGACTGGTCAAACGACTAAAACAAAAAGACAAACAAACACTGAGCTCAGTAATACATTTTTGGGGGTTTTATTTCATGCCGGCCGTTGTTATATTTGTATATTTGTAAATTGTTTGTATATTTTGTTCTATTTATCTTTAAAAATAACAGCCATTATTGCTCATTTCTTGCCTCCAGCTATTTCATTCCACACTCATTTTAATTCCCTATTGTAATCCTTACGAACCTAGCAACTGGTCTACACTTAATAATTTCTTTTACCTAATTAACGTAAAGCAAGGGTTACACAAAACTCACTGGTGACTGTTGGCGTCTTATGGTGGCCCGCGAGGGTCACCGCATGACAGTATACTCCAGCCAGGACGTCTAAATGGAGACGCCACACTGAGACGCCTTTTCACCGGTGAGTTTTTGCGTAAATTGGACTATTGTTCTTCCCTGTCTGGGTGTCATTGCTGGGAGAATGCTGTCATCCAGGGGCCGCGGTCGGCGCCTGGGCAAGGAGCTAGCGGAGGCTCTGGAGTACATGGATGGGACTCTATTCACCACTACGCTGTACGACACTCCCAGCAACATACGCTGGCACCTGGACTGCGCTGAGGTTCTTCTCGACAACCTTCCTCTCCTCTACGACGATCACCCGGAGGCGATGATGAGGAGAGATGAACTCGCCACACAGCGCGAGATACTCCGTGGGCTGGAGGAGGAAGAAAGCAGGAAGCAGAGGAGGAGGCATCCTCGCTCCCCGCATTGGAACCCCGTTCCTGTCCCGGATCCGGTCCAGGAGTTCGCACCATCTTGGGGGCCGTCGAAGACGTCAGCGCCACGGCCAAGGTGAACCTCAGCAGAATCCCCGGCTGGACCCGCTACCAGCGAAGCCCATCAGCAGATCTCCGAGAGTGGCTCCTCTTCAGCCTTCCAGGGGGCCCTCTGTCGCCATCCAGCGGGGAGAGGGAGGAACTACGTCCCCTACAGCAGGCACCATCCTCCTTCCGGGATAAAGGCAAGTGCTAGTTCATTCTTTGCATGATAATTGTGATCTGCCTTGTTTGACTCCTGGGGGCGGAGTTCGGGGTTCGCAGTCCACCGAGCTCCTACCACCTGCTGTAGTTACGATAACCAAACCTGCTGCCTCTGTGTCTCCCTCTGCTGAGTGGTCCGCGATGCCATGTCTACGTCGCGGGGTGAGGAGGGGGCTTGCGGTTCTGGAAAGCCTGGATCCGGCCCTGCAGCCATGCCATGGACGGAGGAGAAGAGCGGACTGCGGCCCGGAACCTGTGCCGATGAAGAAGCGTCCCCGGAGCAGTCCGAACCAGTGGATCGAGGGTCCCCTGCCTCCACGCCATATGGGTCATCGGCATGGGCATCAGCGCGAGAGGAACCTCAGACTGCGGAATTCATCATGCCAGCTGCGGAGCCCAACGCAGCTGAGTGGGAGCCTGCGCACGAACTTCTTCGCCCTGAGCCTGGGTCGACGGAGTCCTGGACGGCAACAGAACCGGAGTGCAGGTAAGTGCTCCCTCTTGTGTCTCTGTCCCCTGTGTTGGAGCCTTTTTGCCTGCCTCTCGGGGAGGCGAGCGAGGGGCAGCCGTCTGCTGCGCCCAAACTCGTCTCGCTGGGTTCTGTTGCTGCCGATGACACTGATCCCGGTTTTTCTCTGTGTCCTGAGCTTCCTTGCAGTGTCACCCGCGCGGAGCCAGTCGAGGTCATCGAGTTGGAGGTTCCAGGTTTGGGGGTGGAGGTCGTCAGCGAAGCTGCACCGACCCAGTCGGGGTCTGTTGTGGAGGCTGCTTTGGCCCAATTGGGGTCCGACGTGGGTGCGCCCAAGACCCAATTGGGGTCCATCGCAGGAGCTGCTTTGGCCCAATCGGGGTCCGACGTGGGTGCACCCGAGGCCCAATTGGGGTTCACCGCAGGTACTGTTCTGGCCCAATCGGGGTCCGACGTGGGTGCAGCCGGGACCCAATCGGGGTCCAGCGGAGGTGCAGCGCTGGTGTGGTCCACGGACGGTGGAGGAGCTGCAGACCCTTCTCCGCCTGATCCAGTTCGGGCTCATCCTTGCTTTCTGTCCCCTCTACAGACTCATCGCCCCTGCGCATCATCACCGGGGGCCGTGGGGGTTCCTTTTCACTTGCCCCGGCTCTCCTGAGTTTTGTCCTCACCAGGGAGGCCGCTGCGGGCTTTTTTCCCCCGGCACTGGTGGCTGGGGGATGCGGGCCGGCCGCCTGAGGAACTGTTTCGCCAGTTCGCTGCCTTGGGTCGGCCACCCAACTTGTGTGTTTCACTGGGCGATGTGGTTCGGCCACCGGAGGAGTGGACTTTCCGGGTCTGGGACTGTGGTAAGCCGCCCGGTCATGTTCCGCCCCCTATGACCACCCGTCGGCCGTTGGACGCGGGGAGACCGCCCCAACTGTTCCTGTGGCGTTTGGTCTCCGCCGCTAGGCATGAACTGTCGGGGGGGGGGTAGAGGTCATTCCTTTGTGGTCGTCTAGCCCTGAAATTGTTCTGGTTTTTTTTTTTCATGTCCTGTGTTGTATCTGTTTTTTTGACTTGAGAGCGTGGTATTTTTGTTTTCGGGTCTGGACAATTGTGTTCATGTATTTTGGAGGGTAGTCTAGCCCTGAAATTGTTCTGGGGTTTTTTTGTTTTTTTTTTTTCTGACCTGTGTTGTATTTGCTTCTTGACCTGAAAATTTGGTATTTTTGTTTTTGTGCCTGGGTAATTGGGTTCACGTATCTTGGAATATAGTCTGGTTCTGTAAGTATTCAGTTTTTTTCTGTCCTGTGTTGTATTTGCTTTTTGAGCTGAGAGTGTGGTATTTTTGTTTTCGTGCCTGGTTAATTGTTTCATGTATTTTGGAATGTAGTCTGGTCCTGTAATTGTTCTGTTCTTTTCGCTGTCCTGTGTTTTGTTTCTTGTAGTTGCCATTTGTGCATTTTGGGAGTTTTGATTTGTCATCATGTTCTGTACTGTAGGGAGTTTTTTTCTCTTTTTGGTTATTTTGTGTCGGTGTAATTGTTCCATGTATTTTTTTGAGTCGTTTTTTTTTCCCCCCTGTCTGTGCTCTGGTTCTGTGGTTTGATCCTCTCTTGCCCCATCCGCCCACCCTGGAGGGGGTGGGGGGGGGATTGGATGTCTATGGGCGGTCAAGAGCCCGCCCTCAGAGGGAGGGTACTGTCATGACCCGAGCGCCGATCTCCTCCACGCTCGGGCTATGTATCATCTCTGCCAGCCTTGACAGCTGTGGATTACATTCTGGCTCTACCGGGCTCTTATTGTGACAGCGCTCGGTGGGGTTTCCGGCTGTCAAGACCGATCAGCTGTTCGGCATCACAGCTCGTTAGCTGCCGGCTTTATTAGCGGGCGCTGACAGCTGATTGATGCTGGACTATCGTCAATCATTCCTGGTCCTCGTCATGTCAGGTTTGTGCTTACCCTTGTTCATAGTTAAGGTTGTAGTAGCTGGGGTTAGCCCTGCGATCCCTTGTATTCCATAGTGTGTGTGTTTTGCCCTCAGCGGCTCACAGTTTTGTGTCTCGTCTTGTTATAATAAAACATCGAATGCAAAACTCACTGGTGACTGTTGCTGTCTTATGGTGGCCCGCGAGGGTCACCGCATGACAAACAAGAGCGATTACAATTCAGAACAAAGCTAAGACAAAACGTGACAAAAAAATAAGCAACAGCACAACACAGACTGAATATGATCATTCTTATGGGATTTTACATGTCATCTTGTATACTGTATATGTTTGGAGTATTTCTTCCTTTAGTTTTTGTTTAAATTGTCCAAGCGTTGTACATGATTTTAATTCAGGTCCAAAAGCGTTCCACAATCTGACTCCTTGCACTGAGACACAGTGTTGCTTGGTAGTAGTTCTCACTGAAGGTTTTTGAAATATACATGTTCCTCTGAAATGATATTGTTTCTCCCTTATTTGGAACAACTTTTGGATATTTGCGGGCAGTGATAGATTCTTCACTTTAAACATTATTACTGCAGTTTTAAAGTCAACCAGATCTTTCAACTTGAGAGCTTTTAATTTAAGAAAAAGTGGGTTTGTTGGTTCCCTGTAAGCAGCTCTGTTTATTATTCTAATAACTCTCTTCTGAAGCATAAAGACTGGATATATGTTTGTTTTATATGTATTTCCCCATACTTTAGTACAATATGTCATGTATGGGAGTATTAATGAATGATACAAAGTACATAGTGTGGGTTGATTCAGCAAATATTTCACTCTGTGTAGTATTGCGATTGATTTGGATATTTTACCTTTAATATAATTAATATGTGACTTCCAACACAGTTTGTTTTCAATTGTTACTCCAAGAAATTTAATTTCGGATACCCTTTCAATCTCTACACCATTTACACTGAGTTTAGATACTGAGGTGTTGTGATGCTTTGTTAAAAATTATAAATTTTGCTCTTTCGTCCCTAATGCTTGTTGCTTCTATGGTGGCGGGACTCTCACGCTGGTGGCTGGATGTGCCCCCGGTTGACGTTGTCCCACTGGATCCTGCTGGGCCACGAACTCTCTATCCCACAGCACTGCGGCGGCTCCTTGCTGCTGACACCAGGCACGGATAACGGATGAGTCTGGTTTCTGCCCTTTTCCCTCGCTACCCTCTCCTTGCGGTTTCAAGATTGTAGCGGCTGTATCCCCATCAGGGTGTGTTGCACTCTCAACATCAACGTTTAAACAGAGCCCAAGGTTATCGCAGATGGTAAAACCCAGTTTATAAAACAGGTCACAACCTAGGATATTATCCCCGTGTGTAGCCACCTGGTAAACAAACACCAGGAGGACTCGTGACCTGTAACGAGTTGCCAGCGATACGGTCCCTACTACGCTGATGTGTGTGTGCCCGTAGCCATACAACTCCACCAGGTTCTTCTCAATAGGATGGTTAGGGAAAATTCTCTTAACAGTAATCCAATTCAGCACTGACCTCACAGTGGCGGTGTCCAGCAGCAATGGCAAATTTTCGTCGTCCAGCTTTACCGTGCACCACATGTACACTGAGTCTCCGGAGTTCACAACGTGGATGGTGGTCACTGATGGGTCTTTTTGGCTGGGTGGCTGGTGTGATGTCTGTTGTGACGATCAGCACACCTTGGCGAAGTGATTGAGCTTGCCACAGCGTCTGGATCGCTGCCCCCCAGCTGGACAGGATCACGCTCGCTCTTGGTGCTTCGGGGAGCCACAGTTACCGCCTGAATGGTGTCCCATGATGTTCCATTGACCCATAACGTTCACCTCGGCATCCTCCAAGCGAGTTGCGGTGTTAATGGGAACTTCTGCCGGGGTAACGGCATAAGCTAGCAAGATTCGTTGTTGTGGTTCACCTAATTGTGATGTTAGCTTGTCGGCGGCCTACAACTGGAACACTAATTCCACTGCCTTCGCCAACGATAGGTCGTCGGATGCCCTGATTAGCTTCGCCCGCAGCCACAGGTTGCTGGTGTGCTCCGCTAACAGGTCCCACACCATTTCCTTCTCTAGTTGCCCAAACCTGCATCTGCTCGCCAGACAGTGGAGTCCGGCTCTTCCAGCCACATCACTCTGTGACTGGGGTGCCAGACACGTGTACATCTTGAGGAAAAATGTTGAATTTTCCTCCAGAAGACCCATTTTTCTCCTCGTCACCATTTGTTATGTCTGAAAATGAGTGACCATGGAGGCGGTGGCTGTATTGAACGATGATTTATTAAATACACGCTGTTAACAACACGTGTTACAGTTAATATAGCTGTTATGCTACTGGGGTTAAGTACAGGCTGGTGTCTCGCTAGAGGCGGAGCGCCAAAGAGAACGACTCCCGCCAACAGTCCCCTTACGTAAGCACAGCGTGATGACATCATCCTGCCTGCATCCTCACATCCATGCTGCCTATTGTTAATATGTCAGTACTGTTATTTAACATTGTTGCTGTTTGTTGGTCATGGTCTGGCTCTGATCCGTGTCAGATTTAGTCTGTTCCTGTTCATTCTGCTCCCGTTTATGTTCTGTTGTTGTCATGGTCGTCATGTCCCCTGTACTATTTTTCCTCTTAAAAAATAAAGAGATGTCTGTTGACTTTCTCTTCATTGTCTGCAAATTGACACAGCAGTATGATGAGTAGGACACAAGTCCATTTTAAGATTCTTAAAAAAATGTATTCTTGAGACTTTTTAAATCAAAAGGTTAATATTAATAGAAATTCCTGTACATTCTATGATTCCATCATTGAGAAAGGAGAAAATCTGTTTTTTTTCCTGTAATTTCTCAAAGTTTCTGGCAAACTTTACAGTTCTGGATAACACTAACAAAGTTCTCCAACTTTATTGGACCATGATTTGGCCATCAAAAGCAAAAAAAAAAAAAAAAAAAAAAAGGTCATTTGGAAAAGTTTTTCATGGATAAATGTAGTTACTTTAAAATTAGTCCAATTTTTGATGCTGTCTTAAACAAAATAAAACTGTATAAAGGTCTTGAAACACTGTATAAAAGCCTCACTTGGGATGGAGGAATTGGACTCTCCCATCCCACCAAGCCAGGGCCGCCACGACAGCAGCACCCCCACCACCAGAGTCAATTACAGCTCCCAGTGCTGACAGCCCCCCAGTGAGGAGACACCAGAACTAAAAATAACATAAGATAAAATAAAATACAATAGAATGCAGTAAGAAGCAGAGTAAAATCATGAATAAAAATAGAGAATAAAATGTTTAAAGGAATAGTAAATATACACATATGTAAAATGTAATGCAAAACTGAAAATAATCTAAAAATATAAAGATATATAAATAAGTAGAATAGCTAAAACATGAATTATAAAATTAGTTAAAAGCTAAACTAAAAAGATGGGTCTTGAGCCTCCTTTTCAAAAATATCAACACTTTCTGCAGCCCTGAGGTCCTCTGGCAGGCTGTTCCACAGACATAGGCCGAAAAACTCGAACGATGCCTCACCGTGGGTTTTTGTCCTAACTTTAGGTATCATTAAAAGGCCAGTACCAGAGGACCTCAGGGTCTGCAAGGGACGGTATGGTAAAAGCAGATCAAATAAATAAGAAGGACCTAGAAAAGCACTCGGAGAGCGCAGACCTCCGCCAAGCACCACAGTTCCCCCCATACAGTGTTTGTGAGATGAGATGAGATGAGATTCAACTTTATTGTCATTACACATGTATGAATACAAGGTAACGAAACGTGACGTACGTTGTGTGTACGTTTTCAGATTCCTTGACCATGAAAACATATGACTAGCAATTGGATTGACAATGATAGGATTAGTGGTTCAGTAGTTATTCATGAAAATGGCATTTTCTGTAATGGCGGCCACAGTTCCTCTCATACAGTGTTTGTGTGTACGTTTTCAGATTCCTTGACCATGAAAACATATGACTAGCAATTGGATTGACAATGATAGGATTAGTGGTTCAGTAGTTATTCACGAAAATGGCATTTTCCGTAATGGCGGCCACAGTTCCCCCATACAGTGTTTGTGTGTACGTTTTCAGATTCCTTGACCATGAAAACATATGACTAGCAATTGGATTGACAATGATAGGATTAGTGGTTCAGTAGTTATTCACGAAAATGGCATTTTCTGTAATGGCGGCCACAGTTCCCCCCATACAGTGTTTGTGTGTACGTTTACATATTCCTTGACCATGAAAACATATGACTGGCAATTGGATTGACAATGATAGGATTAGTGGTTCAGTAGTTATTCACGAAAATGGCATTTTCCGTAATGGCGGTTTTCTTCTGGACGGTGATCCGGATCACCACCAAAATGTAATCATCTGTAGGATACCCCATTTCTGACGATCTGTGAAAATTTCATGAAAATCTGTCCATAAGTTTTTGAGTTATCTTGCTAACAAACAAACAAACAGACAAACAGACAGACAAACCAGCGCCGATGATCACATAACCTCCTTGGTGGAGGTAACAAGATCATTAAGTTTTAGAAACTAATAAACTAATGTACCGGAGTGGTGGCCTAGAATGGTGGCCTAGAGGTAGAGCATCTGCCCCACAAGTGGGAGACTGGGGTTCAAGTCTTGGCTGGATCATGCCAAAGACCATATAAAAGTGGAACTTTCTGCCATCCAGCTTGATGCTCAGCAATAATGGAACGGAGGAGGCAAAAATGTTGGTTATGCAGCCATAGTGGGTGCACAAGCCAGTGTACTCCCTATGCCGGTCCCAAGCCTGGATAAAAATGGGCAGGGTTGCGTCAGGAAGGGCATCCGGCGTAAAAACTCTGCTTCAAAAACTATAAGACTATGGCAGATACACTACCGTTCAAAAGTTTGGGGTCACTTAGAAATTTCCTTATTTTTGAAAGAAAAGCACTTTTTTTCAATGAAGATAACTTTAAACTAATCAGAAATACACTCTATACATTGCTAATGTGTTAAATGACTATTCTAGCTGCAAATGTCTGGTTTTTGGTGCAATATCTAGATAGGTGTATAGAGGCTCATTTCCAGCAACTATCACTCCAGTGTTCTAATGGTACAATGTGTTTGCTCATAGCGTCAGAAGGCTAATGGATGATTAGAAAACCCTTGTGCAATCATGTTAGGTCTGCAATGCTGTAATTGCTGCAAATGGAGGATTCTTTGACGAAAGTAAAGTTTGAAGGAAAAAATTATTATTTCAAATACAAATCATTATTTCTAACCTTGTCAATGTCTTGACTATATTTTCTATTCATTTTACAACTCATGGTGGTAAATAAGTGTGACTTTTCATGGAAAACGCAAAATAATTGTGTGGGTGACCCCAAACTTTTGAACGGTAGTGTACATCGATGTCTGCCGTAGCAACTCATCCAACCCACTTGGTAATGGAAAAACAGACGTTAAAAGAATGAAAAAATAAATAAATAAAAATAAAAGAACCTTAAAATCAATTCTAAAACACACGGAGCAAATACAGCATTTCTAAAACTGGCGTAATATGCTCTCTCTTTCTGGTCTTCGTCAGCACACGGGCTGCTGAATTCTGTAATAGTTGTAAGTTACTGATCATCTTTTTAGGAAGATCAGAGAGGACAGCATTGCAATAACTGACTGGAAATAAAAGCATGCCTTAGCGTCTTTGTGTTTTCTCGAGAGAGAAACAGTTGGACTCTAGCTATATTCTTTAGATGATAAAATCTGTTTTTTAAAATACTATTAACATGTGGAATAAAAGTAAGCTTAGAGTCAAAAATAACGCCCAGGTTTTTAACTTATTTTGATGGAATAAAAGACAATGTTTGTAATTTTGGGAAAAGTTTTTCTCTCTGAGCTTCAGAACTGATAACTAAAACTTCAGATTTGTCCTGGTTGAGCTGTAGTAAATTTTCTGCCATCCATAACTTAATGTCTAAAATACAGTTAAAAACGACATCAATTGGTGCTGGGTCATCAGGAGACATGGAAATGTAAAGCTGGGTATCATCAGTGTAAATGTGAAAACTAATTCCATGTCTCCTGATGACATTGCCTAGTGGCAGCATGTACAAATTAAAAAGAGTTGGACCTAAAATCAAACCTTGGAGAAAACCGCAATCAATATTGCATCTCTTTGATGAGAAGTGTTCACCCACGGTGACATACAATTCTCTGCCAGTGAGGTAGGATTTAAACCAGTTAAAAACAGTGCCTGAGAGGCTGATCATATTGGGCAATCTGTTTAAAATAATAATAATAATAATAATAATAATAATAATAATAATAATAATAATAATAATGCATTGTTAGAAAAATTCTTCTTAACCTTCAGTCAAGAATCAGGCAGAATCAAAGTTTCAGTAAATTTAATTACGCTGGCCAGTGGAGAACAATACAATAACAGTCTCAGAGCCTATTCACGCATCATTCTGACTCAAACACACATTGCCCAGTCCTTTAAAGGGCTGATGACATTTGACATTTGACATTTTTTAGGATGTTGTGTAAACCCAAAAGTCATTGTCGATGATCAATATAATATTTACAACCGCACCTGCATAAACTAGTTATCATCAAAAAACCGTAGCCGCTGACTGGACTGTGGTGCCGCCCACTGAATTAAGGGCGGCACCCCCATGACGTAAGTGACAGAATGGATGCCGGTGTTGTTGACTGGAATGACAGCAGCTTCGTAGCTCACAGTTTCTCAGGTTTCTTGTTTTAATTTTACAGCTGTGCCTTCGCATTGTGTCTCCGGCTTAGATAAACAGCAGGCGTGAAAGACCACATCACACGCTTCAGCTCCAACTGCTTATGTATGAGGTGCCATTAACAACAGACAAAGCCCTGGAAAGGCAGATTAACACCTTTCTTCGAAGATGGCTGTCAGTACCCAAAAGTTTCTCTTCAATTGGCCTGTACAGCTCAGGAAGTAAACTGCAGCTCCCAATTACATCGGTCGTTGAAGAATTTAAGGTGGCCAAAGCCCGGCAGGTGATAATGCTGTGTGACAGCAGGGATCGACTTGTGCGTCAAGCAGATATTACCATCCGCACAGGACAAAAATGGGTAGCAAGTAAGGCAGTGGCAGATGCAGAGGAAGGGCTACGCCACAAGGACATTGTGGGGACAGTCAATCAAGGTTAGCTAGGCCTAGGAGTCATAACCAGGGCAAGGTGGAGGGAGGCAGATATCAAAGGCCACCGTAGTCTAGTCCAAAAAGAGCTTTGCATGATGGAGGAGGAGGGCAGACAAGCCAGGGCTGCATCCATGAATAGTCAGGGGAGGTGGACGTGTTGGACAGGTTTTCAAGGAAGGTCACTGGGGTGGAGGGATATGTGGGGCATGGAGGACCAGTGAATAAAGTTCCTCTTATGCACCACATATGATGTCCTGCCAACACCGGTAAACCTCCACCGTTGGGGGCTGGCTGAGAATCCAGGTTGTATGCTGTGTGGAAAGCCGGCAAGTCTTGAACACGTGTTGTCATCATGTCAAGCTAGTCTGGTGGACGACAAGTTCAGATGGAGGCATGATCAGATATTGTCTGAGCTTGCTGTAGGTCTGGAGGTAGAGAGGAGGAAGACCCATAACGCCACCAGGATAACAGGGCCCCACCTGATTAGGTTTGTTAGGGCAGGGGAATCAGCTAGTAGGACACAAACAAGTGTAGGAATCCTGGCATCTGCTGCTGATTGGGACATGAGAGTTGACCTCAGGAGGCAACTTAAGTTTCCAGAGGAGATTACATCATCAACCCTCAGACCAGACATAGTTTTATGGTCTAGAGCATCAAAACAAGTGGTCCTTTTTGAGTTGACTGTGCCATGGGAGGAGAGGATGGAGGAGGCCCATGAGAGGAAACTTGGGAAGTACCAACCCCTCATTTACAAGTGTCAGCAGAGGGGATGGCGGGCATGGAACTTGCCAGTTGAAGTGGGTTGCCGAGGATTTCCTGGGCAGTCACTCTGGAGTGGACTGTCCAGACTCGGAATTAAAGGTTGTAATAGAAGAAGGCTAGTGGCTAATATCACCAAGCGAGCCGAGGCAGCATTGAGATGGCTGTGGCTGAAGCGCTGCGAGTGCTGGAACAACCCATCGGGCACAAAGGAAACACCTTAGAGCAGTGGTGGTGGAACCCATGGGGCCGAGGGGGCTGCCTTAGGACGCTGGGGCTAGCTGTCAAGCCCTTTGGAGGTGTTGTGGGCTAATTGATGAAACACTGATGAAGGAGGGTACCCACCTGATGACCCTAAGAAAGCACCATGGGCCCATGCCACAAGGCTCAGTCATTCTACTTGCAAAGCGTAAGTGCTGGCCATCATCCTCAAGAACATGGTTGGGAGGTTACCCAGCCATTGAGGTGAGAGTGATGGATTCATCGTATTATAGACTGTCATAAGCCTCCTCGTGCGCTCCTCGTGTGCTTTTATGCAGGAGGAGCACATGAGGAGGGGAAGGATTAATGGATTTACATGCAGCTTTGACCTACTTTCTCTGATTGCATGCTGACTCTTGCCGGTCTGGCCACGTCCCCTCTCTCATTATCACCAGCTGATTCCCCTCCCGCTGATCATGTTTCCTGGTCCTCGCCCAGGTGCTTCTCATCACACCATCACCAGCAGTGCTTGTACTTCGCGGCCGTTTGCCAGTCGTCTGTGTTGTTTGTCTGCCAGCATTTTTAGCACTCTCACGATGTGTTAGTCACTCCATGTTCGCTGTGGTTCTCGTGCGTCCTTGAAGCAATGTCGGCTCTGGGGCGCACCTGTGGCTAACAAGTCTCCTCTCATTCGTTCTCTGGGTGATCCCAGCCCCTGAACGGCATCAGAAAGTGTGTTTGTGTTTTTTGTATGTCTTCACCTTTTAGGGAATTGTCTTTCTGTATTAAATGTGCTGTGGTGAACCCTGCACTTAAATCGTCGCTATTTCATCCTCCCTCTCCGTGCCCCGCGTAAGAGCACACGGAGGGTCATGATGAATGGATTTATGCGCAGAATTCGCCACAGCACATGTATTGAACATAAGAATGATGACAACAGTTCCCACAAAGGTGAAGACTTACCAAAAATAAACAGAAACACTTACAGTTGGTGCTCGGGGCTGACACAGCCCAATAAACATGGAGAGGAGACGTGTTAACCACAGTTGCGCCCCAGGGCTGACATCACTTCAAGGCAACAGAACCGCGGCTGTGTGGAGTGGCTAACACGTCGTGATAGTGTTGGCAATATTGGTTGGCAGACAACACGGCAGATGATGCACACAAACCATGAACAGCTGACTGTCAAAGAGAGAGGCGCGTGTGTTGGGACCGGCGAATCTTGGACAGTCCCCACCTGAAAGTGGCTCAAAACGCACATAAAACACATGAACAAAACAAAAACAACAAGAACTCAAAATATAATCCATAATAAACCCGATGCCTGAGCCACAGAAAATACACTGCTATGATTTTATTAAAAAAATCGGGTTTAAAATAAATTGTATTTATGAACAAATAATTTGTTACAATATCTGTAACAAAAGAATAACACTCGGTGTTCCCTGCCATGTGTTTGTCGCTGCTGCTGCATGTGTGCCTCACCACGTCACTCTCTGAGTGTGACTCGCTTGGCACGATGCCCACTTGGCACGGCTCAAACCTATACGGTCTGATGCCCCCAGATTCTTCATTGTCATCCAATTCTTCGGAACTATAATCATTGGAAGACTGAACAACACAAACCAATTCCAGACTACATATGCTGGAACCATTGTTGATGTTTTCAACCACTTCCATCCTGTGTGTTCAATGAGCAGCCAAGCGCTGTGTTCTGTCGATGACGTGACTACATGGCAGCGGGGTTTTCCAGCCACTGACGTAATTGGTGACGTGGCGCTCATGAAAACGTCGGATATTTCCGTGAAAAAAAGCCTGTTTGACTTAGAACTGCACAGACAAACTTATTTTGTTATATTGTATTATGTGTTGAAAAATTAGAGGAAGTCAAAAACGTGTCATTAGCACTTTAAGCTCTCCGTTATTCGAGAGGTGGAGGAGAAAATGTCCATGGTGATTGGGTTCAGTACATCTGGTCAAAACTTGGTGTACAGATTATCTCTTTCTCAGCAATAGTCAGACTTTCTCAGCACCAGTCACACCAGAACAGTACAGGCGAACTAAAACAAAGCGATAACACAATACAGCTGCATCAGCATCTTTAGCACTTTCACACAGGCTCTGAGAAAAAGCAAATTACAAATATGAAACTTTTCTATCAGCATCAGATTTATATACAGTGGAGCAAAAAAGTATTTAGTCAGCCACCAATTGTGCAAGTTCTCCCACTTAAAAGATGAGAGAGGTCTCCAATTTTCATCATAGGTATACCTCAACTATGAGAGACAAAATGAGAAAAAAAAAAATCCAGAAAATCACATTGAAGGATTTTTAATGAATTAATTGGTAAATTTCAGTAAAATAAGTATTTGGTCACCTACAAACAAGCAAGATTTCTGGCTCTCACAGACCTGTAACTTCTTCTTTAAGAGGCTCCTCTGTCCTCCACCCGTTACCTGTATTAATGACACCTGTTTGAACTCGTTATCAGTATAAAAGACACCTGTCCACAACCTCAAACAGTCAGACTCCAAACTCCACTATGACCAAGACCAAAGAGCTGTCAAAGGACACCAGAAACAAAATTGTAGACCTGCACCAGGCTGGGAAGACTGAATCTGCAATAGGTAAGCAGCTTGGTGTGAAGAAATCAAATGTGGGAGCAATTATTAGAAAATGGAAGTCATACAAGACCACTGATAATCTCCCTCGAGCTGGGGCTCCACGCAAGATCTCACCCCGTGGGGTCAAAATGATCACGAGAACGGTGAGCAAAAATCCCAGAACTACATGGGGGGACCTAGTGAATGACCTGCAGAGAGCTGGGACCAAAGTAACAAAGGCTACATCAGAAACACACTACGCCGCCAGCGACTCAAATCCTGCAGTGCCAGACATGTCCCTCTGCTTAAGCCAGTACATGTCCAGGCCCGTCTGAAGTTTGCTAGAGAGCATTTGGATGATCCAGAAGAGGATTGGGAGAATGTCATATGGTCAGATGAAACCAAAATAGAACTTTTTGGTAAAAACTCAACTTGTCGTGTTTGGAGGAGAAAGAACACCATACCTACTGTGAAGCATGGGGGTGGAAACATCATACTTTGGGGCTGTTTTTCTGCAAAGGGACCAGGATGACTGATCCATGTAAAGGAAAGAATGAATGGGGCCATGTATCATGAGATTTTGAGTGAAAACCTCCTTCCACCAGCAAGGGCATTGAAGATGAAACGTGGCTGGGTCTTTCAACATGACAATGATCCCAAACACACCTCCTGGGCAACGAAGGAGTGGCTTCGTAAGAAGCATTTCAAGGTCTTGGAGTGGCCTAGCCAGTCTCCAGATCTCAACCCCATAGAAAATCTTTGGAGGGAGTTGAAAGTCTGTGTTGCCCAGCAACAGCCCCAAAACATCACTGCTCTAGAGGAGATCTGCATGGAGGAATGGGCCAAAATACCAGCAACAGTGTGTGAAAACCTTGTGAAAACTTACAGAAAACGTTTGACCTCTGTCATTGCCAACAAAGGGTATATAACAAAGTATTGAGATGAACTTTTGTTATTGACCAAATACTTATTTTACCGAGGAATTTACCAATTAATTCATTAAAAATCCTTCAATGTGATTTTCTGGATTTTTTTTTTCTTGTTTTGTCTCTCAGAGTTGAGGTATACCTATGACGAAAATTGGAGACCTCTCTCATCTTTTAAGTGGGAGAACTTGCACAACTGGTGGCTGACTAAATACTTTTTTACCCCACTGTAGCACTTTTCATAGATACTCAAAGCTGCTTTACAATGGATACATTATTCATTCACTCCACAGACAATGGTAGTAGTAAGTTACTACTGTAGCCACAGCAGTCCTGGGGCAGACTGATGGAAACATGGCTGCCAACCCACGCCAATGGCCTCTCCGACCACTACTGAACATTTATACACATTCATACCCAGTGTCATGGACACTGGAGGCAAGGTGAGTAAAGTGTCTTGCCCAGGGACTCAACGGCAGGATGTCTGAGGAGAGCGGGATTCAAACCGGCAACCCACCAGTTATTAGACAACCCGCTCTACCTCCTGAGCCACTGCGGCCCAGACTGTCTCAAAATGGTTGTCTCCAAACCGCTCAACCTGAGCTGTCCCTTGAATATACTCATTTCTAATCCTGTCACTCCCAATGAGAATCTTAGCATCTTCAATTCTGCCACCTCCATCACCTGTCCTTTTGTCAGCACCACCGTCTCCAAAGCATTCATGATAGCAGGTCTCACTACAGTCTTGTAAATCTTCCCTTTCATTCTAGCTGTTATCTTTCTGTCACAAATCACCCCTAACACCCACTCCACCAAACCTGCACTTTCTTCTTCACCTCTCTTGTGCACTGTCCATTGCTTTGGATGGTCTATCACAGATATTTAAACTCATCTACCTTCACTACCTCAACTTCTTGCATCTTTACAATTACACATGCCTCTCTCCCTCTCATTCACATTCATGCATTCTGTCTTGCATCTACTGACTTTCATTTCTCTTCTCTTCAGAGCATACTTCCCCATCTCAAGGTTCAATTCCACCTGCTCCCTACTCTCACTACAGATCACAATGTTATCCACAAACCTCATGGTCCACTGAGACTCCTGCCTGACTTTGTCTGTCAGCCTGTCCATCACCACAGCAAACAAGAAGGAGCTCAGAGCCAATCCCTGATGTAATCCAACTTCCACATTGAGTCAATCTGTCACTTTTACGGTACACCTCATTACTGTCTTCCTGTCTTCATACATGTCCTGCACCACCCTCACATGCTTCTCTGCCATTCCTGACTTCCTCATACAGTACCACACTTCCTTTCTTGGCACCCTATGATATGCTTTCTCTAGATCCACAAAGATACAGTGCAGCTCCTTCTGACCTTCTCTACACTTCTCCATCAACACTCTTAGAGCAAACAGTGCATCTCTAGTACTCTTTCTTGACATGACACCATACTGCTGCTCACCAATTGTGACCTCTCCTCTTAACCTGGCTTCAGCACCTCTTTCCCATTTTTTCCCGTATCTTCATAATGTGATCAATTTTATGTCTCTGTAGTTACTACAGCTCTGAGCATCACCCTTGTTCTTGAAAATCAATACTGCTACTCTCCCCCTCCACTCGGGCATCCTCTTAAGGTGTGTTCACACCAAACGCAAACGGGCGGCACAAATCCATACAAAGTGAATGGGAAGATGTGAGTACGCGTGAATTTCTATATTCACACATTCGCGTCTGCTAGCTAGCTGCTAGCTTTGAGATTCTGCTGTCACTAGAGTAAAATTATCACCATTGCAGAGTAAACTAGTTAGAAAATGAAACTCACTCACCGGGAGACAGGAGGACCAGGAACTCTTCAGCTCAACTGGGATTTTGGAGTTATTTACCCACGGTTTCCAGCCATGGATGTCCTAGCAAGCTAACAAGCTAGCAACGTAAACACTCATCATCTGTGAAGTTTTGGAGGCTTGAGACAACATTTTCAGGCAAGCCCCCGGTCGGATAATGTAAACCAAAGCATGACGCTATTTTGGGATTTTCCACAGCATGTTGAACACAGCTGCAGAAGTTTTAAAGACAACTTCGCCTCTCTGCATCTCACTATTCATGTCTGTTGGTGTGTTTACATTGAGTTATAATGTAATCGTGCTGCGTGAAAAATTTGCCTGTTCGCGTTAGGTGTGAATGCACATTTACTCTCTAAGACTGTGTTAAACAATTTGGTTAGGGTTAGAGTCCACTGTCATCATCTCATCTCATCTCATCTCATCTCTCCTAAACGTCTCCATACATCCACATGTATGTCATCTGGACCAGCTGCCTTTCCACTCTCATTCTCTTATAGCTGTACTCACTCCTGCCTTGTTAATCATCTGATTTTTTTTTTTTTTCGGTTCTCTGTCTCCTCCAATCATCCTCCTCTCTCTCATTTTCTTCATTCATCAGCTCCTCAAAATAGTCCTTTTACCTTCTCAACACACTCTCTTCACTTGTTACATTACCATCTCTGTACTTAATTAAAGGGGTCATTGACTGCACTTTTTTCCACATTTTAATAGCTCGCACTCATCTTAAAGAAGTGTTTGTGATATATTTTGTTCACATTTTGTTTAATTTTTTAATTAATGAAGCAAATTTGTTTTTTATTTTTCCTGGCTTTCTTGAAACACTCTGATTTAACTTTAAGAAACATCCTTCAGCTGTTCAACTCTGCCCTCCCTCTTACGTCAGTTAGCCATTAGCTGAGTAGCTTTTAGTCTTCTAGCTTGGATGAGCAGCACTGGTTCACTGATCCACAGTCGGTTGTCTGTCTCGCGTCATTCCGGCCCATCTCCCAGCGGTCTCGCCTGGATGCCACAGCAAATCGCCAGCACCATGCGGCAGGCGACCCGCCGATTGTTGCAACCCGAGCTGAGCTGCTGTACCTCAAAGTGCAATGTCTCACTCCACAGGACTTTGCTTCTCTCCCACGGCCAGCTGGGGATGTGCCATCACAAAGCAGCTCCCCAACGTTGCCTGTGGGGGTGGAGTGGAGTCGCGCGGGGCCCTGGAGGATTTTGGGGGAGCTGTGGGGGATGCAGTCTTGGGTTGCGCTTTAGGTGGTTGCCGCGACTGGCATGACGGCGCTGGCTGCAGGGTCACAGTGGGGCCACTTAAATGCCATTTAAAAAAAGCATTTGATACAATAAATCATGAAATTATTAATCAATAAATTGGAACTATTTGGGATAAAGGGACTTGCATTACAGTGGGTGAGAAGTTACTTAACCCCTTGCACTCTGGTCAATTTCCCTAAAAACGCCAAAAAATAACGTACCCAAAGTAAATCAAAAGCTGTTCTTCAACCCTTTGCAGCATCTTCATGGGGTTGGTCTCATTTAAAAGAAAACACTGAATTTTTTCGCAAAACAGTCATAATCTCTCTAAGTGCTCCTGCCACTGAGTAACAGTCATCTAAACATACTGAACTTGAAGAAAATAAATTTCGCCTGGGTGTTTTTTTGGATACAAATGCTTGCAAATAACACACAGCTGTCAGATCTGGGCTGGAAAATGCAACAGAAATGTAGAACCAAGTGTTATCCAGCTGAGGTCAAAATTTTGTAACAATACCACAAAAAATGAATATATTACACAGCTTTTTTCTTAGGTTGTTCCCAGGCGTTTTTGAACTGTGCCAAATTGTGCCAAATGGCACAGTTTGGAAAAACGTCTGTAACTTTTGAATGATTACCTCCGCCAAGAAGGTTATGTGATCATCGGCGTTGGTTTGTCTGTCCGTTTGTCTGTTTGTTTGTTTGTTTGTTAGCAAGATAACTCAAAAACTTATGGACAGATTTTCATGAAATTTTCACAGATTGTCAGAAATGGGGCATCCTACAGATGATTACATTTTGGTGGTGATCCGGATCACCGTCCAGAAGAAAACCGCCATTACGGAAAATGCCATTTTCGTGAATAACTACTGAACCACTAATCCTATCATTGTCAATCCAATTGCTAGTCATATGTTTTCATGGTCAAGGAATCTGAAAACGTACACACAAACACTGTATGGGGGAGGGGAACTGTGGCCGCCATTACGGAAAATGCCATTTTCGTGAATAACTACTGAACCACTAATCCTGTGGCAGATGATATAAGGTGTACCCTGTGTGGAGGCACGGAATAAGTGCAAGCAGGACACGGCGAACTGAAGTTTAATCCTCCATCCTCGTGATGGAGGATGTTTTATTCATCCTCCATCACGAGGCTTGCCCCTGCGCTGTGAGAGCGCGCTGGAGCGAGCCCTGTGTCTCTAGTCAGCAAACAGGCAATGCGAGTGATCAAAAAGCAAGTCAGAGAGAGAGAGTGAGCAAGCGATATTCAGTTCACTTATATACCCAGCTAGACAATGCATGCATGGCACATTAGCATCACAGTACAGCAGGAATGCATGGGACATTTACATGAGAGTCACACATATCAATAGCAGGATTACTGGCGCCGGAATTCCTCTCTGCTCTGGAGCTGTAGGACAAAAGAAGTTGCAAGGCACATCTACATATTGATATCAGTCCATACATCTCACTGTTCTGCTAATTGCTCCAGCTGAGCGCTCTGCTTGTCCCGAAGGCTGTGGGGGTCACCCACAATCCTATCATTGTCAATCCAATTGCTAGTCATATGTTTTCATGGTCAAGGAATCTGAAAACGTACACACAAACACTGTATGGGGGGAACTGTGGTGCTTGGCGGAGGTCTGCGCTCTCCGAGTGCTTTTCTAGTTCAATATAGAAGCTTCATCTTGGGCTCTAATGAAAGGTGAAGGGCTGTGTGTGTGTGTGTGTGGGGGGGGGGTTGTTTATTCATTCATGAATGAATGAATGAACAAACAAGCCCCCCCACACAAAGAAGCATGCCATGTAAAAAATGTGTGGCTTTTTTTTTACAAGAAAAAATAACCTACAGTGCACTAAAAATTATACTAAAATATCTGTAATGTAGAAGATAACAACTCCCCCCCCCCCCCACCGCTACAGAGGGCGGACATCGCCCATCGCTACATGACGGAAAGCGGTGACGGTGCGCTGTGGTCTACTACGCACAGTTATACTAAAATATCTGCAATAATATCTGCAATCCGCTACATAAGAGTAGCGGGGGGGGGGGCGGGGGGTGGCATTCACGGTCCGGACGCGGCGCACGGACTGGACACGGACTGGGTCCGTCATGTTGCGATAACGCACAGCTGTAATTTACCAATCGGTCAAAAGTCATTCTGATTACAATTTTCTGGGGTAAAGAATAATTTAGCTTATAACACTTACCTGTCCACAACAGCAGTGTCGCTGGGGAACTTCTCTTCCTCATTGTCAGATGAACATGACGCTGGTCCGCTTGTTACAGACTCGTGGTTCTGGTCACGCGACCCGGTCAAACCATAATTCCATTATTGCGGTTTTGCGCTTCCATGATTGCGGTTTTGGCGAACGATTTTTCCAAACAAATAAGAACAGTAGTAAGAAAAAAAGACTGGCGAATGCCTGTGTGTCACCCAGCCTTACACAAAACAGATTTTAGGCAAGGGACGCACGCTTTCGAACTTCTGTGCTTCAATTGGCTGGCTGTATTCGCAGCCATTGGTAGGCGGGTCCTTCTTGCTAGGTTTTCAGTCATTGGTTCTTCAAGGTTTCAGAAACCCAATTCAAGGCTCTTATTAGTCGAATGAGAGGTCAATCACATCTAAACCAATCAAAGCACTCCTTTGGCTTTCTGTTCATGGCTGTGTCTGTAGTGGAAGAACGGAAATGCAGCTTTTTTTTCCAGTGCGCACTAGGACGCACAGTGAGGGCGCCCTCGTGCGCGCTAGGACGCAGAGACGTGTCCGCCCACGGTACACCGGCGTGCAAGAGGTTAAAGAACAGGAAACAGTTTGAAGATGGGAGAATATGAATCTGGATGTTTGGACATTGTCTGTGGGGTTCTGCAGGGCTCAGTTGTGGGTCCAAAATTATTCATCATCTATATTAATGATACATGTAAATCATCACAAATTCTAAAAATTTATATTATTTGCAGATGACACAACATTTTAGGTTCAGGAGAGAATTTATGGCAACTGCTGGACATTATCACTTCAGAACTCAGCAAAATTATAAATTGGTTTGATGCAAATAAGTTATCACTAAATTTAAGCAAGACAAAAATTATGGTATTTAGTAACAATAAAATAAATCATCAAGTATGATTACAAATTCAGGGTGTAGCTATAGAAAGAATGCATGAAATTAAATTCCTTGGAGTGAAAATAGATGACAAAATTAGCAGGAAATCTCATGTCAAATACATCTGCTCTGAATTGTCCAGAAGCATTTCTGTAATGGCTAAAACAAAGCATTTCCTAGACAAGAAGTCACTATGCATTTTGTACTATTCGCTGGTGTTATTTACAGTACTGCATTGAGGTTTGGGGAAACACATACAAAACTACACTTAAACCACTATTTATTATGCCAAAAGGAGCAATAAGAATAATTCATAATCTAGGTTTTTTTGAACATACAAATCCATTATTTGTCAAGTCTAAAATCATGAATTTTTTTTTATATTGCATAATTTCAAACAGCACAATTTTTGTATAAAATTAGGAATAATTTATTACCAATTCACCTACAGAAAATGTTTTCTGATAGAGATGGGAGGTATGATTTAAGAGGAACTTTAAACTTTAAAACTCACAGAACCTGAGCAACGTTAAAAAGATTTAGTATTTCATTTATTGGAGTGAAGATTTGGGACAAACTCAATGTGGATTTAAAGAAATGTTCAACCATTAGTCAGTTTAAAAATAAATATAAATGTAAAATATTTACACGGTACATAGAAATAAGGAATACAAAAAATTAGGGGTCTGTTTATTGTGGTATTGTATTTTTTTAATTGTATTTTTTTCCTGGTACTATTCAAATGAGCTACAGTCATGTGAAAAAATTAGGACACCCTGTATAAGCCTGTGTTTTGTTTTTTGTTTTTTACATATTTGGACATATGGGTATTTAATATCGATGTTAAAATACTGGGAGATTGGGAGGGGAGAATGTAGCTAGAAAGCATTGGATGGTAGTCTGTAGGATGACTTTGGAAAGCAAGAACAGGAAAAGAGTGAAGGCAGAGGCAAATATTAAGTGGAGGGAGTTACAGAAGGAAGACGGTCGCACAGAGTTCAGGAAGGAGTTGATACAGGCTCTGGGTGGTAGGGAAGAATTACCATATGACTGGGAAAGTGCAGCAAAAGTACTAAAGGTAACAGGCAGAAAGGTGTGTAGTGTATCCACTGGACAGAGGAAGGAAGACAAGGAGACTTGGTGGTGGAATGAGGAGGTACAGGAAAGTGTTCAAAGGCAGAGGTTAGCAAAGAAAAAGTGGGATAGTCAGGGAGATGAAGAAAGTAGACAGGAGTAGTTGGAATCTAGGCATATGGCAAAGAGAGAGGTGGCAAAGGCAAAGGAAACGGCATATAGTGAGTTGTATGAGAGGCAAAACACTAAGGAAGGAGAAAAGGACTTGTATCGATTGGCGAGACAGAGAGATCGAGCTGAAAAGGATGTGCAGTAGGTTAGGCTGATTAAGGACATAAATGGTAATGTACTAACAAATAGCGAGAGTGTGTTGAGAAGGTGGAAGGAGTACTCTGAAGAGCTGATGAATAAAGAAAATGAGAGAGAGAGGATGATGGATGAAGGAAAGATGGTGAACAAGGAAATCCTGAGGATTAGCAAGGCAGAAGTGAGGGTAGCTTTGAAGAGGATGAAGAATGAAAAGGTGGTTGGTCCAGATGACATACCTGTGGAGGTATGGAGATGTTTAGGAGAGATGGCGGTGGAATTCTTAACTAGTTTGTTTAACACAATCTTGGAGAGTGAGACGATGCATGAGGAGTGGAGAAGATGTGTTTTGGTACTGATTTTCAAGAACTAAGGTAATGCTCAGAGCTGTAGATTCAGGGTGCCAAGAAAGGAAGTGTGGTACTGTATGAGAAAGTCAAGAGTGGCAGAGAAGTATGTGAGGGTGGTGCAGGACATGTATGAGGACGAGGTGTGCTGTAGGAGTGACAGATGGCTCCAAGGTTGGGGTGAGGCTGCATCAGGGATTGGCTCTGAGCCTCTTCTTGTTTGCCATGGTGATGGACAGGCTGACAGATGAGGTCCGGCAGGAGTCTCCATGGACCATGATGTTTGCAGACGACATTGTGATCTGTAGTGAGAGTAGGGAGGAGGTGGAAGAAAACCTGGAGAGGTGGAGGTATACCCTGGAGAGAAGAGGAATGAAAGTCAGTAGAAGCAAGACAGAAAAGATGACTGTGAATGAGAGGGAGGCAGGTCCAATGGTGACGATAGAAGGCATAGAGGTAGTGAAAGTAAATGAGTTTAAATACCTGGGGTCAGCTATCCAAAGCAATGGAAAATACACAAGACAGGTGAAGAAGAGAGTGCTGGCATGGTGGAGTGGGTGTAGACGAGTGTCAGGGATGATTTGTGACAGAAGGGTAACAGCAAGAGTGAAAGGGAAGATTTACAAAACGGTAGTGAGACCTGCGATGATGTATGGTTTGGAGACAGTGGCGCTGACAAAAAGGCAGGAAATGGAGTTGGAGGTGGCAGAGTTGAAGATGCTAAGATTTTCACTGGGAGGGACTAAGAGGGACAAGATTAGAAATAAGTATATCAGAGGGACAGCTCACGCTGAGCGGTTTGGAGACAAAGTAAGAGAGGCAAGGATGAGATGGTTTGGACATGTGCAGAGGAGGGATAGTGAATATATTGGGCAGGGGGAAAAGAGGAAGACCACAGTGAAGATTCATGGATGTAGTGAAGGAGGACATGGAGAGGGTTGGTGTTACAGAGGAAGATGCAAGGGATAGGTTGAGATGGAGGCAGATGATCCGCTGTGGTGACCCCGAAAGAAGAAGAATTTTCTATTTTGTAGTTAAAACCTACAAATACACCATTTTTCAGTCAATGACCCCTTTAAATAGACAAGCTGAAGATGAGCAGGTGTCGTTAATTTGCAGCAGGTGGAGGAGATAAGGCAGGCAGTCAACAGTGCATGAGGTGGGAGAGTGTGCTCTTTACCTGAATACTACAACTTCTTCCATTTAATCCTTCGCTCAAACTTCCCTTGCTTCCTCTTCTTGCTTTCCAAAGCCATCCCACAGACTACAGTCTGATGCTGCCTAGCAACATTCTCCCCTGACATCACCTTGCAGTCTCCTGCCTTTCAGATTTCTCCTTCTGCATAAGATGTAGTCCACCTGTGTGCACCTTCCACCACTCTTGTACTGTAAGTCATCCTGTGTTCCTCTTCCTTCTTGAAATATGTGTCACCACAGCCATTGGTTAGCACTGTGGCAGCACAGCAAGAAGGTCATGGGATCAATTTTACCCCCAACCACTGTGGGTTCGATCCCACCCCCTGACCATCAGTGACCCTTCTGTGTGGAGTTTGCATGTTCTCCCCGTGTCTGCATGGGTTTAGTCCGGGTACTCCGGTTTCCTCCCACAGGCCAAAAATATGCAAGTTAGGTTAACTGGAGACTCTAAAGTGGCCCTAGGTGTGAATGGTGAAGCGATTGGTGCCGCACTATGGCTGCCTCATCCGTCCAGGTGGATGCCCTGAATTTCCCTCTGGGATGTATAAAGTATACAAAATCAAAATTTCCTCCTAGCCTTCCCTTCCACCACGTTTCTTATACACAGTATATCTACCTTCCTTCTCTCCATCATTTCAGCAAAACCCTCTCCCTTTACCAGTCATTGTCCCTACATTTAAAGTCCCTACTCTCACCTTCACACTTGTGCATTTCCTTTTCTCTCTATGCCTCCAAACACACCTCCCCTCTCTCCTCCTTCTCGATCTTCATCCAACAGTAGCCCAATTTCCACCAGTACCCTGTCGGTTAACAGCACCGGTTGTGGTCATTGCTCACCTGGGCCTCGACCAACCCAGTATGGAAGTCTCAATTGTCATGATCTACATGTTTGAATTGACAAAAGTTTTACGCCAAATGCCTTTTCTGACACAACCTTCCCCATTTACCCGGGCTTGGGACCAACACTATGAGACTATGAGTACACTGGCTTGCGCCTCCCTGTAAAAAGTTATGTATTTTTTACAGGTCAGCGTTGTTATATACTGTACATCTGAAGAAACATTTTATAAATGCTAATATTGCTTGTCTGAACTAATATGTAATGGTGTAAAATTCTTGATTTTATTATTTTCAGTCACAAATATGTATGTTCTGGAACACTGGGGTCATTATAAAAATTTAATAGCAGCTCTTCAGCAGCTCTGTGTTGGCAGATGAGGTTTTGAATATTTGATGCTGTGCAGAGTAGCTGGCCAGGACAAAAATCAAATGCGGAAAAGCAATGACATATGAATTGGGCCCTGTGAGACTGAAAAAAGGAATGTGTCCAAACCATATTGATGTCACAACATGTGGTCCATTTGTAAAGCCTTTTGCCCCAAGCACCTCTGAGGACGAGTTGATGCCGGACGAGTTGATTTCCAGATGTGTCTCCGGGCCCAGACTTATGTAAGGTAAGGAGCCTGCTGAGTGTGTGTGTGTGTGGGGGGGGGGGGGGGGGGGGAGCAGCCACTGGCCATCTGCTTCCTTCACAGAAGACATTCAAATGTTGACTCAGTGTCAGTAAACTAGGCATTACTCTTCAGACTGCAGCAGGCACCATTAACCCTCTCCTTATTCATTTCAGCTGGATGTATGTTTGCTTTCCAAGCTGACATCATGAATGAAAACATATAAGCCCATAATGACTGGATTTCATAAGTTTTTGGCTGACAGAAGTAGGGCCTGACAACTCCAATTCGTTTGTCTTGCAAAAGCACTGTGAGGTGGGCCCGTCATTCGACAAAGCTGATGTGAAGGATGAAGAGAAACAGAAGCCAGTATTTGCTTAAATCACTCTTATGTATCCTCCCTTCCCTCGGGGCCCAGATTAATATGTTTGGTTTACTCACCTGCCTGGACCTGCAAGTGCTTTTCAACTGGTGCTTCTGTGTCGGTTTGAGGTTGGGACTGAGTCTGCATGAAGCTGTTTATCCTTATGACATCATAAGTACATAGATTAAAATGCCACCAACATGGTACATTGTCATTACTGACACTGAACTGATATGACACTCTATGTACTACTATTACATATTGTAATAATATATGACTGTTTAGACTGACATTACTCTGAGCAGCACATGTTACAGCGTGAAAGATTTGTTGTTATATCCTGTTTATCCTCCTGAGTGTCCGACTGAACAACCTCTTTGTGAGTAATTAGGAGATGGGGTACCTGAGCAGTAGGCGATTTGAAGGGGTCTGGTTCAAGGCTGCTATCCCCCTTGCTAGCAAAAGACCCAAATCATCCCCCTTGTTAAGCTGCCATCCCTCCATCCCCATCAAACTGAAGAGTGCAAAGATAGCATAGTAATGAACTGCATTTATGTACTCAAGTAGCTTTTTCACAATGTTGTACTTTCATGACTTCTGTGGATTTTGAATAATTTTCCCAAATTGGTGAGAGTAATTCACCACAAAAAGTGGCACATTTTTAGGAAAAAAGTACTAAATTTAATAGAAAAGTCACAAATTTACCAGGAAAAACAAAACAAAAAAACATATAAATGTCCAAGTATGATTCCAAAAACCCTCACTAATGGACTTCTTGCACAGTGTAGAGTAACATACTTCTGCATTCCAGTCCTCCCGCAGTAAACAGTGGTCACATCTCAGAAAAAATTGAAATCAGTGGCAATGCAGAGATTATATCTAAATTACTTGGAAAAAATTTTGAGGGGAAATAATGATTTTTCAGTTGCAGGTGACAGCTTTTAGTGCAGGCTTTCCAAATCTGTGTGACAAAATCACCAAATGCTCTTCAATACTCAGAGTTGGCAATGCAAGGCAGGCAGGAGGCAACGGAGAGAAAAATGGCTAAGGATTTTTTTTTTTTTTTTAAAGTCCTCAGGCAGTTCCAACTCTGTTTCCATGATATTTTCCCATTAACTGGTGCTTTCTCATCAATAAATCAATTTTATCACTTTCACGTATCATTGTCCATACTGGAAATAATATGAGGGCAAATTGATTTTTCTTTATAAAGTTCGTGTTTTACATTTTGATCATTTTTGTAACAATACTGAGCCCTTTAATAGTTTCCCCAGTTAGCTTAGCAGCTAGCAGCTACCATGTGTGCTTATGTCTCTGCCGTTGCAAATACCACTGCATGGGCTGTAATAGACCGGTGAAACTCACTGAAACATACAGTGGGGAATATATTTCTGATGGAGCAAGTTGACCTGGGGTTTTCACCAGGTATCAGTAACAACTCAAGTAATCCATACACACAAAGATATCAAGCAACTGTGTTCACAAAAGTTATATTTAATAAAGTGGAATGGCACAGGAAATAAGTATTGAACACAAGAAAAAGAGGTGCAAAAAGGCATAGAAAGCCAAGAAACCAGCTGAAATCCATCAGAACTTAGGAAGCCATCCCATCACCCATCAGTGCAAATTAATTTCAGCTGGTTAAGTCCTGACAGATAGCCTTTAAAAAGGTCTGTGAATATCAGATTGTCACACCACAAAGAACTCATGATGGGTAGAAGCAAAGAGCTCTCTCTAGACCTTTGCAACCTTGTTGTCGCAAAATATAATTTTTTTTTTTTTTTGTTACTTATTTGTACCCGTAGGTAGATTTGGTTTGCAGTCTGGTGACAAGCCACCGGCTGCCGGTCGCTGCGTGCGCGAGCGCCCTAAACCTACATGTTTTTGGTATGCGGGAGGAAACCGGAGAAATCCCGGAGTAAACCCACGCAACACGGGGAGAACATGCAAACTCCACACAGCTCACTGTTGGTCGGGGGCTGGGATCGAACCCACGATCTCATGATCCCCGCGATCCCCTGGCCGAGGGTAAACTGTGCTGCCACAGTGCCAAACCACTGCGCCACCGTGCGCCACCGTGCACCGTGCGCCACCGTGGGTAATGATGGCATTGGTTACAGGAGCATTTCTAAACTGCTGAATGTTCCAGTGAACACTGTTGGAGCCATCATTCGGAAGTGTAAAGAACATCATTTTACCATAAACCGACCATGACCAGGTGCTCCTCACAAGATTTCTGACAGAGGAGTCAAAAGAATTATCAGAAGAGTTATCCAACAGCCAAAGACCACTCAGCCTCAGAAAGACCTGGAGTTAGCAGGTACTGCTGTTTCAAAGCAAACAATAAATAATGCACTCAACCGGCATGGCCCCTATGCCTGCTCACCTCACAAGACTCCATTGCTGAAGAAAAAGCATGTTGAAGCACGTTTAAAGTTTGCTGCACAACATTTGGGCAAGCCAGTAAAATACTGAGAGAATACAATCTGGTCAAGGCTGTCTTAATGAACAAGCTAGTTTGGGCTGAAGCCCAGGGTCTACGAAGACCTAGGGCCTCATGTACAAAGGGTACTTACGCACAAAAACATGGCATACGTTCTTTTCCATGGAAAATTTCTGATGTATCAAGAATGAAATGACAGTGGAAATATGCGCAGCCCCATGCCAACTTCATGGCTGGCATATGTATGTTTCTGCTGGTATTGGTCCATTGGCGACACTTAGAGGTGATGTTGGGAGACTGATAATGACGTGAAAATTGTTGTACACACCAGACACATGATGAACAAACATCAAAGTGTGTGCAATTAGATGAGTGGATATAAAAACAAGCGCAAAGAAGTGCAGAAAATGCTTCTAACAACAGAGGACTAGAGGATATTGCAAATCGCGCAGTGAGAAAAGAAAGGGTATTTAGAGACAGAAGACTTTCTGGCTCAGGACGATGAGTGGTTTGTCAGCCAGTTTAGGTTTACCATGGGCAGCCCCTGTGTAACTGAGTTGAATAGAGCTACGGCCGCTCTTGGAGCGTGGCACGGCAAGAAGCCGCATGCTGCTTGTCCCAGTGCAGGTGCTGACAACACCTGGGGGGGAGGGCATTCCAGAGGGAGCTGGCAGACCAATCGGGAATTTCCCAATTAACCCTGAGCTGAGCTATGCCAGCTGTGTGGGATGGTATTGTCCGGCTGTCACCCACATACATCATATTCTCATACAATGCAGTTGAACAGGCCAACATCAAAGCGCAATTTGCAGCGAGAGCCTGTTTTCCTAATGATTCTAATCAACAGTATTGTTGGGAACAAACTACAAGCTGGCACTGTGTGGATGAATGGCTTCTTGGTGAGTAAATTAATGTAATTGTCCTAATAATAACCCACCTCAACGCGCCTGTGCGCCCCCCAAATATCATCCTGTCTTCAAGGCTTCATTGCACCTCCATGGTTTGAGTAAGTGACTTACTTTTTTTGCTGATTAAACTACAGTTTCACAGCAGTCTACCAAGCCCCTAATTACCTCTGTGTGTACAGTAGTCATGTCAATAAACACAAGCGTAAAGTTTGAAATGCAACAGTCTCATCCGTTCCCAGCACATTTCATTCATTTAGTAGTGTGTGCAGTCCATGTAAGCTGTATATAATTCTAAAGGATGAGATTTGCATTTTGGACATAAAATATGTACTTGTCTAATATGATCCACTTTCAACTAACAGGTGACCGTGACTACCCACTAAATAGGTTCATATTGTCTTCTTTTTTGTGACTTTTTGTCATGGTTCGAGCGCCGAGCACATCCGCGCTTGAGCCATGCACTATCTTCGCCCATCTGACGGCTGTGTGCCCCTTTTGGCTCTCCGAGCTTTTATTGTGACAGCGCTTGGAGGGTCTTCTGGCTGTCAGAGCTGTCAGCTGAGCCACATTTCACCTCATCAGCTGCTCCCTACTTAAGAGGGCAGTTGGGAGCGAAATGTGCGGCAGTCTCGTCAAAAGCTTCCCGTTGGTCAGACGTTATTTGAGCATCCCGCTGTTCAGACATCGACTATCTTTCATCTTTATTCGTAAGTGTGTCTCCTTATGTATCCATTTTCCCTTGTTATTGACTGAGTTCATTGTAGTGTGTTTTAGCCCCCCGTGGCTTGTTATTTTGTTCCTTTTCACCCTTCCTTTAATAAAACTGTGCAAACTCACCGGCTGAGTGGTGTCTTATGATGGCTCGTGAGGGCCATCCATGACAGTAGACTGCCGCCAGACTGAGACGCCTGTCGCCGTGAGTTTGCCGTGGTGTGGATTTTTTTTTCCCTTCGCTTGGGCTGGTTTACAGTATGTCCGCCCTCGAGCATGGGTTCTGCCCTGAGTGGTTCGAAGAGATCGATGGCTATCTGGCTAAGGCCCATCGTCTCATGCCCATTTCAGCGGCAGGTGACTACTTGTTTCTCGCCCATAAGGCCTTATTAAAATATCACCTCACCTCCTTTCCGGAAGGAAAGGAGAGGGTAACATGGATTGTGGGTTAATTGGAGAGGCGGCCAAGGAACCTCCTCCTTCTCCCCCGAGCACGGCGTCCCCGACGAGGGTGGAGGTCCGTGGACTGGAGGGAAACCCCGGCAGGAGGCCGACGGAGAGGCATCCTCGCTCCTCATCTCGGAATTTAGCTCCCGTCACCCGTCCAGCCCCGGCACCATGTGTTCCTGGCTCCATCGTCTCACCTTCAGCCAGTAAGCATCGTCGCCATGTCACAACGAGGCCCCAGCGAGAATCCCGTCCGGACCCAGCTCCGGGTCATTGGAGGAACCCAGCCTCCCAGTCAGCTGCGTCTTCCACGTCACCACAGGAGGGAATCCCCGCAGTCGCTTCCACCGGGTCATCTGTCTCAGCTGTTCTGTCAGCTCCCCGTGCCCGGATCACCTCGGCTGTGGCCCCCTCCTCTTCGACGTCATCTCCGGCTGCTGTGAGGGCTGCGAGTTGTACTTCGGCAAGGCCCGTCTGCAATCCACCGCGCGCGGCTCCTCCTCGTCTTCCCAAGGGGCCTGCCGTCACCATCCGGAGGGGAAAGGGAAGAACTCCACCTGCTACAGCAGGCACCATCCATCCTCCGGGAGACAGGCAAGTGCAAGTTCATTTATCTCCCCGTAGTTGTGATTTGCCATGTCTGACTTCTGGGGGTGGAGTTCGGGGTTCGCAGTCCCCCGAGCTCCCACCACCTACTGTAGCCTCTGTCATTAAACCTGCTGCCTCCGTGTCTCCCTCCGCTGAGCGGTCCACGACGCCAGGCCTACGTCGCCGGCCGAGGAGGGGGCCTGCGGTTCTGGAGAGCCTGGTTCCAGCCCCGCAGCCACGTCATGGGCAGAGGAGGAGAGCAGACTGCAGCGTGGAGCCTGCGCCAATGATGAAGCGTCCCCAGGTCTCCACGGATGAGCAGTTCGATCCAGCGGGTCGAGGGTCCCCTGCCACCACGCCGTGCAGGTTGTCCACGTGAACATTAGTGCCGGAAGGTCCTCAGGCTGCGGAGACCATCATGCCGGCTGTGGAACCTGCCGTAGCCAAGTGGGAGCCAGACGACGACCTTCTTCATCCTGAGCCTGGATCATCGAAGTCCTGGACGGCGACAGAACCCGAGTGCAGGCAAGTGCTCTACCTTGTTTTCCTTCTTTCAATTTTGGAGCATTTTTGCCTGTCTCTCAGGGAGACGAGCCAGGGGCAGCCGTCCGCTGCACCTGAGCTCATCTCGCTGGGTTCTGTCGCTACCGGTGATTCTGAACCCAGTTCTTTCCTTTCTCCTGAGCCTTCTCCAAGGGTCACCGGTGCGGAACCAATCCCAGTCGCTGTACTGGAGGTTCCGGGTTCGGGGTTGGAGATCATTACTGGTGCTGCGCCGACCCAGTTGGGGTCCATTGTGGGTGCAGCCAAGACCCAATTGGGGTCCATTGCGGGTGCAGCTGTGACCCAATCGGGGTCCGTCGTGGGTGCAGCACCGGTGTGGTTCAAGGTCGGTGAAGGAGCTGCAGACCCTCTGCCACCTGACACTGGACTGGCTCATCATCATCATCATCCCCTTCGCCATCATCACCATCGTCATCCCAGCTCATCTCCACTGGGGGCCATTGGGGTTCTCAAGATTCGGTCCGGCTCTCCCTCATCTTCCTCCGCTCTAGGGAGGCTGTCTTCATTTTTTCCCCTACGGTCCTGGCGGCTGAGTGATGCGGGTCGGCCGCCTGGTGAGCTGTTTTGCCGGTTCGACGTGCTGGGTCGGCCACCCGACGTACGGTGCTTCCTGCTGGGCGACCTGGTTCGGCCGCCGGAGGTTCTGTCTTTCTGGGCCTGGGACTGGGGTAGGCCGCCCGAGCATTCCCTGTTTCCCTCATCGGCGACCCGGACATTGGATGCAGGGAGACCACCAGAACTGTCCCCGTCTCATTGGCCTCTGCCTGTCGTCCTCCATGTGCACTTTTCTGTTACACTGACATATAAGGGTCACTCTGTGTTACTCCACCCTGATCTGTGTATTCACCGCTGTTTAGCGTGTTTTTTCATTCTTTTTTTTCCTCCCCTCTCCTGTCTGAGGGATGATTGGTATCTACCATTTTGTGTGTCATGGGCCTGTGTATTTTAGTTATAGGCTCCCTTTGGTTATTTGCATTTTCTGTCTTGTACTATGTACCATCTGTGCGTTATGGAGTATTGTGTTTTTCTTTTACCCGTACTCTATATTGCCTCATTGGTTCCCTGTCATCGTCATGGTGTTTTTGCCTTTTTGCCCTGTTCAAAGTATCATTTGTGTGCTATGGAGTATTGTGTTTTTCTTTTTAACCATACTCTGTAATTGCCTCATTTGTTCCCTGTCATCGTCATGGTGTTTTTCAAGGCAAGGAAGGCCTCGGGTCCGGACTGCGGACAGACCACCATGTACCGTGGCCACAGGACAAAAATACAATTAGCATATATGCTATATCATTCATCTCTGTCCCCCCTTGTTTCTGTCCCAAGTCCTCTGAGATTGGGTGAAATCGCATCATCTTCCCCTCGTATCCCATCTAAGTCTGTCCTTATGGTTGTCAGTGTCCGGTCTGTTGGCTCGCTGGATGGTGTGCAATGAGTCTTATGGTTCCAATTACTCAACCTGTCTTTCGTCAACCACACCTTTACACAGTGTGATGTCACCTCGGCCACCTTATAGGGTCCCTTCCACCTAGGGGAGGACCAGTTGATCTTGTACACCTTCCTCAAAACCCAATCGCCCACTTCCACATGTGATGTGTCGTGGTCCTGCTCCTTAGTAAGGCTCTCGGCAACCTGTTGGGAGATACTCATGACAGTGTTATTTAGTTGGTTGACATATTCACTCATGTTCCCATGTTGCACTAGCACAGGTGGTGAGTCAGTGGGGGCAGTAGTAAATGGGCAAGACATCTTCCTTCCTGTCAAGATCTCATGTGGGCTGACATTCAGGGTGGCATTTGGGGTCGGCCTGAGGTTGAACAATGCAATAGGTAGAGCCTCAACCCAGGTTAGTTTTGTGTCTGCGCAGACTTTGGCCAAACCCTCCTTAATTTTCCTATTTGCCCTTTCTACCAACCCCTGTGAAGAAGGGTGGTAAAAGGCTCCAAACTTATGTTTGATCCCAAACATTCTTTCTACCTGTTGTAGGTGCTCGTTACAGAAATGGGTACCATTGTCTGAGCTTATCACTTCAGGTATCCCAAATCTCGGGATGATTTCTCTAGTGAGCTACCTGATTACTTCCTTCCCCTTCTCTGTTTTGGTGGGGGTGGCTTCTATCCACCTTGAGAAGGGGTCGAAACAAATGAGCAAATACCTTTTACCCTCTGTTCTATGATCTGCCCCCATGTCTGTGAAGTCAATGACTATCTCCTTCCATGGGGCCCCTGGGACTGGGAAGCTTCCCAATCCTGTTTTCAGTGAAATCTTGGGATTGTAACATTCAGAAATTTCACACGACTGTACAAAATACATACAGATGTCCTTTTAAAAGGGATGCCACCAGTGCTGTGAAATGATGGTATTCACCTTGAAGCTTGCACAGTATCCTCTACTGTGGGCTTCCTGACACAGCAAATTTAGGAGCCCATCCAGCGCTACTATTTTACCCTCATGGTTCCTCCAGAGCCCTGTGGGATCCTTCATGGTTCCCTTCTCCCTCCAAGCTTGCTTTTCTGTCGGGGCTGCAGCTTCCCGTATTTCCTTGATATTGTGTATACTCAGCTCTCTGTGCGGTCTATCGGCTGCCCTCTGATTCATCTGCTTCCTTGCATTATACTCTGCAACTGCCTTAGCTGCCACATCTGCTGCATTATTTCCTCTCACTATTCTGCCATTTCATTTTTGGTGCCCTCTGCACTTGACAATCATTACTTGTTTGGTTTCTAATAGTGCATAATATAGATTCAATAACTGATCCAGATGTTTTACTGGTGTGCCAGCTGAGGTCACAAACCCTTTTCTTCTCCAGTGGCACATGTCCACATGTACGGCTTGTACTGCGTATGCTGAGTCTGTATATATTGCCATTTTCCCTTTTGCTAATCTACATGCTTCTACCAATGCCACCAACTCTGCCATTTGTGCTGATGCTGGTTGTGGGATGATCTGTGCTCGCTTCGTTTCCAGGCCCTCTGGGGTTTCTTGTATTACCGCAAACGAGAGTATCAGTGTGCCTGCCTGTGTGTGATGCTATGGCCATCACAAAATAAGATAATCTCAGCACTCTCTAGTGGTTCACCCTGTAAGTTATCATGTTCAGGTTCAGGTTACTTTATTTGTACCCGTAGGTAGATTTGTTAGGTAGGTTTGTAGGTAGATGTAGCTTCATTTCTCTTTTTGTTTCAGCAGCACAATCATGGTCTCGTGTGGCGTCTATCTGTGATGGATTGTCAAGTAACTGCTGTAATCCCTGTGTGCTGATAAAGTGAATGCATCTGAGTCAAGAAAGGCTTTAACTCCATGTGTTGTGTGAATAATGGTTTGATTGCCCATTGTCAGGTGCAATGTCTTTTCTACAGCCTTTCCTATAGCGGCCACATGTTTCACACAATGAAACATTTTTCCTTTTGCCTTCAGTGAGAGCAGTCACATTTTTTTTCCTCCCTCCTCCTATCCTGCCTTCCTGACCTAATCCCAGCTTGCTGCGTCTGAGTGAGTGTCTGTGCCGTCTCACCATCTTGCTGATCTCAACCCAAATGGAAAATACAGAAAATGGATATAAGCTGGGCTTTAAACGCAATTGACACCACCTTTTCAAACAGAAAATTGGGCCCGGGGGAGCCCAAATGTGGAGAGACCCATGGATTGGAACTCATGTGTCTGTGTGATTTGACTGAGGATGTGGAAAAACATCTACCTGTTTTGGCTACGATCACAGGATTTCTGCCGATTGGGCTTTGGAGTTCTCCTGGTGTATCGAAAATTTAACTGGAGGAGCTAATCAAAATGCGGACCCGGCGGAGCTGCTTCTCAATAATTCGACCAGATGGGGAGTGCACGAAGTAGCGGCAAATGACCAACATGGAATTTACCATCTGCATGCATTGTAGAGAGATGGACTCTATCGGACATGTTCATCTGTGTTTAGAAGGGGAAACATCTGGAGTCGCTTCGTGCTCTCCAGGGAATGATATGAATTTAAAGCCAGTGAATGTTAATTTGAATTGTAAGCTCAGAATATGACAATAGGGAAATCCTATACTCCTATACTCTGTCTGAGCAGATTCGGCCTTGATCGGCGCCCCTGGATAACTCACTCCTCCAGAGTTGAGATAAGCGGATGTGTCAGCTGGCTCGCTAACCCAAACACCGCTGCTGTGCAATAAACAGAACTCTTCAGGGACAGCATTCATGAACTATAACATCTATCGTTGCCTAGGAGACTATTTGTTGTGCTCCAGTAACTGATACACTCAACACTGCACACACACTGATATCATCATACTGATATACATACACTGCTCTCTCCCTGCTGTGTGATTTGTCTACTAAATGTCTGCTAAATAAGCATTGAGGGTTTTTTTGCCTGCAATCAAAATTTCGCTTACTTATTTAAGCGTCAATTTGATAAAACATGTTTTTTTCTCTCGCCTACTGTGTGATATCCACTCTTTTTCTTTTTTTTCCTTTCTTCTTTATGACTGGCGCCTAGCGGCTGTCCCGGCCTTGGATGCGCTCTGCAGAGCGTGCCCAAATGCCAAGTCACGTTTCGTTACCTTGTATTCATACATGTGTAATGACAATAAAGTTGAATCTCATCATCTCATCTCATCTCACAAGCTGGATGACCTATTTCAATGTTGTCTATTTTACTACTATAGTACATTAGTGCTTTTCTATCCGTGCTTGTCCCACTCTCCCCCTTTTGAAACAGAACAGCATTGACAAAGCTGTTCTTTTCATCAACATCCAAATGGAAAGGTTTGAAGTAATCGGGTGCATGTAGAGAATATGCTGAGGAGAGAGCGGTTTTTAGTTCAACGAAGGCCCGATCTGCTTGTAATGTCCATTCTAGGGGAGAGTTCTAGTTTTTGTATCCTGCTTGAGTGATTAAGGCCTGTAGGGGCACCACTAATCCAGTAAAATCTGGCACAAAGTTCTTGCTGTATGTAACCAACCCCAGAAACTGCATCAATGCTTTCACAGTCATGGGTTTGGAGTGGCTAAGGATGTCAGTTTTATGTGTAGCTGTCACACTACGCCCAGAAGTACCAATCACCCGGCCCAAAAAGGTAACCTTCGGTCATCCAATTTGTAATTTGGATTTGGATACCTTGAACCCACATGCAGCCAAATGATTTAGTACAGTGGTAGCTGCAGTCATGATTGATTCAGAGTCCGGAGCTGCTAACAGAATGTCATCTACATATTGTAGACGACACATATTGAGTATGACCCCTTCTGGCAGTGCAAGAAACTGTAGTTGTTTTTTTAAGACATGATTAAAAATGGATGGAGAGTCGACGAAACCCTGTGGCAGCCGATTGTATGTGCATTGTGTGCCCTCGTAGGAGAAGGCAAACAATTGCTGTGAATCCGGATGGAGTGGTACACAGAAAAAGGCATTTGCCAGGTCAATGCAAGAAAAGAGCTTATGACTCGGTGAAATTGCATTCAGCATGGTGTATGGGTTAGGCGTGCCGTAAAGAGTGGGTACTACCACTTTGCTGATAGGTCTAAGGTCCTGAATCATGTGGTAATCTGATTTTCCTGGCTTAGGGACTGGGTTAATCGGGGTATTCCATGGGGACTCGGTGTGGACCAGAACCCCCGATTGGATCAGTCCAGCAATGGTGCCTTTAATAACTTCTATTTGATCCATACGAAGGGGATATTGGGCACGGTAGATAGAAGCAGTATTAGGTTTTAGGGGGATTGAGACAGGGGAGATGTTGAGTAGACCTACGTCCGTGGAGCCTTGAGACCACAACGTCTCAGGGAGGCTGTCTAACAATGACTGTAAAGCCTGTTTTCCACTAGCCCAGCACACCTCGGTACGGCTCGATTCACTTCAGTACGGCTCGGAATGCTTCTGTCTCCATTAGCACGGTGTTGTGCTTGTGCTGTGATGGTTTGTGTTAGGAGGTTTTAGAAGCGGGGCAGCAGCAGATTCTCAGCGAGGCGGGGCCACACTCCCGTGACGTTACGCACCCGACTGAGTCCTTATTTACACGAGACAAAAAAGGATCCAAGGATTATTGCCTTGCTCGCTCTGTGGTTTTATCTCACAATTAATTTTATCTCATAATTAAGCTGCAACAACACGTCACTTTTGTTTTGAATTAACTGCCAGATGACCTAGAAATAATGAGCTGAAACTTGTTTTTATTCGTATTAAATAATGAGACGGTGGCACACTGCCCAACACCAAATTGTATTATTTTTTACATCCTAGGGCATTTTGGATGTACTGAATTAAAAAAATTCATGTTTTTCACCTTCAGGTCAACGTTTGGAACAACAGTATTATTATTTTCCGTTTAGATGATGCTACACTCCTTCTGAAGTATTGTAAATCTCTGAATTTGGAATGCCGATAGAACATTCAATTTACATATACCATAAAACGGGGCTATAAGGGACGGCGGGGTAATAAGGGACACTTTTTTTTTAAATTTTCCTTAAATATAACGGCGACAAATTTCTTAAAACTAATATCTATCTACAGGAAAGACAATAACAACACAACTCAGCGTCCTGCTCAAAATAAAAAAAGCAGAATTACATTTAAAACATTTCCCAGAAAAGTGTCCCTTATTACCCCGCCGTCCCTTATAGCCCCGTTTTACGGTACTTGTACCTACTTTGACTTGGTGCTAATTTTTTATGATATTTCAATAAAAAGAACAGAAAGCTTACAAAAAGATTTCTTTTTTGGTCTAGTTAAAAATTACATTACCTTTACAATGGTTGACCCTGACAGGAAGATCAGCATCATTTTGATCAGACTAGGCAATGGAATTTCTATGTAATTATACTGTTTTATAATTCAGTGTTATAACAGACAAACCACACTTTCCAAAACAATTCCATTTTATTATATACAAAATATTAAAATAAAAAAAAAAATTTGCAACACAACATGAAGGTTAATCGACATTTTATACACGCCGACCACTGAGTGCTGAGGCTCGGTAGAATGAAGGCGTCTCTGCCAGCTGTGGGTCAGGAAGGCTCGGTTGAATTAATCCGTGCGGGCTGTCGCGGCGGACGCGTGGGATGATTCTACAAGGAAAATGCACACAATAAAATACAGCACGAAAGTGCAAGATATACAGAAAAGACAATAGTTTTTAACAAGAATACATAAGCTTATTTCAGCGTATTGTTCACATGAATAATTAAAATAAAAGCTTTAGTCAGCATTGTGCTGCAATAAAGCAGCGATCCATCCACAAATGAACAGCTTTTTTATTGCATAAATAAACTGAGCGTCTTACCGAATATATTTGCGAAAAACGCACAATAAAAAAAAAATTAAAACTCACCGTTAAAGGACTCCGATGTCGAGACCTCCCGGTATATTTTTTCATTCCGAGCGGCTCCGTCTAACTCGCGCTGAATATGTTCGTCTGACAGTGCAGTGAGCAGACACTGCACCTCCTTATTGGTCCATGGAACACCCTTATTACGCGAAGCCATTTTTGATAGAGAATAAATGAAAATAGCACAGCAATACACTGAAAAGAAACCGCCAACAGTGGTTGCGTGCTGAGTAAAGGCGGTCGTGAAGATTCTTTTTTTTTTTTTTCAAAAAACTTTATTGAGAAGGTCGTGAAGATTTGGTAGATGAGGAGGAGGAGAGGGGCGGTTCCAACCTGACCAATCAGCGCCGGTTACGACCTGACCAATCAGCGGCGACCAGTCTGTTCACGTCACAACACGGCACAGCTCAGCACTGCTGTACCCTGCCCTGGAGTGGGGCTGAGAATCGCGGCTGTTAAACCGTGTTGGGGCTTGTGGAAAAGCGTACAAAGCGTGCTGAGCTGTCCCGTGTCGCGCTAAAGCGTGCTAGTGGAAAAGGCCCTTTAGTGAGGGTGGTCTGTATTTTCTCTACCATGTGTGCGCATAAGAAATCTTTTCTCAAGCTCCATAGCCACTGTGGAGCGATGTGCGATCCAATACATTTGCAAGGAAAGAGAGTATCATAGACTTTTGTTCTGCGTGGGTATCCAATCAGTTGTTATTATGCAAGTCTTTATCATCGGGCCAAGGTTTTTTGCTTCCCTTTCATCCATTACCTTCAGAGTCACATGAGGTGCAGAGGTGGCAGTTAGTTCGCAGCCACTCCTTCCTTTCCTACATAAATGTCCTCAATCTCAATAGTTGGTTGTTCTGATGTTTCTTGAAAATGTTGTGCATATCCTTCCCACAATGCATCATAGTTCTCATCACCGAAAAGCTCATAATTGAAGGTGTAATGAGGTGGGTCATGGAGATTTTCATAGGGGTACACTATGGATATCCAAGGAAGCCGCTGTGAAAAGATGTCCCCTAAGAGACTTTGTTCAAAGTCAACAAGTAGCCCCCACCAAATTTCCGCACCCACTTCAGTGAGTGGGTCACTTGGATTTGCAAGAGATTGTATCATTTGTCTCAGTGCCCGTTTGGGCATTGCACAGCGTTGCACTGAACCGTAAGGAAAAGTTATGTCAATGTGGGTGGGTGCCAACAATAATGAAATGTTTTGTGAACACATTATGTCTCTTGCCACCAGGTTCACAAGGCATGTTGGTGATAATAATAAGAAATGTTCAAATCTCAGCGAATTCCACAAACGGAACAGATCTGGACAGGGGCCACTCTTCTGGGGTGTCTGTTACCCGAGAAGTCAACAACAGGTACGGTATCCATTGAAATGGGGAGTGGCGTATTTAGGGTGGAATACCTGGCTCCTGTGTCAATCATGCACATATAATCTCGACCATCCACTGTCAACTTTACTAGGGGTTCGAGAAATAGATCTGTGGGACACAGAGAGTCACCTGCTGTCAGTCCTGGGCAGCTCTATTGTGGTAACTGGTGAGCTCCAGGGGCTTGGTGCCAATTATCCTGTGCCTGGGGAGGAGGAGGAGGACCATGTAGGGGAGGATACACATTGTGTTTGTCAAGGCTGGCCCTCACGAGCCAGCATAAGACGCCACAGTTCAGTAAGTTGCAATTCAGTTCTTTTATTTATATTGCACAGGGCTTGGGTGTACAACACAACTTGCCACGCAGGCTTCGTTACACAACACAATATGAATTCACAATAGAGGTTAGCAGCTAGGACGAGGGGCACTCGTACGCCGCAAAGGCAAGGAATATTAAATGTGGAACAGGGAGAGAGTTATGGCAGAGACGAGGAGCTCTCGTCCGCCGCAATTAGGAAGGAATGTCAGCGAGGGAGGAGTACAATTCCAAATAACAGACAACTTACATGCAGCAGGATACGTCGGGGAACCCAGGAAGCATGTGGTAAGGAGACAGGGGAAAGTCATAAGACTTTTGACGAGACAGCCGCAGAGTCCAATTCACTCGCACTGACATTTAGAGCCAGCTGCTCATGATTGGCAATGCGGCGCAGCTGCTCAGGCTCTGACAGCGGAGAGCCCCCGAGCGTCTGACCAATCAGAGCCCGGGAAACCCGTGTGACGACACCTGCTGTCAAAAACCTGACAGGGATGAGGAATAACCCGAGCGCGGACAAAAGCGCTCGGGATATGACAGAACCCCTCCCCCTACGCGAACTCCTGGTCGCGAGTAACATCCAGACCCCCCCCACCCCACCCCAGGGAGGGTGGAGGGGGAAGCAGGCGGAGGGGGAGCAGGGTCAACTCACAAGTAACAACAAGGGGACAAAAACATCGGGGAAGGGAGGGAAAAAAAAACGTACATAAATGGGGACATTAAAAAGAATAAAGAGAAAAACCAACGCTAAATGGGTATCTCTCACATATAACAAAAGACACGAACTACCAACCCATGTAACTTCACACACATATCACCACTAAAAAGAAAACCAAGATGAGGATACATAGAACACCAGTCAATACTACAAGGCAGGGTCAAAGAAATAAAAGGACAAATAATACCTTCATCTCCAGGTTAATGTGTACAGAAAATCTTCAAATCCAAAAGACAACACAGGTGCCAAAAAGGAACTAGACCCGAGTAAGGGAGTAACATCGGAAATATACAATCACACCCTATAAGAAACATACAATACTCATGATAGCATTCTGTCAAAAGGAAAAGGAAATTCTGCTCTAAAGAGTCTCAAATCGGGAGTGCAAGTAACAAACCCAAACAGTCATCCCAGAAAATAACATGAAAAATAACTACGGCAAGAGAACATATGTCCATTAACGGAAAACAGTCACTCTATAGAGTTTTTGCGTAGGCTCGTAAAATTCACGTGACTCGCTGGGGTAAACATAAACACGCCGTAGGTGCCGCCATCTTGGATGGCAAGAGCAGCAGTTGCACAGTGACAACCCAGGCGTAACTTGTACTGTTTAGCGATCAGAATGAGTGAGGAGAACACACAGTCACAGTCTGACATAATAACATCCCTATCATCCTCTTCAACAACTGACACTGTGGCTGCGATGTCTGTGTCACATTCAGTGGAGTCATTGTCAGCAGTCATAACAGCAGACAAGTGTTTTTAATCTTGCTCCCGTGCGCTCCTCTGGTGTGCCGAAATGCCTCAGTTGAACGGAGGTGGCGGGTGTGGGGTAACAGCTGGAGCAATTAGCAGAACAATGACTGCCAGTAATCTGCTCAGCGGGGATGATTTGGGGGCAAACGATGAGATGATATCTTTCAAAGACGAAGGGGAGCAGGAGGAAAAGATATCGGAAAACGTGTCAGCGTAAAGGGATCTGGATGATGTGAAGTCTTTGCTGGTGAATGAGTCGGAAAACAACAGCAGCTCCTCGGACTCAGAGGTGAGTGAAGCGCGCTGCGTGTTTTTTTTTTTTTTAAAGGCTCTCCACGGCGCGCCGCGTTAAAACGTACCTGATTTTATGCACATTTACAATATTTTTCCCCTTTCATGTGTGCATTGTCCTTTGTAGCAAGCAGAGAGGCGCCCCCAAACCAGACCCGACTCACAAAGTTTTTTTTTTTTTTTTTTTGTTACTTATTTGTACCTGTAGGTAGATTTGGTTTGCAGTCTGGTGACAAGCCACCGGCCGCTGCGTGCGCGAGCGCCCTAAACCTACATGTTTTTGGTATGCGGGAGGAAACCGGAGAAATCCCGGAGTAAACCCACGCAACACGGGGAGAACATGCAAACTCCACACAGCTCACTGTTGGTCGGGGGCTGGGATTGAGCCCACGGTCTCATGATCCCCGCGATCCCCCGGCTGAGGGTAAACTGTGCTGCCACAGTGCTAAACCACTGCTCCACCGTGCAGCCCGTTATGACAAAGCGAGAGATTACGTCAGTGAAGGTAATTATCCAAAAATCCAACTTTTTTTTTTTTTTTGCATTTCACACCGGCCATTTAATTCCCCGCTTATCCCCTTATCAGGGGGAACAACAGGAGTACACCATTTTGCCGAGTTTGTAGGTACACGTGAGCTATGTGGTTTGTTTCACCCTGCTGCTGCTGTTTCTTGCCATCCAATATGGCGGCACACTCTAACGGGCCAGTGCGGCACACCCCCTGACGTCATATGCAAAAACTCAATACACGAAGTTCAATCCCCAGTGGGGTATTTCAGTTTGAGAGGGGAGGAGAGAAAAAGAAAAAACAGTCACAAGCCAGTGGTGGAGCAAGAGAAGGAAAGAAAAAAAAACATTGGGGAATAGAGTTATATAATTCCGCTCAGGAGGCCTCCCAGCCCCCAGCATCCAGGCCGCCAGTAGCGGCAGCGGGACGTACCCTAACGGCCCACCCAACCCCCGGGCCGAGGAAAACCAAGTCTCCGGCGGCCGGACCAGAGCATCAAACGTCTCATCCTGCTTGTCAGGAGGCCGGGCCTGGACGCCAAAAGGAAAGAGCCGGTCACCGGGTGGTCGGGCAGTATTGGCCTGCCAACAGAATGGCTGGGGGAAGGTCGGTGAACCGGGCCAACTGGAATTAACTCCCGCAGTCTCAAATGCGGGGGAGGAGGGGCCATGGCGAGGACAGGGCATGGTCTGGAAAGCGTTCAGCGGTGGGTCAGCTGCACAATCTCCGGGACCCACCTGGGTCAGGACGACCCAGGTCAGAACCACCATGACGCCGAGCTCCGATTGAGCGAGAGCAGCACCCGCGTCGGACCCCGATTGGGCCGGAACCTCCATGACGTCGAGCTCCGATCGAGCGAGAGCAGCACCCGCGTCGGACCCCGATTGGGCCGGAACCCCCATGACGTCGAGCTCCAATCGAGCGAGAGCAGCACCCGCGTCGGACCACGATTGGGAAAGAACCTCCATGACGTCAAGCTCCGATCGAGCGAGAGCAGCACCCGCGTCGGACCCCGATTGGGACCGAACCTCCATGACGTCCAGCTCCGATTGAACCGGAGCAGCACCCGCGTCGGACCCCGATTGGGCCGGAACCTCCATGACGTCGAACTCCGATTGAACCGGCGGCGCACTCCCGGTGGACCCCAACTGGACCAGCGGAGCACCCCTGGTGGACCCCGATTGGGCCCATAAGGCACTTCCGGGCATAGCATCGGAGGCGAACACCGTGCAGAGAACCGGAACCTCCAAGGTGACACCCAGAGCAGGTTCATCTCCAGTGACCCTGGGGAGAGGCTCAGAGGGACAAAAGGAACCGGGATCAAGATCACCGGCAGCGGTAGAGCCCGGCGAGACAGGCTCGAGCACAGCAGACGGCTGCACCCGGCTCGCCCCCCCGAGAGACAGGCAATAATGCTCCAGAAAATGGATGAGAGATAGAAAATAGAGCACTCGCCTGATCTCGGGTTCTACCGCCATCCAGGACTTCGATGCTCCGGGTTCAAATGGGAGGAGGTCGTCGTCCGGTTCCCACTCCGTCGTGACGTCATCCGCCCCTGGAAGAGGGGCTCTTGCAGCTCGAGGACCCCCCGACGTCATCGTCCACGCTGGCGGTTCATGTGGCGTGGAGGTGGGGGGCTCTCGGCCTGCTGGACCGGACTGTTCATCTGTGGAGTCCCGGGGACGTTCCGTCGTCGGCACAGGCTCCAACCAGTCGTCCGATCTCCTCTGCCCAGAAAAAGGCTGCGGGGCTGGGGTCTTCTGCCCGAGGGCCGCAGGCTCACTCCTCGTCTGGTGACGCTCCTCAGAAGTCGAAGCGTGCTCAGCAGGGGGAGACACAGAGGCAGCGGGTTTAATTAACATATCAGCAGGGAGTAGAGGCTCGGGGGGCTGCAAACCCCGAGCCTCACCCCCAGGAGTCAGACAGAACAAATCACTATTAGATGGAAAAAAGTGAACTTGTACTTGCCTGCCTCCCGGAGGGGCGGTGGAACCTGCTGTAGGGAACGTCATTCCATCCTCCTCCCACCGGGTGGTGGCCGGAGACTCTCTTGAAGGAGGAGAGGGGGCTACTCGGGATGGTGTAGCTGCGCTGTCCACTGGAGCAAAACTTCTCAAACTCCCAGCCGCTGGAGAAGGCGTCGAGGCGGAGGGGGCAACAGCCGAGTCGGGCCGGGAGTGACGCGCTGACAGCTCAGGGGGGAAGCAGGCCCGGGGGGGAAAGGCTGCAGGGATCTCCTCCTGGTGAGACGCTGGAGAGCCAGCAGTGGGATGAATGGGGTCAGTCCAGTGAACCGGAGCGGGTTCCGGAAGGGAGTAGCGCTGAGAACGTCTCTGGCCACGGCGCCGACATCTACGACGGGCCCTGGGTGGTGCGAACTCCAGGACTGGATCGAGGAAAGGATCCGGATTCCAGAGCGGGCAGCGGGAGCTCTGATTACTCCGCCATCGGCCTTGTTCCTCCTCGATCTCCTGGAGCGCCTCGCGGTGGGTGGCGATCTCTTGTTTCTTCGCTTGGACGTCCAAGTGGTCGGTGTAGCGGGGAGACAATCGGTCGAGCGTTCTCTCAGCGCAGTCCAGGTAATAGTGCACTTCAGATGAGTCGTCAAGGCAGGCGAAAGCGCTGATGAAGTCATCCACCTCCTCCAGCGCCTCAGGCGGCTGGAGCCAGAGATCACCCCACCTTGCGGCTTCCTCCTCTTCGTACATCTGAATAATCTGGCGTTGGGCAGCGATGTCGAGCCTCCTCGTGTCGACCTCGGGGTGACCGTTGTAGCGGGAAGGCAGACGGTCAAGCATCTCCTCAGCCCGATCTAAATACCAATGTTCATCGGGCTGAAAACCGAGGAGAGGAGGGGCGAGGTCGGAGGCGATGATGAGGATTTCATCTACCTCCTCCAGCGCCTTGGTCAGCAGGCCGTGGGAACCCCGAGAATGACTCCGCTGAGATGGCATGTTTCCAACGCCACGTACCTGGACAGGAAGGGGCAAAGTTCCCAGAACGCAACTTACTGAGAACGGCGTCTCCTTCTGGCGGCTGTCTACTGTCAAGGCTGGCCCTCACGAGCCAGCATAAGACGCCACAGTTCAGTTAGTTGCAATTCAGTTCTTTTATTTATATTGCACAGGGCTTGGGTGTACAACACAACTTGCCACGCAGGCTTCGTTACACAACACAATATGAATTCACAATAGAGGTTAGCGGCTAGGATGAGGGGCACTCGTACTCCGCAAAGGCAAGGAATATTAAACGTGGAACAGGGAGAGAGTTATGGCAGAGACGAGGAGCTCTCGTCCGCCGCAATTAGGAAGGGATGTCAGCGAGGGAGAAGTACAATTCCAAATAACAGACAACTTACATGCAGCGGGATACGTCGGGGAACCCAGGGAGCATGTGGTAAGGAGACAGGGGAAAGTCATAAGACTTTTGACGAGACAGCCGCAGAGTCCAATTCACTCGCACTGACATTTAGAGCCAGCTGCTCATGACTGGCAATGCGGCGCAGCAGCTCAGGCTCTGACAGCGGAGAGCCCCCAAGAGTCTGGCAAATCAGAGCCCGGGAAACCCGTGTGACGACACCTGCTGTCAAAAACCTGACAGGGATGAGGAATAACCCGAGCGCAGACAAAAGCGCTCGGGATATGACAGTGTTGATAATTGGGGACCCCTCTGGGTGCATCCCCTGTGGCTTACGCTGATAGGGCAGATTAGGTGGGGTGTCTGGGTATGGTCCATATTGTTGTAGTGTGAGATCCTGGAGTGGTTGCATGACTAGAGTTTGATGGGGGGTGAGTTGTTGTGGCATCTGATTAGCAGAGGCCTTATTATGATTCACCTTATCTCTCATCTCTTTCAACTGTGCCTTTGCTACTTGTGACTGCAGAGAAACCAATTCTTTCCTTTCCTGCTCATATTTCTCAGTCTCATTATCAATGTACTGGATAACATGAGCTGACCAAATAGTGAACGGTAGGCTGGAGAGTCCAACCACTTGCTTCAACATTTTCTGTATGATGGTGGGTATTGAGGCCTCCACTGCTCCCCTAAAGAGCATTTCAATTGTACCATTAGTGGCTGGGTCCTCACCTGTCCTATCTTGCCATAACTCTCTCACTCGGAGTAAGTATGTGGCACCCTTCTCATGGTCGTTAGGTGGGATGTCACACAGCTCGGCCGATTTCATTCGAATAGAGAACTTTTCACGGATTATGGGCCACAATAAATACACTACTGCTGACAACGGGGATTCATCCCTTTCCAAATGTGCACCTCCTAGTAGATCCACCTCCTGTAGCATCCCCAAGGAAGTACAGGAGGCAAATACCCATCTAAAGTCTCCCAGAGCAGGTGCTATTCCAGCACAGGCCTCAAGGAAAGCTTTGATCCATGGTGCACTGCCATTATGCATATCTGGCAGCTGAGATTTTATCAAAGCTGTGTCTTGGAGTGAGAATGAAGTGTAGTTTGTGGTCATTCGGCCTCCGGTTGACGTCGTCATGGTCAGTTCAATTCAATTCAATTCAGCTTTATTTATAAGATAAGATAAGATAAGATAAGCCTTTATTAGTCCCACAATGGGGAAATTCCAGGATTGCAACAGCACAGGGATAGCAACACTCAGAGCAACAATCAGAAGGCAAGAAAAAAAAACAAGAACAGCTAGTATACATATGTACATATTACTATAAATAAATATATATATATATATATATATATATATATATATATATATACTGTATATAGACACACAGTGCAGAGCATTATGGTTGGTGGATGTGCAGCAGAAAGTCTAAGCTCTCTCTCCCTCCGCGGGTGCAGCAGGCCAGCTGGATGTCTTTGGGCATGATGGTGACCATCTTGGCGTGGATGGCACACAGGTTGGTGTCCTCGAAGAGACCCACCAGGTAGGCCTCGCTGGCCTCCTGCAGAGCCATTATATAGCGCCATTTCACAACAACAGTCATCTCATAGCACTTTCAACTGTAGAGGAAACCCCCACAATTGCAGAAAGACCCCAGCAATCAGGCAATCCCCTATGAGCAAGCGCTTGGTGACGGTGTAGAGGAAAAACTCCCTTTTAACAGGAAGAAACCTCCAGCAGAACCAGGCTCAGAGAGGGGCAGTCATCTGCTGCGACTGGCTGGGGGGGTGAGGGGATAGAGAAGATGAAAAGAACAGACATGTAGAGAGCAAACAGCACGATGGGGACTCAATCTATGGGAGAGAACAAACAGATGTTAATGATCAGCACAAACAAAAACAAAACAAAAAAAATAATAATTGAGAGTGAAGAAAGGAAAGCTGAAGAAAGCTGGTTCCACAAGAGAGGAGCTTGATAATTGAAGGCTCTGCCCCCCATTGTACTTTGGGAGATTCTAGGTATTACAAGTAATCCAGCATTTTGGGAGTGTAGTGCTCTGTTAGGATAATAGGGTAATATCAGATCTTTTAAATAAAAAGGGGCCTGATTGTTTAGAGCTTTAAAAGTGAGAAGAAGGATTTTAAACTTAATTCTAAACTCTATGGGAAGCCAATGAAGGGAGGCCAGAACCGGAGAGATATGATCTCTCTTTCTAGTACCTGTTAAAACTCGTGCAGCAGCATTTTGGATCAACTGAAGACTTTTTAGAGATGTTTTAGGACATCTCTAATCATCAATTTTATGCAAATGATAGAAGGCAGTCTTAGAAACAAATTTAATATGTGAATTGAAAAACAGATCTTGATCAAAAATAACTCCAAGGTTCCTCACAGAGCTATTAACAGAAAGAGTAACTGCATCCAAACTAAAAGTTTGATTTGGAAAGGTATTTCTAAGGTTTTTTGGACCAATAAGAATGACCTCAGTCTTATCTGAATTTAATAGCAGGAAATTACAAGTTACCCAAGCTTTAATTTCCTTAAGACAGGCTTCTAACTTGGCAAATTGATTACTATCATCTAGCTTCATTGACAGGCATAACTGTGTGTCATCTGCATAACAATGAAAATGTATACAGTGCTTCCTAATAATGTTGCCTAACGGAAGCATATATAAACTAAAAAGAGTAGGGCCTAGCACAGATCCCTGTGGAACTCCATGACTGAGCTTTGAGTTGAAAGAAAACTCATTATTGACATGAACAAAGTGGAACCTATCAGATAAATAAGATCTAAACCACTGCAATGAAGTTCCATTAAGTCCAACATAGTGTTCTAATCTATCAAGTAGAATATTATGATCAATAGTATCAAAAGCTGCACTAAGGTCTAAAAGGACAAGTACAGAAAATAGTCCATTATCAGATGCGATCAGAAGGTCATTAGTGACTTTCACTAAGGCTGTTTCAGTACTATGATGGATCCAAAACCCAGATTGAAACTCTTGAAATAAACCATTTCCCTGCAAGTGGTCAAATAATTGCGTAGCAACAACTCTTTCTAAGATTTTTGAAATGAAAGGGAGATTAGAGATTGGTCTATAGTTAGCTAAAACTCCTGGATCCAGCATTGGCTTTTTGAGTAAGGGTTTAATTACAGCAGTTTTAAAAGCCTGCGGTACATGGCCTAAAGTTAATGAAGAATTTATTATTTGAAGAATAAAGCTACCAATAAATGGGAAGACTTCTTTAAATAACCTGACAAGAATAGGATCTAAAAGACAAGTTGAAGGCTTGGATGAGGAAACTATTTTGTCTAACTCTAAAAGGTCAATTGGAGTAAACTGATCCAAACAGATGTCAATTGAAGGAGTTGTAGTAGTTAGTGTATTTAAGTTAACGGTGGGAAGAATCTGACTGATTTTATCTCTGATAGATGAAATTTTATTATTGAAGAAGTTCATAAAGTCCTGACTAGTAAGCTCTAAGGGAATGCTAGGATTGACAGAGTCCTGACTCTTTGTCAGCCTGGCTACAGTGCTGAAAAGAAACCTGGGATTATTCTTGTTCTCTTCTATTAATGCAGAATAATAACTCGATCTAGCTTTTCTCAGAGATTTTTTATAAATTAAAAAAATGATTTCTCCAAGCTAAATAGATTTCATCTAAATTAGTGGAGCACCATTTTCTTTCCAATTGACAAGTCTTCTGTTTTAAGCTATGAGTTTCTGTGTTGAACCAAGGAGTTAGAAATCTCTGATTAGACTTTTTCTTTTTTAAAGGGGCTACCATGTCTAGAGTCTGATGCAGAGAAGCTGTAACACTATCTATCATGCTATCAATTACAGAAGGAGTAAGCTGTCTATAGCTTATTTCCGTTGTGTTGACACGTGGCATAGAGGAAACAATCTGCATAAATTTGGTAACAACATCATCTGAGAGGCATCTACTGTAGTAATATTTTTCCTTAGGAGCCAGATAGTCAGAAATAGTAAAATCAGAGGTTAACAGACAATGGTCTGATAGTGCAGGGTTATGGGGAGACACTACCAGATTTTCTATTTATATGCCATATGTCAGAACAAGGTCCAACGTATGGTGGAGATAATGGGTAGAATTTATTACTTTCTGAGAAAACCCCATTGTGTCTAATATTGAATTAAATGCCACATTAAGGCAATCACTATCTACATCTACATGTATATTAAAGTCCCCTACTATAATTATTCTATCTGATTTCAACACTAAATCAGCTAAGAATTTGGCAAATTCGGATAAAAACTCTGAGTAGGTTGATGGAGGACGATAAACTATGGCAAATAAAATTGGGTTTAGCCTAAAATTGCTAAAATGCTCAATACTGAGGATCAGGTCCTCAAAGGAATTATAATGTGTTTTTTGCTTTACATTAACTAGTAATTTGGAATGGTAAATTGTTGCTACTCCTCCTCCACGACCAGAACTTCTGGGATTTTGACAGTTTAAATAACCAGAGGGAGTTGATTCATTTAAACCAACATAATCCTCTTGTCCTAACCAAGTCTCTGTCAGGGATATTAAATCAATCTGATGATCAATTAACAGATCATGGACTAGCAGAGACTTGGGAGTTAGAGACCTAATATTTAACAAACCACATTTAATTTTTAAATTATGAGGAGGAACAGAGGCCAAATCATTCAATTTAGAGGCTTCATGTTTAATTTGAGTTTTACCAACTTTTTGTTTAATCACTTTGGGATTCTTATACATTATATTTTTATTTGCTTTGGAGGGAGCAGACAATGATTCTCTGATGGGGAAGACAGGGTCTAAGTTGAGGGGTGGCGGATGAAGAGGAGCTGCAGAGAGGTGTGTAAGACTGCGACTCTGCTTCCTGGTCCCAACTCTGAGTTGTCACAGTTTTAGAAATTTGGATAAAAATGATGCCAGCTTTTTAGATAAATGAGACGCACCATCCAAAGTGGGATGGACGCTGTCTCGTCTAATAAGACCAGGTTTTCCCCCAAATGAGCTCCAATTGTCTATGTAGCCCACGTTGTTTGCAGGACACCACACAGACAGCCAGCGGTTGAAGGATGACAAACGGCTAAACATGTCATCACTGGTCAGATTGGGGAGGGGCCCAGAGAATACTACAGAGTCAGACATTGTTTTGGCAAAGTCACACACCGATTCCACGTTAAGTTTTGTGACTTCCGACTGCCGGAGTCGGAAGTCATTAATGCCAGCGTGGATAACAATTGTGGAGTATTTACAGTTACTTTTAGCCAGCATTTTCAAATTTGACTCGATGTCGCCTGCTCTGGCCCCAGGAATGCATTTGACTATGGCCGCTGGAGTCTCTAGTTTCACGTTTCTGACTACAGAGTCGTCAATGATCAGAGTTTTTTCCTCAGCGGGTGTGTCGCTGAGCGGGGAAAAACGATTAGAAACATGAACAGGTTGGTGGTTAACAGGGGCCTTGCGACTAGGTTTCCTTCGCACCCTCACCCAACCAGTCTCCTCGCTGCTGAGGAGGACCGGAGGACCGCTAACAGGCCCTATGCTAGGGAGCTCCACTGCAGCTAGGGGACGTCCATCAAGATTAACTGGTGCAGACGGTGTTTCAATCCAGCGGAGCCGGGATTCCAAATCAGACAACCTCGCCTCGAGCGCCTCAAAAAGACAACATTTATTACATTTACCGTTATCACTAAAAGAGGCAGAGGTGTAGCTAAACATCTGACAGAAAGAGCACACCAGAGGAGAAGGGGAAGGATAGCTAGTAGCCATAGCTAGTGGCTAACCCGAAGCTAGCAAAAATACCAATGAAAGGTGAACAGAAGACAAAAGAGGGTGATTAGATGACACTGAGTGCGCACATAGGTGCAAGAAGCTTGATAAACAGAAGTGAGAGCTAACGGTAGATGGGAAAAAGTGATTAAAATACAATTAAAGGCAAAATCCTCAGGAGAACGAGGAGAGCAAACCACAGACAGTCACCAACACAGGAAGTGACGATACGTTACCTCAGGAAGGTCCCACCAGGAATCAGTCATGCAAGTCAATGGCATTTGACTTGCTCGGGGCGAGTGGCTCCTATCCATACATGTATGTACGTTACCATAAGCAGGTCTACAGGCTGCTATGTGTGGACTGTGTCCAGTAGAGGCGGCATCATGTAGATTTAGTCCTATGTCCTCAAAGGCTGAAGTGAGGGCATGTACGGGTGATGCGCCTTGGTCAGTGGCTGTCTCTGCATATGACCTGGTGACAAAAGTACAATCTGAACTTGCCCCTGTATTATCAGAGGTGTTTACAGCACATTCCAGGGCTTTTTCTAAAAATACTTCAGTTTTCTCATTATCTCCTGGCTCCCCTGGGCTGGAGCTGTTTGTAACAGTCCCCCCCACCGGGGGGCCATTATCGTGGGTGTTGATTGGGTAGACTCAGTCGGCACCTGTGTCGAGACAGTAGGTTGATGAATGTGACTTTGGCACCTCTCTGATAGAGCTTGTGTCCCCGCGTAGGGAGCAGGGGGTGCTGTTAGTTCTCCAACCAGAAGGGGGAGCTGTTGATTTGTCAGCAGGTGGTCCAGTAGTCTTAGGCTGTATTTCTGCCTTTGTGATGGAGGCTATTGATGTCAGTGGAGAGGCATTGGGGTGAACTGACATTTGAGGTGAACTCTGCATAGGGAACATCCTCTGTAGGGTAAACTTAATTTCCCCCCAAAAACATTGACAGTCTGCCAGACATTCTCCTGCCCTTCTTAACTCCTTTCCTGTTCTCCCCCTTCGAAATATACTGGCTTCCCGGTGTTTACTGCTTGCCTGCTCATGCTCCCCTCCCCTTGTCTGTTTCATAAACATAGCAAGGTCCCCTTGGTTCAGGGAGCTGCTTTCAAACCCTTCAAACATTCCTCTTTCCTGCATTTGTTTCACCCATCTAACAAATCTCTCCCTTCCTTTCTTTTGATCAGCGACCGGCACCTTTGTCAACCATCTAGCCATTGTCTGAGATAATGTCGACCCCAGGGAGCCGGGCTTACAGGCCTGCCATTGTTCCATTGTTTCTTGCAACATTTCATACAGGTATTACCCGTACCCCTTGCTGCTACCGAGTGACATATTGTCCATGTGTCTAGACCCCAACAGGAAGCTTCTACACAGACACTAGCTTTCTGTGAGCCTGTTAGCTGGGACTGGACACCAGTCTTAACACACGTTTTAACTCAGAACAACAGTGGTACCGTATTTGCTTGCACTCCCGCTATTCTAATCCAACCCCCCCGTATTTACACAATCACTCAAGATCTGCCTTGCTGTGCGAAATTCTCAATCAGTCTTGACTGCTTGATACACACACAGGAATACAGTAAAATATCAATTGAGTGATGACACACCCCACATTTCATAAAAAATAACAAACTTATTTCTACGTCCTCGTGACAACAAGGTTTTTTCTCCCTGCGTTTCTCCACTCTCAGCATATAACGTCCACTCCCACAATGCTCATCTCCACAACTTCTATCTAATCATTTATTTATTAATTTATTTTTACTTAATTTGTTTATTTATTTGTTATTACAATTTGCATTTTTACTTTTTTCTTTATTTAAATTACCTCACCTTTATATATTGTCCACCTAGGATTTCTACACTTTTATTGTTATAAGTAGGAATAAATCTCCTTATTTTCCCCTCTGCCCAAGTTAAAGTTGAACCTTTTCTCTCCAGCTGATTGGGCAGGCCTTGCCTCACTACATCAAACCCGCATTGGCAAGTGTGGGAGGGCTTTATTTTGCTATGCACAGACTTAAAGCTTTCCTTTCAGTCAGAGAGATAAGGTTCCAAATTTATTAGGAAGATTTGAAGGTCTATTTGGCAGATTTATGAAAGAATGCACTTCCTACAGTTGGCCACACGATGGAGGCACTGTGCCGTAGTTTGAAGGTAGGTCAAGATGGCGTTTACCCACACATGCGCACTGAATGCCACGTGGCCGCCTTTGCCATGTGCAATTGTGAACGCGCAAGATGGCCCCGGAGCCTATTGTCCACAAACCACAACTTGTTTTTCAAAGAAACTGGAGCACTGCCTCCTTAACTTCAGCTGTAAACATGCCAGAATAACCTTACAACTTTAATTTAGCACTTCATTTTAATACTGTTACCTCAAATAATCTCATCTCAGTAACCTGTTTTAAACAATCTCAACTCCACTCAGGAGTGGGGGCGAATTGCCTCCCTCTTTTGTGTAAAAACACACACCCACCTTTGTTCCCCACACGACCCGAAGAGCGCCATTAGTTAAATCATACTATGGGAAAAGTTTAGTAGATATTTCCAACCCCCAGTATTTCTCAAACCACACATTTACCCCTAAAGACACAGAATTAACACAGACATCAGCATGCAGAATACGGACAATACAAGACAACAACTATTTTAATTATCACGGACAGTCATTCACTTAGGAATGGTTAAAAGATTCTTGTGCTGTACTGTAAATTATTACTATTTTATTATTATGGACAGTCGCTCACTAAGGAATGATTAAAAAAAAATTGTGCTGTACTGTAAATTATTAACTAAAGTTTTTTTTTTTTTTTTTTTTTTTTTCTGTACCGGCACCAGGCTAGCCCTGGTTCCCTTATTTGGGGAGACGAACACGGGTGATTACTGATCATCGCTGTTTCCTAAGTCTCGTAATTATTTCGAAAAAGACTGCATCTGAAATACTTCACCCACGTGGCATTGTTCCTTCACGGCATCGGGTTGTACAGTTAAATCCCCCCCCCCCCCCCGGCATCAGGCTAATCCTGGCTATTTTAATTTGGAAGACGGACACGGCCGTTGTCCCCTAAGTCTTTTTTTGATTCTGGGTACAGACTGCTTCCAGAATTCTACTGACTTGTCCAACTCAGACTCAGACTCAGACTCAGAAAAGATTTATTGCCAAGTACATTAACAGATTCTGATAACATACGAGGGATTTGACTTGACACAGAAAATGAACCTGCATTTCCGGTGACGCGGCGGCATCTGAAACGCGCCTGCCAACAGGAGGGTACAGGTGGTGTAAGAATAATACAATAGGAAGGAGCAAAAAAATCATTGATTTCAGAATAGTGGTCACATATGATCAATATTATGATTACAAAGAAAAAAAAAGCCCTCAATGCACAATCAGCAGACCAAAAGTTCACAAGACACAAAGAGAGCAGTGTGTGAGTCATCTGTATCGTCAGTTGTGTGGATCAGTATGTTTGTAATGTTGAAGTGTGAGTGTTGTATCAGTTAAGAACAACAAGGACTCTTTGGCAGGAGATGTTGTGTCTAACTGCTGGCAGTTTTTTGTCCTTGGCCATGCAGCTGCCTGTCCAAGGCCATGTGCTCAATGTTTTGAAAAACAAAGACTGCAGATGATCAGGAGGATTTTTGTGAGGGAGCCGGATTAAAGCCGAATGGTACTGAACACAGAGAAAAACTTTATATTCTCTTACAGATTCAGTACTTAATCCTTCATTGCTGGGAGTTGAGTCCATCGTGGATAGACCTAAGCGTAATCATGATGTAGTCCACCTTCCGAGACAGTTCTCCATTTGTCGCTATCAGGGTCTTCTCCATTTTTTCAATTTGATGGATGAACCTCGCCTGGCCAGCATTTTGATAGGTTGTATCCATCTTCAACAATTTGCGGTACACCAGGACAATCCCAGATCCAATCAGAACGATCCCAATCACCATTACTACGAAGACGTACAAATCTTCTACATCTTCGATAAAAAGATTAGTCAGGCACAAGAGCTTCCAATTACTTGTCTCCCGTAAATAGCCCGCTGGAGCCGTTCCTGCTGGGCAAACAACCTCCCCCGGGGCACTTTTCCTCGTTGAAAAGATAGTGTCAATTGCATTCAAAACCCAGCTTATTAATTCCATATTTTCTTTCTTTCGATAATCAGCAGTAAGACGCAGACAGACGACAGCAAGCTGGGATCCAGTTAGTTTGGGGAGGAGGAAATGAGTCGGGAGCAAGAGAGAAGAGAAGAGGCGTCTGCTCTCTTTGGAGGCGGAAGAGAGAAGTAACTCTCTGTATGTAGAGGGCACATTCACTGAAGCCTCGGCAGGTCTCCAGTACAAGAGGTACCGTATCATACAGCTCAGTGCTATACTGATTTAAACAAGCGTGGCTTCGCTCCCCAGCAGCATCAGGTCGAACACTAAATGGCTCCCCCCGGCATCAGGCTACTAACCCTGGCTATTTTAATTTGAGGAGACAAACCTGGGTGATCACTGATCACCCCGGTTCCCTAAGTCTCATATTTATTTTGGTTCAGACTGACTCCAAAATGCTTTATCATTTGATGGACTATACACCTGTGAATTGTACGTCCTGATCGCAACCATCCAACCTCAGATTGATAATAGGACACGTGCACTTTCCTTTGCGTTTACATGTGACTCCAAATTAAATTATAAAATTTGGAGATCGGATATACCCCTTAATCAGACAACTGTAAATTTAGTATGGCCAAAGTGCAAAAATTTGTGTAAGAAAGCTTTCTGCTTACCTTTCTGTTTGGGCACCAAAGTTGTCTAAAAGGAGTCCTTCTGATCTGTTCCGGACTTGTCTCAAAATAGTTCAATCCGGGTCACCGACACCAAAATTGTTAAAATCCCAATTCTTTGATTGAAAGATCAAAGAATAAGCCGGAGAATTCTTCAAATCAAAGATGCAACATTTATTCAGAGGTCACATGTAAAGCAAGCAGCGCTGGGTTCAGTATGATGCAGCTCCCTCGGGAACATAAGATAAGATAAGATAAGCCTTTATTAGTCCCACAATGGGGAAATTCCAGGATTGCAACAGCATAGGGATAGCAACACTCAGAGCAACAATCAGAAGGCAAGAAAAAACAACATCTAGTAAACATATGTCCATATTACTATAAATGTACTGTATATATATATAGACACACAGTGCAGAGCATTATGGCTGGTGGATGTGCAGCAGAAAGTCTAAGCTCTCTCTCCGCGGATGCAGCGGGCCAGCTGGAAGTCTTTGGGCATGATGGTGACCCCCTTAGCGAAGAAGAGACCACCAGGTGGGCCTCGCTGATCTCCTGCAGAGCCATGACGGCGAAGCTCAGGAAACGCAGGACGGTCTTGAAGTCCTGAGCGATCTCCCTCACCAGGCGCTGGACGGGCAGCTTACGGATGAGCAGCTCCGTGGATTTCTGGCAGCGACAGATCTCTCTCAGAGCCACGGGCCTGTGACGGCGAGGCTTCTTCACTCTGTCGGTGGCCGGAGCGCCTCTCCGAGCAGCCCTGGTGGTGCATTAGCACCGGGCGGCGGCCAAGTGCTAGCTAGCACTAGCTCCTCCCCGCTGTAACGTCTCCCGCTGCAAACCGTGGCTCCGTCCGCCGACCCGGGAGACCCCCGGGGTGATCCGTGCGTCCGTGATATATATACAGAGTGAAAGGTGTAGAAAGAAGAAGGAAGATTAAAAAAAAAAAAAGGCTGTTGCAACAGGCAGCCGACTCGTGTGGCGCCGCCGGTCCGGCGGAACCGTTTCCGGTTCCGCCGGACATCGTCGTCAGACTGACCCCGATTTCCGGGTGCAACTTACATTCATCTTCTCGGGTTGGTTGGACCAACCCCGTACAATAGGATGGGCTTGTATGCAACCGTCTGATTGGCCAGTTTAACTCTGACGTGAACAGGCCATCTGCTATTCATGTTAATTATCTCCTAAGATGTACACTAAAAGTGTGTGTGTGAGTGTTGGTTTGGGTGTGTACCTAATGTAATAGACCTGACTAAAAGAAGGGAGAGAGAGAGAAAGAGGGCTCTATAGCTCTGCCTAATTCCTTTTTAACAGATGGTGGTTGCTTACCACTTCAGACTGTAGCTTAACACAACATATTTGTTCATAAGAATGCAAACAGAATATGTATAGAATATGTGTTGAGCATAATGGGAGATTACCTACAGAATTATTATTTTGGCACTCTAACTTTTCATAACCCTTTCAGAGGAGAGGATGGAAGAATGGATTTAAGCGCAGGGGACACCACAGACACATTTATTAAACAGAAAACAAATGAAACAAACAGTTCAGAACTTAAGGAGTCCTCTAGGATGCTCTACAGTCGTTGCATGAGATCCATCAGGAAAATACACACAGTTAATACTCACAACACTGGAGCAGTCCAAGTAAGTCCAAATATAGCACCGAAGGGAACAGCAACAGTGACACTCCAAACCCATACAACAGACAAGACAATACAATAATCCAGCAATGCTTGGCTGGCAAAGAGCTGCTTAAGTACAAGCATTGCTGGAAACACAAATTAGGAACACCTGGACGAAGCGTGGGAAGGATAATCACCGGAGGAGACCCAGCTGGCTGTCACGAGAGAGGGGGCGTGGTCGGACCGGCGAGTGTCAGACAGCATCACACGAATGTAGGTCGAAGAGGCTGCCTCACAGTCGCCGGCCAGAGTGCAATGGCTCCAGGTAGGGAAAAAGAAACAACAAGAAACTCAAAAGATAAAATAATACAAAGCAACACAAATAAACCTGAGCAACAGCGGGTCAGAACCAAGCCCGAGGAACAAAACTATCTTGGTTCATGGCAGAGCCCCTGTCTCTGCCATGAACCCGTCTCTGCCTGTCTCTGTCTGAATTAGCAGCCCCCGTCTGCTAATTGTGCAATTAGAGGGTTTTTTTCTATGTGATCACAATCTTGCTCACTCGAGCACTATTTTGATAACTTTGTTTTTTCTCTCTGCCCAATGTGTCACCCCCTCCCCCTCCCCCCTTTACCCCCCACTGTATGAGGTGCCTTGTATGGCTGCCGCGTCATTAGGGTGCGCTTAGAAACAAGCGCACCTTAGTGATAAGTAAAATTCCTTGTATGTGCAAGCATACTTGGCAATAAAGTTGATTCTGATTCTGACTCTGATTCTGATTCTGATTCTGATTCTCAAGGGGTGGGCACCAGACACCTACGACAACATCAAACGGGAAAGAAGAAACCCTGCCCCCCACCCCCCAGCAGGAAAAACAACCAACGATCCCGGGTGGGAGGTAGGGGGAACAGGTAAGGAGGGAACAAACAACCCCGCCCAGGGCCCACAACAGAAAAAACAATTACCCCCCCCCCAAGTCCAACGGGGTGGAGGCTCAAGGGGCCACCCAGAGTTCCAGGCCCAGCAGACAGTCCGGTGGCCTGCCGGAAAATGCGGGCCACCTGGCCCAGAGACTCGGTCCTTCCAGCAGTCGGCCAGCCATGTTGAGCCACCAGGACCGGAGGGGTGAAGCAGGAGGCGGCCTGCCCACCAGGAGGCTCACTGGTGGGTGATCGGACCGTAGGAAGGGAACCCCCACGGTGTCAGACAGGGAGAAGGAGGAGACCACGGCGTCCTCAGGCTGACCAGCAGCACCCTTGGTGGTCCCAGCTTGGGACACAGCTGCACCCGCGATGGTCCCGGCCTGGGACAACGCTGCACCAGCGGTGGCCCTGTGGTGGAAATTTACTGTCTATGCATTAATCCACTCTTTATGCATCAATCTGTTGAGTAACTAGGGATATGTTTTACGATTGTTCTTATATCCATATATGAATTTTTCTTATAAACTGCCTATTGTAACCTTATTAGAGTATAGGCTGCATAGTGTTTATTGAGCTTCACAGAAACAGTGTAAGAGTAAGGGATGACCTAAGCTACGTTAACAAGCTGTTTGACATGCCTGTTTTGTTTTGTGTTCCAGGATGAAGTTTTATGTCACACTGACCTGTTAAGGTCTTCATGCTTTCTCTCTCCCTCCTCCTCCTCTCCTTTCTGTCTGTTATCAGCATTTCAGATGTAACACTGAAGGCTATAAAAAAAAACCTGTGGCTCTCTCTGACGGCAGAGCAGAGCTGACTTCCTGTTCTCCGCTCCTCTTGTTGCTGACAGCAATAAAAAGGCTATTCAACTTACAGCTCCATCTGATTATTTACTCCAGGACCTTAAAGGTGTTTAGATAAAATTCGGTTACAGCCCCTTCCCAGGACCTCATTGCACCAGCGTTGAGCCCTGACTGGGCCTGTGTTGCACCCACAGAGGACCCCGACAGAGCCATGGTTGCACTCGCAGTGGACCGAGCCATGGTTGCACCTGCAGTGGACTCTGGCTGGAGCTCTGCAGCACCCACGGCGGTTCCCACCTGGAGCACCACAGGACCTGTGGCGGACTCTGGCTGGAGCTCAACAGCACCCGCGACGGGCTCCGGCTGGAGCTCTGCAGGACCCGCGGCGGCTCCTGGTTGGAGCTCAGCAGCACCCGCGGCGGCTCCCGGCTGGAGCTCTGCAGCACCCGCGGTGGCTCCCGACTGGAGCACTGCAGCACCCACGGCAGCTCCCAACTGGAGCACTGCAGCACCAGTGGCGGCTCCCGGCTGGAGCTCTGCAGCACCCGTGGTGGCTCCTGGCTGGAGGTCTGCAGCACCCGCGGTGGCTCCTGGCTGGAGCTCTGCAGCCCTTGCGGTGGAACCCTGACCGGGCCAACGCAGCATCCTCGGTGGACCCCGACCAGGCCAACACAGCACCCTCGGTGGACCCCGACCGGGCCAACGCTGCACCCTTGGTAGACCCCAACCTGCACCCGGCTCTCCTCACCAAGAGCCAGATAAGATTGCTCTATTTCCAAATAGAGAGAAGCAAATGAGAGCACTTGCCTGGACTCGAGCTCCACCGCCATCCAGGACGTCCCAGGCCCAGTCTCGAGGTGGTCCGGCGCCAGTTCTTTCTCTGCTGTGGCAGCCTCTGCAGCTGGCTTGGTGGTGGTAACAGTCTTGGTACCCCCAGGTGAGGACTCCAATGCTGGTGACTGATCCAGCGGGAAAGCTGGGAGTTCACTCTGTGCTGGCACTGGTCTAAACTCCTTCAGGGCCATGGGCTCCTCCATCCTCCAGCAGCTAAATTCAGGAGCCGGTGGACACTCAGGGACAAATGGGGGAGACACTGAGAGAATAGAAACAAAATCAACCATTGCAGCTGGAGGAGAGAACCCAGCGGACTGCTGAGACTGGGCCTCTCCCTCGGGAGACAGACAAAGTTCATCACGTTTAGATGGAATAGAATGACAAAACACTTGCCTGTCCTCCCGGTCTCTGATGTTCTCAGCTGCAGGTGGGAGCCAGTCATTTCTCTCCGTGCCTATACAGGATTCAGGCCCCCTAGTGGAGAGTGGAGGAGCCATCTCCATGGCAGTGGAGGTAAATGAGTGTGGTGGAGAATCTGCAGAATTCTTATGACGAGCCATCCGGGAACGGCGGCATTGAGAGCAGGGAGGTGGCGTGAGCTCCGGCTTCCCTGGTGACAACCTGTCCTGCATCTGGGATTCACCTCTCGGGATAGATGATGGCATGGGAGAAACAGGAGAGACAGGTGGACAGTCAAGTACGGCAGCTGACAATTTGCCAGGAGTCAGGCAAGCAGTTTCAGATGACAGTAAAAGTGACTGAATAAGCACTTGCCTGAATTCCTGGGGAGTAATGACATCAACTGTCGTCTCGGAGTCGGGGAGGTATGGAGACTCCACGGTCGGAGCACGCACGTCTTTGCACTGTAGCTCCAGCTCCCTTGGGGAATACTCCTCCAACCTCCCGGCCATCTCCGGGAGGAGCCACGGCTTCACCCCCAGGAGGAGGTCAGTCTCCGCCAGGAGAACTAGTCTGCATTCCTCCAGCTCTTCCAGAGATGGAGCAGAGCACGGCTCGGGGACAGAAGGCAGAACCGTTGTTGGAGAGGCCGGAGGCTTCTTACAGCAGGAGCGTTTCCTCTTAGCTGCGGGCAGCTTGGGCACCAGGATGTCCTCCCCTATAAGCCCCACGCTAGGCGGCACGCACCAAATGTGGAGAATCTCCTCATCCAACTCCTCGCATGGTTGGGCGAGGATATAATTGGAGAATCTCCATCGCCTCGGGGTGATTCCAAAGGCTGTCTCTCTCCATTACTCCCATCGCCGTGTCCTGAGCCTGTCGAAAGGTTTGGGGAGAACAGGGCTTCCGTGTCCATGAGAGGATGCCCTCCAAGAGACACAGCGAGCGCAGCTCCCTCTCCACCCGGTCAGCCATGGCTCCCAGGAAGCAGGTGGGTGAAAAAGAAAATAGTTCAATAAATAAAAAATATGTGTGGGTGTAACTCGCTAAATCCTTGTCTGGCTGGATTATTCTGTCATGGGCCTCCTAGTGTGCTTTTACGCAGTGCACGGAGGAGAGGAAGGAAGAATGGATTTAAGTGCAGGTTACACCACAAACACATTTATTAAACAGAAAGCAAATGAAACAAACCGTTCAGAACTTAAGGAGTCCTCCAGGACGCTCTACAGTCACTGTGTGAGATCCATCAGGAAAATGCACACAGTTAATACTCACAACACTGGAGCAGTCCGAGTAAGTCCAAATATAGCACCAAAGGGAACAGTAACAGTGACACTCCAAACCCATACAACAGACAAGACAATACAATAATCCAGCAATGCTTGACTGGCAAAGAGCTGCTTAAGTACAAGTATTGCTGGAGACACAAATTAGGAACACCTGGGCGAAGCCGGGAAGGGTAATCACCGGAGGAGACCCAGCTGGCTGTCACGAGAGAGGGGACGTGGTCGGACTGGCGAGTGTCAGACAGCGCCACACAAATGTAGGTGAAAGAGGCTGCCTCACAGCTGCCGGCCAGAGCGCAGTGGCTCCAGGTAGGGAAAAAGAAACAACAAGAAACTCAAAAGATAAAATAATACAAAGCAACACAAATAAACCTGAGCCACAGCGAGTCAGAATCAAGCCTGAGGAACAAAACTGGCTCGGTTCGTGACAAGTTGCATATCACAACAGCATGTAAATTAACAAGATAAAATAAAACAGAAAGCACAGATAAATGAAAGTTCACCGCTTAGACGAACCTGTTCTTTACTGCAGCAAATCACAGTCACTTTTTCTCTGTGCGCAAGAAAACTTTAAATGCATTTAATGCGGACATTAAATGCGAGCTTCTTGCTCAAAAAATACTCATGTTTAACCACAGAGGTAGCTGCTGGGGGTTACTCACCGCTCGGACAACAGGTGATCAGGGCTCGATGTGAGAAGTCGCCACTGCCACGGCATTTCTTCCTACCGGGCTGCGGCATGAACTGGGACAGGACAGGAAACCGATCCACGGAGGATACTGACAGCTGTGCCAGCTAGGGTAGGGTCAGTTTATTTGCGCTAAAAATATCTATCCATAATAATAAAATGAGTAACGCAAGTAACGCATCTGATCAAATCTGATCAAATTTCAGTAACTGTAATGCATTACTGAATTTTTAAACAGTTATTTTGTTACACAGCACGTTACTGCAGAAGTAGTGGCGTTACAGTAACGCATTACTTTGTAACGCAAAGTAACACGTTACAAAGTAACGCATTACTCCCAACACTGGCCACAACACAGCATGAAATGGCACTGCACATCAGCTCAAAAACACCATATCAACAGTGAAGTTTGAAGGTGGGAACATTATGGTGTGGGGGTGTTTTTCAGCACATGGTACAGAATCAGAATCAGAATCAGAATCAGATTTATTGCCATTGTTCATGTAGTACACAAACTAGGAATTTGTCTCGATGCCATGCTGCAACATTAAAAACATGATGAGAAAAAGAGATAAACTAAAAAACTAAAGGACTGAAAACGTGCAATAAGTGTAGAAAAATAAGTAATAATAAGTAATAATGATAATAATAATAATAACAACAATACTAGTAATAATGAGTAGTACTAGTCAAGGCAGTTTTAAAAAATTAGCAAGTAGCAGATAATGTGAAGTACCACATAGTGCAGTCGATAATGCAACAGAAAACAGTGATGAATGACGTGAGTCTGGTTGAGCTGCTGTACATAGTGCACGAGAGTCAAAAAGTCACTTAATGTTCAGCAGTCTGATGGCAGAGGGGAAAAAGCTGTTCATGTGCCGGGAGGTTTTAGTCCGAATGGACCGAAGTCTTCTACCTGAGGGGAGGGGAGCAAACAGTACGTGACCAGGATGTGAAGGATCGGCTATGATCCGGCCAGCACGCCTCCGGGTCCTGGAGATGTACAGGTCCTGGAGAGATGGGAGCTTGCAGCCTATCACCTTCTCAGCAGTGCGCACGACGCGCTGCAGCCTTAGTCTGTCCCTGGCAGTGGCTCCTGCATACCACACAGTTATGGAGGAGGTGAGGATGGACTCGATGATGGCCGTGTAGAACTGCACTAACATCTTAGTGGGTAGCTTGAGCTTCCTCAGCTGCCGCAGAAAGAACATCCTCTGCTGGGCCTTTTTGATGAGGGAGCTGATGGTTGGCTCCCATTTGAGGTCTCGGGTGATGGTGGTGCCCAAGAAGCGGAAGGAATCTGCAATGGTGATGGGAGAGCCTGTGATGGTGAGGGGGGGCAGGGGGGTTGTGACTTTCCTGAAGTCCACAATCATCTCCGCTGTCTTCAGAGCATTCAGCTGCAGGTTGTTGTGGCTGCACCAGGACACCAGCTGGGCCACCTCTTCCCTGTAGGCGGACTCGTCACCGTTGGAGATGAGCCCGATGAGGGTGGTGTCGTCCGCAAACTTAATCAGCTTAACAGACTGGTGGGAGGAGGTGCAGGAGTTGGTATAAAGGGAGAAGAGTAGGGGGGAAAGTACACAGCCCTGGGGTGATCCAATGCTGATGCTAACAGAGTCTGAGACAGACTTCCCCAGCCGCACATGCTGTCTCCGGTCCATCAGGAAGTCGGTGATCCACCTGCAGAGGGAGTCAGGCACGTTGAGCAGGGACAGCTTGTCCTGGAGCAGATCGGGGCGGATGGTGTTGAATGCGGAGCTGAAGTCCACAAACAGAATCCTGGCGTAGGTTCCCAGGGAGTCCAGGTGCTGCAGGATGGAGTGGAGGGCCAGGTTGACTGCGTCATCCACAGACCTGTTAGCACGGTAGGCAAACTGCAGCGGGTCTAGGAGGGGTGTGGTGATGGACTTGAGGTGAGACAGGACCAGGCGCTCAAAGGACTTCATGACTACAGAGGTGAGCGCTACAGGTCTGAAGTCGTTAAGTCCAGCAATCCGTGGCTTCTTGGGGACAGGGATGATGGTGGAGGATTTGAGGCAGGTCGGCACGTGACATTGCTTAAGGGAGGTGTTAAAAATGTCTGTGAAGACAGGAGCAGACAGGCAGACTTCATATAATTGAAGAAAAGATGAAATGACAAATGTGCAGCAACATCCTTCACAAGAACCTGTTGCCATCTGCCAAGATGCTGATGATGAAACAACGGTGGACATTTCAGCAAGACAATGATCCCAAACACACAGCCAAGGAAACTCTCAACTGGCTCCAGAGAAGGAAAATAAAGCTGCTAGAATGGCCCAGTCAGTCACCTGACCTGAATCCAATTGAAAATCTATGGAACGAACTGAAGATCAGAGTTCATAGAAGATACTCATGGAACCTTCAAGATCTGAAGACAGTTTGTTTGGAAGAATGGGCTAAAATCAGTCCTGAGCAATGCCTGCGCCTAGTTTCTCCATTCAGTAGGTATATGGAAGCTATTATTACCAACAAATGCTTTTCTACTAAATATCTGTCTATAAATTCAAGGGATCTCTGTCTGTTTCTGTGTGTGTTCCTCAGATATCTTTCAAACCGTTCATCACACTGACATAAGATTTTAGATGTGCCTTGCTGAAGCTACAAGGGTGTGCATGCCCGAATATGGAGTCACTCAGTCAAAATATGTAATTTTTTATCAATAAAAGTTTAGCCACCACTGTGTGACCACTCTATGTCTTCTTCAAGAAGTGTGGGCAGGGTTTCAGATTGACGCCGTGCTCATTGGAGAATACGCCGCATCACAGCCATGCTGATTGATAACACAGCATCATGACCTGTCAGTCACCACAATGCTTCGCAAACAAAGATTTTAGAAGTGTTTTGCTGCTTAGGTGTGCATCCACGAGTATGGAGCCGCTCAGTCAAAATATATACCATAAAGTTGCTGTGATTGTGTGACACCCACAAAATATGTGGTCACATTTTATGAGTGAGTTAAATTGCTCATGGCACTTTATGTTAATATGTTTCTGTAAATGACACCATGAATTAAGAAACAAGGGCCAATTCATTATTTTGTGAAAAATTTTGCATTTGAGTGTTAATGTTGGCGTCCACAACGAGGTGGCAGTGTGGACTGATTTTCTTTCTTCAGGCAGGAACTCCCTGTAAACAAACTCTCACGTGACTTCCTCTTTCTACGGTGCAAATCTGCACTAAACCGCAGCTAATGAAAAATATTACTACAGCAGATGTCTTTCAGATGACGTGGTTACAAAATTTTTGAAGATTGTCTCCTCTATACCATGGGTCAACACAACGGAAACAAAAGATGGAAAGTCTGCTCCTTCCGTAATTGATAGCATGGAAGATAGTGCTACAGCCTCTCTGCATCAGACTCTAGACTTGAAAGCCCCTTTAAAAAAGAAAAAGTCTAATCAGAGATTTCTAACCCCTTGGTTTAACACAGAAACTCATAGCTTAAAACAGAAGACTCGTCAATTAGAAAGAAAATAGCATTCCACTAATTTAGATGAATTCTATTTAGCGTGGAGAAATCATCTCCTAATTTATAAAAAATCTCTTAGAAAAGCTACAACAAGTTATTGCTCTGCATTAATAGAAGAGAATAAGAATAATCCCAGGTTTCTTTTCAACACTATAGCCAGGCTGACAAAGAGTCAGGACTCTGTCAATCCTCGCATCCCCCTAGAGCTTTCTAGTCAGGACTTTTTGAACTTTTTCAATCATAAAATTTTATCTATTAGAGATAAAATCAGTCAGATTCTTCCCACCGTAAACTTAAGTACAGCAACTACTACAACTCATTCAATTAATATCTGTTTAGATAAGTTTACTCCAATTGACCTTTTAGAGTTAGATCAGAATCAGAATCAGAATGAACTTTATTGCCAAGCATGTTTACACATACGAGGAATTTGACTTGACATTAGGTGCGCTCATATTAAGAGCTCACTAATGACGCGGCAGCCGACAAGGTGCCTAATACAGTGGGGGTAAAGAGGGAGAAGGGAAGGGGATGACACATTGGGCAGAGAGAAAAAAACATAGTTATCAGAATAGCGCTCGAGTGAGCAAGATTATGATCACATAGAAAAAAAACCCTCAATGCACACTTAGCAGACAAGTAACAATACACACGTTAACAAAGCAAGTTGAGAGAGACAGTGTGTGTGTGTGTGTGTGTGTGTGTCAGTGTGTGCGTGTCAGTCATGTAATGTTGTATGCAGTGTGTGTATCAGTTACTGGTGAACAACAAAAATCCTCTCCTGAGCAACGATTAGATGTTATGTCCTTAGTGTCCTAAAACATAGATAACATGTCCACAAGAGTCCATCTCTCAGTGCATGTCCGATGGTAGATTCCATGCTAGTCACATGACGCTGTCCTTGAGAGTTCAGATTACTGCACACCAGTATGTTTGGGTTAGGGAGAAGCCAAAACTCCCTTCTGCTTTATCTCTACTCCTGGAGGAATTAGTTATCCAAGGACGCCGAATCAAGGCCTGATGAGCACAGTTCACTTAGAGTATAGAAATTTCACCTCTCATGCGATTTTGAGCATCACAGTTACATTTACATTAAGGCTTTAAAATCATTCCCTGGAGAGCACCCAGCGACTCCGAGATGTTTCCCACCTTTTCCCACCATTTGCCGCTATCAGTGCACTCCCCATCTGGTCGAATTGTTGAAGGAGCTTCACCGGGATCGCATTTTGATTAGCTCTTTCCAGCTTCTTTAATTTCCGATACACCAGGAAAACTCCAAAACCAAACAGCAGAAATCCTGTGTTCATAATCCAAACAGGTAGATGTCTTCCACATCCTCAATCGAATCACACAGACACATGAGTTTCCAATTGTCCCATGAGTCTCTCCCACACCTGGGCTCCCCCGGGCCCGATTTTCTGTTTGAAAAGGTGACAATTGCATTTAAAGCCCAGCTTACCAAATCCATAATTTTCCATTTGGATCGAGATTCAGCCAGAAGAAGAGCGAGACACAGACAGGACACAGCAAGCTGGGATCAGTGAAGGGAAGGAGGAGAGGAGAGGGGAAGAAATGCGTCTGCTCTCTCTGAAAGTCGGAAGAAGAATGGATAAAATAGATAAAATAGATAAAGATAAAGGAAGAGAAGCCAAGGATAATAGGATAATAGATAAAGGAATAATAGATAAAATAATCTCCTCATCCAAGCCTTCAACTTGTCTTTTAGACCCTATTCCTACCAGGTTATTTAAAAAAGTCTTCCCATTTATTGGTAACCGTATTCTTCAAATAATCAATTCTTCTTTAACTTTAGGTCATGTACTGCAGGGTTTTAAAATTGCTGTAATTAAACCCTTACTCAAAAAGCCAACGCTTGATCCAGGAGTTTTGGCTAACTATCGACCAATCTCTAATCTGCCTTTCATTTCAAAAATCTTAGAAAGAGTTATTGCTACACAATTCTTTGACCACCTGCAGGGAAATGGTCTATTTGAAGAGTTTCAATCTGGGTTCAGAATTCATCACAGCACTGAAACAGCCTTAGTGAAGGTCACTAATGACCTCTTTATCTCATCTGATAATGGACTTGTTTCTGTCCTTGTCCTTTTAGATTTTGGTGCAGCCTTTGATACTATGGAACATGATATTCTACTTGATAGATTAGACCACTATGTTGGACTAAGATTAGATAAGATAAGATAAGATAAGATAAGCCTTTATTAGTCCCACAATGGGGAAATTCCAGGATTGCAACAGCACAGGGATAGCAACACTCAGAGCAACAATCAGAAGGCAAGAGAAAAACAAGAGCAGCGAGTATACATATGTACATATAAATATAAATATATATAGACACACAGTGCGGAGCATTGTAGCTAGATGGAATAAATATATAAACAGTGTGGAGCATTATAGCTAGATGGAATAAATATGTGAATATATAAACACAGTGCGGAGCATTGTAGCTAGATGGAATAAATATGTAAATATATAAACACACAGTGCGGAGCATTGTAGCTAGATGGAATAAATATATGAATATATAAGCACACACAGACTAAATCAAACTTCGCTGCAGTGGTTTAGATCTTATTTGTCCAATAGACTTCAGTTTGTTCATATCAATAATGAGTTTTGTTCCAACTCTAAGCTCAGTCATGGAGTTCCACAGGGATCTGTTTTAGGCCCTACTCTTTTTAGTTTATATATGCTTCCATTAGGCAATGTCACCACGGGTTGAGATGCCGTCTCGGCACTCAGCCCATGTTTTCCCATTGAGCAGCGTCTCAGCAGGCTCCCAGCTGGCAGCATTACGGACGGCTGGGGCCAATTAGTCATCAGCTGGGGCGCTGCCAATGAGGATAAATGGGAGCAGCCTCGATGACTCGGGGCTGCGACATAAACACATTGCTAAGCTGAAGCCCCTTCGTCTGGTGTCAGCTTCTACTCCTCTTGCAGCATTCCTGTGTTTGTATCCCGCTGTGAGTATGTACGTCTTGCTACCCCCACGTCCGGTACGAGCTGCTTACCTCTGCGCTGTGCAACCTGTGAGTGTACGTCTGCATGAGTATCTGTGCTCTCCTCATCCCTTATCCCTCACCCTTAATAAAACATCTCGACTCACTGGCTTGTCCCTGGCTCTGATTGCCCGGCTCCCTAGAGCCGGGTATGACAGTATGTCGCAGCCAGAAGAGCTACCGGCGGCCGTGAGTCGCCGTGGAAATGTACCTTTCTGTCCGGGTGTCAGCGCTGCTAGCATGCCGTTTCCCAGGAGTCACTTCCGGCGCCAGGGCGACGAGCTGAGGTCCATCTCGGAGGCTGTCGACGGGACGTTCTTCACCCTGCACGATGCCTCCAACGCGAGACGCTGGCATCCGGGCCGTGCTGAGGAACTCCTGGACTGTCACCCTCACTCTCTGTACCATCTGGAGGACAGTGCCAGGATAGACGCTGCAGGTACACAGCGAGAGAAGCTCCACGGGGTGGATGGAAATCCCGGCAGGGAGTCGAAGTGGGCGACGTCTTTCACCGCTTCGGAGTCCCGTTCCTGCCGCTATTCCAGTCCGGGAGTTCGCGCCAACCAGAGGACTTCCCCCGACCTGCGCCACGTCACTCGGGATTCCCTTCAAGGAGCCGCAGCTGACAGCAGTTATGTCCGGGGTCGAGTGGCTGTCGCGAGCTCTACTGTGTTTCCTGTCACCACCTTCAGGCATGTGGCGGCGGCAGTGAGATTGATGGTGAGGACTTCAGGGCTACGAAGCTTTCCCGTGCTCGACGCCTTCCTCGTCTCGATCTCCGATCTGGAGCGGCGAATCCTGGGTTTCCCCCTCGCTTCGTCCCCTGGGAGTAGTCGTCATCACATCGCCGAGTCACCTCTGCACGAACCTCGTCCGGATCCAGTTCTGGGTCATCGTCAGGACCGTTCCTCCCACGCAGCTGTCATCCCTTCGCCTCGTCAGTGTGGAGATTCTACAGCCTCGTCCCCTGAGCCTCGTTCCCCCGCTGTCATTCCTGGACATTCGGGCTGGCTCACCCCGGCTGTTTCCCCCTCCTCCTCGACGCGCTTCCTGACCGCTGTGTGTGCCTGGAATCCCGGCCTGGTGAGCTCTCTGCTGGAGACAACGCGAGCGACCCTCAGACGAATTCCTGGGGGGTCCTCCGTTATCGCCGGGCGGGGAGAGGAAGAAGCAGATTCCACTACAGCAGGCGATACTCAACCTCCAGGGGGCAGGCAAGTCATTGTTTTTTTCACACCTGCTTAATGATTTGCTCTGTCACATCCCTGGAGGAGAAGTTCAGGGTTCGCAGCTCCCTGAACTCTCCCCACCTGCTGTAACCTGTATTCCTAATCCCGCATCCTCTGTGTCTCTCTCCGCCGAGCGGTCCCCGGCTCCGGGTCAACGTGGTGGGATATGGAGAGGGCCTGTGGTTCCGCAGCTACATTGCGGACGGAGGAGGGGGACTGACTGCTGCGTGGAGTCTACGCCGACGACTGAGCGTCCCCGGGTCTCCACGGAGGAGCGGTTCGGTCCGGCGGGACGAGATTCTTCTGGCTTCACGCCGAGTGGATCGTCGGCGGGGTTACCTGAGCTGGAGGGATCTCAAGCTGCGCTGACCATCGTGCTGGCTGCGGGGCCCGACGCGGCTAGATGGGAGCCTGACAACGACCTGACGACGGATCCTGGATCTTCGCAGTCCTGGACGGCGTCAGAACCCGAGATCAGGCGAGTGCTCTCCTTTCTTTTCTCTCTTTTTATCTTTGAGCACTTCAGCCTATCTCCAGGGGAGACGAGCAGGGTGCAGCCGCCCGCTGCGTCTGAGCTCGTCTCGCCGGGTTCTGGCGCTGCCGGTGATCCTGATCCCGGTTCTGTTTTCTCTTCTGAGCCTTCTTCCAGGGTCACCGGCGAGGAGTTGCTGTTCCTCGTGGTGCTGGAGGGTCCGGGTTCAACGTTGGAGGTCGGTTCTGGTGCAGTGTCCAACGTGGGTTCGCCCGAGACCCAATCGGGGTCCAACGTGGGTTCGCCTGAGGCCCGATCGGGGTCCGACGTGGGTGCTGCCCCAGTATTGTCCAGGTCCGGTGAGGAGGTGGCCGTTTTCCTGCGGCCTGACGCTCGCCGCCCTCGTCATCGGCTCTCCCCTGAGCCTCTTCCACCGGGATCCGCTCTGATCCTTCGCCCGTCTCAACGGTCCTGGTGGTTGAGTGATGCGGGTCGACGACCCGACCCACAGAACTTTCGGTTCGGTGATCTGGTTCCCCCCACTGGTCTGTTTCCCTCTGGGCAGCCTGGTTCGGCTGCCGGTGGACTGGATTCCTGGGATCTGGGTCCGGAGTTCGCCGTCCGAACACTTCTCTTTCCCTGATTCGCCAACGGGACGATGGGCGGGGAGATCTCCGGAGCCATCTCGGCTATTTGTGGACTCTGCCTGCCATGTTCCTCGGGTGTCACTTTTTCTTTTATCTTTGTGAAGGTCACTCGGGTATAATATTTTGTCCTGTTGGTGGATTCGTTTTTATAGTGCTGTGTTTTCCATCGCTCATGCTCAGCATTTTACCTTTTGTGCCATGTTTTTAGCCTCGTTTTTTCATTGTAGTTATGTTTTGTTTCCTTTCAGACCATGCTCTGCAGTTATCCATTTATTCCAGTCACTTCCATTTCTTTAGGTGGCTGTGGGTATTTATATATTGTGTGTGGGTTTTTCTTTGCCTGCACTCAGTATTTCTTTTTTATGCCCTGTTGGTTCATTATAGAGTCATGTGCCTTGTTTTCCGTAACACCATGCTCTGTAGTTGTCAATTTGTTCCAGTCACCTTCACTTTTCTTGGTGACTGTGTATGTACTTAGTGGTGCTGTGTATTGTGTTCCCCTTTATTTAACCATACTCAGCATTTTTACCCTGTACCTTTTTGGTGGTTTTTTTCCTTGCTCTGGGTCACGCATTGTTGGTACTCTCTGAGTAGTGTGTAACCGGCGTGCTGACCCAGTTCTTCTCCCCATTCGAACCTGGGTTGATTATTCCCTGTTTTGTTCAGTATTGTATTTGGGTTTTTTTCCCTGCCACCCTACATTGCCCCATTGGTGTTGTCCTTCCCTTGGCCTCTTCCCCTCCAATCCTGCCTCCCTTCCTCCCACCCTAGGTGGGGGTGGGGGGGGGGGGGCTGGGATGTTCCTGGTCGTTCAGGAGCCCGACCTTGAGGGGGGGCTCTGTCACCACGGGTTGAGATGCCGTCTCGGCACTCAGCCCATGTTTTCCCATTGAGCAGCGTCTCAGCAGGCTCCCAGCTGGCAGCATTACGGACGGCTGGGGCCAATTAGTCATCAGCTGGGGCGCTGCCAATGAGGATAAATGGGAGCAGCCTCGATGACTCGGGGCTGCGACATAAACACATTGCTAAGCTGAAGCCCCTTCGTCTGGTGTCAGCTTCTACTCCTCTTGCAGCATTCCTGTGTTTGTATCCCGCTGTGAGTATGTACGTCTTGCTACCCCCACGTCCGGTACGAGCTGCTTACCTCTGCGCTGTGCAACCTGTGAGTGTACGTCTGCATGAGTATCTGTGCTCTCCTCATCCCTTATCCCTCACCCTTAATAAAACATCTCGACTCACTGGCTTGTCCCTGGCTCTGATTGCCCGGCTCCCTAGAGCCGGGTATGACAGGCAACATCATTAGAAAGCACTGTATACATTTTCATTGTTATGCAGATGACACACAATTATACCTGTCAATGAAGCCCAATGATTGTAATCAATGAGCCAAGTTAGATGCCTGTCTTAAGGAAATCAAAGCTTGGATGACTTGTAATTTTCTGCTATTAAACCCAGATAACACTGAAGTCGTTCTTGTTGGTCCAAAAAAACCTTAGGAATACCTTTCCAAATCAAACTCTTAATTTGGATACTGCTACTCTTATTCTGAATAGTTCTGTGACAAACCTTGGAGTTATTTTTGATCAAGATCTGTTTTTTAATTCACATATTAAATTTGTTTCTAAGACTGCCTTCTATCATCTGTGCAATATTGTCAAGATTAGGAGCATCCTGTCTCTGAATGATGCTGAGAAACTGATCCACGCTTTTGTTAGCTCTAGATTAGATTATTGTAACTCGTTATTATCAGGTTGTCCTAAAATATCTTTAAAAAGTCTTCAGTTGATCCAAAATGCTGCTGCAAGAGTTTTAACAGGTACTAGAAAGAGAGATCATATCTCTCCAGTTCTGGCCTCCCTTCATTGGCTTCCCATAGAGTTTAGAATTAAGTTTAAAATCCTTCTTCTCACTTACAAAGCTCTTAATAATCAGGTCCCCTTTTATATAAAATATCTGATATTACCCTATTGTCCTAACAGAGCACTACACTCCCAAAATGCTGGATTACTTGTAATAACTAGAATCTCCAAAAGTACAATGGGAGGCAGAGCCTTCTGCTATCAAGCTCCTTTCCTGTGGAACCAGTTACGAATCTGGGTTCATGAGTCAGACTTGATCTCTGTTTTTAAGAATAGGGTAAAAACTTTCCTCTTCAATATAACCTATGATTAGGGAGGGATTTTGTGTCTCTTAACCCCCCCCCCCCCCCTTTGTTTTGCTGTTAATAGATTTAGACTGCCGGGTGACCTCCAATAATATACTTGGCTTCTCGCCGTTAATGTTTGCCCTCTTTATGTCTGTCCTTTTCACCTTCTCTATCCCCTCACCCCCCAGCCAGTTGCAGCAGATGACTGCCCCTCCCTGAGCCTGGTTCTACTAAAGGTTTCTTCCTGTTAAATGGGAGTTTTTCCTCTCCACCGTTGCTAAGTGCTTGCTCACAGGGGATTGTGTGATTGCTGGGGTCTTTCTGCAATTGTGGAGTTTTTCCTACATTTGAAAGTGCTATGAAATGACTGTTGTGATATAGCGCTATATAAATAAAGTTAAATTGAATTAATGGCCTCCTGCCTTATTTTTCCTCCTGTTTATACAGGTTAGTAAAATGTTAAAACACATTGGAAACCTACATTACTTCATACGTTTGCCACTACTAATGTCAGTAAACGCTGAAGATGTTTTACAAAGGTTAACATATTGAAAATAGCAGATTTGGTGTGATGAAAGTGATAGTTTGTTACTAGTTGATCTAAGCTGGCGGCGCACACATTTTTTTTTACGTTTAAGGTTAAGTTTCTAAAGACGGCTTCTGCATATAAATGTATTTTGTGCTTATTTGTGCTTATTTACTGTATAACGAAGAGCTTCCTGGTTCCATCAATATGGATTTCCTCCTTACTTTTGCACTGCTGCTTCTTTCCCACCGGCTCTTTGTCTCTGAGGTAAGCGCAATCACGATCATGCCGGGGAGAATACAATATTCCAGAGACATGTTACTGCATTTAAACATGGATAATGCAGCATCTGTGATTGAGTCTGTGCTGCAACTGCCGGACTTTATTTTAAGAGACTTTCATGGACACAGCGATGAAAAGAGAGACAAGAGGAGGAAACGCGGAAAGCGTAGAGGCGTGAAATTAAGCCTGAGGAGACGTCAGTTTAACAGCATTCCTCTTCCTTACATGATTTTGGGGAACGTACATTCCCTGAGAAATAAAGTGGATGAAATTCAAGGGAATGTACGCTATAAGAAGGACTTCAAGAACTGCTGTGTCATGGCTTCCAAGATCCAAGATGGCGCCGCGGATGGCAGCCACTGGCTTCTGCTCTCTGATGTTTTTGATAATTTTGTGTTTTTTTGGACTTCTGCTCTTCCATCCGAGTCACCTATTCAAGGGAGGAACTACTTTCACTCAGACTATCTCCCAATGCAACTTCTCCTCCAGTTTCTGCTGCTGATCTGAAATTTTTTCAGTCGATCTTAGCTGTGGGAGCAGCGGCTAATGGCACTGGCCGGAAACGAAGGCGGCGTGGTAAACGTGCCGGTGCGCTAGTCAGGCTGAAGAAACGAGGATATCGCACGCCGCTCCCATCGATCCATCTGACCAATGTCCGATCTTTGGCGAACAAAATGGACGAACTGCTGCTCCTGACTCACAAAAACCTGGATTTTAGCAGATCTGGCGCCCTGTGTTTATGGAGTCCTGGCTGAGTGAACACATCCCGGACAGCGCGGTCCGCCTGGACAGATTCCAACTGTTTCGCGCTGATCGCAGCCGAGAATTCTCTGGAAAGACTAAAGGTGGTGGAATCTGCTTCTACATAAACGAAGGTTGGTGTACTGATGTCACAGTGTTGAAGAAGTTTTGTAGCCCTAACCTAGAGTCACTGTTCATAAACTGTAAACCCTTTTACTCACCACGAGAGATCTCCTCGTTTATTCTGGTCGGAATTTATATCCCGCCTGCTGCTTGTACAACGGAGGCACTGCAGCACCTCGCTGACCAGATAGCAGAGGTGGAGGAAAAACATCCAGACTCTCTTCTTATCATTCTGGGTGATTTCAATAGAGCTAATCTCACAAATGAGCTTCCTAAATACAGACAGCATATTAAATGTCCCACCAGGGACACAAATACACTCGACCACTGTTGCACAGTTTTAAGAAACACCTATCATGCCGTTCCCCGTGCAGCTCTGGGTTTTTCTGACCACTGTCTGTTCCATCTTATTCCAACATACAGACAGAAACTAAAAACTTCCAAGTCTGTTGTAAGGACTGTGAAGAAATGGACTGAGGAATCAAAGCTGGAGTTACAAGCCTGCTTTGACTGCACAGACTGGAGTGTTTTTGAAGATGCAGCCATTAACCTAAATGAACTCACTGACACTGTGACATCATACATCAGTTTTTGTGAGGACATGTGTGTACAGACCAAGACCTTCTGCACATACAACAACAATAAACCCTGGTTCACTCCTAAACTGAAGCAGCTATGTCAGACCAAGGAGGAGGCCTGCAGGACTGGTGACTGGACTCTGTACAAGCGGGCCAGAAACATGCTGACGAAGGAGACCAGGCTTGCTAAGAGGAGCTACAGTGAGAAGTTACAACAAAACTTCTCAGCCAACAACTCTGCTTCCGTTTGGAGAGGCCTGCAGAATATCACCAACTACAGGAGACCATCCCCCCACCCTGTGGAAAACCTCCAGCTGGCTAATGACCTAAACAGCTTTTACTGTAGGTTTGAAAAGAACCTACAGTTCTCACCTCCCACCCACACAAAAGGATTATCTGCAGCCCCAGGAACTCCATCCCTCCTCCACTCTGAACTCCCACCAGCACTAACGATCTGTGAAGAGGAGGTGCGCTGGGTCTTTCAGAGACAAAAGATCAAGAAAGCTGCAGGACCTGATGGTGTGTCTCCGTCCTGCCTGAGAGTCTGCTCCAAAGAGTTGGCCCCCATCTTCACCCGGATCTTTAATAGATCACTGGAGCTGTGTGAAGTGCCTTCCTGCTTCAAACGCTCCATCATCATTCCAGTTCCCAAGAAACCCTCTGTTACAGGATTAAACGACTACAGACCTGTTGCCTTGACCTCTGTGGTCATGAAATCCTTGGAGAGATTGGTGCTGAACCACCTGAAGGTCGTCACAGGCCCCCTGATGGACCCACTGCAGTTTGCCTACCGGTCAAACAGGTCAGTGGATGATGCAGTAAATATGGGACTACACTACATCCTGCAACACCTCGACTCCCCAGGGACATACGCCAGGATCCTGTTTGTCGACTTCAGCTCAGCGTTCAACACCATCATCCCAGGCATTCTTCATCAGAAACTCCTCCAGCTCAAGGTGCCCCCCTCCACCTGCCAGTGGATCTCCAGCTTTCTGACTGACAGGTGGCAACAGGTGAAGCTAGGGAGATTTACATCCAGCTCCTGAAAAATTAGTACTGGCGCCCCCCAAGGATGTGTCCTTTCCCCACTACTCTTCTCCCTCTACTCCAACGACTGCACCTCAGAGGACCCTTCGGTGAAGCTCCTGAAGTTTGCGGATGACACCACAGTCATCGGTTTGATCCGGGATGGTGATGAGTCTGCATACAGGCGGGAGGTGGAGCAGCTGATCCTCTGGTGCGGCCAGAACCATCTTGAACTTAACCCAGCCAAAACGGTGGAGATGACTGTGGATTTCAGGCGACACCCTCCTTCATTCCCCCCACTCACCATCCTCAACAGCACAGTGTCCACTGTGGACTCCTTCAAGTTTCTGGGTACCACAATCTCCCGGAACCTGAAGTGGTCCTCCCATATAGACACTGTCCGGAAAAAGGCCCAGCAGAGGTTGTTTTTTCTGCGTCAGCTCAAGAAGTTTGATTTGCCTCAGGAGCTGCTGGTTGTCTTCTACACCGCCATCATCCAATCTGTCCTCTGCTTTTCCATCACTGTCTGGTTTGGATCTGCCACTAAACAGGACAAGACCAGACTGCAGCAGATCATTAAGTCTGCGGAGAGGATCATTGGTACCGACCTACCCTCCATTGAGAACTTATATCGGTCCATAACCAGGAAACGGGCGGGAAACATCTGTGCTGACCCGTCACACCCCGGCCACAAACTGTTTGAACTTCTATCTTCTGGTCGTCGTTACAGATCACTGAAGGTCAAAACCACCCGTCACAGGAACAGTTTCTTTCCTCAAGCCATCGCTCTGATGAACTCCTAACATTCACCTAGTCCTACCTGTTGCTGTACTCATGACTTTTCATCCATTCTTACATTGCACATAACTCTCACACTGCTTTTTACTTCTTTCACACTATACCACTGAATCTGAGTTCACATTGAAATACTGTGTGACTTTATATTTTTTCATATATTTCTGCAAAGTGTGGATAGTCTGAGTAAATAACTGCATATATTCCTGTATATATTTGCATCCTTTTATAGAAACGTGAACAGACTGTAATCTACTGTAAATACTCTGTTGTCATTGAATCCTTATTTAAATCTTATTTAAATCCTCCACCTGAACAACGAGAGCAGGTTTTTAGTTTTTAGCCAAAGTCAAATTCCTTGTATGTGTTGTGCATACTTGGCCAATAAAGCTGATTCTGATTCTGATTCTGATTACATTTTCAATAAGTCCTTACAGACACAACACGTGCCTAAGATCTGGAAAGATGTCGTGGTTGTCCCCGTTCCAAAATCCAGCTGTCCTAAAATGGTAAACGACTTTAGACCAGTTGCTTTGACTTCAATTTTAATGAAAATTTTTGAAAAACCGGTCAGATTTGAGGTCCTAAAGCAGACTGAACATGCATTGGATCCTTTGCAGTTTGCATATAGGCCTCACAAAGGAGTGGAGGATGCCACTGTCACTCTGTTTAACATGCTTTTTAAACATCTGGATTTTAATGGGACACATGCCAGGCTTTTATTTGTGGACTTTTCCTCCGCCTTTAATACAATCCAACCTCATATTGTGGCACATATGTTGGTTACATATTCTCCACAAATGTATCGCTGTATGTTTATTGTGTGCTACACGTCTCATGGAACAAAAGGGACTGAGTATCTGAGAGACAATGGAAGAGTGTGAGATTCGGCCTTTGTTTCAGGGAGACGACCTGGGAAGATTTCCGGACCACCAGAGACTAAAGGACAATGGTGTGAGATCAAAGGGGTTACTTTGTGACTGGGATTAAGTACCATGTGACTGTATGTTTGATTAAACACCATGTGACTGCTGTTTCGTGTCCGGGGTATAAAACCCAGATGTGAGATGAAACTTCCTCTTTTCTTGCTTTGAGATTGTTGGAGTATGTGATCTGTGAATAAAGCTGAATCTGAGAAATAAACTCAGTCTCATCCTTGAGCACATTCTCCACACTGGTGGAGACGAACCTCCTCCTCCATACACCTTATGACGAAAAATGAGCAGAAATAATTCTCCCGAGCGGAGCTCGGCAGAAGCCAGCCTGATGGCTGCCTCCACACTCCGGCTGCCCGACTTCTGGAAGCATAGTCCGCGCTCCTGGTTTAGCGCGGTCGAGGCGCAGTTCAACCTCCGGAGAATCTCGAAGGACGACACGAAATTCTACCATGTGGTGGCGAAGCTGGACAGCCACACAGTCCAGAGGGTGGAAGACCTGGTCAATCACCCACCGGACAGCGACAAATACAGCGCATTGAAAACTGCGCTTATCAGCCATTTCACCCCCTCGGTGCAACAGCGAGCAGAGGGGCTCCTGGCGTTGACGGAGTCGGAGAACAACAGTCCCGTAGACCTGATGGTGAAAATGCTGAGGCTGAAGGACTCCGAGGACTGCGAATTTATCTTCGCCCACCTCTTCCTCCGGACCCTGCCGCCAGCGGTGAGAGTTACCCTGGCAGATTCACCCCGGTTGGCCAAGCGAGACTACCATGGGCTGAGCAAGGAGGCGCAGCGACTCGTCGATGCCCACAAGCGGAGCACAGTTTCGGCTGCAGCAGCGGAGCTAGGAGCGATGCCCGGAGACGGCAAGGGGCCAGTGGTTGCAGCGCCAGACGCGCCGACGACAGCAGCAGCAAGGACCAAGCGACACGGAGCGGATGACGTCCTTTGCTTCTATCATCGCCGCTTTGCAGAGAGGGCACACAAGTGCCTCCCACCGTGCCACTTCAAGCGTTCAGGAAACGCCAAGACCGAGGGTCGGTAGCGGCTGCGACCCTCGAGGAGGAGAACAAGCTGCTCTACCTGACGGATGCACGTTCGGGGAGACACTTCCTCGTGGACACAGGCTCCCTGCTGAGCTTCATCACGCCTTCCTACGCGGACCGGCTGATGCTGTCCAAGGTTCCCCGGGTGTCAGTGTCAGCAGTGAACGGCTCAGCTATTAAGACCTTCGGTGAGAGGACTCTGCTTCTGTCTTTGCAGGGCCGTTCATTTGAGTGGACTTTTGTTGTAGCTGCAGTCAATTTCAACATGTTAGGGGCTGATTTCTTGTGCTCACATGGTTTATTGGTTGATCTTGCTAACAGACGTCTGGTTAATGCACTGTCTTTTCACTCTATTCCCTGCACAGCACGAGTGGCACCGCCAACTGCACAAGCCAACATCACAGCTGCGGGTGGTAAGTTCCACGCACTCCTCACTCAGTTCCCAGCACTAATAGTCCCAACGTTTTCAGCGACAGTGGCCAAACATGGGGTGGAGCATTATATCACTACCACCGGCCCGCCCGTTTTTGCAAAAGCTCGGCGCCTGGACTCAGCTAAACTGACCATAGCGCGCGAGGAGTTTGCCAACCTACAAAAACTGGGCATCATCAGACGTTCGAAAAGCCCCTGGGCTTCACCATTGCACATGGTCCCAAAGACTGATGGCTCGTGGCGACCTTGCGGTGATTTCCGCAGGTTGAATAACGCCACTGCACACGACCGCTACCCGATCCCACACATCCAAGATTTTTCGGTTCATTTGGCGGGGGTGCGCATTTTTTCTAAAATAGATTTAGTGCGCGGCTACCATCAGGTTCCAGTGCGCACCCAGGACATACCCAAAACAGCGGTAATAACTCCTTTCGGGCTTTTTTAGGTTTTGCGCATGCCTTTTGGACTCAAGGGGGTTGCGCAGATGTTCCAGCGCATGATGGACACGGTGCTGCGCGACCTCCCTTTCGTGTTCATCTACTTGGATGACATTTTAGTAGCCAGCATGTCCGAAGACGAACATGAAAGCCACCTCACGGCAGTTTTCCGGAGGCTGGCAGAGCACGGGTTAATAATTAACCCAGCGAAGTGTCAGTTTGGGGTAGCGCAGATCGATTTTTTGGGACATCGCGTTTTGCCAGAAGGAGCAGTCCCTCTGCCCGATAAAGTGCGCGCAATAACAAATTTTCCCCAACCTCAGACGGTCAAAGCGTTACAGGAGTTTTTGGGAATGGTTAATTTTTATAACCGTTTCCTCCCAAACGCAGCGCAGCTCATGCAACCATTGTACGCTGCACTAAAAAAACAAAAACCCACGAATAAAATCAAATGGTCTCCTGAGCGGGAGCGTGCATTCTCTCAAGTCAAAACAGCTCTGGCTAACACGGCTTTGTTGGCACATCCAGTTCCAACGGCCCGCATGGCGCTCACCACTGACGCGTCCGATTTAGCGGTAGGGGCGGTCGTTGAACAGTGGGTAGCAGGGACCTGGCAGCCGCTCGCGTTTTTCAGCAAAACCTTGCGCGATAGCGAGCGAAAATACAGCACGTTCGACAGAGAGTTGTTGGCCCTACACTTGGCCATCCGCCATTTCCAGTTCTGGCTGGAACGGCGCCGTTTCACCGCGTTCGTGGACCACAAACCGCTGACTTTTGCGATGGCCAAGATTTCGGAACCTTGGTTGGGCCGACAGCAAAGACAGCTGGCCGCGATATCAGAGTTCACCACCGATATCCAGCATGTCGCAGGTAAACATAATGTAGTGGCAGACTGCCTCTCGCGTGCTGTGCCAGCGCCAGGCCCCATGGGGGCAGACTCTGCAGCCATGGCCGCGGGCCAGGGTAGCGACGCAGAAGCGCGCGCGGCCCCGGTCCGCGTAGGGTTAGATTATGCAGCCATGGCCGCGGAGCAGGTTAGCGATGCGGACGTGCGCGCGCTCCAGTCTGGACCAACAGGGTTAAGGCTGGAGGACAGGGTGCTGCAAATGGGTATGCCTCCCCTAGTCTGCGATGTCTCCATGGGACGGCCGCATCCCGTGATACCAGCTGCGTGGCGCCGCCGCGTTTTTGACTCGATCCATTCTCTGGCGCACCCAGGGGTGCGCGCATCAGTCAAAATGGTGGGAGAGAAATTTGTATGGCCGGGGTTGCGCAAACAGGTCAAAGAATGGGCGACAGCCTGCGTAGCGTGTCAGCGAGCCAAAATACACAAACACACTAGAGCTCCTTTGGAGCCTTTTCACATCCCGGCTAAGCACTTTGATCATGTGCATGTCGACTTGGTAGGCCCCCTTCCGTCGTCACAGGGGTACACACACCTTTTGACGATGGTGGACCGCACCACGCGTTGGCCGGAAGCAGTCCCTCTGGCATCAACCACAGCGGAGGAAGTGGTGCGCGCGTTTTTAATAGCTTGGGTAGCTCGTTTTGGAGTTCCGTCGGACATAACGTCTGACAGAGGTCCTCAATTTGTTTCCGAACTCTGGTCATCAATGGCCCGCAGCCTAGGGGTAAAGATCCACCGCACCACCGCATACAACCCCCAGGCTAATGGTTTATGCGAGCGTTTTCATAGGTCATTGAAAGCGGCCCTCAGAACGTCGCTTACGGATACAAATTGGATTGACAAACTACCATGGGTCTTATTGGGGTTGCGTTCTGCACCTAAGGAGGATTTGCAAGCCTCCCCAGCTGAGTTAGTTTTTGCACAGCCTCTCCGTCTGCCCGGGGAATTTCTCCCCGATACTCCTGCGCCAAATTGCCCCCCCCCCCCGCTCCGCTGTTGCAGAGCGACACAGGATCAAACACGCTTCCTGGCCCGGTTCATCACAGTTTCCCACGCGTTTTTGTGCCGAAGGCTTTAAAAAATGCGGAGTTTGTTTTTGTTAGACATGATGCTCATCGCCCCAACTTGCGCCCGCCTTACGATGGGCCGTTCAAGGTGTTGGAAACAGGAGAGAAGCATTTTTTGCTGGATTTGGAAGACAGAAAGGAGTTGATTTGTATAAACAGACTCAAACCCGCTTTTGTTTTGGCGGACGAAGCAGTGCAGTTGGCGAGAGCCCCCCGTCACGGCAGACCTCCTAGAGGACATTCTACAGAACAGCCACAGAGATTGACTAACAGTTCTAATCCACAGGAGCAGGAGGACGCTGCGGAAACAGCCAAGCCGGCTTTCAGCAGATACGCCAGGAGACTTAGAGCTAGGCAACTGGTGGATTGATATGTAGTAATGTTATTATGTCATGTATCTCTGGTTGTGTTTGTCCCATTTTAGACGTTTGGGGGGGGGTCATGTGGCACATATGTTGGTTACATATTCTCCACAAATGTATCGCTGTATGTTTATTGTGTGCTACACGTCTCATGGAACAAAAGGGACTGAGCCTCTGAGAGACAACGGAAGAGTGTGAGATTCGGCCTTTGTTTCAGGGAGACGACCTGGGGAGATTTTCGGACCACCAGAGACTAAAGAACAATGGCGTGAGATCAAAGGGGTTACTTTGTGATTGGGATTAAGTACCATGTGACTGTATGTTTGATTAAACACCATGTGACTGCTGTTTCGTGTCCGGGGTATAAAACCCAGATGTGAGATGAAACTTCCTCTTTTCTTGCTTTGAGATTGTTGGAGTATGTGATCTGTGAATAAAGCTGAATCTGAGGAATAAACTCAGTCTCATCCTTGAGCACATTCTCCACAATATTTTAGTTGAAAGGCTCCTGCAACAATTTGATTTGAGCAATAATCTGGTGGGTTGGATTCTGGATTTCTTAACCAACAGGACACAGAGAGTAAGGGTCAATGGTACATTGTCTAACCAAAAGTGCTCTTCTACTGGCTCTCCTCAGGGGTGTGTGTTGTCACCACTACTCTTCATCCTGTACACAAACATGTGTCAGAGCAGACATGACAACAGACACGTTATAAAGTATGCTGATGATTCAGTTATTGTCAGTCTCCTCCAGGATGGTGAGAGTGGCCACGGCCCAGTAGTTGATGATTTTGTTCACTGGTGTGAGGATTCCTACCTGCAGCTGAATACGACAAAAACTAAAGATATGATTATTGACTTTAGGAAGAAAACTCCCAGGCACAAAGTCACCGTACTAAAAGGCCAGACCACTGAATGTGTACAATCCTACAAATATCTTGGGACGATTATTGATAGTAATTTAAACTTTGAAGAGAACTGTGAAAGGGTGTGCAAAAAGGGTCAGCAACATTTGCATTGTTTGAGGAAACTTGCACACTTCCAAACTGACCAAACCATAATGACAATGTTTTATCGGGCTTTTATTGAATATGTTTTATCCTTTTCTTTAGTGTCATGGTTTGGTCAGATAAAACTGAAACAGAGGAAATCCTTGGATCAGGTAGTTAGATGGTCCAGTTGTTTGCTTGGTGAGTCACAGCTGAGCCTGACATCCCTGTACACCAGACAGGTACAGAGGATTGCTACCTCCATTTTAAATGATGACTCCCACCCTTTGCACTGCCACTTTCAGCTTCTTCCCTCAAGACGGAGGTTTGCTGTCCCAAAAAGTAAAACCCAGCGCTACAAAAACAGTTTTGTTCCTGCTGTTGTCAAAGAGTTGAACAAGTTGTAACAATATATTGCACATAATTTAGTTACCTATTTATTAATTTCATTTTATATTTACTTATTTTTGTAGGATTTTTATTTGGGTTCTAAATCTTTTACTGGGTTTTAGACCTTTGAGTTTTTAACCTCTTTGACTAGTCTTTAACTTTTTAATATGACCCTTCTCTCTTATCTCTGGTTTTTCTATCATCTCTTTGTCTTTATATCCTGATTGATGGAGCCTTGAGTATTTTTATCATGTTTATAGTCAGCTTCATGTGTGCCTGTGTTTGTGTTTATGTTGAATGTAATTGTGGTTTGTAAATATGGATGTCACCAGACTGCAAAACAAATCTGCCTACAGGTACAAATAAAGTAACCTGAACCTGAACCTGATCCTTATTTTCCTTGTATAAATGCTATTCCTCCATGAATGTATTGTTGTTTAAAAGGTTTTATAAAAATATTTTGCTTCATTGACAACATTTAGAACACAGTGTAGACTTTCAGCTTCGGTATACCCTGATCAAATTTACAGGTTATTTGTGAGTTCTGTTGACTTTTCATAGTGTATACATGTACCTACCTTTAATTGGATGTCATTTTGTCTCTCTAACAGTAAACCATAAATGTGGAAAACGTAAATGTAAACTGATTATAGTAGGAGTAATGCAGTTATTGTTTATGTTTTGATTTACAAAGCTCTTTACGCGGATGTAATTCGTAGGTATAATGGATTTTGGAGATACCTAGAATTAAGAAATAGTAATTAATAGTGAAGACTATATCTTTGTGGCATTTTGTCAATAAATTCTACCATGCGAATCTGCGCTAAACCGCAGCTAACAGCCTCCTGCCTTATTTTTCCTCCTGTTTATACAGGAATTTAACTGTTACGGGTTCGCACCCTAGACCGGACCTGCAACAGAATAGTGGGGGCTCATCTGGGATCGATGACATCATCACCTACAGTCATCGATCCAGAGATTTCTGAACCGGTGGACCAGCTACAAGACCAGCATGCTGTATAACTGAAGCAAAGGGCCAGACAAGTGATCCCAGGGACAAGGCATCAAGTTATACTGTAAGTCACAATGGGAGACAATGAAAGAAAGAAGCTGGTGTGGATAGTAAAGAAAGGATAATTCTGCCTCTCTGCTGATGAGTTGCTCCAACTCGCAACTGATATCCCATATACACCTGACTAAGACAATGCTGCATTGAATAAGCAGGATGAAGAAGGTTGCATTGTTTATATCTGTTCCTACATGGACAGTACACTTCTGCTGGGGTTCGAATGTCACAGCTGTTACATCTTAACGACAGAATAATTGAGTTAACTGAGAAGCATAGCCAGACTGAAGCTACTGATGAGGGTCATACTGAGCTTTTTTGCCTGCTGATGATGTCTCGTCACACCTGCCACAAAATACTTCCCATATAGACAATGAAACAGCTAATCTGGCTTCTAAAGCTGAAACCCTTGAGTCTCAATTGAGCAGGTGTATTTCAAGTTACAACACCTTATGCCAAAACTTAAACATACCAGCACTCAGCCCACTGCTAGTGAAAACGGTCAGCCTCACAGTCAGACTGTTCTGTAGTCACCCCAGGCATACCCTGTCCAACACTTACCCTCCCCCTCTGAAAGTTTAATTGCTCTTAAAGACCTTCCCCCCTCTGCAAAGGAAAGAGGTCAAAATTCAGGGTGGACAAATTGGTGATCATGCCTCTGACATAACCTACAGCAGTATCAGCAAGCAGATTGATTGAGGACTGAAGGACAGCCACACAGAGGGAGAAATAGTCCAGGCAGTACTACGCATTATAAAACCAGGTGTCTTCAAAGATATGCTTGCCAGCAAAGATGAGATGTCTATAGCTGAGCTAAAGAGCTTCCTGCAATCTCATTTAGGAGAGAAAAGTAGCACTGAACTGTTCCAAGGGCTTATAAATGCCAAGCAGCATGATTATGAAACCACTCAGCAGTTTCTCTACAGAATGATGGGGCTCAGACAAAAGGTCCTGTTCACATCAAAGCAGACTGACTCAAACATTAAATACGAAGCTCAAAAAGTTCAGATTGTGTTCCTACACACAGTCTACCAAGGGCTGAATGAAAAGCATGAAGACATAAGACAAGAGCTAAAACCCCAGCTCGCTGAACCCACAGTCACAGATGATGCACTTGTAAGACAAATAACAAAAATTACAAATGAGGAGAGCGAACAAAAAAAACGCCTAGGTCATGTCACTCATCCAAAAACAGCTCAAGCCCAGAGTAGTAAAATTAACCACAGTGATGCTACTAAAGCTGAATCCCACCCTGACAGTAAGGCCCAATATGAACTTATTCACCAGCTGAGCGCTCAAGTACAGGTTGTGACTCAAGTGGTGAGTTCCCTGCAAGCAAATGATAAAGACAAAGAAAAGTTACCAGCATGTGAGTCCAGACCACAGTGTATATGTCAGCACCTTGATTGACAGCATAAACAGTTAAGAAAAGGTAAACGATATGGCTGCCCTTACTGCAAATCAGCAACCCAACTGCAACCACTGTTTTGCTTGTGGAGAAGAGGGACACCGTGCTCTTGGGTGTATGAAAAGAACAAAACAGGAGGTAAACGGACCCCGGTCTCAGCAGAGGGACCCCCTGTGACCGGTCTCAACATTGCGTCCCAATCAACTTCCAGAGAACCTGTACCAGCCCAGACAAACTAAACAGCTTCTCACTCACCACCTGATGTTATGTCTATATCGCAGTGTGTAGCTGTAGCTAATCTTGTGGGACAAAGATGTCTACTAAAATGCAATTTGAATGGATATACTGTGACAGTGCTTCTAGACTGTGGTGCTCAGGTCAGCATTCTTGATCGTGCTTGGAAACAAAAGTACCTACCTCAGCAGAAAGTACATCCCCTCAATGAACTACTGGGAGACAGACCCCTGGATCTCACAGCAGCCAACGGTGAACCAATTCCATATGATGGATGGATTAAACTGGCTTTCAACTTACCTGGTAATGATAATCCAAACTCACCATCCGGGTACCCTTCCTGGTCAGCAAAGTAAGCCTTGCAAGACCTATACTGGGCTTCAACGTTCTCCAGGAACTCATCCTAGAACAGGGGGAGAAATGGATGTTGTCACTGTCATTGCTAAGCTATTGAAAGATGCCATGCATGTTGAAAATGAAAAAGCTGAGACGATTGTGAACTTTGTACAGTCTCAAGAGCCCGTCCATGACCATGCAGTGGTTAGAGCAGGGCGGCAAGGCATTGTCATTCCTCCTGGCAACATCATCCACCTCAAGTGCAAGGTTCCTGCCAATTTCACTTCATCTGTGGCACTGTTTGAGGTTAATGATCCTGACTCATGACTGGAGCAGCTCGATATTGGGGATGGTTTGGTTGAAGTCCACCAAAACGTCCTTATGTTGAGATCCCAGTGGGAAACCCCGCCCAGCATAGCATTGTTCTGGACAATCTCACTGTGCTGGGCAGTATCCAGTCCTTTGACAAAATAATTGAGACCGATCAAACAGATGACATAAAAGTCAGTGATTTCAACTCACCAGAATCTGTCAGTGAGAATGAAAAAGAGCAGACTGAACCACTTTCTCATCTGTGGCACCCTCCTGTAGACGTGAGCCACTTAAGTGAAAAACAACAGGCAACAGCAAAACAAATGCTCTATGAAAAGTCATATGCATTCTCACATGACGATAATGACACAGGGTGTATTCCAAGTCTTCAGATGAACATCACTTTCAAGGATGATATCCCAGTAAAGAGATCTTATGCAGCTATCCCCAAACCACTGTACCAAGAAATCAAGGCTTATATCCAAGACTTGCTCACAAAGAACTGGATTGTAAAATCCAAGTCCCCATATGCAGCTCGAGTGGTTTGTGTTTGGAAAAAAGATGGAAGTTTACAACTTTGCATTAATTATAGGCTCCTGAACCAAAAGACAGTCCCAGACAGACATCCCCTGCCCCGTATTCAATATCTCATCGACGCACTGGAGGGGTTCAACTGGTTCTCGATTTTGGATCAGGGTAAAGCCTATCATCAAGGCTTTGTGGCAGAAGGGTCATGACACATGACAGCCTTTATCACTCCATGGGGATTGTATGAGTGGGTATGAATCCCTTTTGGTCTTTCAAACACCCCAGCTACCTTTCAGAGAAGCATGGAAGAAATGCTCAGCTCTCTGAGGGATGAGTGCTGTGTACCATACCTAGATGATGTCCTCTGTTATGCAAAGACATTCGAAGAGCATGTGGAAGTTTTAAGACATGTCCTAATGGCACTTCAGGAGGATGGTGTGAAACTTTGGCCCAACAAATGTGAACTTTTCAAACAAGAGGTCCATTATGTGGGACGCTTGGTCTCAGCCAATGGGGTTCTGATTGACCCCAAAGATCTGGAAGCCATCCAAGCCCTGAGAGACAAGGCTCCTAACACAGTCGGAGAGGTTTGTAAACTTCTGGGGTTCCTCAGTAATTATCGCACCTATGTCCAAGATTTCTCAAGGATTGCCAAGCCCATGTATGAGCTGTTGGAAGCAAAAAGTTCACCCAGTGTAGCAATCTGGAATGGCAGTCAAGTCACAAAGCTGAAAGATGTTGCTTATGTAGTTGTCCTGGATCTGACACAAAACAGTCCACCATCTCAGTCTCCAGGGCTGCTCCCAACCATCAGCCATCCTGAGCTCCTCATAGTCCAGCGGGATGAGCCTGTTATTGGCCCAGTTGTAAAGCTAAAGGAAACAACTGACACTCTAACTAGTGACATCAGGAGCAGAGTGAGTGGTCTGTCACTCTCGGTGCAGCATTGCACCGAGACAAATTCCTAGTTTGTGTACTACATGAACAATGGCAATAAATCTGATTCTGATTCTGATTCTGATTCTGTCGAGGAAACTTCTGTGTGAATGGGAAAAGCTCCACCTTGAAAATGGCTTGCTGGATAAGAAGACCAGTCAGAGGAATCAGCTTGTCTTACCTGAGCGGTATCGATCCAGCGTCCTCAAACTTCTCCATAATAACATGAGTCATGTGGGAAATGAGAAAGTACTGGCTTTGGTTAGAGACAGATTTTACTCGCCCTACATGAAACGTGATGCAGAGACTTATGTGATGAGAACGTGCCCTTGCATCAAGAGGAAAAAACCAGCCTCTCACATCAGAGCACCCACGGGGAGCATTTCCACCAGTTCATTCCTAGAGCTTGTATCTATTGACTATCTACATTTGGAGCCAAGCAAGGGAGGATATGAGTACATCTTGGTTGCTGTCGACCACTTTACCAAGTTTGCTCAAGCTTATGCAACCAGAAATAAGTCTGGGCAGACAGCTGCGGAAAAACTCTTTGAAGATTTCATCCCCCGATTTGGATATCCTTGGAAATTACATCGTGATCAGGGAAGAGAAATTGAAAATGAGCTCTTCAAAACCCTGCAACAACTGAGTAAAGTTGGTCATTCACGGACGATGACATACCATCCCCAGAGCAATCCAGCTGAGAGATTCAACCGCACCCTGTTCCAAATGCTAAGAACTCTGGAAGAAAAAAGAGAAAGAGAGATTGAGAGATCATCTGCCGCATGCTGTTCATGCCTACAACTGTACTAGGCACGAAGCCACAGGAATGTCTCCCTTTTATCTGATGTATGGACGTCATCCGGAGCTTCCTGTAGACATGATCTTTGGGTTGGCTTCTAATGAGAAATTGGTCTCACTGAAAGGCTATGCAGAGAAATGGGCTGCAAGGATGAAAGAGGCCTACAGGATTGCACCTTAGAACAGTCAACATTTGAGCTCTCGAGGAAAGAAACTTTAAGATCATCACCTCAAAGGTACTGTACTTGAGCCAGGTGACCGTGTCTTGGTGCATAATCTGGGTGAAAGACAGGGCCCAGGTAAACTAAGGTCATACTGGGAGGAAGCAGTCTATGTTGTCAAAGAAAGGGTTGCTGACAGACGTGTTCACAAAGTCATTCTAGAAACAGGGTAAATAGAGAGCGAACATTACACCATAATCTCCTGCTCTTAGTTAATGATTTACCACTAGATTTACCTCCACTGCCCCAAAAGGCATCAGCAGAGACAAAGAGACACTCATATTCGCACCAGTCTGCATCCACATCTGGAGAAAAACATCAACAGACAGCCAAGAAAAGACGGTCAAAAACTGACAGGTGGCCTAAAGACGGATCAAGCAGTGGATCTTCAGACTCAGAGAAGGATGGAGGATTTCAGTATTGGCTAAGGATTCCTGAAATCACAAGAACACAGCCCACCAATGAACCTTAAAGAAACAGTCACAATATTACAACCACTCACACATCTGGACGAGTCATGTCACGTATGCCCGAGAGACAGACAGGAAAACGTCCTTCCATCCAGCAAAGAGAGAGTGAACCAGTTGTGGAAAACAGAGACAATGTAAGCATGACATCTGATGAGATACTGACAGAAGAGGATACTCCTCCTATCTTAGTACAGACACAAGAGGAACAAGATCCGGTGAACCAGAGTGCACCAGCAGGCTCTCCAGCAATGGCTGTGCACTCCAGTGGTGAAGAGGATGTTAACCTGCAACCTAGAAAGTCAGCTTGAGTGAAGAAACCAACTCAGAGGCTCATGTATGAGTCACTGGGCCAACCCTCATACCAGCCCTCATGTCAACCACCATAGGACATCAACACAGTAGGAGCCTGTACACCACCTGTTCTACCTGTGTGGAGAATGGACACAACCCCTGTGGTATATCACACTCCATTTAACACATTCCCACATCCCATTCCATATTCCATACTCCCTTACACTCCAGCCATGCCCTACACCACCCCACTGATTTTGCACTAATTTGTGGACAAAACATGGACAATTATACTGAAAACTTACTTCAAAGACTGTAAGAATTAATGACTTCATAAGATATAAAAGGGCTAAAGTTGAGTAATTTGAGTTAATAAATGTCTGGAGCCATTTTTTATTGTCTGGGAGTGTGTGACGCCCACAAAATGTGTGATCACATTTTATGAGTGAGTTTAAATTGCTTATGGCACTTTATGTTAATTTGTTTCTGTAAATGACACTATGAGTTAAGAAATAAGGGCCAATTCATTATTTTGTGAAAAATTTTACATTTGAGTGTTAATGGCATCCTCCACAAGGTGGCAGTGTGGACTATGCCTCTTTTCTTTCTTCAGGCAGGAACTCCCTGTAAAACTCTTGCTCGGCTTCCTCATTCTACCATGCGAACCTGCACTAAACCGCAGCTAACGGCCTCCTGCTTTATCTTTTCTCCTGTTTATACAGGTTAGTAAAATGTTAAAACACTTTGGAAACCCACATTACTTCATACGTTTGCCGCTACTAATGTCAGTAAATGCTGAAGATGTTTTACAAAGGTTAACATATTGAAAACAGCAGATTTGGTGTGTTGAAAGTGATAGTTTGTTACTAGTTGATCTAAGATGGCGGCGCCCACATTTTTTTTACGTTTAAAGTTAAGTTTCTAAAGACAGCTCCTGCATATAAATGTATTTTGTGCTTATTTTCCTTGTATAAATGTTATTCCTCCATGAATGTATTGTTGTTTAAAAGGTTTTATAAAAATATTTTGCTTCGTTGACGTTTAGAACACAAACTGTGCAGACTTTCAGCTTTGGTATACCCTGATCAAATTTACAGGTTATTTGTGAGTTTTATTGACTTTTCATAGTGTATACATGTACCTACCTTTAATTGGATGTCATTTTGTCTCTCTCACAGTAAACCATAAATGTGGAAAACATAAATGTAAACTGATTATAGTAGGAGTAATGCAGTTATTGTTCATGTTTTGATTTACAAAGCTCTTTACTCGGATGTAATTAGTAGGTTTTGGAGAAGCCTAGAATTAAGAAATAGTAATTAATAGTGAAGACTATATCTTTGTGGCATTTTGTCAATAAATTCTATCGTGCGAATCTGCGCTAAACCGCAGCTAACAGCCTCCTGCCTTATTTTTCCTCCTGTTTTTACAGGAATTTAACTGTTAAAGGTCCGCACCCTAGACCGGACCTGCGACAATTGCATAGGTCTAATGGATATATTCGGCAAAGAGAACCTGAGGTGTGTGGGGGGGGGCTGCCGGGGGCCCGTGGTGCCGCAAACCTGTCAGTCACCACAGTGTTCCCTGGACAAAACAAGGAAGTGAAAAATGACAAATTTGACTAGAAAAAATAATACTCAAGATTTAATGCTCAAAAAAATTATACTATAAAGTTGCCATGATTGCGTAGGTCTAAAGGATAATTCGGCATGTGTGGAGAACATGAGGTGCGTGAGCAGACTGGGCGGAGCGTCAGTGGGTACCCGGATCTGACAAAGAATACCAGTGTATCAACACACAACATGCCGGGAGAAGCAGCAGCCTAACCGGGCGGACCACCGTCCTTCGCGTGGAGGCACACCCAGCCTGCTCAGTCAGTAATAGACGGGAGTACCTGCTTCTGCTTCACCTGTGTGGTACCACTGTACTTTGCAGGACTGCGAGTCCCCCCTCCTGCGCAAGTATCTAAAAATTAACAACTTAATACTGCCATGATTGTGGAGTGGAATGGCCGGAATGACTTAACGACCAAAGGCAGGACACAAAAACACCCAAATAATGAAATAAATCATTTTTAGTTAAATGTTTACTGACAAATGGGCAACACTGATGCAATAGTTGGAGTCAAACGGGTCCTTTTGCTGTGAATAATAATAGATAGATGTACTTTATTGATGTTGGGTGTTTTGTAGTTAATTCGGCTGATTACAGTTTAAAAAAAAACTTAAAATATTGCTAAAATATAAAATTGTAATCAAATTTGGTTGATTACAGTTTTCAAAAAACAAAATATTGCTAAAATATAAAATGATGCACTACAATGGGTCTTAAATATTTGTAAACGTGTCCTGTTATAGCACTGCATGGTTTTATTGATGATACACAGAAAAAAATTCAGTATTATACTGAACTCCATCACTGAACAGTGATATAAACTAAAATAATTATAATGATGACTGAACAACTCCCATTCCCCAAAGTGCAAGATACACTATTATCTTGAATATAAGTGATGAAGGATCAGACAAATAAGTGATCTGACAAACAAATAAACAAGGGATCTGAAACAGTCATTAATATTGGATGTCTCATTCATTTTCAATAATTATGTAATCTGTAATTAATATTCACACAGTCAAATAAATCTTAGTGCCATTTAGTCCCTTTTACAGTATATTTGTCAAAGTCTAACATGTGAGTGCCTACATATACCCCACACCTCCTTGTATTCCACTTTCAAACACAGCCTTCATTTGGGCCTGGAAAGCCTGATTGGGAAACCTGTTTCAGACAGGAATACTTGCATTCTACGGGCATGCACTAGTTCAATGAATTTCACCGTGTGTTCAATACTAATTTCTTGTGTCGTTTCACTTTATTAAATATAACTTGCTTTGTGAACACAGTTGCCTTGATTGCTTTGTATGTATGGATTACTTGGGCTGTTACTGACATCTGGTGAAAATTTCAGGTCAGTGGCTCCATCAGAAATATGAGAAAAATGTTGATGTGTTCAAAACTTATTTTCCCCACTCTATGTCCAGCTCCTAGTTGTTACCTGACTTCTTTCAATATTACTTTGTGTATGCAGAATCCTTTGGTTATTGATGTAATCATTACTTACTGATATTAGCTTAGTTAGCTTCCTGTTGCGAGTGTGTTATTTATTATCATAATAAACTTTGACTCACTTCTAGTAACATTGTATGGACTCAAATGAATGTGAATGAGCTTGTGTAAAGACTTTTCACAATGCATGTCCATTATACCGGGCCACTACAGCACATGCAGTGAATGGGAGAGACATAACACAATAGCTGCTCTATGCTAAACTAACTGGGCAAACAGTGAAACTGCACAGTATGGTTACAAAAACGATCAAAACATGAAATACAAACTTTAGAAAAAAAAAAAAGAAAAACAATCTGCCCATATACTACTTCCAATATGTACAATGAGTATGGATTATCATTGGCTCGTAATTTTCTAATCAGTGTTCATCTGTATTTATCTAAGTCAGTAGCATCTCTGATCATTATACTTTTTGCTTGCTCAGGTGATCCATTTAGTTTAATCCAAATTCTACAGTTTCTTGTCCAGGTTGCTTGTATCTTATCTTGTTTTTTTAGCATCCGTGCCTGTCGTGCTAATTCAGCGTTTTTTTTTTGTCAAATGTTCATTTATGTAAACTTGAGTTTCCTTTAGCTTTTTTGCCTGCCTCAGTATGTTATTCTTTACCCTTCTGTTCACAAAGCGCATCACAATTGATTTCTTTGTTTTGTTATCTTTCTTCGGTAGAGCATAACAGGCTGAATTGCATTGGCTTCTACCTTAATGTTTTTATCATTAAGGAACTGAAGCACTTGATTTTCTAAGGACATTGACTCACTCATGGGTGCATCTTCACCACTCAGTCCTACTGTGGCATGGGCGTAGGACTGATATCTGATGTCTAGTCCACTTATAACTAGGTCATCAATACGAGAACCTTGTTCAAGATCCTCGACGCGTTGCTCCAAAAGACACAATGACAAGTGAAAGTCATAAAATTGATTTACTGCCAAAAAAGCACCAGGTAATGGGCAAATATAATGGAACCAGAACTGGAGCTACAGGGAGACCAGCAAGTGGAGGTAGATTAACTTTACATTGTGCAAGAGGTCCATAAAGATGGATGGTATCCTGCCATTTGCTTTGATTGTCAAAAAGTAAAGCTCTATGTTTTGGATTTAGGACACTGCCATCATTTTACTTAGTAATGTGGTTGCTTCATTTTCTTATGTAGAAATTTCTATAGTCCTTCCAGATGACATTAAAAAAACATGCTGTGATTTGCATTTGCTTTATTTCACTTGTGAAATTTGACAGTAAAACCTATCACTGTTAGTACTTTATATTGAAAACTGTTGACACATCTCTGATGGATTTCTATGATAACTGGGACTTGTTTAAATGTCAACTAGAGAGAAAAGAAAGCCATGCATTTTTGAGTCCCCTATTGAAAAATCATCAGTCAGTGCCTCTGTGAAGTTACAATGTAATTGCACTAGAAGGGCTTCATTATTGAGGAAGAGCCTGACCACATGACATAGCCTCTGTTCTCCATTTCATCATAAACTGGCTGTTTTTAATCCAAGGCCACTCCTGACGTCAGCACTACTGGAGAGGAACCTACATGCATTCCTAAGTTGAGAAGCGGCCCAGATCCAGATCGCCATCCCTCACCTTGCGTAAGCCAGAACAACAAGAAGCCAAATCCTGTCCTGCAGACAGGAACGACTGAGAGATCAATTTCAGTAAACTTACAAGTCAATATTAAAATACCTATAAGACAGCTGTGTTGGCCAGAGCAGCCCTCTTTCTGCTGAAACAAACATTCTTCTCTTGCATTTATAAATTCCTTTTTTACTGTTCTCCTTTCCCCCTTTTTTTCACCCAAAAATCACTGGAAAGCTGCAGCATTCACAGTGAAGAAAAGCCACATTATCACTTGAAATACAGTGAATAGCTCACTAAACAACTGCATCCCTCTCAAAAATGATTATTCATTGAAGGCAATAAACTTTCATTGTGTTCATCATTGTTTATTTGTTTATATGTTTATTGTTACTGTATATGTTTATTGTCTTGATAAAACACAGTGGACAAACACCAGCTGATGACATGGTTCATCAAATCGTCACTGACTGTGGAAGCGTCACACTAAACCTCGAGCAACTTAGATTCTGTGCCTCTCCACTCTTTCTCCAGACTCTGGGACTTTGATTTCTAAATGAAATGCAAAATTTACTTTTATCTGAACAGAGATCATCTGCTGGTGTTTATCCACTGTGTTTTATCAAGCCCAAAGTCAGCACAGTTGTCTACCAGGAAATTTTTGAGCACTTTATGCTTCCCTCTGCTGACAAGCTTTATGGAGAAGCTGATTTCATTTTCCAGCAGGTCTTGGTAACCCCCCCCCCCCACCACCACCACCACCACCACCACACACACACACACTGCCAAACATATCAAAACCTGGTTTAATGATCATGGCATCACTGTGTTTGGCCAGCAAACTCTCCTGACCTAAACCCCATAGAGAATCTATGGAGTATTGTCAAGAGGAAGATGAGAGACACCAGACCCAACAATGCAGATGAGCTGAAGGTCACTATCAAAGCAACCTGGGCCTTCATAACACTTCAGCAGTGCCACAGGCTGATCACCTCCATGCCACGCCACATTGATACAGTAATTAATCCAAAAGGAGTCCCGACCAAGTATTGAGAGTGTACATGGACATACTTTTCAGTCGACCAACATTTCTATTAAAAAACTATTTTTTAAAATTAATTTTATGTAATATTCTAATTTTTTGAGAAACTGAATTTGGAGTTTTCATGGGCTGTAAGCCATAATCATCAAAATTAAAATAAATAAACACTTGAAATATATCATTCTCTGTGTAATGAATCTACACACGTGGACAAAATTGTTGGTACCCCTCTGTTAATGAAAGAAAAACCCACAATGGTCACAGAAATAACTTGAATCTGACAAAAGTGGAAATAAATAAAAATTCTATGAAAATTAACCAATGAAAATCAGACAATGCTTTTGAATTGTGGTTCAACAGAATTATTTTAAAAAACAAACTCATGAAACAGGCCTGGACAAAAATGATGGTACCCTTAACTTGATATTTTGTTGCACAACCTTTTGAGGCAATCACTGCAATCAAACGATTTCTGTAACTGTCAATGAGACTTCTGCAGCTCTCAGCAGGTATTTTGGCCCACTCCTCATGAGCAAACTGCTCCAGTTGTCTCAGGTTTGAAGGGTGCCTTCTCCAGATGGCATGTTTCAACTCCTTCCACAGATGTTCAGTAGGATTTAGATCAGGGCTCATAGAAGGCCACTTTAGAATAGTCCAATGTTTCGCTCTTAGCCATTCTTGGGTGTTTTTAGCTGTGTGTTTTGGGTCATTATCCTGTTGCAAGACCCATGACCTGCGACTGAGACCAAGCTGTCTGACACTGGGCAGCACATTTCTCTCTAGAAGACCTTGATAGTCTTGAGATTTCACTGTACCCTGCACAGATTCAAGACACCCTGTGCCAGATGCAGCAGCCCCGGAACATAACAGAACCTCCTCCATGTTTCACAGTAGGGACAGTGTTCTTTTCTTGGTATGCTTCATTTTTGCGTCTGTGAACATAGAGCTGATGTGCCTTGCCAAAAAGTTCCAGTTTTGTCTTGTCTGTCCATAGGACATTCTCCCAGAAGCTTTGTGGCTTGTCAACATGCAGTTTGGCAAATTCTAGTCTGGCTTTTTTATGATTTGTTTTCAACATCTGATCTGGTTAAACAACTTGAGAAGAACAGAGAAACAATAATTCATGGTGACTTTAATATCAACTGGTCTGATAAAAAAGACAAACAAAAACTGAAAAGCCTCATGACTAAATTTAATTACCAGCAAATCATCAAAGGACCCACCAGGATAACCAAACAATCCAGAACACTTATTGACATGGTATTTACTAATAAACCAGAACGAATAACCAGAACCTATAATCTTGTAACTGGTCTCTCAGATCATAACATGGTTCTTGCTGTCAGGAAACTTACTAAAAAGCGACTACAGTATTTTGGGGGAGTCGATATTGACAAATCAAATTTTATTATCCCCAAATCAAAAAATGAGGAGTTTGAACATTACTTAGAGAATCAAAATTGGGAGCAGCTCATGTCAACATGTGAAGTAGATGATTGTTGTAATTTTATAACTGCAACAATCACAAAGTCTATAGAAAAATTTTCAAAGCAAATTAAAAGTAGACAACAGAAGATTAGCCTACCATGGTTAAATAATGAAATAAGAAAACTTATGAAGAGGCGAGACTATGCACTGAAAACATCACTAACCTCCAAACTACAAAATGATCACCTTGTGTACAAAAGTTTAAGAAATAAAGTGGTACATGAGCTGCGAAAATCAAAAATATCTTATTACAATAAACTGATAGATCATGCAAAGGGTAACAACAGTTCCCTATGGAGGCATTTAAAGAACTTAACTAATAAAAAAAACGATCAGAAGGGGGTAAAGGAACTTAGAATCTATGGCAAGACCGTCAGTGACAAGGCTACTTTGGCAAATGAATTTAATTCACACTTTGTGGGCTCTGTGGAAGACTTAACAAAAAATTTTGTGCTGCCAAATGTGCTCAACAACACAAATTCCATACTTCCAACAGATACTTTTCACATCAGTGAGGTAAATGAGAAGTTAATTGCTGGTATTGTTAAAACACTGTCAAACTCAAAAACTAATGATATCTACAATATGAGCACCTCCTTTCTCAAAATGCACAGCAAAATATTAATCAAACCACTGACCCATCTCATTAATCTCTCCATTAGGTCTAGTACATTTCCATCTGGCTGGAAAAAAGCTGTCGTCATACCAGTTCATAAATCAGGCAGTAAAGACGATATATGCAATTACCGCCCAATCTCTATCTTACCAGTCCTATCTAAGGTTCTTGAAAACGTTGTAGCTACACAACTGATAGACTACTTACAAGACAGTCAACTTCTTCATCCACATCAATTTGGTTTTAGACCAGGATACTCAACAGAAACAGCAAATTGTTGCCTTATTGAAAACGTCAAACAGTCCTTGGACAGGGGTAATGTGGTAGGAGCTGTTTTTCTAGATCTCAAAAAGGCTTTCGATACTGTAAACCACAGTTTGCTTTTATCCAAAATGGTATCTTTTAACTTCTCCCCAAATACATTAGAATGGTTTGCATCTTATCTCCAGAATAGAGAACAGTGTGTAAAAGTTCACCAGGATAAATCCTCATTTTTAAACAACCGCATGGGTATCCCACAAGGGTCCATTCTTGGTCCTTTACTTTTCAGCATTTTTATTAATGACTTGCCGTTACACTGCTCAGCTGCAACATGCCAACTTTATGCAGATGATGCAGTTATTTACACAGCTGCCAAGACTCCAGCACAGGCTGCAGATGTACTGTCTACAAGTATGGTTGATGTCCAAGAGTGGCTCCTCAAGAACCATCTATTGCTGAACCTTCAGAAAACAGTCTCAATGTGCTTTTCAATCAAAAAATGTAACCTGCAACATTTTAAAGTTAATATACATGATCATGACATCAGTTTAGCTACAGAATTCAAATACCTCGGCATTGTACTAGATCCTCAACTCAAATTTAATCTTCATATAAAGAAAATTTCAAAAACAGTAAAAAAAAATCTGAACTGCTTTAAATTAATTAGATATTACATACCTTACGAAGCAGCTGCACTGTATATGCATTCTATGGTTTTTTCTCATATATCATACTGTTTGACAGTCTGGGCTCAAGCAGCCCCTTCCACAATAAGACATATAGGTTCATTATATAATCAAACCCTAAAAATCTTGGACAAAAAGCCCATTAGGTGGCATCACTGTAATGTTTTAAAAAAATACAACCTATTGAGTTTTGAGAGCTTCATTGACCTCTGTCTTCTGAAATTAACGTTCAAATGTTTCCATAAATCAGCACCCGAGCCACTTGCTGGTTTCGTCCAAAGACAGGACAGCAGTAGAGCCACCAGGAGTTCTGTTAACAATAACTGTAAAATATTCCACCGCAGAACCACATTTGGACAAACAGCTTTCTCTATAAAGGGCAGTCACATCTGGAACACAATGCCAAATGAAATTAAAATAATAACGGACTTTAAAACATTCACTAAAAATGTTAAAAACTGGCTGAAAAATAAACAAGAATGTACTCATGTATGAATTAATTGTCTGCAAAGTGAGAGTGAATGAAGGGAAGGAATAAATGTGTTTGTTTATAGTGAGTGACGGAGGGAGGAAGGCCTGAAATAGGCAAATGTGAGTTATGTTATATGTGTTAAATGTGAGTCAGGCTGTTATATTTGTGTATTTATAATATTTATAATATTTATGTTAAATGTGAGTCAGGCTGTTATATTTGTGTATTTATAATATTTATAATATTTATAATTGTGTATTTATAATTTTTCTGCATTGATGTATGTGGTTATTGTGTATATTTTTTTTTTCCCATCTTTACTTGATTCTTTTTTCTAAAGCCCATCCAGGGACAAGAGTTGCAAATTAGCTAATAGCTATACACTCTATGTGCAACACATCAGATTGATTGTCTTTGATTAATTGTCTATGTTTATTGCACTGTCCCTGTCAAATAAACTAATCTACTACAACAGTGGTGTCCTCCTTGGTCGTCTCCCATGAAGTCCACTTTGGCTGAAACCACGAATGGTGCGATCTGACAGTAATGTACCTTGACCTTGGAGTTCACCATGAATGTGTTTAGAGGTTGTTCTGGGCTCTTTTGTTACCATTCGCATTACCCATCTCCTCCCACGGCCACGTCCAGGGAGGTTGGCTACAGTCCCGTGGATCTTAAATTTCTGAATAATATGTGCAACTGTAGTCACAGGAACATCAAGCTGCTTGGAGATGGTCTTATAGCCTTTACCTTTAACATGCTTGTCTATAATTTTCTTTCTAATCTCCTGAGACAACTCTCTCCTTTGCTTCCTCTGGTTTATGTTTAATGTGGTACACACCATATCACCAAACAGCACAGTGACTACTTGTCACCCTTTAAATAGGCTGACTGACTGATTACAAGTTTGTAGACACCTGTGATGTTAATTAGAGGACACATCTTGGTTGAACATGTCCCTATGGTCACATTATTTTCAATCTTTTCTAGGGGTACCATCATTTTTGTCCAGGCCTGTTTCATGAGTTTGTTTTTTAAAATAATTCTGTTGAACCACAATTCAAAAGCACTGTCTGATTTTCATTGGTTAATTTTCATAGAATTTTTATTTATTACCACTTTTGTCAGATTCAAGTTATTTCTGTGACCATTGTGGTTTTTTCTTTCATTAACTTTATATTGATATATTGAACTTTTTCACGATATTCTAATTTTTTGAGATGTACCTGTTTTACAGTGTCAGAGAATATGTCCCAAAGCCACTCAGGTTCTACAAATGTCAAGGGATGGGTCACACTGCTCAGCAATGTAAGGGAAAGTTAAGATGTGCTAGATATGGAGGGGAGCATGAATATGGTAAATGTGAAAAGGATGCCAAAGTAAAGTGTTGCAACTGCGGGGGTGACCACAGTGATGCATATGGAGGATGTGTTGTGCAGAGGGAAGCTAGACAAGCCCAGGAAATCAGAATAAGTAAGAAAATCTTGTATGCGGAAGCTCTAAAGACAGTTAGAGAGGCAGGAATGGTCAGAAACATAACAGACCTTTCTCAAAGGAGTTCAGCTCAAAGGGAAGAACAGCCATCAACAAATCCCACACAAGCACAAGATCATGCTGCTGCAAGGAACTTTTGTGTCCACAGATGCAAAATGGATGATGACACACTGATAGTTAAGAGGACAAACTTTGTAGCTTTTTTCTGCCACACCATTAATGTTACAGCACAGCTAAAGAAGAAAAGTGACAGAATCAAAACCATTGTGGAAGCAGCAGGAAGATTCCGAGAGGTGAAAGATATCAAAGCCGACCAGATTCATGTTTTATTGACTGCTGAAACAGGTGTTGAAACTTAATATCTGAATTATGGTACTACACATACTACAGTGGAATACGAGGAGTCTTATAGCAAACAGACAAGAACTCAAGAAGTACCTTTACGAACTAATAGTTGTTCCAGAGGTAGTGTGTGTACAGGAGACATGGCTTCAACCTCACTTAGATTTTGTTATTCCAGGATATAATTCAGTCAGACAGGATAGAAGTAACAGTGTCAATGGAGGAGGATGTGCCACTTTTATTAAAGATGGCCTGGCATATAGGGTGATTCCCTCCCCTGAGGATTTAGAGTGTAATATTATTGAAATATGTAGGCCAAATGGACAAGGAAATAAGCTGATTAATTATTACAACCCATGTAGGAAGTTAACAGCAGATACTTTCAGTGTTTTGACAGGGAAAGGCCATATGAAAGAGGTATGGTGTGGAGACATTAATGTTCATCACAGCTTGTGGGGAAGCACACATACAGATAACAATGGAAATGTTGTGGAAGAGATGTTAGATGAAAGATCGTTAATTTGTCTCAACAGTGGTGAAGGTACCAGGGTGGATGTGCATAGGGGCAAATTATCATATATTGACCTGACTCTGGTATCTGATTCTTTAGTGAGTGCCTGTGAATGGACAGTTATGAACAGTACAACTATGGGAAGCGATCACTTCCCAATACTTACAGTCATTAAAACTGAAGTATGTGTACAAGAGAGAAGATGTTTTACAAGATGGTGCTCGGACAAGGTGGATTGGGAAAAATTTAGGCAATACTGTGTACAATCATGTCATTTGGTAACATTAGAAGGTGGCATAGAAGAGTGTTCAAGTCAGGTAACCAATCATATTCTGAATGCTGCAATAATAAGTATACTGTACTTAAGAAAACAACACAGAGTAGGAAGAAGGTTGTACCCTGGTGGAATGAGGAATGTAATATTGCTGTAAAACAGCGAAACAAGGCATTCAGAGAGCTGAGGAAGAGTATGAATAGTGAAAATTTAATAGATTATAAAAAGAAAAGGGCAGTAGCTTGAAGGATTATTAAAAACAGGAAAAGGTCAATATGGAGAGAATTTTGTTCCACCCTTGGTAGGAAAACAGAACTAGGTGATGTCTGGGGGATGATCAAAAAAATGAGTGGTAAGAGGGTGTCAGTTAAAGTCCCAGCTCTAGTGGATGGGGACAAGATGGCTGTATCAGATAAAGAAATGCAGAAGTCCTAGGTAGAGCATTTGCTGCAGTGCATAGAGGAAAATATCTTGGTGAGAGTCATAGACGGCAAAGGCAGCATAAACTCAGAGAAAATGCAAACTTAATAAAGGAAGTGAAAGAAGATATGACTGTGTTAGACCTTGAGCTCACAATGTCGGAGCTTAAGAGAGTTTTGCAAGACAGTAGTTACACAGCTCCAGGATATGATCAGCTAAGCCATGCTATGTTCCGGCAGTTGCCTAGGCAACCAATGAAACTGGTGCTGAAATTGTTTAACAGAATATGGAAGGAGGGAGTTATCCCAAGTGGGTGGAAAGAGGCTGTAATTTTACCATTTAATAAGCCAGGGAAAGATCCAGCTCATCCAGGCAACTACAGGCCAATAGCATTAACGTTACACTTAGGGAAATGGATGGAGAAGGTGTTAGTTTACAGACTCTCATATGTATGTGCTAGAACAAAGACAATTAATAATCAACTATCAGAATGGTTTTAGAAGAGGAAGATCCACAGTGGATGCTCTAGTTAGGGTAAGTAATGATATTGAAAAGACTCTCAAAATGAAAGAAGTAATGGTTATAGTTTATCTGGATATTGAAAAGGCTTATGACTCACTGTGGATGGATGGACTTCTTATCAAACTGAATAAAATGGGCATTGGTGGTAGGATGTATAATTGGATCATGGATTTTTTTTAACACACAGAACAATTAGGGTTAAAGTAGGATCAGAAGTTTCTAATGACTTTGAAACAGAAAATGGTGTTCCTCAGGGGAGTGTGATAAGCCGTTTTATTCAACATAATGATTAATGACATGTTTGAGGATCAAGAGGGATCCATCAAAACAGCACTATATGCAGATGATGAAGCCATATGGATGAGGAGAAGAAATGAGAAATTTGTGTTCAAAAACATCAGGAAAGCAATGGAGAAAGTGGAAAAGTAGTCATATGAGTGGGGATTTAAATTTTCAAACAGTAAAACCTGCTATATGATTTTCACAGAAAACACAGAACTGGTACAGAACCATTAACATTATATAATCAACCAGCAGAGAAAGTGAGAGAGTTCAAATATCTAGGATTGTGGTTTGATAGTGGATACACATGGAGAGTTCATGTTGAAAATCTGGAGACAAAGTCCAAAAAAGTCATTAATCTCATAAAAGTTGTAGCTGGACACAAATGGGGTGCAGATAAACAGGCATTAATTGACATTTACAGAGCACTAATGAGATCGACAATAGACTATGGATGCATGACTTATGGAGCAGCAGCAAAGATGACTGGAAAAAATAGACAGAATGCAGAGCATAGATTGCTTTGTCTATGCATTGGAGCCGTCAAAACAACACCAAGCAATGCAGTTTTAATAGAAGGAGGAGAAATGCTAATGGATGTGAGAAGAGATAAACTCGCATTATCATACTGGGTCAAGCTGAAAGGAAGTGACGAAGCAAATGTTTCATAAACAACACTACAAGACTGCTGGGAATATTCTAACTTCCAGGGACATGGGATTGGGTGGGCAATTGAAAGAAAAGCCAGAATGTATGGACAACATACTATTGATATAGCTAACACCAGTCCAGTGAGTAATGTTCCCCCTTGGCTGTTTCCGGGAAAAGAAGTAGACATTAGTCTGCTAATGAGGAAAAAGACTGGCATATGAGTGAAGTTGGTGTTAAAACAAGCATTTACCTCAGGAACAATTACTATAACTACTTACAGCTCTATACTGATGGTTCAAAGAACAAAGAGGGCGCTGTTGGAGTTGGGGTATACATTCCAGAGTTTAAAGTGACCATCTCAAAAAGACTCTCCAACAATACATCCGTGTTTACAACAGAGATGGTGGCAATAATTATTGGTTTGCAGTGGGTGGAGGAGGTCAGACCAGACCGGGTGGTGGTGTGCACAGATTCACTTGCAGCTTTAAAAACCATACAGACACTAAAATCTACAAGGGGAGACTTGGTGATTGAGCTACATCACAGTTTATTTAGGGTACACAGGGGTGGTGGAGAAGTTCAGTTTTATTGGGTTCCTGCACATGAAGGGTTGAAAGGGAATGACTGTGCAGACAAATTAGCAAAAAGTGCACTTGGGAAAGAAATAACTATACCATTGTCTCTTGGAAAAGGTGAAGGAAAAGCAGTAATCAAGAAAAAAGGAACTATCATCATCGCCTTTCACCCGAAACGGGTATATCCACAGTTCCTTCCTTACTCCTCTCCGCTCTACGTCGAGCCCGTCTTTTCTCGTAAGCCATCACTCTTTTTGAATTATGCACCCTGCAAACTTTCCTCGTGAGGTTCTTCCATTCCGCTCTATCATGTACTACCAATTGCCATTGATCTAAAACATCGGCACACTTCAATGCATTTTTGCATGTGTCCTTAAAACGGAGTTTGGGTCGACCTACTTTGCGAGAACCATGAGCCAGCTCAAAATACAGGAGTTCCTTCACCGGCCTATCATCATTCATTCGACAGACATGACCTAACCAGTGCAGGCGACTCATTACAAGTTTGATCTCGATGTCTTCGACGTGTGCCCGCCGCAGCACCTCCTCATTGCTGATGAAATCGTCCCACTTGATGTTTAGTACAAGGCAAAGGTGACGCTGTTGGATTATGCGAAGCTGCCTGACTTCGTGCTGGTAAAGGGTCCAGGTTCCGCTGCCATACATCAGGAGGGGCATAAGGCACTGATTGTAAACTGCGACTTTGGTAGAGACTGTGAGGTCATGCGAATCAAACACCCTTTTGCATAGACGGCCAAAAGCACACGATGCTGCTTGGATGCGAGATGCAAGTTCCTCCTTCATAGAGCAGTCACTGCTGACATAACTGCCGAGATACTTGAAGCGAGTAATGTTGGCCAATTTGATGTCGTCAATAAAGAACTCAGCTGTATTGCCAATACACATGGTTTCTGTTTTGACTGTGTTGATGCAGAGACCCATTCTCTTAGCGATGTCATTGTAGGAGGATAATAACGTCTGCAGGCCCTCTGGTGTATCACTGAAAATCGCGATATCGTCAGCATACTGAGCTTCTCTAATATATTCTGTGAGGACTCTGGATTTTGCTTTTAATCTGCGGAGGTCAAAAAGATCGCCATCGTAATGCAGCCTGATCTGTACGCTGCAGGTGTGCTTGATTTCTTTGAAAGCGAGCCAAAGTAGGACTGCTGTGTACATGCCAAAGAGTGTTGGAGCTAGTTTACACCCCTGCTTGACCCCGCTGTTGTATTCAAGGGATTGGGTGAGTTCACCATTGATAGCAAGTCGGGCGTGCACGTCCGTGTATAGTCTCTTGATGATTCTTATAAACTTTGGAGGACAGCCAAGTTTGCCAAGGATGATGAAGAGGAGCTCGCGATTGACTGTGTCAAACGCCTTCACAAAATCCACAAAGGCTATGTACAAACATCTGCGCTGCTCTCTTGTTTTTTCCATCAGCTGGTGAAGGGTGAAATTACATTCTATTGTACTTCTACCGTTTCGATACCCTGATTGCGACTGGGGGTAGATATATTCTGCTAACAGGTGAAGCCTCTGCAAGATAATGCCCGCGAAGACTTTACCGACAGCACTGAGCAGTGAAATTCCTCTGTAATTACCAGAGAAGCTTCTGTCACCTTTTTTGAACAGAATTGCGATGATGGTGTCTATCCAGTCGGTTGGGATAATGTCTGTAGTCCAGCAGATGTTGAATAGGACAAGTAGGAAAGCTCTTAAGCGGCGTCCTCCATGCACAAGTACTTCAGGTAGAATACCGTCTGGACCTGGGCTCTTTCCTAATCGGGTGTTTCTAAGGGCTTGGTCAAGTTCTTGGTCTTCAATTGGGAGGCTCATTGATTCAATAACTGGAAGCTGGTCTATGTCATCGACGATGCTCCAGTCAACATCCGTTGGTTGGTTTAATAAGTCGCTGAAGTGTTCAACCCATCTGTCCTTTATCTTGTCAGGAGCAGTCAGGAGCTCACCATATTTGGACTTCACAGGATGGGTGCTTCTGGATCTAGGGCCATAGACGGCATTGAGGGTAGCATAGAACTCTCTGTGGTTCTTCTCCTGAGAGTGCCGCTCTGCCTCCTCAGCTCTGCGCCAAAACCAGTCATTCTTTAGCTCTCTGATCCGCCTTCTTAGAACATGCCTGTCCAAGTTCTTGTCTTGAAGCAGCTTTTGAATTTCTTGGTCCTGATCATCAAACCAGTCATTCTGCACTCGTTTCTTTTTGCCGAAGACATGGGTGGCAGCATTCTGGAGAATAACTCTGAGTTCATCAAAGTCCGTCTTACAGGTAGACAACTTTTCGTCTAAGAAGAGCTCCAGTAATGCTTTTTTGTCATCATCCAAATGAATGTCTAGCTTCTTGAGAGGCCTTGTACCACTCTTCTTGTTATTAATAAAGAACAGGCACTTAGAAACAAGGAGCTTATGATCAGTGAAGCAATTTGCTACTCGATTGACTCGTGTCACTGTGATATATGGTTTTGCGGCCTTATTGCATAGTACATGGTCGATTTGGTGCCAGTGCTTTGAACGTAGGTGTTGCCATGTGTTCTTTAAGGTCTTTTTCTGTTGGAACATAGTACCCATGACACTGAGCTGGAATTTGGTGCAGAATTCTAAGAGCATAAGCCCGTTGGAGTTCATTTTACCAACGCTATGTTTTCCAATTACATTCGGCCACAATTTCCACTCCTTGCCCACTCGAGCATTAAAGTCGCCCAGGATGATGATGATGTCCATCTTGGCGGCAGATGTACAGCTGCCAAGCTTTTCATAGAACTGCTCTTTTTCTTCCTGAGATCTTTGCATGGTCGGCCCATATACACTAATGAGAGTTAGATTGTTTCCTCCCTTTAGCTGTATGCGCATTGACATGAGCCTGTCGCTGATTGGTGTAGGGGTGATACCTTGAGCAGCTAGCTTGTTGGAGATAGCAAAGTCAACGCCAGCTGTTCTCTCTTCTCCTCCACTCCAAAAGATTGTGTGACTCCTCTCAACTACGTTTCCGGTGCCAGGTCGCCGAACTTCGCTTAGGGCACAGATGTCATTGATCGCTTTCTCTAACTCACGACAGATAAGGGCTGATGCTCTTTCAGGTCTGATTGAAGACTCACTGTCGTTGGTTGTACGGACATTCCAAGCACCGAGATTGAGGCATTGTTTGCATGAGTTCGAAACAGAAGGTCGATGGTGTTGTTCGTCGGTTACCCCGGACACGGTAGCAGTATACGGACTTCGTCCACTTGTCGCCACTGCCGTATTGAGTGGCGCATCGGTTCCCCCATATGCGGTAGCCATATCTACTCTCCTTAACTGTGCTTCCATTGAAAACTGTGGGGCTGCACCTAAGATGATGACGACACTGCTTGGCGCATAGGCAGTGTCCCTTGGCGAGATACTCTGTTGGTCGACAACACAGCAAAGCTGAGATGGTTGACATGTTTCAGGACCCAAGAGACAGACACAGACACGGGCAGATACAAAATAGTTATTCTTTATTGTCAAGTGTGAGTGAGTGTAGTGCAAGTGTGAGTGCAGATATAGAAGCCTGGTCACCGGAGCTGAGCGATACAGAGGACGACCTGGCAACCCTAGAACACACAAGCAGAAACCGTTAAGGCTGTTCAGCACAAAAGGACAAGTGCAGGTGTGCAGCTTACTTGAGGTTGTCTCTGACTGTATCTGGCAGTTCCCCGATGTCTGTGAGCTGTGGTGGTTCTGGTGCTTGAAGCTGTGACGATGATAACTCCAGTAACCGTGGTGGAGTTCGTGGCGAGAGCAATGACTGCACTGACAGCTGTGACGTAGTCTGCTCCTGTAGCCGTGACAGTGATAATGTCTGTAACCGTGGTGACAATGACTCCTGTGACTGAGGGAGTGACAGTACCTGCAGCTGCAGTGGAGAGAATTCCTGAATAAGCGTAGGCCAGGAGGAGCTCCGGAAGGGTGAGGGTAATTCTCCGTCTGTTGGAGATACCGGTCCGCCACCTGGGAGGTCCACCTGTGCACAGGGGTGAAGATTAGGCGTAGAAAAGCAAATAGTCTTCTTACGTGGTAGGTCTTGTCGTGGCGTTCTTGATTTGGCTGTGAAACGAGACTCTGGCTCCGTAAACCAGGAGGAGCTCCGGGAGCGTACCGGTCCGCCGCCTGGGAAGTCCACCTGAGCACAAAGATAAAGGTTAGGCGTAGAGAAGCAAATAGTCTTCTTACGTGGAAAGTCTTGTCGTGGCGTTCTTGACTTGGCTGTGAAACGAAGCTCTGGCTCATACTCAGTCGAGGTAGGCAGACGACTCCGTGCCGGGCTGTCCATGACGCTGGCTTTTAAGAGCCGCTGATTAACACCTGTTGGTCTGTGCACAGCTGGAGCTGATGAGCTGGATGACGGCCCAGCGGCCGCCATGACAGTACTTCCCCCTCTAGCAGTGCCTCCAGGCACCTGCCCAATCTTACCTGGATTCGCCCGATGGAAATCGCGGATCAACTGCTTATCCAAGATCAACGCTGGGCGAATCCAAGAACGATCCTCCGGTCCAAAACCCTCCCAGTCCACCAAATACTGAAGACCACGACCCCGCCTGCGCACGTCCAGAATGGCAGTCACGCCCCAGGCTGGATGGCCATCGATCATCCTCGGGGGGGCAGGCGCCGCAGGGGCCAGGCACAGAGGGTCCATAACGTACGGTTTAACCTGGGAGACATGAAAAGTGGGGCAGATGCGCATGGAAGGGGGGAGAGACAAGCGCACAGACACAGGGTTGACAATACGTGAGATGGTGTAGGGGCCAATAAAGCGCTTAGTGAGTTTACGCTTTTCGGTCGGTACACCAATATTCCGGGTGGATAACCAAACCTTCTGACCCACCTTATAGTCCGGGGCAGGTCTCCTGTGACAGTTGGCCACCTGGATGTTGCGTTCAGTGGCCCTCAAAAGGGCTTGGCGAGCGATGGACCAAACTCGCCGACAGCGCTTAATCTGGGCCTGGACAGACGGAACCGCTACCTCCTTCTCCTCCTCCGGAAATAATGGTGGATCAAATCCAAAAGTAGCCTTGAAGGGAGAGACGCCCGTGGCCATAGAGATCATAGTATTATGGGCGTACTCAATCCAGGGAAGATGTTTGCTCCAAGAGGAGGAACAGGAGGAGATAACACAGCGCAGTGCGGCCTTGAGCTCCTGGTTAGCCCGTTCGCACTGGCCATTACTTTGAGGATGGTACCCAGAAGAAAGGCCGGCTGTGGCTCCCAACGCTGCGCAGAACGCCTTCCATACCTGAGAGACAAACTGTGGTCCCCGATCTGACACTATGTCAGCGGGGATACCATGGAGGCGAACCACATGCTGAACAAGGAGGTCCACCGTTTCCTGAGCCGAAGGCAAGCCCCGAAGAGGCACAAAATGGGTGGCCTTCGAAAAACGGTCCACAATGGTCAAGACAGTGGTGAAAGTATCAGAAAGGGGCAAACCAGTCACAAAATCCATGGCCACATGAGACCAGGGGCGGGAAGGAACGGGCAGGGGATGCAACAGACCCGCCGGGGGGGGAGATGTCGTTTTCCCAGTGGCGCACTGAGCGCAAGCCCGGCTGTAGTTCACCACATCCTTCCGTAGCCCTGGCCACCAGAAGGTCCTCTGGAGCAGGTCCACAGTCCAGCCTACTCCCGGATGACAAGCCAACTTGGAGGCGTGACCCCATTCAATCACCTGATCCCGAATAGAGCGCGGAACAAACAAGCGGCCTGCCCCCCCCCCCCCCCCCGGGTCTGGTTCCATCTTCAACGCTCTCCAGACCTTGGTACAGATACCCCAGGACAGCGCGCCCACAACACAGGAGGGTGGTAGGATGGGTGCGTCCTGATCCTCGGAACATGGTGCGTCAAACTGTCGTGAGAGGGCATCCGGCTTACCGTTCTTGCTTCCTGGCCTATAGGTGATGGAGAAGTTGAAGCAGCCGAAGAAGAGAGACCAACGAGCCTGATGTGCGTTCAGCCACTTCGCTGTCCTGAGGTACTCCAGGTTGCGGTGGTCAGTCCATACAACGAACGGCTGAGCGGCCCCCTCAAGCCAATGTCTCCACTCCTCCAAGGCGAGCTTCACTGCCAACAGTTCCCTGTCCCCGATGCTGTAGTTCCTCTCTGCCGGTGACAAGCGACGGGAGAAATATGCACATGGCCGAATCTTGCCGTCCTCAGGAGAACGCTGGGAGAGTACCGCTCCCACCCCCGAATCAGAGGCATCCACTTCCACCAAGCACTGAAGATTCGGATCCACCTGAGAGAGAACACGGGCTGAAGCAAACTCGTCCTTTAATTTCTTAAACGCCCTGGCTGCTTCCTCACTCCAGCAAAACGGGGTCTTAGGGGAGGTGAGCGCAGTCAAGGGGTGAGCCAGGTTCCCAAAATTGGGCACAAAACGGCGATAAAAATTAGCAAAGCCCAGGAACCCCTGGAGCTGTTTCCTAGAGGACGGAGTGGGCCAATCCACTACCGCCTTAACCTTGGCTGGGTCGGGAAGCACCTGGTTCCGGGCGATGATGAACCCAAGGAAAGAGGTCTGGTTTGTGTGAAATTCACACTTCTCCGCTTTGACAAAAAGTTGATTCTCCAGGAGGCGCTGTAACACTCTGCGCACGTGCACCTGGTGCTCTTCCAGAGTGCGGGAGAAGATCAATATATCATCTAGATACACAAATACAAAGGAGTTAAGGAAATCCCGCAGCACGTCGTTAATTAGCCGCTGGAAGACGGCCGGAGCATTGGTCAACCCAAACGGCATTACCAGATACTCAAAGTGGCCGCTTGGGGTCCTGAACGCCGTCTTCCACTCATCCCCCTCTCTGATGCACACCAGGTGATAGGCATTGTGGAGATCAAGCTTAGTAAACCAATTCGCCCCCTGGAGGGAGTCAAAGGCAGTATTCATCAAAGGCAGAGTGTATTTATCTTTTATAGTGATTTCATTAAGCCCCCTGAAGTCGATGCAAGGGCGTAACGACCCGTCCTTCTTTCCAACAAAGAAGAAGCCGGCCCCCACGGCCGAGGACGACGGGCGGATGATTCCTGAGGCCAGGGATTCTTTAATATAGGTATCCATGGCCTCGCGCTCCGGGGCTGACAGGCTGTCAACCACCCGCCCTATATTGTGTTGGTCCCCCCTTTGCTGCCAAAAAGCCCTGACCCGTCGAGGTATGGACTCCGCCAGACCCCCGAAGGGTGTGCCGTGGTACCCGGCACAGAGATGTTAGCGGCAGATCCTTTAAGTCCCGTGTGTTGTGAGATGGGGCGTCCATGGATTTATTTGTCCAGCACATTCCACAGTGCTTTTAAATATCAGGACTTTGACCCCCACGGACCTCCTCCCAGTTTTTCTAGCCCCTGCCGCCGATCTGGTTTATTGTTTGGCTCGGAAAGTGAGACGGCGGAAGAGAGGAAGACGAGCGGGCGCTCTCGTGCGACTTCGCAGGAGAGGCTCGCGAACGGCGCTGCCTGGCATATTTCTGTCCAATACCAACTCTCTCTCTAACAAGGTGGATGAACTGAGACTGCTGATGCGTTTTAAGGACCTCGCCTCCTCAGCTGTCCTCTGCTTTACTGAGACCTGGCTCCGGGAAAATATACCGGACAGCGCGCTGCGCCTCGACGGCTTCCAGCTCTTCCGTGCTGATCGTGACACAGAGCTTTCCGGCAAGACCACAGGAGGCGGTGTCTGCTTCTACATCAACTGTAGCTGGTGCTCTGATGTAACGGAAATTTCCAAACACTGTTCTCCTGCCTTGGAATTTCTTGTTATCAACTGCAAGCCTTTTTATTCCCCACGGGAGTTTGCTTCTTTTATACTGATCGCTGTGTACGCCCCTCCCGACGCGGACATGCGCGAAGCTCAGCGCGTGCTCGCGGATCACATTCAACACACAGAGCGGAGTTTTCCAGACTCGCTGATTATTGTGGCTGGCGACTTTAATCAGTGCAATCTGAGCCACGATCTCCCCCGCTACAAACAGTTTATTAAATGCCCCACCAGAGGATTAAACACACTGGATCACTGTTACACCACAGTGAAAGACGCATATCGCGCTGTCCCTCGAGCTGCGCTGGGATTATCTGATCACGTGATGGTTCACCTCATTCCCACATACAGACAGAGATTGAAGCTCACTAAACCTGTTGTGAGCACTACGAAGATACGGACCAGTGATGCTGAGGAGAAGCTGGAAACGTGCATGGAAATATCTGACTGGGGCATGCTTAAAGGAGCCACGCATGATCTGGATGAGTACACGGACACTGTGAACTCATATATCCACTTTTGTGAAGAGAACATTCTTCCATCACGCACCAGGGTGAGTTACTCTAATGACAAACCCTGGTTCACAGCTAAGCTCAGACAGATCAGGAAGGAGAAGGAAGCAGCGCTGAAAAGTGGAGACAGGGACTGCTACAGGGAGGTTAAATACCGGTTTAACAGAGAGCTGAAGAGGGCTAAATCTGTGTACTCAGAGAGACTCCAGCAGCAGTTCACTGCTAATGATTCGGCTTCCGTGTGGAGAGGACTGAGGCAGATCACCAACTATCGGCCTCAGGCTCCTAAAGGTCAGGATGACAAAGCCCTTTGTCAGAGACTGTCCCAACACTATGCCCGTTTTGACACCTCGTCATCTGTGTCCAACTCCCCCCCTCCCTCCAGCTCCACAGCCTCCACATTCCCTACTTCATTTAAGGCACCCCCCCCACCTCCCCCCCTCCCCTTATCATCAGTGAGCAGGATGTGCTCAAGCAGTTCTCCAGACTGAACCCGCGCAAGGCCCCCGGCCCAGACGGCGTGTCTCCCTCCACCCTGAGACTCTGTGCGAAACAGCTGGCTCCTGTATTCACAGACATTTTTAACACCTCCCTTAAGTTATGCCACGTGCCGTCCTGCCTCAAATCCTCCACCATCATCCCTGTCCCCAAGAAGCCACGGATCACTGGACTTAATGACTACAGACCTGTAGCGCTCACCTCTGTAGTCATGAAGTCCTTTGAGCGCCTGGTCCTGTCCCACCTCAAGTCCATCACCACCCCTCTCCTGGACCCGCTGCAGTTTGCCTACCGAGCCAACAGGTCTGTAGACGATGCAGTCAACCTGGCCCTCCACTCCATCCTGCAGCACCTGGACTCCCCGGGAACCTACGCCAGGATCCTGTTTGTGGACTTCAGCTCCGCATTCAACACCATCCGCCCCGCTCTGCTCCGGGACAAGCTGTCCCTGCTCAACGTGCCTGACTCCCTCTGCAGGTGGATCATCGACTTCCTGACGGACCGGAGGCAGCATGTGCGGCTGGGAAAGACTGTCTCAGACTATACTAGCATCAGCACCGGATCACCCCAGGGCTGTGTACTTTCCCCCCTACTCTTCTCCCTTTACACCAACTCCTGCACCTCCAGCCACCAGTCTGTCAAGTTGATCAAGTTTGCGGACGACACCACCCTCATCGGGCTCATCTCCAACGGCGACGAGTCCGCCTACAGGAGAGAGGTGGCCCAGCTGGCGTCCTGGTGCAGCAATAACAACCTGCAGCTGAACGCTCTGAAGACAGTGGAGATGATTGTAGACTTCAGGAAAGTCACTACTCCTCTGCCCCCCCTCACCCTCTCAGGCTCTCCCATCACCACTGCTGATTCCTTCCGCTTCCTAGGCACTACCATCACCAGGGACCTCAAATGGGAGCTGACCATCAGCTCACTCATCAAAAAGGCCCAGCAGAGGATGTTCTTCCTGCGGCAGCTGAGGAAGCTCAAGCTACCCACCAAGATGTTAGTGCAGTTCTACACAGCCATCATCGAGTCCATCCTCACCACCTCCATAACCGTGTGGTACGCAGGAGCCACTGCCAGGGACAGACTAAGGCTGCAGCGCGTCGTGCGCACTGCTGAGAAGGTGATCGGCTGCAAGCTCCCATCTCTCCAGGATCTGTACATCTCCAGGACCCGGAGGCGTGCTGGCCGGATCATAGCCGATCCCTCACACCCTGGTCATGTACTGTTTGCCCCCCTCCCCTCTGGTAGAAGACTTCGGTCCATCCAGACTAAAACCTCCCGTCACATGAACAGCTTCTTCCCCTCTGCCATTAGACTGCTGAACACTAAGTGACTCTCGTGCACCATGTACAGCAGCTCAACCAGACTCATGTCAATCATCACTGTTTTCTTCCTGCATTACCGACTGCACTATATAGTTCTCCACAGTATCTGCTGCTGGCTAATATATATTTTAACTGTTGACCAGTATCACTTAATCTTATCCTACACTTTATTACATGTATAGTTTATTTCTCTTATCTTATCATGTTTAATGTTGCAGCATTGTACTGAGACAAATTCCTAGTTTGTGTACTACATGAACAATGGCAATAAACCTGATTCTGATTCTGATTCTGATTCTGATTCTGTACAGGCGGCTCGCAGGGAGAGGAGCCCCAGCCTTCAGATTTATTGCGCAGTCGTACGGCCGGTGAGGGGGTAAAGACAACGCCCGTGACTTGCTGAACACTAGTCCCAAATCATGGTATACTTCTGGTACCTTGGACAGCTCCTGAGTTGGCGTCGAGGGGGGTGGCACCTTGACAGAAGGGGCGCATGCCGCCGATTGGAGGCAGGCGCTTAAGCAGAAGGTACTCCACGCTGTAATACTCCCTCCTTGCCAATCGATGGTGGGGTTATGAAGGTGGAGCCAGGGGTAACCCAGGATGACAGGCGAAGAAGAGACAGGCAAGACTAAAAACCTAATCTCCTCTCTGTGATTCCCTGAGACTATCACGGACACTGGGGCCGTCTGATAGGTTATGGTGGTCAGTGATGCCTTAGATAACGTAATCAGCTTGACAGGTGGATCCAGGGGCTGACAGCTGAGGCCCATCTGGGTTGCAAGGTCCTTAGAAACGAAGTTTTGCTCAGCTCCTGAATCCACTAAGGCTAACGTGGAATGTTCTGCGTGTTTGTGGATAAGTCTAATGTGTATACGAAAACTCGTGAGGGGTCTTTCTAGGTCCGTGTATCCCCCTACTGCAATCCACGGACCCTCTTTTTTTGACCGACTTGGGCATTCAAAAACCCCATGTGACTCCTTTCCACAATAAAAACAAAGGCCTAGATCTCTGCGGCGCTGTCTCTCAGCCGCTGACACTTTAGATTGTCCTATTACCATTGCCTCCTGATCTGAAAGCTTCCCTGACGCCGGAAGAGCGAACAGGGGAGAGCTGGTGGAACGAGGGCGGGGTTTTACAGGACGGGCGGTAGACCGCCGTTCTGCCGCTCGTTCCCTTAGTCTACTATCTATGCTTATGGCAAGGGCAATTAGCTCTCCTAAATTGTCAGGTTTGTCCCGTGCCGCTAATTCGTCTTTTAACTCCGCGTTGAGACTGCGGAGGAAAATACCGCACAGTGCCGGTTTCCCCCACCCAGTCTCAGCGGCTAGGACCCGGAAGTCTATTGCATAATCAGCAGCTGATCTTGCGCCCTGCTGCAGGCTCAACAGCCGTTCAGTCAATACCGCCCCCCTATCCGAATGATCAAACACGGACATAAACTCCGCCAAAAACTGCTGGTAAGTAAACATAGGATAACCTGGTCTTGCCATTACTGAGTATGCCCAATCTAAGGCTCTACCCCCCAGTAGGTTAATGATATATCCTATTTTGTTTGCGTCTAAGGCGAAGTCCCCCGGGACTCGGAGAAAAACTGGCTCGCATTGCAGAATAAATCCCCGAGCCTCTCCGAGTTTACCACTGAAACGAGCAGGTGTGGGAACAGGGGTGAGGCGAGATATTAACGTGGTGTTAGCTTGGCTTGGTGCAAAACCTGCAGGGGTTGAAACACTAGCAACCGGGGGAAACGCCTGTTGTCCCTCCAGGCGATCCAGCCGGCCGTTAACTTGCGACAGCTGGTTTAGAATAACTGTTTGCTGATGTATGAGCATGTCTACCCGGGCGCTAAGGGTGTTAAGTCCGCGCGGCTGTGTGCTGTCCATTGGGTCAATGTGACGGAGTCGTACTGACATGTTTCAGGACCCAAGAGACAGACACAGACACGGGCAGATACAAAATAGTTATTCTTTATTGTCAAGTGTGAGTGAGTGTAGTGCAAGTGTGAGTGCAGATATAGAAGCCTGGTCACCGGAGCTGAGCAATACAGAGGACGACCTGGCAACCCTAGAACACACAAGCAGAAACCGTTAAGGCTGTTCAGCACAAAAGGACAAGTGCAGGTGTGCAGCTTACTTGAGGTTGTCTCTGACTGTATCTGGCAGTTCCCCGATGTCTGTGAGCTGTGGTGGTTCTGGTGCTTGAAGCTGTGACGATGATAACTCCAGTAACCGTGGTGGAGTTCGTGGCGAGAGCAATGACTGCACTGACAGCTGTGACGTAGACTGCTCCCGTAGCCGTGACAGTGATAATGTCTGTAACCATGGTGACAATGACTCCTGTGACTGAGGGAGTGACAGTACCTGCAGCTGCAGTGGAGAGAATTCCTGAATAAGCGTAGGCCAGGAGGAGCTCCGGAAGGGTGAGGGTAATTCTCCGTCTGTTGGAGATATCGGTCCACCGCCTGGGAGGTCCACCTGTGCACAGGGGTGAAGATTAGGCGTAGAAAAGCAAATAGTCTTCTTACGTGGTAGGTCTTGTCGTGGCGTTCTTGACTTGGCTGTGAAACGAGACTCTGGCTCCGTAAACCAGGAGGAGCTCCAGGAGCGTACCGGTCCGCCGCCTGGGAAGTCCACCTGAGCACAAGGATAAAGGTTAGGCGTAGAGAAGCAAATAGTCTTCTTACGTGGAAAGTCTTGTCGTGGCGTTCTTGACTTGGCTGTGAAACGAAGCTCTGGCTCATACTCAGTCGAGGTAGGCAGACGACTCCGTGCCGGGCTGTCCATGACGCTGGCTTTTAAGAGCCGCTGATTAACACCTGTTGGTCTGTGCGCGGATGGAGCTGATGAGCTGGATGACGGCCCAGCGGCCGCCATGACAATGGTTGCAGAGAGGCTCGTTGCATTTTGCCGTAACTGAAGCCGAGTTGACATTCAGAAGCGCCAATGATGTAGTGCCAGAGATGCCATCGAGTTGATGACATAACTGTTGTGCCGTGACCCTGGCAAGGGAGGCTGCGGGTGTACTAGCACTTGCCCAAGGTACGCACCCAAGGCTAGTGGAGGGAAGGAGGCGCCTCACTGCTCCATTCTAGACCGCTCCGAGCAAAGCTTTAAGCAAAGTCAAGCCGCTGCCCAAAATCAAGAAAAAAAAAAAAAAAAGGAAAAAAGGAACTGCGCTATGGTAAAAAAGATAGGATGACGATCATAAAGGTAGATCTTATTACAGTATACAAAAATCTATTGCAATAAGGAATTATAAAACAACAAACAGGAGGGAAGACATCGTTATGTCAAGACTCAGACTGGATCATACAGGTTTAAATGGCACTTTATTCACCTTGGGGAAAAGGGAAAGTGACAAATGTAGAGAATGTGGACTCAAAGAAAATGTTGAGCACATCTTATTACACTGTCACAAGTATGGAAATGAAAGCGAGAGAACGAAAAATGAAGTTCGAGATGCCAGTAGAGAATGGGATTTAACTGGGATTCTGGGAACAGATGGAGATGGAGAGGCACAAAGAATCACGAGAAGGGCTCTTTTCTCTTTTTTAAATAACACAGGATTAAGTCATAGACTTTAGGGGTTGGGCTCAGATGACATGTTACACACTCTTGTACAGTAGGTGGTGGTATGCACCTTTCAGTTGTTTGCTGTCCGCCAGTAACTGAGAGAAGAAGAAGAAGAAGAAGAAGCAGCAGTCTAAACTCTATGTAACCAACAAAATCTTATTTCTGACATGTTCATATTATAATTATGAGTGTATGATAATATCAGCCAACATACGTATGGTGTGGAATAGACCCCACTAACTGCTCCTTACCAAGCTGACATGTATGACAGGTTCATGATATAATCAACGTTTGCATCTATGAATGTAACAGCACATACTAATTGTGCAGCAGTCACGTTTTACATAAAGTTTTCTTTTAAATTATCAGCTTTGATGTGCAGCTGCTCAGTCTTATAATTTGGTGTACAGTGGGGAAAAAGTTACAGTTGCTTATTGTTATTACAGTTTAAGATAATGTAAAACTTTATTGATCACCATGGTGAAAACTGAGGTTAAAAATTGGTTAAGTTATAATAGCGGAATAAACAGGTCTTAATTTGTTTTCTTACTAACGAATGTTGCTGCACAGCATTAGCCACGGGATTTGTTGAGTATTTGAAGTAGCTGTAATTATGTATGTAGAAATTTATGTCAGATTTTTGACTATCAAGTAATAAACCAAAACATTTTTTTCATCCTCTGTAAGGACTTCCTCCATCATGAGGCGAATAAGCACAGATGGGTGTTTGGACAATGCCATCATGATGCAGCAGAGAAGAGCTCCACCAAACAGTGACTAGAGAGAGGGTCATCAGCTTCTGAAGCCCTCAGTGATGTGATGGACCAGTGGGGCTTAAGGACAAAACATCAATATCTGACCTTTAGGTGAGTATGATGCAATGTTTTACATTTAAAAAAATCACAAAAAGGACTAGCAATATGACTGTGTTCTCACAGATCAACATTTAAAAACCACATTCTGATGATGTCAGCACAAGCTTCTGTTCCACCCCACCTGTGTATGAGGTCTGGACTCTATTAGAGCTCAGGACCACAACGGTCAGAGGAACCATCCAGTGAGGAAGACAGTCGGCAGCACACCAATGTAAGTTTAGTCTTATCAAAACATTTTACACATAGTAATGTATAAAGCCAAATCCTTTATCTTGAATTTTTAAACGTGTTTTAGGATATTTTTTTTTACCTTTTTTGAAATGTTGAATGATTTTTTTATATATATTTAGTGAGTAACCTGGTCAAACCAGTCACATTTAGCATCATTGTGCTATGAGATGACTGTTGTTGTGAAATGGCGCTATATAAATAAAGTTGAATTGAATTGAATTGAATTAAATTGAATATTTATGGCTTATTTAGCCAAAAGTAGATGCATCAGATGTTTGTTTCTTTCTTTTTTGAATAACTTCTCAAGACAACAGTCAAGATTTGGCAGCTAAAATGTCTTAGACTTTTTCATTTTTATTAAAACCACAATCTACCTGTGCACTTGGTGTTCCAAGAATGTGTAATTAGAAAAAATGTTGTTCCTCTTCTTTAATCAGGTCCAGTCTTGCAGCAGGAATGAATATACAACACATCCATCCATCTATCTTCTACAGCTTTTCTGGGGGTTCAGGTTGTGGAGGCAGCAGTCTAATCAGAGAAGCCCAGACTTCCCTCTCCCCAGCCACCTCCTCCAGCTCTTCAGGGAGGACACCAAGATGTTCTTAGAACATCTGGGAGACATAGGCTGAATCTCAATCTCCTCCCTAAGCCCTCAAGCCCTGAGCCCTTGTAGACTTAGGCGACAGCCATTAGTAGTGTGTGAGTGTACGAGTCTGCGAGGGCTTGAAATGTATAAAAGGAATGGGACACTTTATCACATGACACCCTACCTTGACAATGGTGTATGACAAACATGCTGCTTAGTTCTGTGGGATTTGGACATTTTATTTTAAGAATGATTTTATCTTCAATGCCAAGGAACAGAAAGAATCAATCGCCTGATCTAAATATCTTGCAGGCACACTAGCCTTACAGAGTGAAAGAGAGATAATTATGAATAAAATAATTTTACTTTTTTTTGAAAATTACACAAAATAGTTGATAAAAAATGTCCGCACTATAGTATATTTATACTTATAGTATATCTATATTTACTTAGTTCTTAGTTCAGACAAGATTATCATAGCTGGTGACTTTAATATTCATATAGATGTTGATAATAATAGTCATAGTGTAGCAGTTCTCTCCCTCTTAAATTCAACTGGTTTTTCTCAGTGTGTTAGTAAACCAACCCATCATCATAATCACTCACACCCTTGACCTGGTCTTGGCCTACGGTGTAGAAATTGATGAGCTGCTTGTCATCCCTCAAAATCCCACACTGACTGACCACTATTTGATAATGTTCAAATTTGTACTATCCAATTTCACAGCATCAAGCATAAATATAGTTACCAGATACTTATCTGATAGTGCCGTGGCTCACTTTAAAGAATTAATCCCTTCAGCACTTACTCTATTACCATGTCTCAATATAGCAGATAGCACTGACTACTTGAATCCATTAGAATTAGACCTTTTAGCTGGTAGTACTACAGCCTCACAGCAGTCAACACTTGACTCCATATCCCCTCTTAAAAAGGAAACTATTAAAAATAGGAGACTAGCTCCACAGTACAACTCCCACACCCGTAAGTTAAAACAGAAAGTTAGATCCTGTGAAAGGCTTTGGGGTGCAAATAAGACAGAAGAATCTTGTTCAGCCTGGAATGCCAGCCTTACCACCTATAAGAAATCTCTCCGTAGTGCTAGGTGACAGTACTATTCATCCTTGATAGAAGAAAATAAAAACAACCACAGATTTCTCTTTAACACTGTGGCTCAGCTAACCAAGAGCCAAAATTCCATAGATCTCTACATCCCTCCAACTCTTAGTGCTGACGACTTTTTGAATTGTTTTTATGATAAAATTGTCGGTATTAGGAATAATATTCCAAAAAATAGCCCCCCTAAAAATGCCAAGCCTCTACCTAACACTACAGTGCCCACAGGCTCAGAACTCCACTTTTCTAAATTTTCTCATATTAATCATTCTGATCTAGCCCTAATAGTGTCAGCCTCTAAATCAACTACCTGTCTTTTAGATCCAATCCCGGCTAGACTAGTGAAGGAATCGCTATCTCTGATTAGTCCATCTCTTTTGAACATAATTAATATGTCCCTATTGACAGGACATGTACCGCAGTCATTTACAGTGGCAGTAATTAAATCTCTACTTAAAAAAACCTTGGCTTGATTCGGGGATTTTGGCCAATTATAGACCAATATCTAACCTCCCCTACTTTTACAAGATCCTCAAAAAAGTAGTCGCCAATCAACTATGCACCTTTTCAGAAAAAAATTCTATATTTGAAAAATTTTAGTCAGGTTTTAGGAAACATCACAGCACAGAGACAGCCTTAGTGAAAGTTACTGATGACATCCTTATGGCATTTGACAAAGGACTTGTCTCCGTCTTTGTTTTATTGGACCTCAGCGCTGCCTTTGATACCATTGACCACCATATTCTGCTAGACAGACTTGAACAGCAAATTGGCTTGAATGGAACAACGCTAAGATGGTTCCAGTCTTATCTATCAAATTGTTCCCAGTTTGTTCATGTCCATAACAAGTCCTCTACTCAGACCACGGTTAGCTATGGAGTTCCGCAGGGACCAGTACTTGGCCCAGTATTGTTTACATTATACATGCTGCCTTTGCGAGACATTATGAGGAAGCGTTCTATTCATTTTCATTGTTACGCTGACAACACTCAGTTGTATTTATCTATCAATCCAGATGATCCCAGCCAGTTGGGTTTACTCCAGGAGTGTCTTAAGGATATCAAAACCTGGATGAACTGCAGTTTTCTATTGCTGAATACAGATAAAACTGAAGTCATTGTTCTTGGCCCCAAACATGCTAGAAGTACTCTTTTTTAGAAAGATAACAACACTAGATGGCATTGGACTGGCTTCTACATCTTCTGTTAGGAATCTTGGAGTTATCTTTGACCAAGATGTGTCTTTCAACTCTCATATACAGCAAACCGTTAAGACCGCCTTCTTCCATCTGCGTAATATTTCTAAAATTAGGTCCATCCTGTCTCATAAAGATGCAGAGAAACTTGCCCATGCTTTTATCACCTCTAGACTTGACTATTGTAACTCACTTTTATCAGGTTGCCCAAATCGAGTCCATAAAGTCCATAAAGTTTCTCCAACTCATTCAGAATGCAGCTGCATGTATCCTTATGAGAACAGAGAGAAGAGATCACATTACTCCAGTTTTAGCTTCTTTACAATGGCTCCCAGTAAAATATAGAATTGAATTCAAAATATTGCTCTTAACCTATAAAGCTCTTAATGGTATGGCTCCCTATTACCTGCAAGAACTCTAAGTTCCTTATCATCCAACCAGAGCTCTGCACTCCCAAAAATCCAAACTACTAGTGGTCCCCTGGGTATCTAGAAATAGATTGGAAGGTAGAGCTTTCAGCTATCAAGCTCCTTTCCTGTGGAACCGTCTTCCCAGCTCAGTTCGGGAGGCAGACACTCTCTCTTTATTCAAGAGCAAGTTGAAATCTTTTCTCTTTGATAAGGCCTTTAGTTAGAAATGCTGCCCCTGCCAGGCCTTCACTTGCATGTGCAGCCTGGCCAGGCTTGGTACTGGACTGTTTCGCTTTGAATATTGTATTTGTGTTTGTTTTTGAATGTAGTTACTCAACCCAGCCAGTCGAGGCGGATGGCCATCCTCTATGAGCTATGGTTCCGGCCAAGGTTTCTGCCCATTAAAGGAAGTTTTTCCTCACCTGTGTCGCCACAGTGCTTGCTCTTAGGGGTCTCTGATGGGTTCTATAAACTAAGAGTGTGGCCTAAACCCACTCTTTTCTGTAAAGTGCCTTGAGATGACCTGTGTTGTGATTTGGTGCTATATAAATAAAATTGAATTGAATTGAATTGTTAAATGCGGTATCTTAAATCCATAGTTATAGTCATCCACTGGTTTACTAAATAATCATAATCAATAATCTCTCAGTATACCAGCTGAATATGTACTTGAAACCTTGAGCAGATGCATTAATGTGGCCCGGAAGTTTGGAGTCATGTTCAATACAAAACTCAAGCCTTCAAGGAAGGCCCGGAAGCACCGAGCACGTGTGAGCATGCTGACCCCAAGAGAGCGTGTCGGAAGCGGCGCGACAAGTGAGGCAAGAGAGACTACATGCTAGGCTAAAAGCTCATGCTAGCCACCCATCGCTACCTAGCCTCTTGCTAGCCAACGTACGGTCTCTGGAAAACATGCTGGACGAACTAAGAGCAAGAATTGAAGACCAGTGGGAGATAAGGGAGTGCTGCGCGCTAATCTTCTGTGAGACCTGGCTCTCAGACAGAGTCCCTGAGTGCACCATTCAGCTACAGACTCACTCAGCACATCGGGCAGATCGGACAGCAGCCACCGGTAAGTTGAGAGTGGGGGGCGTGTGCGTGTTTATAAACAACTCGTGGCGTGGAGATGTACAGACTGTTAAAAGCACTGTTCGCCTGATGTGGAGTTTTTACTGCTGAAATGCCGTCCCTATTATCTACCGAGGGAATTCACTGCTGTGTTTTTGGCTGCTGTTTACATTCCCCCGCGAAGCAACTACACAGCAGCACTATGCAAACTCCATGACGTCATCAGCGCAGTAAAGACGACCCATCCCGATGTTTTTATTGTTGCTGGTGACTTTAATCAGTGCAATTTACGGACTGTACTTCCCAAATATTTCCAGCCTGTGGACATTCCCACCCACTATAAGAACACACTGGATCATGTTTATACCAACATACACAGTGCATACAGAGCCGCACCCTGCCCCCACTTCGGACAGTCAGATCACATCTCCCTGTTTATGTACCCGGCCTACAGACAAAAGCTGAAACAAACAAACCCTGTTATTAAACAAATTAAACACTGGACACCAGAGGCTGACAGCACCCTGCAAGACTGTTTTGTCTGTACTGACTGGGCTGTGTTTAAAGCTGCAGCCACCCGGGAGAACTCTTATGAAAACATACAGGACTATGCTGAGTATGAGACTAGGTACATCAGCACATGTGTTAATACCATCATACCCACCATACAAGTCAGGAAGTTCCCCAACCAGAAGCCTTGGATCAACAGTCAGGTACGTCAGATGCTGCGTGCTCGCTCTCTTGCATTTAAATCAGGCAATGAGGTCGAGTACAAAGCTGCAAACTATGGACTGAGGAAGGCTATAACAACAGCCAAGAAGCAGTACAGAGAAAAGCTGGACACCCTCTACTCCACTCCTGACTTGGGGTGCATGTGGCAAGGCCTGCAGCACATCACAGACTACAAGAGGACCAACAGCAACACCACTAGCTCCACAGACAGCCTGCCAGATGACCTCAACATCTTTTACACCCGCTTTGAGACTTCCAGCTACTGTGCAGAGAGGAGCCCCCCCCCCCAAAAAAAAAGTCTCATCAGGCCGGGTAAACAAAGCACTGAGGAATATCAACCCCCGCAAGGCAGCAGGACCAGACAACATCCCTGGGTGGGCTCTCAGAGCATGTGCTGCCGAGCTGACTGACGTTCTCACATCCATCTTCAACCTCTCCCTCAACCAGAACATAGTCCCCTCCTGCTTCAAAACCAAAATCATCGTCCCCCTCCCCAAAAAGAGCCTGCCAACCTGTCTGAATGATTACAGGCCGGTAGCCCTCACTTCAGTCATCATGAAGTGCTTTGAGAGAGTGGTGCTGCCCCTCATTCAGGACAACACACGGGATACCCTGGACCCCCTGCAGTACACCTACCGGCCCAACAGGTCCACCTGAAATGCCATTGCTGCAGCACTCCATTATTCTCTCTCCCACCTGGAAGATAAAGACTCTTACATCAGGATGGTCTTTGTTGACTACAGCTCTGCCTTCAACATGGTCATATCCCACAAACTCACCAACTGTCTTCATTTGGCCTGCACCCCACCTTCTGTGACTGGCTACTGGATTTTCTGACTGGCAGGCCTCAATCTGTCAGGATGGGTAACAGGACCTCAGCCAGCATCATCACGAACACAGGCGTCCCACAGGGTTGTGTTCTCAGCCCCTTCCTCTACAGCCTCTTCACCCATGACTGTGTTGCCTCCCACAAGGACAGCATCATCTTAAAATTCGTGGATGACACAGCAGTGATAAGACGCATCACAGGTGGTGATGAAACATCCTACAGGAGGGAGGTGGCCAGCCTGGTGTTATGGTGTGAGGACAACAACCTCACCCTCAACACGGACAAGATGAAGGAGATGATAGTGGACATGAGAAAGGGAAGGAGGAGACCCCATCGGCTCAGAGAAAACCTGAGCTCAGATACATGACAAAATTGTTTCCAACTTCACTAAGGATTATTGATTACAATGTTATGTATATATCTAATACATACAGTATATTTTAGGTGCTTGTTTATCACTACATTATACAGAGGTTGAAAATACTTTAGTTTTTCAGAGGTGAGGAAAACCATTACTTTGTGAATGTGTCACACTGAATAAACAATAGATTTCTTCTTCTACAGGTAACTGAAAGGGCACAAATGAATTCAGGCATCCAACATTTCACAACATTTATTTATTTATTTTAAAACAATAAAAACAAAACATATTTACAACCTAAAATGAACTGGAACTGACATAAATGACTGCTGGAGCCTAATGGCAACAAACTTTTTTTTTTTTTTTTTAAGCATGCGTAGCTAAAACAGATGAACATAAACAGCCCATAAAAGTGTGATTCAGCGTATTTACAAAAGCCGCACAACAACTAACAGCAGTCAAAGTCCTTGCAGTCTGAACTAAAGTGTTGTCATAATTATATTTTGGGGAGTGAATACTGGCATAGCATCTTAGACTAGAACAAAGAGCAGAGTCTCCCTTGGAGATAACAGGGAGGTGTGAAGGATGAATGCAGGTGACCTTTTGTGTATCAGAGACTGCTAGGAGGATGTTAAAGGATTAAGGAAGTGAATGCAATGTGACTTTTTATGTGTAGAAGTATCAGAGACTGCTAGGAGGATGTTAAAGGATTAAGGAAGTGAATGCAATGTGACTTTTTATGTGTAGAAGTATCAGAGACTGCTAGGAGGATGTTAAAGGATTAAGGAAGTGAATGCAATGTGACTTTTTATGTGTAGAAGCTTCTAAGGGAAGCCTGAGTATTTAAGAGATGAGTCTTGTCTGAGATGCTCTCTTTCTGACTATGCTTCTGTGTGAGAATATGTAATAAACTGTCTGAGTTAAATCCGCCTCGTCATTTACACACTCCACACTGGTGACCCAAGACGAATCATGGAACACAACGAAAGATCCCCGGAGCCAACCTCGACGAGAGCCCCCAGCCACGCAGGTGCTGTTGCTATCCAGCTACCGGATTTTTGGCAGCACAACTCGCGCTCCTGATTCCACCTAGTCGAGGCGCAGTTCGCCCTCCGGGAGATATCAGCGGATGACACAAAATTCCACTATGTGGTCGCAGCGCTCGACGCCCGCACGGCTCAGCACATGGAGAGCCTGCTTGATCAGCCACCAACCGACGACAAGTACGGCACGCTGAAGGCTGCGCTCATCCAGCACTTCACACTCTCGGATGGTGAGAGAGCAGAGAGACTCCTGACTCGGACCGGGTTGGGAGATGGGTCGGCCATAGACCTGATGGAGAAGATGCTGAGGTTAAAGGGCACAGGAGACGACCATTTCATTTTTACCCACCTCTTCCTCCGGAACCTTCCGTCAGCGGCAAGAGCGACCCTGGCCAATTCGCCGTTGCTGGCCGAGCGGGACTATCGTGCGCTAGCCCGGGAAGCGAACCGGATCATCGTCGCCAGCAGGGAGTTCATGACTATTGTGGCAGCGACGGAGCTCGGCGCGGCGGCCAGAGGAGGCGAGGAGCCACCGACGGCAACAGCAGAGCCACCGTCGGCAGCAGCAGCGGGGGCCAAGGACCGCAAGGGAGACAGGTCTTGCTTCTACCACCGCTGCTTCGCAGAGAGGGCACGCAAATGTATACCACCGTGCCAATTCAAGCGACTCAGGAAGCACCAAGACCGGGGGTCGGCAGCAGCCGCGACCCTCGGGGAGGAGAACAAGCTGCTCTACTTGATGGACGGACGCTCGGGGAGACATTTCCTCGTGGACACCGGCGCCCAGATGAGTTTCATCATGCCGACCTACGCTAACCGGCTGGCAGGATCTAGCGGCCCCGAGATGGCAGCAGCAAACGGCTCGGAGATTAAGACCTTTGGTGAGAGGACTCTACTTCTGTCTCTACACGGCCATACATTTGAGTGGACTTTTGTCATAGCAGCATTGAATTTCAATATACTAGGGGCTGATTTTTTGTGCACACATGGTTTGTTGGTTGATGTCGCTAACAGGCGCCTGGTTAATGCACTGTCCTTTGATTCTATCCCCTGTACAGCTCGAGCGTCCCGGCCAACAGCACAAGCCAACGTCACAGCTGCTTGCGGTAAGTTCCACACACTGCTCACTCAGTTCCCAGCACTCACTGTCCCGACATTTTCGGCAGCCATCGCTAAACACGGGGTGGAGCATTTTATCACCACCACCGGGCCGCCCGTTTTTAGAAAAACCTCGGCGCTTGGACGCAGCTAAACTGGCCATAGCGCACGAGGAGTTCGCCAACCTAGAGAGGTTGGGCATCATCAGGCATTCAAACAGCCCATGGGCTTCCCCGCTACACATGGTCCCTAAAGCTGAGGGTTCGTGGCGACCTTGCAGGGATTTCCGCAGGTTGAACAACGCTACAGTGCACGACCGCTACCCAATTCCTCACATTCAGGATTTTTCCGTTCACCTGGCAGGAGCGCGCGTTTTTTCTAAAATAGACCTGGTCCGTGGTTACCACCAAGTCCCAGTGAGCGCTGAGGACATACCCAAAACAGCGGTGATAACTCCGTTTGGTTTATTCAAGTTTTTGCGCATGCCATTTGGGCTTAAAGGGGCTGCACAGATGTTCCAACGCATGATGGATGCAGTGCTGCGCGATCTCCCTTTTGTATTCGTCTACTTGGACGATATCTTCGTAGCCAGCGCGTCCGAAGACGAACACGAAACCCACCTCACGGCGGTTTTCCGGAGGTTGGAAGAGCACGGTTTAATAATCAACCCAGCGAAGTGTCAGTTCGGGGTGACGCAGATTGATTTTTTGGGGCACCGCGTCTCTCCCGAAGGAGCGATTCCGCTGCCTGACAAAGTGCACGCGGTAGCAGATTTTCCCCGGCCGCAAACGGTCAGGGCGTTGCAGGAGTTTTTGGGAATGGTGAATTTTTATAACCGTTTCCTTCCCCGCGCAGCGCAGCTCATACAACCACTGTACGCCCCGCTCAAAAAACAGAAACCCACGAATAAGATCGAATGGTCCTCGGAGCGAGAGCGAGCGTTCTCGGAAGTCAAAGCAGCCCTGGCAAACGCTGCGTTGCTGGCACATCCAGACCCAACGGCCCACATAGCGCTCACTACTGACGCGTCAGATGTGGCCATAGGGGCGGTCATGGAGCAGCATGTAGCCAGGGCTTGGCAGCCGCTCGCCTTTTTCAGCAGGACTTTGCGCGATAGTGAACGTAAATACAGCGCGTTCGACAGGGAGTTGCTGGCTCTCCACTTGGCCATTTGCCACTTCCAGTTCTGGCTGGAAGGGCGCTGTTTCACCGCGTTCGTTGACCACAAGCCACTAACATTCGCGATGGCCAAGGTTTCAGAACCGTGGTCGGGCCGGCAGCAGAGACAGCTGGCCGCGATCTCAGAGTTTACTACCGATATTCAGCATGTCTCGGGTAAACTGAATGTAGTGGCAGACTGTCTCTCATGCACCGTGGCTGCCCCGGTCCGCGTGGGGATAGATTACACAGCCATGGCCGCGGAGCAGGTTAGTGACGCGGATGTGCGCGCGCTCCAGTCTGGACCAACAGGGTTAGGGCTGGAGAGCAGGGTGCTGCAAGATGGTGTGCCCCCCCTAATCTATGATGTCTCCACGGGGCGACCGCGTCCCGTGGTACCGGCCGCGTGGCGCCGCCGCGTTTTTGACTCGATTCATTCTTTGGCGCACCCGGGAGTGCGCGTGTCGGTCAAAATGGTAGGAGAGAAATTTATGTGGCCGAGCCTTCGCAAACAAGTGAAAGAGTGGGCAGCAGCCTGCATGGCGTGCCAACGAGCCAAGGTACACAGACACACGAAAGCTCCCTTGGAGCCATTTCACTTCAACTTTCAATTCAATTCAATTCAACTTTATTTATATAGCGCCATTTGACAACAACAGTCATCTCATAGCACTATCAACTGTAGGGGGGACCCCCACAGTTGCAGAAAGACCCCAGCAATCAGGCGATCCCCTGTGAGCAAGCACTTGGCGACGGTGGAGAGGAAAAACTCCCTTTTAACAGGAAGAAACCTCCAGCAGAACCAGGCTCAGGGAGGGGCAGTCATCTGCTGCGACTGGCTGGGGGGTGAGGGGATAGAGAAGAAGAAAAGAACAGACATGTAGAGAGCAAACAGCACGATGGGGACTCAATCTATGGGAGAGAACAAACAAATGTTAATGACCAGCAAAAAAAAAAAATATTTCATAGAGAGTGAGGAAAGGAGTGAGGCCCGGTGCATTACTGGAGGTCCCCCGGCTGACTAAACCTATTAGCAGCATAACTAAGGGAGGGTTCAGAAACACATGATCCCTCCCTAACTGTAGGCTATATCAAAAAGGTAGATTTTAGCCCTATTCTTAAAAACAGAGATCGAGTCTGACTCCCGAATCCAGATTGGCAGCTGATTCCACAGGAGAGGAGCTTGATAACTGAAGGCTCTGCCTCCCATTGTACTTTTGGAGATTCTAGGTATTACAAGTAATCCTGCATTTTGGGAGCGTAGTGCTCTGTTAGGATGATACGGTAGTATCAGATCTTTTAAATAAAAAGGAGCCTGATTGTTGAGAGCTTTGTAAGTAAGAAGAAGGATTTTAAACTTAATTCTAAACTCTATGGGAAGCCAATGAAGGGAGGCCAGAACCGGAGAGATATGATCTCTCTTTCTAGTACCTGTTAAAACTCTTGCTGCAGCATTTTGGATCAGCTGAAGACTTTTTAAAGATGTTTTAGGACAGCCTGATAATAAAGAATTACAATAATCTAATCTCGAGCTAACAAAAGCGTGGATCAGCTTCTCAGCATCACTCTGAGACAAGATGCTCCTAATCTTGGCAATATTACGCAAATGATAGAAGGCAGTCTTAGAAACAAATTTAATATGTGAATTGAAGGACAAATCCTGATCAAAAATAACTCCAAGGTTCCTCACAGAGCTATTAAGAGAAAGAGTAACTGCATCCAAACTGAAAGTTTGATTTGGAAAGGAATTTCTAAGGTTTTTTGGACCAACAAGAATGACTTCAGTCTTATCTGAATTTAATAGCAGGAAATTACAAGTCATCCAAGCTTTGATTTCCTTAAGACAGGCTTCTAACTTGGCTAATTGATTAGTATCATCTGGCTTCATTGACAGGTATAATTGTGTGTCATCTGCATAACAATGAAAATGTATACAGTGCTTTCTAATAATGTTGCCTAACGGAAGCATATATAAACTAAAAAGAGTAGGACCTAGCACAGATCCCTGTGGAACTCCATGACTAAGCTTTGAGCAGAAATAAAACTCATCATTTACATGAACAAACTGGAACCTATCAGATAAATAAGATCTAAACCACTGCAACGAAGTTCCATTAAGTCCAACATAGTGTTCTAATCTATCAAGTAGAATATTGTGATCAATAGTATCAAAAGCTGCACTAAGATCTAAAAGGACAAGTACAGAAACTAGTCCATTATCAGATGCAATGAGGAGGTCGTTAGTGACCTTCGCTAAGGCTGTTTCAGTACTATGATGGATTCTAAACCCAGATTGAAACTCTTCAAGTAAACCATTTCCCTGCAGGTGGTCAAATAATTGCGTAGCAACAACTCTTTCTAAGATTTTTGAAATGAAAGGGAGATTAGAGATTGGTCTATAGTTAGCTAAAGCTCCTGGATCTAGCGTTGGCTTTTTGAGTAAGGGTTTAATTACAGCCGTTTTAAAAGCCTGCGGTACATGGCCTAAAGTCAATGAAGAATTGATTATATGAAGAATAAAGCTCCCAATAAGTGGGAAGACTTCTTTAAATAACCTGGTAGGAATAGGGTCTAAAAGACAAGTTGAAGGTTTGGATGAGGAAACTATTTTGTCTAACTCACAAAGGTCGATTGGAGTAAACTCATCAAGACAGACATCAATAGAAGGAGTTGTAGTAGTTACAGTATTTAAGTTAACTGTGGGAAGAATCTGATTGATTTTATCTCTGATGGATGAAATTTTATTATTGAAAAAGTTCATAAAGTCCTGACTAGTAAGCTCTAAGGGGATGCTAGGATTGACAGAGTCCTGACTCTTTGTCAACCTGGCTACAGTACTGAAAAGAAACCTGGGATTATTCTTGTTCTCTTCTATTAATGCAGAGTAATAATAACTTCCCGGCTAAGAGGTTCGACCATGTTCACGTGGACCTCGTGGGCCCCCTCCCGCCATCACAGGGGTGCACGCACCTTCTGACAATGGTGGACCGCACCACGCGCTGACCGGAAGTGGTTCCACTGGCGGCAACCACAGCCGAGGAGGTGGCGCGCGCGTTTTTAACAGCATGGGTGGCGCGTTTTGGAGTCCCGTCGGATATAACGTCCGACAGAGGCCCTCAATTTGTTTCCGAACTCTGGTCAACAATGGACCGCAGCCTGGGTGTCACAATTCACCGCACAACTGCGTACAATCCACAGGCTAATGGGTTATGCGAACGTTTTCATAGGTCATTGAAGGCGGCTCTCAGGGCATCACTGACGGATGCAAATTGGGTAGACAAGCTACCATAGGTTTTATTGGGGTTACGTTCTGCGCCTAAAGAGGATTTGGAAGCTTCCCCGGCTGAACTTGTTTTTGCGCAGCCACTTCGGCTGCCCGGGGAGTTTCTCCCAGATAATCCCGCACAGGGCAGCTCCCCGTCTCAGCTGTTGCAGCGTAGCATAGACACAAGCACGCTGCTGGGCCCTGTTCACCACAGTTTTCCGCGCGTTTTTGTGCCTAAAACTTTGAAAAACGCGGAGTTCGTTTTTGTCAGACACGATGCCTCCTCGGCGTGGAAGACCCCCGCGGGGAGTTTCCCAGAGAAAAGATTCCCCAGAGCACCCACATGCACAGACTTTTACCCCTCAATCATCAACCCCCTAGCATTCATCAGCCCCCCAGCATGACAGCACCGCGGAGGCGGTGAATCCTGGTTACAGCAGATACGGGAGAAGACTGAAGCCCAAGGAGCATGTGGATTAATGTTTAATGATTTTACCACAGCATATGGACTGTCATTCTATTGTTCTATCCAAGACGCTCGGGGGGGTCATTTGGGGAGTGAATACTGGCATAGCATCTTAGACTAGAACAAAGAGCAGAGTTTCCCTTGGAGATAACAGGGAGGTGTGAAGGATGAATGCAGGTGACCTTTTGTGTATCAGAGACTGCTAGGAGGATGTTAAAGGATTAAGGAAGTGAATGCAATGCGACTTTTTATGTGTAGAAGCTTCTAAGGGAAGCCTGAATATTTAAGAGATGAGTCTTGTCTGAGATGCTCTCTTTCTGACTATGCTTCTGTGTGAGAATGTGTAATAAACTGTCTGAGTTAAATCCGCCTCGTCATTTACACACTCCACAACATTGTCAAAACTAGAGAGCGATCCAGTTTGATCACTGCTGTGTTACATTAGCATTACTGTCAATTACACTATACGATATAGTTATTAAAATTTTTTTTACCAGAGATGCGCATCAGAGAGGATTATGTTAAGTTCATGATTCTATACCACAAGAATCCTTGCCTGACACACTGTCTGGCTCATAATAACCAAAGGTCTGACATGTTAGCAGTCTGCAGTATACTGATGTTAGCCTTCAGGAAGTGCTGTTTATCTCTCTACCTGGCAACCGGTACGAGATTATAGTGAGTCAACAGTGAATGAGACATCTACTGGCCAGGAGGTCAGAATGCTATCTCTTGCACCTTTAAATAAATTGAGGAATTTCGTTGCCAGCACTGAGTGCCACAGACCCAAATAAAATGAGGACTGTCTGCTTGTGTTGTGTGCCACGACAAAGACTGCCTGGGAAAGCATCAGCTACCATACTTCCACTTTTTTTATTCTGTCAAAATTAATTACATTAAAAATAAATATTTAAGAATCATAATCCCCCACACACACACGACCCAAAAGGATTAAGCGGAAGAAGATGAATGAATGAATCTTGCCATTTTTGCATTGATTCAGAATCGTTCACGTCTGCATCAGGATGCATCGAAAAAATTATTATTTCACCCACCCCTAGATGACAGAGCTCCAGTGATTTGACTTGGCACATGTGGGTGTCTCAAGGGGCAATGCTAGTCACCACTGCTTCCCCTAACAGTGGCATGTGCCAGGGTGTGACACCTGCAATACAGTGAGGCCCCCATTGCATAATTAGATTAGATTATTTGTTTATTTGACAGGGACAGTGCAATAAACATAGACAATTAATCAAATGGCAATCAATCTGATGTGTTGCACAAAGAATGTATAGCTATTAGCTAATTTGCAACTCTTGCACAGTGTGTATTCTGCCTATAGGGAGTGGG